>OX422217.1:200476794-201851294 GCA_949130495.1 Sambucus nigra
TTGTCCACAAACAATCCATAAGTACCATATGATAATAATAGAAGAATATCTAGCATAAAGGTACTGACATCGATAAAAAAATTCAAAAATTTACAGGTCGTTCGAACGAACATGAAAGTGGTTCTAACGACATAAACATCTCGCTTGAACCAATTAAATCTCGCTTCAAATGACCTGAAATAGTGAGCTCTCGTTTGAAGCTCGTTTGAACGAAACATCTAAAGGCCTGCTAACAACCCAACACTGTATGAACTTCACACCTCACTTGAACCTCGTTGGACCCCATAATTCGAACGACATGGATAAGTCATTTGAACGACCTTTACATATATTTCTAATGACAGAGACAAACTTCAATTCCAATATAGAAAAATATGTAAAAACAATCCAGAATAAAGAACCTCTTAAATAAAAACCTGACACTTCAAAAATAGGTAAAATATCAACTCAAAAACAAAAACGAGATATACTTTAACACGATATCAATGTGCCTAAACATGGAATGGAATTTATGGGTGTAATCTAACACAAATGAATCATAATTCAAATATATAGATATGTTAAAGAAGCTTTAATTGACCTCTAAATATCATCAAACTATGATTTATCCATATATGACAATTATAATTTGAACTTAATGAACTAAACAAACATCGAGCATACAAGTCTAGAATATTGACGATTCTACCAAACAATAGTGTCATGGCACGACCTTTTCAACCTAGGACTCATTGTAAAAACATGTTGATCTTCAACTAAACTCCCTCAAAAGATAAACATAATTCATATTTAATTCTTTCTTTTTCTTTTCTTTTGAAGTGATTTATTTTGCAAGATCAAACAAACTAAACTATGTTGGCCCCTTTTTGGCAATTTTTTCTCATTTTATTGCCTTAGTTTTTTTCATGGGCTCCAACGGTGTTTTTCACGACGATTTCACTTGCCTCTCGTAGCCATTTTTCTTGTACACTCATATTTTTTAATAAGCAAAACATATCCTCACGGGAAATGTTTCTTACATGCACAACTCCACCTAAGTCCTATATGTGCATAGATGAAAAGATTGAGAGGAGAACATCTCATCACATTCAAATGTACATGAGAAGTCAAACGATTAAATAAGCTCGTGCATGTGTGTGCAATGGCATATTCATAGTCATATCTAAATGCAAATCAAGTTCGAAAAAACTCCATTAAGCACTTAGATAAGATCAATCTAAGTATATAAAATCATGACCAAATGTATTAGCTACTTGGAAATAATGAAGTGAATGGGGTGAAAGCACACCACTATGACATACTATAAGTGTAAACTCAAGGCACAAAAATCGAAAATCTTTTTGTGTTTTTAAAAAAATTGACCCAGAAGAAAAATCTTTTTGTATTTTCAAAAAAAATATGAAACCAATATTTTTTTTTCAATATGACTCAATAACAGAAAAAAAGTAAATACAAAAGATACACATCTCATAACACTAGTAAATATATATCATGAAGCACAACTAGAGTATGACAAACATCTAACACGATCAACTGAACGATCTGACATGGGGAGAATTATATGCAAGTAAACGAGAGTCATGACGTATAATTCCTAAAGCCTCTAAGTCCAATTTCCTAACCAAGTAGGTGTGTAATGATGCATGGGGGTTTGGGAACCGAAACAACTTTATTCTTAAACTTCCTAGGACCATTGTTAAGGTCGTAGTAAAAATGTATAGGGTTCCCTTCCTACAACAATAAGTGCAGGTGTAGATATGGGGGGAATGTTACCTAAATGTGGACCTCTCCTAACATTCCTAGTCAGCTCTATCACACGTGTGGGGTTGGATTTGGGAATGGGAGCAATACGATCATCGAAGCCAATTCCACACCTATCATTTTTTATTTATACGGTACCTAACATCCTATTCATTTTTTTCTACCTAGCCTCCAAATCAAACTTAACTCTACTCGGGTCTTTTAATCTCTCATCAAGCTCTCATATCCTAGACTCAAGTAAATGCCTAGACTCATCAAACTATAAAATCTATTTTTTCAAAACCTCCATTAAATCATAAAAACTATCTCTCTCACCCTCAACATACTCTATCTTCTCTCGAAGAGTCTTCTCACATGCCCTAAGATCCTCAATCAATGCATCATTATTTTCTACGGCACATTCTTACAAACTAGCATGAAACTCCAAGTTAGCCTTCTTCACCTTCATAGTATTTGCATATAATTCATGGAAGGTAACTTTTAACTCACTCTCCTCCACCTCTTTATCCTCACACTCCTCACCATCACTCTCTTAGGCTTCACTAACTATAGCGCCAAGGAAGAGTTATGTAAAAAAGTATCTTTATGGGAAAAATTTTCATCATCACTCACATGACTAGCCATGAACATGGTAAGGTTCCGCTCATTTCAGGAATAATTTTCCTCTTTCGGATCACTATCACTAAGGGTGGCATTATAATGTATCGATTTATTACCATCCTTCCTTAGATTGGTGGGGCACTTAGCTTGTCTATGACCATAACCCTCACTACTAAGACACCTTTCTGAGTCATCCTTTTTAACTAAAGTCTTAAGTGAAGAATTCACACACATTTTTTAACTGAAGGCTTTAAACAAATGTGTTTTAAAATTATCAAACCCTCTGAAATTCATACCGAAAGACACGAGATTACATACACTTAATTTATTATTCTAGCTTTGACACCAATTTGAGAAGGCCCCTACATATATGTGCTTTAGGTATAGACAATCTTTTTAAAATTTTATTAATTTTATTATGCACTAAATATATGAACCAATTTAACTAACCTAATTTTATCTTCTTAATCCTAAACATGCATCTAGTGAGATTAAATAGATAAACTAAATCAAGTTCGGCAAATCAATATACGAGGAAACCATTAAGGAAAAAAATCTCGAATGGCCCAGGCCAATCGCTATGATACATAAATTATAAAAAGAGAATTTAGTCTTACGCAACGACTTGACTCCACAAGACTTGACGCCTCTTCTTTTCTTCTACCTGTAAGGACACAAATTTCCAATTGAGTCCTTTGTAGTTTTGGCTCAATTCCGGACAAAAACGTTTGAGTCATATGATAGAGTTATTGATCATCCTTCAAGCCTATGACGTGTTTGTTGAAGACGTAGCGGCCAAGTTTAAGGCTTCATCAAAATGCCAAGTTTAATGTGCCTCGTTTCTACGTCATCAACATGGTTCCATTGCTCCTAAGGTATGAATGCATCTTAATATATATATATATATATATATAGGAGCTTAGAACAATTTGTGTTGGGTGTACTTTGTTTTTAAAACTGTTATTTATTTTCAGAAAGATTTAATTAAAAACTTTAAAATAAAGTATATAAAGTTTTTTCGGCTAAAACTCAATTTTTTAACTTTCTGGTTAAAAATTACTAAGACACCTTTTTGAAATTTTGAGTATATATTTTTATTTTTGGTTAAAAATTTCAAAAACTCAAAAAGATTTTTTTTGTGTGTATTTTAGTTTGACACACTTTATGTGTCAAATACTGGTGTTTGAATCCCATCTTTTATGCTCCCATGTGGCAAGAACTTTTGGTTTAGATTGTCAATCCTTATTATGTTCTTTAACATGCTTATATGGAGTAGTTGGATTTTGTGTTGCTTAAATGGATTCTATTTTTATATGCCTCTATTCACACATGCACGAGCTCTTTTGAAATTTAATCGTCACATGTTATATTTGAGATTTGTGATGTGTTCTCCTACCAATCTTGTCATCTACATATTTGTGATCTAGGAGGACTAGTGCATGTCAAAATTCGTTGCACGTGAGATTTGTGTGAGATATAAAAATATTATATATAAATGTGCACGGGGAAGGGATCCGAAAGGATTTATTGTCCTTTGCAAATAGTAAGCCACCGTTTGTTTTGACCTAAAAGAAATACGTGGTCCAAATGCCTAAAAGAAAATATGGCATTAAAAGAAAAATAATTTGACAAGGCCTAATTTGTTTAATTGATATATTCATTCAAAAGAATTAATATGCTTATTGAGGGAGATTGGATGGTATATGAACGGTTTGCACAATGTCCGTTTATCCTAGTTGCGTTTTCAATGTCATGACTCTATTGGTTTGTATAATCATCAACATGCTAGGCTTGTATGCATTGTGTATGTTTGTTCATTGAGTTCAATTTATATTATCACATGAGGTTATATTCAAATGTGATGAAGTTTGTAATCAATTGAGAACTCCATGAACATGTTTTAAGTGATTGGGTCTAAATTTAATTGTTACTAGTTCACACCCCAATGCTACCATTTCCATATGACACATTTTTGCCAAACGCGTGTGAAAAGCTTATCTTTGTTTTGTGTCATTTTGATGTTTATATCTATATGTGTGTACTTATTCTTAGCTTGTATCTACTGTGTATACAAATATATGATATTTTGTTTATGTCTTTGCCATGTTTAGCTAGTCCATTTATGCTTTCAATTCTTAATTGGTACCTTGTTTGTTGCATAGTTTGTTTGATATCACATGCTTAGAATCTTATTTGTCAATTTGGTATCATTTATTTTCGCATCATAGTTGGTATTCATTTGTATGGATTAGTAATGATTTTGTTGCCTATGTGCTTTAATGTTCTCATCACTTTACGCACTCTTGCATGTTTAGCTTGTTATCCCATTTTATTTATCCCTTGTTTAGTTTAGAGGGTGTATATACTTTAATTGGGGGTGAAAGTTAATCTTTGATTCTTTAGCCTTTTTCCATTCCTGAAAAAAAAAAGGGGAGAATGATAAGGGGACAAATGGTATTTATTCCTATTATAATCGTATCTTAGTTTCGGAGAGATTTATCTTAAGGGGAGACGTCTTTCTAAGTAGGTCATTTGTTTGATAAACGGGAGAATTAATTAAGGGGGGAGTCTTTATTTATATTGCATTTAATATTTTGATATTCCCTATGCGTTTAATGTGTTTGCTTAAGTGTGCAGGAATTATATTCTAAGTGGCAACTTTCACCAGTAAAGATTTTGATCCTTGGGTTGTTTGAGTCAAGCATTGTATTTTATTTTGGGTGGGACATTTTGTTATGTCTAGTAGAGCTTGACGGACCTTTAGGAATTTTGTTTGTTTTTATCCCGGAATAGCCAAAGGGGGAGATTTGTAAGGACACAAATTTTCAATTGCGTCCTTTGTAGTTTTAGCTCAATTTCGGACAAAAACGTTTGAGTCATAGGATAGAGTTATTGATCATCCTTCAAGCCTATGACGTGTTTGTTGAAGACGTAGCGGCCAAGTTTAAAGCTTCATCAAAATTCCGAGTTTAATGTGCCTCGTTTCTACGTCATCAACATTGTTCCATTGATCCTAAGGTATGAATGCATGTTAATATATATATAGGAGCTTGGAACAATTTGTATTGGGTGTACTTTATTTTTAAAACTATTGTTTATTTTCAGAAAGATTTAATTAAAAATTTTAAAATAAAGTATATAAAGTTTTCTGGGCTAAAACTCAATTTTTTAACTTTCTGGGAGTTCATTCTAATTGTCGTTCGAACGAGTTTGTCGTTCGAACGAGTTTGTCGTTCGAACGAGTTTGCCAACGAGTTCCCCAAAAGGCCACTGGAATGTCGTTCGAACAAGAATGATGATTGAACGATATTTCCAACGATATTTCTAACGAGTTCACACTGGAACTTCATTAGAAGGCTCGTTCGAACGAGACTTCATTCGAATGAAAATGTCGTTCGAACGAGTTTTGGCGGGAACAGTTAATTGGAAGTTTTGAGCAATTTTTTCCCACTTTCCCACTTCTTTTCCCACTAAGTTTTGGGTAGTCTTAATATGTGGGGGAATTAACTTTTTCCACTTTAAGTTTTCATATCCTACAACCTCCAAGAGAAAGTTTGAGAGGAAAAATCCAAAAAAGAAAAAGTTCATTGTTTAAGTGTTGTTGTTTTTTCAAGAAAAATGTTTTAAAAACTTGTTTTACACCCAAAGTTTGTTTATCCAAGTTCCTTTATATATATACATTGCTTGGAGTTTTGGCACCGGATTTTATCTACCACATTAAAGAGAAGTTTGGGTTTGCTTCTACATCCCACAAAGAAGAAGTTTGTTTTGCTGTGGCATTCTCACATGGTGAAAGGCACCATGTGTGGTTGACGGTGTACCTATTGTCTCATTGGTAGATTCCAAGATTCCAGTGGAGCTCTGGGGTTATCGACTAGGCGACGGTGTTTACAAGAAAACGCGTCAAGACTTGAGAGGGATCGAGTCGAGGAAATAAGTCATAGATCTTGTAGTTGTAAAACCATACTTAGTGGACTTAAGGCTAGGGTCGTGCAAGTTTTTTGTCGTTGTGGATTTTTCTACATACATTGCGACGTAGTGATTCATTGTTAATTTTATCTTTCGCAAAACTCACCTAGAACGCATGCCTAGGTAAAAAGAAAAAATTTGGTTTAATCACTACTTATGTTTAAATTTGGTGCTACATAAATTAATTGGGTAATGTTTAAGTTAATTTAATTCAAGTCATTTAATTTAATTTGATAAAATTGGTTTGGCCTAATTTGGAAATATTGAAAATATGACTTAGGCAAATTTCTAGGACTTGGGTTGAATTAATTGGTTTAAGTGAAATTTAATTTGTTTGGATTTAATCTTATTTCACTTGGTTTAATTTTAATTTAAAAAGAAATTAAAATTTGTTGTTCAATTGAACCATCTTTCGCTTCCGCATATATATAAAAGGAAATTATCTTTTTGAAGTACAAAGGTTTTTAAATTGGGGGCCTTGCGCCCCAACAAGTGGTATCAGAGTATTGATTGAGAAAAGCTATCCCTTTCAAACTGGTATCAGAGCCAAAATGATAAATTATTTCGTTAAAGATCCTTTAACTATTTTTGGCTAAAATAGAATTTTCTCCATTTTTAAAATTTCCTACTTTCGATGGTTCTAAATATGCGTACTGGAAAGCGCGAATGAAATCGGCACTTTAATCTAATTATGGTTCTAATTATGCGGTCTCCGCCAACTCATTTATTAGATAATGAACGTGTTCCCAAACCGGCAGATAGATGGAGTGAGAATGAATTTAAACTTTCAAATTTTAATTCTCGTGGTTTAAATGCCTTGTTTAGCGTTGTCACACCGGATGAATTCTGACGCATTATGATGTGTGAGACCGCTAAAGAAGCTTGGGATATTTTACAAATCACTCATGAAGGTACAAGTGTCGTTAAAGCTTCGAAACTCCAAAACCTCACCACTCAATTTGAAACCATCAAAATGAACGAAAAAGAAACTTTTGATGAATTTTATGCTAGACTTTCCAATATTGTTAATTCATCTTTTAACTTGGAAGATAAAATACCCAACAACCGAGTAGTAAAGAAAATTTTAAGGTCCCTAACCGATAGATTTATCACAAAAGTGACCGTTTTAAATTTTTTTACCAACTTTAGCCTCTACGAAATTAGAACAACTTGTAGGCGATTTACAAACCTATGAACTGGACATGTTTCCCTCTCAAACTGAAAAGAAAATTGAAAAAGGCATTGCTTTAAAAAACCGACAAGAGGAAAAATAAGTAGTGGAGAGTGAGAGTGATAGTGACTCGGAAGATATGGCCTTGTTTGCTAGGAAATTTTGAAAGTTTCTTACAATTAACAAAGATAAATTTAAAAATGATTTTAAGAAATTTGAAACTTCTAAGCATGACAATGCCGAGAGGATCCCTAAAACTTATAAAAAAAAAATTAATAGAGAAGAGTTAAATAGGTGTTTTGGTTGTGAAGGGTATGGCCATAGGGCTTTTGAGTGCCCCACTAAACTAAGGAGAGAGGGTAAGCGACCCATTTCATTTAATGCAACCCTTAGTGATAGTGATAATGAAGAGGGACCCGATTCCCCCACTAAGCCCAACTTTGTGGCTTGTATGGCTAGTTATGTGAGCACCGATAATGAATCTTCTCATGAAGATATTCAAACACAAGACACTTCTGAGGTCAAAGTTTATGATTCCCTTATTTTTTATGGTAATGAGAGTGAAGAAGTAAGAAAGAGTGAAAATGAAGAAGATGTTGATGTGAGTGAACTTCAAAATGCTTTTCAAGAACTTTATGAAGAATCTATTAAATTAAAAAGAGATAATTTGAAGTTAGAAGCGAGTTTAAGAGAGAGTGTCAGGGTCGTTGATGATAGTGCGATGGTGGAAGACCTTAGGACACGAGAGATAACTCTTCGAGAGAAGCTTGAATATGTAGAAGGCAAGAGAGATAGCCTTAGAGGTTTAATGGAATCATTGAAAAGGGACGTTCTTGAGTTTGAAGAGAGAAATATTTTATTAGAGTCTAATATTTTAGAATTAAAAAATAAATTAAAAGACTCTAGAAAAGTCAAATTTGATTTGGAATGTAGGTCCAAAAAACTAGATAAAATCTTAGGCACGGTCCAAATAAAAAATGCCACTTGTGGTTTAGGCTTCGATACTTGTAATGAATCAACTCATAAAGTCAAAACCAATGTTTTAGGAGAATCGCCTAGGAAAGCTTTTAATGATCATTTCGTATGTAAGTCTTTTCGCCAAGTTTTTAAGTGCTCACATTGTGGTCGAAAAGGTCATCTTAGGAAATTTTGTTTTGATCTTAAACAAATTCCTAGAAAATCCAATTGTAAGGCAACCTAGGTAGGCAAGATTCCTACACCCCTAGATCGCCATTCTTCATTAGTTTGGATTAGGAGATCCGACTTGGTAGCTTTACAAGATAGGGTTTTTTATTCTCATTTACTATCACATGCTTCCTCACTTGCTAAATCTAAAGGTTGAATGTGTTAGTTTTCTTTGCATACTCTAGCTTTTTGTGCTTCAAATTATATACCATTGCTAGGTGTATGCATGTTTAGTCATTTTCTAGTCATCGCTTTATTTCATATCTTATGCTAGAAATCATGACTTTTTTATCTTTTTTATTCTATTTCTTTCATTTTAGTTTGCATTAAATGAAAAATACAAAAAGATTTTTGTTTATCATTTGGATTTTTATCTCTTGGTAATTTAAGCTTAATGAAAAATTCAAATGATTTTTGTTTGTCTTTTGAGTATATATTTTTATTTTTGGTTAAAAATTTCAAAAACTCAAAAAGATTTTTTTTGTATGTATTTTAGTTTGACACACTTTATGTGTCATATACTGGTGTTTGAATCCCATCTTTTATGCTCCCATGTGGCTAGAACTTTTGGTTTAGATTGTCAATCCTTATTATGTTCTTTACCATGCTTATATGGAGTAGTTGGATTTTGTGTTGCTTAAATGGATTCTATTTTTATATGCCTCTATTCACACATGCACGAGCTCTTTTGAAATTTAATCGTCACATGTTATATTTGAGATTTGTGATGTGTTCTCCTACCAATCTTGTCATCTACATATTTGTGATCTAGGAGGACTAGTGCATGTCAAAATTCGTTGCACGTGAGATTTGTGTGAGATATAAAAATGTTATATATAAATGTGCACGGGGAAGGGCTCCGAAAGGATTTATTATCCTTTGCAAATAGTAAGCCACCGTTTGTTTGGACCTAAAAGAAATACGTATTCCAAATGCCTAAAAGAAAATATGGCATTAAAAGAAAAATAATTTGACAAGGCCTAATTTGTTTAATTGATATATTCATTCAAAAGAATTAATATGCTTATTGAGGGAGATTGGATGGTATATGAACGGTTTGCACAATGTCCGTTTATCCTAGTTGCGTTTTCAATGTCATGACTCTATTGGTTTGTATAATCATCAACATGCTAGGCTTGTATGCATTGTGTATGTTTGTTCATTGAGTTCAATTTATATTATCACATGAGGTTATATTCAAATGTGATGAAGTTTGTAATCAATTGAGAACTTCGTGAACATGTTTTAAGTGATTGGGTCTAAATTTAATTGTTACTAGTTCACACCCCAATGCTACCGTTTCCATATGACACATTTTTGCCAAACGCGTGTGAAAAGCTTATCTTTGTTTTGTGTCATTTTGATGTTTATATCTATATGTGTGTACTTATGCTTAGCTTGTATCTACTGTGTATACAAATATATGATATTTTGTTTATGTCTTTACCATGTTTAGCTAGTCCATTTATGCTTTCAATTCTTAATTGGCACCTTGTTTGTTGCATAGTTTGTTTGATATCACATGCTTAGAATCTTATTTGTCAATTTGGTATCATTTATTTTCGCATCATAGTTGGTATTCATTTGTATGGATTAGTAATGATTTTGTTGCCTATGTGCTTTAATGTTCTCATCACTTTACGCACTCTTGCACGTTTAGCTTGTTATCCCATTTTATTTATCCCTTGTTTAGTTTAGAGGGTGTATATACTTTAATTGGGGGAGATAAGTTAATCTTTGATTCTTTAGCCTTTGTCCATTCCTGAAAAAAAAGGGGGAGAATGATAGGGGGAGAAATGGTATCTATTCCTATTATAATCGTATCTTAGTTTCGGAGAGATTTATCTTAAGGGGAGACGTCTTTCTATGTAGGTCATTTGTTTGATAAAGGGGATAATTAATTAAGGGGGGAGTCTTTATTTATATTGCATTTAATATTTTGATATTCCCTATGCGTTTAATGTGTTTGCTTAAGTGTGCAGGAATTATATTCTAAGTGGCAACTTTCACCAGCAAAGATTTTGATCCTTGGGTTGTTTGAGTCAAGCATTGTATTTTACTTTGGGTGGGACATTTTGTTATGTCTAGTAGAGCTTGACGGACCTTTAGGAATTTTGTTTGTTTTTATCCCGTAATGGCCAAAGGGGGAGATTTGTAAGGACACAAATTTCCTATTGTGTCCTTTGTAGCTTTAGCTCAATTTCGGACAAAAACGTTTGAGTCATAGGATAGAGTTATTGATCATCCTTCAAGCCTATGACGTGTTTGTTGAAGACGTAGCGGCCAAGTTTAAAGCTTCATCAAAATTCCGAGTTTAATGTGCCTCGTTTCTACGTCATCAACATAGTTCCTTGCTCCTAAGGTATGAATGCATTTTAATATATATATATAGGAGCTTGGAACAATTTGTATTGGGTGTACTTTGTTTTTAAAACTGTTATTTATGTTCAGAAAGATTTAATTAAAAATTTTAAAATAAAGTATATAAAGTTTTCTGGGCTAAAACTCAATTTTTTAACTTTCTGGGAGTTCATTCTAATTGTCATTCGAACGAGTTTGTCGTCCGAACGAGTTTGCCAACGAGTTCACCAAAAGGCCACTGGAATGTCGTTCGAACGAGAATGATGTTTGAACGATATTTCCAATGATATTTCTAACGATTTCACTCTGGAACTTCATTAGAAGGCTCGTTCGAACGAGACTTCATTCGAATGAAAATGTCGTTCGAACGAGTTTTGGCGGGAACAGTTAATTGGCAGTTTTGAGCAATTTTTTCCCACTTTCCCACTTCTTTTCCCACTAAGTTTTGGGCAGTCTTAATATGTGGGGGAATTAACTTTTTTCACTTAACTTTTTCATATCCTACAACCTCCAAGAGAGAGTTTGAGAGAAAAATTCCAAAAAAGAAAAAGTTCATTGTTTAAGTGTTGTTGGTTTTTCAAGAAAAATGTTTTAAACACTTGTTTTACACCCAAAGTTTGTTTATCCAAGTTCCTTTATATATATACATTGCTTGGATTTTTGGCACCGGGTTTTCTCTATCACATTGAAGAGAAGTTTGGGTTGCTTCTACATCCCACAAAGAAGAAGTTTGTTTTGCTGCGGCATTCTCACATGGTGAAAGGCACCATGTGTGGTTGACGGTGTACCTATTTTCTCATTAGTGGATTCTAAGATTTCAGTGGAGCTCCGGGGTTATGACTAGGCGAAGGTGTTTACAAGAAGACGCATTAAGGCTTGAGAGGGATCGAGTCAAGGAAGTAAGTCACCTATCTTGTAATTGTAAAAACATACTTAGTGGACTTAAGGCTAGGGTCGTCTGAGGTTTTTTCCCGTTGTGGGTTTTTCCTCGTACATCGCGGCGTAGTGATTCATTGTTTATTTTATCTTTCGCAAAACTCACCTTGAACGTATGCTTAGGTAAAAAGATAAATTTGGTTTAATCACTACTTATGTTTAAATTTGGTGCTACATAAATTAATTGGGTAATGTTTATGTTAATTGAATTCAAGTCATTTAATTTAATTTGATAAAATTGGTTTGGCCTAATTTGGAAATATTGAAAATATGACTTAGGCAAATTTCTAGGACTTGGGTTGAATTAATTGGTTTAAGTGAAATTTAATTTGTTTGGATTTAATCTTATTTCACTTGGTTTAATTTTAATTTGAAAAGAAATTAAAATTTATTGTTCAATTGAACCATCTTTCGCTTTCGCATATATTTAAAAGGAAATTATCTTTTTGAAGTACAAAGGTTTTAAAATTGTGGGCCTTGCGTTCCAACAAGTGGTATCAGAGAATTGATTGAGAAAAGCTATCGCTTTCACTACCACTCCTCCACAGTGCAATGTCAGAGTTCACCTATGCTAGGTCCACAACACACGAGTTCACATATGCCTCGGTATCCATCGATACAACCTCAACAACCGTCACCGATTAGGAACACGGAGTCCATCGTTTTTCACCATAATCAGTACGCATAAAGTCCATTGTATGAAAACAGGTCTTTTAGTGATGGAAGAATCAAACCAGCGGTGCAAAACAAGATCTCTATGACATAAAGATTATTTAAACTCTAATCTAGAAATGGGAAGGATGTTTATGTTTTAGAAAGTACTTGTAAACAAATTGCAGAAAATTTATTCTGCACACCTTTTTCTAAGTAAAAAATGCCTAAAATTATAAAACTCGTTTTTCA
The DNA here is from genome assembly GCA_949130495.1 of Sambucus nigra. Classification (NCBI taxonomy): domain Eukaryota; kingdom Viridiplantae; phylum Streptophyta; class Magnoliopsida; order Dipsacales; family Adoxaceae; genus Sambucus; species Sambucus nigra. The sequence continues at coordinate 200,489,681 of OX422217.1, forward strand.
AGTAAGTGCGTCATTTGAATGAGAAACACATGTCATTTGAATAAAATAAGTATCTCGTTAAAATGAAAAACAAGTTTTGTTTGAACGAGAGTAAAAACTCATTTAAACGAGGATTAAATTCGTTTGAATAAATAAAATGCAAGCATTTATTCATACAACTCTAAACTCGATTTAACTTGCAAAATATTTATAAAAGTCATTTTAAAAATAGTTTTAATAAAAGATAACATCCTTATAAAATATTTTGAGAACCATAAACCATTATGCATTCATGCCTGAAAGAATCTCAAAAAATCGTGTGAAGACTTAAAATGTGCGCCTAAAATGAAGCATGATCTATCTTTTGAAGTTTGGTCGCTACGTCTTCATCACAACGTCATAAGACTTAATGGAATCGCGACACATAAATACTATCCTATGACTCAAAATGGTTTAGTCCGGAATAATGCCAAAATATACAAATTAACATTATTTGAAAATCTGTCCTTACACTTGTGACCAACTTAACTTCATCTCAAGGATCTAAAGTCTCAATTTGATACATAGTGGTCAACTTCTTTTTCCTTCATACTCTATGGAGGTATAATAGCATTCACTTGCTTCTACTTGGTTACCCTTCACTACACCAACTCCATAACTTGTAGGGAATTTCAGACATTAATAGACAATGAAAGGCACACCTTCAAACTTTTTCAATCCGACACCGCTAAAAAGGATATTATAGGCCGAATGGATGTTCTCATCAAGGATGAAAAAATGTGTTATTTTTTTTAACAGGTAGGCCATGTGTTGATGACGACCTTAAGCTCAATCGTTCCCAAGGGGTATACTTTCTCCCATGAGAAACCAATAAGAGGCTTGGGATATTCCTCCAGTTTTCTATATTTTAATCTCAATTTCTTGAATAATAACACATCTATAAAACTGCCGTTATCTTCCAAAATTCTCATTACTCTACTTTCGTGCACCATCATGGTGACGACCATAGGGTCATCATGTGCATACAAAACACCAGACAAGTCATCTTGAAAAAAAACACATTAAGATGGTCCTTGTTAACCTTTTGAGGATGAGTCTCCATAACATCGGCCAGATTGACCTCCCTGACATGGACACAAGCCTTAGCGTAATTGAGGTAGTATTTACTCTCTACTAGTTTATATCCACGACCAGTGTCACTTCCCTCTATCAAGTGACATTCACGAGAGATCATACCAACTTCGTTCACTATCTCCTTAGTCTTATTGGGAAAATATGGATCCGAAGAATCATCAGGGTCCTTGTCTTTGCCACATTTCTTATCATCGGCATTCTTGTAAGGAGACTTAAATCGTTTCCTAGGTTTTTCTCACCCCTTCTATCTTCTTGGCCACACTTGTCAATAAAATCTGCCAACTTTCCTTAACGAATCAGAGCTTTTATTTCATTTTTCAAGGCCAAGAAGTTATCGATGTTATGGTCGTGATCCTTGTGTAACCCCCGATACTTACTCTTATCTCCTCTCTTAGGTGGAGCCTTCAATTTTCCAGGCCAGTCGAGGTCACTACTTCTTCACATCCCGTTGAGGATGTGGTGGACGCCCATAGTGAGCTCTCTTCCATAGAAATTTGTTCAGCCTTAGTTGATCCTCGCATGCTTTGCCTTGGGCTAGACGAGCACTTTACCCTCCTGGTTTAAGTTATTCTTGATTTTTCTCTGTACTCCTTTAACTCTCTGAGGTCTCTATACTTGTGGGCTCGCGCTACTTGATAAGCACCCAAAAGTGTATAATTTATACCCCGAATAGATGCATTTTAGTCGCTCGTTTTTAATAAAAATGGCCTTATGTTTGTATTTATTTATTTTTAGGTCAATCAGTAGTCGCAGTGTTAAATGATGCTAAATCCAGTCAATTGCGACACATAAGCGGTTAAAAGCTTGCATCGAAGAAATCAAAGGAACCTGCGAAATCTGAGTCCACATTAAGCTTGCCCAGAAGAGTTCCGATGTCCCGAACCTTGTCCCGAACAAAATCTAAGCCTAGACCGAGCCCAGTCCATACCCCAATCCCGATGTGTGTTGAGTTTGTGCCTTTTTAGATTTTCTTAGATTTTTATTTTGAGTTGTTTTATTTTTAGAATTTATTTAGGAATTGTAGAATTTATTTGCATATTTTTATATTTTATTAGTGTATTTTTATTTTTATTTTGATTAGTTTTAAGTTTTTATTTTATTTCATTTTATTTGGATTAGTTTTTAGGATTTCATTTATTTTTTATTTTTTTTAGATTTTACATTTTTTAGAATTTTAGTTTTTAGTTTAATAGATTTTTATTTTTATTTCTTTTTAGTTTGAATTTTTTTTATTTGAGTCTTTATTTTATTTTTAGAGTAGTATTTTATTTTTAGATTTTTAGTTTTGTTAGTTTTATATATTTTTTTAGTTGTGTTATTTTTAGGACTACAAATTAAACACACACAGACCATAAAACTCTACACCTAACCTACACCTAAAACAAACCCCCCACACACACCATAATACCATACACTCACCACAACCAATCCCCCACTCCTATCATCTTCTTCAACCCACCACCCATTTCTCTCTCTCCTCAATTAAAACACACTAACTAAACTCTCCACACCCTCAACCTCCATCACCACCACCACCACCATTTTCATCCAAGCCACCACTATATTCGAAGCTTTCCAATCCACCTGAACCCGAAATCGAGCCAAAATCGACGACACCTGGCTGCCCAAAATGCAACCCGAGTTCAGACCTTTAACCCACAAATTCAAACCCCCCAAACCCATAACCCAACCAACCCGAAATCCTACCCCGATCCGACCGACCCAACCCGTGGTAACCCGCGACCTACTTGCCTGATCGCAACCCATTTCGGTCCAAATCGAAACCCACCAAACTCGGACCTACTCGAGCTCTACCCAAACCTCCTATCCCGGTTATACCTATATCTGCAATAAATTAAAACCAAAAATAAAACAAACCCATTTGACATTAACCAAAACTCTTTGACTTGGCCAAATAAAATCCCACAAAAATCTCTTCATCCAAATAAACTCGTGGACTTTAAAAACAAGGATGGGCATCTCATAAAAGACGGGGACTCTCAGATACAGAAGAAAAAAAAAGACGCGTAGAGAGAGATAGAAAATAGGGAACACTGCGTATATTATGTAGATAGTAGGTACATAAAAAAAATTCAGAAAAATAAAAAAAAAATAGTTTAGCTTTAGAATAATTTTTAGGTTTAGATTTAGTGTTCTTTTTGTAATCAAGTGCTAAAAATTATGAAGAAGTTGGACGCATGTCAAGGTGCATTTCAAGACAGATTTGTGGAAAAAATTGCGTATTGTATTTCTACATTCTCTTTTCAATTTATTTCCTTCTTGACATGTTATTTATTGTTGTTTATGCACACATGAGAATGTTTGGCTAAGCACCCCGTTCAAGGGGTGGGATGCACTGCGAATGATGTTAATTTAATTAATTGGTTTTATTAAATTTATATTTCTAGATAAATTAATTTTTAACTGTCACCGATTAATTTATGTAACGAGAGTTAGTAAATTAATTGAACGAAATAATGTTTGAATTCAGGAATCTAACTAGAGATAGGTTTTTTCGAAATTTGAATATTAATTCCGTGTTGAAATTTAAAGATTTCTATTGTTTTCGTTAAATTGATCCTAGAGGGTAATTTTCTGAAAATAATATAAGTCCTAATTTTTCATTGTGTGACATTTTTAAATTAATTTTTTGAAAAAGATTTTATTAAATTTATAATATTTACGAGAGTTAGATTATCGATTTAATATTATCTCGAAATATTTCACATTAATAAATTGAGATATGAAAAAAATTAAAAATGCAGTGTAATCCCATCTCTTGACCCTCTCACATTATTTCACACTCGGTAGTACATTCTTTTTCATTATTTAGTCATTTTATAATTTTTAGCATTTGTTAGTTAATTTTTCCCTTGAAATTGTTTTAAAAAAAATTTAATAAACAAAAATTGAATTGCACGTTTTCACATTAATTGTTTCACCTTAAAAGTTGCATTGGTACCCGTACTTACCGCAATACGAGTTATTTTTAGACAAGTTTTGTAGGTACTCAAGGAAATTTTGAGAGTGGATTTTGAAGACGACAACGATATAGCCAAAAAGCTTCTTATCACTGCTCTTGGGCCCAACTTATTAAAGGCAGACCATTTGCTAAGCCTCTCCAGAACACTTGGTCGCTCCATGCAGTACGTTTAATCATCATCATACCCAGTTGATCTAACGGTTGATGTTTCTCTAAGCCTGCAGGATATGTCTTCATGCTCAGATCTAGAGTATTTGGACTTATTGCCCTCACCTCCCGAGCTCAAATCCAACCTTCTTGAGAGATCAAATGCTCTATCATAGTGCGCAATCCTCATATCCTTGTATGAGGTTTGAGGTGCCATCTCACACCTTTTATTAGAGTTTTCCTCACCTGCTGAGGTGATTGGGTTCATCTCGAGCCTGTTTTACCCTAACAAAAGACTCGACATCATCTTCTTTATGCTCTTCTGCATATCTTCTTGGCCTATAACCAAGCTCTATAAGATCTCTTATAGGTTTCATATACCCACATACATAAAGGGTAGAACCCCCTCTCTAGTATGACTACTATATGGGTTATCAGACATTTTTCACAGAAATTGTTAAAAAACTGGGTACCGTAATACCAAAATTAGAGTAGTAGCATAAATTGTAGAAAAAGTGAATCGAAAGCGGGAAAATGCAAATCTAAAGCGGATTCAAGGAATTAAAGGGTATTGAAAGGAAACATCATATTAACAAACTCTACCCTAACAAAACTCAGATGAATCGAAATGCGATTAACTAGTTTTTCAGAGCTAGGTATCCTCGAGTTTCAGAAATCAACAATGGTGGAAAGTGACGATGGCCAACCGTTCCCAGAGAGGATGCCCATTTGTTATCGTCTAAAGCTAGTATATTAATTTCGTCTTATAAAGAGTACACTAATTATAAACAGTAGCATATAAATAGATATAAGCTACACAAGTGCTAATCTAGAGAAAAAAGTAAAGAGATGAGAGAAAGAGAAATAAGGCCAGATGTGTGTGGTTCGACCCAAAGTAGTGCCTACATCAACAGATATTAGTGTTGGGTGTATTGATTACTCAGAAAAAACCATGGATGATTACAAGATACAACTTCTCAAGTTCTCTCTAAAGTTTGACAACATAATGGTAAGGAAAACATCACAGATCCTTTTATTCCCCCATGTGTTATTTATAGGTTGTTGGAAGAGAGACAATAAAGAGTAACATGTGTCATGCCTTAATAGGTTAGGTAAGTTCATACTTTACATGTTAATGAAAGAATAATCATAAAAGTAGTTATGGGCACATGGGGGAATGTTTTCATATCTCCCCTACATTGGTGCACTACTAATGTCACACGATCACGCAATATATGCTTGCCATGACAGTGTTAGCCTGCTATGAAGTAACAGGGTTAACTAGACTGTTTGGAATACTGGGGTCGGACATATTAGTTAGGCTGACCTGATGAGTATCTGAGTCGATATCATTATTAACTGGGACAACCTCACTACTATAGTTGATGAGTCCAGGTGTCCTCTTCTGATTGGTCTACGAGCTATACCATATTAATGGTATAAAAATAAAGTTCATCGCCATAAGAATAACCTACCATAGAAGACTCACCCAAACATTTTCACCACGAAAAATGTGACTACAAACCCAAAAATAATTATAATAGAGTGTTTTAAATACGTTAGAACACATGGGATAGTTTTTAAAAAAATGGTTAACCTGACATTACACAACATTAAAATGACATAAATTCATATATTATGGTTAAAAAAACTTGCACTTTATGTTCTCTCCAACTTTAGTTACTTATTTTCAATGATAATGACAAATAAATATTTGTTGTGGAGGAAAAATGTGTTGTCTATAAAAAATGGCTTTTATAAAGGTGAAGAGACGCGTAGTGAAACCTTTTGTATAATATATAAAAATATAGTGGCAATGTCTTACCTGTGATACATCACATATGTTCTTTTCCTTTGGCATGATTTCATTTCGAGATCGTCTTTCAATAGGGTTGATTTGTCTTGGAAGAGTGTGTAAAGTTTCACTAAGATTAATGGTATTTTAGGTAATGAAGTGACATAGGTTTGAGAGAGGTTTCAGTAAAAAAATAAGGGGTTTTGAGACTTTTGGTTAAAGAGACAAAGTGGCATAGATTTTACTCCCCAAAGTCAATTTCTCCAAAGTGATAGGTGGGACAGATATTTATAGCCAAACTAGGTGTACCCCCTTGACCATACGGTTTTCCCGGGGCATCCCGTATATGTGTGGCCTTGACTTAGGCTAACCATATGGTCATCAATTGGGTCTAAATGTGAATTCTTCACTAATGGGCCTTCCCTTTAGTATTTGGAGGCTTTCTTTAGCTGGAATAGAGCTTTAATTCTCTTTCCTTATTATCTATTAGTTTTGGCTTACCTCGAGTTAATCCAAGGTTACATCATATTACTTGGAAGTGACTCAATGCGCCTAACGCTTTTATACTCACTGGGGTAGCAAAAGGAGGTGTCAATACAAATAGATGTCTAAATGGGGTTTTCATTGGGATTGGAGTGGTTCTAATTTATGAGTAACAATTTTTAGTATCTGGGGCTTCCATTAAAAGACATCAAATCCTTCACGTTAGATAAAGACATGGAAATACTTTTTTCATCACACATACATATGATGAATTATTTTCATGTCACCATCCATATGTCTTACATTTGTATTATCTTATTATCACACTCAATTACTTAAATTGATACATCACTTGTGTAACATCCCAGTCCGAATTTATGGGTTACACGTAGTCAACCCGGTCTGGCCCAAGCGTTAGGTGTGCAGTGCAATGAAACAACTCATACAATATTGTTAATTCAGTTTAACTTTAATTGACGTTTCACTTATTTGGCATGCTATTCCAAATTCAAATCAAACTACTGAGGGACCCGTGGGAAGCATCCCGTAGTCCAAGCATAAAGAGCTAATAACGTAAAAAAAATAGAGTACTTACCTGTGTAATGTTCTCAAAATACGAACCCGTACCTAACCTGTCATAACAAAGACGGGGGTGTGAGCCGAATGCTCAGTGGGAAATATACAAATATAATATAAAATCGAACGACAGAAAGAAGAATCTAACACGTTATACCTACGTGCACGTGCAACTACCTTAGATTTATACACATTTAATGCATGAAAACGTTTTTATTTTCAAAAACTTGATTTATTCAGATTAAATTACCTTAATCTTATAAAGAACTTCGTCTTTATTGACTTGCAATTTATCCCTTTACTTAACACACAAGATTAAATACTTGAACAACTACACTTTATTTAACTGGAAACCATTTCTTTACCGAAATCACCCTTTTCATTGCATCCAATTCACATTAGTATTTTATTTATTTATTGAAAATCACCTCTTTCAACACACGCAAAAAGTGTGTTAGAAAATACTTATTTGACTTTTTTAACCTTTCACAACACACCCTTATGTTAATCATGGTTAAACCTTATTAGATAGTTTAACTCACCCGTTGAACCACTATACTTTACCATTCCTTCACCTTATGGACACTAATCAATTTACACATTTCTTGTCCACTTTAACGTTTACCTAAATATTTATTCAAGTTAGGATGTCTTAGCATATTTTCGTCACACAATCCATTTCTTGATGTTCCTTACTCCTTTATCTTTTCTCGAAATCTTCCAATAAACTGCGTACTTTAATGGGCTCCACACTACCAACGATGTCACCATATGCTCTGGCCAGTGATTTTGGATTGTTCACCCCAGGGCTCCGGGCCTTCCTTAATTATACCAGTGTTATCTGAGTTCCTTTTTAATGTGTTTTAATATTTGGCAAATGACACATTACTCCACATTTTCCTTTTTACCCGGTCGAAGTAAAAAATTTGGGGTTTCACCCCAACTTGTGTTACACTTTAAAAATTATCATTTCATGTCCTTTACACTTTAGCCTTCATTTTATTCCAAAATCATATTCATTTAGGACCAATTTGTATAACACCCTTTCCAACATTTTTGTTTCATAAAATTTTTTCACTTTACATAAAATTACCATTTTACTGATTTGTTTCCGAGCTTATCTTTTCCTCCATTTTCACAAGTGTTAATTTCCCAAAACATTACTAAGTTACACCCACCAACTTCTCAATGTTTTAACCATTAACTTATTCAATACTTTTACTAACCACTTTTCCAAATTAGACATTTCTTTATCCAAGAAGTCCAGCTATATTTAAAGACTACTTTTATAAGAAAAATGCCATTTTTCTTTTCTTAAAACATGTAATCTTACAACCTTACACTTATCATATTTAAACTCATTTTTCACAGACTTTGAAGACTAGAATTTTAACTTTTCTTATTTCATGTTCAAACCCAACAAAACCTTCTTAAACTTTTTTTTTTTGTGTGTTCATCATCAAGATACTAAAAGTTTACATGTATGAGAAGATGGATTTTATTTCCAAAAATCCTATTACATGGGTTAAACACATGATTTATTCTCAAAATTCTTAACACTTACAAAACATAACCTTTCAAGACTAATGGACATTATTATTCCTTAAAAAAGAAAACTCAAACCAATTTCCCATTTTTATTAAATCTTCATTTTTGCAAGGAATCAAACTTAATTTACCAAACAACTTTGGCAAAATAAAATGTAAATTTTAAAAAAAATTATTCCATAAAAATGTTTAGCACTCAACTTCTTGAAACATGCCATTTACATGATAAAACATTTAAAAATGTTTACCACTCAACTTCTTGAAACATGCCAATTACATGAAAATTCCAATTATTTCAAGAAAACTTTGAAATATTTACTCATAATTTATTTCTAACGAAATAAGATATTTGCCAATATTTTTATTCTATAAAATTGTTTAATACCAAATCTACTGGAAATTCATCATTTTATTCATATGCATTCTACTCTTAAATTTTAACAACACAACTACTAATACATAAAATAGAGTCTTAAACTAAGAGTAAATTTTTCTACCTCAAATGGAGCTCCAACAATAGTAGGCATGACATGTCTAAGAAGATGACAACCTTCCACCTCCTAAGGTGGTGTTAAAGAGGTTTCCTAGCTCTACCAAGCTTATTTTGATGAAAGCTCCATAAAAATCCTCTTTAAGCTCCATGAATCTTCCATATTCATCTTCTCAAAAGTCCCCAACAACACCTTCAAAATTCGTAGCTATGCCCAAAAATAGTGGAAATGGATATCTAAAGCTTGAATATGGTGGAAAACGAGTTGGATATGGTTACACAAGGTGGATATATAGTGGTGGAAGGGTGGTTTGTGGTGGAGAGAGGTGAACAAATTTGAAAATTGTGGGGGTAAGACCACCCTCTCTCTCTCTCTTCTTCCACTCCAAAATAACCCAAATAAACTCAAAAACCCTTATGAAAACATTCCCAAACCTTAAAATCCCATTTTTACCTAATCTAGGCTCATGATAGCTCGACAGATTATCCTAACAACGATCCAAAACGAGACAACGCACAAGGGTAAGCTGATTTAAAAAGTTCAGTCACGCTCGTTCGAACGAGAATCGCCTCTCGTTCGAACGAGAAATGCATCTCGTTCGAATTAGCCTTCGAATAACCTGGACCTGTTATTCAGTGGGATCTCGTTCGAACCTTATTTGACCCCTACTTCGAACGAATGACTATTCCTTATTTTTCTCGAAAAATCTAATTTTAACCCACAAGCATTCAACAATTACCCAAAATAGTCAATTATAGCTATAAACTCAATCATAATGATCCAAATCCCAAGGTTTTTATATTATAACAACTTGTGGAGAAAAATTAATAAAATATTAGGACAGGATATCACAACATGTCCATTGAACACTCAAGTTCTAAATCTAACGTTTTCCCTTCAATATTATTGACCACCAACAAAAAAACGAAGCTAAAAAGCATAAAAACAACCTAGTGCAGAAGACTCACCCAAACATATTGAGTACCTTTAGTGGTCTAATGAGAAACATATTAAACTTTGAATTTCTATTTTCATGTAAGTTATTTACTAAAAAAAATGTGACCATAAACCCCAAAAATAATTAAACTGACGTGTTTTTAGTATTTTATAACATATCAGATAGTTTTGAAATAAATGGTAAATATGATAAAATACATTATTAAAATGACATGAATGCATGTATTATGATCAAAGAACTTGCCAATCTCGCTCTCTCCAACCTCTATTACACATTCTCAATGACAATGGCAAACAAATATTAGTTGTGGACGCCAAATGTGTTATCTGCAACAAAACGAGTTAAAAACCTTTTGTAATGAGTGATAGACAAACGCGTGGTGAAAGTGGAGGGAGAGAAGTAGGGAGCTAAGTTTTTTTCAAACAAAAGAATGGGAATGATCGAAAGTAAAATATTTGATCCTTGAGGAATTACAAAGAGACATTTCTAGGCTTTTAATGGTTTGGATATAAACCATAAAAATATGAGGACTACTAATGTCCAAACCAAAACATCCTTTAAGGGCTTATCGACCGACGAAGGAGGTTTTCTCCACCACTCACCCAAAATTGGACTTGTTCCCCCGTCTTGTAAAACATGACTGACTTAGACACATCTCATTTTTTCTCTTCATCTTCTCAATCTCAATCTCTTCCGGCGCACCCTCATCTCCATTTCTCAACTCTTTTAAACCCACCACCTATTCCGCAAATTCTGAGTTCCTAGGACGCAAAACCCCAATTCGCAAACGAACCACAACCCCTTCAGTTTTCTCCATATCTCTCTTCACCGCACAACATCATTAATTTTCTCACTCATTCACCCAAATCCCCACCCTAAGTTTTCTCTCACTTTAGCCAAATTCTGAAGGTAATCCACAAACCAACTCTATGAATTAACATTATCCTTCTTTTACTATTTTTAAATATCAATTATATTCTATTTGTGAATAATACGGACTTAGTTTTAATTTATGTTTATGTATGATGGTTGTTGCTCAAATATGATTATTATCTGTTTTCATAAAGGAAATTAGTTTACTGGCATTATATCTAAGGATCTTCGAATTGAAAAAATATACTCTCTTCTGGATGATTTTTAATTAGAGATTGGCTTTAATTTGTTTTTGGTTTACTTAATAATATCATATGAAACTATTATACTTTCTTTTGAACCAATACTAGTTAATATTTTATTATATTTGTTAGTTTATTTGACAACATCTTAAATTTTAACACATAAGTATGTTTTTCAGGGGGAAAGTAATTGGCTTTTGTCTTGGGTAATTTATTATAGTGTTAATGGCCATGAAAATTCATTAGCATATTGCACATATGATTGTAAGGCTACTAAAAATGATACGAATGAGGATGGTTAAATTGACTATTACTTTATGTGCAAGGATGACACTTCTTTCCCATCTCATGAATTATGAGAAATGTTAAACATGCTATAAATTGTAACGTAATAAAATGTTTAACTCAGGTTTGTGAATGATTGATGTTAGGGATTTTGGGTTCTTTTTTTATGACAATTTGTTGAGGTTGTGAGAGTTTATGATGAATTTTGATTTAATGGATTGCGATAATTATTAGTGTTATTGTTTGAGTTTGATTAGATATAGCTCGGTAGGGGTGTAAAGCGGATGGATACAGAGCGGATATCATAGTATCCATATTCGTATCCGCTAACTCCTTGCACTATTGGATTTCTCGGATTCGGATAATATCTTTATCCGTTTTTATTACTTAAGATACATTAAGACATAGATAGCTTATTAAATACTAATTTAATCACTGAATCAATAATATGTATTATAATCTCAGCTCTTATAATGAAACAAAGTAAGAGAACATTGCTAATGGGACTCTCCCATTTATAACATGTGTCAATTTTATGATAAGTCCTGATTTCATTTTACTTATTTTTTAAATCGCCAAAGGGGGAATAAGTCAAAATTATATTCCTATACAACCATAAATGAACTCATTGTCCACTTATTATTGAGAATCGGTATACTTGCACAAACATCACCAATCAACTAACCAATAATTTCAAAATATGTAGTTACCCACTTAAAAAATAACAATATAAGCAAAAAAAAATTCACACGCATCTTTAATATCAAAGTGATAATATGGTTTAGGTTTCAGACATCGAATATAATATAGCCTTTTTAAAAAAATAAGCAATAATATAAAGGAAAAACTGTATGCATTTTGACTTAACTCATATAATAATCAGGTATATAACAGAGTATATGACCGGTATGTAACCAACTAAACTGACCAAAGCACAACCCCTAGATCCAAAAGAAAAAAAATCAAGAAAAATAGAAAAATGAGAAAACTAACTAATCGATGGCATGAGAAGAAGAGGATACAGAGAGAGGGAAGGGAGATCTTGGCCGAGATTGGTGGTGGGCCGAGTGATGGAGCGGCAACGGCTGATGGTGAAAGAAAAGGGAGAGAGAGGTCTCGAGTAAAATGGAGAAAACAAACTAACCTAGTGACTGAGCAAGATATAAATTTTAGATCCAAAATTAACTTTTAACTTTTTTTTAAACATCAAGTTAAAACCCACCACTTAAACCCACTTGACTATTATTATAACATAACAAACGTTATATAAATAAATTTATGATAAATGATATACTAATATTAATGTTATTTTATACTACAAAAAATATTTATATTATTTAATTAAAAATAAATAATAAATATAATTATTTTACGGATACGGATATCCGCAAAAATGGATTTCAGTCAATATGGACATTCGAGAGAGATCATACCAACTTCGTTCACTATCTCCTTAGGCTTATTGGGCAAATATGGATCCGACGAATCATCAGGGTCCTTGTCTCTGCCACATTTATTATCATCGACATTCTTGTAAGGAGACTTAAATCGTTTCCTGGGTTTTGCTCATCATTCTATCTTCTTGGCCACCCTTGTCAATATAATCTGCCAACTTTCCTTGACGAATCAGAGATTTTATTTGATTCTTCAAGGCCAAGAAGTTGTCGATGTTATGGTCGTGATCCTTGTGTAACTCGCAATACTTACTCTTCTCCCCTCTGTTAGGTGGAGCCTTCAATTTTCCAAGCCAGTCGAGGTCACTACTTCTTCACATCCCATTGAGGATGTGGTGGACGCCCATAATGAGCTCTCTTCCATAGAAATTTGCTCAGCCTTAGCCGATCCTCGAATGCGTTACCTTGGGCTAGACGAGCACTTTACCCTCCTGGTTTAAGATTTTTTTGATTTTTCTCTGTACTCCTTTGTCTCTCTTAAGTCTCTATACTGGTGGGCTCGTGTTGCTCTTGGGCCTAGCTTATTAAAGGCAGACCATCTGCTAAGCCTCTCCAGAACACTTGGTCACTCCACGGAGTACGTTTAATCATCATCATACCTAGTTGATCTAATGGTTGATGTTTCTCTAAGCCTATAGGATATGTCTTCATGCTCAGATCTAGAGTATTTGGACTTGTTTCCCTCACCTCCCGAGCTCAAATCCAACCTTCTTGGGAGATCAACTGCTCTATCAAAGTGCGCATGCCTCCTATCCTTGTATGGGGCTGGAGGTGGCATCTCACACCTTTTATCGGAGTTTTCCCCACTTGCTGGGGTGATTGGGTTCATCTCGAGCCTGTTTTACCCGAACAAAAGACTCGATATCATCTTTTTGATGCTCTTCTGCATAACCAAGCTCTATAAGATCTCTTGTAGGTTTCCCATACCCAGAGACATAAAGGGTAGAACCCCCTCTCTAGTATGACTACTTTATGGGTTATCAGTCATTTTTCATAGAAATTGTTGAAAAACTGAGTACCGTAATACCAAAATTAGAGTTGTAGCAGAAATTGCAGAAAAAGTGAATCGAAAGCACGAAAATGAAAATCTAAAGCGGATTCAAGGAATTAAAGGGTATTGAAAGGAAATAACATATTAACAAACTCTACCCCAGCGAAACTCAGATAAATCGGAATGCGATTAGCTAGTTTTTCAGAGCTAGGTATCCTCGAGTTTCATAAATCAACAATGGTGGAAAGCGACGATGGCCAACCGTTCCCACAGACGGTGCCCATTTGTTATCGTCTAAAGCTAGTATATTAATTTAGTCTTATAAAGAGTAAACTAATTATAAGCAATATCATGTAAAGAAATATAAACTACACAAGTGCTAATCTAGAGAAAAAAGTAAAGAAATGAGAGAAAGAGAAATAAGGCCAGATGTGTGTGGTTCGACCCAAAGTTGTACCTACATCGACAGATATTGGTGTTGGATGTATTGATTACTCGAAAAAAATCATGGATTAATACAAGGTACAAGTTCTCAAGTTCTCAAGTTCTCTTTAGAGTTTGACAACATAATGGTATGGAAAATATCACAGATCCCTTTATTGTGAGAGTGCATGTGTTATTTATAGGTTATTGGAAGAGAGAGAATAAAGATTAACATATGTCATGCCTTAATAGGTTAGGTAAGTTCAAACTTTACATGTTAATGAGAGAATAATCATAAAAGTAGTTATGGGCACATGGGGGAATGTTTGCATATCTCCCCCACATAGGTGCACTATTAATGTCACGATCACACAATACATGCTTGCCTTGACAGTGTTAGCCTGTTATGAAGTAACAGGGTTAACTAGACCATTTGGAATACTGGGGCTGGACATATTAGTTGGGCTGACCTGATGAGTATCTGAGTCGATATCATTATTAGCTGGGCCAACCTCATTACTATAGTTGATGAGCCCATGTGTCCTCTTCTAATTGGTCTACGAGCCATACCATATTACTGGTATAACAATAAACTTCATCACCATAAGAATAACCTACAGTAGAGGACTCACCCAAACATACTGAGTACCTATAGGGGACCATTAACCAGCATCATAAACTTGAAATTTCTAATTCTATGGAAGTTATTCTCCACGAAAAATGTGACTACAAACCCAAAAATAATTATAATAGAGTGTTTTAAATACGTTAGAACACATGGGATAGTTTTAAAAAAAATGGTTAACCTGACATTACACAACATTAAAATGACATAAAATCATATATTATGGTTAAAAAACTTTCACTTTATGTTCTCTTTAACTTTAGTTACTTATTTTCAATGATAATGACAAATAAATATTTGTTGTGGAGGAAAAATGTGTTGTCTACAAAAAATGGCTTTTATAAAGGTGAAGAGACGCGTAGTGAAACCTTTTGTATAATATATAAAAATATAGTGACAATGTCTTACCTGTGATACATCACATATGTTCTTTTCCTTTGGCATGATTTTATTTAGAGATCGTCTTTCAATAGGGATGATTTGTCTTGGAAGAGTGTGTAAAGTTTCACTAAGATTAATGGTATTTTAGGTAATGAAGTGACAAAGGTTTGAGAGAGGTTTCAGTAAAAAAATAAGGGGTTTTGAGACTTTTGGTTAAAAAGACAAAGTGGCATAGCTTTTACTCTACAAAGTCAATTGCTCCAAAGTGATAGGTGGGGCATATATTTATAGCCAAACTAGGTGTACACCTTTGACCATACGGTTTGCTCGGGGCATCCCGTACATGTGTGGCCTTGACCTAGGCTAACCGTATTGTCATGCATTCGGTCTCAACATGCATTCTTCACTAATGGGCCTTCCTTTAGTATTTGGAGGCTTTCTTTAGCTGGAATAGAGCTTTAATGCTCTTTAGTTATTATCTATTAGTTTTGGCTTACCTTCAGTTAATCCAAGGTTACATCATATTACTTGGAAATGACTCAACGCGCCTAATACTTTTGTACTCATTGGGGTAGAAAAATGAGGTGTCTATACAAATAGATGTCTAATTGGGGTTTCATTGGGATTGGAGTGGTTATGATTTGTGAGTAACAATTTTTAGTATCTCGGGCTTCCCTCAAAAGACATCAAATCCTTCATATTAGATAAAGACATGGAAATACTTTTTTCATCACACATATATATGATAAATTATTTTCGTGTCACCATCCATATGTCTTACATTTATAATATCCCGTTATCACACTCAATTACTTTAATTGATACATCACATGTGTAACTCCCCCGTCCGGATTTATGGGTTACACGTAGTCAACCCAGTCCGACCCGAGCGTTAGGTGTGCACTGCAATGAAACAACTTATATAACATTGTTAATTCAGTTTGATTTTAATTAACATTTCAATTATTTGGCATGATATTCCAATTTCAAATCAAACTACCAAGGGACCCGTGGGAAGCATCCTGTAGTCCAAGCATATAGAGCTACTAACGTAAAATAAAATAGAGTACTTACCTGTGTAATGCTCTCAAAATACAAACCCATACCTAACATGTTATACCAAAGACGAGGGTGTGAGCCGAATGCTCAGTGGTAAATATGCAAATATAATATAAAATCGAACGACAGAAAGAAGAATCTAACACGTTATACCTATGTGCACATGCAACCACCTTATATATATACACATTTAATGCATGAAACCATTCCTATTTCCAGAAACGTGATTTATTCAGATTAAATTACCTTAATCTTATAAAGAACTTCCTCTTTATTGACTTGCAATTTATCCATTTACTTAACACACATGGTTAAATACTTGAACAACTACACTTTATTTAACTGAAACCCATTTCTTTACCGAAATCACCCTTTTCATTTAAAACAATTCACATTAGTATTTTATTTTTATTGAAAATCACCCCTTTCAACACACGCAAAAATTGTGTTAGAAATACTTATTTAACTTTTGAAACCTTTCACAGCACAACCTTATATTAATTATGGTTAAATCTTATTAGATTGTTTAACTCACTCGTTTAACCACTATACTTTACCATTCCTGTACCTTATAGACATTAATCAATTTACATGTTTCTTGTCCACTTTAACGTTTATCGGAACATTTATTCAAGTTAGGATGTCTTAGCATATTGTCATCACATAATCCATTTCTTGATGTTCCTTATTCCTTTATCTTTTCTCAAAATCTTCCAATAAACTGCGTACTTTAACGGACTCCACACCACCGACAATGCCACCATATGCTCGGGCCAGTGATTTTGGATTGTTCACCTCAGGGCTCCGGACCCTCCTTAATTATCCTGGTGTTATCCGAGTTCCTTTTTAATGTGTTTTAATATTTGGCAAATGACACATTACTCCACATTTACCTTTTTACTCGGTAGAAGCCAAAAATTCGGGGTTTCACCCCAACTTTGGTTACACTTTAAAAATAATTATTTCATGTCCTTTACACTTTAGCCTTAATTTTATTCAAAAATCGTATTCATTTAAGACCAATTTGTGTAACACCCTTTCCAACATTTTTGTTTCATAAATTTTTTTCACTTTACATAAAATTACCATTTTACTAATTTATTTCCGAGCTTATCTTTTCCTCCATTTTCACAAGTGTTAATTTCCCAAAACATTACTAAGTTACACCCACCAACTTCTCAATGCACTACACCAAATCTGTCGAATTGTCACGGCCATTGACCTTGACAAGTTCAACTTGTCAAGGTCAATGACCGTGATAATTCTGGGCGAGATAACTTTTTTATCACAGTCATGGACCGTAATAAGTTCGTTAGAATTATCACGGTCGTGTCACGGTCCCTGACTGTGATAAGTTTTGTCACGATTTATGACCGTGATAAGTTTTGTCACGGTTTATAACCGTGACAAGCCCGTAACAATTTATAAAAAATTATCACGGTCAATGACCGTGATAATTCTGTGCAGAATTGAAAAAAAATCTGTTGGGTAATATGGCCACTGCCACTACCCAGCAGTATATTTCTACCTGTTATAGCAACATTGTACCTGTTCAAACATCATATATCCAAATAAACTAGAGATAATGCAAATATGCATTCAAAATAGAAACAATATACAAACGGGACAACTTCGTGTCATGCTATATTTTTATCGTTTCAATGTTCTTATTAATTTACTTATTTTACTAATCATGTGCTTTGAACACTTTGGAAGTGAGAGAGTAGCTACAACGGAAATATTGCGACTTCTCAAATAAAATCTAATTTTAATTAATCCCAAATTTTAGTTAAACCCTAAATCATGCATCTAGATGATTTATCTAATAAAATAAAGCATGCAGGATAAAACAAACACTTTCAGGAAAAAATCAAACACATGCTTGTGAGGAAAAATCCTCCAAAGGGGCAAAATCATTTATTTTCATTATAATATTGTAACTGTACAATTTCGGATTACAATGAAAATACAAGTGACTAAGAATTACCCTCAGGTGTCGGATTCTGTAGTCGGCGGCTGGAAATATCCCTTTCCAGGAGGGCTGTAATGAAGAAGAGAAACGGCTTCTCCACAAGTTTGTCGGCTGGAATTTTCCCTTTCTAGGAGGGCAGCAATGAAGAAGAAAGACGGCTTCTCCACGAGGGTTGAACAAACCAAAGTTGTGTTCTTGGGTTGCAAAAGATTCACAAAGGTTTGGCAATTGTGTGAATCAAAACACGAGTCTTGGGACTCAAAAAATATGAAGACTTGAAGTATTAGGACTCTCAAATTCGTCTATCAAAGTCTTGCAAAACAGCTCCCCCGAAGTTGGTTTAAATAGGAAAACAAATGAAGAGTTCCACCAATTTAAAACACTGAAATTCTATCCAGCGTACAGGGACCCCGAATCGGTTCGGGTACCCTGTGAACCGATTCGCCCCACCGAACCGGTTCGGGCTGGGTTCGGGGAAACTCGCTGGGAACAGGGGCTAAACACTTAGAAAAATTCCCAGTATTTTCAATGTAAATATCTCCATTTTCAATGGGCCATAACTTGTTTACCGTAGCTCGGATTGAGGTGTCGTTTCTTCCAGTATCTTCGTTACGGCAAGCTCTTCAACTTTCCAGTTGACCGATCCTCCGAACGGTGGCTGTAAAATTACCAATTTTCCCTTGAACATCCCTATCAAGCCTTATTGCACTGTTTTGACTTCTCTTGCGTACCACTTGCATAAAGTCCCTAAAATTATGGAACGTGAAGTCGTTAGGGCAGATGAGGGACACATGATGGAGATAATAAAGGCTTGATTCCCGGAATTAGGATAGAGGCCGTCATGTGAGATCGTGAGGTGACGTGCCAAATGTAGCGGCGTACGACATACATTAATGTAACATGTTGGACATGAGAAAAATGTCCTTACAGGAAGCTTTAATTGTTCAGCACCACCATTCATATTTATTATAGTCTTTTCCAAAACTTTGGCATTCTCCACAAAATACCTCAACTGTTCAACTCCATTGTTCGACCCCAATCCCGTAATTTCGATTGTCTTTAGGTGTGATCTCAAACAATCAGGTACATACCATTCCAACCACGATATCCCGATTTTTTCACAACAAAATGAAAACCCCTAATATAATAAGAAACAACATCACCATAAATTATCTCAAATCTATGAACTATTTAGCTGAAAGTGATGTTATGAACCCTTGACCTACCTCAAAGATAAGAACCTCTAGAAGAGGACAACTTTTGAGAAAATCTAGCACCAATTTTCAGTTCCAATTCCACTATAAGAATCAGCCACTGCAAGGCACTGCACAAGAGAGATTTTATAAATGAATTGAAAAGTAATAAATCTAAAAAATATAGTCATTTATGCAAGGAATAATAGCAGAGATACTATAGCTTACCAACATTGTAGAACATGATAATGAAAGAGACTTTACGTTGGGAATCCTTCAAAGAAGCTTAAATAAACATGTGGCATAATCAAGGGCGGAGCCAGGATTATCATAAGGGGTGGGCTAACAACAAGCAAATATTCATAAATAAAAGTATGTTACCGTTAAAGAAAGAGAGACAAGAATTCGGCAAGAAATTCATTTCGCATTCAGTTGCGATTCGATTTAATAAATCCCTAACCAAACACAATCATAAATAAAATTTAATAAATGAAATTAAAATCAGAATAATATAATGTAAATATAAATATAAATATAAATACATTATTTGAGTTGCGATTCGTTACATGTATGATACTTAATATAGTTGGTATAATCACATTAATAGTTACATTGACAGTTATCTTCAGTCTCAAATATTTATTGATA
The DNA here is from genome assembly GCA_949130495.1 of Sambucus nigra. Classification (NCBI taxonomy): domain Eukaryota; kingdom Viridiplantae; phylum Streptophyta; class Magnoliopsida; order Dipsacales; family Adoxaceae; genus Sambucus; species Sambucus nigra. Next base: position 200,509,920 of record OX422217.1, read on the forward strand.
CTGACATTGTAAGTGGGAGTGACAGTTACATTTATAGTTCCATTTGTGGTGAAAGTGGAAATAGTAGTGAAAGCGAGGGTTCCAGTACAAGAACCGACACTAATGATAGTGATTTAACTATAAGAGAAAGTATTAATGATCTGGATTTAACTAAAAAATTCAGGCATTTGTGGGTTCAATGCGAAAATTGTTATGGATTAAATTATAATAAATTTTTTAAATAAAAAAAGAATATTTATGAACAACGTGGATATCATTTGAAAATGAGTAGTTCAGAGAGAATCGAACTTTCGATTGATCCAGGTATTTGGGATCCTATGGATGAAGACATGGTCTCTCTGGATCCCGTTGAATTTCATTCGGAGGAGGAGCCTTATAAAGATCGTATTGATTCTTATCAAAGAAAGATAGGATTAACTGAGGCTGTTGGATTGGGATTCTAACAAATATTTCAAGAATTTATAAGAAACTTTTTCTTTATTAAATTATAAGACAAGAACAAAAGACGAAGAAAATAATAATAAGAAAGGCTATTATCATACAAATTTTTCATGAAGAAAGATGAAGAAATCCATTATATACTCACTTAGATATATAATTAGATATATACTAATTAGGATCTATCCTAATTAGAAGTGAATAAATACTAATTCATAATAAATGGAATTATGAATTAATAATAATGAAATAATTACAATTTTGAATTATAATTATTATAAGATATCTTTAGAAACAATAATAACAGGTACAAATAGTAAATCGAGGTACCCATTCTATGACAACTTTCAACTTTCCCTCTGTTTTTGTGCCTTTAGTAGGCCTAGTATTTCCGGCAATTGCAATGGCTTCTTTATCTCTTCATGTTCAAAAAAATAAAATTATTTAGATCCGGTGGGACCAAATCTCATCCATTTTTTTTTCAAAACATAGACTTGTATCATAACACGTATATCTATTTAGGGGGATATGATATAACATGCGGCTTCTGCCAAACATAAAGGAAAAGCTCTTATGCGTGCCGAACCATGATATATGGGCAAATGAATTCTTTCTATTTTCAAATAGATCGGGATTACCGAATGGATGAAATGTAAAGTCGGTGTATCTATATATGTGTCGATATCTATACTGTGATCATACGAAGGGTATGTTATTATTTTAGATCCAACCAATTTGATGAATTACTCCTAAAGGTTCACATCAAATTAGTGCTAGTTGGTGAGAATTACTTTGGAAACAAAAAGAGTAAAGTCAAATTAATTTGGTGTATTCTCTCAGTTCCAATAAAATGCAACCGGATCAAATTTATGATCAAACTTATAACTATATACTAATCACCTATTAAAGGTAAGAAGCGTATATTCATGGATTAGTATAAACAAAACTTAAATTTCAAATTCAAATTCAATTTATAATAGAAAGTTCCTCCAAAAGTAACAACTTTAAGACACTAAGAATATTATACAAAAATTATGCAGTTCCAAACTGTCCAAACGGGACAATTCGAGGGATCTCATTACATGGGTAATGACTCTCGAACGGGTCTAAGGGCTATTGAATGCGTACGCATAAGAACTAGAAGGCTAGTATCTATGCGCACTATGTGTAATTTCAAGTATGTTTCATTTAATTATCATACTATATATATATTGTTCGATATACAAAGTAATTTTCAAAAAAAGTTGAAAAATCCCACCCCCATATGGACAATAATCCAATGGTCATGCCACTTTTAAAACTAACCAACCCAACATCGATCCACTATAATCCAACAACAATGTCAACAAAAAATGTGTATCCCATACTCCTTCTAATTCATGTACTCAATTAATTATTTTCATCAATTAAACTAACAATTAAAGTATATAATTATTAATTTACTAATTTACAATGAGGGGCTATCATATATTAATTTATTAAAAAAATTAATAACCAATCAATTCGTTTACAAGGGACATTACGCACAAATACGCATATACACACACATATACACATATGCGCACATACACACACACACACGCGCACAGTCACACACACACACGCACCCCCCTACCCCACCACCCACCCCTCCCCCCCCCCCCCCACACCACTACACACACATGCACACACACCACACACACACACAAACATCCCCCCACCCTGCCCCTTCCCCCACCCCCCCCACACACGCACACATACACACACACACACACACACACACACACACACATATATATATATATATATATATAAATGGAAGAGAGAGAGAGAGAGAGCAGCGTAGAGAGAGAAAAAAGGAGGGAAGAATCGGCGGGAAAAAAAAAGAAGGGGAAAAGATTTTTTACTGGGACATTTGTCACGGACGTGACACAGTCCTTGACCGTGACAATATTATAAGGATTGTCACGGTCAATGACTGTGATAAAAAACACGTATTTTTTTGTCACGATCAATGACCGTGACAAGGCTAGCCGCTGGAAGAGTGTCAATTTACCCATTTTGGTGTAGTGATGTTTTAACCATTAACTTATTTAATACTTTTACTAACCACTTTTCCAAATTAGACATTTCTTTATCCAAGAAGTACAATTATATTTAAAGACTACTTTTATAAGAAAAATACCATTTTCTTTTCTTAAAACATGTAGTCTTATAACCTTACACTTATCACATTTTCAACTAATTTTTCACTAACTTTGAAGACTAGAATTTTCACTTTTCTTATTCCATGCTCAAACCCAACAAAAACTTCGTAAACTTTTTTTTATGTTCATCATCAAGATACTAAAAGTTTACATGCATGAGAAGATGGATTTTAATTCCAAAAATCCTATTAAATGGGTTAAACACATGATTTATTCTCAAAATTCTTAACACTTACAAAACATAATCTTTCACGACTAATGGACATTATTATTTCTTAAAAAAGAAAACTCAAAACCAATTACCCATTTTTATTAAATCTTCATTTTTGCAAGGAATCAAACTTAATTTACCAAACAACTTTGGCAAGATAAAATGTAAATTTAAAACATTTTTATTTCATAAAAATGTTTAGCACCCAACTTCTTTAAACATGCCATTTACTTGAAAATCCCAATTATTTCAAGAAAGCTTTGAAATATTTACTCATAATTTATTTCTAAAAAAATAACATCTTTGCCAATATTTTTATTCTATAAAAGTGTTTAATACCAAATCTACTAGAAACCCGTCATTTTATTCATATGCATTCTACTCTTAAATTTTAACAACACGACTAATAATACATAAAATAGAGTCTTAAATTAAGAGTAAATTTTTCTACCTCAAATGGAGCTCCAACAATAGTTGGCATGACATGTTTAAGAAGATGATAACCTTCCACCTCCTAAGGTGGCATTAAGGAAGTTTCCTAGTTCTACCAAGCTTACTTTCATGAAAGCTCCATACAAAACCCTCGTTAATCTCCATGAATCTTCCATATTCATCTTCTCCAAAGTCCCTAACAACACCATCAAAATTCGTAGCTATGCCAAAAAATAGTGAAAATGGATATCTAGGGCTTGAATTTAGTGGAAAACTAGTTGGATATGGTTACACAAGGTGGATATATAGTGGTGGAATGGTAATTTGTGATGGAGAGAGGTGCACAAATCTGAAAATGGTGGGGGAAGACCCCCCCCCCCCTCTCTCTCTCTCGTCTTCCAGTCCAAAATAACCCAAATAAACTCAAAAACCCTTATGAAAACATCCCCAAACCTTAAAATCCCATTTTTGCCCAATCTAGTCTCACTAGAGCTCGATAGCTCATCCTACCAAAGATCCAAAATGAGACAACGCACATGGGTAAGCTGATTTAATAAGTTCATTCACGCTCGTTCGAACAAGAATTGCCTCTCGTTCGAACGAGAAATGCATCTCGTTCGAATTAGCCTTCGAATGACCTGGACCTATTATTCAGTGGGATCTCATTCGAACCTTGTTTGACCCCTTACTTCGAACGAATGACTATTCCTTATTTTTCTCCAAATTTCTAATTTTAACCCACAAGCATTCAATAATGACCCAAAATAGTCAATTACAGCTATAAACTCAATCATAATGATCCAAATACCAAGATTTTCATATTATTACAACTTGTGGAGAAAAATTAATAAACTATTAGGACAGGATATTACAACATGTCCATTGAACACTCGAGTTTTTAATCCTACGTTTTCCCTTTAATATTATTGACTATGAACAAACAAAACGAAGCTAATAAGCACAAAACAACCTAGTGTAGAAGACTCACCTAAACATATTGAGTACCTTTAGTGGTCCAATGAGCAACATATTAAACTTTGAATTTCTATTTTCATGTAAGTTATTCACTCCAAAAAATATGACCACAAACCCAAAAATAATTAAACTGACGTGTTTTAAATATATTATAACATATCACATAGTTTTGAAATAAATGGTAAAAATGATAAAATACATTATTAAAATGACATGAATGCAGGTTTTATGATAAAAAAAAAAAAAAAAACTTGCCAATCCCGCTCTCTCCAACCTCCATTGCTCATTCTCAATGACAATGGCAAACAAATATTAGTTGTGGACGCCAAATGTGTTATCTGCAACAAAACGAGTTAAAAACCTTTTGTAATGAGTGATAAATAAACGCGTGGTGAAAGTGGAGGGAGAGAAGTAGGGAGCTAAGTTTTTTTCAAACAAAAAAATGGGAATGATCGAAAGTAAAATATTTTATCCTTGAGGAATTACAAAGAGACATTTCTAGGCTTTTAATGGTTTGGATATAAACCATAAAAATATGAGGACTACTAATGTCCAAACCAAAACATCCTTTAAGGGCTTATCGACCGACGAAGGAGGTTTTCTCCACCACTCACCCAAAATTGGACTTGTTCCCCCGTCTTGTAGAACATGACTGACTTAGACACATCTCATTTTTTCTCTTCATCTTCTCAATCTCAATCTCTTCCGGTGCACCCTCATCTCCATTTCTCAACTCTTTTAAACCCACCACCTATTTCGCAAATTCTGAGTTCCTAGGACACAAAACCCCAATTCGCAAACGAACCACAACCCCTTCAGTTTTCTCCATATCTCTCTTCACCGCACAACATCATTAATTTTCCCACTCATTCACCCAAATCCCCACCCTAAGTTTTCTCTCACTTTAGCCAAATTCTGAAGGTAATCCACAAACCAACTCTATGAATTAACATTATCCTTCTTTTACTATTTTTAAATATCAATTATATTCTATTTGTGAATAATACGGACTTAGTTTTAATTTATGTTTATGTATGATGGTTGTTGCTCAAATATGATTATTATCTGTTTTCATAAAGGAAATTAGTTTACTGGCATTATATCTAAGGATCTTTGAATTGAAAAAATATACTCTCTTCTGGATGATTTTTAATTAGAGATTGGCTTTAATTTGTTTTTGGTTTACTTAATAATATCATATGAAACTATTATACTTTCTTTTGAACCAATACTAGTTAATATTTTATTATATTTGTTAGTTTATTTGACAACATCTTAAATTTTAACACATAAGTATGTTTTTCAGGGGGAAAGTAATTGGCTTTTGTCTTGGGTAATTTATTATAGTGTTAATGGCCATGAAAATTCATTAGGATATTGCACATATGATTGTAAGGCTACTAAAAATGATACGAATGAGGATGGTTAAATTGACTATTACTTTATGTGCAAGGATGACACTTCTTTCCCATCTCATGAATTATGAGAAATGTTAAACATGCTATAAATTGTAACGTAATAAAATGTTTAACTCAGGTTTGTGAATGATTGATGTTAGGGATTTTGGGTTCTTTTTTTATGACAATTTGTTGAGGTTGTGAGAGTTTATGATGAATTTTGATTTAATGGATTGCGATAATTATTAGTGTTATTGTTTGAGTTTGATTAGATATAGCTCGGTAGGGGTGTAAAGCGGATGGATACAGAGCGGATATCATAGTATCCATATTCGTATCCGCTAACTCCTTGCACTATTGGATTTCTCGGATTCGGATAATATCTTTATCCGTTTTTATTACTTAAGATACATTAAGACATAGATAGCTTATTAAATACTAATTTAATCACTGAATCAATAATATGTATTATAATCTCAGCTCTTATAATGAAACAAAGTAAGAGAACATTGCTAATGGGACTCTCCCATTTATAACATGTGTCAATTTTATGATAAGTCCTGATTTCATTTTACTTATTTTTTAAATCGCCAAAGGGGGAATAAGTCAAAATTATATTCCTATACAACCATAAATGAACTCATTGTCCACTTATTATTGAGAATCGGTATACTTATACAAACATCACAAATCAACCAACCAATAATTTCAAAATATGTAGGATGTAGGTACCCCCTTATAAAAATAACAATATAACAAAAAAAACAACAACAACTTCACACGCATCTTTAATATCAAAGTGACAATATGGTTTAGGTTTCAGATATCGAATATAATATTGCCTTTTTTAGAAAAATAAGCAATAACATAAAGAAAAATTTGTATGCATTTTGACTTGACTCATATAAGAATCAGGTATATATAACAGAGTATATAACCGGTATATAGGCAACCAAACTGACCAAAGCATAACCCATAGATCCAAAAGATAAAAAATCAGGAAAAATAGAAAAATGAGAAAACAAACTAATCGATGGCATGGGAAGAAGAGGATATAGAGAGAGGGAAGGCAGATCTGGGCTGAGATTGGTGGTGGTCCGACTGATGGAACGACAACGACTGATGGAGAAAGGAAAGGGAAAGAGAGGTCACGAGTAAAATGGAGAAAACAAACAAACCTTGTGACCGAGTAAGATATAAATTTTAGAGCCAAAATTAACTTTTAACTTTATTTTAAACATCAAGTTAAAACCCACCACTTAAACCCACTTGACTATTATTATAACATAACAAATGTTATATAAATAAATTTATACTAAATGATATACTTATATTATATTAATATTATTATTATTTTATACTACAAAAATATTTCTATTATTTAATTAAAAATATTTGAAATAAATAATAAATATAACTATTTTACGAATACAGATATCCGCAGAAACGGATATCTGTCAATATGGATAGTCCGTCTCGGATAAGGATTATCCATCATGGATACCAGCATTATCCGTATCCGTATCCGTTTTTTCGGATATTTAAAACATTTATCCAAATTCGCTTTTTCGAATACTTATTCGAATAAATATCTATTAAATTCGGATACAAATACCAAACGAATTCGAATTTTTGAATATAAGCTCGGGTTAGTAGATTTGATGTTCTTTAATTTAGGAAAGTTATTACAAAGATATGCTTATAACTAGTTTCATTGTAATGTATTTCTTTGTACATATTTTGGTTGAAACTGGATGTTTTGTAATATCATTGTATATATTCTGTTTAGAGCTTTTTAGTTTGCAATATTGTTATTTAGAACTAGTCGTGACAACTTTTCTTTTGCGATATTGATATAATTTTTCTGTTGTTTATATTGGAAGTTCGATATGATACATGTCACTGTGAACAATGATTTATGTTTGACTTTGATTGTGTGTTTTGAATGAAGAAATTGATAATTTGTGTTTAAACAAATTATCGTGATTTTCTTGCAGCAAGGGCCGTACATCGGGCTGGGAGAGCCGGGCTCAGGGTTGGTCCGAACTGCTTTACCCAAGCTCAAGTTCGAGATCAACCTGAATTAATTTTTTTCACCTAGGGCCGAAGTCGGCTCATATATATTACGGGTTTCGGGCAAGCTCGATTTTAATTTTTTTTATTAAAAAAGTTTTAATTAATGTCTTTTTTCTTATATTTTCATCATGAAAAAATATACACACTAAAATCTAATTGATATTTCATAAGATATAATATATAATTATGAAATGTATTAAATTAATAAAGGCAATAAGAGTGAAAACCTAACAAAATTAAAATAGATATGTTATATTAAACAATGTTAACATAAATATGTTATTTTATATAAAATTATTTATCTATTTATTTATATATTCAAAATTCGAATTTCGGGTCTAATTTGGGATTGACAAGGTTTGGCTCAAGAGCGACTCGAAATTCATTCGGATTTGAAATTTTAGCTTAAACTCGACTCATCTCTGCTCAAACTGAAATAAAACTCGATCAAAAAATAACGAGCCAAACGAAGAGACTTGGGGACTATCCGACTCAATTTATACGCCTACTTGTAGGTTTTGAAGCATACGTCGATTGCACCGATCCACTCTTTATAAAAACCCAAATTCTTTTTCGCACAGTGTTAAAGAATATTAGGGTCCGTTTGGTTGGCCAAATTTGCCTAGGCAATTGCCAAAAAGTTGGCAAATATGAAAATTTACTCACATTTTGGCTGTTTGGTTGCACAATTTGCCTAGGCATTATTTGCCAATGTACAACACCTCCTATGGACAATCTGTGGGCAAATTTTGCTTACCTATTTGAGTGGAAAATATTTGCCAACAAATTTGCCAACTTCTTAAACGGTTTTAATGTTTTAAAAAATAATTTAAAAACTCCTTTAAATAATTAAAAAATTGTTATGAATATTTAAAAATTATTTTGCAATGTTTTAAAAACTGTTTTTAATATTATAAAAAATTGTTAAGAAAATGTTTTACAATTTTTTTTAAAAACCGTATTAACAAAATATTGTAAAAACTGTTTTTAACATTTTTAAAAACTGTTGTGAATATATTATTGTGGGTACCCGAAAATTAGAACTATGGGCCTGGATGAGTAGCCCAGTCCTGGCGGCCCAAAGTCCAGGCCCCTCATCTTTTATAATTGATCCAGTCTCCCCCCACGATCCCATGAAGGGAAGTTATAGGGAAAATGGAAAACATGGAGGAACCCATCACCTCCACTCATCTACATGTACATGTATATATTAAACCCTAGGTCCGGGACAAAAGGACAGGTTGTATTCTCTGTAATCACTCTCCGGAGTATATAGAAATAATATCGGCTGCACCACCGTGGACGTAGGCACATCTTGGCTGAACCACGTACATCCCTTGTTGTGTGATTGACATCTTGTATTCCTTATTCTTTTCTTGATAATTGTTTCTCTCATATTTACTTGTGTTGCATAATAATTGCATCGACAATTGGCGCCGTCTGTGGGAAGCGTTCATCTTTCCCTGAGAAGAGCCCAAGAAAGGAGTTTAAGATGTCTGGCCACAGCAGCAATGCTCCCCAAGCAGGAGATATTCAAGAGCCAGCTGCTCCTCGCAGGATTAGGTCTGAAGTCCGACGTTCAGATCAGAGAGCTCGCCTGGAAAGACCAGCCTCAGAAGAAAGTCAGGGACCAGCGAGGTCCACGCAGATATCTAGGTTGATTGATGCGTACGAGGCAAGGCTCCACGAGCAGAGGGAGTCTTCTCGCAGATATGAGGCTGAGAATGCTCGCTTGAAAAGAAGACTGGAAAGACTGGAGAGGGAGCTTCGTCCTGATAACTGGAGACGCCCATATCGCACTCCTAGCCCTTAGGCGAGCAAATCTCGCAGTCGAGGAAGGAGCCCTAGGCAAGAATCTCAAAGGGACGAAAGAGGCGAGTCAGATGACGACCTCCGCAAACAGCTGCGAAGAGCTCGCCGCTACCAGAGCCCCACTCGTAGCGATGAAAACTTACGAAACATGGTCCGCAGGGAAATGGACCAGCATCCCACTCACCATGGAACAAGATCAACTAGAGAGCTCGTGAGGCAAGCTCTCAAAACCCAGATGAAGTCGCCTTTCACAAGAGAAATCGAAGAGGAGGAAGCTCCCAAGAAATTTGCCATTCCAAGGCTCAAGATTTACGACGGAAAAACTGATCCCATCGATCACGTCAGGCAATACCGACAGGCCATGACCCTATGGAGTCACTGAGATGCCCTAATGTGCCATATTTTCTCCTCGAGCCTTCACGATGTAGCACAGAAGTGGTTCGAAAGGCTCCCCCACCGGTCGATCAAGAATTTCAAATCACTAGCTGAACTTTTTACGGCCCGATTCATCACCAGTAGCTCCCATCCCAAAAGGATGGATGCTCTACTAACAATGAAGAAAACGCCTCAGGAGACCCTCCGAGAATACGCGAAGAGGTACTGGGAGTTATTCAATGAGATCGAGGATTGCGCAGAGGAAGTGGCAGTGGCCTCCTTCAAAATTGGGCTCCCTAGTTCTTCCCTCCTTTACCAATCCCTGACGAAGAAGGAAGCTATGACTATTGATGACCTAATGGCCCGAATCGAGAAATACGCAAAGGTGGAAGATGTCACCCGCCCTAATACAGGAGAAAACGATCGAGCTAAGCTCACTACCAAGGTAGGTGAGAAAACTGAGAACCAGAGGAAAGAAGCAAAGAACGGAGGCAAAAATGGCTCCAAGAACGGAGGGAACCAGGACGCGTCAAAAGCATTCCAGGTGGTCAACACCATCTTCAAAGAATCAATTTACAAGGTTCTCACAAAGATCAAGGATGAGCCATTCATCAAGTGGTCCAGGAAGATGGGGGGAGATCCCTCGAAGAGGAACAATGCGTTAAGATGCGCTTTTCACAAAGAGGGAGGACACAAGACCGAGCACTGCAAAACTCTTAAGTCTCACCTCGAAGAGTTGGACCAGTCTGGGCATTTGAACGACTTTGTGGAAAAAAGGGCAGAGAAAGTGACTGCCAACAGGGAGGTGAGACCCGACAACGTGCTGGAGGATGATGCTGGACACGAGTTCGCAGTAATTCACGGAGTATCTGACGTCAAGCCGATACAAAGGAACTCAGCTCGAATGGAGATGAAAAAACTTACAGCGGTAATGCAGGCTTTTCAAATCGATCCAGCAAAGTCACAGTCGGGAAATCGTCGACGAGCAGAGGACGTCAACTATAACCAGCATATTGTTTTTACGGATGAAGATTTGATGGGAGTAAGGACCCCACATCATGATGCCCTGGTCATTACACTCAGGATAGCCAACTTTGACATCGACAAGCTGCTCGTCGATCAAGGAAGATCATCCGAAGTAATGTACCTCGACCTATTCAGGAAATTAAAGTTGAGCGTCGCCAACCTAAAGGAAGCTACTGTTCCTTTGGTCGGCTTCGCTGAAAAAATGACCATGCCCCTAGGCAAGATAGTGCTGCCAGTTCGTGCCGGGAATGTCTCCAAGATGATTGAGTTTTTGGTAGTTGACATCGAATCACCATACCAGGCCATCCTCGACAGAGGGTGGCTTCATGCGATGAAGGCGGTCTCCTCGACCTACCATCAGAAACTCAAGTATGTAACCGAGCCAGGAGTAATGGATATCCACGGCGACCAAGCGATGGCGAGGAAGTGCTTCATAGCAGCCATCCGACCAAAGCCAGAGAAGAAGGCCGGTCAACCAAGCGAGAAAGTTGAAGAGGGTGTGATACCTTCTAAATAGCAACTAAAGTATGGAAGACCAGAAGTAGAGGAGACCAGGCTCCTCCCCTCCGAGCGTATCATCGAGGACCTGGTAGAAGTTATAGCCGAAGTTGGTGACAGTAGCAGCATTTTCTTGATTGGAGCATCTCTCACCGACCAAGAACAGAAGGAGTTGACGACCTTGCTGAGACACAAAGTAGATGTTTTCGCCTGGGAACCATACGAGTTGCCTGGCATTGATCCTGATATGGTCTGTCATCAGCTGCACGTCGACCCCATATTCAAGCCAGTCACGCAGAAGGCACGAAGAACTGCACCCGAGAAGGCTAAAGCTGTCGAAAAGGAAGTCAAAAAACTACTGGATGCGGGATCCATACAGGAAGTGCAATTCCCCAAGTGGTTGTCCAACCCAGTAGTAGTTCCGAAGAACAATGGGAAGTGGAGAGTTTGCATCGACTTCACTGACCTCAATTATTGTGTCGCTATGAAATACGATCATAGTCAATCAATAAATTCATCGGATTAATTTTAAACACATACACTAACACCTCGGGTTGGGTTCATGTACCCCGACCTTGTTAAATCTAGCCTAACATGTTGAATTTAATGAAAACAATAATTGATGTGCAGGAGTTCATGATTAATCTAAGAAAAACGATAATTAGATGTAGAAACGAATTAGAAATAAAAATCACTCACTAAAATTACCCAAACAATAAATGCAACAATGAATGAAACTGATACTCACAAAAATCGCTGAACAAATCTTCAATCCTTGAAATAAATCTCCAAATATTAACTAAGCTAGGGTTTTTGAAGAAGAAGATGTGAAACCTACTAATTCTTCGTATCCATAACAATACTAAATTGGGTCTTTTATACCCTACAACAATATCGGAAGTCAGTTGCACACTAGGAGTCTTTTTAGGAAGAGAAGATTTTCAGATCTCGAAGACCGGACCGGTCCGGGTCTTAGGCAGATCGGTCTGCCCCCAAGGCGGATCGATTCTTTTTATTTTAGGGAGGACCGGTCCGGGGGCGGACCGGTTCCTTTTATTTTTGCCTCTTTCGGTTTGCATGCGATCCGGGGTCTTCTGGAGTTTGGCAAGGCGGACCGGTCCGGGGTAACGGCGGACCGGTCCGACTATTTGACTTTCTAGCTCCTCTTAGACTGCTCATAACTTTTGTTCCGGGATTCCAATTGGGGTGTCGTTTCTTCCTTTGTGCTCGTGAATGAGATGTCTTCGACTTCTCTTTAGGTACCTCATCCGAATTCCGTGTAGAAATTATGCTTTTGCCCTTGAGACATTTCCTTCTTGCTTTCTTGATTCTACCTATTTTCTTCTTTCATTTCTTGACATCAAATACCTGTAAAATCACTAAAAACTACCAGAAACTCGGTGTACTCATTAGGATCAGTCAGTAGCACAGTAATGAGATAAATCCAACTCAATTACGTTGTTCGAGGTGCTAAAAGTAACTAAATCAAGGGATAAATTAGGAAGAATTTATGCCTAATCAAACCCCCCTAACTTTGAGATGAATTCAAGTTTAGAGATCAATTTCGCACGTTTTTTTTTTCAAAGCAATATTACACTCATTTTTCAAAATCGATCAAAATGGAAGGATTGAGATCCTTGACAACTTTTTAGGTGATGAAAAGAACTTTGAGTTAACAATTAACTCGGATTGATTTAAAAACTCGCAAAAAGTGATAGGCTCGAATCTCACCGGGTTTGTTAATCTCCACACTTATTCGTTAAGTCGTCAATTTTCACTCAATTTCCATCTTTGGTCAATTTTGGCTTTGTGTACGTTGAATTTCACCACTTGAGACTTCAATTCGACTTTTAATGATATTTTTGAAAAATTTGAATTCCAATTTTTATTTATTTTGAACAAAAATATTTTTGGATTTTTCAAAATTTTATGATTTTTTTTTGGGCATTTAGGAAATTTTTTGAAGTTTTAGAAATACGCACTTGTGACCCCCCCTAACTTTGACTTTTGCATTGTCCTCAAGCAAAAAGGACTAAAATCTAACTCAAAGCGAATAAAAAGTGCGGAAAAATAAACAAACAAATAGAGAAAATGCAGTTTTTATTACAACAATACTGTGTTACATGTGCAGGGGAAAGCATACAACTGTGAATAGAGAAAAATAAGGAAAAAGCTGCCAACACCATATAAAGCTTCACCGGGGTGGTGGATGGGAGGAATCGGGCGCGTTGGGGTCATAGGGGTTCTGGTAGTAGGAAGGTAGTGGCTCATTAGGATCCCCTATGCACCGAAAGATGTCCGCTTGGAAGTGGAGAACGATGTTCATGTCGCGCTCGTAGTTGGTCTGAAAGGTGTTGAAGTTGGTCTCCAGCGCCGACATATGCGCGGATAGGTCCGTGCCTTCCCACTCGAAATCTGGGTCATCCTTCTCGTCTGCCGAATCTTCGTCCGGGCCGAGATCCCCCATCTCAACGTCCTCACCAGCTACCCCTACGTCTTCCTCGTTGTCGCTCGAGGCAGCCTCCTCTTCGACATCATCACCCCGTCTAGCCCGGAGGACGGCTAGCTGGTTGGCGCTTTTGGTGCGTATGGTCGCTCGGCGCCTCTATTCCAGCATCCTTAAGGATGGACGTGATCAAGTGGGCATAAGGAAGGGGGGGGACGCCCTTCTCATCCAAGGACGCGTTAATGATGTTCGCGTATAAGGTGCGGCCCAAATAGATGGAAGTTTGGGGGTCGAAGAGATGATATGTGAGGGTAGCTTGCCGAGGCCGCATGGCAGAGTCATTGGATGTTTGCAATAGGTTGGCGCACACAATTTGAAATGTAAGGCGCGCCTTCTCGTTGAGGCGTCCAACGGCGACGGTTTACCCCACCCAAGCCACGTTAGGTGCAATGCGGGCCATGATAATGTCTTTGTCGACCGTCCGGATGAGTGTACCATAGAATGAGCGGACTTCGGTTGCCCAATCCGCGTCGTGAGGTTGGTTGAGGAAACGTCACCAACTCCGGGCCATGAAAAGGGCGGTGACGGAGTTGGGCAGAGCTTCCCATTGGACCGCGCGCTACATATGGAGTTTACGGCCCAAACCGAAGTATTGGGCGCACCATCGCTCCTCTTGGCGGGAGCAGTATTCACCGTGACCGGAGGGGTGGATTACGGTGGAGTCGTATTTGGTGGGGGCAACACGGGGTGCCATGGAAATAGGAGGGATGTATTTGCTTGAAAAACTGGAGAGGAAGAAGAGAGTATTTAGGTTGAAGGTGTGAGGAGAAAGGGAGGATTGGAGGTGTATTTATAGTGGAAAGGGGAGGGGAGGGGTTGGTTTTGGAGGGAAGGGGTTTGGAGGGAAAAGGGGATGAATTTGTGAGGGAAAGTTTGGGTTTGGGAAGAGGAAAAACGGATTGGAGGGAATGAATGGGATTGGGGGGAAAGGGGGGTGAATCTTGGGAAGGGGAGGAGGCAGATCTTCAAAAGGCGGACCGGTCCGGCCCTTTAATTTTTCAAACCCTCGACAGGCGGACCGGTTCCTTTAAAAATAAAAGGAACCGGTCTGGGGTAGGGGCGGACCGGTCCGCCTAGGGTTTTTGGGCTGGACTTCTTTTACTTTGGTTTCGAGCTCTCTTCTTCAAAAAATTTCACGTTCCCGATATCCTCTCTATCCAATTGAACTAGGACCCTCTCGATTTCACTAGTCAACACCCTTTGACTTAGAATTCCCCAAAACACACGAATGCTTCTCCCGAACGAAATCTAGTCCTAACGACTCTCAAAAAACACACGACTCTCACCCCATACGCGTCGGGGGTGCAACGACCTCACTCAACCCCGTAAATGGGGTTCGATAACCAGACGGTGTCGACTTCTTCTGCACATGCCTAGAGATATGGCTTTAGGCGTTGTCCATTCACTTTGAATGTATTTACCCCTTTTAAATCGTCTAGTTCAACAGCTCCGTGGGGGAAAACGTTCTTCACGACGAATGGGCCAGACCAACGTGACCGCAACTTGCCTGGGAAGAGGTGAAGGCGAGAGTTGTAAAGGAAAACTTTTTGCCCGGGGAGAAACTCTTTTCGTCGAATGATGCTATCATGAGCGAGTTTCATCCTCTCTTTCGAAATTTTGGCATTCTCATACGCATC
This sequence comes from Sambucus nigra, assembly GCA_949130495.1. NCBI lineage: Eukaryota > Viridiplantae > Streptophyta > Magnoliopsida > Dipsacales > Adoxaceae > Sambucus > Sambucus nigra. The sequence goes on from OX422217.1 coordinate 200,525,489, forward strand.
ATTGCGTAGTTCTTCTAACTCATTCAATTGAAGCTTTCGGGCTTCACCGGTCTTGTCCATGGCATAATTCAATTGCTTAATCGCCCAATACGCCTTGTGTTCGATCTCAACAGGAAGATGGCAAGGTTTGCCATACACAAAGAGGAAAGGGGACATGCCGAGTTGATTCTTGTATGCGGTACGGTAGGCCCATAGCGAATCGTTCAATCTAAGGGACCAATCTTTCCGGGTAGGATTGACGGTATTTTCAAGAATGTTCTTGATTTACCGATTTGCTAGCTCGGCCTGTCCATTCGTTTATGGGTGATATGTCGTTCCAACCTTGTGAACGACACCATACTTTTTCATAAGCTTCTCGAATGGTCTATTACAAAAATGCGTACCATTATCGCTAATTATTGCTTTCGGTGCACCGAAGCGGGAAAGTATGTGTTTATGCAGGAACTTTATCACCGCTTTGTTGTCATTAGTCTTGGTAGTTATAGCTTCCACCCATTTAGAAACGTAGTTTACCGCTACGAGGATGTATAGGAAACCAAAGGATGGAGGGAAAGGACCCATGAAGTCAATACCCCAACAGTCGAATATCTCAATGATGAGTATAGGGGTAAGAGGCATCATGTCTCGTCGAGTGATGGCTCCCATCCGTTGACACCTATTGCATGATTTGCAAGCATCGTTCACATCCCGGAAGATTGTGGGCCAATAGAGGCCACATTGCAGACTTTTAGCGGCCGTCTTTCTCGTCGAGAAATGACCTCCACAAGCTTCCGAATGACAAAACTGGATGACTTTTGGGATTTCGTCATCCGGTACACATCGCCGGATGATTTGGTCTGCACAGTATTTAAAAAGGAATGGATCATCGTAAAAGAACATGCGCGACCAAGTAAGAAACCTCTTCTTATCTTGCGGTGTCCAGTCGGGAGGGACGGCTCCCATGACAAGATAGTTCACTATATCCGCAAACCAGGGATATCAAGAGGTAGCAAAAAGCTGCTCATCCAGAAAATGTCCGTCTATGGGTATGGGATCACTAGGTACGTCGGACGAAAGCCGAGATAAATGGTCGGTAACGACGTTTTCAACTCCTTTCTTATCTTTGATGGAGAGATTGAACTCTTGTAGGAGTAGGATCCACCTTATGAGGCGCGACTTGGCATCTTTCTTCGCAAGTAGATATTTCAACGCCGCGTGATCGGTGAAAACAGTAATAGGAGAACCAATGAGATATGATCGAAACTTATCAAGGGCAAAGACTACCGCTAGCAACTCCTTCTCCGTGGTAGAGTAGTTGAGTTGAGGTCCGGTAAGAGTCCGACTGGCGTAGTAGATGACATGAGCTTGTTTATCTTGACGTTGTCCCAAAACAGCCCCGATCGCGTAATCACTGGCATCACACATAAGTTCGAATGGTAAGGACCAATCTGGAACTTGCATGATGGGGGCGGACACAAGCATGTTCTTTAATTTGTCAAAAGAACTTTGGCATGCTTCAGTCCACTCAAATGGGGAGTCCTTCATGAGTAAGTTGCTTAAGGGCCTAGCGATGGCGCTAAAGTCCTTAATGAACCTTCGATAAAACCCCGCGTGACCCAAAAAGGAGCGCACGTCTTTCAGCGATTTCGGTGGGGGAAGGTCAGCTATGACATCTATCTTTGCCCTATCAACTTCTATTCCGTTGGATGATACAATGTGGCCAAGAACTATTCCCTCGGTAACCATGAAATGGAACTTCTCCCAATTCAGCACTAAGTTCTTTTCCACGCATCGGGTAAGTACTTTTTCCAGTTTTTCTAGATAATGATCGAACGAGGTGCCAAAAACACTGAAATCGTCCATGAACACTTCGAGTCCTCTCTCGACCATGTCGCTAAATAAACTCAACATGCACCTTTAAAAGGTCGCGGGTGCATTACACAAGCCAAATGGCATACGTTTGTAGGCAAACGTACCAAAAGGGCAAGTGAAGGTCGTCTTCTCCTGGTCAAGTACATCTACTTCAATTTGGTTATACCTGGAATAACCATCAAGGAAGCAATAGTAAGGGTGGCCCGCTACTCTTTCAAGCATTTGATCAATAAATGGCAAGGGGAAATGGTCTTTCCTGGTTCCCGCATTGAGTTTCCGGTAATCAATGCAAACGCGCCACCCGGTGGTGGTACGTTGGGGAACTAACTCTCCCTTGGCATTCTCAATCACAGTCATACCCGACTTCTTCAGGACGACTTGAATAGGGATTACCCACTTGCTATTCGATATTGGGTAGATGATCCCGGCATCCAATAATTTGATTATTTCGGTTCTCACAACTTCTTTCATGTTGGGATTCAGTCTTCTTTGCATTTCTCTAGAAGGTTTGACATCCTCTTCGAGATGGATCTTATGAGTGCAAATTAAAGGACTTATCCCTTTCAAATCAGCTATGCACCAACCAAAAGCACTTTGGTGCTTCCTCAGAATTTTCAATAATTTACCCTCCTGCCCTTCATTTAGGCTAGAGGAGATAACAACAGGAGATGTCTCATCCTCTCCTAGATATGCATATTTAATATGGGAGGGAAGTTTCTTTAACTCGAGGGTTGGAAATTTTTCACTGGAGGGAACCATGTGCGTATCCCTCGGAGGTAATTCCTCGAATCTCGAAACCCAATTAACCTCTCTCACGTCCTCGTCCGACTTACTCTCATCGAGTAGCTCGCTCAATTCTTCAACCTCCCTCTCGAAGGCGGTGTACGTCCCCTCACTCTCGTGTCTCACTGCTAAACAAGACTCTAAAGCATCGCCACATTAATTCTCCTCAAATTACTCTTCTACTATCTCATCTATGAGGCTCACCGCGTGAAGATCGTCTTCCTCCCCTGCATTTTGGGCTATGTGGAAGATGTTGGTATCCAAGGTCATATTCCCAAATGTGAGTTGCATTCGCCCATTCCTAGTATTGATGATTGCGTTAGCCGTATCTAGGAAAGGGCGCCCAAGGATGATGGGAACATGATTACTCGAGTGGAAGGAGGGCTCCGTGTCCCAAATGACAAAATCCACCGAAAAGTAGAAAGTGTCAACTTGAACGATCACATCCTCGACTATACCTCGTGGGATCTTCACTGTTCGATCCTCCAATTGAAGAGTGACCATCGTGGGCTTGAGGTCGCCCAAGTCAAGTTGCCTATAAATGGACTAAGGGAGTATATTTACGCTTGCTCCCAAGTTAAGTAAGGCTTTTTCAATTTTATTCTCCCCAATGATGCAGGATATGGTGGGTGCACCGAGATCTTTGAACTTAGGCGGGAGTTCATTTAGTAAGATGGAGCTCACATTTTTGTGCTAGAAAGACGTTCTTCTTCACCTTCATCTTTCGCTTAACCGTCAACAGGTCTTTGATGACTTTACCATATGCTGGAATTTGTTTAATGGCCTCAAGGAAAGGTAAATTAAGCTTGACTTGCTTTAGCACTTCTAACACGTCATCACGTGGGTTTCCTCTGTGGGAGGGAATCAACCTTTGAGGAAACGGTGCTGCGGAAGGCGATTTCACCACTACCTCTGGCCCACTAGCAGCTTCTTGGTCACTCTCATTCAAAGGGACATCTTCGGCCTCTTTCGTGCCGGGCGAAATCTCCTTGGCTTTCGTTGTGTCAGATGGAGGAGGTGATAAATCAACAACTCTCCCACTACGAAGAATGGTTACAGCTTAACATTGCTCCTGATGTTGAGTGGAGGTGGAGCTAACGCTAGGTTAACCTTGGGGAGGTCATTGGCCTTGGGAAGGAAACTTGCCATTCTCTTGAACACTCAATGAGGATTGTATTTTAGACAGATTCGCATTTATGTCGCCGATCAGACGATCATATTTGGCATTGGTTGCGGTCTGGTTTGTAATGAATTGATTCATGGTATCCTCGAGAGTTCTCCGCTGTGGTGGAATATAATTTCCTTGAGGTGGCGATGCTTGCACATGTCCTTGCATGTGTGGAGCTTGTTGAAAGTGTTGTGGTGGAAGAGGGGCAACATGCGAAGGAGGGTTCATTGCGGCATGTTGTTGCCCATAGCTAAAACCGGGATGATTTTTCCAAGAAGGGCTATATGAATTCCCGTGCGGGGCATCGAAATTTCCCTTAAAACCTCCTACACCACTAACTTGCTCTTGCAGCATTGCTTTGTAGGCGGGTATCGTCAGGCATTCCTCAGTTGAATGTCCTGCCTCGCAAATAGCACACACCTTTACGACTGGGTTTGGAATGGGTCCAGTTGGTCATTTTCCATATATCTCGCACAGATCTCGAAATCCTATCTCAAGAGTCTCTAATCGGCTATCCGTCATAGAATTCTTATCTACATGGAATAGGCCGGATGCTGACGGAGTAGTGGTCGCTTGTCTATTTTGATTTTGAGTGTTGGGATCAGAAGTGTCCCAGGATTGGGTAGTCTCGGCGACATACCTCAAGTGAAGCTCAGCATCCTGGGCATCTAAATCGATAAACGGACCACTTCCCATTGTTTCAACAAGTTGTTTAGAGTTAAGATTCAACCCATTATAGATAAAAGAGATGACTTGCGCTGAATCAAATCCATGATGGGGGCATGAAGCAACTAACTCGTTGAAACGTTCATAACATCGATGAAATGACTCATTTTCAGCTTGTCTGAATGCTTGAATTTGAGCCTTTATGGAGATTGTTCGATGTGGTGGGAAGAATTTCTTGAGAAATTTCGACTGTAGCTCATTCCAGGATGGAATCGAGCTTGGAGGTAAAGACCATAGCCAGGCCTTAGCTTTATCTTTGAGCGAGAAATGGAAGAGTTTGAGGCGGATTACTTCTTGTGTGCAGGTTTGATCATTTAGAGTATCACACACGTCCTCAAATTCCCTAATATGGAGAGATGGCTTTTCAGAATCCATACCGTGGTAATGCGGTAGCATATGGATCATCCCATTTTTTAAACGGAATCCCGGAGTGACAGTACGCTCGGGATATAAGAATTCTCTAATCGGACGGTATGGGGGCTCTTCCTCACCGACGGGTGCACTGCCGTGTTGTGACATCTCTCTTTCACTTATTGACTGGGCGTGCTCGAAGTGTGTCCTAAGAAAGGGAAGGGAGTGTTATCGGAGATTGCGTGCGACGGTGTGGGAGGTGGGATCCAGAACTGTGGGGTGTTTGGAGTGTGGGGACTATCAGGATTATATTCAACAATTGGATTTTCGTGAATGTTGATTGGAGTATTATGGGGTGTGGGAGTGGTTTCAGAATTTTGCATTAAAGCTTAGGAGAGATGATGGTGAATCTTTTTTTTTTTTTTTTTTTTTTTATGTTTTTGGATTTTTGAAATTTTTGGTCAAAGCTTTAGATTGACTCAATCTAATCCTAAGTCTACCTAAATCCCCGGCAACGGCGCCAAAAACTTGACGCGATTGAAAATGTGTCTCAGAAATGCGTTCACTCTAGGCTCAAGTGTAAGCCTGTCGCTCAAGGAAAATTTCGACAAGTCGGGTATCGATCCTCAGGGAAAAAGGACAACGAAGTTGTGACGACGGAAAAGACGGAGGAATCCTAACCTTGACTCTAAAAATAAATGGAAAATGATTTGATTTTGGGAATGATTACAACTAAATGCAAAGATGAAATTATGAAAAATGCAACTATAATAAGTTACCTAAAATATGAATAAAAATTGATTTTGAAACTTTTGACAAAGTGATGGGAAAAACTAGGACGGGAATACAATCCCCCAACCCTAGTGTAGTGCAGTGGTAATATTAAGCATAAATTTATCTGATTGATCTGACCCGGAATTTAGTTTTCCCAAGCATTATGTATACGAGGTTCAAGCCCGCGTCATACCTAATCTGAGGATGAGTAAATCAGTATCTCGATAGTGACACTCAAATTGCACTCTAAATCATCAAGAGTACCCAGAGGCAAACGTGATATAAAGATCTACAATTATTGTGTCGCTATGCAATACGATCATAGTCAATCAATAAATTCATCGGATTAATTTTAAACACATACACTAACACCTCGGGTTGGGTTCATATACCCCGACCTTGTTAAATCTAGCCTAACATGTTGAATTTAATGAAAACAATAATTGATGTGCAGGAGTTCATGATTAATCTAAGAAAAACGATAATTAGATGTAGAAACGAATTAGAAATAAAAATCACTCACTAAAATTACCCAAACAATAAATGCAACAATGAATGAAACTGATACTCATAAAAATCGTTGAACAAATCTTCAATCCTTGAAATAAATCTCCAAATGTTAACTAAGCTAGGGTTTTTGAAGAAGAAGAGGTGAAACCTACTAATTCTTCGTATCCATAACAATACTAAATCGGGTCTTTTATACCCTACAACAATATCGGAAGTCAGTTGCACACTAGGAGTCTTTTTAGGAAGAGAATATTTTCAGATCTCGAAGATCGGACAGGTCCGGGTCTTAGGCGGACCGGTCTACCCCCAAGGCGGATCGGTTCTTTTTATTTTAGGGCGGACCAGTTCCTTTTATTTTTGCCTCTTTCGGTTTGCATGCGATCCGGGGTCTTCTGGAGTTTGGCAAGGCGGACCGGTCCGGGGTAGGGGCGGACCGGTCCGGCTATTTGACTTTCTGGCTCCTCTTTGACTGCTCATAACTTTTGTTTCGGGATTCCGATTGGGGTGTCGTTTCTTCCTTTGTGCTCGTGAATGAGATGTCTTCGACTTATCTTTAGGTACCTCATCGGAATTTCGTGTAAAAATTACGCTTTTTCCCTTGAGACATTTCCTTCTTGCTTTCTTGATTATACCGATTTCCTTCTTTGGTTTCTTGACATCAAATACCTGTAAAATCACTACAAAATACCAGAAACTCGGTGTACTCATTAGGATCAATCAGTAGCACAGTTATGAGGTAAATCCAACTCAATTACGTTGTTCGAGGTGCTAAAAGTAGCTAAATCAAGGGATAAATTAGGAAGAATTTATGCCTAATCACATGCCCTAAGGATAGTTTCCCCCTCCCAGAAATAGACTAACTAGTAGATGCCACTGCAGCTCACGAGCGAATGAGTTTCCTGGACGCATACTCAGGATACCAGGACAAAACGGCGTTCATCATGACAGTTGGGTTATATTGCTACAAGGTCATGCCATTTGGGCTCAAGAATGCGGGGGCAACCTATCAGCGGCTGGTCACAAAAAAGTTCAAGGATCAAATGGGAGACACAATGGAGGTCTACATCGATAACATGCTCGTTAAGAGCAAGAAGAAGGAAAATCACCTCTCAGACCTATCAAGGACCTTCGAAATCCTCAGGAAGTACCGAATGAAGCTTAATGCGAGCAAGTGTTCCTTCGGTGTCCAGTCAGGAAAATTTCTTGGATACTTGGTCAGTAAGAGAGGCATAGAAGCTAATCCGGACCGGATCGATGCAATCAACGGGGTACAACCCCCTCGAACAGTCCGAGACGTGCAGAAGCTCACTGGAATGCTCGTCGCCTTAAATTGCTTCATTTCTAAATCCTCCGAGAAGTGCAAGCCTTTTTTCCAGCTTCTAAAAGGGAGTAAACCGATAGAATGGAGCCCGGACTGCTCGTGAGCTTTGGATGAGCTCAAGTCCTACTTAAGCTCTCCACCGCTGCTTGTCATACCACAACAAATAGATTCTTTGTACCTGTACCTCTCGGTAACCAATCGCACTGTCAGCTCGGCGTTAATATGCGAGGTCGCGGGAATCCAACACCCCGTTTACTACGCGAGCAAGACCTTATTAGATGCCGAACAAAGGTACCTGCCATTGGAGAAGCTCGCCTTTGCACTGGTAATAGCCTCGAGGAAACTGAAGCATTATTTCGAAGCTCATACTATCATCGTCCTTACATCGCACCCCCTTAAGGCGGTCCTAAGGAAAACGGATTTATCGGGCAGATTGTCTAAGTGGTCAGTCGAGCTCGGCCGGTTTGACATCCAATTTCAACCAAGAACCGCTATCAAGGGTCAGATCCTCACTGATTTCATAGCCGAATTCACTGGCGAAGAACTCCCCGACCAACCTCGACCAATAAAGCAAAAGGAGAACCCAACAACAGTGGAAACCTGGAAACTATTCGTTGATGGAGCCTCCAACTCAAAGGGGGCAGGCGTAGGCATTGTTCTCATCACCCCAGAAAACACCATCCTTGAGCAAGGAATCAGGCTTGGATTTGCAGCCTCCAACAACGAAGCAGAGTACGAAGCCCTAATAGCCGGTCTCCAAAAGGCGCAAACTCTGGGAGCAAAACGTTTACAGGTGTTCGGCGATTCTTAACTAGTCTCCAATCAGATAAGTGGAGATTACAATGCGAAGGATGAAAGAATGGCAGCCTACCTCGCCCTGGTGAGAAAACTAATGACGAGCTTTGAGGAGATCAACATCCAGCAGTTTCCCAGAGGGCAAAACAATCATGCCGACGCTTTAGCAACCCTAAGCTCGGCAGTTGATTCTAGCCTTAAAAGGGTCATTCCCATCGATTTCCTCATTTGTCCAAGCATTAACCACAACAGCAAGCTGCCAAACGTGGAACAAATACTCCAGGTGGAATCAGCCCCCAGCTGGATGGACCCCTTAAAAGACTATTTAAAGGAGGGCACGCTCCCAGATGACAAGAAAATCGCCCACCAGATAAGAGTCAAAGCTGCTCGCTTTCACTTATCCGCAGGAGGCGACTTGTATAAGAAGTCCTTCTCCGGTCCCTACCTTAGATGCGTCTACCCAGGCGATGTCGAGCAAGTTCTGCGCGAGCTTCACGAAGGAATCTGTGGAGGTCATATCGGAGGAAGGTCTCTAGCCTTTCGAGCAATGAAGGAAGGCTATTGGTGGCCATATATGCAAAAGGACTCCGCAGTATATGTCCGCAAATGCCTAAAATGCCAACTTCACGCTCCAATGATCCACCAACCCACCAGTGACCTAAAATCCCTGACCAGCCCATGGCCCTTCGCCCAATGGGGAATGGACATCGTGGGACCACTACCCACTGCTGCTGGCAATCGTAAATACCTGTTGGTTGTAACTGATTACTTCACCAAATGGATCGAGGCAAAACCATTGGCAAACATCCGAGACGCTGATATGATAAGGTTCATATGGAGGAATATAATCACTCGATTCGGAATCTCCAGAACCATCATCACTGATAATGGGACACAATTCGAGAGTGGCCCCTTTCAGGACTTCTGTAACGAATACGGGATCAGGCATAACTTTAGTTCAGTGGCCTACCCTCAGAGCAATGGGCAGGTAGAAGCTTCCAACAAAACTGTGATCGATGGATTGAAGAAGTGATTAGAGCGAGCCAAAGGCGCATGGGCAACCGAGCTACCCCATGTCCTATGGGCATACCGAATAACTCCTCGACGAGCAACAGGAGAAACCCCATTTTCACTAACATATGGCATGGAAGCAGTCATCCCACTAGAAGTGGGTTTACCAATAATGAGATCCGACCTTGTCGACCAAGGCCAAAATGATGAGGCGTTGCTCGCTGAACTCAACCTCGCCGATGAGCGTAGAGAACTTGCCTTAGTGAAGCTTGCGAGCTATCAGCAACAGCTCGCAAAGCATTACCACAAAAGGGTTAACCCGAGAAGATTATAAGTTGGGGACTAAGTTCTAAGGAAAGTCCTGGGCAACACAGTAAAGTCATCAGACGGCAAGCTAGGCCCAAACTGGGAAGGACCCTTTAAAGTAACTAAGGACGACCTGCAAGGTGCCTATCATTTGGAAACGATGGAGGGCAGAGAGATACCACGAGCATGGAACGCAGCTAATCTCAAGAAATTCTATTTTTAGCTTCTCAAGGAATTATATTATTGAATCTTTTTCTTGTATTTGTTATGTGAAAGGATAGTTCATTCCCTTATTACTAATGAAATCAGTAACAGTTGCATTTTATCACACATCTTTTCCAAATCACAGGCACGATGGTCGATATAGCAGGGGAATACCCCTCCTCAGGTCATCGTCATGAAACACACGAGAGACCTCTTAGCATTGCCCCTGGCAATATATAAAGCCCTACAGAGGATTCTTAGGCAATGCGACTAGATTTTATACTGGCCATCAAACCTACCTCTGTTGAGCAAAATCCTGATCGGATGAAGACATCCAATACCAGGTGTGTCCTCGCCAATTTCCCTACTTAGGCCTAAGGGAGTGTGACGACACAACCTAAAAGGTAAAATGGGGCATAATGGTATTTTGGTATTATACTGGACTGGGGGGACACTCATGACAAAACAAAAAGGATTATGAAGCAGCAAAAATATAAAAAGATTGGATGAACACGTTTAGTCGGCAAAATTGCCCAAAACACGAACTTTTCATTAATCTCTTATATTTACAACAATGATAATACATGTTTAGTCGGCGAAGCTCGCCCAAAGCATTTACATTATCAAAAAAGATAAAAGAATAACAACTTGTTATATTTACAACAGTGATAATACATGTTTAGTCGGCGAAGCTCGCCCAAAGCGTTTACATTATCAAAAGAATAACAACTTGCAAAAATTCAAGAAGGTGGAAGCCTCCGAACAAGATAATCTGCACTCTAGCTCTTCGTCCGTCATCAGGATCGGGGACCAGCTCTTCCACAACCTCATCTGCGTCCAACTCTAATAGTTGCCGAGGAATAGCATCAATGGGGATCCATCGATCATCCCTCCTGAATGGGTTGGGCATCAGAGTGGAGGAGGACATCTCGTGACGATACCATAACATCGAGTTCCTCGGGACCTGAATCTCTTTCAAGGCACTCAACCACCCTCTGATGAAAGAAAGTTCCTCGAACTTGGATAGTCTTGTTGGAGCATCTAGCCAGCCTTGATCATAACCGTCAGCCCACGCTTGTCGAGGACCCTTCTTGAATAAGTGCCGCAATCGGGTAACGTCCCTTTGAAGCCCAGCAGTAATTACATATGCTCGCCGGACATCATCACGAGCTCTTCTATCTCCTTATCACGCTATTCTTCCGCTTCCCTGTTCCTGCCCCTGGTGCTCCTACCAGCTCGTGGGAGGGGAGGACGAGTGGAACCTTGTGGCATAGGAGGAGTATGTCCAGCTCGCGAAGATAAGAAGCCTTGTAAAACCGCTGAAACAGTGCTCGGCGCATGCTCTCTAAGTTGCAAGACTTCCCTCCTCAGGTTTTCATTCTCCCGCTGCAGGAACTCCCCAACTTGGTTTATCTCGGTGGCCTCTAGTAACCTTGCTCTCAGTACATTGACTTCCTCTTGTACAGAGGCACCAATGCCTTCCATCTCCTGGAGCCTGTCCTTCAGCTTAGCCACTAGCTCGGACTGCTCCTTATACTTTTGATTCCTTAACCTGAGAGATTTGCAAAGCCTAACAAAGGCCTGACGAACCTGAGGACTGGCATTGGGACCAAGAGTCTTGCCCAATTGAGATGTGGCAGGAATATACTCTTCTACATCAGTCAACTACAAGAAATAAAAGGGCAATGGAAAGAAAAATCAATCAATGCACTGGAAAAAGAAGCCTTTTCATTTAATTAATAAAAGTCAAGTACATCGAGCAGAAATTGGAAAAATTACAAGCAGAAGTACAAAAATAGTCCTAAAAGAAGATTAACTAGTAACCTCAGGCTGCCCAGAGGTGGCTGACTGCTTCCCCTTGTCAGCAGCAGCAGAGGCATCCCCCTCTACAGGGATGCCCTCATTCGCCTGGGCAGGACCATCATCAGCAGGAATTATCTGAGAGGCAAGATCAACACCCTCGATGGCTGGGGCAGGGGCTTCTTCGTCCATAGTTGGCCTCGGACCCAGGTCATGCTCGTCGAACAGAGGAGACTCAGCATCAACACCAGCAGCTAAGAGGGCCTTGTTCCAGCCCTTCTTGAAGTTCAAACGGCTGATGTAGCCTATCTGAACTTCAGCGTCTTCATACGCAGCAGTCCACCCGGAGTTGTATGAATCCTCCTTGATGGTGGCTACCTGGGACTCTTTCTCCTTTAACTGCTCGGTCAGAGCCTTGTTCTCCTCCACGACACCCAGCTTGCTCGAGCAGACTAGGTCATAGGCCTGCCTCAGCTCTCTCAACTCCTTAACCGCCGCATCCCTCTCTCGATTGGAATTGATGAGGGCCAGATCAGAGGAAGCTTGGCGACGTCAGCAGCCTTCAAATCAGCCTCCAGCTGAGAACCCCTGACTTCCAGAGCGGACTTCTGCTGCTCCAGCTCGCCATTCCTTCTCACCAACTTGTCGCGAGAACGGTAGAGCACGACGAAGTCAGTCACAAACTGCCAAAAATAAAAAAGAGATCAAGAAGGAGAAACAACTAAAACTTGTTAAGGAATTGAAAAATGGAGAGGATCTTACCAAGGCTAGCCTCTGGCTAGCTTGTAGGGCCAATTGATCAAACCCCAGCGCCCTCTGGCGATCTGCAGGAAGAACTTCCCTCTCGAGCAGTGCAAGTGCCAGCTGAGGAGAAATGGCACCTGAGGCCCCCTCGGGCAAAGCAGACACCGGGACCAAGGCTTGCCCAGCCTTCGTCCTCGACTCCATCTTTCTCCTCTCTTCCTCTTTCTCCCTCTCCATCCTCTTCCTCTCCTTCATCCTCTTATTTTCCTCCACCTTCTTTCTTTCCTCCTCCTTCTTCCTCTCCCTCCCTCTCACCTGCTCTTCCTCTCTCCTCTTCCTCTCTAGCTCCTGAGTAGAAGACCGAGAACAAGTAGCCACGGTCCCTGAAGTGGACTATTATTTCTTTGACCTTTGTGCAAGGAGCACGTGGTCCTCATCATCATCGTCTCTAATCAGGTTCTTCCTTGGAGGCATCTCTTCACCTGAACTGCTGGAAGTGCTCGACGATCCTCGAGCTTCAGAATCCTCTTCACAGTTAGAAGAACTGCTACTGTCAGAGCTCCCTTCACCTAAGTTACTCGCTGCTCCTGCAGGCTCACTCTCAGAGCTGTTCTCCTCTTCGTCCAACTGGATAAGCTCAGCAGTAGTCTCTCCGAAAGAATCAAACTCTGGAACACTATCCACAGGCCGTGCTATGAAGCTGGAACCTACGTTCTTATACTCGAGCAAAAAGGCAGCCGACCTGGGATGCTCGCCGTCACCCAGAGGCTCCCTGATATTCCAAGCTTTCACCAACTCCGAGATACAAACCTCGCTGAGAGTAGGCTCCAAATTCTTTGTCCTCGCTGTGGAAGAAAAAGCAAAGAGGGGTTAGAAAAGTCACAAATCAGCAAAAGTTGAAACAACAGTACAATGTCTACCTATATATTCCTCTCCGTAGAAAGGAACAGAGAACCTCTCAGACCTCGACCCTTCAAACTGGGGAGGGAACTGTCAATTCCTAACGAGGAAACCCTCTTGCCAGTAGTCCTTATGGGAATCAGGTAGGTTTACTACCAATACCCTATCAGGACTCCTAGCTTTGAGGTATAAGACACCTGAACTAGTTCGAGAAAAGGAATAACAGAAACATATCTCGGCAAGTCCTAACCTAGTACCATACAACTGGTTTATTCTGTGGACGCCATTTACTATCTTCCACACATTGGGCGAGCACTGTGCGGGAACAATATTGAAATAGCCAAAGAAAAGCAAAAATAGATCATTAGGGGGAAAAGTAAGTCCCCCTGGGAAAGCAACAAAACATGGATCCAGTGGGCATCCTCTATATCCCTAACGTTCCTAGGAGGGGAGGCACAACATTCAATATCTACCCACTGAGGAATGTTGTAGAACTTCCTGAATTCAGAGATTGACCTATTTCCAATCTTCGCCATTGAAAAACTCAAGAAAATCTACAAACCAAAGAGAAAGTGCAAAGAAAGGGCACGAGAAACTTACAAAACAGAAGATCGGTTCAAGTGATGAAGAAGCACGAGCTCAAGACGACTAAGAAACAATGGGAATGGGGATTAAGAGTAGAAGGTACGAGGCACTAGAGTTCTCAGAAGATGGAAGAGTACTAGAAAGGCTGAAGCGACGGAAGAAAAAGTGGCTATCTCAACAAGCCTTCAATTCTAATCATAGCGCACAAATAGCGAAGCGGGTGCCGCCAAAGTAACTTCACAGTTTTCGAAGAATCGCAAATCAGCCATAATGGCTGATCACTTAAATCCATTGGACCCATAAGCATGGCCCAACAAATTTAGGGGCAATTGCGGGTACCCGAAAATTAGAACTATGGGTCTGGATGAGCAGCCCAGTCCTGGCGGCCCAAAGTCCAGGCCCCTCATCTTTTATAATTGATCCAGTCTCCCCCCACGATCCGATGAAGGGAAGTTATAGGGGAAATGGAAAACATGGAGGAACCCATCACCTCCACTCATCTACATGTACATGTATATATTAAACCCTAGGTCCGGGGCAAAATGACAGGTTGTATTCTCTGTAATCACTCTCCGGAGTATATAGAAATAATATCGACTGCACCACCGTGGACGTAGGCACATCTTGGCTGAACCACGTACATCCCTTGTTGTGTGATTGACATCTTGTATTCCTTGTTCTTTTCTTGATAATTGTTTCTCTCATATTTACTTGTGTTGCATAATAATTGCATCGACAATTATAAAAACAATTTTAAAGTTTTAACAAATAATTTTAAAAACTGTTTTAAATACTTAAAAAAACTGTTTTGTAATGTTTTGAAAACTGGTTTTAATATTAGAAAAAATTGTTAAGAAAATGTTTTACAAATTTGTTTAAAAACCATATTATAAAAATATTGTAAAAACTGTTTTTAACATTTTTAAAAACTGTTTTGAATATATTATAAAAACTGTTTTAAAGTTTTAAAAAATATTTTTTAAAACTGTTTTAAATAGTTTAAAAAAACTGTTGTGAATGTTTAAAAATTGTTTTGTAATATTTTAAAAACTGTTTTTAATATTATAAAAATTTGTTAAGAGAATATTTTACAATTTTTTTGAAAAATCGTAATATAAAATATTGTAAAAATTGTTTTTAACATTTTTAAAAATTGTTTTGAATATAATATAAAAACAGTTTTAAAGTTTAAAAACAAAATTAAAAAATATTTTAAATAGTTAAAAAACTGTTTTTAATATTATAAAAAATTGTTAAGAAAATATTTTATAATTTTTAAAAAAAATCATAATATAAAAATTATTTTTAACTAAATTAATTAGATTAACTTTAATTTCATTTAATAATTATTTAATAACATCATATAAAAAAAAATAAATAAAATTTACCTTGACAAATTTTGCCATACGGAGGATTATTGTCCCCAACTAATGCTTAGAGTGTCTTTACATCTTTGTATAAAAAAAAAATAAAAAACTCTGCAGTACCCATGGAAGTACAACCCAAATAAAAACCCCATTTTCGAGCGAGTTTCTCTTTCCATGGACCAACTGAAACCCAATCCCTCATCCATGCGAGTTCTAATTCGTCCCCCACCTTCACCCATTCCAACCCCAACTCCACCAGACCCATCTCCCTCACTTCCTGGTGGTGTTACTGTCGTGGGTTTTGTTGGAAAAAGATATGGCGACGTTAGTCAACTCATTAACCGAATTATTGATTCCAATGTGTTTGGGTCGGCTAATTTTGACAACCCATTTGGAGTTGGAGTTGGAGTTGAGATTAGTGAGGACGTGAAAAATTGGTTTGGGTTTCGGAGAATTAGTTATTATCACGAGGAGGAAAAGGGGATTTTGTACTTACAATTTTCTTCCACCCGATGTCCCGTCATGGAAATGGAAGGCTTTATTGATTTTCAATTGGGTTTTGATTCCGCCTTGGAAGAGACTGAATTTGGGGATCTTCAAGGACTGCTTTTTATGTTCTCTGTGAGTTACTTATTCTCTTCTCGCTGCTCTTCATTTATGGCTCATTTATCATAATAATGCTTTGGGTACTATTTTTACGAAAATGCTACCCAAAATGATATTTCTTAAATTTTGGTACCAAAGTGATACGGGTCATAAGTAATGGAGTCTCATTTAGTCATAACTTTTGGATTTCACCTTGCAGTATCACTAGTATTCAATCCGCGTGATGCGCATGGTTTTAAACGGGGCTTAATTACTGGCTCGTTTGGTTTGCGGCGAAATACTTTTAACTACTGTAAAAAGTAAAATGGGGAAATGTAGGTGAAAACATATATTTCGCCAATTTACTTTTTATCGCGGTGAAAAATATTTTATCCCGAACCAAACGGGGAAAATCAACATGAAATAATTCGAACAGAAAATCTCAAAATCTGTACTGTGACATTTACCTCCTCTGTCTCTCCTCCCTCTAAAATTATATTTATTCTCACTCCAAAGAACATTTGCTCACAATACAAATCATAAAAAAGCATTTTATCCTGAATAGTTTACTCAAAATAAAAATAAAATAAAATAATGCTTGAATTAAGAAAAATAAAGATACGTTCAGATTATAAAATGAAATAAATTTATAATATTAATATTTAAGTTTCGTAACACTCTTAAAGAAATTCAAAAAACCTAAACCGAGATAAGCATACTTTTTAGTGACATATTGTTTAGTTTTCTTGTCCATAACAAAGGGTCGTTTTATTCCCGACCAAATTTTCTTTCTACACACCCCTAATTTTTTTTGAAAGTTCAATAAAAATGTAGGTTATAAAAACAAAAGTGGGGTTGAAATAAAAACACCCTAAAAAAAGGAAACAGTTAAAGCACTTTGTGCTTTTATTTCTTACTTAAATATTCGATACAATAAAAAAATCATAAAGTTGGTTAATAATGACACAAAGGAGAAGAAATAAAATATAATAACATAGGGAAATAATTTACCTTGACATGAACTCTTTCCCATAAACCAAAGATATCGTGAATCGCTGCCCTTTTTAACAAATTCAGAAACACCAATAGGTACGGGTTTCATAGATGATTGGGTAGGCTGTAGAAGAAAATGAGATATTTTAAATGGTGAGATGTTTAGTTGATTATGTGTTATTTTATTTTATTTTATTTCGAATTTAGTGTCCCTTTTATATATAGATTATGTAGATATCTCTTTACAATCTAATACATATTTTTTTATAGAAATTGTTAGCACATTTAATAAACACAGAGAAACGTTATGAGTATCATAACACTAATAACATTAAATAAAAAGAGTTATCGAGATGGTTTTATTGTCTAAGATAAAATTAGTTCAGAGAAAAGAATTACATCAAATAAATTAGGCATATTAATGCAACAGGAAGTAATACGTTTTATTTATTTTTTAAATGCACTTTCATTATAGACAAACATGTCGAGAGTAAATATAACTGAGAAGTTCTCTTGTGGTAATTTGCATATCTATTGTTCAAAAATCTTTACTTATCATGACGCCGTAACTAAGATGATATGGTTTATGAGATGTTGTCACACATTATAGTTTATAGATATAAAAAATATATAATTTCTAAAAATATAGGTTGAAGGAGAGAACTCAAGTGAGATTTTCATTTTCTTTACGACATTTCATCACTTCACTATGCAGAACTCGTGAGGGGTATGTTATTGTACTATGTCAGATTAATATGACCCTTCTTGTGACACTATGGATCCCCACCCAAAGCAGCCTCTTGGTTCTCCAATCCCAACTTTTCCACACTAGACTTCGAAAGTTCCCTCCAACTGATTGAAATAAGCCAAGCTTCTTCACGAACCTACACCTAATTCAAAACCCAGCAGACTTTTTGGTGTCATGTGGCCTTGCATGCCTTTTGGTGTTATGTGGCCAGTGATCTTTTGTGGAAATACGGTAGAATATATAGTAGGAGCCACCTTATGGAGAATGAGAGAGAGAAAGAGAGAGGGGTGGACGCTTGCATTAACTAGGGGGAAAAGTGATTAGGCAACAATGCACCGGAAGGTTTGAACATACTTTGGATATGATAGGGAATGCAAAGAGATATAGAGGTAATAAAGACGGACAATTAATGGCGACACTCTCGACTTTAATGACGATACAGTGAAAAGTTGCCGCATGGCATTCAGTGTCCGGTTTATAATATTTAATAGGTATTAGAAACTCATGTCAATTTAGAAATTACTAGCTACAAGCGTGTGCGACACGTATTATTAATAAAAAGCTGAAACATTATAAAGCACATATAAAATTGAAAACAATCCACGTAAAACGTTATTAAAAAGTATCACTTGGGAGGTTTACTTACCTAATCAACTGTAACCTATAAAATCACACAGTTGAGTCCTTTTTCGTAACAAATCACACTAATAATGATTTTATATCATGGTTCAAAGTCGTGGTATCGGTCTATGACTCGGATCCCAATTTTCAACTCGGTCTCAGTATCGGGCGATACGCAATGATATGCGATTTAGAGGTTTCAAAAAAGCTTGAAAAAATATATAAATTTCAGAAAAATAAGAATCTTATGATTGATGAATTAGATAAGCACAAAACCATCATTTAGCATGCATAGAATTGTGCAATGGATTATACTAATGCTTGCCTCACTTATTAGTTGCAATATTGCATACTAGTTTAACAATAAGTAAGATATACGATCTTAATTAGACACAAAAAATTATTAAAAAAAGTAAATAGAAGTTAAATACATTGCTTTCATCATTCTTAAATGTAATAAAGTATAAATGATTAATCAAGTAAATAATTATACTTAATTAATATATTTTATAATACATTAATTTTTTTTGAGTAAATAGAGGTACATTTTAAGGAGAGATAATAATGATATATTTTAATACATATAATGATACATTACACATAATTAGTTAATAACGACACATGTTTAAAAATATATTGTAATTTTAAGTAAATAAAGAAGTACTTTAAATAAAATGATACATATTTAATACGTTTTAATAAATAAATATAAATACATTATCACTCATGGTAAGGATTTAAATCAATCGTAAATAACATCACAAATTTGATAGAAGTGCTACAAATCTAATGACTTTAATAATTAAAATAAAATTTATAATGAGTTGTTTGATATTATCCGAGATGACCGAGATCTCGCCGATATTGTCCGAGTCGACGGAAATTGCGCTATATCGTCTGAGTCGACCGAGATCGCGCTGATTTGAGCGAAGAAAGCCTATTACTCAACTCGTTCCATGGTCTTGAAACGATAGGCGTTGAAACCTAATCAATTCGGCTGAGTCAACTCGGTACCGACCGATGTTTTGAACCATGTTCTGTATTCATTAGTAGCTTTAATCTCAATAAATGAAAGACAATAACATTGAGATCAATATTTCCATATTGATATATATGAAATATAACGTGATGGGTTTAAATGTAAATATGGAATTTTGCATAAAAGAACGTTAGTAATGTAAAGTTGTAAAGTCTACATCTGTGTGCCTCCACTTGCTATAATTTTTTTACGTCACTAATATATTCAATAATATGTCCCAAATTTAAAGAGTTATAACGCATATTTTCCATCCAGAAAGAAAATTTCAATGTCAACACATTTTATGTATATAGATATTTATCACACTTTTTTAAGGAAAATATTGTTTGAAACAAATTCAACTAACATACACCGATTTCGAACTACAAATTTCATTAATTAAAGAAAATAATGAAAATATACAAAATAATATTAATACATGAGAAGTTAACAGTTAGGCATCAATAAAAAGATTAAATAAAGTGTGAGTAACAAATAATAAACCCAACTTCATATTTTTTTCTGCTATTAAGAGAATGAATAAATATATTGCAGTAAGCAGTAAAAGCAAGAAAGAGGTCTTACATGTAAAACTATTTGGTGAAATTCTGCACCATCAGAATGTAATGGCAACTTTTGTTAACCACCAAATTATGATAAGATGCACAAACATATAAAGTCGATTTGAGAGAGAGAGATTTCACAACTTCAGTGCTTTGTTAGTACACCTTGGAAAGACAGATTTGAGCATGAGTAGGCCACCAAGTTGGTGGCCTCTTCTCCTTTAATTGAGACCACTTAGCCGTCACCGGCATCATAGCAGCGATCCTCTCCACTTGCACCCACAAACCGAGAAATGAATAAAGAAGTTAAAGTAACACCACTCACCTTGGGGGCTTTTCGACAAGTTCTCTATTAATTCATTTTTGTCATAGTGGTGTTTATATGTTCCATATAATGTGACCGAAACAATTAATACCTTGAAGAACTATTTAAGGGGAAAAAGGAGTTAAAGACAAATAAGTATACTAAATTACCTCCTAAAAAGGCAGATTCAGTGAAAGTATATGCTTTTTTCATGGTGTGTGATGTTGCTCATTTTATCTATTTGTTAATGAGAGAAGGAGTGCTAATCATCTAGAGCGAGTTTAAGTTTAAAATAACATGAAATCACTGAAATCTTGGGAAACGTAACATGTGTAGTGGCCATGATACAGGGAGTTACAAATCTGGAGTTCATTTTGACGAATGCCGATATTGAATGATCTTGGTGTGTTAATGACGTAGCTCTTGGAATGTAGATGAGACATTGGGCCAGTACTACTAATGATGCTAGGATAGCAACCGTCTGAAGGGTGCGAGCTTGGGGAGTCACTATTAACCTATTTAGGGATATTGTTTAGGGCTATGCAAATGCGGAGTTTTGAACCTAACACTATTTTTCGAGGGGCAGGAGGTGACACTATTGTAATTAGTTTTGAGTGGTATTCTAACTTTCTGATGCGTAAGTAGTTAGTTAGAGTAGCCAAGAGGATAGAGAAGAACATGAGGGCCTTTTGTGGGAAGGTAGTTGTGTGTGTGTTGGGGGTGGGGTCGGAGGTGTCAAAAGGACCATCTGGAGGTCAAGAGTTTAAACTCTCATGGGGAAACTTTCTAAAGTGCATGCTGGTGTGTGTGGATTGGAAGGTTTAAATTGGGGGTTAGCCGGTGCTTTAAGAGGCATGGATTCCTCAAGATATTTATTAAGAAAACAGAGAAGGTGGTATAGACAAATTAGAAAATGTGGCTCTATTGGAAAGTGGTTGTGGGGCTTACCTTATAATCTCTTTGTTACTCTATAATAAGGAGTAAGTATGGTCTTCACCCTAACGGTGGGGTTCTTATGCGATTAAAAAGAGTTATTACTGTAGTTTATGAAAGTTTTTCAAGACGTTAACAAATCAAAACAATCATTCGCCCTTTTACTCATGCTTGTGTGGGGTGATGGATATTTTTTTGGGAGAATGTGTGAGTTGGGGATGTCCTTTTCTCTTCTTTATTTCCTCATCGCTTTAGCTTGTCCTCTCGTCATAATATGTCCGTTATTTCTTTGGCTTCCTTGATTTCATCAAGGCCATTCTTTTTGGAATTTAACCTTTCGAAGGAATTTTATCGTGTGGGAATTTGATGAGCTTTTGGCCTTGCATTTCAAATGATTAGTTTATGGCTCTTAATTTTATTGTTTATATAATTTTATTTTGTAATTGACTGAATTGTGACTAGCAATGCAGGTTTGCCATGTAATCATATTTGTTCAAGAGGGTTCACGCTTTGATATCCAGATTCTGAAAAAGTTTCGAGTGTTGCAAGCTGCCAAACACGCGATGGCTCCATTTGTCAGATCAAGAACTATACCACCACTGACATCTAGACCACGCTCCTCTTCTTCACGAGCTTCTCCTATCAATCGTTCCCCTGGTAAAAGTGGGGGCATCTCGAGTCGCAATGCTTCCGCAATTACACTAATGTCAGGTTTAGGTTCATATACCTCCTTGTTTCCAGGACAGTGTACCCCAGTTACACTTTTTGTTTTTCTGGATGATTTCTCCGATATTAGTCTTGGTAACAATATGGATGAGTCAACGGATACTTCATCGAATCAAACATCGAGTTTGAACAATATAGCTAGGCCGAGTTTGCCTATGAAAGGATCTGGTTCAGTTGTTGTGCTATCTCGTCCCCCGAGTAAATCTGAAGGTGGGCTCAGAAAGAAACTTCAGTCATCCCTCGAGGCACAGATTCGGTTTTCAATCAAGAAATGCCGGACTCTAACGGGTTCTGAAACAGGTCATTCTGGGTCGAGAAGTGGGGCCATTTCAAGTTCAGCACCTCTATTTTCACTTGATGCATCCAAGGCTGTTGCGCTTGTCGACAGGTCATCAAATCGGGGAGGTGAGTCTCTTGAGTTTGCTGCTGAGCTTGTAGAAAATGTTCTGAATGGAACAGCGACCTCAGATTCGCTTTTGCTCGAGAGTCATAGCCAGAGCGCAAACAAAGAGGATGTTCTATCTGTAAAGGAGTTCATTTACAGGCAGGCTGATATTTTAAGAGGGAGAGGGGGTATGGTTGCTAACAGCAATAGCAGTTCAGCTGCTGGTGTTGGCATGGTGGCGGTTGCCGCCGCTGCTGCCGCCGCTTCTGCTGCTTCTGGAAAGACCTTTTCTACTCCTGAGCTTCCTGGTCTGGGGACCTGGTTGTCTTCTAGTCAACTTATTCTGCATGGGATCCTCTCTGCAAAACGTGGGTTTGTATATGAACCTGAAATCAGTAAAAGAAAAGGCAACACTTCAAAAGGTACAGATCCTCTTGAAATAGCAGTTTCTTATTTGGAGAATGGCAGAGGACTGACGGCTAAATTTTCAACTTTGTGGTGCCAACGAGCCCTTCCGGTCGCTAAGGATGTTTATCTAAACGATTTACCTGCTTGTTATCCAACTTCTCAGCATGAGGCCCATTTGGAGAAGGCTTTGTGTGCATTCAAGTCAATGGTCAAGGGACCTGCCGTGCAAGTTTTCTTAAAAAAGTTGGAAGATGAATGCACTTCCATATGGACTTTTGGAAGGCAACTATGTGATGCGATTAGTTTGACTGGAAAACCATGCATGCACCAGAGGCATGAGATCAAGCCACATTCCAGTGGATTTGCGTTCCTTCATGCATGTGCTTGTGGCCGTTCAAGGAGATTACGTTCTGATCCTTTTGATTTTGAAACGGCCAATATTATTTCCAATTGTTATCCAGATTGTGACAAGATCCTCCCTGCACTCCAGTTACCGAAAGGAAGCACTGCGGGACCCATTCAACCATCATCATGGAGTTTGATTCGAGTTGGGGGCGCAAGGTACTATGAGCCATCTAGAGGTTTACTTCAGAGTGGTTTCTGTGCCACCCAGAAGTTTCTCTTGAAGTGGAAAATTTTTCTCGAGAAACAAACCAACCCAAACGGTTCACCAATTGCCTTGCAGCAAGTTTCTACGAAGAGGTTGAGTAGTAAGCCCAACGTTGAATCTGTTGAAGATGCAAATACAAAGCAAGCTAATGCTGCTGAACTCTACCCGGGAGAAATACAGAATGAAGTTGAATTTAATGGAAAGCTCCAATTGGAAAACGTGAAATCTAACAATAAAAGGATCAACTTTGGTAGAGCCATACCCAATTTTACGATGAGAAAACCTTTCTCTGAGGTTGTTGCGGGATCTGCAGCGGCTGATTCGGGATTCCCTCCACTTCAGTCAAGAAAACAACCTTCACTAGCTTCAGAAAAGGGTATTAAGCAATATAGTACAGGAGACAAGGGTGCAGACCAGGTTCATAAAATCGCTGAACAGCAGGAGTCTCAGAAAGTTGAAGATATCTCTGCTGACCTTGAAATTGTGGACGAAAATGACAATATAGATAGTGATCCATCTTTAAATATTGGTAGATATGTTGTTCCAGTAAGCATGAATAGTGGTGAAAAGATTAAATCAAGCACTTCCCTGAAGCATGTAGTAATATATGTGGGATTTGAGCATGAGTGCCCCTGTGGACATCGGTTCATTTTGACTCAAGAGCATCTCAGTGAGCTCGGCTCCCCTTATGCAGTACGTGAAGAACCTCATATCATTTCATCTGTGGAGAATTCGGACCGTAAAGTTACCGATCATTCCAAATTCGGTAAGAATGGTGTCCACGGAAAAATTAGTCGACACTCAAATGGGATTATAACAACTGCTGTCAGTAAGTTGAGAAATTCGGGTAAATCAAAAGAGAGAGTGAGTAATGGCAACCATCGTCTAGACGCACTGGTGCAATTCTCCCGATCAGTGAAAGGGCAGAATGACATGTCAGCAATTGATGACTCGATGAAAGGTGCTGAAGGCAGCCTTCAGCGTATTAGCCTTGATGATGGTGGGTGTGCCTTCTCCTTATTGAATAGAAGCTTACCTATATACATGAATTGCCCACACTGCAAGGTGTCTAAAAATAAGAAGGATCCGCCAAATGTTAAATTTGCTGGCACAATATCACAGCTCCAACGGATCTTTCTGGTATGAATTCTTATAAGCCTTTCTTTCATTGACTTTGACTCTCGCTTGAATTCATTTGGGTGTGCTCTGTCTAAGCTCTAGTTTATTGATTTATTTTTCTTGGTAGAATGATAATACATCATGTACTAATTACTGAACAGGAATTATCACCTTCTTATTCTATTTTTTAATGATTCATGTGAACTTTACCGTCTTCTTTCATGACACTGCTAGTGACCATCAATTTAGAAAAAGAACCTGGTTTGCTACAAAACGAGATAGATGCGTAAGGTATTGCTCAACCAATATGTTCCATTGATCTGTGTATGATCAATTTATGAAAAGTAAGAAACTAAACTGAGTAGATGTTGAATATCTGTTGAGATGGTACTAATATTACACCCGCAAATAGAAAAGAAAGAATGAAAAAGATTCAGTTTGATTATATCAAGCTAATTTTTATATCCAGATTCTTCTATTCTGCTTCTTAGCCCATTAGCAAATTTGATCTTAGCCATTTTATTTTCGATTTTGCATTAGCATAAGTGTATTGGTTGCTTAATTGTGCTACAGAGGAGTCGGACTGTTATAGATTAATACCACAAATCTGTCTTAATTATCCTCTCTCTCAAAAAATTGTTCCAAAAGTCTGCGAGTCAAATGATTTTCATTTTAAGATGAATGGTTGAGATCAATTCTAACAGTTTGGCTTACCCTTTGAAAAATCCCAAGGTGGTTTGATTCATTGATTTTTTTACTTCTTTTCAAACCTAAAAATTCTATAATATTATATAATGATTATAACACTTTTTATTTACTAAAAAAACATTTCTTCATAATATTTTTTATTTGGGTAGTGTTGTAAGGTTATATTGTCTTCATAGAGTCGTAGACACAAGTAATATGTTGTAAGTATGTATAAGAGATTAGGGAAATTCACTGTAGGCATTGACTTTGGGGCAACTATTGGGTGGAGGGGTCGGGTGGAGTGTATAAAGTCTGTGAGTTGCTAAGAAGCACGGACACGGACATAGACGACCCGATTTGGTAAATCTAAAAAAAAAAATTAGGAAACAACACGTCGGGGACACATCGATAAATAAATATATTTTTATACATTCATATAGCGAAATTTACAAGAATATGAATAGAAAAACGATATTTGATTACTTATTACAAAGAATAAATTTGATTATAAAATGAAGTTTCTTTTTTTAAAGATAAGAACTTTCGTGGAGAACAATTTTGCTCCCACTAGAGTGGAGATTTGTTCAGAGTGTTATTGGAGCATATTCTATTGTGGATGAGTCCCGAAACGATGCCACCAATTTAACTTGTATTGTTATATACTTTGTTGGAATGAGAGTACAACAAATGCCTTGCCCCAGCACAACAATGTTGAGTGAACCCGTAAAAGATTAAAGGTTTACCCTCTTTAACACCAACTGGTTTTAGGTTAGATGGTGACTTGAGATCCGACTAGTGGTATCAAAGCCAATGGTCACGGGCTTAACTCCTGTCCGTGTCATTTGTTGATGGGGATTGTGTTGGAATGACAGTACAACAAATGCCTTGCCCTAGGACAACGATGTTGAGTGAGCCAGTAAAAGATTAAAGGTTTACCCTCCTTAACATCAATTGTTTTTAGGTGAGAAGGTAGTTTGAGATCCGACTAGATACTTATACATATGTATTCAAAAGTGTGTAGAGAGAGTGTTTGTGTCTGACACGGACATGACACCTTCTCAGAAATGTTCGTGCTTTCTAGGTGTGTGGTGAGGGGATTATCGGGTTTAGGTGTCAGCCATTTTGTTTTAGCAAGGAAATTAAAGCTTCTTAAAGATGATTTAAAGCAGTGCAATAAGGAAGTATCCAGGTGATATTCAAGTTCGCATTGCTAGAGATCTTGACGGGATTAGTGATATGGAGAGAGTGGAGGGGGGGATGCCTTTCGCAAAAGAGGAAAACACTAGGAGGGAGGAGTTGAAGACGGAGGTTGGTAGCATGCTGGATGATGAGATATTTTGGAGACAAAAGTCGAGGGAAGCGATAGAAACACCAAGTTTTTTTTAACATGATAGTGAATTCTCTTAGGCGATTGAACCATATTGGAAGCATTGTCATTGATAGGGTTCACATTTCAAACAAAGAGGAGATGAAGACGGGTATTGTGCAGTTTTATGAGCATCTGTACACATAGAATCATAGTTGGAGGCCACCATTGTCATTTCGGATGAGGATAGAGTCAGGTTAGAGCCCTTGTTTTTGGGGAGAAGGTTATGGAGGCATTGCATTCATGTAATGGGTAGAAGGCCCTGGCACCGGGATGGCTTCGGTTTTGACCTTTTTTTTTTTTCGTGGTCTTGTTCGAGCACAGATTTTTCATGGGTTTCACAACCAGTGCATTTTGAGAGGAGTCTCAATGCTTCTTTCATTGCCCTCATCCACAAGAAAGGTTTTTTTTTGTCAATACTGCAGATTTCAGTACCTATATTTTGTTGGGCCTGACGTACAAGTTGTTGACCAAAGTGTTAGCGAGGTGATTAAGGAGAGTTGCTGATGGTATTGCTTCTGGTTCTCAAGATGTCTATTTTTTTGAAGGGGTAGGGGTAGGGGTGGTGGTGGTGGTGCTTTTCCTGTCCTTGTGGCGAATGATTGTGTGGAAGCTCAGTTCTTAGTGGAAGTTCAATAGGTTGGGGTTGGTTTGTACAGTTGATATTGGGAAGAAGTATTCCCATGCTCTTTGGGAGGTTCTGCTTTACAGGCTTGATATGATGCAGTTTGTTAGTTAATGGAAGAGTTGGATTTGATCTTGTATCATGACAGTGCGATTCTTCATTCTTATCAATGGGAGTTCTAGGGGTTTTATTGAGAGTTAGAAGGTGGGTCTTCGGCAAGGCGATTCTTTTTCGCCTTACGTTTATCTTTAGCCATGAAGTCCTGCAGTAGGCTACTGCTAAGAGCACATCAGGGTGGCAGGTTGGAGGGCTTATTGCTGGGCTGTTGGGCAGGCATGCCGGTTTTGCATTTCTCATTTATTGTTTGCAGTAACAATATCTTGTTATTAATGTGTTCAAGATTTGATCAAACATGACAGTACAAGATTTTACCCATGGGAGAGATTCAGGATCAAAGCTTCCCATAGTGGGATGGGCTCTCTTTCTTGCAAATATTTGGGTCTTTCCTTGTGCACCAAACACAAGTCCAAGGCCTCTTGGAATGTCATTGTTAAGAGGTTTGAATAAGAATTATCCGGGTGGAAGAGGGCTTATTTATCCAAAGGGGTCGGTTGACTTTGATTAAAAGCACGCTAGTGTGCCTTATGTATTTTCTATCCATTCTCCCTTTTCCGCCCTTTATTAGGAAACGATTGGATAAGTGGATACTGGACTATCTGTATTATGGATGTGGAGACTAACAAAAATTTAGTATGTTCTCTAGGAGGATTTTTACCACCCAGTGGAGCATGTTGGGTTAGGAATCAAGAATACACGGCTGTTAGGGAAGTGGTTGTGGCAGTTTGTTTTGAAGGAGGATAGTTTTTGGAGGTGTTTGGTTAAGGCTAGATTCGATGCGGTGCTTGGGGGGAGGGTAGCAGATTTGATGAATCCTTATGGGGTAGGTATGGGTAAGGGCTGGGAGTACTTTAGCACGTTTGTGTTATATGACATAGGCTATAAAAGGAGAAAAGATTTTGGACCAGTAATGATCTGGTAATCCCCCCTTAACAGTTCGGTTTCCAATTTAGTTTGTATTGCTGCGAATCCAGAGCGTACAATGTCGGATTGTGTGTTTTGTTTGTGGTCAGCCAGTGTGGAGTCCTCATTTCAGTTGCAACTTCAAAATTAGGGCAATTGACAATTAGGTCCATTGTTGATAATTTTTAAATATTTAAGGACAATTTACTATTAGGTCCACTTGTTATGCCACTAGCATGGACATCTACAAGAAAAGAATTAGCGGACCTAAGTGTTTAAAATTTGTCAAAATTCCTTTAGCCCCCTGATCTAGATTGTGGGTCATGGTGGGGTTACCTGGCTTGATTGTCTGCAATATTGGGTGAAGTATAAAAGGTGATCAAACTTAGTTAGGTTGCTACACTTATTTACCTATAACTGTAAGCATGCGAATTATTAAGATATAATATACTCAACATAGCTGATTCTTTTTACATTATATTCTTAAAAGTGCATGAACCCATGCACATTCCCACTGGTTTGTGGTTGGTGTGATCAGAGCTACTAAACGTATAACTTTACTTGCTTTCTAAACTTCACACAACATCTATCCTAATCCTTCCCCCCGTGGGGTGTTAATAAAACAGGGTGAACATAGAGCCCAGTAGGGGTAACATATATATATATATATATATATATATATATATATAGCTGGCAAATGCATATACATATGTTGTATTATCTTTTAAATTATGAAATCCTTGCATTGGATCTTTATTAATTTAATGCAGTGCAACAATTAATCATACAATTTAATTTGTTATCCATGCACTTTAACATTAAGCCCGACTTACTGAGAGTTTAGTTAATTATCTTCAGTTCCATTAACCTGGCTAAGTGATTTATCATTAGCCTGTTACTGTTCTTGATCATTTTGTAGATAGTCTTTCTTACTCTTTACTCGGGTTTTTGTTCATTAACTAGTAAGTTAATTTGATTTTAAAGTATGCCAACCCCCAAGTTGTACATTGCATTCTCACGTTTTGTGTTTTTAACGTCATTTTATTGAAGTACATCAGCTCCACTTTATAACTTCATGCCTTATCGACTCACGAAATAGTTGATTTTAAGCAATTACTGATAATTATACCCCAAGGGATCATTGATTGACGCCCACTCGGAGCATCGAGCTTCACACATTAATGAACATCTCACCTTAAAAGAGTTGTTCTAGTTTTGAATCACCTTACTTTGAGAACCCACCCAAGTGCTCTCTTGAGGTACTTTTCCAAATATTGATCTTCATCCCTCTTTTGTTCTTACACTTTATTTTCTTTGTTCCTCTTTACTATTCTGATTTCTTCTCCTTTAGTTCTCTCTCTAAGATTCTCTCCTCTCTTTCGTCTCTCACCAGAAAATGACCCAACTCCCTTCTTATTCTTCCATTTCTATACTCAGAAAGGATATATTCTCCTTGAGAGGCTCAACTCTGAGACCTTAGTGCATCTGGCATTAAAATTTAGAAAAGTGTCCACAAATGAAAAGATCGAAGTTTGACTTTAGATGACTCAAATGGGTCTCTCATCCGAATGACATGATAGGTCATTCGAACAATCTTAATGGCCAACCCCAGCTTGACATGTAGGAGGAGTGTATCTGGTTGATGGGATACCCCTTCCCAATATGGTTGACTGACTATATGTTCTGAAAATGGGGCCTTATCCTTGGTGAAAAAATACTTTCTACTTGTGTAAACTTAAATTCCAACCAAACTACTTAAATTTCAACTAATGTTGCTAGGGTCAAATGCATAAAAAATTAATTCCAAAAAACTCACAAATCCATTTCATTTGTAATTTAAAGTCAAGTCTCCTAATAATTTAATACGCATAAACATTATAATGAGTACCCAATAAATTTCTCCAAGATTTTAATATAAATTCTAATATTCCACAAATATATATTTATCCACATTCTCAGCCGATCCATTACTCTCTCATTTTCGTGAGTCAATTTGTTATATTGACTCCTACTTAAATCTCAATTAGGCACAAATAAATTCTCGTGTCATTATTTACCTTAAATCTAATTATGTTGATATAAATATCGTTCAATTTTCTAATAGTCCTAGGATATTCAATAATCGATAAAATTACACAATAAATATTGAAATACTTCCAATTCAAAGTTTGGGTCACTAAAACCTCTT
Organism: Sambucus nigra; assembly: GCA_949130495.1. Lineage (NCBI taxonomy): Eukaryota > Viridiplantae > Streptophyta > Magnoliopsida > Dipsacales > Adoxaceae > Sambucus > Sambucus nigra. Next base: position 200,555,584 of record OX422217.1, read on the forward strand.
TAGTGTTCTGGTAGGGAGAGAGATGTTGAAGTGGGCATGGAATCGCAGTTGGAAGTTCACAATGAAGTCATTTTACATACTTCTGGAAGACGACCCGAGGGATGATTTCTTTTGGAAGAGCATATGGATGACGGTGGCTTTCTTCGTGGAGCATATGGAGGACGGTGACTTCATCGAAGTTGGCTTTCTTTGTGTGGTCAGTAGTTAGAAATGCAATCCTAACTTGAGAGAATTAGGAGCGGAGGGGGAAGCGGTTGGTGAGCAGGTGTTGGATGTGCAAACCTGCAAATAGATGATGTAAGGTGACAATGGGCTTGTGAGATATCATGGCTGCATTGTTCAAGATGTGTTGTGTTATGCCGAAGTTGGCGTCGGAGATGATTTCGGTGTGTGTTGGGTGTGGGGTTAGGAGAGATGCGAGGAAACTGTGGGTTGTAGCTTACTTCTGTATAATTTGGTTCATATGACGGGAGTGGAACAAGCGTTGTTTTGACGTTGTTGAGTTACCCCTGGCACGATGAGTACATTCGTTTTGGTTCCATGAGACGACCTATCCAAAGTTTATCTTTGGTTGATTATTGTGTACTTGGGCGCTTACATCGTAGTCTAGCCCTTGTTTTTGTTTGAGGTTATTTTCTTCTTTTCTTTTCTTTGTATGAACTATGGACGAAAGGGTTCGTCCCCTTTGGCGGATTGATGTATAACGTGTATTTTGTTCTTACTTATATTAAAAAAGAGTATAGCACCGTCTTGGGCATAGATAAGGGTAGTCCTATTGGTACGGGTAATTCTTCGTAAGCATGGTGTAATACCCCGTATTTTTATGCTTTATAAATTTGGGGATTTATTAAATTTAATGTGAGTTATTAATTCAATATAAATCCGGAATTTAATTATGTTATAATTATTAACGTGATAAGAGTTAGTAATTATGGAAAACTTGTTGAATATTACTAATGAACAAAGTAATATATAATATTGGTTCTATTAAATGTCACGAGTGAATAGAATGACAATTTTGAAAAATTAAGTCGGGACGCGCCTGTGTCGCGTCGGGAATAAATGTTGATCAATAAAAGTGAAATATTTTTAAGTTATCCATATGGTCGTTTTGAGTGTGCCAACGTGTCCGGAAGGGTCGAGATAGTCAGAAAAGTGTACTTGGGGGTTTAGTTTGGGTCTCGGGGCATTTTTAGGCCTATTTAGCACCCCAGGAGGGCATTTTGGACATTTTGCATTTTTGGGTAATTAAACCCACGAAAATTATTAGGCTATATCAGCCATTGAGAATTGTCCTTTAGGGTTATCAGACTCAAAACTTTAGAACGGCCATAGGAGAGGGAAGGAGGAAGCTTTCCAAGCAATCCAAGGCCAAAACGTTATCCGATTGCACCGCCACCACCACCAACGCGTAGATCGCGCGACGGGGAACGCAACCACACCAAAATCGTCCAGAATTCAGAATTCTGAAATTCCAGGCAAGTATTTATTTTGCTTATTTTCGTTAATGCATCACTCATGTTAGCCTAGGGTTGATTAGGATGAGTTTCATGGAAGAAAACCCAAGTTGGAGATAGGAAATTGCATGTAGTAATATTATAAATGGAAATCTGGAAATCCCCTTCATATGTAGAGATTGAACCACGAATTTATGATGTTTTAGAAGAAGAAATTCTGGAAAAATACTGAGTAGAACAAGGTTAAAGAAATTCTAGGGTTCTTGAGATTAATATGAGTTTTTGGCCTATTAATCAATCCATAGTTATTGATGAAAATTTGCATGCTTGACGTAGAAGTTGTATAATATGGGTTTATACTGTTAGTAGTACAAATTTCTGGGCGTTTGGGTGTGAAAAATCTGGATTTGGATGAGGTTGAATGGTAGAACCCGTAACTGGTTTCCTGCAGAATTCGCCATACCTGCTTGATCGATCGATTGAGCCCAGAGCTTCGATCGATCGAAGGTTCGATCGATCGATCGACCCCTTCTGGCAGACTCATATTTCCCCTTTGTAAATAGTTAAATTCAAATTAAATGAGTAAGAATATTTGGACATCCTTATTAAAATATTTTGGGAGATAAAGAGGACCAGTAGGACTTATTAATAATTATGAGACCTTTAATGTAAGACGAGATTTGCATTTTTAGGGTGTTTATATATAAGGGACGATAGGATTACGTATTAAAGGGAGAGACGCGTAATATAGTTACGGTGGAAAATAGATGAATACTTACTGAATTTTACACTTGGGAGGATAGAGTCCATGAATGTTACGTAGTAAGTTGGAATAATCCCTCAAATTAAAGTTAGAGACGAACCGTTATATGTGATAACTAATAATGGGAAAATAAGGATAAATGTCATAATTATGGGTTATGAGATGAACCTAAATTGATATGATAAAAGTAGTATATTTATATGACTGTGTGTATGCATATATTATATACATGTGAAAATCATGCCCGCGCTACTTGCTATCCCTGAGGTTACCGTGCTGGGACAGTCTTATCTCGAATGGGCCTTCATGGGGGATATTGACTCGTACCCTAGAAGATAGGAATCCTAGGTACAGGCTATCGAATCGATAGTCACGGTCCTAAGAGACGCGAGGGTATGTGCTGACCTCTTGGAAACTATGCTTCGCCTCAATATTGTTTGTGTATGCATTAATACAGTTCGAGAGTGATTCCGAACTTGTATTTCCCATTGTACGATTGATACGGGGATTGGATAGCAGAGTATGCCCGCACCATAATTTTTATTTGGGGTGCTGTTAGAATATATATATTATACGAGTACTTAATATATATGAATTTCTGAAATTTGGAACTTCCTATTGTGTTTATGGTAAGTAAGAAATGAATGATGACTTCAATTTGGAAATACTTGATTTGAAAAGTATAATGAGAAACTTTACTAGCAAATAAGGTTTCAATGAGAACTTTGTGATCAAATGAAATTATCCTCTTAAACAATTAAATTGTTCAGTTTTAAATCTTACGAGTAACCTAAGATAAGTTAAACCGTTGGGAAGGTTAGTGCGATAGGTGTGCACATTAGAGGAGAGGTGAGAATTTCTTAAGGGAGTGCCGCGCTAATATGTTGTTGCATTGGCCTGTAAACATTATAAATACTTGCTAAACACATTTTAAATCATTTCTACAATCGGGCTCTGACCCGTTTCTATTTTCCTTTCTCTCTTGTATATATATGTATATATTACAGGTGCCCAGCCACAGGGGCGTCTTGCATAGGATCCTTTGGAAGGAACGTGCTGCAGCTTAGGTGGGAGTTGCAGGCCTTGCTTAGACGACCTCATTTCTTGATTCCACTTCTAGCACTATTTATTCAGTTGGGCATGTGTCGCCCCTTTTCATTATTCAGTTATTTAGCAGACATTGTGATTCATTTATTTCCAGTATTTTATTCTTTGGGATTTATTATTGTCAGGATGTTTTCATTTAAGTGTTAAATGTTGGATTCATTTAGTTGGATGTTTAATTATTGGATGGTTTGTTCCAGTATAGTTGTTGTGTGATTCTTTAATTATGAATAATGTAAAGATTTAAATCTTGGTTTATAAAATAAAATCTGGAGAGTAATGTCTAAAAATGGTTTTGACACTTGGCTTAATTATTTAGGGTGTTTAAATTGGAAAAGTTATTTTTCGACAGTGATGCTAAGAATGAACCAACTGTTCACCTTGATTTTAATTTAATAAAGGAGTGATCGTCCGGTATTTAATTAGGTGGGGTGTCACACATGGGTAGTGTTGTAGACATGAGCACGAGTAAATTGGGTAGTAGTGTAGGCACCAGATACACTGGCATGGATTATATCATAGGTACGAGTAATTCATTGCAGGCATGGATAATTCACTGCAGATTAGCTTGTAGGAATGGATAATTCATCGTAGGTAGGGACTTGTATAGTGCTATAGACATGATTTGGTAGCGCATATATGTGTGTGTGTGTGTATTTTAAACAATACATGGTATCTTTAGTTGTGGAATTGAGAGGAATTTGGAATTGCAGGCCTTAATTTGACTTTGATTTGGAAAAGCTATGTACTGGGTCTTAGTTGGTTGTCTATTGGAATTTAATCATTCAGGCGGTGTTTTTTACATCGTGTTTGCTTGTTAAATCCTTCCATATATGTGGTCATTGGAGAATAAGGAACTATCATAATTTTCCGATGGAATCATATTCATTTTGTTTTTAGCTTTTAATTTTTTTCCTACGTTCACTTTCTAATCTTTACTTACCATTTTCCTCAAAGTTATACAATGAAATCAATTATATATCGTCTTTTTTCTTTAATTTATATTTCTTTCCTTTTTTGTATGAGAATGACATGGGTAGTATGATGTATTTCAAACTCAAATTCTATATAGATCACCAAATGGCCTTTGATTCCGTTGGGCAGTATAATGCACTCATGCTTACCTGCCCATTCTAGTTTGCGTTTATTGTATGACATTAAAATGGGATCCATACATGATCACATTGTGTTAATGAATGGTTTGTTGTGGACTATTGATCTTATAGGAACTATTTACATTAAATGTTAATATAGATAATTCTACTTATTCTTTGAAGTTGAACTATGCTATGTCATGTGCAGGTCACACCTGCCTTTCCGCTTGTTTTAGCAACATGTCCGATTATACAATTTGAGGTATCTCTCGGCTCCTGAATATTGTGTGCTTGCATAACTATTGGATTTGTCTACAATAAGATTAATATCCATATATTGCAGGATTTGATAGTTCTTCTTTTTTTTATTAAGGCATTCATACTAGTCATTCTTCTACCTGTGTACTGGTATATATGCGTGCTTGTGTAGAGTTTTGTGTAACGTAGTTAAGACCTCATGGTCAGCATTCATCAAAGTTTGTGTGCTTCTGTTTCTTCTTTTTATATTTAATATTTCATAATTAGCTTAAGTTTCATAGTTAGTGAACAAAAAGCTAAATGAGTTGTTTAAATGATTAGCGTGATGAGCTATAAGTGAGTTTGTGAATGATGTGAGATGTAACCTGTGAGATTAACGGATCCACTTATTGACTGCGCGAGGAGGACTTAAGAGTGTCACTTATGAGGGTGAGAGGGTAGCATTCCAATACTTTTTTAAGTATTAATGGAAGAAATGTGTAAGTTTAGAGTATGTGAATGCTTAAGTACGGGAAGAAAGGAATGTTTTGTGAAGTAGTTAACTGTGGTCTAAGAGAGCAATAAGTATATCACACTTGGGTTGGTGAACTCTTTATTAATGAAGAGTAATATTATACTAGCATTGGAGTTCTCATTGCATTTAATGTGTACTGGACAGGAAATTAAATGTGAATGTGACTAGCCACTTTTTAAAAGAGATTTATTTCTGTTCTTGGAGTGTTGGATGGTTCTAGCTAGCCCTGTAATTAGGCGGCTGAAGGGACATCCTAAAACAGGTGGTTGACAACTGAGGGGTCAGAGCTCGAGCTCGTCTATTACTTAAAGGGATTGACAGATTGACTAATCCTTTGAGGGGTACGAGGTTTGACTTGGTACTTTTTTAAAAGCAGACAAATTATCTTAGGGTGTGTTTGATTACAAAGTTGGAAAATTGTTGAAAAATAGTTCATTTCGATTAGAAGTTGTAAAATGAGTGGGAAAATATACGAGTTTTTGTCTTACTTTTTCTATTATCCATGAAAAGCAATTCTTTGATCGGTGGATAAAATATATTTCCCACTAAAAATGAGGTTTTGAATGGAGCACTTGGTATGTTCATGAATGTTATTCCTATATAACTTGTTTGCAACCAAGGTACTATAAAGACAAAACATGAGTCAAACAACTATTTTCCATGGAAAAAATTTCCATGTCAAACACCCTTAATGTCACTGACTTGACCAATTTTCTAAGTAACCCTACAGGCTAAAAGCTCCTAACTACCCTTAGAAGTCACTCTAAAATAACCAAAAGGAATAATCCTTTATTCTTGATCAATTAGCCTAAATAGTAAATAAATACAAATAAAATCCTTCTTGATTTCCTTCGTGCGACGCAATCCTTCTTCGCGCATGCATCACTTTCCCTGCCTTGGAGAAAGTTTGGCCATGAGCTTTAGGTGAAAGTTGCGCCGGTGTCCCTTGAACAAATAGTTTGATAATATTGGACCCTTTAACAATTATATTTTCTATAAATTATAAATTAATTCGGGAGACAATCAAAATTTTATAGCCGAAGAAAAAAATTCACATCCAAAGGATTGGATGTTCCAAAGTGGGTTGAAGTAAAACCTGGGCCCATATTTCTTATAGATCCAGCGCTAATCAAAGCCAATTTGGGCTGGACCCAGCCTTCCATTTTTCTCAGGATTCGCATGTCTCTTAGACCCATGGTTGCCCCAATAAAGCCACCAAAAACACCACCTCTTTTGGCTTGTCGAGTTGTACGAGTTGCAGGAATCGCCCTGACCTACAATGCCAGGATCCATGCACAGAAAACCCTTATTAAGCCAGAAAAGTCCGTCATAAGATTCCTCATAGTGGTTGGAAAGGGCAGCCAGTTGACAGTCCCATAGTGGTTGGAAAGGGCAGGCGTTCAGCCGTCGTTGGGGTTCCTTGGATGTTTGAGTTGAGGGGGACGAGGGTTGACACCCTTCTCCCAGTCGTTCCTTTGGGTTGTGGGCACTGATGGAGGTTAGAAGGGTCGATGGTGGCCGTGGCGATGGCCCTACGGATCGCTAACAGCTCAGCACCCTTTCCAACGCCGATGACATCATTACCGTCACCTCCCTTACTGACAAGCCTCTTGATTTTGCTCCTCATTGGTTCCACCATCGGTTTGCCTCCCTTAACTTCGCCTTCCTCAAATTTGCTCTGCTTCTTAAAATCGGCAAACTCGATCCAAGTCAATACTTTGGCACGAGCTCAGAAATTGACCGCTGGTATGTTGATGGGAGTCACAGGGACTGAGAGACATCCGAAGGATGCTTCTAGGTCTGGGACTCGAGGTGCTTGGGGTGGCAGAGCGATAACTTCGCCGGCGTTCACATGGATTTTAGACAAGCACGCTCAGCAATCACGCTCAAACCATTTCGTACTTTCCTCTCTGCCTTCCTATCAGTGATTCCCTTGGCACTCAAACACCTTTGGGTGGGACTCTTTGTATTGAGCAGCTGCAACCTGTATCCATTCCCAAGCAATTCTTGTACCAAAAAGAATCGTTTGTTCGTTTACTGTTGAACCTTTTCCTCAATAAGCTTGAGGTTACGCTGATGTCCAATGGCGATTTCCGTATATAAGTAGACACTATTTGAGCTGTGGTGCACGTTATACAAAATCCAAACTGATGAAATACAACACACGATGACAACAACAATATATTCTAATTATAATATTTTATAGATCAAGTCTCCCGACAAAAGAGATCAATATAGACTATTTATAGGAGCCAGTGGACTTGGTCTCCTAGTAATCCTAAAGTAAAAGGTTCTAAGTGTCGATAGAAACCATTCTAGAATAATTTTATTCTAACTAAATTAAACTAAATACATATAAAATAATTACAATTTAAGGGTTTAAATAAACGTACCATTAGGGATTAGTCAAGAACTGGTGGCCAAAAGATAACCTACACGTGCAGTAAAAAGTACAATCAAATCCTTCTTCGTTCCCATTGCACACGCCTCATGCAATCCTTCTTGGCTTATCATTACATTTGGTTTGATTGGGAATGGTGTCTCTCTCTAGTGATTGCAATGATTGGGTCACATCCTTACCCAAGGAGCCCATCTCTTTTAACTTCCAAATCAAAACCTTTGACACTTGGGCTACTTGTGCGTTTTTAAGTCCTGCCAAAGTTATTTAATTGTTAGCCCGAACTTGGTTGTCCTTCTATTGATAATTAGTAACTGCTGTGATTTGCTCCTTCAGTCGAAAGCCCTTGTTCAATGCCTTGGCTGTATTAATATTGAGTTGGCTTGCTCATAGTCATAGCTTCTTTGATTTTGTCTCGTAATCTACACCACGAGCACGAGCACGAGCACGAGCACGAGCATGAGCACCCCGGAATGGCATATCATGAGCTGCCAAGCAAAGAAATCTAAATTGAAGCAAATTCAAATCAATATTCAACATCAATTATCAACAATAAGGTTGTCTTTAGTAATGTCATTTTAAAACTTATTGATAGCCTAAATAAAAGCCTTCTCTACGAAGATTGTATTGCGTAATTAAAGTATTAAATTTAGGATACATTGACTATATTATCCTCTTATTCTTCTTTGTTCCGCATCACCCCTTTGATTTCCCGTACCCAGATTTTTGTGGAGCTTGTGATTAACTAATGTGGCTGGCAGCACTCCAAGGGATCTCGTGGCTGCCTCTTGCTCGAATGACCCAATGCTTGGCCTTGGTGTGGCCTTGGTGGTCAGCTCATGTGGTCATGCCCATGACCATTGTTGTTTAAGGCACAAGGCATGCCCAGGCGCAAAGGTGCCTTTGGAGCCTAGGCGCTAGGCGCAAGGCGAGGCGCGCGCTTGATTGACTCTAGGCGCACTTTTAAAAAAAAATAAAAAAAAGCAATATATTGATGTTATAATATATGAAATATACTATAAAAACAGGAAAAATTTGCATCAATACAAAAACTAATTTAAATCAATGTTTTAAAAAGCGCGCTATTGCGAACGCAATTTTGCCGGCCAAAAATGCAATATTGCGGTCAATGTATTACGGGATGCTCAAAAAGCGTGCGCATTTTGCGCAATTTGGCGCTATTTTGATCTATTTTGCGCTATTGTACGCTATTTGGCGCAACAGAAACGCTATTCATGTTTTTTTTAGAAATCTCAGTTTAGTTAAGGAGGGGGAAAAAGTGTTACCTTATTTCACGTACGGACTTTGTTTGGGTGAGGTATTCTTTGTTCCAAACCTTCAATTTACTTATTTACGAAGGTCTCAATGATGTTATTTGCTTATTTTAAAAAGTTTAGCTTAAAAGGTTACTTTTATTTAATATTTTATATTCCAAACTCTCGGTTTACTTAAACGTTTACTTATTTTACATTTTTCAGTAAATAATGTTTTTTATTTTATAATTTCCAGTTTTAAATGTTACTAATTTTTCAAATCTCAGTTCAAAATGTTTTTTTTTATAATAATTGTCAGTTTAAACTGCTACATGTGTCATAAATATCTGTTTAAATTGTTATTTATTTTATAATTTTCAGCTTTAAATGTTACTTATTTTTCAGATTTCTGTTTAAAATGTTATTATTATTATTTTTTTTTATATTTGTCAATTTAAAATACTACTTGTTTTATAAATTTATGTTTAAAATGTTATTATATTATAATTTTAAGTTTAAACTTTACTTATTTTACAAATTTCATATTAAAATTTTATTTATTTTATTATTTTTATCTTTGAATGTTACTTATTTTCAGAATTCTGTTTAAAATGTTATTATTATTATTTTTTTAATTGTCAATTTAAAAAGTAACTTTAGAAAAAAATAAAAAAAATCAATTTCAATTATAACTTTTTTTACCAATTTCGATTTAAAATGTTACTTTCTTACAAATTTCATTTTTAAATGTTATTTTTTTCTTTTATATTTTATTTATAAGTTTTTAATTAAAAAGCGGGAATGCATGAATTGCTTGCGCAATGCGCGACACTATTAGTGCGACACTACTTCGGAGCCAGAACGCGACACCCTGCGCGATCGCGATTTAAAACATTGATTTAAATTCAGCAAACAATATGAAATATACTATAAAAACAGAAAAAATATGCAAAACAGTAATTAAATTGAAATTGCACAACAGTAAACAATATTAAATTGCAAAACAAAGACTTAAATGGTGATGTATTTAAATTGCAAAACAGTTCTAAAAATAAAAATAAAAGATATCAGTTCTAAAAATCAACTGATATTGTTTCTTTCTTTTTACAGAAAACAGTAATGAATTAATTTCAACAGATATTTTTTTTCTTTTTACAGAAAACAATAAAAAAAGTCAGAAAATGGAAGAAAAAGGAAGCATGAAAAGGAAGAGGGAGAAAAAAGTTGCAGGAAAAAAAAAAGAAAAGAAAAGGCAGAGAATACATACTTTTGAAAAGAGAAATGGGCCGGAAAGAAAGAAAAACTAAAAAACGAAACAGTTTGGAGAAGAAAAAAGAAAGAAAAAAAAAAGAAAACAAAAACGAAAAACATACATACCTTTGATTAAAGAGCAGCCGGAGAGGACAAGAGAGTAGCTGGAGGGGATAGAGAGCAGATGGAGTTTTTTTTTTAATATAACTGTTATGTTATGTTAAAACATAATCGTGGTTATGTTAAAAAAAAAAAGAGACTCGTTTTACCAACAAAAATAAGATGAGAGACCTGCTAAAAGAAAAGAAAGGAAAGGGCGGCTGGGCGAGCGCTTGAACCTCAAGTGCGCCTCGCGCCTTTGCCCCTTAAGCGTGCGCCTAAGTAAACCTGCTGCACCTACCAGCCTATCAGGCGCACCTCTTGCGCCGCGTCCAGGCGCGCCTTTGACTTCTATGCCCATGACTTATTTGTGAGTTGCTGTTTTGTGGCAAACACTTAGCTTGCATAAGCTACAAGAGGGATGATGCACATGGGGTGGGGGGTGGGGGGGGCTTAAGTCTAATTATTTGAAAAGCATGGGGTTATGTTTAATTAAGGCATTATCTGTAACGCTCCGACCCGGATTTATGGGTTACCCGTGAGTTAACCCGGTCCGATTGAGTCGTTAGGTGTGAAGTGAAATGAAACAACCTAAATAATGTTGCTAGTCCAGTTTTAATTTAGTTAACATTCCACTTGTTAGCATGCGATTCTAGTTTCAAGATAAACTACGTGTGGGTACCCATGGGGAGCACCCCGAAGTCTAAGTAAACAGAGTTACTAACGTAAAATAAATAAAGTACACTTACCTGAATAACGACCTCAAAATACGAACCCGCACCCAACCTGCCGTAACAAAACGAGGGTGTGAGCTTATGCCTAGTGGGAATATACAAAGCAGTATAGAAACGAACGACAGAAAGGAACACTCACACGCTACAACACATGCATGTGAAATATATATGTATCTACATATATATAGATATACATTTGAAAAATACATATTCAATGTATTAATCGTTTTTGTTTCGAAAACCTTACTTGTCCAGATTAATTTACCTTAATCTTGTAAAATACTTCCTTTATTCATCCTTAGCATTTTTCACACTATTTGACACACCCGGTTCAACACTTGAAACCATTATACTTGATTTACCCAATTACATTCCTTTATTGGAATTAATTCCTTTACTTATTTATACACTTTAGTATTTTCATTGAAAATTTTCATTTCAACTCACATGTACACCGTGTTAGAAAATACTTAATTGTTACTTGAAATCCTTTTCAATACTTACTTATGAAATTATGAGTTTAACATCTCGGTTGCTTAATCACCCATTTATCCATTTACTTTAACCCATTTTACCTTATCTTATGGACATTAATAGATTTACCCATTGACTTGTCCATTTCACCTTTACCGGAACATTTATTACATTCATTCAAGTTAGGTTGTATTAACACATTTTACCACACATCCCATTTCTTGACATGTTCCTCAACTCTTTTATCTTTTCTCGGAATCTTTCTTTGCCGCATACTTACACAAGCTCCACACCGACGGCTATGCGCACCATATGCTCTGGCAAGTGATTTAGGGCTTTTCACCCGAGGGCTCCGAGTTCTTCTTGCTTTATCCCGGTGTCATCCAAGGTCATTTCATGTGTTTTAACACTTTCACAAAATGTCCACATTATTCCACCTTTACCGGCCGAAGCCAAAAGCCCGGACTTAACCGTCCGTTTTTCCATTAACACTTGGAAAATTGTTTCTTTTCTTCTTTAAACCCGTTATCCACACACACGTGACTTATACTAAAATCATTCACGTTTTAGGACTTAATCCGTTTTCACACACATTAGTGTAAAGACATAGTTTAACATTTTTATTCCATAAAAATGTTCCACTTTAGTAAATTACCAATTTACCCTTTATTTGCCAAACTTGCAATTTACTCCTTTAACAAGTGTATTTTTCTCAAAATGGTTATTAAGTTTCCAACTTAACATTTTAAACACTTTAACCATTTTAACACTTGAATTAACACCTTTTACATTTTAAGCTCCCAAATTTCCGTTTTGCAAGAAACTTAAAAATATTTATTTCATAATTATTTTGACAACTTTAACATCATTCCACATTCTTCTTCATAAAAATGTCCGTTATTTCTTTTTTCTAAAATTACACACAAGTAATATTTTCATACATTTTATTTCAATAAAATGCCCATTTTCAGTTTTACTAGGAAGTATATACAAACAACATGTTCTTACATTTTTATTTTCATAAAAATATCCATTTCAGATTTACTAGAAAATATACACAACAATATTTTCTTACATTTTTATTCCATAAAAATGTTCGGTTCATATTTATTAGGACACCCGATAATGTTACATGATAATCCTACTCTTAATATTTAACAATCGCAAGACTACAATATACACAAGACTCCCAAATATAAAGAGTTGACTATCCCACCTGAATGGCCTTTGAAGTGGTGGTGATGGTGAAGATGGGTGACTCCCCCACCTCCAAAGGTGGCCCTAAAGGTGTCACAAATGCTCCACCAACAACCTTCCATGGAAGCTCCAAGAGACATCATTTAAAACCCTCTACAAAACCTACATTATATTAATCTTCTCCTAATGATGTCTCCAATAACACATCAACAACCCTCCGGCGACCACATAAATATTCCGTAGCTCTCCTTAAATCTCTAATTTAACAGTGGTGGACTCTGTATTTATTCTAGGGCTTCAGTGTATGATTGAGATTTAAACCGATGGGAGGCAGAGTATCAATTGAGATAGGGTTGTGTTCGTAGAGAGGGAGAGAGAGAGATTGAGAATATGCTGGAGTCCCCCCTCTCAAAACCATACGGTTTTTGTTTTTATAACCCAACTAATGGATTGTTTATAAAGGAGGAACCCTTATTACCCAAAAGCTTTCCCATATCAGGTATTATAAGGCCAAGAATTCGACAGCACAACGGATCGGAGGATTGAAAATTGGATAGCACATTTGGTAGTGCTGCGTGGTCCCACGTTTCTCATTATAATACACCATACACAAATCCACAAGGTCTGAGTATGAACCCCATCTGATTAAGTCAGGCGTCTGAACTGACGTGGAAGACATGGACAACCAATGGACCATCCAACACTGGAACGACTCTAACCATCGTTCAAACGAGACTTCCTCGTCGTTTGAACGACGTCCCCGGTCGTTTAAACGAATATCTCTCTTACGGATTTGCCCCCACGAACTCAACTAACTCAGGTTTCTTTACTGTTTCTGCAAAATGAATCTCAGCGTTCTTCAGACTACTCTACGCTTCCCTAATTAATGACTCAATGGCTCCCACAACTTTTGGATTTAACAAAGGCCACTCAGTTATCCCACGAATAATAAGATATTTTATAACCAAAGTCCTCTTGACTTAATTTAATATTTCACCCACAAATTTTTCCAATAATCACCAAGTCACCATAACAATTTAATTAGGAATATAATCTAGTCATCCTCATACAAATTTCAATGTTTTCCTACCGTCACGACTTTATGCGGGGACTAAATAGAGTATATTTAGGGCAGGTTATTACATTATCTCAGGGGAAAAGTAAAAAAAATCTATTAATTATTATGTTTAAGATATTTTTGGTATTGTCTCTTTGTAATTGTCTTTCTGTATTACTAAGAGGTAATACCAAAAATATCTTAATATCCTAATATCTTCAGCATAATAACTAATAATAGGATAAATAAAAAAGTCAAATAACTCCTCGTCCAACTTCTACTTGTATCCTATCGCCTCCTCCACACAACACCTTGCATACTGTCTGACCCCAAATTCACCACATTTGCAGTTTCCCACTTAACTTTGTCCCCTCTTTACCTTTAAATGTAGATGCACCATACAGAACCTTAAAGAAATCATGTAGTTCATCCTTCTCCCAGTCCTGTAATGATTGGTACAATGTAAATCCTGTCGCACCCCCCATCTTTTGTGTCCTTGCTTGCACATGAATGGAGCAGAAATGGGGTGTCTACTGTTCCATACTCTCTTGAGCTCCTTAATAAATGTAGGATGGGACCTCCACGGTCCTGGCCATGTCATCTTCTGCCTTTGGCGAAAGCCTACACTCTCTATATTATAATGTATTAAAAATACCTTCAGTACATGTATTAGTCCCGTTTAAATTAAGTTTTGACGGTTTGGACTGAAGATTCCATACTGTAATAAATTTGAAATCTAATAATTTTTTTTTTGCATTACATCCACTTGACCAGCGTTTCATAGTGCTTTCTTTCTTCTTGTTGGTGCATGTTTTTTACCATTGTTTCAATTAGTTTGTTAGTAGGAATTTTTTGGAAGATTTACTTTTTCTTCCCTTGTGATATAATTATTTTGGTAAATTAATCTGTAGGAGTCTTGCCTACCTCCATCCGTTACAAATCGTGTACAAAAGTTGCAGTTCAGCTTTGGGTGTCCTGTGATTTTGCCGCCAGAGAGTTTTCTCTCACTTAGACTCCCTTTTGTTTACGGCGTGCAACTGGATGATGGAAGTCCACATCCTCTTAAACCTTTTGAACATCAACCAGAACTTACTGCCTGGATTACCAAGAGCACAACTTTGCAGGTTATGTCAAAAGGAAGCAATCCGGATGAGATATTATTCACATAGTCAATATTTGAAGGAAACTATGAGTTTTGAGGGTGCCTATTTACTTCCAATATGAGTTTGCAGAGGCAGATTTTACAGTGTCTCAGGTCAGGATTTACTGTTTCAAGTATGTTTACGTAGGACTTGTTACATTATAATGTCGATTTTTTGGTGCACATTATTGTTTATTTTTCTTGTTCTAGAATCTCTTACTTGTTTAGCTGTTGATTGTTAATTCCTCTTTTACAAACATTGTGGCAGTTGATTTGTTAGGAAATCCATTTTTTTTAAAGAGTTAATGAGACAAAGTTGATTGATTTGTGCTAAAAAGACTCTAAGGCAATTATGACTCGTGGAAATCATGGAACAGCTTTATGATTATGTGCAGTAGAGATTAGTATATTTAGGTGGATAAGATATGTAAGAGGGTAGTTGAGGTTGAGAGGGTTTTGAGAGTATACCTGGGTTGCTCGTAGAGCGTGAGGCATAACCCACCAGTCCCATAGTTGCTGTTATGTTAAATAGGTAGAAATGTGCCGAGTTCCTTGGGAGAGATGAATAACACCATTAGTGTGATGTGTAATAAATTCCAGATCTAACAGTTAAGTTGTGCTAATAAATGAAGAACAGTTAATGAGCTTCAATCATATTGATATGCAATAGCTGTGGAGAGAGAGAAATCTTAAAATCTTAATGAATCTTGTTAGCGTAGGTGTATGTTATCGTATTCAGCTCAGCTTACTATTTGTAGTGTTTGGGCATTAAATGTCCTGAACCAAGATTAAATGTGATCTGACATCACATTTAAGGAGGGGTGGGGAGAGAGGGGGGGGGGGGGGGACAGGCTAGTGATGTAAAGACAAATATCACTGAACTCTTATTAGCATTGTAATCATTAATTGATTACAATGGTCGGCCAATGACCTAGCTTTATGACGTAAAGAATAGATAAACCTAGTTAATTCTTGACTCTAATAAAGAGTTTAAAATAAAACTAATTACGTAGGGATAAACTGATGGATAATGATAACAAAATAAATAAATTGGGAAAATTAATCTCTCTCTCTCTCTTTCTCTCTCTCTCTCTCTCTTATGGTCGGACAACCTTCAGGTCCTGTACACATCGTTCTCCCCCTTTTCGAAAAAATATCCTCGAGATTGCATCAAAACTTGATACGGCCTCGCCCATCGAAACAAATATTTTGAATAATTCCCCGCTTGAATGTGGACCAGTGTCGAATTTGCTTCCAATGAACCTTTCCATAAATTAAACTGCGCATTGCTTGACGATCTGGAACAATTATGAATTTTTCAAACCAAATAAAATCAATGAGTTGTTTTGGCCCAAATAGGCAATTAAAATAAGTCCAGGGGCTGTTTAGCGATTTCTGGGAATTTACTGAAAAGTTTGGTGGCTGTTTTGCAATTTTTTACAACTTGCGGGAAGGCGTCTGTAATTTTTCTGAAAACCCGGAGAAGCTGTTGACTCATCGGCTGGGGTCGCCAGACCTCCGGTTGGCGCCTGCAGGAAGCTCGCTGGCTGGCCGCCAGATTCAGCTTTGGATGCAGTGATGACCGGGAGCAGATCCTCTGGGTCTTGGGAGGCGGGGCAACTGACAGTGAGGGTTAGGGGTATGACGCTGAGTCAGATGGATGCCCCCCAAGGGCTTGTGGTTGTCATCAGTGGGCAAGAGTAGGGATAATAAGTGTAGGGTGGGGGGTAAAGTGATCTGGCATGGGTGAGGTCGGTGGGGTGTTGGCCGAAAGGGGCCAGTGGCCAGACGCCGGTAGTTGCCGCCATCGGTTGTGGCGGCCAAGCAACTCGAAGCGGGTGGGGCGAGGGATGCCGTGGATCTGGGTTGACAAGTGACTAACGACGTTCTTCGTGCGGTTGGACTTTTTTGGTTGCATATTTACCTGTCGAGATTACGGTATACACACACATGATTTAACTCCTGTTAAAATGACTTGTTTACAATGACTGGGACTTATTTATATTAAGAAACTAGTTAGAAACCCAAGTCTACCACACAACTAATAGTAATAGATAAACCTAGATAAAATATGGACTATAATAAAGAGTTTAAAATAAAACTGATTACCTAGGGATAAGCTAATGGATATAATAACAAAGAAAAACTAGTCTCTCTCTCTCTCTCTTATGGGCTGACAACCCCCAAGGGGGATGGGATTAGCGACCAAACGCTTTGTGTCAATGTCTTTCCGGAAAGAGAAACAAAGACATTCTAATGAATGTGGTTCCTAGGGAGTGATGGCTCACTTCGGTCATCGTAGTGGTGTCTATATTCAAAATGATTAGGAGTCCCATCTGAGCAGATGGTTGCTCAGTGGAACACTAGGTTTCTCAAGTCCGTCTTTGCTTGAACCAAGTGAGATTTGGCACCAAAAGCTCATTTTTACCGATAAGTGAGCAAGACGTATCTGGTTTCCTCGGAAGGACGATGAACATTTTAACCCCTACTACAGGAAAATATGGAGAAATTGAGCTGGAAAATATTAGGCCTAATCTGAGGTATGATCATACTTTGTTTGAACATTTTATTAAGCTGAGGTCTGTATTGGAGCATTTATGACTTGAATGTCTTGGTGATTCGTGTTCAATGTTCCTGACAACATAGCATTCCTTAATATATACACATCCGGATATTCCTTTAAAATGCCATATAATCATTTCTTAAGTTGCAATTGAGCTTAATTTACCTATGATTCAGTCCTTAATATCAATTTCATTCATTTTACTAAATAAACATAGAATAGCAAACATATATAAAATAAAATAAAAAGCATCTCATACACGACCTTAGGTCATTTCAATGGAATGACCAGAAATGAAATAAATGAGCAATCTTACTTTGGATCTCGTGGGAGCCTCTGGTATCTGGAAACAGTTTGAACAGTTAATTTATACTTGTGAGAACAAATTTTTGACTAGTTAGTAGTTAAATAATAACATGGTGACCAGTGATGACTCCTTTGCTGGTGGAAATTCCTCAAAATATAATTGATATAGGAAAGATTTTGTAATCTTGGAAAAGTCAGCCGAAGGTTAATTTTGTTATGGGTTCTGCTATGAAAAGTTTGAAGATTTAGGATCTAACAAGATAAAGAAAAGGTGTTACATTGTTTTTGTGTTGTTTGCTTTCTCCTTTGCTTTCATTTTTTCCTTTATTATTCTCTTCCTATTTCTTGATCTAGTTGCTTGCCTTTCTTCTTCTTCCTCATCTTCTTTTCTCTCTTTCTTCTCTTGCCTGTCTTTCCTTTAGCTTAGTTAGTTCCTTCTTTTCCTTACTTCTCCTTTCTCCCTTTCTTCCATGCTCTCCTTTTGTCGTTGAGAGCAGGTTCCTTCACGGGTAGCTTCTCTCTTTCCTAATATTGGAGAGCAAGTTCTAGCTTCTTTCCTCTCCTCTTCTCCAAATTAGAAGCTTCCTTTTCCTCCATCTCTTCTCTCCTAGAGGTGATTAGTTCGGGTTCACCTTAGTATATTTGGTCATGGGGTTTGCCAATCCCCTAGCTTGTCTTGCCCCAAAAGCCAAAAAAAAAAAAAGAAGATGAGGAAAGAGTTTACTACTTGTGGATGCAGTGGTTTGAAATGGGTTGTTTTGGAAGTGTTGGGTTTTAGTAAATTCAGAGTTAGTTTACTGGAATTTTATGGGCTACAGAGATTTTTAAGTTTTTGGTGCAAAGTAAAGGCCTTAGGATAGGGGAATGGCTTAAGGCTATTTTATGCTTCTTCATAGCACTTGGGGCTTTTTTTGATTGAATATAATGCTTGTAAATATATTAAAATCCGACACTTTCAGTCAAACAACTTTTCTAAACCACTAAAGATTCTATCTCAAGACCAAAGTGTCATGACTTTGACCCAAGTTAATATCTATGGGTACTAATATTGTCCATGTTGCAAATTTAGAAACTTCTAAAAACTCACTGAAATATAATAAAACAAGAGCAGCATATCAGGTATTCTCCGTGTGAAATTTTAAGTGTTACTTGAAACTGTGTAACCATGTATATGAAGGTATAACAAATTCTCGTGAATATGTTAAATTACATGAATGAATGAGTAGAAGTTTGCTCTATAGTAGACAGTCATTACATAGGGAGGATAATTACCCTTATTCTGATGTCTCGACTATGATTAGTTCATTGCTAGTTGCCACTCATAGCTTTGTGCTTCGGTCTGCTCTAGATTGCTTGTTGCCTTCCACGTGTACTGATTCATGAAGTTGATGCCCTCATAATTATATTGAAAAAGATGAGATCCTGATATAACTTTAAAAAAGAAGGAAAAAAAGGACAAAGAGAAGATCCACGATTTAATATACAACCAGGTCTGTCTAGCATCCCTTGTTCTCACTTCCTCTTATTTCACTTAACCTTAAAGCCCAGGGGCTTTCATCATCCTTCGTTAAGGCAGGCACATCATATTGCAAAAAAGTATTAGGATTTTGTATGTGATAAAACAAATCCGTTGTTCTATAAAATATTGAATTTCCAACTGCTATATGTCCACATCAAGGTTCAGCTCTTTAAGTTCTTAGCTTTTTAGTCTAATTATGGATGAATTGATTGGAACAACCGTGGTGTATGTTAATTGATAATATTGTTCTAGTGGATGTACTAAGTCAAAATTGTGGAAAAATCCTAGAATAATTGATGTGTTTTGTGATACGTAGCGACACGTAGCACGTGGTTGTGCTCCCGGGAGAAGACTATCTTATTTTTAGTTTGGGGTAATATTATCATTTGCTTTTATTTCTAGTCTTTAATTGGTCTCCGACCATATTTAGGGCTAATTAGTCATTTTTAGGTATTAGTTGCCCTTTTTAGTCTTTTGGGTCATTATTTGGTTACCAAGTAATTTTTTCTCAAATAGGCCCTTGGCATTCATTTGTAATTACACTTGAATATTGAGAAAGAGAATACATAGAGAGAAAGAAACCCATTTTCTTAGTTTAGTTTTATTTGTTGGTGCTATCTTCTGTAGTTGTAATAATAACGCTTTCGCATTCATAGATTCACATCAAATTGGTGTCAGAGCTGAGCTGCGTTTGTTCTTTTGGTGTTCGTCGCGATGTGTGAAGTGGGTATCGAGTTGTGGTTCCAAATCGGGCAACCCTTCAATCGTTAGATTAATAAATGTCCAAATAGGAATCGGGTGGATGGAAACCCTAGATTCTATCACCTCTAATTGGGGGGATACCAATCTTTTTAGCCTCTATGTTCCACCACCACCTTCCTCCACCTCCATCTCCTGTCGCCACACAACGCCACTTCTCCAAAATGCAGCACCATCTTCTATCTCACTCCCAAATGAAACCCTAAACCTAACCACAAATCCACCCCATCTGCCTACCTTCCTGTCGTAATCACCTTTTTTAGACCCCATGACCATCGCCCAGAAAACTCCCAAGTGCTGCCGCCCCTCTGCTGCCATTGAAAAATTTCAACCTCAAAATTTACCAGTAAACTCGCCTTGGGCCGATCTATCAATGTCTCCAAAAGGAGCGATGCAAAAAAAAAAAATTGGAAAATGAAAAATACCGACGACGACCCGCCTTTGGCAAAGTTGGCGCCCAATTTTTGTCACCATTATGTTTTTTTTTTGGCATTTCTCCCCTGAATGCATCATCCCCACACTTGGGGGAGTAACACCCCCCTCCCCCCCCTCTTTATGCCACGTCTAGCTGTCGGCCGGAAACTGCCTCTGCCCATTTTCACCTGCTTTTTCTAACCTTTTTACCCTTGAAATACCCCCCCATCACCCCTCTCCCTTCCCCTTTTACCCCCACCCCAAACCCTGGTTCCCCTTTCCGCTTTTCTTTGCCCTAATCTGCCCCCACCCTTTTTTACTCTATTTTCATCCTTTCCCTGCTCATCTATACCCAACCACGATCAAACCCGATAAAAAATAGGCTTCCCTACGTTGACCCGATCCCCAACCCCCTATTTGGCCTCAAATCCAGTCAAAATTGGTCTTATGGCCTATTTTTGACACAAACTCAAGACTTCCATGAAAATGCGTCCCACTTGGGATCCATTTCCGACTATCTGTCAATTGTGGATTCGGCTTTTCGGAATGTCGCCGCCTTCGGTCCCGCTTGTTTCGTCATCGTACTCGCAAAGGTTCGGTCGCCGGAGTTTCCCTCCGGTCAAATTCAAGGGTCCACCATGCCAAGTTGCAGCCATGTGCTCGTGGTGTAGAGAAGGTGAATATGGTCGTCAGTTTTTGGTTGCTCGGATTTCCTAGGGAACATTGTTGGGATTTGGGTATATTAATTCTATTATTGATTAGGTTAATACGCATGGGACTAATTAAAGTTTGGGTAGCCCACTTTTGGTTGATTTTGATTGGTGTCCGAATTTTTTTGAGGATTATATCATGTGGCATTGATGGATCACACTACACGCGAGAGGACAAGCTTTTCAAAGATCGGGAGAACGATGTGTTTTGTGACAAGTAACGACACGTAGCACGTGGTTGTGCTCTCGGGAGAAGACTATCTCATTTTGTATTTTAGTAAGGGTAATATTGACATCTCCTTTTTTTTAGTCTTTAATTGGTCTCCAAGCATGTTTGGGGCTGATTAGTCATTTTTAGTTAGTAGTTGTCCTTTTTAGTCTTTTGGGTAATTACTTGGTTACCAAGTAATTTTTTCTCCTATAAATAGGTCATTGACATTCATTTGTAATTACACTTGAATATTGAGAAATAGAATATATAGAGAGAGAAATCCATTTTCTTAGTTTAGTTTTATTTTTGTTGTTGGTGTTGTATAGTTGTGATAATGACGCTTCCACATTTATAGATTCACATCAATAAGAGTATTTAAATGTAAAGCATTAAAACAAAGTATAGGAAATCGATTTTTATAATAATAGAGGTGCAAATGGGGATGGGGTGTTTTTGAAAGTGAACAAATACTTAAAATGAGTTATTTATTCTAGATTATTCATATAAAGGGAGGTATTTGTGATTATGTTACCCACTAGATTAAAGCAAATTGATTCAAGTAGAGAAGTGCTTCTGGCTTTTTATGTATTGTGTGATAATCGTATACCTGTGAAGTTGAAGAGAAGTTATTTAGAACGACAATTAGACCAACAGTGAAGCAACATGTTCAAAAATTTACCGGATATACAACTCAGCTCATCTCTACAAAGCCGTTTCCCAATTATTTGGGGATGGCTACATGATTCCCATTTTTTCATTCTGCTTTGTCCAACGCAATATCTTCGGTTAAACCAAATGATATCATGTCATTTTTAACAATATTCCACCAAGGCAATTTATTCCTCCCTCCCTCCGTCAATACTAACTAAATCACTCTTCCTTACAGGGTCACCTCCTTTAACTAAGATACCCGACAAATATACACGCTAACTATCAATCCGTTACAAATAAACCAAAAAGTCGAGTTCCTACGTTTTTTGAACGTAAATGGATAAAATTACCCTTGGAATAAAAAAAACCAAATTCAAACCTATATTAACACCAAATGAAATCACAAGCCCCTCTCATCAATTGCTCATACTCCACATCCAGCCTATGAAGCACGGACTTGACACGTAATACGTGTTTCGATACGACATGTGACACGTGTTTTTTTCCCAAAACCTAGGATACGACACGCTAGGATACGTATAATATATATCTATCTATATATATATATATTAATGAAATAAAACATATTTTCCCATAAAATACATTATAAGGGCATTCTTAACATGAAATTAAGAAAATGGACCATACAAAATAAAATTCAAACACACTTTAACATTAGAAATCATAAGTAAAGTAGAATTACCATCAAATTAGTAAAAAAATTTAAAAAATTAATTTTACGTGTCCAAAGCTGTCCTGGCTGGTCCTTTTACGTGTCCTGGACGTGTCGCAACAGGTCCACTCTAAAAAAAAAGGACTCACGTGTCGGCAACGTGTTGGAGCGTGTCCGACTCGAATCAAAGCTGACTCGTGGTTTCTGAGAGAGTGTCTGTGCATCATAGCCTCCAGCTCAATCTCATCTCCTCCGCCCCATTCTCCTCCATATCTCTCTCTCTCTCTCTCTCTCTCTCATATTTTTGAGATCGTGATTGAAACCCTTCAGCATATTTGAAAGAAATGCAAAAGGTGACTTTGACGATTTGAACCGAAAATAGGTTCATTTCCCAAATCGTGAACAAAATAGTTAGAGTGAGATGCTACAACGGATTTGATCTAATTTTCTCTTTGTTTTTTGTTGGGTTGCTTGTCGTTGGAAGCTGGTTAATCTTCGATCGTTTTCCATTTCTTTGGAGGTGGTGGTTTCTCAGGAGTTGATATTCCGTTGGAATTCGTCCGAAGGAGGTGGTGGTTTTTTTTGTTGATTTCTTTTGCTGAAGCCTGAAGACGATTTTGGCTTTTGTTTGTATCAATTTTCATCCTTTTTTGTTCTTCCGAGAAAGAGATTTGGGTAGGCGTGAGGGTGGGGATGGTGGGAAAAAAATTAATTAGTCTATAATTTTGGTGGAGATGGGGTTGGAAGTGGTGTTGGTGGAGATGGGTTTGGTGGTGTTTTGGTTTGGAGGTGGCTTTGCTTCAAGAACGTGGAGAGCTGATTCCAGTTTTTTTTTGGTTTGGATTTTATTCTATTTTTTTTTTTAATTCTAGAGGTACTTTTGTCCATTTACGTTAAAAAAAGTGGGATGCTAACTTTTGGGTTTATTTTTAACAGATTGATAGTTTAGTGGGTAAAGGTCGTACCTTGGTGTGATGACACGTGCCCTCACTCAAGCTACGGTTGTTCTCGGGTTCGAGACATGGAAGCAGCCTCTCCACATATAGGGGTAAGGCCAGTCAGCATCAGTCTCTCCCAGACAAAATACCCCGCGGTTGAGCGAGAGCCTTGTGCATTGGGTATGACCTTTTTTTATAGTATAATCGGTGAGTTTGTTGGGTATTTTAGTTGAGGGGGATGACACGTAAACCCGAGATAGTTCAGGGGGTTTGGTATAATTTTTCAAAATTGCACATATTTTGTTTTAGGTTTACTTATTTTAAATCCTCCTGTTTCTAGAGTTTCTCTCCATAATTCCAATCTAGCATTAATCCTCGTCTTAGTTTCATCCGTCAAGACAATATCATTTGCAAATAACATACACTATAACACCTCATCTTGTATTTGTCCAGTCAACTCGTCCATAGCAACGCGTATATTCGTAGGATTCATGCTCATAAGGATATGATAAAGTTGTATGTTGTCTGTTAGCTACCTAACGCAACCCTCCTCCTTTATTCGGGCTTGGGACCGGCAGAGTCTAAAATAGAATATAAGAAGTTAAGCATGACACACAGACGGAGTTTGGTAAAACTAGATAATGATAAAATAAAAAAAAATATATTCGTGAAGTAATAGAATTAGCTCCTATACAACATAAATTGAGAGGAAATTGCCTTTGATGGTTTAAACACGTGAAATGTAGACTAATAGGTTCTACCTTAAGAAAAAGTGGTTTAGATAATATCAATGGTTACACTAGAGGGGAAGTAAATCTAAATAAGCTTTGTGGGAGAGATTGTTGAGAAGGGCATGATAGCTTGTGGGGTAACTGAGGATACTGCGCTAAACAACACAAAATGAGTTTATGCTTGCTTGTGGGTATGTAGTGCTAAACTTCAAATAGTCTTGCATTCATATCTTCTAATTTTGAGTGGCTGAGTACATCCCAGTCTCAATATTTGAATCTGCATGTGTTCAGGTGGGTTCAATAGGCAGTAAATTTGAACTACTGACGTACCGGAATATGGTTTTGTAAAGTTTTTTTGAAATCAAGCCTAATTATTTCCCTTAATTCTAGTCAAAAGGTACCGATTTAAGAAAAAGGAAAAGAATAATAATAATGATAGTGTATTCTTGCAACCGATCTTTATTTCTCATGAAAAAGGAAAAGAATATAATAATGATAGTGCATTCTTGCAAGCGATCTTTATTTCTTATGAATCAACTTGTTGACTTTAGAAGTTTGTCGATATATTCATAGGCTACTGCAGTTCCCACTACAATATATGCCCCCAACACTTTTACTCGAGTCTGTCATGAAACTGCATAATATAAAATACATATTCAGTGATATAATATGATCTTCTTCTTCTCTTAAAACCTCCATTTGTAGCTGTAGTAGGTAACGGCGCATAACTGCTGGAAACCGCATCTAACTGCTGCAACAAAGTAGCCAATTTCCCACTTTTTTAAGGAAAAAAGCTTGAGCCTGAAAATATTGAATAAAAGAAAATATTTGTACAATGAACGGGAACAAATACACAAAACTCCCAGCTAGACAAAAGGCATCACAAATTCAAGACTAATCCCAAGTAGGTTGGCACTAGAAATAATCCTATCATCTGTAGCTTTAGGGAAACAACTTATCAAACGAAGTGACAGCTGCCAGTTTTATAAACACAACTAAGGACGGATTTAAACAAAGGAAAACAGACCAACCAGCAGAATGCAAAACAAAAAGCTATGAGAAGCTTGTTTTACGAACTCACCAATTTACACTGGGATATCAGTTCACCATTGACCAGATTGATACTCAAATCCAAGGTTCTAAAAGGCACGAGCGTGGAGGCATGGTTCAAGGTCACGTTATCGGGCACCCGATTTTCAACTCGGTCGCGGCATCGGGCGATACGCAAAGTTACGCTATTTAGAGAGCGCAAAAAATTGCAAAAAAATATAGAAATTTTTAAAAAAATAAACATTTTTTAAGATATTGCACTGGACAGAATGGAATGGAAAAATAGGATTCATGTAGCCGACCCCAAATAATTGGGAAAAGGCTTTGTTGAGTTGAGTTGAGTTGAAACATTTTTTTAAGAATTCTAAACATCATTTGTACAAAACATTATTTTTATGAGTTTTTTGAAATTCTAAACATTTTCTTATAAGAATTCTAAACATTTTTTGTGCAAAACATTATGTATAGGAATTCTTAGAAATTCAAATTGTAAACATTTTTTTAAGAATTCTAAACATTATTTGCACAAAACATTGTTAATAGGAATTTTTAGAAATTCCAAACATTTTTTTCAAGAACTATAAAAATTATTTGTACAAAACATTATTTTTAGGAATTCTTAGAAATTCTAAACATTTTTTTTAAAACATTATTTGTATCAAACAATTACCTTTTGTTTGGTAAAAAAATGAACTTTTAAACATTATTACTGTAATTTTTTTTTTATTTTCTGAAAAAAAGTCTTCTAATAATTTTTTATAAAATTGTTAACTTTTAAGTTGAACTAAATGTCAATTAAAACATGTTGAAATCTTTGTCGAATGAGCAAAAGAATTATTAAGAAATAGTAATAATATATTAAACGTGTACAACAAATTTTTAAGTAATTTTTATCACTAATTTTTAAGATATCATTTTTATTCTTTTAATTAGCTTGTACAAAACAGTTACTTCTTTTTTGTATAAAATAAAAGTACAGTAATAATGTTTTGTACAAATGTAAGCGAAGTGGGCTTTTAATGAAAGTGCTGTAAATTTTCATCAAAAGAAAAGGGTAGAAATGAGTTGGCTTAGCTGTACACCACTTACGCACCCCCAAAAATAAAAGCTGTACACCACAAAACACATCTCCTAAGTTAATCCCCTAACCTCCAGCATGAAAGCCAAAAAGAAAACAGCAAACCTAGTTTGCGAAGGAAACAGGACATCCAGGCAAAAAAAAAAAAAACTTAACTAAGGCAGGAATGAAAACCCCATCTTAACTGCGTAAATGAGGGGCGAAGAAAAACTGCTGACTTCTTAAAGGCAATATTCAGACAAAGGTAAGATTGACGTATTATTTCTTCTTTATGTGCGTTTCTTCTTCTTCTTCTTCTTCTTCTTCTTCTTCTTCTTCTTCTTCCTCTTACTTCGAATATGCAGAGTCTCTCCCGATTTCTCTTCATCTAGTCAGTCTCGGCCGAGATATCGACGTTACATATCAGAATCGCCGATATCTAGGCGATATACCACAGTATTTGTTATTTATTGTTTTGCCTCTCGGAATCGAAAAAGTGCCTTGCGATGCCGAGTCAACTCGGTCGAGACTTTGAACCACGCGTGGAGGTCAAGCCTAGACGTTAAAAGGCATTTTTTTTTCTTTGTTTATATTTTTAATTATACTAAAGCTAGTAAAACAATAAAATAATGCGTACATTGAAATTTGAAAATACACCGTCTATTTGTTAACCCTTTTTCCCATATGCATGCTCCATAAGTCCCTAGCACCCTAATATATGCAATCAAAATTCAAAATAAGTTAGTAAATAATATATTTCAATTATAATGTAAACACATAATATAACAAAACATAACATATAACATAACATAAACATCATGAAGTAGAATCAATACTATACTTGTTGATACAAAAATTAGTCAGCTAACGTGGGCTAGTTATGATAAGACACGTGTCATCCAACATGGCATAATTGTATACGCTGAGCTACTTGGCATGACGAGCTACTCAGAATACCGAGCTACTATCTGGGAAGATCAAACGACTAGAATAGATTCAATGAATATTCTTATTATGTACCGATACATATGCCTATCTAATAACGGCGTATTGTCTATTCACATGGGTAGCCCAAGGGCTATAAATACATTGTAATACCCTCATAACGGATAAGCTATCTTAAGCAAACATACTCAAGATCAAAGCAAGATACCCAACAATACAAGACAGTGGACGTAGGCCATTTCCTTAAGGCTGAACCACTTTAAAAATCCTTTGTCTTATTTCTTTATTCATATTTATTTGTGATTAATTAATTAGATCAAATCTAGTTTTTTACATCAACAGATTGGCGCCGTATGTGGGAACGACTATACGTAGCGTTTTTCACCAAAAACTCATCCGAAATGGCTGATATCCCAGAATCTAGCAACAGGAACAATGACGGGAATCCTCCCAACCCTTATGATCCTCCAAACGCAAATGATATCACAAGAATCTTGGCCAACTTAGCCGGGAGACAAACAGTTATGCAGAATGCTATGCGACAGGTCATTCAGACTATTCAAAATGGAGCGTCAGCCCAGTCTGGCCAACAAAGCATCATGCGTCCACCGTCTTCACGATCTGAACGTATTGCACCCTATCATACTTCACGATCCAGACATACTGAATTTCATCATACTGGAACCTCAAGTGATCCATCCTATTAACTTGGTCTGACATCCCCTGTAAGAATTGTAGATTCTTAAGAAAACATCACTCTAACTCCAGAACGAACAAACGCTCTGGAAAGATTAAGCAGAGTCTCCCCCTTTGACCGTTTGTGCCCCAGGAGGAATAGAAATCCTCCTCGGATTGCATCGAGAAATTCTCAACGACCAAATGATTTAAGGGAAGGATCTGCCCAATCACGTCCAACTATCAGGCCTGCAGCTCGCACAGAAAGATCCCAAGAGGAGAACTCAATGCGATCTGTTGCTCGTACACATAAATTAGAAGCTGGAAAGGAGGCATGGAAAGGATCTATTTAGAGATTGGAAGATAGGTTAGGGGAGATGGCTAAGGCCAGAAACCCTCTCCAAAGAACCTTTATCAGAGAATCTCCTTTTGTACAAACAATTGTGGATTTTCCCACACCCTCAAAGTTTAAGGCTCCTGTAGTTACACATAAGTATGATGGAAAAACTGATCCTGCCGTTCACATAGAGCAGTACGAAGCTGCTGCAGATATTTATGCAGTCCCGGATGAGATGAGGTGCAGGGCATTCTCAGGAACCATCACTGGATCTGCTCAAATATGGTACAACAGTCTTCCTCGAGGGCAGATTACAACCTTCCATCAACTGGCAGAGCTCTTTATAGGAAACTTCTGTTTTGGTGCAATGCCAGTCAAGAGGGTAGCACATCTGTTGAGTGTAAGGCAAAGGGCAGGGAAAGAACAAGGGACTATATCACTCGTTTTAACAACGAGAAACTGAAAGTCATTGACTATGAGGAGAAAACAGCTATCACAGCCCTCATGAGTGGTCTTCTACCAGACAAGCTGTACTACACTCTGGCCAAGGTCCCCCAAATCCATGCCAGAGTTGATGGCTAAAGCAACCAAGATTATGAATACCGAAGAAGCTATGGTTGCGAAGAAGAATGCAGAGGCAAAAAGCAGAGACTAAAGCTGAAGGCAGGTCGGAAAGGAAAGATCACAGGCATAATGGAGGGAACAAGCAGTCGAAAGGCAAGGAAACGATGGAGCACTTGAGGAATTATGCAAATTATACCCCATTAAAGGTGGATATAAACCATGTTCTGGAAGAGATCAAGAACAACGAGGAACTAAATTGGCCAGAAAAATTGAGGACAAATCCTGAAAGAAGAGATAAGTCCAAGTATTGCGAGTTCCATAAGGATCATGGTCACATGACCAAGCAGTGCGTAGCTCTCCAAAATGAGATAGAAACACTCATTAGGCGAGGGAAGTTTAACTTGGTTTGTTGATCGCCAGAATGGTGGGAAGACCAACAACAAATCACGACAAAGGTCCAAATCTCCTCGCCGACCAAGAGATGACAAGAAAATGGACCATGAAGATGACCCGGAGGATGACCCCGATCTCCCCAAAAAGCCAAGACAGCCAAAGCGTGAGGTATTTTTAATCCGTTTTGGTTCATTCGATTGTAATATGATTACAGGTGGAGATGCAGGCGGGGGAGATCATACCGCTGAAAGGAAAGCTTACCTCAATGAGGCCCAAGCTTGTTCCTACATACAGCGGATAAATCTAGCAGAGGAAGATCGTCCGAGGAAGGTTAACAAAGATAAGCTGGTCATTGGTTTTTTCAAAAATGACTTGGAAGGCGTTTTGTATCCTCACGACGACCCTTTGGTGATCAAAATGAGGATGAAGGATGTAATAATCTCAAGAGTATTGGTGGATAATGGTTAGCTCGGTGGACATCATGTTCTACCCTTGTTTTGACAGTTTGAATCTGAAACTCGCCCAGTTGGAGCCGTATCACAGGCCCCTTTTCGGGTTCTCTGGCGAAAAAGTTTTTCTACTTGGTACGATCAAGTTGGATATGCTGATTGGTACCTGGCCTGCTTGCAGATTAGAAAAGATACGATTCTTTGTGATGGACAAAAATGTCCAATCGGCCTACAATATAATCATGGGGAAAGTCGGCCTGAAAAAGTTTGAAGCAGTTCCATCCACTGTACATCAGTGATTAAAGTTCCCGACCAACTTTGGGGTTGGAATTGTGAAGGGCGATCAGAAAGTAGCTCGGGAATGCTACTACTCATCTGCCGAACAAGAAGAGCTGGAGGATGCCAGGAAGAAAACCATCACTTACCAAGTGGATAAGTCCGATGAGTCTGAGATTGAAACCTTAGACCCAAGAGACGAAACAGAGCTCGTTAAAGGCCAAGTCATGGAGGCAACGGAGAGCATTATTCTGGACGACGAACGACCAGAAAGAACAACTCAGATTGGTGCTTCACTTGATCCAATATTGAAGCAAGAGCTGGTGGTGTTTCTGAGGCATAGAAAGCAAGCATTCGCGTGGAGTCACGAAGATATGCCGGGGATAGATCCAGCCTTCGTGTGTCACGAGCATAGTTGTCAAATCGCAAATCGTATCGTTTACCCCCCGAATCGCGAATCGTGAATCGAATCGGTCGAATCGAAACCAAATGATAAAAAAGTAGTAAAACATAAGTAAATGGGATTTAACACTATAGAATTGGTAATTAAGCATAATATGACAAAAAACTAATCGTAGCACATGATAATATATCAAAATATATCACAAAAATTAACCGTAGCACATGTTCTCATTCATTTTAAGATTAAAATTGTAAAAAACAAAAATATATCATAAAACAACCCATATATTAATTTAAAACATCCTACATATTAATTTAAAACAATAAAATAAATACAAATGTTAATTTAAAACAGTAAAACTATGAAACAAATACTTCCAAAAATTTTAAACAGGGCTACCTACTAAGATTAACAATATCAATTTAAAACAACCTACAAAATTACAACAATATTAATTTAACATAGTAAACCATATTAATTTAAAACAATAAAACATATGCTAAGATTAACTATAAAACAATATTAATTGAAAACAACGTTCATATTAATTTAAAGCAACAAAACAAATATACCTTCAAAGATTTTATAACAAATACGAAAGTTTTATAACAAAAAAAAAGCAAAAGATAGAAGACACTCAACCAAGAGAATAGACAAGAAAAGACGGCTGAAAATAACCGAGCCAAGAGAGCATGTTTTTCTCTAAAACTCAGTATCTTAACAATATCCTTTGTTGTTTGCTTCTTTTTTTATTTGTTTTATTAAAACACACGTGTGGTTGTAAGGTAAAAATATTAGCGAAAAAAAAAAGTTAAATCGGAACCGAATTCGGGAATCGGACCCGAATCGGAAGATTCGAATCGTGAATCGCCGATTCAGTCCGATTCTTTAGACATTTGCGACTCTCAACTCGATTCGAATCGTTTTATGTGAGAATCGAATCGA
Organism: Sambucus nigra; assembly: GCA_949130495.1. Lineage (NCBI taxonomy): Eukaryota > Viridiplantae > Streptophyta > Magnoliopsida > Dipsacales > Adoxaceae > Sambucus > Sambucus nigra. The sequence goes on from OX422217.1 coordinate 200,586,947, forward strand.
ATCGTAAGATTCGAATCACGAATCGTAAGATTTTGACAACTATGGTCACGAGCTCAATGTCAATAAAGAGATCAAACCGGTAAAGCAACGAAGAAGAGTCTTTAGTCCGGAGAAGAACCAGGCTATTCACGAGGAAGTAGAGAAGCTACAAAAGGCATCTTTCATTGAAGATGTCAAGTATCCTGATTGGCAAGCTAACGTTGTGATGGTAAAGAAGAAGAACAAATGGAGTATGTATGTGGATTTCACAGATCTGAATAAAGCCTGCCCAAAAGATCATTTCCCTCTGCCCCGAGTAGATCAACTGGTAGATGCTACTTCGGGGCATGAATTGTTGAGCTTCATGGATGCTTACTCCGGATACAATCAAATTAAAATGAAACCAGAGGACAGGGAGAGTACCTCTTTCATTACCCCAAGAGGGACATATTGTTACAATGTTATGCCTTTTGGTTTTAAAAATACAGGTGCTACATATCAGCGGCTGATGAACAAGGTGTTCGCAGAGCAGATTGGCAAAAATATGGGGGTGTACGTCGACGACATGCTGACCAAAAGCAAGAAAGCTACTGACAATATAGTTGATCTAAGCCAAACATTTGACCAGTTGGAGAAGTACCAGATGAAGCTGAACCCGACCAAGTGCGTTTTTGGCGTACAAGAAGGCATGTTCCTCGGGTATATTGTAAACCAACGAGGTATTGAAGCAAATCCTGACAAGATAAAAGCCTTGCTAGAATTAAAATCTCTAACTACCAAGAAGGAAGTGCGAAGCCTTCTGGGCGTGTAGCAGCTCTCAACAGATTCGTCTCCCGAGCGACTGATAGATGTCTTCAATTCTTCAAGGTGCTCAGAAAGACCTTCGAATGGAATGACGAGTGTGAGAAGGCGTTCCCGAAGTTGAAAAGATACTTAGGGACACCTCCTTTATTGTCTAAGCCGGTGTTGGGAGAAAAATTATATTTATACTTGACTGTCTTAGAAAATGCAGTCAGTTCAACTTTGATAAGAATCGAAAGCGGAGCGCAAAAATCAGTTTATTATACGAACAAGGCATTCAGGGGAGCAGAGATCCGATATCCAAAACTGGAGAAGTTAGCATTGGCGTTGATTGAGGCGAGCAGAAGGATGAAGCCATATTTTCAAGCCGATACAATAGTGGTATATACTGACATGCCACTCAGGTTGATGTATGACCTTATCTACGAGCCAAGATCTTCTCTAAAAGGGCAGGCAATGGCAGATTTCATCGCTGAATTCACCTACCCAGATACGTCCGACCAACAGGGGCTAACGCAGAACAACCCAAGGATGCTCGAGGATCACCAGAAACTGTCCCCGATCAACTCCTAGCAGCAGACCTTACAGAAGGAATGGTGGCCGATCAACTAGAATCTTCTAGTAAGGGCCCAGAATTGAAGGATGAAGAAAGGAAGCACCAGATATTCCATAAAGGGATTTTGTCCGACCAAGGGTTTGATGATAATATCCCTACATGGAATTTATATGTTGATGGTTCCTCGTGCGCAACAGGCTGCGGAGATGGAATAATTCTTAATAGCCCAAATGGATTAGACATAGAATATGCTCTGCGTTTCCAATTCAAAGCTTCTAACAATTAAGCTGAGTATGAAGATGTAATTGTGGGCCTCAGCTTAGCTAAATCACTGAACGCAGAGCAAGTTATGGTGTTCAGTGATTCACAACTAGTGGTAAATCAAATGCTCGGTTGTTACACAGCAAAAGGAGAATTCATGTCGAGGTATCCAACCAAAGCTTTGGAGGTTATAGCCAATTTAGCAGCTGTCCAAATGATTAGAATACCACGACTGGAGAATGCAAGGGCATATGCACTAGCTCGGTTAGCCTCAGCTACTTGCACCGTGCTACGAAGAACAATTCCTATTGAGATACTCGTCAGTAGAAGTATCGATGAAGATTTGATGGTGAAGTTTATCACTTTGGATATGGTACCTTCCTGGATGGATCCCATCAGGGCTTATATCGAAGAAGGCATTTTTTACCAGCCGACCAACTTGCAGCCAAGAGGTTGAAGTTTAAAGCTGTTAGATATGTCTTAAACAATGGAGTTTTATACAGAAGGGGTGTGACCGCAGGTCTGCAAAGATGTGTTCACTTGACAGAAGTTTAAGATCTTAGAAGAAATTCACGAAGGATCCTGTGGAGCTCACGTAGCAGGTCGAACTCTTTTGCAGAGAATAATTACGCAGGGGTACTATTGGCCACCAATGCGCGTTGATTGTACAACCTATGCCAAGAAATGCAACAAATGTCAACGATTCTCTACTATACGAAGAACTCCTCAGGCATTGCTGACATCAATCACTTCACCTTGGCCATTTGCCATGTGGGGAATAGACTTAGTCGGGCCTCTGCCAACTACAAGAGGACAGTTCAAATATTTGGTGGTCGCTGTTGATTATTTCACAAAATGGGTAGAAGCTGAACCTCTCATCGATATGGCCTATGAAAGGGTCTATCTGGAAGAATATTATTTGCAGATATGGTCTGTCACATACTTTTATCACTGATCACGGTACCCAATTTGATAATGAGGAGTTCGCAGTATACTGTCTACAGTCTAACATTCAAATGATCCATTCTGCTCCAGGTCATCCCCAAAGTAACGGGCAAATGAAAGTAACAAACATAACTTTGTGAAACGGGTTAAAGAAAAGGTTGGACGATGCGAAAGGGAATTGGATCAACGAGTTGCACTCTGTGTTATGGGCTTACCGAACAACTCCCCGAACAGCAACTGGGGAGTCTCCTTACATGTTGGCCTTTGGAAGTGAAGCAGTCATACCTGTTGAACTAGGCTTACCTACTCACGGGGTGCTTAATTTCAATTCTCCAATAAGCGATTTGATGAGACGCTTAGATTTGGACACGCTCGAGGAATTCAGAGAAGACGCAGCAATCCGAAATGCAGCTTATCAGCAAAGGACTGCCATGTTCTACAATAAAAGGGTCAGGAGATTATGTGCTCAAGAAAGTCATTCAGAAGCACAATAAGTTGGAAGCCAACTGGCATGGGCCCTATCGTGTCACAACTGTTGTTCGACCTGGAACCTACAGAATAGAAACTCTAGAGGGGGAAGAATTAAAAAACGCTTGGAATGCTGAGCACCTGCGAAAATATTACCAGTAACTTAGATTTACATGTACCCCATTATTTCAATATGAATGAAAATGATAATTTCCCAATATTCTTTTGAGTTAAATTTTTTCGGAGTACTAGTGCTATACACTACGCACTACACACTACACTTGAACTTTGTAGCAACAGTAACCACCAACTAAGGTTAGTCGGCATATCAACAACCACCAACTAAGGTTGGTCGGTATCAACAAACCTAACCAACAATGTTGGCACAACAATCATACAAGGCAAGGCCTGTTTGATTATAGGTGACCTCAAAGAGCATCTAAAACTAGGCAAGAAGATGGGTAAAATATCCACTGCCCAGGCCCTAAGGCAATCTAGATAAGATTGTTACAACTAAGGAGGAACATGGGATGAAAATAATTCCATTGCTTAGACACTTAAGGGTGATAAGTCACTACAACTAGGCAAACATATGGGGCAAAGTTCCATTGTCTAGGCAATCAAGTCAACATACTCCATTTAGGTAGAAGCAGCAGTTATAACTTTATTCCACCCTTTGTCCCAGCCAGAGCTAAAGGCCTTCTTCACAGCAGCTCTTCTCTTCACCCTCTCCGAGGAAGTATTTTCCCTAAGAAGCTCTTCGGCAGACTTTACCTTCTCTTCAAGGTCTTTCTTACGCCGTTCAACTTCTTCAAGGTTGCCCTCAATTTCCACCTTGCTGGAAACGGCAACCTTGCATTTCTCTTCTGCCTCCTTGGAAACATTTATAGCCTTCTTGGCAGCTTCCTCAGCTTTCTGTTGAGCTGTTTCAGTGGACTTGATTTTATTTTCCCAAGCAGCTTTGCCCTCCTCGTGCTTCTGCCGGGACTCCACCAAAGATTTTGATAACCTAGCAAGGGCTTCTTCAACCCCACTAGATGAAGAGAAGCCTTGATAGCCTCATCCTTCTCCAGGATATTATTAAAATACACCAAAAACTGCAAGAGAAAAGAAGCCCAAGTCAAAATATGAACACTGTACAAAGAGGTAAAATGGCAAGTGTGATGACACTTACTGATGCAAGATGTTGGGCTACCAAGCCATTAACCTTCTCCCGAGGAGTAGAAGTCTCAGCAGATCGACAGTCAGGAAGAATCCCAGACTTGATCAATTTCTTGGTCAAGCTAGGAGCAATGAGAGCTGGAGTACTAACTCTGAAAGAACCTCAACCCCAGAAGGTTGGGCAGCAGCATCTACGGTCTTCTCAGCAAGAACCCTTCTCAATTTTCTCAAAGGAGCAGCTTCAATCAAAGGTGCTGTCTCTTCTTGAATAAGGACAACCCCTTCAATCAAAGGTGCTACCTCTTTAGGGGCAACAGGGGGCTTCTTGCTGATATCCTTGGCAGTTGTGACTGCTCCACTAGGTGGAGCAACATCCTTTTTCTTAGTCCCTTCCGCTGGGACATCATCTTTGCTTTTCTTCGCCTCGTCAGCACCAAGGGTAACCTTGGCAAAGAGATCAGACATTCTCCTTTTCTTCGTCATCAGGTCAACAATAGAAGTACCCAAGTCAAGAGAAGATTCTTCAACAAATGAAGAAGAGGCTGGAGCCTGCTCAAGGTCAATCACCAAGGGAGGAACAAGAGGTCGAGCAATAAAGGAAGAAGCGGTGTTCTTGTATTGCAGCAAATAGGAAACAGACCTCACGTGTTCTCCAGCTATTGCTCGATGCAATCCCCAGATAAATTTCAAATCTATTATATTAATATCACTCTCTTTTGGGGATTTCTCTTACTGTCAACTGCAATATAAAAAAAATAAATGTCAGTGACGCATTTTATCAAACAAAAACAGAGCTAAATTGAAAAATAAAAACAACCTACCCCATTGCCATAAAGTGGACATCTGGGACCTTGCCTTTTAACAGGAGTGTTCACAACCCCATGTTCAAAATAATCCCTATTAGCATCAGGGAGATTGACCACTAAAGCTCTGTTAGAATACCTAGTTTTTAAATAAAAGGTGGTATCGCTAGTAACCCATTTATAACAGTACATAATTTCAGGAATCCCTAAACGAGTTCCATGAATTTGATCCAACCTATGTACGCCATTAACTACCTTCCATGTATTTGGAACTATCTATGTAGGAACAATATCAAAATATTGGCAAAATTCCAAACACAAGGGATTAGGCGGGAAAGAAAAACCACATTCTGCTACAAAAATGGAAGGAAATCAATGTCCCTCAGCTAGAGAAAATAAATCAGAAGGGTAAGGAGGTTCTTCCAAAGTAACCCAAGAAGGAATTCCAAAATCAGCTCTAAACTTATCCAACGATTCGATAAGGTAAACCATGGTGGCTAAATCAAAGAAAGATGAAAGAAGGTAGAAATTCTTACAGAAAAATCAAGAAATCAGCTAAGGCAGATGAACTGAGAAGACGATCGTAAGAAGAAAAGTGAGAAGACATAAAGTTTGAGAATCTAGATGGCAAAAGGTAGACAATAATTAGTTTTTACCGCCTTTATATACGCTGCTTTGGAAAACGGGAAAAGTAATGATTACAGATAACGACGATTGCGTTGCCGGCGGCTAAAAAGAAACCCTAAACCCTAAACCCTAGTTCCCAAGCGTTCGCAAAAATTCGAAATATTTACAAGTTTGCCATTTCGCACTCAAAATTAGTATGTTGAGAAGAAAATTTCGCAAGTGTCGAAGGGCTGTAACCAAAGAAGGCATAGGAAAGTGTGCCCGAGCAACTCTTGGGCATAATATTCCATACTCTCGCATCCAATCTCAACTATGAAATATTGGGGGCTTCTCTTGGTACAAAAATTAGTCAACTAACGTGGACCAGTTATGATAAGACACGCGTCATTCAACATGGCATAATTGTATACACCGAGCTACTCAGAATACCGAGCTACTCAGAATACCGAGCAACTATCTGGGAAGATCAAACGACTAGAATAGATTCAATGAATATTCTTATTATGTACCGATACATATGCCTCTCTAATAACGTCGTATTGTCTTTTCACATGGGTAGCCCAAGGGCTATAAATATATTGTAATACCCTCATAACGGGTAAGCTATCTTAAGCAAACATACTCAAGATCAAAGCAAGATACCCAGCAATATAAGATAGTGGACGTAGGCCATTTCCTTAAGGCTGAACCACTTTAAAAATCCTGTCTTAATTCAAATATCTGTGATTAATTAATTAGATTAAATCTAGTTTTTTACATCAACAATACCAATTCTTTTTTTTTTTTTGGGGGGGGGGGGGGGGGGCTTGTTTTGTTACTTCAACTTAAAAAAAAGGTGCGCCTTTTCACACGTAGACTGTTGATCGCGCCTTTTACCACGCCTATGCCTTATGTGGGGCGTTTCTATTCTAGAGGCCTCATGCCTAGTCGCGCCTTTTAGAACATGGCTCAAATCCATGTTTGCAAGATCAGAAGCTTTATTCCTTTCCCTGTATTTACGAGTACATTTGAAATTCATTAGCCCCACTTGATGAACACGTTTGTCCCGTTTTACCTTTAGTTGCCCGGGGGGTCTGAAATTTGGATTATTGAGGCATTCAACCACACTATGTTAAGTCACATTCAAGCAAAAAATTATGCCATCCATTAGGATAACCCAACTGAATTGCAAGGATAGCTCTTTTCAATTCAGTTAAGAAAGCAGAGTGATGTCTCAAACTCGAGTCTATGCAACGTAGAGGAAGCAATTGGTTTTGGAAGGGAAGTCAAAAAGTAGGCACATGCAACAGCAATACAATCAAATATATCCTGTACATTTCAAGTACTTACGTAGGGATTTATAACAAAGTGCAGAGCCAATAGTGGTTTGTTTATTTGTTATTGAGTTTTCATCTAGCTTTGCTTCTCTAGGTGGTCTAAATTTTCTAGATAAGAGCTAGGGAAAGTTTAAAAAATGGGTTATGTTTCTCATTATTTTTATTGGTAAGTTTTGACATCTAGTATCCTGGGCAGTGAAGGTTTTATTCCATTTGAAGTGTTGGCACACCAAGAACCCGTATTTGTTCTAAAGAGCTTATATAAGAGTATTTCTAACGTATTTGAAACTGATCCAGTCTTAAGTATTTGCTTTTAGCTCCACTTCAATTTGCATTCCTTTCTAGTCTGGATCTTCAATATGTATGCTGCACATGATATGCGTCGAGGCGAAGGGATGCATTCAAGATCTTGATAGATATCTGTTTCAAAAGATATGGTGGTCAAATATGAGATTGCATAATTGTCTCAAAATAAAGCTAGAATTATATTTTCTCATACTTGTTAGTGGAAATGCTCTAGGATGAAGATTCGACGGCTTAAAATTTTAGCACATTTGGGGATTGGGTGAACTGCAGTCCGGATAAAAAGGAGAATCAGAGAACGTTCTGCTACCACCAGGTGTATCTCCCTGCTTCTCTGTCACTAGTGATTGAAGGTTAATGTTATCTGACAAAATACATGCCTATCTAATTCAAGACTGTTTTTCTTATGCTGTGGTTTATAGGTCTCTAAATGGCTAGGGCATTAGTTGGAGGGAACTTTATGGCTTTGAGGTATGCTTTCCTCATCCTTGCTTTGGCCTCTCTTATACAATATTTTACATTTATGAATAGACAAATCTGCACATTGGGATTGGTGTTCTTTGTAAGATGGTTATGTTGCCTGAGTAGGTTTATGTTTTCCGTTGTCTATAGAGAGTTTCTCTAAAAACCTTAATGATTTCTTTGCGTGTTTTTAGTTAAACGGATCTGGGCAGGTACCAAAGTGATATCAAACCTATCTTGCTCTGTTTTCTGTTGTGTTTCTAAAGCTAATTATAGTGAAATAGTACAGCTCTCTCTCTCTACCATGGATTTTTTGTGTTTTTCAACTCAAAACTATTTGACAGCAAAATTTACTACATTCTTCTTCTTCTTCTTCTTCTTCTTCTTTGAAGATGTAGGTTTTCACTAAAATTTGCTGTTGAGCAACATTAAAATGTACTATAATTTAACTACAAAGAAAGATATTTACTCTTATTCAGCAGGAAAGAAAGTTATCAACTATTGTTCAACAAAGACCGGAGATATTTACTATTGCTCAAGAACGAGGAGAGATATTTATTTATTTTGTGGAAATTCATATTTAATATCAATCTTGTTTGATAGATTTCAAGTTTTCAATAATTCCAATTTTTTGAAAAAACGGATATGTAGATTGAAAGTTGTGTATTTCTAAAGTTTGAAAAAAAAAAGCTACCTCCAGATTCTTTCAACAGTTTGAGTGGCTAAATGGTGTTTATGTCCTTTTTTAAGAGTTCTCACAATGACACATATAGAGAACAACTCTTTTGTAGGATTTATTTTAACAATCACAGGCAAGATTTGACTTAGATTTAAAGCTCTAGTTTTTATTCAGCCACTCAGTTATTGGGTTGCTCACTGACTGCACGCTGGTTCATATAAGGATATTTCTTTGCACTGATACAGAAACACGTGCCAATGAAATTCAAGCTTTTACAATTAAATTGAAAATAATAATAAAATGTATTTTTACTTATTACATTTCATGTGCAGTGGATCTGTATCACAGCTTACTGTGTAAGTAATGTATGTATCTTAAGGCATAAATTTTGAGTAATTTAATCATATTCATATTCAGCTGTAATTGTTCAGTACAGAATTGTATTGTTGGGTTAACCAATTAAACCACTAACCATTCCAAAAAGGGCTTTTGCTATGCTTTCATATTCAATGATTGGTCCAATTCTTTTTGTTGTTTTCTTTTTCCCTGTAATTACACTGAGTGTTCTTTTGGTAATTGATTCACTGCGTATCTGTGGTGTCTATAGCCTCAAAGTGCCTTTTATTGAGAAATTAGATGATGAAAGTTCTCATATATATGCCACTGTCATAAATTTGTAGCAGACAGATGTATGCAGTGTTGTTACTTATTACTTCTCTTTTGTGCAAAGAAAAATTAGAGGTCGCTAGAATTGATAGGAAAATCTAAACTAGACTAATTTGTCGATGGTGAGGAAGTCTAGATCAACTAGATAGTTGCTATTATGATTATAGGAATTAATGTTCTAATGGTGTCAATAGAAGATAAAACTTACATATTTGCTATCTGTTACATATTCAATTGTTTCCGCTGGAGCAAAGATAGAAGGACGCCACAGACATAAAAGCTTATGCATAAATGGCAGAAGACACTTGTCTTAACATCTATTTTCAGGATACTAATGATTCCTGAGTTTCTGGTTTGTACCCGTTTAGTCTATTGATTGTAAGTTAGGGTTCACATTTTTGCTTCCTTCCATCAAATGGAAATTACGATTTGTTATATGCCTTTATGTTATCACTGAATTTATTTCAACCTGCAAAGTACATCCTAGACAGTAGTAGTAGGTCTGGGAAATTTCCATAACCAAGTAGATCTTCAGCCTTACTCAACCCAAACATACCAGCTGTAGCCTGTTCGAAGTATCACCCGAAGTGGAGATATCTCAGATTGTAACTCACAAGGGTTTTGTGCGCCGCTGTGTTCAACCCTGATGTCACCCTATAAGAGGTCCGAAGACAGGACATGTTGCTACACACCTCCCACGCCATCGTTGGCATCTCCTTCACCTTCTTCATCACTTGGTCGTGAGTCATGGTCCATCATTTTATTGTCAATCTCAACTTCCATTGCGCCCACAATTTGACCCGTACCTCCAAGACCCTTGCTCGTGCTTCGCCGATTTCAATTTTGTCAAAAGAACTCCACAAGTGCTTGTGGGATGAGATAAGGCGAGTTTGACCAACTCTCCAAACTCACACAACTCGTCTCTAATGGAATTCCATTGCCGCCGTGCCATTCATCTTTGTCGATTTCCGAGATTGACATGCAAATTTTGCTCCAATTCCAGCCTATAATTTCCGGCCTCAATCGGAATTCACCATACTCATGGACTCTCTGATTTTGTCGTCCTCATCGTTCAAATCGAACTCGCTCTCTCCATCCCCGCCGAGGCAGAGTCTCTTGAATTGACCGGTTGAGATAAACGTATCGAAGTTCGACATTGGTGGCTGAGTGAAGCTCAATCAAACACACTCAATAATATTGTTTGACCACTTCATACCTTCGATTTGAGTTTAGATTACCGAGCTGCACTTGGCTATTTGTTGTTGGCACTCGTAGTCCATTGCTAAATTTCTTCATCTAGAGCTTCGAGGCCTCGTCGATAGGCATCGGTAATCTCCTCATACAAGCTGACGTGGTTCGAATCGAGGTATACATCCTCCGGCATGAAATCCGTATAGATGAACTACACGAAATTACTACTACCGAAGGCAACACCAGGAGTTTGTTACTTTGATATCAATTTTATGCAACTACACGGTGCAAGCCTTTAATACACACTACACCAAAAATAACAAATATGTGCCTCTCTCTCTCATTGATATGTTCATTATATCAAAGTTGATCACAAAAGAGGGGAGTACATTACATTTTTTTTTACGGCCAGGTACCTGAACTCCAAGTAAATAAACATAATCACGAAAGGGACTTAATATAACTACTAACTAATATTCCTGTTCTACTAACATTAGGATATTTAGATTAAATAATAAATTATAGTTGTGGCTAAATATTTGATGCAAAAGAGGGCCCCTCACGGGTATCTTTCACCAACTTGGTGTGTGTTATGACGAAATTCGGAAGAAGATGAATCATCTCCTTATTCATTTCTCTCTCACGAGGTTCCTTTGGTACAAGATTTTGTCTCAATTTGGTATTGAGGGGTGCTTCCTAAGCGAACGACATGGTTGCTTTGGAGACGGTGAACCACGGTCATAAGATTTAAAAAAGGTGTTTGTGAAGATGTATTATTATGGCCATTTTTTTGGATAGTTTGGAATGGGAAAAATGTAAGAATTTTTGAAAGAGGCGGTTTAGGAGGGCTTGAAATTTATGGCCAGCCCCTTCGTCCAAAAACTTTATAAAATTTTATTTTTATTTGTTGTTTTGAACTGGGGCTGTTGCGTTAATTGAGTGGATATCCATGTGTAGTTTATTTAAGGGTTTTCAATATAGGCACTGGGGGACATCTCACCACCTCTCTCTATAATCATTGTTTTGTTATTAATGATTGATGATGCTGGATATCGTCCAAAGATTCAACCTGGTTTTGTGCTTACACAATAATGGGGAGGATAATAAATATAAGTAAATGAAAACGTTGGAACCCCCAAAATTTAAAAATCGCTTTTCAATTAAATATTAATTTCCTTTCAAATGCGGAATAGGATGGTTCAAATTCAAAACTTCACAAAAATACAAAATTTTAATTTCTTTCCAATTAAAATTAAACTAAACTAAAATTGACATTAAATTAATCAATAAATTAATTTTCACTTAAACAACTTAATTCAACACAAGTCCTAAAAATTTGCCTAACATGATTAATTCGTTTTTCTATATAAGGCAAACCAAATTTTATCAAATAAAATTGTTTTGGCTTGAATTAAATTATCTTAAAATTCACCCAAACTAATTTTAGCACCAAATTACACTAGTGTGAGATTTAAACCAATTTTATCTTGAATTATTCTACGCATGCGTTCTAAGTGACTATTGCAAGATAAAATAAAATCACCACCACTACACGCCGATGTACGAGGAAAATCCAAATGAGAAAAACTTCGGACGACTCTAGCCTTAAGTCCACTAAGTATGGATTTATTATTACAAGACAGATGACTTACTTCCTCGACTCGATTCTGTCCAAGCCTTGACGCGCCTTCTTGTAACTACCACCTCCACCTAGTCGACAACCATGAACTCCTCCACGGTCTCGGAATCCACCGATGAGGCTTTTGGTCTCCATCACCCTCACGCGAAGCCTTTCTTTTAGTGGGAACACCGCAGCACGCAAACCGAACTCTTTTAGGGGTGGAGAAGAACCCAAACTCTCTTCTTTAGTTGGTGTAGAGAAAACCAGGTGCCAATTGAACTCTCCAAGCAACAAATATATACGTGAACAACTTGGAAGCAAACAAACTATGGGTGTAGAGTTTTGCAAAGTTTAAGCTATGAAAGCCAAACACTCAAAACTTGAACTTTTTGGATAAACCATTTTTGCTCTCTAGAGTAGGGACACTCTCAAAAAGTTACTTAGAAAAGTCTTGATCCCGCACATAATATGGCTGGTAAAAGTTAGTGGGAAAGTGGGAATCATAGGAAGTTAAAAACAAAAACTGCAAAAAATTAATTTTTCCCGCGCAGGGTCGTTCGAACGAGATTTCAAAGATCTCATTGGAAAAACTCGTTTGAACGATAAAACAGGGAACAAATGGAAATCTCGTTGGCAAAAACTCGTTTGAATTCTCGTTCGAACGACAATTCGAACGAAAAAACAAAAAATCCAAATTTTCAATTTTAAGCCTGAAAACTTTTAAACAAAGTTCTAAAATATTTTCTGAAAATAAAAAGTCATTTTAGACTAAAATAACACCCATAAAATATTCCAAGTCTCCTACGTATATAAAATTGCATTCATACCTTTTGGAGACTATGGAATCCTGAACTTGATGACGTAGAAACGAGGCACTAGAAACTCGGCAATGATGAAGCTTTAAAACTGGTCCTCTACGTCTTCAACAGAAACTCGTCATAGGCTTGGATGGATACACATGCCACTCTATCCAATAGACTTTGACTGGTTGAAGCCCGCTGATGAGAGCTGTCATCGCAATGCTCTCTTTGTAATCCTCAACCTCCAGCTTTTCTTTATTAAATCGAGATATTGTCCCTCAGAGATTCATTTGTCCCTTGTCTAACATTCAACAAATGTATAACACGCTTTGTTGGCTTCATACCAAAACAAAAGTTATGGATAAACTTATCTGCTAGCTGCTTAAAATTTTCAATGGATCCTCTCGGCAGGCGGTTTACCATACATGAGCAGCATTAGTAAGTGTAGCTGAGAAAGCCGACACCTCATCTCGTCCGGAGTGAAATAAATGTCGGCAGTCGACTGATACACCTTTATGTGATGAATATGATTTGTACTCCCATCATACCAAGGAGTCACAGTTGGAGGTTTGAACTTATCGGGAGTTGGGTAACTGACTGTTTTTTTGGCACAAATGGAGAACTCTTCATGTACACTCGGTGGCTTGGGTCTCGGCTTTTAATGAGACATCCGATCTTACCTTCCAACCTTTGGATTGAGCTATTCCAAGGCTTTTCATCTATGATCGCGTTCTCCCGTTCCTTTTACTTCAGCAGCTATTTCGGCGGTCGGCCCCCTGTTCGGATTTCTCTATTCGTTGTTAACTTCTTTATGCTCCCCTCCTTCCCAATCTTGTCTTGACCTAGCTTCGTCGAGACGATAAGTGACGCGCTTGCTACCCACGCTGTGGGGAACATTGCCTCCGCTACCATCGCCTCTTGGGCTGAGACGATCTACTGCTTAGCCTGTCGAACGCTTTGCCTTTCTGACGACTTTAAAGGGTGTGCTGAATACTCCTCCCCTGGGAAGCTGGAGATAGGGTGGCCCCTGGCTGATATGAAGTATTTGACGTCTCGTACCTCTCCGAGCAATCCTCCTCGTCATATGCTTAAATCCTCTGGGTACTTTGGGACCCCCTTGCCGAGATGGAGTCGATGTGGGTCAGCATTTTCTCTGCGCCTAAGGTTGTGTTGGACTTCTTTAGTTGGAGCTGAGGGTGGTCCCCTCGTTGTTGGATGGCAACCGAAGGGATGAGATTGATGGTGGGATCGTTTGGGATTCGAATCGTAATATCTTGGCTGAAGGCCAAGAACTGGTGTTGCATCTGTTGCTGGCTGGCTGGCCACAAGAGACCTGATTGTCGCCGCCACATCAGCCATTTCAGACTGCTGAGGTGGTTGGCTGGAACTAGCCCCGACGTTTGATGGTGGATCGGTGGCTATCTCTGACCAAACACAATCAATCAACAAAAAGGTGAAAAAGAGAGTAAAAACCCAGAAAAAGGATGAACTAAAGAAGTTGATGAACCTCCTAACTCAAGCTTTTTCAATGGTGATTTAGCTCCAACAGTGGTGGACCTGGATCACCATAAGAGAGTTCAAGTTGAGATGAGAAATAAACCACAATCATTTTCCACAAATGGTGCCAAAATGATGATGTTGGATATCATCATGAGGTTTCAACCTAGTTTTGAGCTTACACAATAATGGAGATGATAATAAATATAAGTAAAGCAGTAAAAGAGATGTGAGAAAACAGATGAACACAAGTGTTCAAGTGATTTGACTTTGGTCTACGTCCACTGTGTAAAGCATGAGAGTGATTTCACGGGACCCGAGGGGGGGGGGGGGGTAGCTATGGATAGTGTGTACAAGCTTTTCTATCTCTCTACGATTTGTCAGATTAACAGTAGAGTTAACAATTATTAGATGATGAAGAAAAATATCCTAGGTTCTTTTTATAGGCTTGGTTTGCACGATATCACCCCAAGCATGCACTCAATGAGCATATGACAGTTGTAGAGATTAACACATAAGCTATGATGAAAAATATTCTCCCCACGTGGTTGTTTGATCGATGTCTGAGGTTGAAAGTCTCGGCCAACCGAGACTACGATCTAACATCATTCTGGTGAATTTGAGACGAGACTGGACAACTGTCTGAGATTAGCGTCCCAGTTTTGCGTGATGGTTGAGGAGACACTCTGATGTTGTCTGAGGCTGACTCTTGTAGCGGCTGAAACTAATATGCCTCTGGTTACTGAGATAACTATCTTGACTGGTTGTCTGTAGTGGTCTCTGAGATTGAGACCGAGACCACTTAGGATGAGACTGATGGTGAGGGCTTCTGGCAGATGACGGTTTCATTAATAATCATGTTTGTGAGAAAGACTCCTCCTTAGTGGGTCGTCCAGACGAGACCACACTTATGTATATCAATGATATTTTATTTCCGATGAAAAAAGTTGTGGATAGATTCTTTGTTCTTCAATACTAAACTGGAGATCGGCTCCCCCCCCCCCCCCCCCAAAAAAAAAAAAAGGAAGAGTACTGAATTACAACTGAAAGTATGAACTCTTTTCTTGAATCAATCACGTGCCTCGTTCCCCTCGTTTAGTGTAAACGCATCAAACGACTAACTAGACACACAAAGGGATAATCGTAATGAAAAGGTAGAGCAACCACTTATCATATCAAAAGCTCAGAGCCTTTATTTATAGGTTAATTCTAATTAGAGTTCTAATTCTAATAAAAGAGAACGGATCAAAATGCTATTTCTTGCAAAAACTTGGAAAGTTGGGAGCAAAATGATCCCAATTTGCAACTTTTGGTGAATCAAAGCTGATGCACGCACGTCATACCAATTATCGCGGGAAGGAATAGTGTGACAGTCGGAAACTGCGCTAGTAACAACCTTATTTCAACCTATTAACTCCCCATTCATAAAAACCTTTTAACTATAATTTTTTTTAACCAATTTCAACTTGACATCCTAAGCAGTGAGTAATACGAATATTACGTCGTTTTCATGGACGATCGCCCCAGAATTTATTATAACATTTGTAGGAGGGTAGTGATACTGAGGTCTATGAATAATTGTAAACGGTGACGTGTGACCCACTCCAACGGAAACTATCTTCAAAGCAATAATATTTCATGAGCAGAGAAAAGACCAAAAATCAACTTTTAAATACAATAAAGAGATTTCTGATTACAATGATGAGAAGAAGATAATGATTGAATACAACTTTCTAATGATAACAAAATGGATGTACCACTGGAGAATAATGATTTTCTGAGAGTGAAGAGATAAGCACTTTAATACCTAGGAGAGAGAGCAGGGAGAGAATGTCTATTGTGGGATTTGTGCAGGGTAATAGTGCTAATCAGGGATCTTAATGACTATGCCCTAAGTCCTTAACTTATAGTGGGACCTTAGGTTGATGTGACGTAAGCGTGCCAAGGGAATATTCTCATGTGACAGATATCTGAAAATACTTTCGTCCATACTACTATTCGTCACTTTCTACCACATTTTGTTTGTTTGTGGAATGCCACCTAGTGTAATAGTGGACAAAAAGTAGTGTTGTCGGCCTCAACGCCAAAAAGTTTTATTTTATTTGTTTGGAAATGGTTGCTTGGTAAATAAATTTGAAAACTTGTGGCCTTAAGGGCCACTCGCCATTTGACTGAACTAAAATGTCTTGCGAGCAAGTCATTGACTGCTCGCTAATTAGTAACTGTGGATTGTGTGATGTGAGCGAGTGTGAGTGACCTCTTGGGTCCCTCGCTTCAGTATTTGCTCTTTCCTAAGTGAAGTGGTTGATCCTGAGCTTGCTCAACAAAAACCTCTTAGCCTCCAAACTAAAAACTCTTAGGAGGTCCCAACTGGTTGTCTGCTTGAGTCCTGGTTGCTTGACCAAGGCTTCTTGCTAAGTAAACGTGTGTTCAAACAATAAGACAAGTATTTAGTAAATGAGTTTCTCAAATGCCTGCTTTTGTGTTGCTTGAGCAACCGCTCGGAACTTTACTAAGCAGGCATGGCTGTTCGTGCACTTGCTTTTGTATAAGAGCGATGTGATTTAGGGTTGCTTGCAGAGCCTCTTTATTGCTCGTATAAATATTTGGTAACTTGGGGTTGCTCGCGTGACTTACAAGTGACTTGGACCGACTTATCCAATATGTTCAGTTAGTCACTGCTCGTGTGACTTGCTAATGGTTTGGACTTGCTCGCCCAATATTTTTTGTTGACAACTGCTCGTGTGACTTGGAAGTGGTTTGGACTTGCTCGCCCGACATTCTTTGTCGATAATTGCTCATGTGACTTACAAGTGGTTTGGACCTGCTGGCTCAACCTTCTTTGTTGATAACTGCTCGCATGATGCCCCAGTAATTATGGGGGTGCTTGCGCACCCCCTTTGACTGGGTGTTACTCGTAAAAACTCTTCTTTAATAGGAGGGTTATTTCTATACTCTTCTACATTAGCCCCCTCGTGCAAAAGTCTTTCTTTGATTTGAAGCGAAAGAGTTACTTACGAAAAGACCTTTTTGGGAATTTGGGAGGATAATTGTCATTATTACTTTTTCGACGCATTAATGCTCGGGCACACTTGATTTTCTAAGACGGCCTTTTAGAACTTCGAAGAGACATGTGTCCACTTGAGTACACTCACGATTTGGGTGATCATTGCCCGGATTTTGAACCGTCAATTTTATCTTTCCTTAGTGTATATGATGTAATTTAGGGTGCGGAAGCGTAAAAAAAAGTTATCTACACCATCACAACAACAATAACATGGAAAATGAGGAAGGGTCTATTATTTCTCTTTCTAGTCTTTCAATATCAAACTGGCAAAAGTGATACAATGAAGGACTCGAGAGTTATTTATACTAAAAGGTACAAAAGGGTAAAAATTAGAATAAATGCTAAAAAGACAACTATATCCCTATGCTCCTGCATCATTCTCCCCCCTATCGAGTACTGTCGAAAGAAATTGGGATCAACATGTTGTATGGTGGCTTCAGTAATCCAAGAGTCTCCCGATGCAGAAGAGACAAATGCAGAATCAAGGATACCCTTAATGCAATCAACATGGGAATGGACTGGCTGGGTTGAGGATGATGGAAGAGGAATGGGTGGGGGTGTGTGCCTCGGAATGGGGAAAGGTCCACCACGTTAAACGTGCGGTGCATGCGAAACTCCGGAGGAAGGTCGACCGTCAATAATCACCGTGCATAGCCTCCCTTTTGCGGTGCAACGAGTATAAAAATATACTCGTTCGGATCCATGTGTCATCACTAGGATGAGGTGATTGGGTGTCCACCGACGTCGTAATCATAACGGTGTGCGTATAGGCGGTAAAGATATCGACGAGTCTTGCTTGAGAATGGCAAAAAGAGTCACGTTGACGACAAATGGATTGGGCGGTGGATAAGGGCACATTGGTGGGAATGGGTAGGATGCCCAAAGAGGCACACCCTTTGTACATGGGGTTAGGATTTTAGAAGGTGTGGATGTTAGGTGTTCTTGGGTGGGGGTGGGGTAAATAGGGTTTGAGACTGATTTTTTTTTTTTGTTGAATTTGGCTAGGGTTTGTGTTATTATGAATCGTGGATTGTTTGGAAGGGTAAGGTGATGAGTCTTGGTTGTAGTTGAAGCCTTCTTGATTTTTCGCTGGTTAGTTCTTGATATTCCGGTGAATTTCTTGGGTCTTGGACTGATTTTTAATGTTGGAAGTGGTTGATGTCATACCAGGCTGAATTGAAGCAAGTTTCGGGTTGAATGAGGGTATTCGGAATTAGGGCAGAGGTCCGGACCTCCTGCTGAGGTGGCGACAGGGCCGACGTGGATGGTGGACTGAGTCGGTGGCTGCTGCGAAGCCGTCGATAGGCCTTGGGCGTCGAAACCACAAGTGGTATCCTCGGCAGCCCCTGTTGTGGCTGTACCCGTGTTCAGCTTTGTTGGGACTTTTTTTGATGTCCGACAACTCAGTCGAGTTTCTGGAGGAAGTCGCCGATGTTATCCGGCAGTCATTTGATGTGCAGGCGGCCATGCAGTAGTAATAACCCCGGTTTGTCATTCCTTTACAAGGTTGCCATCTAGGGTTCCATTGAAGGGTTTCATATCCCGCGGATAAATCCAACCCGAATCCCAATCTTCGATGAGCATCTTAGAACTCCAGGAACAAATCTTAGCTCTGATACCAATTTGATATAATCTAGGGTGCAAAAGCGTAGAAAAAAAAAGTTATCTACACAACAACAACATGGAGGAGGAAGGGTCTATTATTTCTCTCTCTAGTCTTTCAATATCAAAATAGTAAAAGTGGTGCAATGAAGGACTCGAGAGCTATTTATACTGAATGGTACAAAAGCGTAAAAAATAGAATAAATGCTAAAAAGACAACTATATCCTTATGCTCCTGCATCAGTATAAATGCCCCTTTCCCCTTTTTTCAAACTTATCACCTTCATTTACAATTAGAGAGAAAAAGTAGCAGAGCTTGTTTTCTTCGTCCTCCATTTTCCTTCCCATCTTCCCATCTTCGCTCTTTGTTTCTTTTTTCAATGGCATCTTAATCAGTGCCTTCATCAATCACCATCTCCACCGCCACCACTGAGGTGCTAATGGGCTTCTTGCCCATTCACATTTCTATGACCACTTTGGCCATGGCCAAAGTTTCAACCATCGTCAGCTCTTTCGCACCCACCCCTTCCACTTCCTCCGTCGCTACAAGTGGTGCCGAGTTCTCTTAGGTGGGATTGAGAGATTCTGTTGCTATTACCAAGGCTAAAAAATCATACTTGAGTTAAGATTGAAAAGGGATTTTACCCTCTATCGACTGGTTCATTTCTTAGGTGATGATGATAGTTTCATGCCCTCGCTCAGGAAGTTTGAGGCTGAGTTTGTTGCTAAGGTGGTCGAGCAGCCACTTCTTGGATTCCCATAATCCAACGATGCCGCTGATGTTCTTGCTGATAGCATTCTAAAAAATAAAGTAGACAGATGTATTTTCCTTTCTCTAACATAAATGCTGATGTTTGTGGATGAGCACTTGACGAGTGGGAGCTTTGGGTGGACTATGTTATGTTTGTACCAACTTATCGCAATTTTATCAAGGGGCTTGGTCTGACAAGGACTCTCAACAGTTTAAAGAGTTGTACCATTCCCAAAAATTCGAGTGCGCTCAATATCTTGGTGTCTCGCTGGATCATAGACACACATACGTTTGTCACAGTTTGGGGTGAATTCTCCATTACCCTTGAGGACGTTTGTGAGCTCACGGGTTTACCTGTCTTAGGGAGATGACTACGAGGATGTTGAGGAGAGAGATATGTGTGAGGAGTTACATTAGTCCCTCGGGGCTTATGTTCGCTGTGTGGGACTGACTCTTACAGGGATGAGCAAGCACTCGTGAATACCTAGCACTGAAAACTGTCTTTACATTGGATGGTTTGGTGTTTTGATATTCCCTACCCTATTGACCGCAACTTTTGTATTTATTATCGCCTTCATTGTTCTTCCTGTAGATATTGATGGTATTCGTGAACCTGTTTCTAGATCTCTACTGTATGGAAACAATATTATCTCGGGTGCTATTATTCCTACTTCTGCAGTTATAGGTTTGCACTTTTACCCAATCTGGGAAGCGGCATCTGTTGATGAATGGTTATACAATGGTGGTAGGATTTTGAGCTTCTAGCTAAGGATGAAGCCAAGACAAAAGCGCCCAAGAGCCGAGATGGCCCAAAATTGGAATCTAAAAGCCACCTTCGGGCCTTTTTTGTTACATTCCTATCAAGATTTCTATTTCAGGGGAGGCCTAATGGCTCTCATCGTGAGTTGCTATTTCGCCTAGCTGTGAGGCTTGTTCGTGGCCGAATTGTGCCACTCGCTGCTTTGACGTTTGGGTAATGGCTGGATCGCATGCACGTGGATATGGAAAGATCGCACGGGCGATATGATGCGTTCAATTTTGTCAACTCCTTTGTCCTGATGGGATTTTTGTTTGAGCGGTTCTGAAATTGGGCTTCAGAGCCTCGCTCGTTGCACAACCAATCTGCTCGAATTGCTAGGTGGCGTAGGAAGACTCCTAAGCAGTCACTTAGCCTTTTCTTGGACAATATTGATGAGTTTTCCTTCCATCCCTACTCGAAGAGAGTGGGTGGCATATTTTCTTGGACATTTTTTTTCTGCTTCATCAAGTATTTTCAACCCTCTTGCTAATTTGGAATTTGCGAGGGAGGGATTATCCTCATATTCTATCGTGGCCTTCGTTCTCCCTTGTATTCTCCCATCCTTGACTGAATTGGGGCAAGGGATTGAGTGTTATCATGCAAATGAATGAGTATACCGATTGGTGCATAAAAGATTTAACATGTACAGGGAAGCGCGTAAGGAATACGTGAGATTCGTTGACCGGTGGAACCATTCCGCGGTTAAATTGAGCGATAATTTCTATTACTATGTGGACGAGGACAAGCCTGCGTCGTCGCCATCTCTGGCAAAATCTGCAGAACTAGTTACAAAGCTGAAGATAGTTTTGGGGACGGAACAAGTGTTGGAGCCGAAGATAGCTCCAAAACTCAAGTCTTAAGTGTGAATGATGCCTTTAAAATGGCCAAAACAATAAACCCCACCCTAACTTTTAGAGAGAGAATCAAGAGATTTCTTATATTCAAAATGGAGAATTGTCCAAATGAGGAATATAAGGGGGTATTTAAAGGGAAGGAGTAACTTAGGCTCTAAGCTAATGTCCTAATTACAAAAATGCTCGTACTAGCCTATACTATTCTTTACCTCTAAATAATAAAATAAAATAAAAGATAGTAACAAAAATACAATAAAACTCTAAAAAGGGCATATTTCCATCAAAGTAACAAAAATACAATAAAATGTAATAAAACCCTAAAAAATGGCCTACTTCCATCAAAGTAACAAAAATACAATAAAATTCTAAAAAGGGCCTATTTCCATCACTCTCCCTCTCTTACGATCAAGGTCGTCCTCGAGCGTTCAAAAAAATTGGGGACTCATGAGGAAATTCCAAACAAAGGTGCCAAAAACTTGTGGGGGCAAAAAATAATTTTCTGAAAGTTGAGTGTCCGACCCATAATTTTTTTTCTTTATTACTTCTTCTCTCTTTCCTCACCTAACCAAACCCTAGAAGATTCCTCCCTGGTTAAACACCAACGTTTTGGAGCATCTAAATGGGTTTGGGTTTGGGTGGGTCAATCCAAGTGATTTTTAAGCAAAGATAGGGCTGAACCCTCGATTTTTGAGGCGGTTTTGGGGGGCAGGAGGGCGGCCGACTGCCAGGGGTGGTGTCGGGCCTGGGGAGCAAGTTTTTTTTTTTTTTTGTTCGGATGGGTTGGGGAGGGGTTCTGGACAACGGTGGTGCTATATGGAAGGGTCAATGGGTTTTGTTGGACCGTGGGGCGATCGACGGGTTGGGTGGGGGTTTCCGGGGAGGTATGGGTGCTGGGCGGCAGGGGTTAGTGGGCTGGGGGGACGCCGGTGGTAAGGTGGCTGGAAAAAGGGGTGTCAGGGCAGTGGGGTGGGGTAAAGTGGGGAAAGGGTTGTTTGGGGAAGTAATGGAGAGGGTTGGGGAGGGGGGTAGATTAGGGTTAGGATTTTGAAAGTTGGATGAGATTAGTTGGATGAGGGTATCAAATTTTTGGTTGAAAGCTTGATTTATTAGTTGTTGTTATACCATTTCTTGTTTCAACTCTTCCATTTTTTTCTCAATTCTTGAATCCCATCTACTTGTTTGGATTTTTTTGGAGCCATCGAAAGTAGTGTACGATTTTGAATACCTACACACCAGTACACCACTTGGGGAATGACACCTCACTCTGATACCAATTTGACGTAAGCTACATGTGAATGACTAAGAAAATAAACCAAACCCTAACTTTTAGAGAGAGAATCAAGAGATTTCTTATATTCAAAATGGAGAGTTGTCCAAATGAGGAATATAAGGGGGTATTTAAAGGGAAGGAGTAGCTTAGGTTCTAAGCTAATGTCCTAATTACAAAAAGGCCCTTACTAGCCTTTACTACTCTTTACCTCTAAATACTAAAATACAAGAAAATACAATGACATAATAAATAAAAGAAAGTAATTAAAATACAATAAATTACAGTCAAACCCTGAAAAGTGCCTATTTCCATCAGAATGACAAATATACAATAAAATGCAATAAAACCCTGAAAAAGGGCCTATTTCCATCAAAGTAACAAAAGTACAATAACTCTAAAAAGGGCCTATTTTCATCGGGTTTTGTTTAATGTAATGGAGACTTATTAATGAAATGCAGTGGTGAGAATTTTTTTTAGTTAAATGTAATGTAAATTTAATTTACTTCGCAAATGATTAAGTAATAACTCCTAACATTTGAAATTATAAGGTAAATTAATATAAACAAAATAAATACTCGATATTGGACAATTTTTAATCAAATACTTAATTTTTTTTTAAATACATCATTCACCTAAGAAATCAAAATCCGGTTCTTGCGTCCACTTCACCTGCTCAGTTGCCACCTCAGCCTCCCATTCGAGGATGGACTATTTTTTCTCCTAAGATGTGCGTATGTGAAGGTCCAAGTTGGAGTTGTTGCGGTTGACTATTTCTTCTGCTTTTCTTCCCATCGCCTTTTCTTTTACCTGGACGATTCTTAATTTTGCCTCCAACAAGGCATGTTTTGTTTGAGCCTTCACTAAATGGGGCTAATCAAGGGAGTTCATACGCTCGCTCAACTTCGCTACGAAGTCGGGCAAACTGGTGGTGGCGTTGTCGACTTTCCTCTTCCCTTTGGCGGCATTTATGTCGATTCACTGCTCGACTCTTTTAGCCCGGTGAATGTCAGGAGGGTGTTGTCATCCAACAACATGCCATCCATAGAAGGCACGTAACATTCCTCAGCCAACGCAGAGAATAAGCTAGGTTCAGAGTTAGTGGGCACTCGATGTTGCGCTTCTTAGCCTCCTTGTTTGGCTTGCATCGTGTTTGGAACTCATAGTTCCATTTTGAAGAGTTCTTAAAAGTAAGTGGCACTTTATGAACCTAAAGGCTCTTTCATCTTCACCTTGTACGGGAGGAATCACATCGTGGTTGGCGCGGTCGTTGTTCAACCCTTATTCTACCTTACTGACAATGCGCGAAATTTTCTCACGACTCGGCTGATGGTGCCAAACCGTGTACTGAGCAAGCCTATGCGCCAGTACTTGTTGCATTGGTTATTGAGAAATTGTGGGCAACCTTCTTCCACATGTTGAACTTTCTTTGAATTGCCGTGTTAATCGTATCATCCGATGTATCATGCAGAACAAATCAATGCATCTTTCTTCGTCTTCTGAGAAGTTTTTCTTTTGGTAACTCTAGACTCCCCTTTTGTGTTCTTTTTGCGAAAAGCCGCTCCACGATGGTAAAGTCTCATCTTGTGTGTTGGCCGAAGTGATGACAATAGTCACATTGAACGCTCGAATATGTTCGAATATGTTCGAGATTTCTTGGAATTACTCTTGTTGGTGTTTGGAGTAGGTTTTCATTGCGAGTGTTTGAAAGGATGAAAATGTTGAGAATAACATTTGTGGTGAAAATTGTTAAATTTAAAGGGTATAAATACAATTTGCTGAAATTAGCTATTAGAGCAGTTGATAAATGGCTGTTGTCACTACAACATTCTAATTGCCGTGGGGGAGATGCGTGCGCAATAAAGGAAATGCCGTGAGAAGGTGTTGTATGCCCAAAGCTTTGGAGCTATTTTTTTTTTTTTTTTTTTTTTGTGTAGTAAAATAATATTGAAGTATTTTGGCAGCACAATGGTCCAATACCTTGAAGATGATTTAATGGGTTTACAAAATCAAAGCTGATGATAATGCCTATTGGAGCATCTTTCATTTTATTTTAATACGAGTTGCATCTTTGACGCAAATAAATATGTAATTTATACAGACAGATGCGTTTGTGTGCATATCATTCAAGTCATGTTGCCTAATTGTAAATCACATTCCACCATTTCGTATCCATGTAAACAGAATCCAGCGTACAAGACGCATTTGTGCTGTTGCTTTGGGCCTGAACTTGAGGTGTAAATATGGGAGGATGCAATGATGGCCCACGGAAAGAGGTTGTTTTCTCATTTCAGACTTTCCCTCAACTGTTGGAACTTGGAACCATTTCTTCAAATCTGTTTTGAAAAACAAGATATACTATGCTGTTTTTTATTTTTATTTTTGTAAAGCCTCGTAAGCTTTGAGGCTCAGTTCATGTCCGCGACGAATAGAGACTAGTGATGGTGGTTTCCGTTGGTCACTGGTAAACCAGCTGCACAATTACCCTACCTTTTCTTATGCTGTATATTCGATGTGCTTCAGGCTTAAGCTTTTTTACTACACATTAGCCTTCAAGCCCATGGGACCACAAACAAGGAAGTATATTCATGCTTTAAGGAGCCAACAAAATCCTACCATAAATTTTCTAAATAGCTCACCCCTAAAAGATTTTCAAAACTGAATACATCTGACAATTTTTCTAAAACGATTGAAAATATTTAATATTTCTACAAGTGATCCTCACTAGTGCCACTTGTAGAAAAATGTGCAAAGTTTTTTAGAATTTTTTCAATAATAAAAATATGTTGTAGAATATTGACATTAACCCATTTAAATGTGCCTTGCAAACATGAGATGCTTTTTAGCACAGGAAGACTGATATAAGACTGGTAAACACAATCCAGATTTATTGGGTCGGGCCCGTCCATGTCAACTCATTACGAGCTAATATGCCCTTTTATCTTTGGGAAATTCTAGAGGGACTCTCATTTTGTGACTCACAATGTGAGTCACAATGAGTTGTCAAACCATTATTGGTTCAAATTATTTTTTTAATAAAAATAAAAAATTTGTATTGTTATTGTTAATAAAAACTATGTTTTTAGAACTGTTTTTTTTTCAAAAGTGTTTTTAATTTTTTACACCTGTTTTAAAAAACAAAAAAAAACATTTTAATATTTTTTTTTAAAATTACTTTTATTGAAATTTTTTATTTTCAATAAAAGTCATTTCTTTCAAAAATAGTTTAAATGACGTGGGTCCGCGTCAGCGGTACTAACCAATCCCGACGATGATGTGAGTCCGCGCCAGCGGCACTAACCAATCCCGGCGATGATATGGCCCCGCGCTAGCTTTTAAAAAAATAGTTTTTCATATTTTTAATAAAAAAAAATTAAAAAGAAATTGTTTTTAGAAAATGAAAAAAATTGTTTTTTTTTAAATTATATTTTTTAAAAAGGACATATATTTTTAGTTTAACCCATTTAGTCCCTCGAGCACTCAATATTCTCTTATTTTTAGAGGTCCGCGCCAACGGCACTCCCTCTCCAAAATATGTGGCAAATGACTTTTTTAAAGTGTTTTTAACTTTTTATAACTGTTTTAAAAAACAAAAAAAATATTTCACTTTTTTTTAAATGACTTTAATTGAAATTTTGTATTTTCAAGAAAAGTCATTTTAAAAAAAATAGTTTAAAGGATGCGGGTTCGCGCTAGCGGCACTAACCAATCGCGATGATGATGTGGGTCCGCGCCAGCGGTACTCAGTAATCTCGATGATTATGTGGGTCCGCACCAGCGGCACTAACCAATCGATCGCGACGATGATGTGGGTCCGCGCCAGCGGCACTAACCAATCACGACGATGATATGGGTCCGCGCCAGCGGCACTCACTCATCTCGATGATGATGTGAGTCCGCGTCAGCGGCACTAACCAATCGCGACGATGGTGTGGGTCCTCGCCAGCGGCACTAACCAATCGCGATAATGTGAGTTCAAGTCAATTTTTAAAAATAATTTTTTCATATTTTTAATAAAATAAATACAATTTTATTAATAAGAAACTGTTTTTAAGAAATAAAAAAAAATAGTTTTTTGAAAATAAAATAAGGTTTCAACAATTTTTTAACTGTATTAAAAAATTAGTTAACAATTTTTTCTAGTTTTTATTTATAAAAGTCATATAATTTTTTTTTTATGAATGTAGTATTTTTTTTAACAATATATTGTTTATAAAATTAAAAAAAAAACCAAAAAAGTAAAACATGTTCTCCTCTTTTTTTTGTCCTTTAGTGGACAAAGGAGAGAGAGTCGGAGAGAGAGTCGGTGTAGCAAAGCTCTTTATCTTTTGTTCGCGGTTCAGAAATGGGTTGACCAGTGGATTGAAACATGGCAATACCCTAATTTTCAACAGTTATGTGCTCCAATATAACATTATGTGCTATCTTTAACTAATATAACACCGTGTGCTGTCCCCCTATGATATTTTAGATTACTGTAATGTTAAACTTTGCTCATATTAAATTTTTATTTCTCATATTAGTAATATTAGTAATATTTAGGGCTGTGTTTCGGCCGGATCGGATCGGAAAATGACCTTTCGGAAAAAATTCCAATTTTTTCGGAAATAAAATATTTGTTCCAATTTCCTATCCAATTTTTTCGGAAAATCAAAAAAGTTTCCGAATTCGGAAATATCGGAAAATCGGAAAAAAATCGGAAAAATTCGGAAATTAGAAATATGGTATTTTTTTATGTTCTGCCGCATGAAGACAGTATGAGAAATTAGAAATTAGTTTTTTTCTGTTCTGTCGCAGCCATCAATATAACAAACCGATGTAAACAAATCTGTAAACCTATAAACCGATCAATATAACAAACCTATTAAACCTATAAATCGATCCCAACAGATGTATTAGATGAAATAAAAAAGATGTAAACAAATGTAAATAAGATGTAAACTAATCTTATAGACAGAAGTAAACAAGATGTAAACAGAGCCTATAAACCGATGTAAACAGATCTGTAAATAAGTAGAAATAAAAAAAATAAACAGATAAAAATAAACTAGAAAAGGCTTACCTATGTTCGAGACTATAAGGGTCGGACGATGTAAACAAATATGCGCCGCCGAAAGTAGAAGAAAGGGGTTGGACGACCGTATAGATATTGGGTCGAGAGAGAGAGGTGAGAGATATGCACCGCCGAGGAGAAAGGGGCGAGACGAGAGAGAGAGAGAGAGATGTGAGAGATATTTTAATAAGAATATCATACAACCCTAGTTGCTCTCTACTAACGGCATATATAAATATATGGGGTAAGGTAAAAAATAAAGGAAATCTAAATTGTACACATTCTTATTACATAAGGATATAACTTATAAGGTAAAAAAATATATATAGAAAATATTCGGAAAAAATATTCGAAATATTAATCGGAAGATATATTCGGAATATTAATCGGAAAAAAGATTCGGAAATTATATCGGAAAAATCGGAAAATCGGAATTTAAAACATAGTTCCAATTTCCTATCCAATTTAATTCGGAAAAATCGGAAATCGGAAAATCGGAAATCGAAAACCTTATATATGTTCCAAAATCGGAAAATATCGGATCGGACATCGGAAAAATCGGAATGTTCGGAAAAAAAACACAGCCCTAGTAATATTTATGTTGTTTTAAAAAATATTTTTGTCATATAAGATCACAATACATGTTAATATTGCAGTCAAATAGTACTAGGAACGTACAAAATCGCACATAAATACTCATATAAGGCTGCACTTGTGATATATTTTTGACTTTAATCCAAGTATACGATTATTAGACTTTAGTACGCTTTTCATCGCAAAATGTCATCAAATATCACTTTTAGTTGTGAGTTTTTTGCATTTAGCAAAGAAAAATGTACGTAGTGTAATAAATTGACTAATTTGGATTAAAGTCTAAAATAAGAAATTAGTCATGCATTAAATTCATAAAAACCTTTTTTTGTTTTGATTTTTTTTTAATATTTATAAATTAATTTCTCTTATTTTTTAATTTATTAATTATTTTCATATAACAGGTTATGTGCCTTGTACATTACCTATAACAAACTTCTACCGATAAAGTACTAAACTAAAAATCAATGGATAAAAAGTACTAAACTCAAAATGGGTTAATGGTGGAGGTAACAATGTCCCTGAATTTTATCATAATACTTGAATCGGATTCAAGATTTTGAGTACTACTAAGTGTGCATCACACAATATCGCTCACTTTCTCTCTTAGCTCACAAGTTATAGAAACTTTTATTGCGGTAATTCTATCCAAGCGGCCAGTTCATGAGAAAGGTAGTATTGTCAACAACCACAATTATATGAACTTCAAATCAGAAGGGTTGATTCATGTGATGCAAACTCATTTATGTCCGGGGCAACGAATGTCCACCTTTATCTTTGCTGCAATAACTCTCATTATCTATGATCAACCTGCCCTGATAAAGAAAGAACAACAGTCGGGCATCCAGTCCAGTGCAGGTATGATTCAAGTCTTGGTGTTTTTCAAGAATCTAAAATGGTAAATTTATAGAAGTCTTATAATTCACGCTGAGTGTAAATAAAATTCAGAAGTCTTATAATTCATGTCTTCGGGTTCAAATGACTTCTTTCATGAGTGTTATTTTCATCACTCAACTCAACAAAGTCTTTTCTCAATTATTTAGAGTCGATTACACGAATTCTATTATTTTCATTCTGCACTGTTCAACACAATATTTTCGATTAAACCATGTGATATTATTTCATTTTTTTATAATATCCCACCAAACCAATTTAGACCTACCTTTACTTCTTGCGATACTATCAATACTAATTAGATAACTCTTCTTTATGGGGCCTCTCTTGGTTTACGTTTGACATGTTCAAACCATCTCTTGGCCACCGATTATGCACACTCTCGGATAACGAAATGGATCCGTGTTTCCCACTATATCTAATCCAAAGAATCCCTTGTTCAATCGATGACGGAGATCATTTCAAGAACATGCCTTTCACTTGAGCGTCATCACTCAACATCGGCGTTTGCAAATTTCCGTTGGTATATTTTTTAAAGTTAAACATGTACATATAGAACTTTTCCGTTGGGGGGACCGGACATACATAAAACGTAATTTAAAAGAATTACCATAAATTTTAAAATGCCATGATTTTGTGATTAATACTATCCGTTGGGGCCGAGACAAGCTGACGCGGGAAAGTAATCACATCACCCTTTTAAAGACACTAATGGAGACTACTAGGTTTATGTGGAAACCCCTCTTCCACTTATTATTTAAATTTAAGGGTATTTTGAAAAACAATTCATTCAATTCTAAAAGCCCAAATTAAATACTTGGTAATTTTCAATTTACTTATACAAATTAAATTTCTCAATTTCACTATTTTAATTTTTTTCATAATAAAACTTTTTTTAAATTAAAATAAAATTCGGAGATTACAATTTAATTTATACCTTTAAATTAATTACCTGATTAAATTCAATTTAGAAATAAATAAATAAAATGAATTTTTCAGGAAAGATGTGATCTAGGCCGATCACAAGACAAATCCATATTGTCCATAATAAACTTAGTATACTAATTGGTCAAATTAATATGCGCCTGGAATTATCAACATGCAAGAATCATAATCAAACACAATAAAATTCCCATCCCATAATAGCCTATAGTTCTTTTTAAAGTAGAAGTATTTAAGAACAAGAAATCCTCTTGAAGTAGACTTCCTTTGGATCATGAATCCTTCTTGAAGTAAACTTCTATGAATATTGGAGTTCTTCACATGCTCTGCCTCTAGAAATAGTCCACTTTGTTCATGAAAGAAGGAAGAAGAAGAGCCGTTGCGAAAATTGATTCGAAACAACATCAAACAACCAAATCGCAGTAGTTTGGCAGCCTCAGAATGGATTCGATCTGACATCGAATCGTTCTGACCCCTTTCCGGATCGATCCGACGGGTTCTCGGATTGATTCAGCCATGTAGCATATTAACTTCATCTTCACTTCACATATTACATGCAAAAACCATTATAACTCATTCGGATCTTCATAAAACTTCACGAAAATTTGTCCAACGCCCAAATCCATGCAAAAACATGATTATAAATGTAAATAATCATTATATACCATCATAAACGCCTCCAATTACATCGATAAAATAATAATTACAAAATCTAATTATTACTGAGAGTGTACCTCTCGACAATAACTACCCAAATAAAAATTAATCCACCTCATTAAAGAAAAAAAAGTAATAATTTATTATTGGAAAAGGGAACAATCCGAAAGTATATATGAAAAAATATTTTACGAGGTTTTAAAATCTAAGTTTTATCTTTTTTAATTAAGACAATGATTCTAAAAGACGTGGAAAAACTAAAATAATCACAAGACGAGATGTAAGCAGGAAGAACCGACAAATGAGAAAAATTTCAGGCCGACAAGAACGACAAATGCGCCATGGTAGAGTATTACAACTAGAAGACAAAGACTTACAACCACACGACACTATTACCGATTAGAAACTCTTTCACATGATATCCTCTTAAGAGAGCGCCGATAATCGAAGAATATTACACAATTGCCACTAGTTTGGTCCACGGCCAATGTCGTTAAATCTCTCGCCAAAAATTTCTTCTTTAAAGTTAAAGAAACTTGTTCCAAGAATGGAACCTTCAAGCAACCACAAAAGTTACACTAAGTATTGTGATGTAATCCATAGAGGTTTTGTTGATGTATTACAAGTAGTCAAATCTAAGGTTTAATGAGCCGAAAATGTGACTTGGAACACAAACTAAGGAGATCTTAAGGAAAGATCTCACTAAAAAGTGCTTTCAGCGTTGTCAGTCTCGATCGCTGATAGTGTCGTCGCAGTGAAGCAATTCTTCGCTCTAGCAAAATTGAAGCTATGAGATTTTTGCTGCAGCGAAGAAGTTTAGCGCTGCGACGAAGCAACCAAGGAGAATGTCCAGGGAATTGTCCAGTTTTACCTTAAAAATATTTTGAAATTAAGTTTTGGCAAAACCCTAAGTATATTTATCCCAACGAAGAACACTTATACATAAAATACATGAAAAAGATGTAATCTTTAAGAAAATAGATATGAAGAGTATATTTTCATTGTATATTTGATAATTTATCCAAACAGGGTTAATTTAAAAAGATTTTTCAATGATGAAAATAATTAATTAAAGTGTGAATCTAAGTATGCTAAGTCTTGTACCTTTCCTAAGTGGTGTACTTGAGGTCAATATGCGTGATTTCGAGTTGAGGTCGATGAAGATTTTCGGGGACATCTTGGACATACACTCATAAATTTCATGGCAAGGAATTTGGTGCCATGATGGTCACGCCTTGATCAGGGATGAGGGTCGTGACCCACTGTGGTCAGGGCTCAAGGCCGTGACCATATCCAATTACTTCAATGACCACACTTGGTCATGGAACTGATCACCCCTGTGTTGGACATGGCCACGATTTTGGACCGTGACCAGCTGGTCATAGACCAAATTCGTGACCCTCATGTCGTGACTATTCACATAATTTGGTGTAATATTATTTATGCTTATTCTCATCGAGACTCTCTAGACCCTATTACTAATTCTTTCATTTATTATAATCTCGTTTAGGATCAATATAGCCTAAGACTATTGCGCATAATTATTTTATCCACCATATACTCGCATAGACTCATTAAATTTTGTTACTATGACACATAGTTCGTTTATTCATCATATACTTGTATAAAATCGTTAAAGCATGAAACATATGCACATAATTCTTTTATTTATCATATACCCATATAGGATAATTGAATCCTAATACTCCTACAAATAATATCCATGTATATAATATTGCTAAAAAATAACAACTAGTGTAGTTAAAGTATAATAAGAATGCGTTTTTATCATAATTTAACTAGTTTTTCCAAATCTTCTAGGAAGCCATGTGTACATTATGTGAAAGCCCAAGCTCTTTCGAATTCAACCCTTATATAAGATGTTATTATCTATACATTACTCCCCAATCCTAAAGAAATTAATTAATGTCTTCATGACAGAGATATTAAATCATACATACTTTATAATTTGCACACAAATGGGTTCTCGAGAAGAAGTCGACATAATGCAATGTCTTTAAAACTTTTGATATTATTTATGTCTAAAGCCAGTACATCTTCATCACTCTCCTTTGTGAAAACATTTCGTAATGGAAAGTGTCTCCTTGAAAATACCTATGGGGTTTAAATTGATTATTTTTCTAAAGAAAATACATAAGAAGCAAGATTATAAATGGAATGTTACGTGAGGGAAGGATCCTGACTGACATAGACTCATTCACTCTTTTTTTTTGGTAAGGTATTTTTCATACCATGAGGTATCCGGGCCAGCTTACGCGCACCTCTACTAATTCCTGCTCGCGGTTCGTGACTTTCGCTGGCCAAGTATTATTTTGACACTGCCAGGGATCGAACTGGGGACCAAACTCAATCCACCCCCAAACAGTGTCCTAGTGGCAGCCTTATACCACTGGATCAAGAGGCTTGGTTGCTCATTCACTCTTTACACATTAGATCTTTACGGACAAGCTGTGACTTCTTTATCACAATACAATCTACATACATTTTAATTTTGTTATTATCAAGTACATAGGTGCAACATCGATCCCCTCTCTCTTAAGCTTAAGACTTGAAGTGTGTTAGTCGATACGTTGCCCCGAGATATGCCTCAATAACATATTATCCCTATGGTACACCACGACAATATATTACGCCATTAGATATCCCCATATTTCACAAGGTGACACCATGCAATCCACCTTATATACAAAATATCTTCACCCTCGATTTCTATTTTTTAAACCCAAGATATCCCGATATCTCCACCATGACTATTCACATTCCCAAACTACACTGATGTTGATCTCGTGAGATCATTAATATGTAGGTGCAATACCAAGTTTTTTCTTGTGAACAACCCCCCCCCCCCCCCCCCCCAACACACACACAAAACACACATTCATGTCCACAATTGCACAAGCAAAATGACACTCACCTGATGAATATTTCAGGCCTAATTAAGCATCTATATGTCTTATGGGGTCTAATACTATGGTTTCTTCACAACATCCATAAATTTTAGGTTAAAAAATAATAAAGAAATATAAAATAAACGAATATGTGGAGTAAATAAAAAAATGAGTGGGGTGACTAACATCTTTTTCGCTCATAACAGATCCCAGAACCCCATATCCTTAATCACTAGAAGTACAGGCCGACAAAGCCTTTGGATGAGCCTGTAAGTTCTTACCCAACCTATTATTTTGTATGGAACAAATTGATAAATTTGATCAACCCTGCACGCTCACTTTAACTTGCATGAACACCCTCATATTGGACATCTAACAATGTATTCATGGAAATAACTTAAAACTCACACGTGAGATCCCGTCCTTAAAGTTGGCAATTTTAATCCCACAATACCGCATAATGAAATTAGTTAATTTCAAATAGGGGTTGTATTCCTTACCTCATTACTAAAAAATAATCCCCCTAATCGAAACTACAAAACCATTGTAGATAAGTCATTTCCCTTTAGCTCTTTGATCAACACCAATGAGATATTTGGTTTTTCAAACTTGTTTAAAGAGATTATTACATATTCATATTATATATATATATATATATATATATATATATATATATATATATATATATATATATATATATATATATATATATATATATATATATACTAGGGTATGTCTGTGCTTGAAGGCACGACGTTAAATTTCAAAAGTGTACGTTGTTGATAATACCATACGTCGTATTTAGTCAGAACAAATAAATAATTTTTGAAAGCTTTTTACATACATACATACATACATAAATACATACATAGTATTTATATACATACATACACCGTGGTACGAAAGAATTTCATGTGTTAATATGACTATTCATTGTGTTTAAGAAAAATATAATCAAACAGTTCTAATAATCCATCATGGAACTCGTAATAGTTGTTAACTATTGTATAACACAAATATTTGTAAATTGGTTCAATCCGAAACATACTTTATACTTGATAAAAATAAAACATTAAGAGTACTACATGATCTAACAAATTAAGTAGACCATAGAAATTATGTTGTCTGATCAAAACAGATTACCTTAGAAATTATGATGTCTACATGATCTATTTTGATACTCATTTTGATCCTCATTTTTATATTCGTCTACATGTCTAGATTGTGTCTACATGATCAAAACAAATTACAATAAAATTATGTTGTCTACATGATGATCAGAACAGATTGAAGTTCCAACTTAGAAAAATTTAAGAGTACTACGATAACTCATGTTGTCTTCTTCAAGGCTCAACAATTCCTTTTGTCCATCTTTGGCAACACAAATTGAAGTACGTCTTTGTCTTCTTTAACTAAATGCCAAACTTTTTGCACAACTGTAGAGAAACAACATAACAGTTTATTGAATACACTTACAACACATATAATAACACAAACATAACAGTTAGGGACATGAGAACATAACAGTTAGGGATTCATTGAGAACATACACTACACCAAAATGGGAAAATTGGCACCCTTTCAGCGGCTAGCCTTGTCATGGTCATTGACCGTGACAAAAAAACACGCGTTTTTTGCCACAGTCAATGACCGTGACAAAGTCTTGTCACGATCATTGACCGTGACAATTCTATAAATTTTCACGGTTAATGACCGTGACATGACCGTGACAAATCTGTCAGCAAAAATCCCTTTCCCCTCTTTTTTTCCTCACCGCATTGTTCCCTCCAATTTCTCTCTCTCTCTACGCGCTTCTCTCACTCTTTACTTTCAGGTTGGTTTCTCTCTCTCTCTGTCTCTCTCTCTCTCTCTCTCTCTCTTCCATTTATATATATGTGTGTGTGTATATATATGTGCGTGTGTGTGTGTGGTGGGGGGTGGGGCTGTTTGTGTGTGTGTGTGGTGGGGGAAGGGGGTGGGACAGAGGGGGCAGGGATGGGGGGTGGGTGGTGCGGTAGGGGTGGGGCTGCGTGGGTGTGTTTGTATGTGCGCGTGTGTGTATATGTGTGTGTAGTGTGCATGTTTGTGCATATGTGCGAGAGAGGAAAATGATGCATGGGTGTGACGGGGGGTGGGGTTGCGTGCGCATATTTGTGTGTGTGTGTATGTGCGTGTGTGTGTGTGATTTGTTTATTAGATATTTCCCCTCATATGCAAGTAGTGTCCCTTGTAAACGAATTGATTGATTATTAATTTTTTTAGTAAATTAATATATGAAAGTAGGATTGCCCCTCATTGTAAATTAGTAAATTAATAACTAAATACTTTAATTGTTAGTTTAATTGATGAAAATAGTTAATTGAGTAGATGTATTAGAAGGAGTACGGGATACACATTTGTTGTTGACATTGCGGTTGGATTATAGTGGATTAATGTTGGGTTGGTTAATTTTAAAAGTGGCATGACCACTGAATTATTGTCCATTTGGGTGTGGGATTTTTCAACTTTTTTTGAAAATTAATTTGTATAACGAACAATATATATATAGTATGGTAATTAAATGAAACATACTTGAAATTACATATAGTGCGCATAAATACTAGCCTTCTAGTTCTTATGCGTACACATTCAATAGCCCTTAGACCCGTTCAAGAGTCATTACCCCTGTAATGAGATCTCTCAAATTGTCCCGTTTGGATAGTTTGGTACTGCATAATTTATGTATAATAATATTCTTAGTGGCTTAAAGTTGTTACTTTTGGAGGAAGTTCTGCAGTCGTATCCTAATGTTCTCTGGGTACATACTAAATTGGCAAGTGTGAGTGTTATTTCAATTGATCAATTGAAATAACACTCTCACTTGCCAATTTACGTCGTCTACTTGGAGAACTACGGGGATATGCTGTCGAATTTTTCTCAAATTGTAACAATGTGCATGAGCTGTTAAGTATATTACAGAAAAATGCGGTCTTGAATGGGATAGGACCACTCACCCTTTAGAGGAGATGGAGAAAATATAAATTTCTATTATAAATTGAATTTGAATTTGAGATATAATTAAATGAAACATACTATAAATATAAGTTTTGTTTATACTAATCCATGAATATACGCTTCTTACCTTTAATAAGTGATTAGTTTTGGTATCTGTGATGGGATATCCGAAATACAAAGAGTGGATGTGTTTCGTAGAGATGCTAATGAATTTGTGAAATACACAAAGAGATGTCATAATGATGAAGAGTTTTCGTGGCCGTGTGCTAGGTGTAAGAATGGTAAGGTGTTTGAGTGGAAAACAGTTGAACTACATTTGTTAAGATCGGGTGTGCAAGATAGTTATAGATTTTGGAGTTTTCACGGTGAATTGAAAGTTCCTTTTGTCCCCGACCAACCTTCACAACAACCTTCAACAAGTAGGATAGATGTAGAAGGGGACGATGTAGATCATAATATGTTAGAGGATTTAGTTGATGATGCATACAGAGTTTATGAAGCAGGGGAGAATGAGGTTATTGAGGATGTACAAGGTTCAAGTGCTCGTGAAGATATCACAATAAACCTTAACGATGACTACCAAAGTTTAAAATTTAAGGCGACCCAATCGTTATA
This sequence comes from Sambucus nigra, assembly GCA_949130495.1. NCBI lineage: Eukaryota > Viridiplantae > Streptophyta > Magnoliopsida > Dipsacales > Adoxaceae > Sambucus > Sambucus nigra. The sequence goes on from OX422217.1 coordinate 200,624,078, forward strand.
CTCTGGCTGTGAGAAAGATCAAACAACTTTACATGCCATGGTTGGTTTGCACAGTTTGAAGACGCAATACGATTTGTCTGGCAATAGCGTGACAGGACTTCTGAAATGGGTGAAGGGCTTACTACCCAAGGAGAATACGCTTCCAAATAGCTATCCTGTTATGAAGAACAGTTTGAAAGGTTTGGGAATGAAGTATAAATCGATTAATGCTTGTGTGTATGACTGCATACTATACTGAAAGGAGTATGAAAATCTCGATCGTTGTCTAGTATGCGACGAACCTAGATATATCCAATCTACTAGTAAGGAAGGCACAAGCTCAAAAGTGCCTCAAAAAGTGTTGAAATATTTTCCCATTGGGCCTAGATTAAAGCGATTTTTCACAGTACCATGGATAGAGGAGGCAATGACTTGGCATGCTAGTGAAGAAGTAGGGTCTAATATCATGCGTCATTCTATTAATTCTACAGCCTGAAGGAGGATGAATTATGAGTATCCCGATTTTGCTCGAGAACAGCGCGACATTCGTTTGGCTATATAACCAGATGGTTTCAATCCATTTGGAAATCTAAGCACCAATCAGATGTGACACCCCGACTAATTAAATACCGGGTAGCTACGCCTTTATTAAATTAATTCAAAATGCCAAGTTGGTTCAGTTAATAGCATCACTGTCGAAAATATTTAATGATTACTAACCACCTAGTATTTAAAAAGTAAGTTGTCAAATTTTAAATTAAATCTGATTAACATGCAATAAAAGAATTATGAAATAATAACATAACCATTCACCATAAAGAGCAATAGAATAACCAACAAATAATAATAAGTCTGGAGGAAATAGTCCTCACAACAATCCCACAACTGAAATAAATAGAACAGTGTACCCTCAATTAATTACATGCCAAAATCTGAATAACTGAAATATGAAATGTCTTTAAATAGAAATGGGCGACATGCCCTACAAATGATGGAACTGAATATGGAGTCAAAACCAAAGGAAGCGTCTACTAGCAAGGCCCTGTAACTTCCACAACAGCTACAGCTCGTCATCAGAATGGAAATCCTATGCATGGTGTCCTTGTGGCTGGGCACCTAAAAGGTTTTTACAAAAATAGATTTGAAAGCAAACGGGTCAGAGCCCGAAAGTGGAGAGTATTTTAAAAATAGCAAGTGTTTTAATGACATTAAAACAATGAATGCAAAATACATGTTAGGACGTGCATTCACATGAAATCCTCACCTCTCGACTAATTGTGCACTCCTAACGTACCGTACCCATCTAAGTGACATTCATATCTAACTAAACCGTCATAAGTTCTACCCCTTTCTACTCGATTTCAATTATACATTCTAACGTTATCAATTAAATAGAGGCTTTACTTAAACTCGGATTCTCAATTATTAGCAATACCATTCACTACAGGTTATCCCTTTTTATTTTCTCAAAGCGTTACCATAATTATACCAACATGAAAGTCCTCATTATTTAAGCGTATATTATTCACATCATGAATATACAATACAAGCACCCGAGACTAAGCTGCGGTGCACACATACTCTGCTATCCATCCCGGTACATCACGTACATAAGGATCACGCATTCCGAATCTCTCAGGAATCGTTCATAGATAACAACAATTAGAAACAATGGAGGCGAACACAGTCCCATCACATGGGTCACGAACATACCTACGCTCCCATGATCAACAGTCTTATTAACTTCCCAATAAGTCCTTCCCTGAACTATGTTCTCGAGGTACCAATCTAAATCCGGGCACACAAGGATTAGATGGCCCTAAGAGAACGTAAACCTCCCGTGATAGCAAGTATGGTAGGTATGTCATACACATAAAATCATATACATATACTAAGCATGCACACATCCTAGCAATTATCATAATTTATTAGTGGTATACTTCTCATTCTGATACCAACTTATAATGTTACGTAATTCACATATCCCCGGTTAATATTAACATCTAAATCGTCAATTATTCTCACATCTTAATTAGTCACTCCCGTCCTAATCCACAATTTTCATTTGGTTCCAATCACACTTCTATGTTTTACTCCTCAATATATCCCAATTATCCCAACTATATTAATTAGTTATCAAGGGAATGTTATCTTTACAATTAAACCAGGTTACGGGACATTAGAAATCAAATCAGGCCAAAAAGGTCAATCTGTCAACTCGTTAGAAGTCTCGTTCGAACGAGAGTTCGTTGGAATGAAGTGGGCATCTAACGAGATCTCGTTCGAACGAAAGGCATCGAACGAACATCCAACTCGTTAGAAGTCAAACTGTCAGCTCGTTAGAAGCTCGTTCGAACGAGCTCGTTCGAATGACCTGGGCAGGTCTTCTAACGAGGTGACAGTTTCGAGCCCAGAATTTTCCTATCTCGTTTTTCTCAATTTTCTTCACCTCTATTCTCATCTAAAAGTCGCCCCAACAGTATTTTAAGGTTTCTAATCATCACTAAACATTCATAGGTCATAACACAACATTTATATAGGGCCAAATCTTCCTATACATCATCTAATTATCATGACTCCCCAATTTTTCCCAAACCTTATGAACATGAACCCTAGAAATTTAAAGTCATCAATTTCCATAAATAAATCCGTTTTTGTAACATAAAAATAGTAATTCTTTTAGTCTAATCACCCAATAACAATTCTACATGAAAACCTATATCCAAATCTGAATTTATAACTCCAATTTCATGGGTTTTTATAAATCTCCCAACACAATGCAAATATATCAATTTTCTAATCATGGAAGAAGCATTCGCTTGAAATTAACGAAATTAAACCACTTGCCTCTGATCTTTCTCTGAATTTGGTGTTGAATCTTGGATGTAGGTTTCTCTCTCCTTTTCTCCCAAGGTTGAAGGTTGAAGATGGGGTTAGGGTTCTCTCTTTGGGAACTTCTCCTTACTTCTCATGAAACCCCCGTAGCCCTCTAATTAGTTAAGTGCTGGTAATGGGTTAGTGGGTTCCTAAATACCCTATTTTAAACTCCCAAAATTCGTTGGTCAAAATTCCTAAAATTCGAAAATTACCAAAATACCCTTTTAAGTTGCCGGTATGGCCTAAAAATGCCCCGGGACCCAAACTAAACCCCAGGCTAGTGTTTTCTGACTATTTCGACCCTTCCGGAATCGTTGGAGCACTCAAAATGACCATATGGATGATTAAAATAAAATTCTCTTTTTAATTTAAATAATTACATTCCTGACGCGACTGTCACGCGCGTCCCAACAAAATTTTCCAAATTGCCGTATTTCTATCTCACGACAAATTCAATATTTTCAATATTCATATAACGTTATAATCAAATACCAACCCACATCTCGTTAGTATTTTATCCGGATTAATTCTCAATTAATTCACATTTAATTTAATTTAATTAATCCCATAAATAAATATCCAAAAAAGTACGGGGTATTACATACTTCCCCCCTAATAACAAAATTTCGTCCCGAAATTCGGATAAGTAAGGCACACCTGGAAAAATTAGGTTTCCTCCAGTATTCAAAACAATTATAAAGAAAAGCCCAAATCACTAAAACCCTCGCTTCACAATAAGCTTGTTTAACATACTTGATACCTTATCAGAATAATCTTCGATAAATGCACCTCACGTTGTGCTCTTATTAAGCCACGTTAGAATAAAAATAGCCTATACATCATTAGCCGCATTATTTTTATTAGTATTGTGAGTCCGCACCTCCCTACTAACTCCCGCGTTTATCAAAACTCCAAACTCCCATCCGGGGATGAATCAATAACACATCTGACTACGCTTGTGCATTCCTTGAAATATCCCGACGTTGTGACTTTTACACAAGGGAAAAACCGCTTCAGCCTGTTGGTGTCACACAAACCTTTGTAAGCACCTTGTCCACAATGTACCTTGCTTACTAGTTTCTCGATTTGGAAATAAAAATATCGAAATGAATTCAACATTCTTTTATACAGCCCACCAGTCGCCAATCACCTTGCGCCTACACCTCGGGCCATAGGTGATACAGCCTAGTCCAAGTGAAACGTATTTCCTCTACTTCTTGTTACCCCACGTTAAAGGTGGATTTCGGGGATCTCATCCCAGTTCTAAATAGTACTACGTCGAACCACGTACCGGCGTGTTCACTATCTAATAGTGTAAATCACCCCAAGTATATAACAATTTCTCTCCTTCTGGACAACATGTCCCACATAATCGAAGGAACTCATTACTTATCAATAAGTTGGCTACCTCTCAAGAAAATTCTCCAACTTGACCCTCCCATTCTTGGAATCGTCGTCTTGATACAAAATTATTTGGTTGATCATCTAACCCCAACTGTTCTACTACTTACTATATCTCTTTTAATGTCGATATTCACATAAAATTTTCCCCGTTAAATGATACTTAATGATCTTATTCTCCCGACGAATACCAAAAGTTTGGACCTTTACACTTTTCACCACTTTGTGTATATCTGGACTTTATACCTGACTGACATTCTCACTCTATTTACTCTTGAGTCACCCTCAACATTCGGTTGATCGAAACTCTACTCCAAATTTCTCATAATAATTTATTCGCCTTCTCAAGAGATATCCTTTTATTAAATGGCTTTCTACTGCCTTTCCTCCAAATTTGAACGTGCTACACTGACTACAGATGATATTCACTTACACCTTTTCTTATGACGTTTAATCTCATAAGTAATAATCTCACCCGTCTATGTTCCCTCTTCCTTTGATTTACACTTTAGCAAATAAAGATGTCAACTCCCCTTATAACCCAACCATACGATTTTTAAACATTATAAACGCTTCATACAAATCCCAAACACTTTATTGTCACTGTAAATACAAGAGTGCTATTCCACTTGGGCGTTCTCAATCGCTTTTGAATGAGAAATCCTAAATCCTCCTTATCCTCAATGCGTCCTTCAACACGCCGTGACAAAACCAACATTATTAGTACTTATATCGTAATTTACTAAGAATTGGCTCTAATGGCCGTACATCATAATTTACTCCTTGTAACTTCCCGTTATAACTACGTACTCCCATAACGATAGAGGTATCCCAATCATGAACGAAGGGCCACACATTTCCTTACTACCAACCTTACGCTAAGTTTCATACGTGGGGTGTCTCACAAAGCGAAATCCAAACAAGGAACCCCCCCGATACACTACTACCTAACATTGTTGGTCATCGGAATCCGTTAAGCCCTGTCCATAATATGTACCCCTACACTCTCGTCTTTTAACAACAAAGTTCCATCTCAGTTCGCAATTATACAACAAAGTTTCATCTCATTTCGCAATTATACATAAACAAAGAACTCCTTCTGAAAGACACTTTTCTCTTTACAGTGACGGAAATCACATTTCATATACAACATGCGAGATATTTGAGACCCTCAAATTCCCGTCCCTAGACACACAACTATGAGTATAAACTTCCAAATCTCTAACGGGTGATAAAACAATGCACTCTTTTTGTTACGACCTCTCTATCGTTAATTATAAAAACCAACTAACTCTTTGTTGACTAGTAAATCAATTACATACGAGTCATAATAATGAAATCCCTACGCATACTGGGATTAAATATCCAAGACCATTATACTTTGAGATCACAACATATATGTATATATATATATATATGCACGAAAGTACAATTGCGAGCCCGACCCTTTAACAGATGGGGCCTCGTCAGAACAAAACATGCTACCCCGATGTAGTAATCCCAATAAACTTACAATACCAGTACACTATCGGTATAATCATATATATAAAACAATAATTAAGATCATATCATACTCGTATAACACAACACTAAAACGAGTAACTTCAATAAAGCATAAACCGCTATTAATATACCCATTCATCCTCCGCGGATGACAATAAAAGTAACCCCTACACTATCAGGGAAAATGTTCTTATATATAATAAATTTACTGATCCTCACTAAACTCGACTCTCAAGTGAAAATACAATTGTAACAAATGTAGTAACTCACTCATGCCACAATTAACATGCATCCTCATCTGAGGATATAACTCATACTTCTATCCTAATAATCGTCCCGGCTGCTCAAATGGTTCCTGGACTTACCACACATGTCTGTCCCAAACCGGATATTTCAATAATTGTTGCCCTCGCCAGGCACAATACCTTGATCCCTACTCTTGTATCGGGAAATTTTTTATAACGCACGGGTTTCACTCCCCACAGAAATACCTCTACACATACTCCACTTATCTTTTGTCTCACAAATCATGTTAAGGTGGTCCATCTCTCGGACGTTGGTAGTCTCGACTCAGACGACTATCTCCGTTGTTCCCTTAGTTTTGACGGTCCTAAGGAACACGCTACTAATTTCTACATCTCTCACTGAAATCACCTTTGCCCTGTAGTAATTCAGCTATCCGAATCATTTTAACTGGTTCTCCGTTGGGTCTTCCCATTGTGGTGCTTCACCAACACTGTTTTCCCCCGTCTTACTTTATATAAAGCCTTCGATTCTTGTATCTCCCCACCCGGGGATGTTTACCTTCAAATTAACACTATGCGACAATACCATTTGCTTTAACCGTCCAAGCAGAATTCTGCCAGAAGGACTAGCAATTCTTCTATGTAAATTCTCCCTTTAATATCCCCTTCTCCGTTTCACCTACTTCACCCGGTGTAGGGTTCACTAAATAATTTTATTTCTTCTCACAAAGTGACCTCTGTTTGGCCCTCTTATGTGAGTTCAGAATAACATTCGCCTTTCAACCTGAACATCTGATGAAGGAACTTATGGTCAAACCATACGCGTACACCCTCTCGACATCACATTCCACTTTTAAGTGGGTTGCTTGTTTCTCCCCATTGAAACTCCGCTCTCACGAGACAAGAAAAATTTTCTTCAAATTTTCACTCTCGATTGGCCATACTCCGACACAAGTCCAAGCCTTTGGATACATTGCGTTCGTTTGGCTAGCACATGCCGTCTTCGCCTTTCGAGTATTGCTACTGCTGGTTCTCTTCAATGTTACACCTAACTCTTTCTCTCCCATTCCAACCTTGTTGGATGTGTCTAATTTGACCCCATTCCTACTATAGCTGTACCCGGAAGTCTCAAGTCGCGCCTTAGCCTTCTATATTATCCAGGACTTCCGTGCCATAATATCGGTGACTTCAACTACGGTCATCCTTCTTTAAATAATTCAATTAACCTCAATATATATCTGCCTCCTGCTGTTCACCCAACTGTCTTCGTCTGACGTACTACATTGTTCGGCACACGAATACACCCGATCGCAATACGATTCGCTATCATATACATCATAGCAGGAGAACGAAATTTTACTAAAGGAATCAAGAATCCTAAACATAGGGTTCTATATCAAAGAAAGCTCAGCGGAAACATAATAAGCCGTACAGATCCTAAACGACACTAGAACCTGATGCTCTGATACCACCTGTGACACCCCGACTAATTAAATACCGGGTAGCTACTCCTTTATTAAATTAATTCAAAATGCCAAGTTGGTTCAGCTAATAGCATCACTGTCGAAAACATTTAATGACTAACCACCTAGTATTTAAAAAGTAAGTTGTCAAATTTTAAATTAAATCTGATTAACATGCAATAAAAGAATTATGAAAGAATAACATAACCATTCACCATAAAGAGCAATAGATTAACCAACAAATAATAATAAGTCTGGAGGAAATAGTCCTCACAACAATCCCACAACTGAAATAAATAGAACAGTGTACCCTCAATTAATTACATGCCAAAATCTGAATAACTGAAATATGAAATGTCTCTAAATAGAAATGGGCGACATGCCCTACAAATGATGGAACTGAATATGAAGTCAAAACCAAAGGAAGCGTCTACTAGAAAGACCCTGTAACTTCCATAACAACTACAACTCGTCATCTGAATGGAAATCCTATGCATGGTGTCCTTGTGGCTGGGCACCTAAAAGGTTTTTACAAAAATAGATTTGAAAGCAAACGGGTCAGAGCCCGAAAGTGGAGAGTATTTTAAAAATAGCAAGTGTTTTAATGACATTAAAACAATGAATGCAAAATACATGTTAGGACGTGCACTAACATGAAATCCTCACCTCTCGACTAATTGTGCACTCCTAACGTACCGTACCCATCTAAGTGACATTCATATCTAACTAAACCGTCATAAGTTCTACCCCTTTCTACTCGATTCCCATTATACATTCTAACGTTATCAATTAAATAGAGGCTTTACTCAAACTCGGATTCTCAATTATTAGCAATACCATTCACTACAGGTTATCCCTTTTTATTTTCTCAAAGCGTTACCATAATTATATCAACATGAAAGTCCTCATTATTTAAGCGTATATTATTCACGTCATGAATATACAATACAAGCACCCGAGACTAAGCTGCGGTGCACACATACTCTGCTATCCATCCCGGTACATCACGTACATAAGGATCACGCATTCCGAATCTCTCAGGAATCGTTCATAGATAACAACAATCACAAACAATGGAGGCGAACACAGTCCCATCACATGGGTCACGCACATACCTACGCTCCCATGATCAACAGTCTTATTAACTTCCCAATAAGTCCTTCCCTGAACTATATTCTCGAGGTACCAATCTAAATCCGGGCACACAAGGATTAGATGGCCCTAAGCGAACGTAAACCTCCCGTGATAGCAAGTATGGTAGGTATGTCATACACATAAAATCATATACATATACTAAGCATGCACACATCCTAGTAATTATCATAATTTATTAGTGGTATACTTCTCATTCTGATACCAACTTATAATGTTACGTAATTCACATATCCCCGGTTAATATTAACATCTAATTCGTCAATTATTCTCACATCGTAATTAGTCACTCCCGTCCTAATCCACAATTTTCATTTGGTTCCAATCACACTTTTATGTTTTACTCCTCAATATATCCCAATTATGCCAACTATATTAATTAGTCATCAAGAGAATGTTATCTCTACAATTAAACCAGGTTACGGGACATTAGAAATCAAATCAGGCCAAAAAGGCCAATCTGTCAACTCGTTAGAAGTCTCGTTCGAACGAGAGTTCGTTCGAACGAAGTGGGCATCTAACGAGATCTCGTTCGAACGAAAGGCATCGAACGAACATCCAACTCGTTAGAAGTCAAACTGTCAGCTCGTTAGAAGCTCGTTCGAACGAGCTCGTTCGAACGACCTGGGCAGGTCTTCTAACGAGGTGACAGTTTCGAGCCCAAAATTTTCCTATCTCGTTTTTCTCAATTTTTTTCACCTCTATTCTCATCTAAAAGTTGCCCCAACAGTATTTTAAGGTTTCTAATCATCACTAAACATTCATAGGTCATAACACAACATTTATATAGGGCCAAATCTTCCTATACATCATCTAATTATCACGACTCCCCAATTTTTCCCAAACCTTATGAACATGAACCCTAGAAATTTAAAGTCATCAATTTCCATAAATAAATCCGTTTTTGTAACATAAAAATAGTAATTCTTTTAGTCTAATCACCTAATAACAATTCTACATGAAAACCTATATCCAAATCTGAATTTATAACTCCAATTTCATGGGCTTTTATAAATCTCCCAACACAATGCAAATATATCAATTTTCTAATCATGGAAGAAGCATTCGCTTGAAATTAACGAAATTAAACCACTTGCCTCTGATCTTTCTCTGAATTTGGTGTTGAATCTTGGATGTAGGTTGCTCTCTCCTTTTCTCCCAAGGTTGAAGGTTGAAGATGGGGTTAGGGTTCTCTCTTTGGGAACTTCTCCTAACTTCTCATGAAACCCCCGTAGCCCTCTAATTAGTTAAGTGCTGGTAATGGGTTAGTGGGTTCCTAAATACCCTATTTTAAACTCCCAAAATTCGTTGGTCAAATTTCCTAAAATTCAAAAATTACCAAAATACCCTTTTAAGTTGCCGGTATGGCCTAAAAATGCCCCGGAACCCAAACTAAACCCCAGGCTAGTGTTTTCTGACTATTTCGACCCTTACGGACTCGTTGGCGTACTCAAAATGGCCATATGGTTGATAAAAATAAAATTCTCTTTTTAATTTAAATAATTACATTCCTGACGCGACTGTCACGCGCGTCCCAACAAAATTTTCCAAATTGCCGTATTTCTATCTCACGACAAATTCAATATTTTCAATATTCATATAATGTTATAATCAAATACCAACCCACATCTCATTAGTATTTTATCCGGATTAATTCTCAATTAATTCACATTTAATTTAATTTAATTAATCCCATATATAATATCCAAAAAAGTACGGGGTATTACATCAGAGTGTATGGCCAGTGATCCTATTCCCACTCAACCTCCCTCCTTCACAGTGTATGAGCCCTGAATTTTCGATGATGGCTTTGTTGATACCTGGGCCGAAGGCACCAAGTGATGACATCGACATCTACCTGGCTCCTTTGGTAGAAGAATTAAATGAGTTGTGGTAAGAACATGTGCAATCATTTGACTCTTTTAGAAAAGAAGAGTTTACGCTGAAAGCTATGTTGATGTGGGCAATTCATGGTTTTCCAGCTTATGAGACATTATCCAGTTGTGTAGTACATGGTTATTTGGGGTGTCCTATTTATGGAGAGGAGACTGAATCTCTTCGTCTATCCTTTAGCTCAAAAAACATATACCATTTCCATAGGAGGTTTTTACTCTCGGCTCTTAGTTTCAGATTTGAGAAAGGTTCCAATTGTTTATTGGGCGGGGTTGAACATAGGCTACTGCCGAGACAACTTTCAGGTTCAGAAATTAAAAGTAAATCTTCTGAATGTGGCCCTATTATGCCAGGTAAGAATCTCAATTTACGAATGTCAAGCATAAGAAGACCCCAACTGGGAATGAAACTGAGAAAAGAAAGGCATGGCCTAGAAGGTCAATTTTATTTGACTCGCGTTATTGGAAGAATAACCCGGTGCGTCATGTATTGGATGTGATGCATGCAGAGAAGAACTTCGCTGAACATATTGTGGGAACTTGCCGTGGGGGGAGTCATTCGAAGGATGGAGAAAATGCACGAAAAGAACTTAAATCGTTGAAACTTAAGCCACAAATCTGGTTGAAAGAAGATAGTAGGGGAAGGACAATAGTTCCCCCTGGTGCGTTTACTTTGACGAGTGGGTAAAGGAAGGTGCCTTTAGACACAATATATAATTTGAAGGGCCCATCTAATTTTTTGTCCAACTTGCAAAGGATTGTGAGTTATGCTACTCATGATTTACATAAGTGTAAGTCCCACGATTGGCATGTGATCATGCAATTGATTCCTCTAATTTTTAAGCACTGTTTCTCCAAGCATAAGGATTTGCAGAGGGCTATTATGAAAATTAGTATTACCTTCTCACTCTTGTGTGAGAAGGTAGTCAATGGAGAACACAGAGTGGCCACAAAATTTGCGGTGACCGAAGCGATTTGTGTGTTGGAGAAGTACTTTCCCCCAGCATTCTTTGACATACGTGTTCACTTGTTGGTACACCTATGCGACGAGGTACTTCTTTGTGGTCCAGTTAGATATCTGTGGATGTATCCGTTTGAAAAATTGATGAAAGTTTTTAAAGATTACGTTAAGAATACGTGATACATTGCAGGATCAATTGCAGAGGAATATATCATCGTGGAGTCATCAATATATACTCGGGAATATATGCCTGACTCGACCAATGTTGATGACACTGATGAGTTCGTCGATGATGGTGGTCATGTGATGGGAAAACGAGTGAAATTAACGAGTTTGCAACACGAACAAGTAGCTCGTTATCTATTTGACACACATGAAGATGTCGAAGAATGGAAAATGTAAGTTTCGATTATTATAATGTTTAACATTATTTTATATTATTTTATAGATGATTAATTTTGTAATAAGCAGAAAATATGAAGCCCATGAGAACAATAAAAGACGAAAAACAGTAGTACAATCAGACAGCGAATTTAGGCAGTGGTTGACACAAGAGGTAATTATAATGAAAATGACCGTTATATAACGTTGCATTACACTTAAATTTTACAACTACTATAATTAATTTATCTATATTCTCAGCTCTTAAAGACGGGTGATGCGACATCAAGGCTTGCTCGTCTAGCCATTGGACCCTTGTTCGTGGCACAAGAGTACAAAAAGTATCGATTGAAGGTTACGTTTTCGGCGCTAAAGTGTACGAGGAAAGTACAAATGTACAGAACTCGAGCATTTCATACAAGGCTCTTACTTTCTTTCGAGGGAGCGCAAAAGATAAAAACCTCGTTGAAGCTGAAATGACTTACCATGATGTAATCCGAAATATATTTGAATTGGATTATATAAGCTTCAAAGAGGTTGTATTTTACTGTGACTGGGTAAGAGTTGAGAATAAAAATGCTTGTAAAGTTGATCCTGTCACCAATTTGATCATGGTTGACTTGTCCAAGTTGAAGAGCAACGACCACGTGAGCGATGAGCCATTTGTTTGTGCATTTCAAAAGGTTAACCAAGTGTTTTACTCGGAGTATATCAACAACGAGTCGTGGTCAATTGTCCAATACGCGCTAAAGCATCTAAATAGTAGTGTGGATGACTTGGCTGCTCCTACCGAATATTAATCCATTTTTTATGATATCCCGAATTTTAAATAATTTTTTTATTTGTAATAAATATTCCAATTTGTACCGAAACATCCATTTTTAATGCTTTTAATTGATTTGCACTTTATCATTTTCACTCTTGTGTAGTGTCCGTGTGTGTGGGCAGTAGGGGTGGGGGTGGGGATGTTTAACAATAACAATTCATTTTTATTTGTAGTAATTGTACATATTTGTAGTAACAATTCATTTTGATTTGTACATATTTTCTTTCACTCTCTCTCTCTCTACTTTCAGGTTGGTTTCTCTCTCTCTCTCTCTCTCTCTCTCTCTCTCTTCCATTTATATATATATATATATATATATCTGTGTGTGTGTGTGTATGTGCATGTGTGTGTGCGTGTGGTGGGGGGAGGGGTGGGGAGGGGGTGGGGTTGTGTGTGTGTGTGTTAGGGGTGCACACGGTTCGGTTTGGATCGGTTTTGGTACTAATCCGAGAATCGAACCGACCTGGGTCGGTTCCAAATTTTTGAAACCGGAACCGAATCGACTTTAATACAGAACCGAACCAAACCGAACCAGCGGTTCCCGGATCCGATCGGATCGGTTTTCGGTTCCAAAATCATATTTCATAACTAATTTTTTTTAAGATAAATGTGTTTCATAACTAATTTTTTTAAGGTCAAAATTAATTTTGACCTCAATAACTTAAGTTAGAAACTCAAATAATCACAAAAATATAAATTACAAGTGTTAAATATATTAAATAAATATATTTATGTAATTATAAATCAGTTCGGTCCCGAATTGGTTCGTATCGGATTGGGTTTTTTTACCGTGAAACCGAGAACCGATGTATTGTTTTTTTTCAAACCGGAACCGAACCATTGAGCAAAAAAACCGATCCAAACCGAACCAATGCAGTCGGTTTTGTTCGGTTTATCGGATTTTCGGTTTCGATGTGAGTGTGTGTGGTGGGGTTGGGGCAGGGTGTGTGTGCGTGTGTGTGGTGGGGGGTGGGGAGGGGGGCTGTTTGTGGGTGTGTGTGGTGGGGGAAGGGAGGTTAGGGGGTAGGGATGGTAATAAATATTTTAATTTGTACCGAAACATCCATTTTTAATACTTTTAATTGATTTTCACTTTATCATTTTCACTCTTGGGTAGTGTGCATGTGTGTGGGCAGTAGGGGTGGGGGTGGGGATGTTTAACAGTAACAATTCATTTTTATTTGTAGTAATTGTACATATTTGCATGTCTTCTTCTAATTAATTTTGATTTGTACTAATAACATTTTGTTACAACAAATGTCTCCTTCAGGTATTAAGGCGAGGATGATGTCGTCTGGGCTTAGTGGTAGTGGAGGCGACGAGGGCTCCTCGGCCCCTTGGCTCCCCAAATATGGCAAATTAGGGATGTCCATCGAGAACAAGTCGGGGCTATTAGCGAGATTCCTCGAGCTGGTAAAGACGATCATCGTCCCAGGGTACATTAGTTGGAAGGAGGTGCCATATGAGGTCAAGTTAGTTGTTTGGGTGGCACTACAAGTAATGTATTTATATTTATATTTATATGAGTATTTCGATTTCGATTTCAATTTCATTTTCATTTTATATTTATAGTTATATTTATTCGCAACTAACATTGTATTTGTTGGACAAGAACAATTCAGCCTGGATCCAAAGTTACGCGATTCCGTCTTGGAGCAGTTGAGGGAGCAACACAAGACGTGGAAGAAAAATATATGGACCCGGTGCTTTGGGAAGACACGAGAGTTCGTTATCTGAATGCGTGAATCCTTCCCGCCGAAGGAGCCTATTTCATTGGCACAATGGCAAAAGTTCATTGACAATGAGATCGGGGAGCGATAATTGGCATCTCGTCAATCGGGGAGGGAAAATCGGGACAAAAAGACGGACGTGTACTAAAAAAGTTCAACTTGTCAAGGTCAATGACCGTGACAAGTTTGTGACAAAAAAATTTGTCACCCCAGGAATTGTCACAGTCATTGACCTTGACAAGTTGAACTTGTCAAGGTCAATGACCGTGACAATTTGGCAGATTTGGTATAGTGATAACAGTTAGGGACATAACAGTTGGGGAACATAACAGTTTACACTACAACAGTATAACAGTTAGGGACATGAGAACATAACAGTTAGGGAACATAACAGCATTACAGTTTACACTACAGTAGTTTGATAGTTTGGTAATATCTCATTTTAAAGTGATTCATTGAAATTTTGACCAAACATAACAGTTAGGGACATGAGACCATAACACAAACAACTCCTAAATTACACTACAACATTAAAAGCTTCATATTATTCCCTATGAGGACTACGACATTAAAAGCTTCATGTTACACTACAACATTAAAATCTTCATGTTATTCCCTTTGAGGACTTCTTAAATCATAGAGCAATTCCTAAATTTAATCTTTTTCTCTTATACTACACTCCAATACATAAAAATTTAAATTTAATACCAATTCCTTGTGACTCAAAATGCTTACTCAAACACTCGACCTATAAATAAACAACAATAGTGGCCCCAAAACCAAATTACTCATTCCCCTGTGCCCTTGTGGACCATATGACTGTCTTGCCTTTATAGCAGCATAAGAAATTAAAGGAATACAATGAATCAAACACACTACCAAATATCAAAATCAAAAAAATGGCTATGAATGATAGGAGGGAAAACATGGACAAAGCTTAATGAAATTTATATTGCATAACTAAATCAATTTCAATAATAAATATGATGATTTGAAAGTAATAAAAAAGGTAAAAATATAAAAGTACTGTAGCATAACAATGTTTAAACGTAAGAATAAAGCAATACCCACTAAGAAATTGTAGCATAACAATGGACACTAAAACTAAAAAAGTAGAAGTCACTGCCGTGAAGAGATGCCTTAGGATGAATGTTGGAGTTTAATCCAGGATGCCTTAGGATGAATGTTGGAGCTCAATCCAGGATAAAGTAAAAATTCACTGAAAAAAATAGATTCGGTATAATACCGGTAGTGACTTCTACTTTTTTTCCAGTGAATTCACAATATAACATCCAATGAAAAAACAGATTGTATATTAGATTGTATATCGTGATATATTGCGATATACAATCGTGATATACGCCTGCATCCATGATATATCAGATTGTATATACACAATATATCAGATTATATATACACGATATATCAAATTGTATATTCACTGATATAGGTGTATATACAATCGTGATATATGCCTGCATCCATCTGATATACATGATTGTATATTCTCTGATATACAAACTCAGAATTTCAAACTCAGAATCTAGGTGTATATACAATCATGATATATGCCTACATCCACGATATACAATATGATATACAATTGTATATTCACTGATATACAATCTGATATATCCACGATATACCGGTATTCACTATTTCAAATAGATTGTATATCACGATATAGCATCCACTGAAAAAATAAATTGTTACTAATATACAATCTTTTATTTCAATTTCATTTCATCTACCCATTTCACTAAAAGGTCTCATTGTATTGGAATATTGAATAAGCAGGTTGAGATATAATAAGCAGGTTCATACATCGAAGTACAACATGTGTATAATCATAAGATCTAGTAGGGCTGCAAGCCGGACACGCTGGATGTGGTAGCCCGAGGAAAGAAAAGGATGCAATAGAGTTTACTTGAAAATTTTCCATTCAATCAAAAGTATCAGTTCCTATTCTACTTTGTATCAAGTAGAGGGATCTTCTGTTTATCCCATCAATCGCTTTAAAATAGCTTATTATAATTAGGCAAGTTGTCATCCGAAATATGTCCTTAGTTTGCTGAATCTCTCTCATGCATCATCGCTAGGACAGAGGGCGCATTCCTTTTTTGAAAGACTTCTCGGGGAATCTCTCGTACTGTATTGATCGGTCGAACGGGTGAAAAAAAGAGCCCGTATTTATTTATTTAAAAATATACATGCGGGGTCACGTAAGAAACACGAAACAAAACTCATGTAATACACACGAATGCACATTGTACATATTAGGTCTTGTCAATATAACTACTCAACTGTATTATCATCATAGCTACTCAACAGTTACAGAAAATTAAAAAAAATCACACAAAGTTATGCCTCAAAGTAACTAACACAATACCGGAGAAGTCACAAATCGTAAGTCATGCCTTGAATGTGATTTCATGAATCAAACTATCATCCGCAAAAAGGAGATTTGAAATTGAAGGGATGGTAAGGATCTCTTTGATGCCATCTACATACTCCAAACTATCATCTGCAAAAAGGATATTCGGAATTGAAACATAAAATCGACCCCAAATAGAAATCGACCCCAAATTTATTTTGTTTGGATCGATTTGGTTTGAATCTATTTTGTTTTGAGGATTTTCGATTTCCAATTTGTTGAATAAAGTTCTTGGTTCAGCTTTGCTATCGCGAGAGCCTGAGAGTGCCCACCAATAGTATCAACTAAACCTCATGAAGCAGCTTCATCACCAGTCCAAACTCTCCCTTGAGTGACCTCTTCCATTTCATCTACCTGTCACAGAATGATTACGATTGCAACAAATTAAATTTAATCTTATTTAATAACGACGTTACGAACCTTTAGTGAACTTTCTAGAGAATGTATGTATAACGATTCAATAGAAAACATAACAATTCAAAAATATATAGCAGTTCATAGGTAGAGAATGAAAATAAAAACGTATAACGTAAGAGGTAAGCTTTCTTGCAGTTATGAACGGATATAATTGTTTTAGCAGGGAAAAAACATCACAGGTATGCTCAGCTCATATGCTATAAGGTATAAAATATGTATTTGCTATAAGGTATAACATGTATAAAACATATTACAAAGGTATAAGGTATGGTCGTTTTATATTCTGAGTATGACAGTGGTGTATTGAAAAATACAAAATTGAAAAATTAAGAATATAGTGCCCTTTTAACCTTACATCAGTAAATTGAAACAAAAACACCAATAAGAAGCAAGGGTAACATGCTAAACTAAATTACTAACTAACTATTTAAAATATTTAAATAAAATGATCAAATAACTGAAAAAATAACAGCGCTCAAATCTTGAAATAAAACCAGTTAATTTCAATAGAGAGAACCTCCAGTTTGGGGGGATAATTAATTTATGAAGAGGGGTCCTTGGCATTTTTAATGAAAGTAGGAGGGTAGAGAATAGAAGCAATTCGTCCCCAAACATGAAACCACAGACATCAAAATCACGGTAGTCTTGACGCCTTCAATGAAGCAGATTAGGCTTAACACCAAGATACCATATACATCAACATCAGTTAATACCTTTACAAAATCGATGGGGGAAATCAACGATCGTATAAATGTGACTAAATTCCATTCCATTTTTTCACAGAAGATGATCTGGAAGTAGACTGCAATTGGAACATAGAGATTTTATAGCATCACAATTATCTATTAATTACCTTAAAAAGAGAAAAAATTATAAACAAAGAACCAATAGATGTTGTATGTATATACTTTAGTCATGAAAGATGAAGATTATAAACACAAAGCACATAAACACAAAATTTGTAGCCTTTTAAGCAAGAAGCGATTGGTTTTTGGCTTAATAGAGGAAGGTTCTCGTAGACTTGGAAGCGTAAATCTAACTATTAGTGGAGGGTACTGTTGATACAAAAATTAGTCAGCTGATGTGGACCTATTATATGAAGACATGTGTTATCCTACATGGCCTGAATATAATTACCGAGCAACTTAAAGCACCGAGCTACTCAGCGTACCGAGCTACTCAATATACCAAGCACTTGGTCAAGAAGATCAAACGACGAAGACATATTCAATGAACATTCTTACCATGTACAGATGTATTCGTCCATTTAATAAACGATGTGTTGTGTATTCACATTGATAACCTATGGGCTATAAATACATTGTAATACCCCCATAGCGGGGCAAGCTTTTATTAGCAAACGCAAGGCAAAAAATACCCAGCAATACAAGATAGTGGACGTAGGCCATTTTCATTAAGGCTGAACTACTTTAAAAATCCTTTGTCTTATTTCTTATTTCACATTTATCTATGATTAATTAATTAGATCAAATCTAGTTTTTATATCAACAAATTGGCGCCGTCTGTGGGAACGTCTATATGTAGCGTTTTCACTAAAACATTCATCACAAATGGCTGAGATCCCAGAATCCAGTAACAGGAATAATGATCGAGTTCCCCCCAATCCATCTGCTCCCCCAACTATTCAAGATCTCACTGGCATAGTAGCCAATGCGTCAACTCATTCAAACTGTTTGTAACGGAGCGCCTGCTCAGTCAGGTCAACGAAGCGTTCAGAGACCCACCCATTTGTCGTCTTCAAGAACCAGACGTACGCTATTCTCAGGTGTTTCTCAGTCCAGACGCACTAACTCTCATCATCCTGAGAGGACCAATGATCCCTCATATCAGCCTGGCCGAACCTCTTCCATAAGAGCTACAGATTCTCAACAAAATGTTACTTTAGCCCCAGAACGAACAAGCACTCTGGAGAGGTTGAGTAGAGCCTCTCCCTTTGACCGTTTGGGCCCTAGTAGGAATGGAAATCCCCCTAGTACTGCGTTGAGAAATTCTCAATAACCAAATAATCTAAAGGAAGGTTCTTCCCACTCACGACAAATAATTCGTAATGAAAGATCCCAAGAGGAGAATTCAGCGCGATTTATTGCTCGGGAAAATAGGTTTGAGCCTGAAAACAACGTATGGAAGCGATCCATTTAGAGGTTGCAAGACAGGTTAGGGGAAATGGCTAAGGCCAAGAACCCTCTCCAAAGAACTTTCATCAAGGGAGAACCTTTCGTATAGGCAATTGTAGATTTTCCCACACCATCAAAATTTAAAGCTCCTGTAGTAACACCTAAGCTGCTGCTGATATCTATGTAGTTCCTGATGAGATAAAGTGTAGAGCATTCTCAGGAACTATCATTGGGTCAGCCCAAATATGGTATAACAACCTTTCTCGTGGGCTGATTGCTACATTCCATCAGCTAGAAGAGCTCTTCATAGGGAATTTCTATTTTGGAGCGAAGCCAGTGAAGAGAGTAGCACACCTACTAAGTGTAAGGCAGAAAACAAGAGAGAACATCAGAGATTACATCACTTGTTTTAACAATGAGAAACTTGAGGTAATCGACTACGAGGAGAAGACAACCATTACAGATCTGATGAGTGGTCTATTACCCAATAAGTTGTATTATAAATTATCCAAAGATCCCCCTAAGACCATGGCGGAACTGATGGTAAAAGCAACTAAGATCATGAACGCCAAAGAAGCCATGGCTGTGAAGAAGAATGCTGACACAAAAACAGAGACGAAAGTTGAAGGTAAAATTGAGAGGAAAGATCCAAAGCACAACGGGGACAGCAAGCAGCCGAAAGGCAAGGAAACGCTAGAGCAGTTGAGGAATTATGGGAATTATACTCCCTTAAAGGTGGATATAAACCATATTCTGGAGGAGATAAAAAACAACGAGGAGCTAGCTTGGCCAGATAAAATGAGGACAACCACTGACAAGAGGGATAAGTCCAAATATTGCGAGTTCTATTGAGATCACGGCCATACGACCAAGCGTTGCATATCTCTCCAGAATGAGATTGAATCACTTATTCGATGAGGAAAATTGAGCAGGTTTGTTGATCGTCAGAATGATATAAAGGTTAACAAAATGTCAACCCGCCATCCGAAATAGGGGGTGGCCAGCCCGATACTCCAAAATAACGGAATCATGGATGGAATCATTCTCAGCATCATAATAAAATATAGAATATCCAGGATAACCACCTAATATTTCAGAAAATGGGTTGCCAAAAATTTTGTTTTAAAGTTAAAGAAAGAATTTAAATAACCCAATACTAAAAAGAAAATGGAAACCCCGAGATTTAATATATACTATAATAACAACAAGTATGCAGAAAACGGACCGAATATGCTGTCGGTCCATAGTCTCATACAATATGATACCACAATTTCAATAATTTATATAATACATTACATTAAACAATTACAAAGGCTTGGTCCTCACGCCCGAATAAAGACTTAACCTTAACTAGAGTGCAAAAGTGAAAGCGGCTATACAATATGACCCGTAATACCCGCAAAGCATCACGGCTCGTCAAAATCACCGGGATAGGAAAGTCAGAACACGCATCCTTACGGTGGAGTACCTGAGTGGATACAAGATGCAAGCACGACAAGAAA
Organism: Sambucus nigra; assembly: GCA_949130495.1. Classification (NCBI taxonomy): domain Eukaryota; kingdom Viridiplantae; phylum Streptophyta; class Magnoliopsida; order Dipsacales; family Adoxaceae; genus Sambucus; species Sambucus nigra. The sequence continues at coordinate 200,644,976 of OX422217.1, forward strand.
AATGAACGGGTCAGGGCCCGGTTCTATATGATTACCAGATGAATAAAAGAGTATGACAGTTATGAATGATAAATCATAATGAAAGAGAAAAAAGAATCTACCTACAAAAGTTAAAACACAAGATAAACAGGAAAATGAAATGAGTAACATTAATCTAACTTCAGCATGTGCATCCATTATCACATATATCTTTTCCTTAACAGGAAGTATATATATATAATCACAATCTTATGCTCTTTATGGCATTTTTATCTCAATTTTACTTTCCGTGAAAAAAATCCTTTCCTTATCAGGAAAATAATCATTTTCAAATGCTTTTTGTGGCATTTATATGTGCTCTTTATGGCACTTCACTATGCTCTTTATGGCATATATAATCCATCAAGTCCCACTTGATTATGAATAGTTATATTTATATACATATAACGATTCTAAGACCGCCCGTTCGGGTTTTCCCACTGTACGCGCCCCTAAATGACCATCATCTTCCAGGGCCTATCATTAAGATAACCTGGGTACCTATAACGCAAAACGTCTAGAAGCGGACATGTGCCTGCGGGGTAGTTATAACCACACCCGGAATTACCTACCCATCGCAAAAAATATACAACACAAACGCTCACATGGCCTAGGACTATATCCACCCTGCATTCATTAGCCAGGGGGCTTCACCTCACACGCGAAATTCCCTTATGATGTCATTTAGAGAGGGTGTGTTCAAACCATTTTATTTACCATTTTCAAAATTTAAGTAAATTATCATTTACCATATTCATGATTTAGTAAATTATCATTTACTATCATCATTAGCATTTCCATTTACCATTTTCATATGTGTTTCATTATAGGAAACCATGATCATTTACATTATGTAAATTACAATACATTCTCTCCGGAGCCATACCTAATACATCTCATCATTTTAACCTCAAAGGAGTAAATAAACTTTTAATTATCTTTAAACATTTTGGGATATTACTTTAAAACCCTAATACTATCATACCTCAAAGGAATGAATAAACTTTCAATTTATTCTCCCAACATTCGTTTAAGGTGTTATTATGGACCATCAAGGTTAACCTAGCTCAGTTGAGCTTCTAAAGTCTCCCAAACATAACACTACATCTCCTAGTTTCATAACAATCAACTAGAAGAAAAATTGCCCTAGCATCAATAGGCATAACCCCGGAAAACCCCCACATAACCCATTCCTAATGTAGGGTAATTAACTAACTCATCACACACTCTAGGACACTAAGTTTACTTCATTCAAGAAGGTTCCTAGGCCCTAAACTTAAAGAAAATGATTTGAAATTAAGTTATAAAAATTAACTCAAAAACAGCCTGATTCCGAATCGATTCTCCAAAGGGCCGAATCGATTCGCCCCAGGCAGCGAATCGATTCGCCCAAAAGCGAATCGATTCGGATGACAAATCCAACATTCTTCTTCAGCCGAATCGATTCGGCCTTATTCCGAATTGATTCGGGTTTGCAGATCTGTAGGATGACCCCTTAGCGAATCGATTCGCCCTAGGGCCGAATCGATTAGCCCCTGCGATTTGGCCAAGAATGGGGATACGGGTTATAAACCCTAAATTTCCCCAAATCCTAAATCTCTTCCATTTTTACACACAACCAAAAACATTAAACTACCCCAAATTGTCCTACATAATATATAACAACTATAATCCATAATTTCCTCATCAAAATAAGATTAGGGTTTAAATCCCATAAATTCCATTTTTGATCCATAAATGCAAATACACAACTATCATACAAATTAATCATCTTAAACCATATATTATCAAGTAGAAAACTTGCCTTAGAGTTGAAATCTCAGATTTCTTGGGGATAGATGCAATCCAAGCTTCAATCTCCAAATCTCTCTCATTTCTCCTCTTTTCTCCCAAGCTCTCTTCCTCTCTCTATCTCTCAATGTTTAAGACACAAAATAGGGAAAAATAAGGGGATTTGGAAGACTAAAATCGGGACTTAAGTTAAAACTCCCAACTTAAATGGTTAACACCACATTGAAATGACTCCCAAATACGCATTTAAGTTAAAACCAGTCAAAAGTGCCCGGAACCCAAAAATATAATATGACACTTATTTTGACTGTCTCGGACATTCCGGGATTAACTACACCCTCTAAATTGGCATCCGGAAAATCTATAAATTATTTCGAATTACAACTTTATTTAAGCCATAATGTCATTTAAAATATATGACACTATAAAACATGCAACCTGGTGATATTTACTTTCATATACAGTGAATATGCATCAATCTAGTAAATATTAACTTCTAACTCATTAAATTAATATTTACTCCAGTTCCAACATTTTATATATTTACCTTATGCAGTAAATTAATATAAATTGAGCCTCCTAAAAACGAGGGTTGCTACATACTGCCCCCCTTATGAGGGAATTTTGTCCCCAAAATTCGGGCATACCCTAATCACACAAAGGGTACACTACTAATTAGGATTCAATCACCCTAAACAAACCCCTCATTACCACCACGTCCTAAAATGGACTCAGACTAAGGTCGACCGTATCGGTCTCAGTCTATAATCTTTGTGCCTTGGCGTAGCACAAAGGGTTCCTCACAAACTATCAATTCTAACTTCCTACGACGGAAGATGCTAACCAGGCGATTCGGTGTAAATGGTCTTACATCTTGAATTGCCTTACATCTCACCACAGGGGTACTCACACCAACGCTAAATGGCTTAACCCCGACACCACTCAACTTCTCTTCACATAGGCATAGCCCTTCAAGGCATATGGCTCAAAAGCCCAATCCTTAAAGAAATGTTCCGGGACCGTTCCAAGTCCAAGGAACCAATTATTCACTGGCCCCATTCAACGAGTATACAAATTACTCACCCAGCTACACAAGGCCACACACGGTGCCATAACTTAGGAAATGATTCATAAGGCCACTCAAAAATCCTAATTAGTGTACGGGAAATTTTCATTCCATACAAGCTACTGCTCCCATCCATTTGGTTAGCCTAAGGCTCCCCTTTAAGGTATGCCTTTCGGCCTTATGTTAACTTGCTCCATCCACTTTAGGGTGGAAAGATATACTCCATTTCCATACGGTTCCCATTCCTTCATGGAAACTTGTCCAATCTTCGACATGAATTATCGAGTCTCGGTCCACCACTATTGTTAGGCACTGCACACGGTTTTACCACCACTCCATAAAAGAAGCGGGACATACTCTTCTACATATCATCCGCCCGTAATTGCCGAAAAAGCAACAGTTTGGTCAAGCGATCATCAATTTTCTCAAATATGATCATGACCAATTTGGGGCCGGCAATTCAAAGAAAACGTCTTTGGATATACCCTTCTTCATTCCACCGCTACTCATCTTCACACGAGTAGGTGAAATGGTCAATTATAGACCGAAATGTTCTTGCTACAAAGTCTTCCGAGTCATGCTCGTTTCATTTGGCTTTCCATGCCAACACAAATATCTCCGACGGGTATCTTACTCGACGCATAGACTACCCCAATCGCATTTCCTTAGCGAATGAGAATATCCAATTGATAGTTCTTTAAGAACTCCAAACACCAACTCTATTCCTCCCACAACATACTGCAATAACTTGTTGCTCGCGAGAAAGACTAAATTTACCTGCCCAGGAAGTAGTGCCTCCATTTCTTTAAGGCAATTTCCACCGCAACGAATTCTACTTCAAGCGTGGGATACTACTTCCCACAAGTTTAAGCTTGTGAGACACATAGACAATGGGTTCATGTTCCAGTATTATTACTCCGCACTCCTGGCAGAGACTTATTCATTAAATTCACCCTCGAGCTTAACCACATGAACTCGGGAGTGAAAGTCAATTCATCCATTTTAACTCCCCGGAAGTTAGGTTACCAATGTGACACTCTAACTAAGAGAGGTCTCATCTCCTTCGGTCTATCCTATGAAATTTCTCGGGATTCCATACTCCTCGTTCCTAGGGATCTAATCCCCCTTAGAGTCAACCCACGACCTATTCGTGGTCAACTCCTTATAGTTCTTCCTAAATCAACATCACATGCCCTAATGTCCTTACGTCCTAATAATTCTAAGGTCTAACAATACATATCCTATCTAAGTCGTATACATATAATGTTAAGTATATCCCTAGTGCCCAAGACCAATCTCAACTCCCGACATTCGCTCGGTTTCATGCGTGGGACGTCTCATCGAAGCGAAATCTAAATAAGGAACCCTCCCGTTACACTACTTGAAAGAGTCTAATGACCTTGTGATAATTGATTAACTTCGCAACTTTCTAATATAGCATACTTATTTAATTTTAGCCCCTAATCATGCATCTAAAGTGCAAGTGTCAACCCATAAACAAATAAAGCAAGCGACACAAAGTTAAGGAAAAATCCCCGAAGGGCAAAACCTTTTATTTCTAGAACTTTGAATAATTTACAAGACCATTGACTTATATAAAACCTGATAATCTCCCACAAGTGTAACGCACGGTGTCTTCGTCAAATCTTCAAAGCAACGGCTAGAAACTGTGTCGGCTGGAATCTCCCACAGGAACTCCAGGTGGTCAGCAATGAAGAATAGAGACGGCTTCTCCATAAGGGTTGAACAATAACAAAATTGTGTTCTAGGGTTCCAAAAGATTCACAAAAGTAATTGGGATTTTTGTGTGTGAATCAAAAAGATGTTTGGCACATCAAAAATTGAAGTCTTGTTGTGTTTGTACACTTAAAAACGTTTTCTCAAAGACTTGAAAAATATACCACCGAAATAGGTATATATATAGGAAAAATAAGTTGGTGGATAAAAAACACACGGAACTGATCGAGTTTATCCCAGGCGGACCGGTCCGGCTTGGAAGCGGATCGGTCCGAGGTCGGACCGGTTCGCTTTTAAAAGAGGCTTCATCGGTTTGCATTCGATCCGTGGTATACTGGACAAAGAAAATCGGTTCGGTAGGTAGGCGGACCGGTCCAGGGGCGGATCGATCCGGTAGGTAGGCGGACCGATCTAGGGGCGGATCGGTCTGGTAGGTAGGCGGACCGATCCAGGGGAGGATCTGTCCGGTAGGGAGGCGGGCCGGTCCGGGTTCCCAGAAAAATAAAAAAACTTTTAAAAGCCTCATTTTGCTTGAAAAAACTTACTTCCTAATTTTATAAAAAAACATTTTATAAAAATTTCCTAATACTAAGTATGAACTTTAAGGAACATAAAAACAAAACTTTACCAAGTTCATTCTCGCAGAGGCTATGATGTTGAAGAAGCTTTGATATTCGGATCCGTTGATGTAGATGCGATCTTGAATTTCTTCAATGGTGAAATGGCATACGACATACAAATTGATAATGGACAAAAATGTCCTTACACTACAACCTCGCCTCGTCGGTCCTCAAGATGTAACGGTCTAAAATACATGATCGGGATCGATAAAAGTCAAACTCGCAACCCTGTTAATAAAATTCTACTTCTATATCTTACCATTGCATAATTAAGGATTTCAACTAATCAGACATTTACTTTCTGTAAAGTCTTAAAAATATTTATCCAATACATAATTACGTCATTTTAAACAGCCTTCTTATCAAGGCATAACCCGAAGTCTCAATTCGACTTCGTATCTCAGTCTCCCTCACATCAATTAGAGGAGAGGACTATATTCAGTGCTTCTATCTCGCACTTTAGTAGCCCTTAATCACTCAACTACGTGATTCTCGGCTAAACCTTCCAACCCCACTTCTAACAACAAAAATAAAATAAAAGAAAGAGAAAAGAATAGCGTATATCCAATCACAACATCGTTAAGTGTTCATGCAGCGGAGTGTCTCGCAAAGCTAAATCCAAACAAGGAACCCCTCCGACACATGCCTACTTAAGTCGTTGATCATGGAGATAAGGCGTGTCAAACACAAACAAGGCAAACGAACAATCAAACACTTAAGCAAAATAACACAACAAGAAATGAAAATCCTACTTACTTCAAACCACCCCCATAATACCTCAACCTGTATCCAGGAGAGAAATTATAGGACAACTAGTTCCATCCTGAAACTAGAAGTAGGATAGCCTCGCAATCTATTTGCTTGCTATCACCCCAAACAAATCCAAAATATCTCTACCCGCATATTATACATAAATTAAGAGAAAGGAAAAATAACATCTCTCCACTCCAAACGTCGTTAAGGTTCACGCGTGAAGCGTCCCGCAAAAGTGGAATCCAAACAAGGAACCCCTCCTATGCATTACTACTTAACCTTGTTGGTCGTGGAGATAAGTCATAGCAACCACATACAATGCAAATAAACAGGAAGACACTCAAACCAAGTACACATAATACAAGTAGCAAATGTGACACGTATACATTTAAAATATCATCACTCGCTTCATAACGAGTGAGGAAAACATAAAACTTACCTACCACGGAAGTCATATAATTACCCTTTCATAATAGCGTCAATACTACTACGAGCTCAATATACACACCCGAATCTATAGTCGACACAATACTACTCTATCACTTTATGGGGGACGCACTACTCACTACTAAGGTGGAATTACCACCAACATGCTGGCTAAATCACTCCGGGCAATACTAATGGTTCTCAGACACCGTACTCGAGTCTTACCCGAACCAATATTACTTCCATCAACTCCCTAACAAAAGAGAGCACGCTATCGGCCTTCCTAACCGTATAACTCCTTATTCACTGTCGGCCTCTGACCGAACCTCGTGTGAACATTCGAGAATCCAACTTCTCATCAATCCAGTTATCCCAGAGAAACTCATTGTTGATAGTGTCCACCGGGGTTCTTCATGGGCAAAACTTCCTGCACCCATAAATATGGTGACTACGTTCCCACCATTTTAACACTACTCCTACGAGTGAAGGATTTTCCTCCATCCTTATCATCTGGGTACTTTTACACTCCTCCTCTAGGCCAAACTCCTGGACCTTGTGCATCCACCAATTAAGGACGCATCTCTTCCATCTTACTTCAGCATGTGGCCCTTGTCAGGGGCTCCTCTCCACTTTAATTTTAACATCGCTTGGATTCCCAAGCTTAGTACCACTCTCTACTTTTAGCGGTACTGGGAAAACTACATCCACTGTAATTGGTAGTCGCAGTAGCAAGATAAGGAAATGCTACAAAAAGGAAGCGAGCTCCATAGCGGTCCTCATCTCCGACCACAACATACAATCCTTAGTAATTCCGTCTCATGACGCCTTCACAACGACCTTCCCCTGGCATCCTTCTTCAATCGACCTACGAATCTCACACGAATGCGCAAAAGATTATATGGGTTCTACCTCATGGCAGAAGAACGAAATCTCACAAGAGAAATCAACGATCTTAATCCTAAGGCTCTATGTCAAATCAAAAGCAACGCTGAAAACGTATCGCGTCCACACAGATTCGTAAGGACTCTAGAACCTGATGCTCTGATACCATCTGTGACAACCCGCCATCCGAAATAGGGGGTGGCCAACCCGATACTTCAAAATAACGGAATCATGGATGGAATCATTCTCAGCATCGTAATAAAATATAGAATATCCAGGATAACCACCTAATATTTCAGAAAACGGGTTGCCAAAAATTTTGTTTTAAAGTTAAAGAAAGAATTTAAACAACCCAATACTGAAAAGAAAATGGAAACCCCGAGATTTAATATATACTATACTAACAACAAGTATGCAGAAAACGGACCGAATATGCTGTCAGTCCACAGTCTCATACAATATGATACCACAATTTCAATAATTTATATAATACATTTCATTAAACAATTACAAAGGATTGGGCTGTAATACCCCGTACTTTTATGGATATTTATTTATGGGATTAATTAAATGTGAATTAATTGAGAATTAATCCGGATAAAATACTAACGAGATGTGAATTGGTATTTGATTATAACGCTATATGAATATTGAAAATATTGAATTTGTCGTGAGATAGAAATACGGCAATTTGGAAATTTTGTTGGGACGCGTGTGACAGTCGCGTCAGGAATATAATTATTTTAATTAAAAAGTAAATTTTATTTTAATCAATCGTATGGTCATTTTGAGTGCGCCAACGAGTCCAGAAGGGTCGAAATAGTCAGAAAACACTATCCGGGGGTTTAGTTTGGGTCCCGGGGCATTTTTGGGCCACACCGGCAACTTAAAAGGGTATTTTGGTAATTTTGGAATTTGGGGAATTTTGACCAACGAATTTTGGGAACCCACTAACCCATTACCAGCACTTAACTAATTAGAGGGCTACGGGAGTTATAGGAGAAGTTAGGAGAGGTTCCCAAAAGAGAAAAACCATAACCATCATCTTCAACCTTCAACCTTGGGAGAAATTGTAGAGGAAAAGAGAGCAACATCCAAAATCCAACATCAAATTCAGAGAACAATCCGAGGCAAGTGGTTTAATTACGTTATTTGCAACGAATGTTTCTTCCATGCTTAGACATTTATGAAAATTGCATTGTTTTGGGAGATTGATAAAAACCCATGAATTTGAGGATTAAAACTATAAACCATGTTAGGATTTGCATGTAGACATATTCTGGATGAATTATGAATTCATACTATAGCCCTTGATAATTCAAAAAACGGATTTAAGAAGAGGATTATTGTTGATTTTGAAAGAAATTGAAAACTAGGGTTCTTGATGATATTTTGATCTAAATAAGGCCTTTGGGTGAAGATTAATTAGTTTTAGAACGTTAACAATGTTGTAGGATGATTATTTGATGATATTATAATGTTAGAATGGAGTTTCATGCATTGTAATGGATTTTTGGGACGATTTGAGGACTGCCAAGCGAAGAAGTCCGTAACTTATCTGGTGCAATCGATCGATCGACATTCATCAGTCGATCGATCGACCACCATCGATCGATCGATGTTCAAGGTCGATCGATCGACCTTCCCAGAATGAGAAATATTTTCCCTAGTTAAATTTTAATGATGTTAACCCTTAGAAAATTATTAATGGAGATTTTATGAATATCCTTAGACTTAAGGAAGACCAGTAGGTATGGTTATAAAATTTGGACCTGCGTTAGAATTCAATTTGAGGAATTATTATGAAATCTAATAAAATTCGATGAGTGAGATAATATTAGGGTTAAAGGAGTAAATTCGAATAATTTGATGAAATGAGGTTTGGGGCAGAAGTAAGGATCTTAAGAATAATGATGTTATATGTGGGAATAATAGGAGACTTAGTAATCCCTTTGAGATAGGTTTTAAGTACAAGAAACTATGACGTGAGATGTGTCGACAGTATACATTATATATTATCGGAAGATTTAAAAATGTATAAAATTGGAATAATGGTATAAGGATGTAGAATATACCTTTATTAATAATGAGATATCTAAGATGTGTGAATGCTTAGTATATGACTTATGTGTATGACATACCTACCATACTTGCTATCACGGGAGGTTTGCGTTCGTTTAGGACCATCTAATCTTTGTGTGCCTACGGGGGGATATAGATTAGTACCTCGAGGACATAGGTCAGAGAAGGACTTATTGGGAAGTTAATAAGTCTGCTGATTGTGGGAGCGTAGGTATGTGCGTGACCCATGTGATGTGACTGTGTTCGCCTCCATTGATTGTGATTGTTGTTATCTGAGAACGATTCCTGAGAGATTCGGAATGCGTGATCCTTATGTACGTGATGTACCGGGATGGATAGCAGAGTATGTGTGCACCGCAGCTTAGTCTCGGGGTGCTTGTATTGTATATTTATGATGTGAATGATATACGGTTAAATGAACAGACTTGTCATGTTAAATTATGAGAATAATTTATAGTAACTCCTTGAGAAGATAAATAAGGGGATAACCTCCAGTAAATGGTAGTGCTAATAATTGAGAATTCGAGTTTAAGTAAAGCTATCTATTCAAGTGATAACATTGGGAATTCATATTGTGAATCGAGTAGATGGGTTAGAACTTATGTCGGTTTAGTTATATATAAATACCACTTAGATGGGTACTGTACGTTAGGAGTGCACGATTAGACGAGAGGTGAGTATTTCATGTGAGAGCACGTCCTAACATGTATTTTGTATTCTTTGTTTTAATGTTATTAAAGCACTTGCTGTTTTTAAAATACTCTCCACTTTCGGGCTCTAACCCGTTTGCTTTCAAATCTATTTTTGTAAAAATCTTTTAGGTGCCCAGCCACAAGGACACCATGCATAGTATTTCCATTCAGGTGACGAGCTGTAGCTGTTATAGAAGTTACAGGACCTTGCTAGTAGACGCTTCTTTTGTCTTGACTCTATTCAGTTTTCATCATTTGTAGGGCATGTCGCCCATTTCTATTAGAGACATTTCATATTTCAGTTATTCAGATTGTTGGCATGTAATTAATTCAGGATATACTGTTTTATTTATTTCAGTGGTGGGATTGTTGTGAGGAGTTTTCCTCCAGACTTATTATTATTTGTCGGTTACTTTATTGAGACTTTATGGTGTATGGTTATGATACTCTTTCATAATTCTTTTATTGTATGTTAATCATACTTAATTTAAAGTTTGACATCTTACTTTTTAAATACTATGTGGTTAGTAATGATTAAAATATTTTCGACAGTGATGCTGTTAACTGGACCAACTTGACATTTTGTATAAATTTAATAAAGGAGTAGCTACCCGGTATTTAATTAGTCGGGGTGTCACAGGTGGTATCAGAGCATCAGGTTCTAGTGTCCTTTAGGATCTGTGCGGCCTATTATGCTTCCAGCGTAACTTTCTTTGATATAGAGCCCTATGTTTAGGATTGTTGATTCCTTTAGTAAAATTTCGTTCTCCTGCTATGATGTATATGATAGCGAATCGTATTGCGATCGGGTGTAATCGTGTGCCGAACAATGTATTACGTCAGGCGAAGACAGTTGGGTGAACAGCAGGAGGCAAATATATATTGAGGTTAATTGATTTATTTAAAGAAGGATGACCGTAGTTGAAGTCACCGATATTATGGCACAGAAGTCCTGGATGATATAGAAGGCTAAGGCGCGACTTGAGACTTCCGGGTACAACTATAGTAGGAATGGGGCCAAATTAGCCACATCCAACAAGGTTGGAATGGGAGAGAAAGAGTTAGGTGTAACATTGAAGATAACCAGCAGTAGCAATACTCGAAAGGCGAAGACGACAGGTGCTAGCCAAACGAACGCAATGTATCCAAAGGCTTGGACATATGTCAGGATATGACCAATTTAGAGTGAAAATTTAGAGAAATTTTTCCTTGACTCGTAAGAGCGGAGATTCAATGGTGAGAAGCAAGCAACCCACTTAAAAGTGGGATGTGATGTCGAGAGGGTGTACACGTATGGTTTGACCATAAGTTCCTTCATCAGATGTTCAGGTTTAAAGGCGAATGTTATTCTGAACTCACATAAGAGGGCCAAACAGGGGTCAACTTGTGAGGAGAAAATTAATGTTGTAGCGAACCTTACACCGGGTGGAGAAGGTGGTATGGAGAAGAGGATGTTAAAGGGATAATCTACATACAAGAAGAATTGTTAGCTCTTATGGGGAATTCTGCTTGGATGATAAATACAGATAGTAATTATATCGCGTGGTGTAAATTTGGAGGTAAATGTTCCCTTGGGTAGGGAGATACAAAAATCGAATTTTTTTTATAGAATAAGACTGGGAAAATGGTGTTGGAGAAACACCACAAGGAGGAAGACCCAATGGAGAAACCGTTAAAATAATTCGATAGCGAAATTACTACTGAGCGATGGTAATTTCAGTAAGAGAGGTGGAAAACTAGTAGCGTGTTCCTTAGGTACATCAAGCTAAGCGAACAATGGAGATAGTCTTCAGAGCTGAGACTACCAACGCCCGAGGAAATGACCACTTTAACATGGTCAGGGTGACCGGAAATAAGTGGAGTATGTGTAGAGGTACTTTGTGGGAGTGAAAACCCGTACATTATAAATTTTTCCCGATACAAGAGTAGGGATCAATGTATTGTTCCTGGCGAGGGCAACAGTTATTGAAATATCCGGTTTGGGACAGACATGTGTGGTAAGTCCAGGAATCATTTGAGCAGCCGGGATGATTATTAGGATAGAAGTATGAGTTATATCCTCAGACGAGGATGCATGTTATTTGTGGCATGAATGAGTTACTACATTTGTTACAATTGTATTTTCACTTGAGAGTCGAGTTTAGTGAGTATATCAGTATGTTTATTATATATAAGAACATTTTCCTTGATAGTGTGGGGGTTACTTTTATTGTCATCCGCGGAGGATGAATGGGTATATTAATAGCGGTTTATGCTTTATCGAAATTACTCGTTTTAGTGCTGTGTTATACGAGTATGATATGATCTTAATTATTATTTTATATATATGATTATACCGATAGTGTGCTGGTATTGCAAGTTTATTGGGATTACTACATCGGGGTAGCATGTATTGTTTTGGCGAGGCCCCATCTGTTAGAGGGTCGGGCTCGCAATTGTACTTTCGTGCATATATGTATATATATATATATATATATATATATATATATATATATATATATATATATATATATATATATATATGTTGTGATTTCAAAGTATAATGGTCTCGGATATTTAATCCCAGTATACGTAGGGATTTCATTATTATGAGTCGTATGTAATTGATTTACTAGTCAACAAAGAGTTAGTTGGTTTTTATAATTAACGATAGAGAGGTCGTAACAAAAAGAGTGCATTGTTTTATCACCCGTTAGAGATTTAGAAGTTTATACTCATAGTTGTGTGTCTGGGGACGGGAATTTGAGGGTCTCAAATATCTCGCATGTTGTATATGAAATGTGATTTCCATCACTATAAAGAGAAAAGTGTCATTCAGAAGGAGTTCTTTGTTTATGTATTATTGCGAACTGAGATGGAACTTTGTTGTTAAAAGACGAGAGTGTAGGGGTACATATTATGGACAGGGCTTAACGGATTCCGATGACCAACAATGTTAGGTAATAGTGTATCGGGTGGGTTCCTTGTTTGGATTTCGCTTTGCGAGACACCCCACGCATGAAACTTAGCGTAAGGTTGGTAGTAAGGAAATGTGTGGCCCTTCGTTCATGATTGGGATACCTCTATCGTTATGGGAGTACGTAGTTATAACGGGAAGTTACAAGGAGTAAATTATGATGTACGACCATTAGAGCCAGTTGTTAGTAAATTACGATATAAGTACTAATAATGTTGGTTTTGTCACGGCGTGTTGAAGGACGCATTGAGGATAAGGAGGATTTAGGATTTCTAATTCAGAAGCGATTGAGAACGCCCAAGTGGTATAGCACTGTTGTATTTATAGTGACAATAAAGAGTTTGGGATTTGTATGAAGCATATATAATGTTTAAAAACCGTATGGTTGGGTTATAAGGGGCGTAGACATCTGGATTTGCTAAAGTGTAAATCAAAGGAAGAGGGAACATAAACGGGTGAGATTATTACTTATGAGATTAAACGTCATAAGAAAAGGTGTAAGTGAATATCATGTGTAGTAAGTGTAGCACGTTTAAACTTGGAAAAAAAAGGGCAGTAGAAAGCCATTTAATAAAGGGATATCTCTTGAGAAGGCGAATAAATTATTATGAGAAATTTGGAGTAGAGTTCCGATCAATCGAATGTTGAGGGTGACTCAAGAGTAAATAGAATGAGAATATCAATCAAGTATAAAGTCCAGATATTCACAAAGTGGTGAAAAGTGTAAAGGTCCAAACTTTTGGTATGCGTCGGGAAAATAAGATCATTAAGTATCATTTAACGGGGAAAATTTTATGTGAATATCGACATTGAAAGAGGTATAGTAAGTAGTAGAACAGTTGGGGTTAGATAATCAACCAAATAATTTTGTATCAAGACGACGATTCCAAGAATGGGAGGGTCAAGTTGAAGAGTTTTCTTGAGAGGTAGCCAACTTATTGATAAGTAATGAGTTCCTTCGATTATATGGGACATGTTGTCCAGAAGGAGAGAAATTGTTATATACTTGGGGTGATTTACACTATTAAATAGTGAACACGCCGGTACATGGTTCGATACAGTACTATTCAGAACTAAGAGGAGATCCCCGAAATCCACCTTTAACGTGGGGTAACAAGAAGTAGTGGAAATACGTTTCACTTGGACTAGGTTGTATCACCTATGGCCCGAGGTGTAGGCGCAAGGTGATTGACGACTGGTGGGCTGTATAAAGGAATGTTGAATTCATTTCGATATTTTTATTTCCAAATCGAGAAACTAGTAAGCAAGGTGCATTGTGGTAATGGGAAGAAAATATTATCTAATAGTAGAGATGGGTGAAACCACCCGTATCTATTTTATTGTGGACAAGGTGCCGAAAATTGTTTTGTGAAACACCACCCGAATATATTTTTACCTTGTGTAATTCACAACGCAGGGAACAGAGATTCAAGGAATGGACAAGAAGTAGTCAGCTGTGTCATTAATTCTTCCAGGTGGGAGTTTGGTGTGTTGCTAAACGCGGAAAGTAATGCGTAGAAAGGCATGGGCTAACAATAATATTGAAATGATGCGGCTAACGATGTATAGGCCATTTTTCTTCGATTGTTGTTTAATAAGAGCGCAACGTGAGGTACATTTATTGAAGTGTATTCTGATAAGGTATTAGGTCTGTTAAACAAGCTTGTTGTGAACAAGGGTTTTAGTGATTTGGACTTTTCTTTATAATTGTTTTGAATACTGGAGGATACCTAATTTTTCCAGGTGTGCCTTACTTATCCGAATTTCGGGACAAAATTCTGTTATTAGGGGGGAAGTATGTAATACCCCGTACTTTTATGGATACTTATTTATGGGATTAATTAAATTAAATGTGAATTAATTGAGAATTAATCCGGATAAAATACTAACGAGATGTGAGTTGGTATTTGATTATAACGTTATATGAATATTGAAAATATTGAATTTGTCGTGAGATAGAAATACGACAATTTGGAAATTTTGTTGGGACGCGTGTAACAATCGCGTCAGAAATATAATTATTTTAATTAAAACGTGAATTTTATTTTTATCAACCGTATGGTCATTTTGAGTGCGCCAACGAGTACGGAAGGGTCGAAATAGTCAGAAAACACTAGCCGGGGGTTTAGTTTGGGTCCCGGGGCATTTTTGGGCCACACCGGCAACTTAAAAGGGTATTTTGGTAATTTTGGAATTTGGGTAATTTTGACCAACCTATTTTGGGAATTAAAAATAGGGTATTTGGGAACCCACTAACCCATTACCAGCACTTAACTAATTAGAGGGCTACGGGAGTTATAGGAGAAGTTAGGAGAGGTTCCCAAAAGAGAAAAACCATAACCATCATCTTCAACCTTCAACCTTGGGAGAAATTGTAGAGGAAAAGAGAGCAACATCCAAGATCCAACATCAAATTCAGAGAACAATTCGAGGCAAGTGGTTTAATTACGTTATTTGCAACGAATGTTTCTTCCATGCTTAGACATTTATGAAAATTGCATTGTTTTGGGAGATTGATAAAAACCCATGAATTTGAGGATTAAAACTATAAACCATGTTAGGATTTGCATGTAGACATATTCTGGATGAATTATGAATTCATACTATAGCCCTTGATAATTTAAAAAACGGATTTAAGAAGAGGATTATTATTGATTTTGAAAGAAATAGAAAACTAGGGTTCTTGATGATATTTTGATCTAAATAAGGCCTTTGGGTGATGATTAATTAGTTTTAGAACGTTAACAATGTTGTAGGATGATTATTTGATGATATTATAACGTTAGAATTAAGTTTCATGCATTGTAATGGATTTTTGGGACGATTTGAGGACTGTCAAACGAAGCAGTCCGTAACTTATCTGGTGCAATCGATCGATCGACATTCATCAGTCGATCGAACATTCATCAGTCGATCGAACATTCATCAGTCGATCGATCGACCACCATCGATCGATCGATGTTCAAGGTTGATCGATCGACCTTCCCAGAATGAGAAATATTTTCCCTAGTTAAATTTTAATGATATTAACCCTTAGAAAATTATTAATGGAGATTTTATGAATATCCTTAGACTTAAGGAAGACCAGTAGGCATGGTTATAAAATTTGGACCTGCGTTAGAATTCAATTTGAGGAATTATTATGAAATCTAATAAAATTCCATGAGTGAGATAATATTAGGGTTAAAGGAGTAAATTCGAATAATTTGATGAAATGAGGTTTGGGGCAGATGTAAGGATCTTAAGAATAATGATGTTATATGTGGGAATAATAGGAGACTTAGTAATCCCTTTGAGATAGGTTTTAAGTACAAGAAACTATGACGTGAGATGTGTCGACAGTCTACATTATATATTATCGGAAGATTTAAAAATGTATAAAATTGGAATAATGGTATAAGGATGTAGAATATACCTTTATTAATAATGAGATATCTAAGATGTGTGAATGCTTAGTATATGACTTATGTGTATGACATACCTACCATACTTGCTATCACGGGAGGTTTGCGTTCGCTTAGGACCATCTAATCTTTGTGTGCCTACGGGGGGATATAGATTGGTACCTGGAGGAAATAGGTCAAAGAAGGACTTATTGGGAAGTTAATAAGTCTGCTGATCGTGGGAGCGTAGGTATGTGCGTGACCCATGTGATGTGACTGTGTTCGCCTCCATTGATTGTGATTGTTGTTATCTGAGAACGATTCCTGAGAGATTCGGAATGCGTGATCCTTATGTACGTGATGTACTGGGATGGATAGCAGAGTATGTGTGCACCGCAGCTTAGTCTCGGGGTGCTTGTATTGTATATTTATGATGTGAATGATATACGGTTAAATGAACAGACTTGTCATGTTAAATTATGAGAATAATTTATAGTAACTCCTTGAGAAGATAAATAAGGGGATAACCTCCAGTAAATGGTAATGCTAATAATTGAGAATCCGAGTTTAAGTAAAGCTATCTATTCAAGTGATAACATTGGGAATTCATATTGTGAATCGAGTAGATGGGTTAGAACTTATGTCGGTTTAGTTATATATAAATACCACTTAGATGGGTACTGTATGTTAGGAGTGCACGATTAGACGAGAGGTGAGTATTTCATGTGAGAGCACGTCCTAACATGTATTTTGCATTCTTTGTTTTAATGTTATTAAAGCACTTGCTGTTTCTAAAATACTCTCCACTTTCGGGCTCTGACCCGTTGCTTTCAAATCTATTTTTGTAAAAACCTTTTAGGTGCCCAGCCACCAAGACACCATGCATAGTATTTCCATTCAGGTGACGAGCTGTAGCTGTTATGGAAGTTACAGGGCCTTGCTAGTAGATGCTTCTTTTGTCTTGACTCTATTCAGTTTTCATCATTTGTAGGGCATGTCGCCAATTTCTATTAGAGACATTTCATATTTCAGTTATTCAGATTGTTGGCATGTAATTAATTCAGGATATACTGTTTTATTTATTTCAGTGGTGGGATTGTTGTGAGGAGTTTTCCTCCGGACTTATTATTATTTGTTAGTTACTTTATTGAGACTTTATGGTGTATGGTTATGATATTCTTTCATAATTTTTTATTGTATGTTAATCAGACTTAATTTAAAGTTTGACATCTTACTTTTTAAATACAAGGTGGTTAGTAATGATTAAAATGTTTTCGGCAGTGATGCTGTTAACTGGACCAACTTGACATTTTGTATTAATTTAATAAAGGAGTAGCTACCCGGTATTTAATTAGTCGGGGTGTCACATGGGCCTCACGCCCGAATATAGACTTAACCTTAACTAGAGTGAAAAAGTGAAAGCGGCTATACAATATGACCCGTAATACCCACAAAGCATCACGACTCGTCAAAATCACTAGGATAGGAAAGTCAGAATATGCATCCTTGCGACGGAGTACCTGAGTGGATACAAGATGCAAGCACCACAAGAAAAATGTACGGGTCAGGGCCCGGTTCTATATGATTACCAGATGAATAAAAGAGTATGACAGTTATGAATGATAAATCATGATGAAAGAGAAATAATAATCTACCTAAACAAGTTAAAACACAAGATAAACAGGAAAATGAAATGAGTAACATTAATCTAACTTCAGCATGTGCACCCATTATCACATATATCTTTTCCTTAACAGGAAGTATATATATATAATCACAATCTTATGCTCTTTAAGGCATTTTTATCTCAATTTTACTTTCCATGAAAAAAATCCTTTCCTTATCAGGAAAATAATCATTTTCAAATGCTCCTTGTGGCATTTATAGGTCCTCTTTATGGCACTTCACTATGCTCTTTATTGCATATATAATCCATCAAGTCCCACTTGATTATGAATAGTTATATTTATATACATATAACGATTCTAAGACTGCCCGTCCGGGTTTCCCCACTGTGCGCGCCTCTAAATGACCATCATTTTCCAGGGCCTATCATTAAGACAACCTGGGCACCTATAACGCAAACCGTCGGGAAGAGGCCATGTGCCTGCGGGGTAGTCATAACCACACCCGGAATTACCTACCCATCGCAGAAAATATACAACACAAACGCTCACATGGCCTAGGACTATATCCACCCTGCATTCATTAGCCAGGGGGCTTCACCTCACGTGCGAACTTCCCATATGATGTCATTTAGAGAGGGTGTGTTCAAACCATTTCATTTACCATTTTCAAAATTTAAGTAAATGATCATTTACCATATTCATGATTTAGTAAATTATCATTTACTATCATCATTACCATTTCCATTTACCATTTTCATATGTATGTTTCATTATAGGAAACCATGATCATTTACATTATGTAAATTACAATACATTCTCTCCGGAGCCATACCTAATACATCTCATCATTTTAACCTCAAAGGAGTAAATAAACTTTTAATTATCTCCAAACATTTTGGGATATTACTTTAAAACCCTAATACTATCATACCTCAAAGGAATGAATAAACTTTCAATTTATTCTCCCAACATTCGTTTAAGGTGTTATTATGAACCATCAAGGTTAACCTAGCTCATTTGAGCTTCTAAAGTCTCCCAAACATAACACTACATATCCTAATTTCATAACAATCAACTAGAAGAAAAATTGCCCTAGCATCAATAGGCATAACCCCGAAAACCCCCCACATAACCCATTCCTAATGTAGGGTAATTAACTAACTCATCACACACTCTAGGACACTAAGTTTACTTCATTCAAGAAGGTTCCTAGGCCCTAAACTTAAAGAAAATGATTTGAAATTGAGTTATAAAAATTAACTCAAAAACAGCCTGATTCCGAATCGATTCGCCCAAAAGCGAATCGATTCGGATGACAAATCCAACATTTTGCTTCAGCCGAATCGATTCGGGTTTGCAGATCTATAGGATGACCCCTTAGCGAATCGACTCATCCTAGGGCCGAATCGATTCTCCCCTGCGATTTGGCCAAGAATGGGGATACGGGTTATAAACCCTAAATTTCCCCAAATACTAAATCTCTTCCATTTTTACACACAGCCAAAAACATTAAACTACCCCAAATCGTCTTACTTAATATATAACAACTATAATCCACAATTTCCTCATCAAAATAAGATTAGGGTTTAAATCCCATAAATTCCATTTTTGATCCATAAATGCAAATACAAAACTATCATACAAATTAATCATCTCAAACCATATATTAGCAAGTAGAAAACTTGCCTTAGAGTTGAAATCTCAGATTTCTTGGGGGTAGATGCAATCCAAGCTTCAATCTCCAAATCTCTCCCATTTCTCCTCTTTTCTTCCAAGCTCTCTTCCTCTCTCTATCTCTCAATGTTTAAGACACAAAATAGGGAAAAATAAGGGGATTTGGAAGACTAAAATCGGGACTTAAGTTAAAACTCCCAACTTAAATGGTTAACACCACATTGAAATGACTCCCAAATACGCATTTAAGTTAAAACCAGTCAAAAGTGCCCGGTATACATAAATACAATATGACACTTATTTTGACTGTCTCGGACATTCCGGGACTAACTACACCCTCTAAACTGGCATCCGGAAAATTTATAAATTATTTCGAATTCCAACTTTATTTAAGCTATAATGTCATTTAAAATACATGACACTATAAAACATGCAACCTGATGATATTTACTTTCATATACAGTAAATATGTATCAATCTAGTAAATATTAACTTCTAACTCATTAAATTAATATTTTCTCCACTTCCAACATTTTATATAATTACCTTATGCAGTAAATTAATATAAAGTGAGCCTCCTAAAAACGAGGGTTGTTACATGAAAGAGGAAGATAAAATTCCAAATCTCCTCACCGAACAAAAGATGATAAGAAGAGGGACCATGAAGATGATCTAGAAGATGACCCTTACCTCCCTAAAAAGCCAAGGCAACCCAAACGTGAGGTATTTTCAATCCATTTTGGATTATTTGAATGTAATGTGATTACAGGTGGAGATGCAGGAGGTGGGGATCATACTGCTAAAAGGAAAACTTACCTCAATGAGGCCCAAGCTTGTTCTTATATACAACGCATAAATCTAGCTGAAGATGATCGTCCGAGGAAGGTGAATAAGGATAAACTGGTCATCGATTTTTCCAAAAATGATCTAGAAGGTGTCTTATATGCTCACGATGACCCATTGGTTATCAAGATGAGGATGGAGGATGTGGTGATCTCAAGAGTGTTGGTAGAGAATGGCAGCTCTGCAGATATCATGTTCTATCCGTGCTTTGACAGCTTAAATATGAAGCTAGCCCAGTTGGAGCCATATCACAGGCCCCTCCTCGGGTTCACTGGAAAGAAATTCTTTCCACTTGGGACGATCAAGTTGGATATGCTTATTGGTACTTGGCCTTCTTGTAGAACATAAAAAGTACACTTTTTCGTAGTGGACAAAAACGTCCAATTAGCCTATAATATAATCATGGGGAGGGTAGGTATGAAAAAGTTTGAGGTAATGCCATCCATGGTACATCAATGCTTGAAGTTTCCGACCAATTTCGGAGTTGGAGTTGTGAAGGGCGACTATAAAGTAGCTCGGGAATGCTATTATTCATCTACCTAATAGGAGGAGTTGGAGGAATCCAAGAAGAAGACCACCACGTACCAAGTGGAGGACTCCGAAGATGCAGAGAATGAGACCTTGGACCATAGAGATGAATCCGAGCTTGTGAAGGGTCAGGTTATGGAGGCTACGGAGAACATCATTTTAGACGACGAACGTCCAGAATGAACAACTCAAATTGGCGCCTCACTGGACCCGTCAATAAAACAGGAATTAGAGGCATTTTTAAGGCACATAAAGAAAGCTTTTGCATGGAGTCATGAAGATATGCTAGGGATAATTCCAGCCTTCTTGTGCCACAAGCTAAATGTTAATATGGAGATCAAGCCAGTGAAAAAACGAAGAAGGGTATTTAGCCCAGAGAAGGACCAAGCTATCCAGGAGGAGGTTGAGAAGCTACAAAAGGCCTCTTTTATTGATGATGTCAAATATCCAGGTTGGTTAGCCAACGCGGTGATGGTGAGAAAGAAGAACAATAAATGGAGGATGTGTGTAGATTTCACAGATCTCAACAGAGCCTGCCCAAAAGATCCCTTGCCCCGAATTTATCAGCTGGTGGATGCTACTTCGGGGAATAAATGATTGAGTTTCATGGACGCTTATTCCGGCTACAACCAGATTAAGATGAAACCAGAAGACAGGGAGAGTACTTCTTTTATTACCCCAATGGGTACATACTGTTACAATGCCATGCCCTTTGGTCTAAAAAATACAGGTGCAACGTACCAGCGATTGATGAACAAGGTGTTCATAGAACAAATCGACAACAACATGGAGGTTTATGTCTATGACATGCTGACGAAGAGAAAGAAAGATGCAGACCACATAGCTGACCTGAGCCAAACTTTTGATCAGCTGGAGAAATATTAGATGAAGCTGAACCCCACTAAGTGCATTTTTGGCATACGAGAAGGCATGTTCCTCGAATATATTGTGAATCAGCAGGGCATTGAGGCAAATCCAAAAAAGATTAAATCTCTGTTGGAACTATGATCTCCAGATATGAAGAAGGAGGTACAGAGCCTCACGAGGTGTGTCGCAGCTCTCAACTGGTTTATTTCACGAGCAACAGATAGATGTCTCCCATTCTTCAAGACTCTCAGAAAAACTTTCGAATGGAATGATGAATGTGAAAATGCATTCTAAGAGTTGAAACGATATTTGGGGACACCTCCATTGTTTTCCCGGACGGTGATGAGAGAAAGATTATACTTATATCTAGCTGTCTCTGAGAGCATAGTCAGTTCAACATTGATAAGATTTGAAGATGGAGTGCCAAAGCCTATGTATTATACGGGCAAAGCTTTCTGAGGAGCAGAAGTTAGATATCACATATTGGAGAAGCTAGCCTTAGCATTGATAGAGGTAAGTAGGAGGATGAAACCTTATTTTCAGGCCCATACCATAGTGGTGTATACTGACATGCCACTCAGACAGGCTTTGCATAAGCCAGAAAAGTTGGGGAGACTGATGTATTGGGCGATCGAACTGGGAGAGTATGATATTGTTTATGAGACAATGTCCTTACTTAAAGGGCAGGCAGTAGCAGATTTCATTGCGGAGTTCACTTACCCAGGTGATTCCGACCAATAAGGGCCTAATGCAGAACAACCTGTGGATGTTAGGGGACCATCAGAGATTACCCCCGATCAACTTCTGTCAACAGATGAAACGAAGGGACAAACACCGAGCAACAAGAATCATAAGATAACAAGATAACAAACCAGTGTTAGGAGATGATAAAAGGAAGTACCAAATATTCCATCAGGGAACCTTGTCAGACCACGAGTTTGATAATGGTATACTTGTATGGAATTTATATGTTGATGGATCTTCGTGTGCTACAGGCAGTGGAGCCGGGATAATTCTTAACAGTCCGTATAGATTGGACATTGAATATGCTTTGCGCTTTCAATTTAAAGCTTCCAATAATGAAGCCGAATATGAAGCTAGATTGTAAGACTTAATTTAGCCAAAACAATGAATGCAGAACAAGTTATCGTATTTAGTGATTCATAGTTAATTGTAAATCAGATTCTTAGGTTGTATGTATCAAAGGGAGACTTGATGTCAAGATATCACGCCAAAGCTCACTACACCAAATCTGCCTAATTATCCCGGTCATTGACCTTAGCAAGTTCAACTTGTCAAGGTCAATGACCGTGATAATTCGGGGCGAGCCAATTTTTTTTGTCACAGACGTGTCACGGTCATTGACCGTGACAAGTTCCTTAGAATTGTCACGGTCGTGTCACGGGCCATGACCATGACAAGTTAGTCACAGTTTATAACCGTCACAAAGCCTTGACCCTTTTAAAAAAAATTGTCATGGTCATTGACCGTGATAATTCTAGGCAAAATTTTAAAAAAAATCTGCTGGCAGTATGGCCACTGCCACTGCCCAATAGTATATTTGTACCTGTTATAGCAACGTTGTACCTGTTCAAACATCATATATCCAAATAAACTAGAGATAATGCAAATATACATTCAAAATAGAAACTATTTAAGAAGAAACAACATCACCATCAATTATCTCAAATCTACAAACTATTTAACTGGAAAAGAGATTTTGTACCGCGACGCTCGGGGTCACCTCCTTATCCTTCCCTTCTCGTCCAAAGAGCCACATAAGTATCGAGCCTATGTGGCCTACCCCCAGGGCCACTCCCTGTCCTCTGAAATAAAATAAAGTAAAATTAGTATCCGTCCCGCAAATATAGATAAATCGAAATCGAAATCGAAATCGAAATCGAAATCGAAATCGAAATTGAAATTGAAATTGAAATTGACATATAAATATAAATATAAATATAAATACATTACCTGTAGTGCCACCCAAACAGCTAACTTGAGCTCATATGACACTTCCTTCCAACTAATGTACCCCGGGCAATCGTGTCAAATATAATTCCCTTCATATCTGAACACTAAGAAATGCCATAATCCTATGGAGTTATGCTCTGCAAATTCCTTCCAATCGTTGTGTAGCCAAAAATCACCAGTTGAAGTTGGCAATTCCACTTTCCAATGGTCTCCCCTGTTTTGCTAGAGGTTCCAAGTGGTGGGGTATGGAAAGTGGAATTGGCAACTTCAACTGGTGATGTTTGGCTACACAACGGTTGGGAGGAATTTGTAGAACATCACTCCATAGGATTATGGCATTTCTTAGTGTTCGGATAGACGAAGAGATTCAGTCTCCTCTCCACAAATAGGACACCCCAAATAACTATGTACTAATCACATATTAAAGGTAAGAAGCGTATATTCATGGATTAGTATAAACAAAACTAGATGTAGTTGGAATATTTATGTATTAATCTCCTCTCCACACACGCACACTACACAAGAGTGAAAATGATAAAGTGAAAATCAATTAAAAGCATTAAAAATGGATGTTTCGGTACAAATTGGAATATTTATTACAAATTGAAAAATTGTTTCAAATTCGGGTTATCATAAAAAATGGATTGATATTCGGTAGGAGCAGCCAAGTCATCCACACTACTATTTAGTCGCCTTGGCGCGTGTTGGACAATTGACCACAGCTCGTTGTTGATATACTCCGAGTAAAACACTTGCTTAACCTTTTGAAATGCACAAACAAACGACTCATCGCTCACGTGGTCGTTGCTCTTCAACTTGGACAAGTCAACCATGATCAAATTGGTGACATGATCAACTTTACAAGCATTTTTATCCTCAACTCTTACCCAGTCACAGTAAAATACAACCTCTTTGAAGCTTATATAATCCAATTCAAATATATTTTGTATTACACCATAGTAAGTCATTTCAGCTTCAACGAGGTTTTTATCTTTTGCGCTCACTCGAAAGAAAGTAAGAGCCTTGTATAAAATTCCCGAGTTCTGTACATTTGTACTTTCCTCATACACTTTAGCGCCGAAAATGTAACCGTTCAATCGATACTTTTTGTACTCTTGTGCCACGAACAAGGGTCCAGTGGCTAGATGAGAAAGCCTTGATGTCGCATCACCCGTCTTTAGGAGCTGAGAATATAGATAAATTAATTATATTAGTGGTAAAATTTTAGTGAAATTTAACGTTATATAACGACTATTTTCATTATAATTACCTCTTGTGTCAACCGCAGCCTAAATTCGCTGTCTGATTGTACAATTATCTTTCGTCTTTTATTGTTCTCACAGGCTTCATATTTTCTGCATATTACAAAATTAATCATGTATAAAATAATCTAAAATAATGTTAAACATTATAATAATTGAAACTTACTTTTTCCATTCTTCGACATCTTCAAGCGTGTCAAATAGATAACGAGCTACTTGTTCATGTTGCAAACTCGTTAATTTCACTCGTTTTCCCATCACATGACCACCATCATCGATGAACTCATCAGTGTCATCAACGCTGGTCGAGTCAGGCATATATTCCAAAGTATATATTGATGACTTCACGATGATATATTCCTCTGCAATTGATCCTGCAATGTATCACGTATTCTTAAAGTAATCTTTAAAAACTTTCATCAATCTTTCAAACGGATACATCCACCGATATCTAACAGGACCACAAAGAAGTGCCTCGTCACATAGGTGTACCAACAAGTGAACACTTATGTCAAAGAATGCTGGGGGAAAGTACTTCTCCAATACACAAATCGCGTCGATCACCGCCAATTTTGCGGCCACTATGTGTTATCGATTGACTATCTTCTCACACAAGAGGGAGAAGGTAATAATAATTTGCATAATAGCCCTACGCAAATCCTTGTGCTTGGAGAAACAGTGCTTAAACCATAGAGGGACCAATTGCATGATCACATGCCAATCGTGGGACTTACACTTATGTAAATCATGAGTAGCATAATTCACAATCCTTTGCAAGTTGGACGAAAAAGTAGATGGGCCCTTCAAATTATATATTGTGTCTAGAAGCACCTTCCTTTCTCCACTCGTCAAAGTAAACGCACCAGGGGGAATTATTGTCCTTCCCCTATTATCTTCTTTCAAACATAGTTGTGGTTTAAGTTTTAACGATTTAAGGTCTTTTCGTGCATTTTCTCCATCCTTCGAATGACTCCCCCCAAGGCAAGTACCCACAATATGTTCAACGAAGTTCTTCTCTGCATGCATCACATCCAATACACGGCGCACCGGGTTATTCTTCCAATAAGGCAAGCCAAATAAAATTGACCTTCGAGACCATGCCTTTCTTGTCTCAGTTTTATTCCCAGTTGGGGTCTTCTTATGCTTGACGTTCTTAAATTTGGGATTCTTACCCGGCATATTAGGGCCACAATCAGAAGATTTACTTTCAATTTTTGAACTCGAAAGTTGTCTCGGCGGTAGCCTATGTTCAACCCCGCCCAATATAAAATTAGAATCTTTCTCAGATCTGAAACTATGAGCTGGGGGTAAAAACCTCCTGTGGAGATGGTATAAATTTTTTAAGCTAGAGGATAGACGAAGAGATTCAATCTCCTCTCCAAAAATAGGACACCCTAAATAATCATGTACTACACAACCGGATAATGTCCCATAAGCTGGAAAATCATGAATTGCCCACATCAACATAGCTTTCAGCGTAAACTCTTCTTTTCTAAAAGAGTCAAATGATTGCACACCCTATTCCCACAACTCATTTAATTCTTCTACCAAAGGAGCCAGGTAGACGCCAATGTCATCACTTGGTGCCTTTGG
This sequence comes from Sambucus nigra, assembly GCA_949130495.1. Taxonomy (NCBI): domain Eukaryota; kingdom Viridiplantae; phylum Streptophyta; class Magnoliopsida; order Dipsacales; family Adoxaceae; genus Sambucus; species Sambucus nigra. The sequence continues at coordinate 200,671,751 of OX422217.1, forward strand.
CCCAGGTATCAACAAAGCCATCATCGAAAATTCAGGTCTCATACAGTGTGAATGAGGGAGGTTGAGTGGGGTTAGCATCACTGGCCATACACTCTGATTGGTGCTTAGATTTCCAAATGGATTGAAACCATCTGTTGATATAGCCAAACGAATGTTGCGTTGTTCTAGAGCAAAATCGGGAAACTCAAAATTCATCCTCCTTCAGGTAGTAGAATCAATAGGATGACGCATGATATTACCCCCTACTTCTGCCCTAGCATGACAAGTCATTGCCTCCTCTATCCATGGTACTGTGAAAAATTGCTTTAATCTAGGCCCAACGGGAAAATATTTCAATACTTTTTGAGGCACTTTTGAGCTTGTGCCTTCCTTACTAGTAGATTGGACATAGCTAGGTTCATCGCATACCGGACAACGATCGAGATTTTCATACTCCTTTCGGTATAGTATGCCGTCATACACACAAGCATGAATCGATTTATACTTCATTCCCAAACCTTTCAAACTGTTCTTCATAACATGATAGCTATTTGGAAGTGTATTCACCTTAGGTAATAAGCGCTTCACCCATTTCAGAATTCCCGTCACGCTATTGCCAGACAAACCGTACTGCATCTTCAAACTGTGAAAACCAACTATGGCATGTAAAGTTGTTTGATCTTTCTCACAGCCAGAGTATAATGGTCGGGTTTCCTTAAATTTTAAACTTTGGTAGTCATCGTCAAGTTTTATCGTGTTATCTTCACGAGCACTTGAATCTTCTACATCATCAGTAACCTCATTCTCCTCTGCTTCATAAACTCCGTACGCATCATCAACACCTTACCATTCTTACACCTAGCACACGGACATGGAAACTCTTCATCATTATGACATCTCTTTTCATATTTCGCAAATTCGTTAGCACCTCCGCGAAACACATCCCCCATTTTATTTGTCTCACCCGTCCACTCTTTGTATTTTGGATATCCCATCACAGCTACCACAACTAAACACCTATTAAAGGTAAACAAAACTTAGATTTATAGTATGTTTCATTTAATCATACCATCATTTAATTTCTATTTCCTCCATCTCCTCTAAAGGGTGAGTGGTCCTATCCCATTCAAGACTGCATTTTTCTGTAATATACTTAACAGCTCATGCACATTGTTACGATTTGAAAAAAATTCGACAGCATATCCCCGTAGTTCTCCAAGCACACGACGTAGATTGGCAGGTGTGAGTGTTATTTCAATTGATCAATTGAAATAACAGTCACACTTGTCAATCTAGTATGTACCCAGAGAACATTAAGATACGACTGCAGAACTTCCACCAAAAGTAACAACTTTAAGCCACTAAGAATATTATACAGAAATTATATAGTCTCAAACTGTCCAAATGGGACAATTCGAGAGATCTCATTACAGGGGTAATGACTCTCGAACGGGTCTAAGGGCTATTGAATGCGTACGCATAAGAACTAGAAGGCTAGTATCTATGGGCACAATATTTAATTTCAAGTATGTTTCATTTAATTATCATACTATATATATGTATATTGTTCGATATACAAAGTAATTTTCAAAAAAATTTGAAAAATCCACCCCCAGATGGACAATAATCCAGTAGCCATGCCACTTTTGAAACTAACCAACCAAACATTTACTAAACAAAATAATCCAACAGCAATGTCAACAACAAATGTGTATCCCGTACTCCTTCTAATTCATCTACTCAATTAATTCATTTCATCAATTAAATTAACAATTAACATATAAAATTATTAATTTACTAATTTACAATGAGGGGCAATCCTACTTTCATATGAAATGGGCGCTAATTATTAATTTACTTTCATCTAAAACTATACAATTAAAATTATAGTGAAAATGATAAAGTGCAAATCAATTAAAAGCATTAATTTTATTTATGCAAATCAAGTACGTTTCATTTATTAATTATATTTTAGTGGATGTAATTATAGAATCTATGGATGGATTCAATTTAATCTTACTATGTGAATGTTTTTATCTACAATGAGTTAACCTTGAAACAATATATATTATCTCATAGAATCATCAAAACACGATATTAAGGGAATTACAATGGGACCTTGCCTCACCCCCACTCCCCTCCCACCACACACGCACACACACATACACACACACACACACAACAACCCTCTCCCTCCCCCCACCCTGCCCTCCTCCCCCTCCCCACCCACCACACACACACACACACACACACACAACAACCCCCTTCCCCACCCCCTACCCCCACCTTGCCCCCCCTCCCCACCCCCACTCACCATACACACCACGCGCACACACAACAGCCCCCCACCCTACCCCACCCCCCACCCACCACACATATACACACGCACACACACAACAGCCCCCTGCCCCACCCCTACCCCCACGCCCACACACACACATACACACACACACGCACATATACACACACACATATATATTCACACAAACATATATATAAATGGAAGAGAGAGAGAGAGAGAGAGAGAGTGAAAAAAGGAGGTAAACGACGGGGGGGGGGGGGGGGGGGAAGGGCAAAGGGTTTTTTCCTGAGAAATTTTTCACGGTCGTGTCAAGGTCCTTGACCGTGACAATTATTTTAAGAATTGTCACGGTCAATGACCGTGACACAAAACGCGTGTTTGTTATCACGATCAATGACTATGACAAGGGTGGCCGGCTGAAAGGTGACAATTTGGCCATTTTGGTGTAGTGGCTATGGAGATTGTGTCTACTTTTGCAGTGGTCCAATTGATCAGAATACCAAGATTAGAGAATGCGCGAGCTGACGCACTAGCTCGGTTAGCCTCAGCTACTCGCACCGCGCTATGAAGAACGATTCCTATTGAGATTCTGGCAGATCAAAGCATAGATGAAGATTTAATGGTGAGATTCATCACCCTAGATATGGGACCATCCTGGATGGACCCCATCAGGGCGTATATCGAAGAAGGCTTTGTACCAACTGACCAACTTGCAGCCAAAAGGATGAAGTTTAAAGCTGTTCGGTATATACTGAACAATGGTGTTTTGTACAGAAGGGGTATCATAGCAAGTCTGCAGAGATGTGTGCATCCTTCAGAAGTTAAAGATCTGATAAAAGAAATTCACAAAGGCTCTTGTAGAGCTCATATAGAAGGATGAACTCTTCTACAGAGGATAACGACGCAGGGATACTATTTATTAAAACGATGAGAGTTGACTGTGCAGCTTACGCGAAGAAATGCGATAAGTGCCAATGTTTCTCTTCCATTCGAAGAACTCCACAGGACTTGTTAACACCCATCACTTTCCCTTGGACATTTTCCATGTGGGGAATAGACTTAGTTGGGCCTCTGCCGACTACCCAAGGGAGATTCAAATATTTAGTAGTCGCTATTGATTATTTCACTAAATGGGTGGAAGTTGAACCTCTCATTGACATGTCGTATGAAAGAGTTTACCAGTTTATTTGGAAGAATATTATTTGCAGATATGGTCTCCCTCATGCTTTCATGACGAATCGTGGTACCCAATTTGATAATGAGGAGTTCGCTGCATATTATCACCAGTCCAACATTCAGAAGATCCATTCCGCACTAGGACATCCTCAGAGCAATGGGAAAACCGAAGTCACGAATAGGACTCTACTGAACGGGTTGAAAAAATAGCTGGATAATGCAAAGGAAAATTGAATTAATGAGCTACATTCTGTATTATGGGCTAATCGCATAACACCCCGAACAGCAACGGGGGAATCTCCTTACATGCTAGCCTTTGGAAGTGAAGCAGTCATACCAGCTCAACTGGGCCTACCCACTCACAGGGTGCTCAATTTCAATTCTCCTCTCAGTGATTTGATTAGACGCCTGGATTTGGACATGCTAGAGGAAGTGAGAGAATATGCGGCGATTAGGAACGCAGCTTACCAACAACGAACTGCCATGTTTTACAACAAAAGAGTCAAGAAATGTGATCTTAAGGAGGGAGACTATGTTCTTAAGAAGGTAATTCAGAAGCATAATAAGTTAGAGGCCAACTGGCATGGGCCCTACCGGGTAACTACAGTTGTTCGACCTGGGACCTACAGAATAGAGACCTTAGAGGGTGAATAATTCCAAAATATGTGGAATGCGAAACACTTACGCAAATATTATCAATAATACATACTTGTATGTACCACATTTTTCAATATGAATACATATGACATGTTCTCCATTTTCTTTTATTCATTTTTTTTTCGGAGTACTCGTGCTACACACTACACCACCAACTATGGTTGGTCAGCATATCATCAACCACTAAGGTTGGTCGGCATCAATAAATTTAACCAATAATGTCGGCATAACAATCATACAAGGCAAAGCCTGCTTAATCACGGGTGACCTCAAGGGGCATCCCAAGCTAGTAAGGAAGATGGGTGACCTCACGAGGGCATCCACTGTCTAGGCAACAAGGTAATCCTGATAAGATTGCTACAACTAAGCAGGACCATTGGATGAAAATCATTCTATTGCTTAGGCACTTATGGGTGATAAGTCACTACAACTAGGCAGCAAATGGGGCAAAGTTCCATTATCTAGGCAATTAAAACATAACAGGACAATTTGTCCCTTGATACACACTCATAAAAAATTCGTACGATAAGTCAAACATCTTATAAATTATTTCTAAGGAAAGAACACTGCACAAAGATGAATTGTTTTTCTTTCAATATAATTATTTCCAATGAAAGCAAATTACAAGTGATGAAGTTTTCTTCATTCAATACAAATTTCCTATTATATTGGCCTTTTCCCTCAGATTTTGGTATAGGTTCCATTCCAGCTGGAGGGTCATCTAAAGCATAAGGAGAATTGATAAAATTCATATCTTGTAGAATTCTGATGTTGCTCGAACTTGGTCGCTCAAGCAGATAGGGAGGTCGGGATATCTCATAATCTTCATGAAGATTGTAATCACCAAGGTACTTGGAGATCAAACATTGAGGTATGGCACGAGCTGGAATCCAACTAACATCTAAGTTGAAAGGAGGTACTCGTAGATCAAGAAACTCAGGTTCATACCAATCCCACAGGGAATTTCCTTTCTCAAGACGTATCATACTAAGAGCATTCAACCACCCTTGGTTATACCCCTCATTATTTGACTGCTTCAACCTGGCGTCAAGATGGCATAAGGCTTCATTATATCCCTCCATCTAGACTTATCATGGCTATTTTTGGAATTGATACGTCAATCTCTCAACATTTTGATGGAGCTTCTTCACAAAATTCTCTTGGAGAGAACTTTTCTTGGAAAGTTTCTCGGTAAGATTTTGGATTTTTCTGGACATCTCAGCCAAGGCTTGATTTTTTTTTTGTCAGTTGAATGACTTGATTTTCTAAAGCCAGGTGGGTCCTCGTTTCATCAATAGTTATGACACAGCATATTTATAATTATTAAAAATAAACCAAACAATTTATTGAACTCTAAACAACCAATAAAAGTATAATGACTAGTGCAATTAGTGCACACGGGCCCAAGTGTTAGGTACATGGACATAAGAGAGCTCATGTCAACTTGTCGTCATATTTCTTCAGTCACAAGTTTGGTCTGGCAAACAATAGATGACCAATGCCATCCGATCGATCATCAACAAGTATGAAATGGGTGAAAAACACATTTTGGATCATCTTTAGATTTTCTTCAAAATTTATCTTTCATGGAAATAAATAAGTGGTCAATTGTGTCCGCCACTAACATATCACAAACGCTTTGTTTGATTAAATATGGATTTGAATAAAGGGTAGTGGGCCTAACTTACCAGTGATGCCATTGCCATGATGAACCCCACAGTAATCGCCAATCAGAACAGCCAGCCTGGTAGTATAATCGTGGACAGAACATGGCAGCTCCCAACACCACCTAACTCACCATTTTTGAATGAATTATTTGTGTGTGACTTGTCAGTTCATTTATTTTCTTTGCCTTTTATGAAAAAAATAGTCTGTCCACAGGAAGTGGGCCTTCTCACCTTTGGGGTCTTGACCTTTTAATTGCATTTCCCGATAATACTATTTATTCCCAAAATAATCTTAAAATTGCATCTCAGATATAAAATATGATAATAAGGTGTCATGAATTTTTTATAGAAAATAATGGAGGAGACTGCCAAGTCATTAATTCTTACTTTTAAGATATAATTTTGAGATCAATAACATTACTCTATATTTCTACATTTTTATGATAAGAAAGACATCAAAGTAAAGAAATATGATAATATATATATATATTTTAACACAAAATATCGTATCAGACATCATAACAGAGGTGGAAGATTTATGTATCTAGTGCTATGAAGCACAAACACTCTTTTGAAAGTCAACATGTTCGTGTTCGATAACGTGTCGGATATCTATGAAGTATGGACACTCTCTCGGAAGCTACGAGACAACTTTGACTCGAGTGATGGTGATTCTGCTTTATTTATGTTTCTTAATGTCAAAGTGTATTTAAATTTTATTTTGTTAGGTCCATTTTCTTAATTTTATGTTAAGAATGCTCTAATAATATACTTTATGAAGAAAATCTATTTTATTTCATATATATATATATATATATATATATATATATATAAAGAGAGAGAGAGAGAGAGAGAGTCCACTGCACACGCACTGCACATTAAGTTTGCACATTATTTTTTTAAATAGTAAACAAAATAATTTTGAGCTGATTTTTTTGTAGGATATTTTAACATTTCAAGAGATTCATATAAAAAAAATCAGCTCAAAAAGATATTTTTTGCTATTTTTAACAAATCGGTCAAACTTTCGTTGCTTTTAAGCGCTTTAAAAGCTGCGAAAATTTGACCGGTTTTTTAAAAATAGAAAAAAAAAAAAATTTATTTGATTTTTTTATATGGGTCCATTGAAATGTTTAAATATCACATAAAAAAAGCAGCTCAAAAATATTATTTTTAATATTTTAAAAAAATCGATGTGCGTCAGCACGTGTGCAAACTTAATGTCCACATGAGCTTGTCCCCCTCTGTGTGTGTGTGTGTGTGTGTGTCTGTGTGTGTATATATATATCTTAACGTGTCGTATTATGTGTCTGTGCTTTGTAGATCTAGTGTCAAGTAGATGGTTTGGGAAGATGCTTATTGAGTTGAATTGAATATATTTATAATAACTTCTTATTATTTAATAGGGTGTAAGATTTCCTTCTAAACTGAATTAGTCTTGCAGAATCTCTCTCATTAAATAAAAGATTAGGAACTAAGCACAAAATGTGTTGAGTTTTATTAAAGAAATCAGAATAAAAGAAAGGATGATGTCACCCATTTGTTTGTTTATATTTCAATTAGATAAGATGTTTTTAATAATATATAAGTAACCCCCAAAGGTGTCACAAGGCCTCAAAAAACGTTATAAGAGGTAATGAAAAAATGTCATAATATAATTTATAACACTTTTGAGGATCAGAAGTATATCTCTCTCAATTTTAGAATTCAAAGTGACATACACAACTAATGTGGTCTATAGTCCAGACCAGCTCCCATAAAATAAAAAATATATCAACCAAGTAATAGTGGAAGGCCATCTTGGTTGCGAATTTTCCTATTCTTGTAATGCCATGAACTAGGAACAAATTTGAGTGAGAACGAGAAATTTCAACTAAGAGAAACAAGCTAGATTTTTCTTTTTATGTTTTTCACATGCTCGATTATAATTAAAACAACGTCTTGCTTTATATTTTTGCCATTCGACTTTATATTAGAAAATTGCCAGTTGATGTTAAAAAATGTCCTAAGAGCATGTGATGCTCAAATGCAAGACGTTGTTGTAGACTAGACTTTATAGGACACTAGATTCATCTATCAGTACTCGTCGTGGTAGACTTTATAGGCTAATTATAATTTTATATACTAATTAACTAATCAATTTGCCTCCACCCTTGTCGATGTTCCAAGTTCTATGTTTCCTAGTTAATTGTTAGGGATTTTATGTCCAAAATATTTATGAAAAAAATATGTTTTAACATATATTGGTTGAATAAAACTACACGGACACGATTTCTTACCCACTTCTATACTCAACAAATAAGAGATGGCCCACCATTCTAAAAAACCCAACCATTTTCTACTCCACCCAACAAAGGGTAAACTAAAAAAAAAAGAAAAATAACCCATACAAACCTTGAAAATATTATTTTTGTCAAAAAAAATTAAATATTTTTATTTTTGAAAAATAAGCACTCAAAATGTTATTAATTGAAAAAAAACATTGATTTTTTTTGGCACACAAACACTAGAAAATATTAATTTTAGCAAAAAATAATGAACCATTTTATTTTGGATCAAATATCAAAAAGTCCCTCAAACATTTTTTAATACACATTTAGTCAAAGCCTTTAATTTTGTACAAAAAAGTCCCTTATTTGGTAAATGACTTTTTGAAGGCTTGGACTAAACGTATATTAAAAAATGTTCGAGGGACTATTTGGTATATGCCCCTTTTATTTTTGGCAAACAAACAGGAAAAATATTATTTTTAGAAAAAAACACTTAATATTTTCTTTCTGAAAAACAAATACTAAAGATATTGTTTTTCATAAAAAAAATACTGAATTTTTTAATTTGGGGCACACAAACACCGGAAAATATTATTTAAAAAAAGAAGCAGCTTCTTAACTGTTTTAAAAAAAGTATTTATAAAAATTAAAATGTCTATAATTGTTTCAATAAAAATTAAAAATATGTATTTTTAATAAAAATATGTTTTTTAAAAACAAAACTATTCTAATAAGAAATTATTTTAAAAAAATTATTTTCAACGCATTTAGTCCCTCAAACACCCATTTACCAAATATTCTCTTATTTTTAATGGTCCGCGCCAGCGACACGCCTTATTTTTAAAATACCCATTTTTTCAATATTCTCTTATTGAAGCGAGGGTTTGGATCCTCCGTATATATATATATATATATATATATATATATATATATATATATATATATATATATATATATATATATATATATATTGTGTAGTATTACCATAGTAAATGTTATTGTCTGTTTGTGAAAATGTCATTTATATAAAACTATTTCATATTCTAGTGCATACAGTAAAGTTTACTTGTTTGTGTAAATTTTTTTCTTTGGAATTTTATAACCTTCATGGATCTTGTTTGATAGATCTCGTCGAATAGATTTCAAAAATAGCAATTTTGCGAAAAACGGATTTGTGAATCAAAAGTTATGATCATTTAAAGATTAAAAAAAAGTCCAACCACTTATGTAACTTCCTAAAGGAAGTTACGGATGATTAGTTATAAAAGGGTAAAATTGTGAAAAAATTTCCTAAAAAGTTGGAATAGGACCTATAGGATTGTTGAAAAGTCAATAGGACTTATAAGAATGTTGACCCGACAAATGGGACCTAAATATAATTATCTCTAAAAACAAACATATTTTTCAAATTCAAATTTCAGACTTCAGATTCAATCTTCAGATTTCAGATTCAGATAAAAAAACAAACGCAACCCATATATGAGTAAAGTCTATGATATGGTGGATGGGTGATTTCTTAAGAAAACTATGTTAAAGATAGAATTTAATGACCAATAGTGATAACTCGCTTTTACGTATTGTCGTGGTCTTCAAAAGTCGTATCTCAAAATTCCTTGAATACCAACAAAAATTGTCAAATAACTTGTATTGTGGTAACTATGAGTATTAATCCAACTTTCAAGATAAAAACACAAATAACGTGGATGACTGCAATTTCATTTTTTTATTAATTTTTTTAATATATATTTTTTTAAACGATTTCAAGGGAGAATTAACTAATTAATGCAAAAAATCTTAAGTGACTAAATAAACTAAAAACTACACGTAACCGAGTGTGATAAATGTTAGAAGGACAAGAGATGGGATTACACTGCGTGACTGATTATTTTAATTTATTTATTTGTAATATTTCGAGATAATATGTAACAATCCCTAATTTCTCACGTAAACGCTGATCAGGCACGATATGCCGATGATATGACTTGTTTGTCAATTAATACAATATATTATGTACTTTTAGGACTTAAAATAATATTGATTATGGATATAGGACAACAAACATTTTGTTTCCATTTTTAGTCCCTATTTTCAAATTAAAGGGACATGTGGCATGCTGTGATTGGTCGACGTCTTATGAATATGGGTCCGCGCCAGTGACTTTATTAAAAAGTAGGGACTAACTATAAATAAAATGTCTACTGTCCTATTTCCAAAATACATATTACAATAGGTCCTAAATTTACCAAGTCCCTACAATTGTGAATATAAAATAATTATTATTTAAGGCTCATATTTGAAATGTTACGAATATATACATAATAAATAAATAAGTCCAAATCACCACATATAAAATAATAAATCCAACTAGTGTAATCGGAATCTCAACCAGCATAAAGTAAAGAAATCTCGGACTTATGCCCTTACAAATGTTCCAAATAAATAAGTAACTACGGCAGGAAAAGTACCTATGCTAGAATCGAATGATCTGAAGTCTGAATAGCAAGTGAGACTGCAAGACTGCTATAGCACAATCCAACTATCCCTGACTAGAAGAACCTGGAGGGAAATATTTAAATTTTGTCAGAATCCGAGGTGTGCAAGAATTAACTTAATTACTTTATGATGCAATAATACAGTCGATGCAAAATAAATATTCCCCCTTCGTCACTCACATGCATACAATACCTCACCCTCGTCTAAGTGTGATATCATTCGCATCCCAATACATCCCAAGTAATGATTATAACATCGTTTCAAATCTATAAAAGATGGATACATCGATAATTCAATATTTAAATGTAACCACTACATTTAATTACCAACATCCATTTATCCTAGTTTCATAAGTTTCACATATAAGGCATAAACATCTATTATGCAATATAGGGTCAAAATATAATTATTGCCCACATTCTTAGACAATTAAATTTATTTCCTTCAAGTCCGGGTAATTATTCATCTATGTCCTTTCATATATTTGGCACACAAAGGCATCTACCGTTGGTGTCTAATTCATACTCTATCGGAAAGTTCGGAGGAATATCTTATCCTAAGAGGACATCACAAAACACATATACATTGGGGGCGGTACCTATGCATGATACTTTTTCACGTCCCATACCTAGAGGTGACACAAGCTGGGTCAGAGACAACACCCACCTCTCGAAATAGTGCCTTCACGTAGTACCGATATGACCTACACAACGTCAAGCCCACCTGTGCCGACGTGTGGTACTCAATCCGAACGCACAAACTCCCGAGCCGATAGGACAGTACACAAATATTGGTATGTCCACACAAATATTTAATATTACATATTATTATCTCATATAATATGTATAGGTAATTACTTTATAATTACCATAAAAAGCCCAACTAAAGTCCACAATATTTTTATTTATTAATAATTTACCATCTAATATATTATCAATTCCATTAAATAAAATAATTACTTAACCAACTAGTTAATTGTAATTATTACCAATTAAATGTGGGCATATCATTACTGTTAAAATTTCCTCTCTAAATTCCCTCTTTTACTCCAATTTCAGCAAGCCAATTCTATTATCAGTGAGCCAAATAAATCTCAGTAAGCCAACTAAATTCCTAGGACCAAGCATAAAAGGAATGAAGAGTCAAAAATCCCAGCACATCGCTCGAACGAAAGTGGGGCTCGTTCGCGTGATATGACATGTCGTTCGAACGACCCACGATGTTGTTTGAGCGACCTGATGTCTTCCACCTCAAGCTCATTCACCAATTCTCCTTCCCATATTCAATTCCCAAACCTAGAACAGATTCATACGAAACCCAGAAAATGCTTATATAGAAACCAACTTCTTCATCCAAAAGTCAACGCAAAATCTATGTATTTAAACCCAGAATTTTATATCTGTTCAAGGCTTAAACATTTCAGATGTTTTTCCAACTTTCAACTATTAATGAATTCACGACAAGAGGCATTTATCATGGAATCTACATGAAATTTTACTCTATGATTTAACAGTGACATCCTTTATGTCAATTAATCAAAATCCCCAATTTAATTGTAAAAATCCTAAGGAATATACCATTAATTTTCAGATTTACGATACCTAAATTTTTGGGACAAATTCTATATTAAATTTAATCCTCTACATGCATTGTTCATCATCAAATCTGTCATATTCAAACTAAGATCCCAGAAATTCAAGGGGTTATCACGATGCATCAAGAAATATATTGGAAACATATATTAAGTAAGAGAATTCTTTCCTTAAAGATTCGTTGAAGAAAGTCCATTGAAATCCCCTTGATTTTGCATTGTTTCCTTTCCCGTTTCCCTCTCTTTTGGCCCTTCTCCTATTCCCTCCCGTTAACTGTTGTTTTAGATTTTCTGAAATGATAATGGAGGAGAGGTTTACCCCCACTTAACCACTAATTAATGACTAATTTCGAGTTAGGCCTAAAATTAAACTTTTGAACCCCCAAACGGGCCCTAATGCATAATCCAACTAGTCCAAAAGTTTTCCAACCTAGTCGTCGGTTTTTGGTTTTGGGTCATTGGCTTGGAGCTGTCTTTGAGGAGGATGACAGGTAGGAGAGATGAGAGGTGAGAGGGGAGAGAATAAAGATGATTTGATTTTGAATTGAGTTGTGAGGGTGTCTTTGGTGTGTGTGAGGTATATGATAATGAGGTGTGTGTGTTTATTTTGTACCTAATAAAAATTAAAATTAGTTAAGTATTTACAACTCAAAATATAAAATCAATAAAATTAAAAAATAAAATATATTAAAATTAAAAGCTAAAAATTAAAATCCTAACCTATTAATATAAGACTCAAATAAAATAAAATAAAAATAATAATAAACTAAACAAATAAAATTAAAAATAAAAACTAAAAAAACAAATAAAATAAAATAACTAAAAATCTAATTAAACACACACATATTATATTTACATAAAAAATATAAAAACACTAGGTGTAAATGAATGATACACGTAAGAACCCTAATATTTACAACTTTATGCACACAAATAAATTATAAAATCCTAAAAATTATACACGACTCAAAATAAAATTCGAAAAATTTCTAAAAGTACAAACTAAACACACACGAGGCTCAGGTGATGGATTGGGCTCGGTTTAGTACGAGAAAGGGTTTATGGCATCAGTGTTGATCTTGGCAAGCTCAAAAAAGGAACTTCTGACTTCACGATCACTTTGATTTTCTTTATTCAACGCTTTTGACTGTGACTTTGTCGCAATTACGTTGATTTAGCACAATTGGATATTTCGACGGCCTATTGACCTGCAATATAGATAAATACACCATAAGACCAATTTTATCAAAAACGAGCGACTAAAATGCATCAATTTGGGGCATAAATTAAATGATTTTGGGTGCTTATCACACCACCCCAAACAGAACATTATTAGTCCTCGAGTAAAAATAGAGAGAAATAGTGTTAAGTGACCAAACGTGTGCTATTTTTGCAGGCACTTGCAATTGCACTTAGCATGTGCAATAGGACGAGTGGTGTCTCTTGAGGGTTTGCAATGAATGTAGGCACAAAATTAAATTTTTTTTATTGAAAGACGGTCTCTTATTTGACGATGAAAAGCTATATAACCCAACTAAAAGACATCAAGGAATACATTGTTCAAATACTAAAGTAATGCATAAAATTACTTAATACCAAAAGCGTAATCCTTCCTAAAACGCAACATGTGTTAATGTGAAACAATCTTAAGTATTATTAGAGTAATTCCTAGATCTCCATAATAGAATCAACGCTTTGACTTCAATTATGACTGGATATATTTCTCTGAATTGAACTCTCCGAGATTTGGGTAAGTGTATCTCTCAAGTATGTGACGATTTGAGTAAATATAAACAAGATCAAACGTTTCACATACTTATAAGAATTGACAATTACATGGAAGAAATTTTGATCCCACGAAGGTACGCTAACCATTATGTTGAGAATGTTTAGTTATTCACAATATAAACTTCTCATTTGTCCGAACTCCTCATCAAGGGTGAAAATGGGGTATATGTAAGGCATAAGGGAAAAATGAGATGAAGAATATGGATGATATGATGGTAGAATTTTTGAGACAAGTGGAACATAATTTGAATGACTACTGTCTTTATTTTTTTTAATTTTATGATTGCATGCTTTCTTTTTCTTCTTTTCTATTTTTCTTGTTTCTTTTTTTTTCCTATATTTTTATATGTTTTTTCTCTTTTTTCCTTTTTTTTATTGAGATGGATTTTTCTTTTCATAACACAAATGAAGACAATTTATATTGACAATTTCAATCACTCTTTTTCTAAAAAAACGATGCTAGTGATGGGAAATGATATATGGATTGTATCTGGATAAGGGAAATATGGAAAGATAATGGGTGAAGTGATTGATAATGTGATATGGAAAAATGGTTAGTGTGTGGTAAAAATAGTTTAGTGCTCGGGACAAGCTATAAGACACATGTTTCTTACAACTCAAAAGTGATGCCATTCTCAGTGATTATGGCAAAATATGAAAAATACCGAGACCATCCAATGACTAAGTGTAGTACACAGAGAAAGTTGAGTCAACCACTTATGATTTAGAGATTACGTAAAATCTCTAAAAAAGGTGAATAACTCAAATCTCACGGGTTTAAGTCTCCGCTAGTGATTTTTTAAGGCTATCTTGGGAATGTTGTTACTCTTCAACTTTTGATCGTAAAACGTGATAGTGCGAATATTACCGAGTTTAGGAATTCATAGTGCAAGTACGCTTTAAGAGGTATTAATTAATTTTATGGTAGAAAATGTGATTTGAACACGGGGATTTCGAGAATTCTATATGAGGGATGATAGACAATTAACATCATAAAAACATTGAGTGGAACTGCACCAAAAAAAGTTTAAAGATATTTGTTTCTGAATTTTTTTCAAAAGAGGTATGATTTTGATAAATTTCCCACTTCCAAACAAAAGAGATCATCATCCTCGATGTTTAAAACTATATAATAAAATGGAAAGAACAAGTTAGGAAATAGATTACCATATGAACTGCTAATGAAAATGTACCGTATGATTGAAGCAGAGGTGGAACTTGAGAATAAAGGAAACACAAAAATATGTACAAGTCTATAATGCATGTCAAAATTATTAAGGAAGGATAGAACACCGCCCCCAAACAGGATAAAACTTATACTCAGAAATAAGATACGGCGGGATGCCTCCCGGTAGCACTAAGGTTAACATCGTCAGTCAGACCGAATGAAACTCACCCAAAAACAAGATATAATATAGGATAAATCGGGGTGCCAAAAATGGTGTGGGTGATGGGACATCACCCCCAAACAAGACTGAAAAATTAGGCTTATGGAAAAGTGTTGCGGGGGATGCAAAGCATCAGTGGAACAAGGGTGGGTAGGGAGAAGCGTAGGGGGAAGAAAGGTAAGGGTGAGGGTGCAGAGACGCTAATCGCGAGTCTTATTGAGCGTAAAAGGTCAGAGAAATAAGGTCCTTATAAGCACGGTGCTCTAATTGGATGGGGATGCAAAATTGTTAGGCAATTGGGATGTGGTGGAGCTCATAGAAATCACACGACCGTTTTATAAATGGACGATGATAATGGTCACGCCGTGACATGTTAATGTGCTAACAAAAATAAAAAATCACCACGACAGATTAGTGGTGGGAATGGAGTAATAAGTTGGGTATCACATAAGTTGAGAGTAGCACAAATACTCTCATGGATGGTGGGGTGGATGAAAAACTCAAGAGTGGGCTCGTGGAGCACTAGGGTGGATGGTGGGTTCAGGTGAGGAGATAAATAGATGGATGGGAACATATGAGGTACAATAACAATGTCCAAACCAGGTGGTGGGTTGGGAGGGATAATGGGTGGGTCGGGTGGGACAAAGGGCGGAGGAAAATGATCGAACTCGAGAGTAGGTGATACACACTTATTATGAGGTTGAGAGTGATCCTCAAGGGTACTCGCAAGAGGAAGTGTGGAAGTAAAGAATGGAGAGATCAATTTATTCACCCATAAGGCACCATCTAAGGTGGTGGGAAAATATAACGAGGAATTAAGATCCGAGATATATGAATTAACATCAAAATAAGACTCAAAGTGATCCAAGCTTATTTGGGCAGGATCCATATCCAAAGATATGGGAATTATACCAGACTCAATCTCAGGGCGGTGGTGAGCACTCGTAGCGAGAGCTAACCTATAATAAAGTGGTGCCCCGGGGACACACATGGGGGGATCAAAAGGTGTAAACTCAGGTGTCGTTGTGGATTCGTTGGGATGGAAAATATAAACCTCAATGGTGGTTTTTATTGGATAAGGCGGGGTTTGATCAGTCTTACAATCCTTAGGTAAGTCAACACAATTGTCAACTTGGGCCCCGAACCACGGGGTGGTCTCAACTTCGATATTCTCGGGATGATGGGGTTGGTCACACTCAAAATTCATGTCACATGAGGACTAATCATCACTCCATATGGGTACAATAATGGGTTGACTTGGGGGTGAAATACGACTCTCTCGCACACTCAAATTCATTTAATCTTTGTGCAAGTCGTTGAAGAGATTCATTTTAAGATTGAGTAGCGTTCTCTTATTCGAGGATGAACTTTTGTAACAGACTTTTGAGAGCGAATGTGGATGGTGGTTGTGAAATGATGGTGGGTGAAGACAATGGTTGTGGTGGACATAACTCACTAGGAAGCATAGAATACTCATATGAAGTGTGAGGAACGGGATCAAGTTCGTCATACCAAGAAAAGTGTCTCCATGAGAGACAAAAGGTTGATAATCATGGGGAGTATAGTGAGGGAACAGATTGGGATGAGGTGCACTAGGTTGCCATGATGTATGTCGGAGACCTTAAGGATCCACAATATGGGGTTGGGATTCATTCTGCATGGGAGGGTGATTAAGCCTCCACGAATAACTTGGGTGCTCATACCCCTCAGTATTGGATATGTCATAACAATAAGCCGAGGTGGGTTCTAAAGCAATGTTATATGGATACACTTGGGCCATGGTTGGTTCAGATGGATATGGAAGAAATGGACACTCATAAGACAAGTGATCAACTTAAAAGCAGTAGGTACACGATGAAGCATTGGATGCATTAACATGCATCATCGGAGGCGGTGGAATATGATATGTATGCGTGGACGACGCAAGAGAACAAATGGTATGTGTGAGAGAGTTAAAGCCACTAAGTAGAGTATAGAGGTTCGACTCGGGCTCAACTTCAAACATGCTTCGAGATGATGGGAAATAATCAAAGTACTCCTTTAAAGGACGTTTGTCGGCTATGAGGAGAGTAATATTTTTGGATTTTTTTAAATATTTTTCAGAAGAAAAGAAAATATTTTTGTGATTTTTTAATATAAGAAAAATAAAATCTTTTTGGCATTTTGAATATTTTGATAAAGAAAAAATATTTTTGAAAGTTTTTTAATATTTTTGAAAAAGAAGGAAAATATTTTTGGGATTTTTGTAAAAGGGGATAAAACGGACTTTCCTTGAAACACAAAAGCATTAATCACACAAAACTAACTACCAAAAGAGTGGAATTAAACACGTACAAATACTAACTAGTACGTAGTCAATTCTTATCTTTAATTAAGTGAGTGGTTAGTCAAATTTTAATTAATCTGTGGGTGAAAAAAATACGGAATCTTATCCGTCACCTTTAAAATAATTTGTCCCTACTTTCTTTTCAAGAGAACAAGAGGCTTACTAGTTAAGTCTCACCACACTAGCTACTACAATGATAGACCGCCCGGTACCATGCTGAGAAAAGCACAAACTCGTTTTACTGTCTAGCCTCACTTAAAATCCAATTTTCCTTGACAAATGTCTTAAGAAAGTAGAACCTAGTTGACTTAAAACCTAGTTTCCCTACGTCCACGAGGAAGGAGAATTATTTCTTTAGGTGTCAAGCTTGGAGTACTAGAGTTACTTGTTAAGAGTTCTAGCTAAGGTTACAAGTATTAATGTATCACAATGATCAAATTATGCCCTCCTCGTAATAAGGGGCCTCATTTATAAAATTAAAAAGTCCCATATCTCTACAATTATTATGCGACATTATCTCTTAATAAACCATAATAATTTGTGTTTATTGACTGTTGCATTTGACTTGTAGTAGGAATTTAGCTACTAGCGGGTTATACATTATGTTTCCCTTAATTATAGGGATTTTGAATGATTTACCTCTGGTCATCCATGATGTCTATGGTTGGACATACATTAATGAATTATCAAGTCAATGGCAAACTAGATTTAGGGATAATTTGGGGAATCTTGTCATATGTGTTTCCTGGTTAGGCCAATTACAACCCCCTGCGTGTATAAATTGCTAACTATCAATCTAGACTAAATATTGTGTAAATATTTTTATGAAACATCTAACCTATTATAAATTAGTCCAACAATTAATTTATAGTTTTTAAAGTGTTATATACACACACACACACACATACACACGTATATATAGGATGACCCTTGTACATACCTTTCGTGTGAACATATTATTTTGAAATAGTTAAAATATATTTTTGAGTTGATTTTTATAGAGTATTTAAACATTTCAAAGAACCTCCCAAAAATAATCAGATCAAAATGAAAAATTTTGTTATTTAAAAAAAGGTCAAACTTTGTTAGTTTTTAAACACCTAAAAAAATTAACATATTTTGATCGATTATTCAAAATAGAAAAAAATAATCATTTTGAGCTGATTTTTTTGGAGGTTCCTTAAAGTGTTTAAATACGTTACAAAAAAATTGACTTAAAAATATATTTTTTTCTATTTTAAAAAAATAGATCCGCATGAGAAGTCTGTAATACCCCGTATTTTCGTGATATTTATTTTGGGGATTAATTGAATTAAATGCGTATTAATTGAAAATTAATCCGGATAAAAAATTAACGAGATGTGAGTTAGTATTTGATTATAATGTGTATATATGTCAATATATGAATATTGGAACTATTGAAATTTGTCGCGAGATTGAAATACGGCAATTTGAGAAATTTTGTTGGGACGCGCGTGACAGTCGCGTCAGGAATATAATTATTTGAATTAAAAAGTGAATTTTATTTTTATCACCCGTATGGTCATTTTGAGTTCGCCAACGAGTCCGGAAGGGTCGAAATAGTCAGAAAACACTAGCCGGGAGTTTAGTTTGGGTCCCGGGGCATTTTTAGGCCATACCGGCAACCCAAAAGGGTAGTTTGGTAATTTCGGAAATTGGGTAATTAAAACCCACGAAAATTAGAGTTAAAAATCTGACTTAGTCTTAACCCACTAAGCCATTTCCAACCCCAATTTAGGTAGTGGGCTACGGGAGAAGTTAGAAACTTTAAAACTTGGCAAAAACCAACCCCACCTCCATTATCACCTTGAGAAGAACTTGTAGAGAGAGAGAGAAAGAGGAGAATTCTGCAGAGAGAGAGAGAGGACAGATTCAACCTTCAAGATTCAATCTCAAATTCAGAGAAAGATTAAGGCAAGTGGTTTAATTCCAATTGATTTAATGCTATGCTTTTCCATGTTTAGGAAATTATCAAATTTATCTTGGAAGATTGATTAGACCCATGAATTTGAAGATGTAAAACTATAAACTATGTTAGGGACTGCATGTAGAAACATTCTAGATGAATTATGAATTCAGAATTATGACCCTTGATGATTTAAAAACGGATTTTAGAAGAAGTTTATTAATGTTCTTGAAATAAATAGAAAACTGGAATTCTTGATGAAGATTTGATCCAAACAAAGCCCTTGAATGATGAATTATTGGTTTTAGAACGTTAACACTGTTGTAGGATGGTTGTATGATGATATTATAACGTTATCTTAGAATTTCATGCTTGTTAATGGTGTTTTGGGTTGATTTGAAAACTGCAAAACGAAGAAGTCCGCAGCCTACCTGGTGCGTTCGATCGATCGATCGAAGGTCAAGGTCGATCGATCGACCTTCCCAGAAAGAGTAAAATTTCCCTAGTTAAATTTTAATGATGTTAACCCTTGGGAAATATTATTGGAGACCTTATGAATATCCTTAGACTTAAGGAAGACCAGTGGGTATGGTTATAAAGTTCGGACCTTAATTAGAATTTAATTTGAGAAATTATTCTAAAAGCTATTGAAGATCGATAAGTGAGATAATATAAGGATTAATAGAGTAATTTTGAATAAGTTGATGAATTGAGGTTTGGGGCAGAAGTAAGGACCTTAAGAATAATGATGTAATATGTGGGAATATTAGGAAACTTAATAACCCCTTTGAGATAGGTTTTAAGTATAAGAATCTATGACGTGAGATGTGTCGACAGTCTACATTATATATTATCGGAAGACTTAAAATGTATACATTTGGAATAATGGTATAAGGATGTAGAAAATACCTTTATTAATATTGAGATATCTAAGATGTGTGCATGCTTAGTATATGATCTTATGTGTATGACATACCTACCATACTTGCTATCACGGGAGGTTTACGTTCTCTTAGGGCCTTCTAATCCTTGTGTGCCCGGATTTAGTTTGGTACCTAGAGAACATAGTTCAAGGGAATGACTTAATTGTGAGTTATTAAGCCAACTGACTATGGAGCGTAGGTATGCACGTGACCATGGATATGTTGAATTATGTTCGCCTCCATTTTTATGTGTGGTGTTTATTCTAACAATTCCTGAGAGATTCAGAATTTGTAATCCTTATGTACGTGATGTACCGGGGTGGATAGCAGAGTATGTGTGCACCACAGCTTAGCCTCGGGGTGCTTGAATAGTATATTTATGATGTGAATAATATACGGTTCAATGAAAAGGAATTTGTTATGTTTAAATTGCGAGAATAATTTATAGTAACTGCTTGTGGAGTTAGAAAAAAAGGATAACATGCCGTGAATTGTAATGCTAACAATTGAGAATCCGAGTTCAAGTAAAGCTATCTATTTAAATAATAACATTGGGAATTCATATTGTGAATCGAGTAGTTGGGTTAGAATTTATGATGGTTTAGTTAGATAAATAATACATGAATGGGTACAGGAACGTTAGGAGTGCACTGTTAGACGAGAGGAGAGTATTTCATGTGAGAGCACGTCCTAACTTGTATCTTGCATTCATTGTTTTAATTGTTATTAAAGCACTTGCTGTTTTTAAAATACTCTCCACATTCGGGCTCTGACCCGTTTGCTTTCAAATCTATTTTTTGTAAAAACCATTTTTAGGTGCCCAGCCACAAGGACACCATGCATAGTATTTCCAGTCAGGTGACGAGCTGTAGCTGTTGTGGAAGTTACAGGGACTTGCTATTAGACGCTTCATTTGCCTTGACTCTATATTCAGATTTCATCAGTTGTAGGGCATGTCGCCCATTTCTTTTAGAGACATTTCATTTTATATTTCAGTTATTCAGACTTTGGTTTGTAATTAATTCTGGATGCAGACTTGTTTTATTTCATTTCATTTTGGGATTGTTGTGAGGAGTATTTCCTCGAGACTCATCTTTACTTGTTGATTCATTATAGTTGGACTTTATCGTGAATGGTTGTGTTACATTTCTATATTTCATTTATTGCATGTTAATCAGATTTAATTTAAAATTTGACAACTCACTTTTTAAATACTAGGTGGTTAGTAATCATTAAAAATGTTTTCGACAATGATGCTATTAACTGGACCAACTTGGCATTTTGTATTGATTTAATAAAGGAGTAGCTACCCGGTATTTAATTAATCGGGGTGTCACAGGTGGTATCAGAGCATCAGGTTCTAGTGTCCTTTAGGATCTGTACGGCTTATTATGTTTCCGCTGAGCTTTCTTTGATATAGAGCCCTAATACTAGGAATGTTGTATTCATCTCTATACATTGGGAATTCGTACTTCCGCGATTGTTTATTTGAATGATGAACTCATCCAAATTTGCTTAAATTTTCAGATGGACCGTAAAAAGGAACTAGCTAAAACGGTTAAGGGAGTCAACGGGCAAAATCGACTCACACCTCAGGTATCCCCAGAGAGAATATCAACCGCCGAGTTAGCAGGTATCGTGGCACAAGCAGTTACCACTGCAGTTTTACAATACCAAGAATGCAACATACAACTTAAAGGAGGCAAAAGACCTAGAGAGGTTAGCCAAATGCATAAAGCTGAAAAATGTGCGAAGACCCCGAAATTTCGACAACAAACTACCCAAGACCGAGCCAGTTCTAGTCAACAACGTGGTAAAATGAAGCAGTTTAGAAAGGGGAATAAGGTCCCAAGTCAGCAAGGCCGACACCGTGAGCAGCAGGGTCAGAGGGGGAGTAACTTCAGTGGCCGATGTTTCGTGTGTGGCACACGTGGCCATAAACGCCAGGATTGTCCTGATAGGGGCAGGGCCCCGCAGCAGCAGCAGCAGGGTGCCCGACAGGAGCCGCAGAGGCTTATGTTTCCCGCCGCCCTCCCAGCACCAGCTCAAGTATTAGCCCTACCAACTTTTCCTATAGCTCCAGTGAAGCAGGGGCAGTTACAGTACAGACATATTTATAATATCAACCTGGCAGCCGCCCCACAGGCACCACCCACGATTTGGGGTATGTTTTCTATCCATGAGACTTTTGGGTCGAATTTTGTTTGTTACTAGGACAACGCAATTGTTTTATAGCTATTTATTATGCGAAGACCTTAGGGTTATTAACCGCTGCATTTAGCACTGTAACGTAGGTAGACTCACCACTGGGGGAAATGGTTCATTTTTCTTTATATGCCGGGGAGTGGGGGTAGAGATTGGTAGTTTGGTATTACCCGCGGACATGTTAGTGTTAGAGATGACCGAGTGTGATGCCATTATTGGTATGGATTGGCTAATAGCGTACCGATCCATAATTGACTGTTTTAGGAGGCATATTACCTTTGCCATTCCCGGGCAAGAGATGTTTTTAGTGGCGATGCCTCGCCCTGAGGGAGGATCATCCACTCATTTGTACTACGTAGAGAAGGAGACCTCTAAGGAAGTGGTGATACAACTTGATTCGGTACCCGTTGTTAGTGAGTTCGCCGATGTATTTAAGGATATACCTGGATTACCTCAGAGTAGAGAGATAGATTTTGTGATTAATTTGACGCCGGGCACTCGGCCTATTGCCCGCGCACCTTACCGTATGGCTCCAGCTGAGATGAGAGAGTTACGGGATCAGAATGAGCAGTTGTTGGGTCAGGGGTTCATCCGGAGGAGTACTTCGTCGTGGGGTGCCCCTGTGTTGTTCGTTAAGAAAAAGGATGGATCGTTGAGGTTGTGTGTGGATTACCGGGATTTGAATAAGGTCACGATACAGAATAAGTATCCGTTGCCCCAAATCGATGACTTATTCGACCAGTTGAGAGGAGCTTCTTTCTTCTTGAAGATTGATTTGCGATCTGGTTACCATCAGTTACGTATCAGGGAGGAGGACGTCTCGAAGACTGCTTTCTTAACGAGATATGGTTCCTATGAGTTTCGGGTTATGCCTCTTGGTTTGACCAACGCTCAAGCCGTGTTTATGGAATTGATGAATAGGGTGTTCAGAGAGTTCCTAGATCAGTTCGTCATTGTCTTCATTGATGATATTCTGGTTTACTCCCAAACAGAGGAGGAGCACGCCGAGCATTTGAGGCAGGTTTTGCAGACGCTACGTCAGAACGAGTTATATGCAAAGTATGAGAAGTGCGAGTTTTGGCTGAAAGAGGTTCAGTTTTTGGGGCATGTTATTTCCGACCGGGGGATATCCGTTGATCCGGGGAAGGTATCCGCGGTGAGGGAGTGGGGATAGCCCACGACACCGACTGAGATCCGTAGTTTCTTGGGCTTAGCAGGATACTACAGGAGGTTTATTCGGGGTTTCTCCAAGATAGCGGGTCCCATGACACATCTGACTCGTAAAGGTGTGCCGTTCATTTGGAGTGATGTCTGTCAGTTGGCATTCGATGAGTTGAAAGACAAGTTAACCTCAGCACCTGTGTTAGCATTGCCGAGACCAGGAGTTGAGTACCTTGTTTACACCGATGCGTCCTTACAAGGACTTGGAGGTGTACTGCAGCAGGAGAGTCAGGCCATAGCTTATGCTTCCCGTAAACTTAAGCCTCACGAGAAGAATTACCCTACCCATGACTTGGAGTTAGCGGAAGTGGTATTTGCCCTTCGGATTTGGAGACATTATCTTTTGGGGGAGAAGTTTCGATTGTTCACAGACCACAAGTCCCTACAGTACCTATTCACGCAGAAGGAGCTGAATATGAGGCAGCGAAGGTGGCTTGAGTTTGTGAAGGACTATCAGTTTGATATCCAATATCACCCGGGGAAGGCTAACGTGGTAATAGACGCGTTGAGCCGTAGGCCAGAAGATGAGGTGGCAGGGGTGTAGAAGGCAAAGTGGAAGGAGTTGGGACACCAGGATGCAGTGGCCCGATCATTCATGTCAGTGATGACTATTACACCGCAGATTGTCACGAAAGTAGTAAAGGCACAAGCAGACGACTCGTTCTGTCAGGAGCCGATAGTTCGATTATTAACAGAGGGAGCTGAGTCCTATACCGTTAGCTCAGACGGGGGATTACGCTTCAATGGGAGACTGGTAGTTCCGGAAGAGGAGGAATTGCGACACGAGGTGATGGCAGAGTCGCACGGCTCACGGTTCGCGGTACATCCCGGTGGGGATAAAATGTACCAGGACATGAGACGTCAGTATTGGTGGAGCGGGATGAAGAGAGATATTGCCGTGTTTGTTTCTAAATGCGCCCCTTGTCAGCTGGTAAAAGTGGACCATCAGAGATCGGCAAGACTTCTACAGCCATTAGAGGTCCCGATGTGGATGTGGGAGAGCATCTCCATGGACTTTATCACGGGGTTGCCTACGTCACAGAGAGGTCACGACTCCATTTGGGTAATTGTGGACAGGTTGACCAAAGTCGCTCATTTTCTACCCGTAAGGACAGACTACACTACGGGACAGTATGCCCAACTCTTTATTGCAGAGATAGTGAGACTTCACGGTGTGCCCCTAAATATCGTGTCTGATCGAGACAAGATATTTGTTTCACAGTTTTGGGAAAGTTTTCAGGAGGCCATGGGCACGGAATTGCGGTTGAGTACGGCTTATCATCCGCAGACCGATGAGCAAACCGAGAGTACAAATCAGATGTTGGAAGACATGTTGCGGATGTGCATCATTGACTTCGGGGGTGGATGGGAGCAGTATCTTCCACTGGTGGAATTTGCTTACAACAACTCCTACCAGTTCACCATTGGTATGGCTCCATTTAAAGCGTTGTACGGTAGAACTTGTCGTTCCCCAGCATGTTGGTTGGAGGTGGGGGACAACAATCTACTTGGGCCGGAAGTGATTCAGGATACTTCGGTGAGGATAGAATTGATACGGAGTCGCATTCGAGTAGCTCAGGATCGGCAGAAGAGCTATGATGATGCGAAGAGGTTCTTCAGGGAGTTCCAAGTGGGGGACCAGGTTTTGCTCAGAGTATCTCCTATGAAGAGGATTATGCATTTTGGGAAGAAAGGGAAGTTGGCACCGAGATATGTGGGACCATTTCCTATTATTGAGCGGATTGGACCAATTGCGTATAGACTTGGGTTACCGGAGCATTTGCATCGAATTCACGATGTATTTCATGTTTTCTCGCTAAGGAAATATCTTAGAGACGATTTGGCTCATTCTCATATTGCTTTGGAGGACATTGATCTCCAGCCTAATAGCTCCTACGAGGAGGGGCCGATTGCTATTTTGGACCGAAGTGAGCGGAAACTGCGGTCAAAGATAGTTCCGTTAGTACGTGTTTGGTGGCGACATCATAATGTCGAGGAGTCCACATGGGAGCGCGAGGATGAGATGCGCGAACGCTATCCAGAGTTGTTCTTACCAGGTACTTTCTAGTTCCGAATTTCGGGACGAAATTTAGTTAGTAGGGGGGAAGTATGTAATACCCCGTATTTTCGTGATATTTATTTTGGGGATTAATTAATTTAAATGTGTATTAATTGAAAATTAATTCGGATAAAATATTAACGAGATGTGAGTTAGTATTTGATTATAATGTGTATATAAGGCAATATATGAATATTGGAACTATTGAAATTTGTCGCGAGATTGAAATACGGCAATTTGGGAAATTTTGTTGGGACGCGCGTGACAGTCCCGTCAGGAATATAATTATTTGAATTAAAAAGTGAATTTTATTTTTATCACCCGTATGGTCATTTTGAGTTCGCCAACGAGTCCGGAAGGGTCAAAATAGTCAGAAAACACTAGCCGGGAGTTTAGTTTGGGTCCCGGGGCATTTTTAGGCCATACCGGCAACCCAAAAGGGTAGTTTGGTAATTTCGGAAATTGGGTAATTAAAACCCACGAAAATTAGAGTTAAAAATCTGACTTAGTCTTAACCCACTAAGCCATTTCCAACCCCAATTTAGGTAGTGGGCTACGGGAGAAGTTAGAAACTTTAAAACTTGGCAAAAACCAACCCCACCTCCATTATCACCTTGAGAAGAACTTGTAGAGAGAGAGAGAAAGAGGAGAATTCTGCAGAGAGAGAGAGAGGACAGATTCAACCTTCAAGATTCAATCTCAAATTCAGAGAAAGATTAAGGCAAGTGGTTTAATTCCAATTGATTTAATGCTATGCTTTTCCATGTTTAGGAAATTATCAAATTTATCTTGGAAGATTGATTAGACCCATGAATTTGAAGATGTAAAACTATGAACTATGTTAGGGACTACATGTAGAAACATTCTAGACGAATTATGAATTCAGAATTATGACCCTTGATGATTTAAAAACGGATTTTAGAAGAAGTTTATTAATGTTCTTGAAAGAAATAGAAAACTGGAATTCTTGATGAAGATTTGATCCAAACAAAGCCCTTGAATGATGAATTATTGGTTTTAGAACGTTAACACTGTTGTAGGATGGTTGTATGATGATATTATAACGTTATCAGTCGATCGATCGACCACCATCGATCGATCGAAGGTCAAGGTCGATCGATCGACCTTCCCAGAAAGAGTAAAATTTCCCTAGTTAAATTTTAATGATGTTAACCCTTGGGAAATATTATTGGAGACCTTATGAATATCCTTAGACTTAAGGAAGACCAGTAGGTATGGTTATAAAGTTCGGACCTTAATTAGAATTTAATTTGAGAAATTATTCTAAAAGCTATTGAAGATCGATAAGTGAGATAATATAAGGATTAATAGAGTAATTTTGAATAAGTTGATGAATTGAGGTTTGGGGCAGAAGTAAGAACCTTAAGAATAATGATGTAATATGTGGGAATATTAGGAAACTTAATAACCCCTTTGAGATAGGTTTTAAGTATAAGAATCTATGACGTGAGATGTGTCGACAGTCTACATTATATATTATCGGAAGACTTAAAATGTATACATTTGGAATAATGGTATAAGGATGTAGAAAATACCTTTATTAATATTGAGATATCTAA
Source organism: Sambucus nigra (assembly GCA_949130495.1). Lineage (NCBI taxonomy): Eukaryota > Viridiplantae > Streptophyta > Magnoliopsida > Dipsacales > Adoxaceae > Sambucus > Sambucus nigra. The sequence goes on from OX422217.1 coordinate 200,699,303, forward strand.
GATGTGTGCATGCTTAGTATATGATCTTATGTGTATGACATACCTACCATACTTGCTATCACGGGAGGTTTACGTTCTCTTAGGGCCTTCTAATCCTTGTGTGCCCGGATTTAGTTTGTTACCTAGAGAACATAGTTCAAGGGAATGACTTAATTGTGAGTTATTAAGCCAACTGACTATGGAGCGTAGGTATGCACGTGACCATGGATATGTTGAATTATGTTCGCCTCCATTTTTATGTGTGGTGTTTATTCTAACAATTCCTGAGAGATTCAGAATTTGTAATCCTTATGTACGTGATGTACCGGGATGGATAGCAGAGTATGTGTGCACCACAGCTTAGCCTCGGGGTGCTTGTATAGTATATTTATGATGTGAATAATATACGGTTCAATGAAAAGGAATTTGTTATGTTTAAATTGCGAGAATAATTTATAGTAACTGCTTGTGGAGTTAAAAAAAAGGATAACATGCCGTGAATTGTAATGCTAACAATTGAGAATCCGAGTTCAAGTAAAGCTATCTATTTAAGTAATAACATTGGGAATTCATATTGTGAATCGAGTAGTTGGGTTAGAATTTATGATGGTTTAGTTAGATAAATAATACATGAATGGGTACATGAACATTAGGAGTGCACTGTTAGACGAGAGGTGAGTATTTCATGTGAGAGCACGTCCTAACTTGTATCTTGCATTCATTGTTTTAATTGTTATTAATGCACTTGCTGTTTTTAAAATACTCTCCACATTAGGGCTCTGACCCATTTGCTTTCAAATCTATTTTTTGTAAAAACCATTTTTAGGTGCCCAGCCACAAGGACACCATGCATAGTATTTCCAGTCAGGTGACGAGCTGTAGCTGTTGTGGAAGTTACAGGGCCTTGCTATTAGACGCTTCATTTGCCTTGACTCTATATTCAGATTTCATCAGTTGTAGGGCATGTCGCCCATTTCTTTTAGAGACATTTCATTTTATATTTCAGTTATTCAGACTTTGGTTTGTAATTAATTCTGGATGCAGACTTGTTTTATTTCATTTCATTTTGGGATTGTTGTGAGGAGTATTTCCTCGAGACTCATCTTTACTTGTTGATTCATTATAGTTGGACTTTATCGTGAATGGTTGTGTTACATTTCTATATTTCATTTATTGCATGTTAATCAGATGTAATTTAAAATTTGACAACTCACTTTTTAAATACTAGGTGGTTGGTAATCATTAAAAATGTTTTCGACAGTGATGCTATTAACTGGACCAACTTGGCATTTTGTATTGATTTAATAAAGGAGTTGCTACCCAGTATTTAATTAATCGGGGTGTCACAAAGTCATCATTTAAGGACCTTTTGCATGAACTTGACTATATATATATATATATATATATATATATATATATATATATATATATATGGAGAGAGAGGGAGAGAGAGAGGTGAACCTAAAAGATTAACATTTTAATGAACATAAACAAAAAACACCTAACAACCCATTAATTTTAATTCCTACGTTGTAATTGGTCCGCACCAGTGGCAACAGACACGCGTGTGACATGAGATCCCTTTACCGCCTCCCCCCAACTCCAAATACCAAACAAAACTCGGACCTACCTTATATCTCCCCACCGCCGAACCTTAACCAGCAGCTCCGACCCTTTTACCTCTGAATCCCTCGTCGGCGATGAAACCACCATTAGCACCTCACCAGTTGCCCCAAATTTCTTTCAGCGATCACCAACCATAAAACGCCACAGTTTATATAGAAGAACGAGGAGAAAATTTGAAAAGTCGATCATCACGAGCTCTAGCTTTCTTGCAAACCCGACGAAATATAGATTTGGGTTTGAATTTTTGCAAAGAAAAAAAATTGCTGGACCATTTTTTGTCACAACAACAATAATTCGGTCCAACTTTGATCGATCGGAACTACTGAAGACAGAACCTAAATCAAATCAGCAACGAGGAGTGATCAAATTTCTCTCATCACAGACCACAACGAACTAGTTTTACCATTATACAAAAATTACTGGAATACCATCACAACAAAGTGGGTTTTTGTAATTAGGTTTAGGTGTGTGTGGGTTTTGTGTATAAGGGTGCTGATAAGTAGGTGGTTTGGGTGGGGTGGGGTGGGGGGGTAGGGGGTAAGGTGTGTGTATTAAAAAAACACACGTGTCTGTTGCCGATGGCAAGAACCAATTACAACATAGGAATTAAAATTAATGGGTTGTTAGGTGTTTTTACTAATGTTCATTAAAATGTTCATCTTTTAGGTTCACTTCTGAACCCATCTTTCTCTCTCTCGCGCGCGCTATATATATATATATATACTAGAGTGTATCGGTGATAAATTTGCTCTCGTGATATCTTATCTTTTTAAAAAAAAATATTAGTTACCCAAACTACAAAAGTATTAAAATCAAAGACGACAACAATAATTATTTTAATAATTTATAGAATTCATAAAACTAAACCTATAGCCAAAAACTAAAAGCTATAAAATAACAATTGCTTACAAAGATAAATCAAGCAAACTAAAAGCTATTGACGTCACTCGTGTTATGTTACTGTTTGTGTTGGCTTAAAGGTACAAATCAAGACTTCTTGTCTTAAATTAATTTGTAATATATATAAACAAATTACTCATATTAAAAAACAATTAATCAAAATTTAGTAAAAAACATCTTAAATATTAATGATAAAATTGAGTTAGGTTGAAAATATAAAAACAATTTTTACTAATGAAATAAAATTTTAAATAAACAATAATATTTTACTTAACATCAATCCATCTAATCCTTTGCGGTTTAAAAGGGCTAATAAGCTAGGAAAGTAATGATGAGATGACTGAAAATGATAGAATGAACTCTTGTACTTTCTGACTTTGATTAATTTTTTTACACAGGAGGCGTGCCTCTTTTTATAAAGAAAACCTAGTCTAGTTTGTTTACTAATCAATAAGGAATTAAGATCTGTTCAAAACATAAATCTAAAGACTTATTCAAAAGCTAAAATAAAGGCACGTAGTCTAGTTTGTTTTACTTTCACTTGTTCATTTTTTAATCTGTTTCTACATAAAAAAATTAAAATAAAAAATACCAAAACCAAACTTCCATTTGCCACAGACAATCAAGGGTAAACCCATTTTCACTGGAAAATGTCACCTAATCTGACGTATTGGAGTAAAGTTTTACAGTTTTTACAACCCATACAGTTCTCTTCCTCGTAGCCTCTATTTGTGTCTTCAATGAAGAAAACCTCCTCAGCAGACCAAATATTGTTCATCGTCCCCGAGAACATCCGTGGGCGGTCAAACCATTTGAATTTTATACATCTATGGTCAGACTGAAAAATACATGCATTGAAACATTTAGTCACCAAAATTTGAAGCAACATAAACATAAAAAATAGACTTTACTAACCCCAAGTTTCAACCCCTGAATCTACTTTGATTTCTTGGTCGATCGTAATAACAATACCTCCCATCTCTGATTTCTTGATTTTCTTCATCTTTTGTGTATTTTTATTCATCTTCTCTCTTCGAAACATAGAAATGTCTAGTCAGCAATATGAGTTGCACAAAACATACGAAAACTGAAACAAACCAGTTAATGCCCATATTTCCCACAAAGCATACAAAAACCCCAGCAGACACTATTATGGTTGTCCAAGGTGGAGGAGGCTTATGCTTGAAACTATAACCAAACAAAATTAAATTAAAATTTAAAATAAACAAATAAAAATACCTCGACCCAACTCAAAAAAGAACGTAGAGAATAGTTAATGGTCTAGCGCCAACAACATTAAAAGTGTAAACGATGATGGTCTTAGCTCCGACAAAGAAAGAGATGAAAAAATAAAAAATAAAAATATCACCGGCAACAAATTGGATAAACTTGATATTAAAAAATCATTTGTCGAACAAATAAAAACCCAACAATGGATGGTTTCAGAATCTCAAAAAAAAAATTCATCGGTAATATGAAATTCGCATGGTGAAAATGTCTTTATATAGTTTCCTTCCTTAAAACATCCTAATTTCTTAAGCGGGGTTTGAGTGTAGAGACCAAAATCATCCATCTTCAAATGACCAAAGTCATCCACAAATCTTTGATCTTATCTATGAAAATTACAGTGTCTGCTAAATCGGATTTGGAAAAAACTCAAGACCCTAAAAGCTAATAAAATCAGAACCTGACCACTGTGAAATGATAAAAATCAAACATGATCACAAAAATATAATAACTTAAACCCCTACACAATTTTTTAGACGAGAAAGTTTAAAACACCATTTTCAATGACATCTGGACGAACTTGAACCCATACACCTAAAATAGCAAAAACAAAAGTTGAAACAAAAAGTTAAAAAGAGAGGCAACAAAAATATATTGACGAAGGAAAGAGAGAGATACCGCATTTGAGTCAAAGAGAGAAAAATGATGTGAATTCCCACATAACATCAATGAACCCCTACATAAATGGAAACCTAACTATACATGAGACGATGAGAGATAGAGAGAGAGAAAGAGAGAAAGATTTTCACAATAGAGAGAATTGGAGAGAAGCTTAAACACATCGATGTGAATTTTTTATTTCTTGAGCCATCACTACACCAAATCTGCCAAATTGTCATGGTCATTGACCTTGACAAGTTGGACGTGTCAAGGTCAATGACCGTGACAATTCTGGGAGTGATAACTTTTGTTGTCACGGACGTGTCACGATCATTGACCGTGATAATTCGTTGTCACGGTCTATGACCTTGATAAGTTTTGTCACGGTCATAAACCGTGAAAAACCCGTGACAATGTTTAAAAAATTATCACGGTCATTGATCATGACATGTCCGTGACAAGTTTACTTTGTCACGGACTTATCACGGTCAATGACCATGACAATTCTGGGAAGAATTGAAAAAAAATCTGTTGGGCAGTATAGTCACTGCCACTGCCCAACAGTATATTTGTACCTGTTATAGCAACGTTGTACCTGTTTAAACATCATATATCCAAATAAAATAGAGATAATGCAAATATACATTCAAAATAATATGCATCACGATATAATCCAAATATAATTCAAATGTAACAAATTAAAATAATTCAATTCAATTCAAATAATGTCACTACATGTCTGGGGTAAGGTTAGCTCTGACGAGGTGAGTAGGCCACATGATATACGAATTGACACACCCAGTAATATACATCGTGCTGTATTATTCGCGCAACCACAATGGGGAGTTCTCCTTCCCGGGTATCACATGCGTGATGAGCACCTTGGACTCGATGTCTTGAAGCGAACGTCCATGAACTAGCATACCCTGGACAGTATTTGGGTCCCTCAACCTCCGCCCTATCCGCTGGCCATCAAATATGTCCAGTAAAAACACGCTCGGCCAATCAAGAGTCAACATCGGTCGGTCGAAGGGAGCCAATTAGGGGTGTGGATCATCAAAGTCCGCATGTGTCGGCGATGAAGCAGTGAGGTCCACATCCTCGTCATCTTGTACCTCGTCCTCCTGCACCTCCTCCTCCACCACCTTCTCCTTCCCTTTCCCCTTACGGTTTTCGCCCAATGAACGCTTCATGAATGAGTTCATATCTTTGACCATCACCTCCAAACGGGACAGCTCCGCGTCATACGAGTCCACCATTCGAGCTAACCCGGTGTCGCTCATCTCCAATCCGATGATCCTAGATTTGGCCACCCGCGTGCTCACCCCCCTTGTCCTGCCCTTGCAATCAGCGCCAAGCACTTGGTTGAGTGCGTCTGTGGACAAAGATGCCTTGTCGGCATTAGACTGTGACTCATACACTTCCTTAAGCTTTTCCTGAAATGACAAAAAGCACATGATTAGTAAAATAAGTAAATAAAAAATTATAACGTAATTAACAAAAAGTAAACTGTTGAATTACTTACAATCGTGGTTGCGACGCTCAGGGACACCTCCTTATCCTTCCCCTTCTTCGTCCAAATAGCCACATAAGTATCGTGCCTATGTGGCCTACCCCCAGGGCCACTCCCTGTCCCCTGAAATAAAATAAAGCAAAATTAGTATCGGTCCCGCAAAGTAAAATAATGCAGAATAATATATTTCTATAGTTATAGAAAAATTAATTCTTACCATCATCCTATGATCCACCTCGGCGTAAGACGTTCGACCAGAGAAGTGCACGTCCATTTTTTTTGCCCAATTTTCCCTCCCCAATTGGTGAGATGCCAATTGTCTCTCCTCGATCTCATTGTCAATGAACTTTTGCCATTGTGCCAATGAGATCGGCTCCTTCGGTGGGACGGATTCACGCATTCGGATAATGGGCTCTCGGGTCTTCCCAAAGTACCGGGTCCGCATATTTTTCTTCCACGTCTTGTGTTGCTCCCTCAACTGCTCCAAGATGAAATCGCGTACCTTTGGATCCAGGCTGAATTATTCCTGTCCAACAAATACCATGTTAGTTGCGAATAAAGTGAAATTGAAATGAAATTAAAATTGAAATTGAAATATTCATATAAATATAAATATAAATACATTACGTGTAGTGCCACCCAAATAGCTAACTTGAGCTCATTTGGCACCTCCCTCCAACTAGTGTATCCCGAGCCGATGATCGTTTTTACTAGCTCGAGGGATCTCGATAATAGCCCCGTCTTGTTCTCGATAGTCATCCCCAATTTGCGATATTTGGGGAGCCTAGGAACCCTCGTCGCCTCCTCTACCACCGAGCCCAGATGACATCATCATAATCAACATCATCATCCTCGCCTTAATACCTGAAGGAGACATTTTCTGCAAAAAAAGTTGTTATTAGTACAAATCAAAATGAATTAGAAGAAGACATGCAAATATGCACAATTACTACAAATCCAAATGAATTGTTATTGTTTAACACCTCAATTCTGAATTCCAAAATAACAACATCTAACTCATAAAATGTACAATTACTAAAAATTCGAAACATCCCCACCCCCACCCCTACTGCCCACACACACGCACACTACATAAGAGTGAAAATGATAAAGTGCAAATCAATTAAAAACATTAAAATTGGATTGATAATGTACAAATTGGAATATTTATTACAAATTGAAAAATTATTTCAAATTCTGGTTATCATAAAAAATGGATTGATATTCGGTGGGAGCAGCCAAGTCATCCACACTACTATTTAGACGCTTTGGCACGTGTAGGACAATTGAACACGGATCGTTGTTGATATGCTCCGAGTAAAACACTTGGTTAACCTTTTGAAATGCACAAACAAACGGCTCATCGCTCACGTGGTCATTGCTCTTCAACTTGGACAAGTCAACCATGATCAAATTGGTGACAGGATCAACTTTACAAGCATTTTTATCCTCAATTCTTACCCAGTCACAGTAAAATACAACCTCTTTGAAGCTTATATAATCCAATTCAAATATATTTCGAATTACACCATAGTAAGTCATTTCAGCTTCAACGAGGTTTTTATCTTTTGCGCTCGCTCGAAAGAAAGTAAGAGCCTTATATGAAATGCTTAAATTATATACATTTGTACTTTCCTCGTACACTTTGGCACTGAATATGTAACCGTTCAATCGATACTTTTTGTACTCTTATGCCACGAACAAGGGTCTGGTGGCTACATACACCGATATCTAACTGGACCACAAAGAAGTGCCTCTTCGCATAGGTGTACAACCAAGTGAACACTTATGTCAAAGAATGCTGGGGGAAAGTACTTTTCCAACACACAAATCGCTTCGGCCACCGCCAATTTTGCGGTCACTGTTCTCGATTGACTACCTTCTCACACAAGAGTGAGAAGGTAACTCTAATTTGTATAATAGCCCTCCGCAAATCCTTGTGCTTGGAGAAACAATGCTTAAACAATAGAGGAACCAATTGCATGATCACATGCCAATCGTGGGACATACACTTATGTAAATCATGAGTAACATAATTCACAATCCTTTGCAAGTTGGACGAAAAATTTGATGGGCCCTTTAAATTATATATTGTGTTTAAAAGCACCTTTATTTCCCCACTTGTCAAAGTAAACGCACCAGGGGGAATTATTGTCCTTCCCCTACTATCTTCTTTCAACCATAGTTGTGGCTTATGTTTCAATGATTTAAGGTGTTTTCGTGCATTTTCTCCATCCTTCGAATGACTCCCCCCAAGGCAAGTGCCCACAATATGTTCAGCGAAGTTCTTCTCTGCATGCATCACATCCAATACATGGCGCACCGAGTTATTCTTCCAATAAGGCAAGTCAAATAAAATTGACCTCCTAGACCATGCCTTTCTTGTCTCAGTTTCATTCCCAGTTGGTGTCTTCTTATGCTTGACATTCTTAAATTTGGGATTCTTACCTGCTATATTAGGGCCACATTCAGAAGATTTACTTTCTTAAATCCGGATACTCATAATTCATCCCCCTCCAAGCTGTAGAATCAATAGGATGATGCATGAGATTACCCCTACTTCTGGCCTAGCATGCCAAGTCATTGCCTCCTCTATCCATGGTACTGTGAAAAATTGCTTCAGTATAGGCCCAACGGGAAAATATTTCAACACTTTTTGAGGCACTTTTGAGCTTGTGCCTTCCTTACCAGTAGATTGGACATATCTAGGTTCATCGCATACCGAACAACGATCGAGATTTTCATACTCCTTTTGGTATAGTATGCAGTCATACACACAAGCATGAATCGATTTATACTTCATTCCCAAACCTTTCAAACTGTTCTTCATAACAGGATAGCTATTTGGAAGCGTATTATCCTTGGGTAGTAAGCCCTTCACCCATTTCAGAATTCCTTTTACACTATTGCCAGACAAACTGTACTTCGTCTTCAAACTGTACAAACCAACCATGGCATGTAAAGTTGTTTGATCTTTCTCAAAGCCAGAGTATAACGGTTGGGTCGCCTTAAATTTTAAACTTTGGTAGTCATCATCAAGGTTTATCGTGATATCTTCATGAGAACTTGAACCTTGTACATCATCAGTAACCTCATTCTCCTCTGCTTCATAAAGTCTGTACGCATCATCAACTAAATCCTCTAACATATTATGATCTACGTCGTCCTCTTCTATATCTATCCTACTTGTTGAAGGTTGTTGTGAAGGTTGTTTGGGGATAAAAAGAACTTTTAATTCACCGCGAAAACTCCAAAATCGATAAATATCTTGCATACCCGATCTTAACAAATGTAGTTCAACTGTTTTCCACTCAAACACCTTACCATTCTTACACCTAGAACACGGACACGGAAACTCTTCATCATTATGACATCTCTTTACGTATTTCACAAATTTATTAGCTCCTTTGCGAAACACATCCCCCATTCTATTTGTCTCACCCATCCACTTTTTGTATTTCGAATATCCCATCACAGCTACCACAACTAATCACCTATTAAAGGTAGGAAGCGTATATTCATGGATTAGTATAAACAGAACTTAGATTTATGATATGTTTCATTTAATTATGTCTTATTTATATTCAATTTTTAAATTTCAATTTCAAATTATATTTATAATAGAAATTCCTATTTCCTCCAGCTCCTCTAAAGGGTGAGTGGTCCTATCCCATTCAAGACTGCATATTTCTGTAATATACTTAATAGCTCATGCACATTGTTACGATTTGAGAAAAATTCGGCAGCTTATCCCCGTAGTTCTCCAAGTACACAACGTAGATTGACAAGTGTGAGTGTTATTTCAATTGATCAATTGAAATAACAGTCACACTTGTTAATCTAGTATGTACCCAGAGAACATTATGATACGACTGCAGAACTTCCTCCAAAAGTAATAACTTTAAGCGACTAAGAGTATTATTATACAGAAATTATGCATTCCCAAACTGTCCAAACGGGACAATTTGAGAGATCTCATTACAGGGGTAATGACTCTCGAACGGGTCTTAGGGCTATTGAATGCGTACGCATAAGAACTAGAAGGCTAGTATCTATGCGCACTATATGTAATTTCAAGTATGTTTCATTTAATTATCATATTATATATATTGTTCGTTATACAAAGTAATTTTAGAAAAAAGTTGAAAAATCCCACCCCCATATGGACAATAATCCAATGGTCATGCCACTTTTAAAATTAACCAACCCAACATCGATCCACTATAATCCAACCGCAATGTCAACAACGAATGTGTATCCCGTACTCCTTCTAATTCATCTACTCAATTAATTATTTTCATCAATTAAACTAACAATTAAAGTATACAGTTATTAATTTACTAATTTACAATTAGGGGCAATCCTACTGGCATATGAAAGGGACACTAATTATTAATTTACAAAAAAAAATTAACAACCAATCAATATTAAATTAATCAATTCTTTTAGAAGGGGGACTAAAATATGAGGGACAATATCTAATAAACCAATAAAAATTTAATTAAAAAAAACACACACACGCATATATACACATACAACCCCCCTGCCCCCTCCCCCCACTGCCGCTGCCCACCACATGCACACACACACGCACATATACACACACACATATATACACACACACACACACATACACATGCACATACACCCCCCTCCCCTCCTCGACACATATATACACCACACACACACACACACACACACACATATATACACACACGTACATATACATACACATATACATAAATGGAGGAGAAATAGAGAGAGAAAACATACCAAAGTTGTAGAGAGAGAGAGTGTGCAGTCGCTAGAGAGAGAGAGAGAAATGGAGGGAATGAGAATCAGTGGGAAAAAAGAAGAGGGATGCGGCTTGCGATTTCAACTCGCTTCAAAGTGACGTGGATTCTACTTATTCTTTAACTTACCCGTTAAGTATTGTCCTGTGGTATGAGTTCCGTCAAACACAAAAATTTACTGCTTTTGTCACGGCCTTTATATGATTGTCACGGTCATGGACCGTGATAAGGCTGGCCGGTTGAAGGGTGCCAATTTGACCATGTTGGTGTAGTGCATGTGCTCTTTTTACCTATTGTCCTGTTTCTTAATCCTTATGTTTCTTGAACTTTGTGATTGTACCATTTGTATTAAGTATTCATCTTCCATTTGCACTCCCTTATTAAATCTGAACCGTCCATGTGGCATATGACCAAATTCTCAACATTCACTCTCAGCCGCCAGTTGATAAAGACCAAACTCACCAACTTTCGATCTCAACCATTAGTTAGGAAACACCAAAAGTACCTCTTCCTTTATTTTATATATATATATATATATATATGTGTGTGTGTGTGTGTGTGTGTGTGTGTGTGTGTGTGCGCGCGCTAGAATTATGTGCGAACATAAAGAAGGACCTAAAAAATGAACTGCTCCATCATATAATAAAAATAAATGACTTTTGTGATGAAAATTTGAAGATATAATATCCATGATTAAAAGATCACCCCTCACCCCCACCCCCACCCACCCCCTTCCACCCCCTTAAAACAAATATCTTTAAAAAAATTCAACTCGCTACACGTTCTCAACCATTAAAACTTTTGATGTTCATTTGATCCATTTTAATGCAGTTTATACTTTGTTTGAGTTTTTGTTTTTTTAAAGACTTTCACCAATGGATTTTGCTCGCTAAGTATGTAGTCAAATAAGTATTACATATTTTTGATGTTCCAATATATTCCTTAGAAAACATATTTGCTCCAATATCTTCTCTAATAATAATATGGAAGTCAATTATTTATTTACCGATAATTTAAGGCCTGTTTAACTTCCCAATATCTTAGCAATCGGCTTGCATCTTTCATAAATGCACACAATTTTTGAATGTTATTGATTTTTTTTTATTTTTTTGAAAGAAAGTGTTATAGACTTTAAAATATGTTTATTTCCAGAGACACATATTTTCCAATGTCATTTTATATAATTTAATACACGTTTATTTCCAGAGACACATATTTTCCAATTCTATTTTATATAATTTAATATAGTTTCGACCACTTATACAATTTCATTTTTCTACATTGTTATTTCGTCATATGTGTTACAGATTTATGCCCACTGTTTTCATGTCTTCTCCATCTTTTTACTTTAATTTTTTTAATTTATTAAATTTTTTTTTAACAATTTTCAAAAAACTGTTACGTGGAATTAGTTATGTTACGACTAATCTTAAAAGAATTTTACCATTTGTTCTCTTTCAGGACCACACATTGAGACATAAAAAAGTCTAAATATTGAATCATACTCTTTTTTTTAACAAGCCAAAACTGTAGATTAGATCAAAGTAACATTACAACTATGATGTTTATCCACAAGCCTACTAACCATAGTACTATTAATATCATCCAAAAGAGGGAAACATACTCTTTATCCATTATCCTCGGAACAACAAATTTACATAATTATACTTGACTTCCTAAGTAATGGCCTAACTATTACATCTGACATATAAATATAAAAATAAAAATAGTTATATAGGTATCAAAACCATCTCCAAAATCTGTCTTAAAATTGACGTGGATTCTACTTATTCTCTAACTTACCTATTAAGTATTGTCTTGTGGTATGAGTTCCGTCAGAACACAAAAATTTACTGCTTTTGGGGGACTTATTTGAGACTCATAGCAGGACTTTAAAAATAGTCTCTTAAAATAATTTTTCCACATGGCTCATTCAATTTACTCTCATTATATTATTTAAAATTTAAGAAAGGAGATGAAGAGTCACTATTTTTATATTTATGTATTAGATTGTCAACTTTTTTTAATAGAATCGGTTTTATTTCTAAACTAAAATTGCAAGAAACTCCTCTCTTAAATTGTAATCGATTTGTCTAATTATTTTTTTTACTTCATTCCAGAACTCAGGAACAATATCAAAAATGAATATAGACGTGTGACTAGAAACTCTAAGATGCATTCTTTTAGTTTTTCATTTGAAGGATTTGTTAATCATTTAAGTATTAGACATTATATATATATACTCTCATACCTATCACCTTGGTCTATCAATGGGTCAGGTCTGGACCCAGACCCGATCCGTATAATAGGGTCTGAGCATATTTTTCTGGACCCGACCCCCAAAGACCTGTTTATTACACGGGTAAAGTCTGGATCTTATACAAAACCCGGACCTGAAGATCCGACCCGCCTTGTACATATATATATATATATATATATATATGTGTGTGTATCTTATCAATATAACATGTAAATATTATATATAAAAATATACATTTATGTATATAATATATATAAGTATTATATATTTTATTTATACTAATCATATACTATCATACATTACATAATATTTTAATCTAAGATTAAAAAATAAAGAAGGGGGATACAATAAAAATAAATGTATATATCTGGTCAGCACCGGAGCCGGATCCGAAGCCCCTTTCGGATCTGGATCTGGATCCAATATTGTAAACCCGTTGAAGACCCAGATTCGGACCCGAATCCGATTAAGTTCCTATTAAACAGACATGGATCTCCCTAGCCCTGACCCGGCATCGACCCGTTGTCAGGCCTAATACCACTTATGCGAACTGTTTTTATTAAAATAGTAAAAAAAATATTTGAACTCATTTTTTTGTGTGGTATTTAAACATTTCAGGGAACCCGACAAAAACAAATCAACTCAAAATAATTTCTTTTGGTCAAACTATATGAGTTTTTACACTGTTAAAAACTGATATAGTTTGACCGATTTTTTTAAAATAACAAAAAAAATTGAATTGATTTTTTTTGCGGAGTCCCTTTAAATGTTTAGACACCATACAAAAAAAATCAACTCAATTTCTTTTTTAATTATTATAAAAAAAATGGTCCACATTGGTGGACCTTATATGTGGTATATATAAAAGACCTCTCTCTCTCTCTCTCTCTCTCTATATATATATATATATATATATATATATATATATATATATATATATATATACATATATATATATATATATATATATATATATTTCTTTGAGAAGTCAACTATATTTGTGTGTTTGTTTGACTACAAGGTTTGGTCACTTTGTAATAAGAAACGTGTTTGTATTTTTTTCTTAAATAAAAGAAACAGTGCTACTCAACTAAATTGATGATTTGATTATTTTATTTTTGCAATAAGAATAAAAAGATGTAACGATAAAAAAAATTAATATATGTTATATCTCATTTTCTTACCATTAAAAATTAAGTTGGTTGAGGGTATGGTCAAATTACGATATATCCGTCATTAAATAACTTTCAACACTAAGTTGTAGCATTGTGCATGGAATGTGGAACTATTCGATTATAATTGTGTCAAATTTGTTTTTACCACAATCCCTATGAAAAGAGTAGTATATCATAAAAGGTGGGATAATATTTACTTGATATGAATGAATTTATGTCAATTAGTTTTTTTTACTCAAATTTAACTTCATTTTTTGTTATGTAATTGTCAACTAATAGAAAAATTTGCTCATTAAAAATATTTGGACATGTATTTATATAATATTTGAATAACATGTTTCTTTTAGTCTTTCTATACGAGAATTATAAAACGCTTACGCATCGCACGGGGTTGAAATCCAGTAAAAAATAATAAGAAGGGTTAATCAATGTTTAGTTTTCAAAATTGGATGCTATTTAATTTAACCTCGCTTGGTTTTAAAATTTACAATAAGCCTAATAATAATGTATACCGTTTAAATAAACATACGACATGATATAAAATTGATCAGAAATTGACATGATACATCACATTCGTATCAGATCATTTTGACTAGAAATCATGTCATGTCGTCTTCGTGTCCAGATAATGAGTCGTGTTAACGTGCCTTGTCGTGTTAATCATCTTTTAATTAGGGTTATGGTGTCTATTATTTAATTGAATGTAGAATTTTAAAAATTGTATTAATAGTATTGCATCGTATCGAGTTTTATAAAAGTTATGTTTGCATCAAATAAACAAAACAATATTATCGCATTGTTATATTCGTATTCAAAAAACTATTCGCAGGTCCAATAAACATGAATTGTCACTCTTATAAAAAGTGATATTAGGTGTATCAATTTTACAAATTAATGTGATAATGTCGCATCAATATTTGATAAGTCAATGTTGTTGTTTGGAATTATTTTATTAATAAATCTCGAGCAAATAAATTATCTATAGGTCCCTTACCTTTCCACTTGTTTCAGTTTTGTCCCTATTTTTTTTTAGTTTCATCCTCAACCTTTCATTTTGTCTCAATTTCGTCACAGTCCCTTTTTTGCTTCAATTTAGTCCTGACTAGGGCTGTGTTTTTTTTCGAACTTTCCGATTTTTCCGCTTTTCGATCCGATTTTTTTGGAATGAAATTTTAGTTTGCCGATTTCCGATTTTTCCGAAAAAAATCGGATCGGAAATCGGAAATAATTCTGAATTTCCGATTTTCCGATCCGATTTTTCCCAAACTATGCCGATCCGATTTTTCCGATTTTTTTCCGAATTATTTTCGATTTTTTCGAAATTATTTTCCGATTTCCGATTTTTCCGATTTCCTTTCCAATTTTTTGAAAGTTTCCCATATTCCACATCGGTTGGGAGAGGGAGAGGGCTCCAAAATATGCTCTATAAAATGAGAGTATCCTCCTAACTTCTACACAAATGAAAAATGAGCCAAATCCTCATGTGTTTACATGTTGGGTTAAGTTATTTTCATTGTTTCTTTAAAATGAGAATCTCGAGTAATCGAAAATCCATAATTTTTTTTTTTGAAATTTTGGAATTTCCGAAATTTCTGGATTTCTAATATATTTTGTGAATTTCCGATTTTTTCCGATTTTTGCCGATTTTCCGATTTTTCCGAATTCGGAAAATTTTTTAATTTTCCGAAAAAATCGGATCGGAATAGTTATTTTATTTCCGAAAAAATCGGAATTTTTTCCGAATAGGCATTTTCCGATCCGATCCGGCCGAAACACAGCCCTAGTCCTGACCCTTTTATCACTCTTTATTGAAAACTAATAAAATGGATGTTATAAACATTGAAAATTAAACTATTTTATTATTATTTGGGGATAAAAAATGATTTTTTATCCGAAAAAAATAATAAAAAATATTTTTAATTTTTATTTTATCCCAATTGTTTTTAATTTAAAAAAAAAACTGGAATAACAATTTCAATAGTCAACAAAATTTTTTATTTATAAAAAAATTAATTTTTATTTTGATTAAAAATGTTTAATTTGATGTCTTAGATTCACGATTGATTAGTGTCGCTGACGCGAACCCACATCATTTAACTAATGCGGGTCGCATCTAGCGAACTAACCAATCGTGAATCTTAGGCATCAATTGTTTTCCCCCATCTATGTAATATAATTGATAATTAAAAATTTTGGTGTGACGTGGGTCCGCGGCAGCGGTACTATGCAATTGTGAATCTAAGAAATGAAATTAAATATTTTTAATAAAATTAAAAGAGAGTTTTTTTTATAAAAAAAAAACTATGTTGCCTATTAAAATTGTTATTCCATTTAAAAAAAATTAAAATCAATTGAGATAAAATAAAAATTAAAAATATTTTATTATTATTATCCTCGGATAAAAAAAATATTTTGTTATCCCCAAATAATAATAAAATAGTTTATTTTTCAATATTTATAACATCTATTTTATAATTTTTCAAGAAATAGTGGTCAAATAGTCAATTGTATTCAAAATAATTAATAAATGGACAAAATTGAGAAAAAAATAAAAAGTTGAGGACTAAATTGAAACAAAAAAAAAGATTAAAAAAAAATTAAGACAAAATGAAAAATTAATGATGAAATTAAAAAAATAATTCAAACAAAATTGAAACAGGTCAAAAAATAAAGAACGTATGAATAATTTGCTCTAAACATTAATATAAAACTAAACAAGAACTGTCACTCTTATAAAAAGTGATATTAGGTTTATCAATTTTACAAATTAATGTCATAATGTCACATCAAAATCTGATAAGCCAATGTTAGTTGTTTGGAAATATTTTATTAATAAGTCTCGAGCTAATAAGAATTAGAATAAATCTAGGGAGACCCAGTAAAAAAATTCAATTTTGAAATCCACTGCATTAAAAGCTTATACCTTATTGTTGTGGGTCCCGCCAGGACATCAAAATGTGCATTAAAAATTTGTACCTATTTTTGTCTTATGTGTGGATTTCAAAATTGGGTCCCAAAAGTGGGTCTCCCTATCAACACTCTAAGAATTAATATAAAACTATACATGCAACGCACATGTACATTGTTAAATAATAAAAATAATGACTTCCAATAAATCATGACTTGCAACACACGACTACACTCTGTACCCGTAATAAACTCCTAGAGATAAATTGACTATTCAGTTTTTGGTGAAGAGAGATTGCCCGTACGTTTGGTTTGATGGGCCCAAAATAGGTTGTAAATGTAAATGATAAAAGGGGGTAATAAAATTAGAGTAATTCTAACTCGCAAGATAAAATAATTTCATATATATGGATGGATGATGATTTCATTCCATAATTTATAAGATAAGAATCTCATATTTACTTAAAATAACTAATCACGTCTTAAGTTTCATACAAATATCGTAAACCTAAAAGTTTAGAATAATTTAAAATTTTTATCTCAGTATTTCAATTTGACATGACAATATTTTCTTAAGTATGTTAACATTAGCAATTGTACTCTGGAGCCTAGTAGTGTTAATTTCAGTTTAACTTCAATCCTATGTCGTAACTTGTGTGAGGAATGATGCGGCACAATTTGACAATGCACCCAATAAATTGATATCATCCGAAAAATAACACGAATAATTTTTTTTAAAAAAATAGAGTAAATATAGAAAAATCTATAAAATGCAAACAAATGATTTTTAAAGTATGAAAATTTATTTTAAAATAAAAAACCTAGAAGTAAATCAAAAATAGATAAAAATATTTTTAAAAACTAAAAAAATGAGGAAAAAAAACAAAAAAAGGAAAAATTATATGAAAAACTAAAGAATGTATTTAATAATAAGAAAAATCAAATGAAAAAAAAATAGAAGAACTATTATAAAAACAAAAGACATTAAAAAGATCAAAACATACTAAAAACGCTAAAAAAACTAAAAATGATTTAGAATACAAGAAAAAATATTTTAAAAATTGGAAAATAAAAAGTAATAAAAAACTAAAAATATAATTTAGGATAGAAGAAAATATACTAAAGAACTGAAAAATAAAATATAGCAAAAAAAACTAATAAATATATATACAAAATAAACTAAAATTAGGGAAAAAACTTAAATCGTCTAAAAAGGTGAAAAACAACATAGTTTTTAAAACTAAAAGGAAAAAAAAGAAGAAAAAAACCTATATCATAACCCATCCCCCCATTTTCCATGGTCACCCAAGCCCCACCCACCCACCCACCCACCCACATCGATTTGATTACAAAGAAAAAAAACTATATTGTTTGGTTGGATTGTGATTTATAATTTTTTTCGAAATTGATTTGTAGATTTTGTTGGAATCGATGGTCGGGTGATGAGTGGTATGGCTCGGCTTGCTAGTGTACACTTTTAAAAGGATTCTAGGTTTGTTTCTGTGTGTGTGTGTGTGTGTGAGAGAGAGAGAGAGAGAGAGAGAGAGAGAGAGAGAGGATGGGTTACAAAGGTAGCAGCTGGTGTGAGGGTGGAGGCAGGTGGTGGTGGCGGGTGGGGTGTGAGGATGCGGGATAAAGAGTATTATGATTTTTAAGTTTTTTCCTCGATCTTTTCAATTTATTTGTAATTTTTAAATAAGTTGTTGAATTTCTATAGCGTTTGAAGAATTCTTTATTTTTTATTTTTCAAGTGTCATAATTTAATTGGTTAATAAAAAGCATTATATATGTCATTTGACAAGTTATGGTCACGTTAGAATTCCGTTAACTTCAACCAACGGAGTTATCCTTAGAGGTTTTAATTGCATTACTAAATGTACTTCAAGGTTTACCATGCAAAAATATTGGGTAAGAATTTCAAATTACTCTAAAATTCAGGATTTACAGTGTTTTTTTCCCTAAAAATGTTTTACACGTCATCTCCCAAATGAGGACCACAACATCGTTTGCTTAACTTCAACTAACGGAGTTTCCCTTCGAGCTTCTAATTGAATGACTAAATATGATCCAAGGTTTATCATGAAAAATTAAAACATTGCAAATTAACTCAAACTTTAGGGTTTACAATGTCTTATCCCTGAGAATAAAGACAAAATAACGGGTAAGTCCTAAATTAGATTTGTGTGTTATATTAGACCTTGCATTTATCTATAGATTGTCACACGTCTTGCATTTTTTATTTTTGTTCCTGTAAGTTTTACCACCACAAAATTATCAGTTTACTAAAATTTTGAATAATGTTATTTTAAATAGTTGACAAAGTAGTCTTTTTGTACATTTATATGTACTTTAAAAATGTTAAATCTCTAATAATTCAGGTGCAAAAAACCATTTTTGGATAAATAGTAAATTTATCGGAGTCAATAAGAGTTATTAATTTGTTGCATACAATTATCTTGGGATGTTAATGAGCGTGCGGCTTGCAATAACATGCGAATGTATATTTTCAAAAAAAAATCGTAAGCGGTCTTTGATAAACCATGGGACGGTCAAAACTCATGCACTTGGGGGGACATGCCAACAGCTTTTACTAGGGGTCAAAGCTATCATGGTAATATATATATAAGTAAAAACATACATACAAATTTAAGTGCCACGCACATATTATAAAAGTAAACATTTTTCTTAAAAAAATTTCTGTAAATTTTATTAAAAAAAATATTTAGTAACAAAACATTATTTTCAAAAGTATTTTTCTTATAACAAATTTCAATTTTAAATTTTGAAACTCAAAAAGAATTTTATAATGAAAAAAATCAAAACTATCATAAGACATGATAAATAAAATGCAAATGCAATGTGGTGTCTTGTCCTACGTGATAAAAATTCCTATGAGCCATAATGTGAATTTTACCTTACGTAGTTTGGAGTATTCAGTCGATCGCTGGGTTGTAGTAGACAGTAGTAGGAGCTTGGCGAAGGTAACGACACTTTCCCTAATTACACAAATAATTTTGTCAAAATCAAAGTCCAACTAGATGAAGCCCTATATAGCTAAAGCACGGAACACAAATCTTAAGAGTGCTCTATATAGGGATTTCAAACTCCCCCATTGAACTTATTTTGACAAAACCCTTGAGTACATCAAATGATATACTAAGGAAAAATTAAATCCTAAAATGTCCTATACAAAAGAGTATCTAACTACCCACCCATCCTAGAAATGAAAAAGACACCACTCCGATCCACGGTTGATGAAAACCTGCAAACCATAAATACACTTTTTGCCGAGAAATCAAGTTAGTAGCATTTGCTCTACCAAAATATTAAAATGACAGAATTAAATGTGCAGGAAATTATAAGACATGATATGTATGAAGAATACTAACAACAAAAGACTAGAATATGTACTCAACTCTCCCCCCATTTTGGCTAAATTAGACAATGGTGAGAAGAAAGAAAAAATAAGTGTTCATAATCTGCAAAATAAGCGTCTCGTACGTCAAACATGGCTTTAAGAGATAGCGGTTATTAGTAGATACCATTATCCTAAAACCTCGGAGATCTAGTAAACAAAGTATGCAGAATAAACACAAGCAAAAATTCAAGTACAATCTCTCCAATCAAATGTTGAAGTTACTTCAAAACAAGAGTTATCTTAAGGCATAGAAAGCATATCAGCAAGCTAAAAATCACATGCAATAGAAGGAACAACCCTAATTATTTAGGAGTTTTTGGAGCATTAAACTGATACGAATATCCATTAGCGTCACAATACTTAGTAACTCCATTTTGATTAAACTCACCTCCCCCATCATTGAATAAATCTAAGGGTTTGGTGATGTTTAAGTCCTTAACCTTTTTGTGAGGAGACTTAATGATTTTCTCACTCTCGTAAGCGTCACATACATTAGTTGGGCATTTCTTTGACTTAAAAAAATCAATTTGAGGTCTCAAGTCGCAAGTCCTAATCCAAATAGGCAAAGTTTTCAAAGGTTTTTGTGCCTTTTGGAATTTAGGATAAAATTTATTTTCTGAAAATATGTTCTTGTTAACATGAGCCTTAGACTTACTAAAGAAATCATTCCAATTATTATTAGTGCGCTGCGTACGGAAATTTGTAAATCGCTTCACATTTCGGTTATGACTTTTAAGATGAGTACCTTTCTTGCGATTACCAAGGCATTCCCAGTTTTGGTGACCAAAAACATCACACCTAGTACATAATTTACTAGAAATAGGTAGGTCTGATTTGTGGTGCTTTTCCTCTACATGCTTGACAGATTTATTAGGAATAAATGGTTTAGGAGGTCTATAGAGTCTCTTGGCAGGAGGGAAATATTTTGATGTAGATGGTTCTACAAAATTTTCATTGAAAGTATCAATGTCATTTTTAAAATCACTTTCAATTAAGACTTGTTTGTCTTTAGCCTTTTCATATGACTTGCTTTCCAACGAAAGAACCATTTCTTCTAAGGCTTTTACAAAGAGGACTGGTTGGTAAAATCATCATTTTTTGCAATAGGACCATCATAACCAAACCCTCTAGTATCACCATGATAACGTTGGACAACTATCAATTCCTCAAGGTCAAAGGGTTTTATATCACGACTACGACACATTTTGAAAGCAGTTTCACAAACTTGTTTAGGTTTTTCAACTTGCAAAAGTGCTTCATTATATTTTTCTTCAAAAGAAGACAAATTTTCATTTAAAGTCATAATATGAAATTTAAAATCAAGTGAATGTTTCTCAAAATCAGTTTTGACATTGTTCATTTCAATGGAATTTTGTTGAACAATCTTATATTGATTCTCTAAGGTCTCACTAAGCATTTTAACCAAATTCGATACTGCTTGTCTATTTTGCAAATTCCTCACGTACAATTCAGCATAATCATCATAGGCAACAAAATTTTCATTATTCTCCATGTCAGTGTGTGAATTGTTTCAATCTTCAGACTTAGTGTCACACAAACATGCACGTTTAGCATCAAATGGAGCAGTTTATTCAAGCATAGAAGGTTGACTAGCTAACAAAGATTTAAAAGCATCAATTAAATCAAGCATTTAATCAAAATCAAAATCAGAATGAGAAGAGAATCATCTTCAAAATTAATCATTCCTGCTAAGTACACATCTCCGCAACAATCATAAACTTCTCATAAAAACGCAAGGCAATTTGGTTCAAAATTTTCTTGGTTGTCTTTTGATTCAGAATGAGAAGAGTCATCCCAAGTTTTAGTTATGTGTGCCTTGTGTTGTTTAGAATGTTTGGACTGTGGCTTAGACCAACACTCAACAATAAAGTGACCAAGTTTCCCACAATTATGACAAGCCAATTCAGATTTATCAACCTTACTACTTCTACTATCATAATCAGAAATTCCCTTCGATGTTCTTTTATGGTTCCGGGTGAACGGACTAAATTGATTATTCACTTGCATATGTCTCTTTGCAATAGCATTTATTTGCTCCAAAAGTTTCTTAAATTGAGAGGACATAACAACAAGTTGATTGTCAATCTTATCAAGATCATCCAATTCCACATCAAAATCATCATCAGAAGAGGATTGTTGTTTAACCACCTTATTTATATTTTTAATAGGATAGGCAGTTTTAAAAGAAACTCTAGAAATATTTGTCAACTCATTCTTCGCATAAGATGTGAGAGTCTTCCTAAAGGCTGATTCAGGTTCCATAGTTCTCAATTTAGAGCTTAGCAATTCAGGTATGAGAGAAGGATCATTCATTGCTTCAATGATATAACGTTTATGATCAAACCTAGGTGCAAGAGATCTCAGAATTTTATCACACACATCTTTATCAGAATATAAAGTACCATTCGCATGCAATTGGGTAATGATATCAGTCAAACGCATATAAAAATCATCAAATGGTTCATTATCGTTCATAACTAGCATATTGTATTGTTGAACCAACATTTGTGTTTTACATTGCTTTACTCTATCGTCACCCTCGTGTGCAATAACTAAAGTATCCCAAGCATCCTTACTAGTAGTGCAATGAAATATACGTTTCAATTCATTTTCACTCACACTCATGAAAATCGCATTTCTGCCCTTATTATTGAAATTGCTTATCTTTTTCTGATCAGTACTTAATTCATTAGTTTTCAGCTTTTTAAAAATAGTGCTACCTTCTTCTATGGGAGTAGTGGGGTGTCTATAACCATTTTCAATTAAATCCCACACGTCATCTCCTAAAGCGCCTTGAATAAATGCAACCATTCTGATTTTCCAGTACGAAAAATTTGAGCCATCAAAACAGGAGGTCTACTAAAATTTCCAAGCCTAAGTAATTAACATGAATCATCCATCGAAAACAAGGTAATACGAGTTTGACAAAAGTTTTGGAAAATGATCTTTTTAAAGTCTAGCTCTGATACCACTTGAGCGTGCGACTTGCAATAAAATGCGAATGTATATTTTCAAAAACAAAATCATAAGCGGTCTTTGATAAACCATGGGACGGTCAAAACTCATGCACTTGGGGGGACATGCCAATAACTTTTACTAGGGGTCAAATCTATCATGGTAATATATATATATAAGTAAAAACATACATTCAAATTTAAGTGCCACGCACAAACTATAAAAGTAAACATTTTTCTTAAAAAAATTTCTGTAAATTTTATTAAAAAAATATTTAGTAACAAAACATTACTTTCAAATGTATTTTTCTTATAACAAATTTCAATTTTAAATTTTGAAACTCAAAAAGAATTTTATTATGACAAAAATCAAAACTATCATAAGACATGATAAATAAAATGCAAATGCAATGTGGTGTCGTGTCCTACGTGATAAAAATTCCTATGAGCCATTATGTGAATTTTACCTTACGCAGTTTGGAGTATTCAGTCGATCGTTGGGTTGTAGTAGGAGCTTGGCGAAGGTAACGACACTTTCCCTAATTACACAAATAATTTTGTCAAAATCAATGTCCAACTAGATGAAGTCCTATATAGCGAAAGCACAGAACACAAATTCTAAGAGTGCTCTATATAGGGACTTCAGATGATTATATGAAAAAGATTGTACCAAAAGAATATGCATAAGTAAAATTTTTGTATAATATATGTGGGACGCCCCGCTCAAAGAAATACCGGGTGATCAGTCCTATATTTAATTAAACAAGAATCTCAAATGGATCATCCTTAGTATCACTGTCAAAATTTTATAAAATTACTAACCACCTAGTATTCAAGGCTGATGTTAAATTTTAATCTTTATTAATCAAGATAAAAGTAACTGCAGAAATTAAATTAACATAATCCATGTCAAACAACCATCATCAATAATAATGAAATGCCATGCCGAATAAACCATCGGCTAAAATCCCATACAAATGTAAAGACAGATAAAAAGAAACTCATAGTGTCTGAAATGAATACTAAATAAAACTGTGAGCAACATGCTCAAGCATCTGATATAAAGTCCATATTCTAAGAACAGAAGAGATAGAGGCGCATATCCAAATCCTGCAACATCCACATATGCTGCAGCAGCGAAGTCCCTGGAATGAATCAAGTCGGGCATCTCTGTGGCTGGACACCTAAAAGGTTTTGAAAATAATTTATAGCAAGGGTTAGAACCCAAAACATTTTGAAAATATTTAGCAAATGATTAACTTACAGAAATATAAAATGCATGTATGCGCTTCATATTTAAGTTAGTGTCGCACTCCCTTGAGAACATCCTCACCCCTCCTCTAATGTTCACACCTAACACCATTTTATATATCCCCTCGTTTTCAACTCCATACTAGATACTAGATATAACCCTTTCCAACTACCCTTACTCTAACCGAGTATGATAAGTATGATTTATAATTTATTAGTAGCACTAACTTAATTAATCATTTCCCTTTTTAAATTTATATAACTTTCACATCCGTTATACGCATAATACAATTCACACCATGTATTAAACTACTCGCATATAATTGTTCATCCCACTATATACGTATAATTATATTACAACATTCGCACATATGTTGAATATAAATAATAGCCATCCTCCCGAGTAATAACTCACTGGATCTATTCTCTAAAGTGTTATCCCACTAGTTGTACTCGCATAACCTAGTTACCCCAAGTTAGAATCGCTCACTAACTTGGCCAAAAATATAAATATAATGGAGGCGGTCATATTCCTTCCCTGAAAGTGAGATAAGCCCCTCACCCATATAACAGACGCTATGGCCTGGGGATATACTCACCCTACTTCTCAAGCTAGGGGATTCACCCACTATGCGCAACCTCCCTTAATAGCAGTAGAGTGTATAATTAAATAATATCCAATCACTGATATTTATATGCTCACACCATATATATATACTATGGCATACCGTATATATATAATTATAAAATATCCCGGCTTTACCGTGTACCAAGTCCGTAACACTAGCTTATATGTAACTCCGAGTTTATGCTTCAACTCTAATTATTAATTAATTTGTACATTAATTAATAAAAATATTTTTAGTGTCACCGAACTAATATACGCGGACTCGCTCTCGTGGTCCGAAATTAATATAATACCCGAGTCAAATCTTTGACTCCAAATTAATTAGTTTTCATCCATAATTAATTTAAGTGAGTAGTGTCGCCCTACTACCATATCCGAACTTATTCGCCCAGTCCGTTATTTTATTCTTTCAGAATGTATTTCTCAAAATTCATTCGAAATGTGTCGCCCTTAATTCCCCCACCACTCCCAATTATATCCCTTTATAATAGTTAACAATTTACTCTCATAATTATTTTTTCTCTCTTAATTATGCTAGGGGAAATTTGCAACTAAAATTTTTACCCATATAAATCCCTAAGCCCAACTACCGAAAAACCTGAAGGGTCAATCGATCAACCCCCAACCGTCGATCGGTCGATCAACCCCCAACCGTCGATCGATCGAACAAGTGGTCGTCTTCTCCAACTTGCTGTTTCCTCCATTATCGAAATTTTCCAATTCCTAACCTCTCCCTTGGTCTAACCCAAGCACAATCAACATCGCAACTATATAAGAACATGATTATGGCCTCTCATAGAACCTCAAACATAACTTAAATCTCACAAATTTCTACCTTTTTGATTTGGGGAAATATCCTGGATTTTTACTTGTTAGGTTCTGATTTCATCTACGTACCCAAAATTCGTCCATAATTGCTACTGGGTTTTTCACATGGAAATCAAATATCATCATAGACTCATGTCACACAAGATATAATAGATGAATTCCTTCGTAGTAACTATCCCTCCACATCACAGAATCCTTCGGAGGAGAGTGAGAGAGAGTATTCGGATAATGAGGAAGAAAGAGCGTTAGGAGATATGAGCCTAGAGGAATTTGAGAACGAATTCGGGTCGATGGATGAGAGCTTCACTATCGAAGTTCAATCACTATTTGACTCATTTTTTCACTTAGAAGAGAGGCATGGAAAGATAGGATGGATGATTTCCTTCTTTGTGACCATCCACCCATGCCACTGGAGTTCTTGGATGCAATCAAGGCCATGGTTAGATTATTGTCGGACTTAGAGCTCGATCCATGCATTATCAAGTTTAGGGACAATCTAGGCCATTCCAAAATTCACTTTGATATTCTCTCCAAGTCGGCCCATTTGTACTACAAGGTGATTGCGCACCTCGTTGACTTCACTCACGTTATTCATTATATGCCTCGAGGTGTTCATTTTTTCTATTGGGTCGACTACCAATTGTTCCGACTTTAGGTTTACGATGTGAGGAAGGCGAGCGAGACAAGAAGAGCACCATTACCCGCGTAAGGGGTCGGGTGAGTTTATATAGAGAGATGAGAGGTCGTCGCACCCCCGACGCGTATGGGGTGATTTTTGTTGTATTTTTTAGTCATGTATGAGTGTCATATAGTGTCGTATTGCATTTCAATAATTTGCTTGTTTTATTTGTCGCACTTGTTCTTTTTCTTCTTTAGATTTAATCATTTTGATTGAGGACAATGCAAAAGTCTAAGTTAGGGGGGGTGATAAGTGCATTTTTCTAAAACTTCGCAAATTTTTCAAAATGCCCAAAAATATTTACTCTAAAAATTGAAAAAAAAAGATTGGAAAATTTTTTGAAAAAAATAAAAATAAAAATAAAATATTTTTCTTCAAAATAAATAAAATTTGGAATTAAAATTTTTCAAAATTATCACCTTTTATTCTATTTGAAGTCTCAAATTGTTAAATCTTAATTGCACTAAGCCGAAATTGACCAAAGATGGAAATTGTGTGAAAATTGACGACTTAACGAATAAGTGTGGAGATTAACAAAACCCGATGAGATTTCGAGCCTATCGATTTTTTTGAGTTTTTAAATCAATCCGAGTTAATGGTTAACTCAAAGTTTGGATTCAGCATTTTAAATAAGTCGTTGATGATCTCAATTCTTTATTTTGATCGGTTACGGGAAACATGTGTGATGTTGTCTCGAAAAGCGCGCTACAAATCTCTAAATTAAATTAATCTCGGGACGCATATGGTAAATTAATAAGTCATTCGGACAATGAAGTAGGCCATCGTTTGTTACCCAAAAACATTAGCCATAAAAAGATGTGAAAAATTATCCTTTTGATAACCCAATTGAGCCGAATAAAATTTTTCCTTTTCGTTTGGTAACCCGAAAAATCCAAGTAGCCTGGAATTGTGAAAATTGGTAATGTCATCAAGTAAGTCCAAATAGTGCAATAAAAAGAGGCAAGAAAAAGAAAAAAATGGTAGAAAAATGCTCAACAAAAATCGCAAGAAAAGAAAAGAAGTGAAAAATAAAATAAAAAATAGATAAAAAGATTAGAAAATGAGCAAAAGCCCGAAAAATCTCTAAGGGACATCATAAGAAAAAATTTCCAATTCCGAAGTTCCCAGCCATTTCCATGTTACCCAATACACCTTTAACTTGAAAAGATCTACCGAGTCCGGAATGCTAAATTAACTATTGCGTGGAGAGCTAAGACACTAAAAGATAAATAAGAAGGATTGACTGGTGTGTATAAGAGGCAATGTTCCCGTTTTTTAAAAATCGTATTTCGATGAAGAGATCGTTTCACCATATATTTCCATCCTTTCAAAATAGTATGCGTGAATTTGTGTTTCAATGCATTTACTCTTTATGACACCCATTCCAAGAGAATAGCCACATTTCGAGTGATTCATTTGTGAGAGCATCCCATGAGCATTTGAATCAAAACGAATTTTTGGAAAGCAATGTAATGATCAATCGGTGAAAATTTGAGGTTAATTTTCAGCTTCGCACACACACACGACAAATTGAGACTCTTTTGAATATGAATTTATGGTGATTATTTTTCGGAAAGTTTAAATTGTATAATTTTTAAGTATTTTGATTTTTCATTGAGTCTAAGTCGAATTTTGTGGGTATATTCACTGCAAACCCTCATGAGACAACACTCGTCCTACTAGGGTAACTTAGGTGTTTAACGGCTTGTTGCATACGCTAAATGCAATCGCTTGACCGCGATAAAAGGTATTCTAGCCCAATAAAGTATTTAGAAGAGTTGTGAGGTTATTCCTTTTCTTTTATATTTCTCGGGACGTGCAAAGTTCTAAGTCAGGGGGATTTAATCGGGCATAAATATTGTATATTTATCCTCTTAAGTTCGGTACCTTTGTGAACCCGAGTGGTGCAATTGATATGGATTTAACTTGTAATTATTCTACTAACCTTCGTTGGCAAGTATTTCATATTTTTTGTTTCTCTTATGTGTATTACAGGTAAAGTATGCATGCGGTGCGAAAGAGAAGTCGAAACAATGAAAGAAAGGCTAGGAAGGAAAGTTCAAGGGAATTTTCATAATTCTTCAGCCTGATCCCATAGGTGGGGTCAACTGGAAAGTTGAAGTGATCGAAACAACGATAACACTGGAAAAAGCATCACCCAAATCCGAGCTACGGCTAAGGAGTTATGATCATTTGAAGTTGAGGAAACAATCCAAGAAAGAAAAGAAGAAAGCATGTAAATATTTCTAAGTGTTGAATTTCCAACAAGTTCCCCAGAACCACAGAATGAACCGGTTCGGGGGGGAACCAGTTCGGGCTACATGCATAACCGGTTCGGAGTACCTGATGTGCGAATTTTCACTTGAATGTTGATTGGTTCAAAGAGTTCTAATATGTTACAAACTCTTCTAAAACATATTTGTATCTTTATAATTTCTTAGAAAATATAGTTCTGAGGAGTTTTTCATAGAGAGGCAGGTAGGAGAGTAGCTTAGAAACATAGAAAACAATTCTCCATCAAGTAGGTACTTTTATTGTTTTAATTACAAGTTTTCTTTAAATAAAGTTTGTACCTTTCTTTCTTAATCTTATAGGTGATTTATTTACAGGCTTTCTTTATTTTATGGGTTTCCAATTCGTTTATACATGCTTAGAGATAGTTTTATCATTGATTCAATTACATGCAACGTAGGATTCATATTTTTAATTAATTTCACCATGTTAGGCTAGATTTCTAAGGGTTGGTGTGCATGAACCCAAGCCGATGTAATTTAGCCATGTAGAAACTAGGGTTTGGATTGAAATTTGAATGAATCGTGTTGTGTAGTTGTCACAACCATCATAGACCTTTTTACCTCGATTGACCTTAGGTAACTGTTGTGTTTAAGGATGTGATGCGCGTGTAGGTATTGCGACACTTCTTTACTTATCCTTTGATTATGTATGATGCGGGCTTGAACCTCATATATGTAATGCTTGGGAGTACTAAAGACTGGGTTCAATTAAATTTTTAATTCAAAATTCTAGCATTCTATATGGTAAATTTACTAGGGTTTGGGGGATTATATTCCCAACCTGTTTTTTTCCTTCATTCTTAGTTAGTTAATTTTGCTCACATAGTTAATACAATAGTTTAATTTAGTTTGCACTTAGTTAATTAGTTATTTCCCATCTCAATCATCTTTTTATTTCTTTTTAGAGTCAAGTTAGGGTTAACCATCTGTCCTTCCGTCGTCACGATTTTCTCGTCCTATTTCCCTGTGGAGAGGATCCCGACTTACCGGGTTTATTACTAACGCGATAGGCTTGCACTTGAGCCTAGAGAGTACGCACTTTAGAAACACATTCTTAGTCGTGTCAGCAAGTTTTAGGTGAGACTAAATGAAAAAGATTCATAAAAAAAGAGACTTGGTGGTGGAATGAGAAAGTGCAAAAGATAATACAAAAGAAACGAGTAAGTTTTAAAGAGTGGCAAAAGAGTAAAAATCAAGACGATTTAGAAAAGTATAAGGAGTTAAAAAGTGAAGTAAAAAATATTATTAGAAATGCGCAACAAAATACACAAAATAAACTTTATAATAAATTAGGTACCAAGGAGGGTGAAAATAAAATATATAAATTGGCAAAGAATATAAGATAGATTGACAAGGGATATGGGACTAGTTAAGTGTATTAAAGACGTAAATCAAAATATATTAATTAACGATTAAGAGATTGTAGATACATGGGAAGAGTATTTTCAACGATTATTGAATGAAGAATATCCGGAAAAAAAAATGTCGAGAACATTGAACAGAATATAGGAATTGTATGTTCAATTACTGAAAAACAAGTAGATATATTAATAATAAAATTGGGAAAGAATAAAGCGATTCGCCTGGATAAAATACCCATAGAGGTGCGAAAAAAACTTGGAAGTATAGGGATAGAATGGCTAACATGCTTATTTAATAAAAAATTTAAAAGAAGGAAACATGACAGAAGAGAGGAGAAAAAGCACTATAATATCATTGTATAAAAATAAAGTGGATATATAAAATTGTGGTAATTATAGAGAAATCGAACTGGTGAGTAAACTATGAAATTATGGGTTTACATCAAGGCACTACACCAAAATGCTAATTTTATGACTGCCTTTTTGTGACTGCCAATGGGGGTGACAAACTTGTCACTCCCGGGAGCAGTCACAAAATTATTTGTAACTCCCATTAGGGGTGATAAAATCAATGGGTAATAAAAAATTTGAGTCAATTAGTTTGTCACCGCTAATGAGAGTTACAAATGTTACCATATAATTAATTTATGACACCTATAAGCAGTCACAGATTTATAATTATCACAAGTAGTCACAAATTTATTCGTAGGGCTAAGTTATCACTCTTATGAGCAGTCATAAAATTATAACTGCTAAGAAGAGTCACAAACTTTGGTCTAATACTAAATTTGTGACTGCTATCGACAGTCATAAATTTGTAACCGCTCTCAGTAGTCATAAAGTTTAGTCTAATACTTTTTGATTTGTAACCGCTATTGGCAATCACAAAATTTTTGACCTAACTTTTATTTCCCTCTTCTCTCCCCTCTCTCTCTTTTCACACTCCTGCCCCTCTCTCCTTCATTTCTACACATTGTTTTGTTGTGAAGTTTTCCTGTGAGTATATCCTTCATTCCCGCCCCTTTCCCCTTCATTTCATATGCTTTGTTAATATTTAATGCAAAATAATTACATATGCTTCATTAATATTTAATGCTTCGTTAATTTCATATGCTTCGTTAAATATGACACCTTAAAATAAAATATTTAATGCGACATTTGAGAAATTTCATATTGTATTATGATTTATGAGCCTTGCATTGTTATGTTTTGGATATCTACACATTTGGTGTTAACACAGCAGGCGTTGCTCTCGCGCCTATTATTTTGATTATTGTTTATTTCATATATTATATATTTAGTTTTGATGAATTATTTTGTTTATTTTGAGTATGTAGTAGTGTTAGTATTAAATCTTTGTAAATTGAAACGCTAACTTATTATTTTGATTTTTGCAATGTTAACCCCAACATTTAAATTTTCATTACTGTTCTTAGTTTCTATATGTGATTATTGTAGTAGTATATGGAACATGCATGTACATATGTCTATGTGTGGGTGTTCATGTTTATATTATGTATGTATGTATGCATGAGTTGCACAAGATCAGTACTTAGGGGGAAGGAACTCTACTGATTAAAGCAAACACCTGATGTCTAATGTGACAGAACTAATATGGATGCTCTAATACTTACATAGAATAATCACTTTTCTATTACAACATAGTCATGCAGATAAATACTTAAAACTTATTGGACTGCAAATAATGGCCTCCTCATATGGGTCGCATCAAACTCGTTCTTTATAGGTATGCTAACTTTAATTGGAAGCGCTAAGTTTTCTTCAATTCTAGGATTTTCTTTAATTTTGGGGAATATGCAACCAATTCATGTAATAACTAAAATACTTGTGCTAAGCATATATGAACATTCATTTAGTTTTATAATTTACTGAGTTTCTATTTGTTTGTATTGTATAATTAATGGGGTTTCCACAATATAAAGAGTGGATGGGTTAAAGTTGTAGAGTGGGGCAAGTATATGTTAATGGGGTTAAAGACTTTGTGAATTATGCAACAAAGAATCTCGAAAGTGATATTATCCCATGCCCGTGCAATCGTTGTAAAAATGGTAAACGTTTGAAAGGGGTAGATGCAAAAGTACATTTGTTTGATTGGGGTATGCAAGCTGACTACACGTTTTGGCATTTCCACGGGGAGAGGGAATTTAAGTATATTCTAGAAGAAATACTTGTCAATGAAATGGTTCACATAAATGGTGACCCTTTAGTACATGCTAGGTTAAACGATCTCATAAATGATACGTACGAAGCGCACGCATCACAAGAAAAGAAAGATAGTAGAGGGAATGATTTAGGCTGTGATAATTATGTTGGCAATGATACTGACCAAGATAGGGATTATATATGGTTAAAAGCAGCAGCTGCAACACCATTATACCATAACTCCAACTCCGACCACACAATGTTATATGCCATGGTTGAGTTGCACAACTTAAAGAGCAAATTTATCTTGTCAGGAAAAAGTGTGACGACAATACTCCTTTGGGCAAAAGATTTGCTCCCCAAATAAAATACACTGTCAGTCAATTTTCTGATCATGAAGGGTAATTTGAAAGGTTTGGGTATGAAATAAAAATCAATTCATTGGTGCAAGTATGACTACGTTTTATACTATAAGGAGCACAAGTACAAACGGGCTTGTCCTGTATGTAAGGAACCTAAATATGAACAAAAGATGATAGTACATAGTTACCGTTTATTGAAAGTAGATACGCAAATACCTAAGAAAGTGTTAAATTATTTCCCTTTAGGTCCTCGATTGAAGAGACTTTACACTATACCTTGGATAGTAGATGCAATGACTTGGCATGGTCGAGCGGAGGTGGGTGAAAATCTCATGCGACATCCGATTGATTCATCTGTGTGGAAATACGAAAATCAACGATACCTAGACATTGCTAAAGAAATACGTAACGTTTACCTCGGAATATCAATCGATGGGTATAACCTGTTTGTCAAATTGAGCAGAGATAAGAGTATATGGCCTGTGTTTGCGGCGCCTTTAAATTTGCCCCCATCGTTGTGCATGAGAAAGGAGTTTTCAATTTTGTTATTTTTGATACCAGGTCCAAAAGCACCGGGTAGTGACATTGATGTTTTCTTAGTGCCACTCATAGATGAATTGAATGAGTTATGGGTTGAAGGTGTGAGAGCGTTCGACTCGTACTAAAAGGAGGAATTCACTTTAGGAGCTATGTTGATACGGGCAATTCGTGATTTTCCTACTTATTGGACCTTATCTGGGTGAAATGTACATGGTTACCTGGGTTGTCCTATAACTGGAGAGGAGACTAAAGCCAACTGGCTTAAAAAAAGTGGTAAATTTTTTTATCATAGTTATCGGAGATTTCTTCCCCAAAAACAAAAATTCAGGTCAATACCATGAAATTTTATCCCAGAAGGCACCGAGACGCGACCACCTCCACCAAGACTTTCTAGTTTGGAAATTGAATAAAGGTGGCTGATCAAATGTTGAGGAGGAAACATCCCATAATTTTGGCCCAAAAGCGTAAAAGAAAGGATGTTGATGTGAAGACGTCGTGGTCGAGGAGATCAATAATGTTTGATTTGCCATACTGGAAGGAACATACTGTGCAACATGTGATAGACATAACACACGCTGAGAAAAATATTATTGAGCATCTCGTAGGCACATACATTGGTGGTTCTCATTCCAAGGATGGAGAAAAAAGCTCGTGAAGATCTTCATGATTTGAAGATTCGAAGATCATTATGTTTGAAAGAAGATCCAAACACTGTAAAAAAGCATATGCCAGTTGCATCTTATACTTTGAGCATTGAAGGAAGAAATATGTTCTTAGAAACATTAAAGGGATTGAAGGTCCCTTCTAATTTCTCATCCAACTTACGCAGGATTGTCTGCGAGGTAAAAAAAGATTTCAAAAAGTACACGTCTCACGATTGGCATGTGATAATGCAACTTGTCCCTCTGTTGTTTGAACACTATTTTTCGGAACACAAGGATCTTCGAAGGACCATTCTACAAATTATCTTATGTTTCTCCCTATTGTACGAGAAAGTTGTCAACAGGAAGCACATAATGGCAGCGAAAGAAACTTTGGCCGAGGCTACATGTGTTTTGGAGAAGTACTTTACTCCCTCATTCTTTGACATAAGCATACACCTTTTAGTGCATTTATGCGATGAAGCGCTTTTATGTGGACTAGTAAGGTACCAATAGATGTATCCGTTCGAACGATTAATGAAAACTTTTAAAGATTACGTTAAGAATACACGGTACATTGAGGGGTCCATTACTGAGGAGTACATTATGGAAGAGGCTTCTTTGTATGCAAAGGAATATATGCCTAACCCAAGTGTTGGAGGTCGTGAACGATTCATTGATGAATTAGAAGAGTTTGTGGATGAGGAGGCCCTGGGAAAATGTAAGGTAGTGAAGCTAACAAGTACACAATATAACCAGGTGGCTCGATATATATTCGAGACGCATGAAGACATAGATAAATGGAAAATGTGAGTTTATTTAAAATGTTTTGTAAAATAATGTAATATGTTCGATGTTATATTCATTAGAAATTAATATTTTTATTGTTTTAACCTAGGTAATATAATGAGTGCGGGCGTGCCTCGAGGAGGAAGGGAGGCGGGAACGCAGTCAATGACTTTAGGCATTGGGTAGCTTCCGATGTGACTACAGTAATACCTCACTTTTATTTACCGTCTTTGCAATATATTCCCAATGCAAATATTTTCTTGGTTTCAGTTATTGAAAGATGGTGAAGTATCGATGAGGCTTGCACGTCTTGCAAATGGGCCTAGTTTTGTAGCCAAGGAGTTTGGACAATATCGTGTCAATGATTTTGTGTTCTCTTTAACTACACACGAGCTAAAACTCATTGGGAAACAAAATAGTGGCATTTCATATAAAGCATTAACTCATTTCAGGGCAAGCGCGAAAGATAAAAACTTGATAGAAGCTGAGATGACGTATTATGGGATTATAAAACAAATTGTGCTATTAGATTATATATCTTTCAGCATACCTGTATTTTACTGTGATTGGGTGAGAGAGGATGACAAGAATACATGTATGGTCGACCCTGACACCCACATGGTGAAGGTTGATTTGGCCAAGTTGAAGAGTAAAGATAATGTGCATGATGAGCCATTTGTTTGTGCATTCCAAAACTTAAAGCAAGTATTTTATGCAAATCGCCCTAATGAGTGCATTATTTTGCATAAATTATGTCCAAATCTAGACCTTGTTAGGCCTATTGTATTATAAATAATGAGCTTTTAGAGTCATTTTCAAAAAATAAAAGAAAAATGCAAGTTTGAATAAAATTTGCGTTAAAAATACAATTTTAGTAACCTAAAGGGTGAAATCATAATTTTCCAAACTTTATGGGCCTGAAAATAATTTTTGAATATTTATCTAGGCAAAATAAAGTACTATTTGAAATTTGGTTGAATTCTGAATTAAAACGAGCAATTTTTGAATTTCGGGGGCTAAAATGCAAAGAGGGGTAATTCTGTAATTTTTAAAATATTTATGTTCCTAAATTTGAATTAATTATGTTTATTTTGCATTTTTATAGGTACCTCAAAAATTCGGACAACAAAGGAGTCGATGTGCAAAAATTGTTACGATACATCGCGACACGACACGACACGACACGACACGACACGACACGACAC
Source organism: Sambucus nigra (assembly GCA_949130495.1). Lineage (NCBI taxonomy): Eukaryota > Viridiplantae > Streptophyta > Magnoliopsida > Dipsacales > Adoxaceae > Sambucus > Sambucus nigra. Next base: position 200,735,477 of record OX422217.1, read on the forward strand.
GACACGACACAGTTGGCACAACTGTACTAAATATTTTTTATAAAATTGTTCGAGTGTCCTTGATGCCGTGCCATAACTTTTTGGAAAGGTCTTGACAGGACTCACAACTTTGAAGTTTGGACAAATATGAGATTTTGAAGTTTGGGAGGTCAAAATTGCGATTAAAGACAGTACTGTGAATAATGACATGAATAGGGGATAATTATTTTAGAAAAAAGACTTATCAATTATCTCCAACTCTTCTCAAGACTTCAAGAGATAATTATCATCTCAATTACAACCAATCAAAGAGAGTTTAACTCCATCTCAAACACCTCATTCATAAGCCTATAAATAAGACCCTTTGGCTTATTATTTTGGGAGAAAAATTTGAGACCTTGAGAGATAGTTTTTGGTTACTTTATTTTGAGAGTATATTTTTATTGAGGGCCAAGAATTATTCTTTTGTGGGAGAAGTTTTGTCAAGATCAATTGTAGGATTTGATTATTTTTGTAAGTTGATTTATTAAAGAGAATTAATATTCATTCTTGCATTTATATTTTATCTTCAATTATGATAGCTTAATTTATTTACTAGGACTAGATGAAGTTTATTATGTTTGATTAATATTATGTGTAATTTAAATTCATCTTTATTTTCCGATATGTTCTAAAAGTTTTAAAAATTCGGTATTCATTTTAAAGAGACACGAGAGTGTGTTTTAAAACCTTCAAGATTGTTTTGTCAAATAAAGTTTTGAAATTTAAAAATAGTAATTTTTGATGGATTATGTTTGCACTTTGATTGTTTTGATAGTTCATGCTTAAATACATTTGCGAACTTTAAAACTTGTATTTTCTAAGGGAATAAGGATTTTAGGCGTCTAAATTTAGAGACGCTAAATTTTATTGTGAACTTAACCGTGCTATCTTCCAAATTAAATACGACGATAGTCGATTTAATTTGAGTTATAAAATCGGGAATGACGAGTTTAAATTATTGCATAATATTAGTTAAATGTGATAAATGGATCCAACGTCCTAGTTTTCACGCTTACTTGATTATATCTCTCGTAATCACATTTTTTATTTGTGTTTGTTTAGTTTAGTATTACATCTCATCTCTACAATCACTTAGTCTAGTTGAACAATCACAATTACTTTGAATGAAAAATTGACAAATCTCTGTTGGTTCGACCCGTACTTACACCCACTATTCTATAATAGCCCGTGCACTTACGGTATTTTAATAAAATTGACAACAAGTTTCTGGCGCCGTTGCCGGGGATTTGTTCAATTTTTTTTAAAGAATTGTGATTTTTACGTTTTGCACTAGTTTATCCTAAAATACAAAAAAATTGGAAAAAAAACATATTTTTTCGGGAAATTTCCAGATTCATTTTTTAGTGAGTAGTTCATAAAAAAAATTAAAAAATTAAAAAAAAATCAGAATAATTTCAAAAAATATTTTTTTCCCAGTAGTAATTTTCAGAATAAAAGAAATAAAAAAAATTATTTCATAAGTGTGCTTGGCCATTTTTGTTTGTGTATTGAATACACCATTAGTGTGCGCGTCGTGTTAATTTTTTTCTTTTTTTTCCTTATTATTTTTTTGTGTCGCACTTTACGTTTGGTGTAGTTTCTTTTGTATTTTTTTTCCAGAAGCACATTCGAAAAAAAAAGAAAAAGAGAGAGACCAAAAGTGAAGAAATAAAAGTGTGCAACAGTGATCTAACGTGAAGAAAACTTGTACAATCTTGCCACGAGCACAAGGAACTCTCGGGAACGACTGAAGCATAAGCAATTTTTTTCCCCGATCGCCATCAACTTAAACTTCGGCGTGGCATAAGCAAGAGATCGTAAAAAGTCCACACCGGAGGTACATTTTTGTGTGCTATTACGTGGTTTAATTTCGTACTTAATTTAGCACGTTGCATAAATTGACTTAAGGGCAAAACTCTTAACGAGGCTAGAATTAAAAGCTACACCAACGCGAACTTATGAAATCGATTCCGTTTTAGCTTGTCTAGGATTGGTGGTTTTTAATGAGTCTTCGTACCGACCACCTACTTGGAGGAAAAAGCGGGATTTGAGGCGATAACCGTAGTTGGTCGTCTTTTAAATTCTCCATTGTCAAAGAGTATGGGCTGTCTAATTAGATATTGAGTCAATTATAATTGCTTTTGCTTTTAATATATATATATATATATATATATTATAAAAAAAATCACGCGTTTTAATTTACAATGAGTGATACTCATAAATGTCACCTTTCGGCCGGCCACCCTTGTCACGGTCAATGACCGTGACAACAGACACGCATTTTGTGTCACGGTCATTGACCGTGACAAATGTAGTTGTCACGGACTTGTCACGGTCAATGACCGTGACAATGTCTTCAGTAAAAAAGGCCCTAGGCTTCTTTTTTCCCATCGTTTTTTGGTTTTCCCTCTCTCTCTCTCATTTCTATATGTGTGTGTATGTGTGTATATATATGTGTCTATATGTATATGTATATGTGTGTGTATGTGTGTGTGGTGGTGTGTGGTGGTGGAGGGGGGCAGGGGGTGCGGTGGGTGGAGGGGGGCAGGGGGTGGTGTGGTGGGGGTGGTGTGGTGTGTGTGTGTGTGTGTGTGGCGGGGGGAGGGGGGCAGGGGGTGGGGTGGTGGTGGTGGTGTGTGTGTGTGTGTGTGTGTGGTGGGGCAATCTTAACAATTGTATAGCTTTAATTAATAAATTGTATAGCTTTAATTGTAATTTTAATTGTATAATTTTAGATGAAAGTAAATTAATAATTAGTGCCCATTTCATATGAAAGTAGGATTGCCCCTCATTGTAAATTAGTAAATTAATAATTGTATACTTTAATTGTTAGTTTAATTGATGAAATGAATTAATTGAGTAGATGAATTCGAAGGAGTACGGGATACACATTTGTTGTTGACATTGCTGTTGGATTATTTTATTTAGTAAATGTTGGGTTGGTTAGTTTTAAAAGTGGCATGACCACTAGATTATTATCCATATGGGGGTGAGATTTTTCAACTTTTTTTGAAAATTACTTTGTATATCGAACAATATATATATATATATATATATATATATATATATATAGTATGATAATTAAATGAAACATACTTGAAATTAAATATAGTGTGCATAGATACTAGCCTTCTAGTTCTTATGCGTACGCATTCAATAGCCCTTAGACCCGTTCGAGAGTCATTACCCCTGTAATGAGATCTCTCGAATTGTCCCATTTGGACAGTTTGAGACTGTATAATTTCTGTATAATATTCTTAGTGGCTTAAAGTTGTTACTTTTGGAGGAAGTTCTGCAGTCGTATCTTAATGTTCTCTGGGTACATACTAGATTGACAAGTGTGACTGTTATTTCAATTGATCAATTGAAATAACAATCACACTTGTCAATCTACGTCGTGTACTTGGAGAACTATGGGGATATGCTGTCGAATTTTTTTCAAATCATAACAATGTGCATGACTTGTTAAGTATATTACAGAAAAATGCGGTCTTGAATGGGATAGGACCACTCACCCTTTAGAGGAGATGGAGAAAAAAGAAATTTCTATTATAAATCGAATTTTAATATAAATAAGACATAATTAAATGAAACATACTATAAATCTAAGTTTTGTTTACCTTTAATAGGTGATTAGTTGTGGTAGCTGTGATGGGATATCCAAAATACAAAGAGTGAATGGGTGAGACAAATAGAATGAGGGATGTGTTTCGCAGAGGTGCTAACGATTTTGTGAAATATACAAAGAGATGTCATAATGATGAAGAGTTTTCGTGTCCGTGTGCTAGGTGTAAGAATGGTAAGGTGTTTGAGTGGAAAACAGTTGAACTACATTTGTTAAGATCGGGTATGCAAGATAGTTATCGATTTTGGAGTTTTCACGGTGAATTGAAAGTTCCTTTTGTCCTCGACCAACCTTCACAACAACCTTCAACAAGTAGAATGTAACACGCCGCTTAAAATAATAACGGGTGGCCAGCCCTATACTATATGAAATTAGGAATTCCAGATGGTCCAGTCTCAACATCAACTGTCGGTACTATATAATATAGGACTAACTACCCGATAACATATAAGCGAGATGTTAAATAAATTAAAACATGCAACATAACACAACCCAACACTGCAAAATTTCTAATAAATAAGAGAGATGCAAGAAATAACTATAAGAAATGAAAGGAATCACTACACATGAATATGCCATAAATAAATAAACCCGAATAAGCTGTCAGGTCACAGCAAATACAATAACTGAAATGGAATAAATATAAACATGTATGTAAATATCCCTATGATACAAACCCGATATACAACATGAATCCTACCTAGAATTTCAAGGAAGTAGGAAGCGGCTACATGAAACATCCCGCAACAGTCCGCACCTATCACGGCTCCCAAGACTCTGGATAGAAAGTCATCCGGCATCCATGCGGTAGGATACCTGTGAAAATATATATGTATATAAAAGAAGGAGGGAAAAGTAAACGGGTCAGAGCCCCGAATGTGTAAAATATTTAGCAAGTGTGTTAACCGTGCATAATAAATACCGGTGTACTTAATTTCATAATTAAGTGAGACCGCACTCTCGTGGAACCCCAACTCACCTCTCATCTAAAGGCGCGCACCTATTCGCGTCCTCAAATTTTAGTTAAATTACCCCCATTGATTTTTAGGACAACCTAACTTATCAGGCCTAGCCTATATCCACGAGAGCTACCTTCCCGCCATAATCTAAGGATCCACCCATTTCTAATCCTATTAGATTATGATTACAACAATTATGCCATAAAAGGCTTAATAAATTCCGATTAATAATCTCATGAATTATAATTATCATAATTTCTAAAACATTACCCCTATACATATACATACATATATATATATATATATATATATATATATATATATATATATATATATATATATATATAGGCTAAAAATGCAAGAATTAATATACTTAATAATATGCACATGGAATATTGGCAAGACTTCTCTCTAATCCCAAAATTGTACTACGTTTCGTGCGTGGGGAGTCTCGCAAAGTGAAATCCAAACAAGGAACCGCCCCGTTACACTACTCCTGACAAGGTCAAGACCAGAGATCCGTGATGCCACCTATGGAATTACTTCTCTCAAATCTCGACATGGCACTACGTTTCGTGCGTGAGGTGTCTCGCAAAGCGAAATCCAAACAAGGTACCACCTCGTTACACTACTCCTGGGCAATGTCGATCCTAGAGATCCATAATCCTCAACGTACAAGTTAATACTACCATTACTACTAACTATAACTCCTAAAGAAAGAAAGAAAGAAAAGAAAAGAAAGAAAAAAAACAAGATAAAATAAAAGAACCTCCAATAATATCCTTGGGGTGATGTAACCGAAATAATACCTTATGTGCGATACATCAACCCCCATCAATCTAGTACACCATAATCATCTAAGATGTACTTCATAAAAGTCCATATCCTTTCATCTATAGGATATATATATAAATATATATATATATAGGTATTTATTTCTAACCGTATATATATATATATATATCATCATCAATCCAATAACCAAGTGCACATACTACATATGATGTACAAGGCTATGCACATAATATACCCGGCTATATATATCGCCGATAAACTGCATCAATGCTATCATCTTCCCAGTGCCCGGCTCACGTAGCAAAACTGGGGCCACCATGGTGGGACTAAACGACACCCATCTCGTGGTAAACTCACGCACACGACGTCCCGGGAAGCGGTCATAGCTCCAAACCGGCAATGAGACGAAACATACCCATCACGTCTCATCCCAAAATAAATATATATATCATATGGTAACACACGGGACGACTATGACCTGGGGAATATCCACACCCTGCTTTTCTAGCCAGGATGCTCACCCACTACGCGCGTAACTTCCCAATGATAGCATGAGCGGGGTATGCTTAACCAATTAAGTATATATATCATTTACAGGCATAATATATATAATCCATATGATCCAATCATATGATCAAATAATAAACCATCATATACGGTTTAAATATCCATACCATGTATATCCACAACATGAAGATATCCATATATATATATATATATATATATATATATCAACACATATTCACATATCCCTATCTATATATATAAACTAATCCTCGTTCATATGTATAAGATATATATAACTGGCTATAAGTATACATAGTCCTCGATATACAAGCCGTCACTACCATTTCCATTAAATTTACCTTGATATGTGAATATAATTCCATACTTGAAACATATTCAATCATCTTCCTATGATGAGTAGTCTCCCAAAACCATATGTTTATATCTATATATATACATTCAACATTAGGGTTATCACCCAAGAATTTGTGTAGAAATCCATCACTACACCTTTCACCTCTAAATGTGAAAGTACATAATTGTCTTTAGTACTATCTAACAATAGGCATTAACAGGACTTAATAGTCTAAAACCTCAATTTATTCCAACCTCATTTCAAGTATTGGAATCTCAATAGCCATATCCCCATAATTGCGTATAAACTATCCTAACTAGAATTTACGCTACCGCTTATCCTAGTCGATAGTACACCCGCAAGCTGTTTCCCACTTTTACCTATGGTTCAATTGTATTTTATGAATCCTTACCCCTATCGGGTTATCATTTATTCCTTAGTCTAAATATTTCTAAGGATAGGAGACCTCTCACTCTCTAAGAGTTCTCAACCTCAAACATATATATATATATATATATATATATACCTTTATCTATGATTGGTAAATTCCAACCTCAAAGAGTTTTCCCCCAATATCCATATGTAACTCCAATACGTACATGGGTACATTTCTCCCAAGTTACCCTAAGGAGTCCCCAAATCCCAATATGTGAGAAACTCCTTATATGACTCCAAGAATATATCTTTTACATCCTAAGAGAAAGCCCCCAAATCAATAAACCCAACCAAAAAGGGTTTGAAATCACTATGGAGAAAATACTTCAAAATGCCCTGTTTCCGAATCGATTCGGCCTTCCAGGCGAATCGATTCGGGTCCAAAGACCTGGGCTTCTGCAATAGGCCAAATCGATTCGGCTTGGGGTCCGAATCGATTCGGTCAATGCAGACCTGCCAATTTTACCAAACTGAATCGATTCGCTTGAGGGGGCGAATCGATTCGGACCTGCAATTTTTGAAGGGTTCATCTGTTTCTTCAAAACCCACGAATTTTAAACCCTAAATTTCTCATTCCAACCCCCAATCCTTCATCAAATCATGATTTTAAGCCCATTAACCAACCCAAAGTTGATCCCAATCATTTCTATGTCATTAATTCTCAATTTAAACATTGATTTCAAGATTTAAACCTAAAATCTAGGTTTTGACATTAATACCCAAAAACCATTTCTTTACCCCACAATTTATGAAATGAAATACACAAATAGCTATTTAGCAAGATTAAACACTTGCCTCAGATTTGTAGAGGTTGGATCGTCCTCGATGTCGCGGTTGGACCGGAAATCCCAAGCTTTTTCTTCCTCTCTCTCTTCTTTTCCTTCTTCTTTCTTTCTTTTTTTTCTTTCTCTCTTTCTCTATTTGAGAAGGCTTCATCCGTAAGCCTTAAATCCTTTATAAACAACAAACCCAGTTTTAAATGTTAATACACACTTTAAATGACTCGTTTACTCCAATTCGAGCCAAAATAACTTAAAACATTCCGGAGCCGAAATAAAACCCAATGACAGTCATTTTGACTATCTCGACCCTTCCGGGATTGATGGTACCCTCAAAATCATCATCCGGAATACTTTAAAATATTTTCTATTTTTGGACCTCATTTCCCAAATTCTAAAATTCTCCAATTTAATTAAATTTTATTTTCCCAAAATTTAAATTTCTCAGTCTCCAAAAGTCGAGGGTGTTACATAGAATAGATGTAGAAGGGGACGACGTAGATCATAATATGTTAGAGGATTTAGTTGATGATGCGTACGGAGTTTATGAAGCAGAGGAGAATGAGGTTACTGATGATGTAAAAGATTCAAGTGCTCGTGAAGATAACACGATAAAACTTGACGATGACTACCAAAGTTTAAAATTTAAGGCGACCCAATCGTTATACTCTGGCTGTGAGAAAGATCAAACAACTTTACATGCCATGGTTGGTTTGTAGAGTTTGAAGACGCAGTACGGTTTGTCTGACAATAGCGTGACGGTAATTCTGAAATGGGTGAAGGGCTTATTACCCAAGGTGAATACACTTCCAAATAGCTATCCTGTTATGAAGAGCAGTTTGAAAGGTTTGGGAATGAAGTATAAATCGATTCATGCTTGTGTGTATGACTGCATACTATACCGAAAGAAGTATGAAAATCTCGATCATTGTTCGGTATACAATGAACCTAGATATGTCCTATCTACTAGTAAGGAAGGCACAAGCTCAAAAGTGACTCAAAAAGTATTGAAATATTTTCCCATTGGGCCTAGATTAAAGAGGTTTTTCACAGTACCATGGATAGAGGAGGCAATGACTTGGCATGCTACGGCATAAGTAGGGGGTAATATCATGCGTCATCCTATTGATTCTAGTGCCTAGAGGAGGATGAATTTTGAGTATCCTGATTTTGCTCGAGAACAACGCAACATTCGTTTGGATATATCAACATATGGTTTCAATCCATTTGGAAATCTAATAACTAATCAGTGTGTATGTCCAGTGATCCTAGCCCCACTCAACCTCCCTCCTTCACAGTGTATGAGACCTGAATTTTTGATAATGGCTTTGTTGATACCTGGGCCAAAGGCACCAAGTGATGACATCGACGTCTACTTGGCTCCTTTGGTAGAAGAATTAAATGAGTTGTGGGAAGATGGTGTGCAATCATTTGCCTCTTTTAGAAAATAAGAGTTTACGCATAAAGCTATGTTGATGCGGACAATTCATGATTTTCCAGCTTATGGGACATTATCCGGTTGTGTAGTATATGGTTATTTGGGGTGTCCTATTTGTGGGGAGGATACTGAATCTCTTCGTCTATCCTCTAACTTAAAAAATTTATACCATCGCCAGAGCATCTTTTTACCCCCAACTCATAGTTTTAGATCTGAGAAAGGTTCCAATTTTTTATTGGGAGGGGTTGAACATAAGCTACCGCTGAGACAACTTTCGGGTTCATAAATTGAAAGTAAATCTTCTGAATGTGGCCCTAATATGCCAGGTAAGAATCTCAAATTTAAGAACGTCAAGCATAAGAAGACCCCAAATGGGAATGAAATTGAGACAAGAAAGGCATGGTCTCGGAGGTCGATTTTATTTGACTTTCCTTATTGGAAGAATAACCAGGTGTGCCATGTATTGGATGTGATGCATGCAGAGAAGAACTTCGCTGGACATATTATGGGCACTTGCCTTGGGGGGAGTCATTCAAAGGATGGAGAAAATGCACGAAAAGACCTTAAATCGTTAAAACTTAAGCCACAACTATGGTTGAAAGAAGATAGTAGGGGAAGGACAATAATTCCCCCTGGTGCATTTACTTTGACGAGTGGAGAAAGAAAGGTGCTTCTAGACACAATATATAATTTGAAGGGCCCATCTACTTTTTCGTCGAAATTGTAAAGGATTGTGAATTATGCTACTCATGATTTACGTAAGTGTAAGTCCCACGATTGGCATGTGATCGTGCAATTGGTTCCTCTATTGTTTAAGTACTGTTTCTCCAAATACAAGGATTTGCATAGGGCTATTATGAAAATTAGTATTACCTAAATATTCCAACTACATCTATGTTTCTCCAAGCACAAGGATGTGCGTGTGTGGAGAGGAGATTAATACATAAATATTCCAACTGCATCTAAGTTTTGTTTATACTAATCCATGAATATACGCTTCTTACCTTTCATAGGTGATTAGTACATAATTATTTGGGGTGTCCTATTTGTGGAGAGGAGAGTGAATCTCTTCGTCTATCCAAACACTAAGAAATGCCATAATCCTATGGAGTGATGCTCTGCAAATTCCTCCCAACCGTTGTGTAGCCAAACATCACCAGTTGAAGTTGTCAATTCCACCACTTGAAACCTCTAGCAAAACATGGGAACATATGGAAGGTGGAATTGACAACTTCAACTAGTGATTTTTGGCTCCACAACGGTTGGAAGGAATTTGCAGAGCATAACTCCATAGGATTATGGAATTTCTTAGTGTTCAAATATGAAGGGAATTTTATTTGACACGATTTCTCGGGGTACATTACTTGGAAGGAGGTGCCATATGAGCTCAAGTTAGCTGTTTGGATGGCACTACAGGTAATGTATTTATATTTATATTTATATTTATATTTATATTTATATGAATATTTCGATTTCAATTTTGATCTCGATTTCGATTTATATTTCAAGTTAGCGGATACTAATTTTACTTTATTCTATTTCAGGGGACAGGGAGTGGCCTTGGGGGTAGGCCACATAGGCTCGATACTTATGTGGCTCTTCGGACGAGAAGGGAAGGATAAGGAGGTGTCCCCGAGCGTCATGGTACAAAATCTCTTTTCCAGCTAAATAGTTTTTAGATTTGAGATAATTGATGGTGATATTGTTTCTTCTTAAATAGTTTCTATTTTGAATGTATATTTGCATTATCTCTAGTTTATTTGGATATATGATGTTTGAACAGGTACAACATTTCTATAACAGGTACAAATATATTGTTGGGCAGTGGCAGTGGCCATACTGCCCAGCAGATTTTTTTTTAAATTCTTCACAGAATTGTCATGGTCATTGACCGTGATAATTTTTTTAAAAAGGGTCAAGGCTTTGTCACGATTATTAACTGTGACTAAACTTGTCACGGTCATGAACCATGACACGACCGTAAGAATTCTAACGAACTTGTCACGGTCAATGACCGTGACACGTCCGTGATAAAAAAAGTTGTCTCGCCCCGAATTGTCACGGTCATTGACCTTGACAAGTTGAACTTGTCAAGGTCAATGATCGTGAAAATTAGGCAGATTTGGTGTAGTGGCTCAATTGATCCTGTGGATGTGTTTTTACAAACTACTGAAAATTTAGATGACTACGTATTTTAATTTGAGTCCGATGGGTCAGTAGTCATTTTAAAAATTGAAGAAGGTATGGGTGAGAATCTAACCGCTGTAATTACTATTTATCCACCAAAGTGTATCAATTGGAAAGAGGTAAACAAACAACATAATGATGCTATTTCAAAAAATAGTCATGAATTAAATGGGGATAATCAATTTTGTAAGGAGAAAAAAATTGACAATCTTGACACGTATAATAGTTGTGATGAGTTAGATGTTAATTTCTGTCGAGATTTTTCTCCTAATTTAATTGAGAAAAATGTTGATTCTTCTTATATGTGAGAAAATTTATTTGAGGATTGGTCATCCGATTTTAGTGATACTTCAAGTAATTATGACGGTCTTTCCATGTTTGATAAAGAAAGTGTATCGCCCCACGATAACTCTTCTTCTCGGGCTTTTCGTAAGGTGTCATATTTATGAGTGGAATATGCATCCCCAATTTTACGTGACTATTTTCGAGAAAGAAATATTAAATATGTGGATCCTTATTAGAATTTGCTACCCCGATATGATGCATCGGCACATGATTCGTGCGATTCAAATTTGTTTGTTATTGATGATGTCGGTGCACACCATTATGATAATAGATTTATGGTTGAAATTTGTGTTGTGCGGTTATACTCTCAAATTTATGATGTTTTGGAACTTAGTGCAATAATTTTTTTAATTGGAATGACCCACATCTCTTTCGATTATTAATTTATGGTGATGATGGTAGTTTTCATGGGTTTGTATATTATTAGTGTAGTTTTTTTTTCCTTTTTTTTTCTCGGTATTTTTTCTTGTGTTTGTTAACATACACTTGTTACTTTGGATGTTGGTAGCAAAGTGAAGTTCACAGGTAATATCGTCATTTCACTTATTTACTTTATTTTCTTTATCGATATTTTTATTTGAGTATACATTGAGGACAATGTAAAATTTAGGTTTGGGGGTAAGAAGTATATTTTTGAAAAAAAAATGAGAAAAATTTCAAAAAGATTTTCAATTTAATTGAGTTTTGAAACAATTTCTTAATATAGAATTAATTCATGATCTCTCATCTTATGAAATTTTTACACATTAGCCATATAATATGATCGAAAATTGATATTGAGGTGAAAGTTAATATGCTTATCGAATAAATGTGGAGATTTTAACCCGGTGAGATTTTGTGCCATTCATCGTTTTCGAGAGATTTAAATCAATCCGAGTTAAAATAACTCAAACTTTCCTTCAGTGATAAATTCGTTGATGATCACAAACTTTTTGTTTTGTTCGATTGCTGAAAACAAAAGGTCAAAATGTGAATCTTAAACACTAAAAGTCTTAGTAAGTCATCTTGAGACACAAATAGACTTAACGAAACTTGAGAAATGATATTAGGCAATCGTTTGAAATCCCAAAATTAAGCCTAACTCCAACCTTTTTACATTATTACATTGCAAGCCCATTTGAGCCAAAAAGAAAATAAGCCTTGTGCTCAAACCCTATTATCCTACCCAACTGCAACTGGGAGTTTAAAGCCGATAAGAAGTAGCCATACCCATTTTCTGAGAATATTAGGGTAAAATTACGGTAGGAAAAAGGTCAAAAGAAAAGGAGGTTGCAAAAATAATGTGTGAAAAGAAAAAAAAAAGGAGGAAAGAAATAAAAAAATAAAAAAAATGTGAGTTTGAAAAGAAAAAGCGAAAGAAAAAAAATAGAGGTTGGAAGAAAAAGTGCATAAAAGTCAAAATACGAAAAATCTCCATATTCTCAGAAATTTTTGAACTCCAAAGCCATTCTTTCTAGCTAAAATCCGAGCTTACAATAAAACCAAAGAAAGTGCTAATTGATCTCAAGTGAAGTTAGTTATAGTATGGAGAGAAGATGAATATGATCTATGGTGTGATTCGATGTTTTCAATAAGTAATCGATTTTCCATTAATGAGATAATATTCATCCATTATAAAAAGTCCATTTTTATCATGTATATGTGAAATTTGGTCATTTAAATTTACTCGTTTATTCACATATACCGAGAGAAAACAACCCATTTCCGAGTGTTCGATTGTGAGTGCATTCCGTGAGATTTTGAAATCAAAATGAACTTTCGGATAAGAAATGTAACGATCGAATCCTTTAAAATGGACGGTTATATTGGCTATGCGCACACACACACACACACACACACACACGATAAGTTGAGATTGAAAAGTAAAGTTCAACTATATTAATGAAGTTTGCATTCAAACTTGGTTATATTACGTTTGAGTCATTTGTATTGTGTCAAGTTTTTGAATTTTATGGGTATATTCACTGCAAACCCTCACGAGACAAAACTCGTCTACTAGGGTAACCTAGGGGTTTAATGGCTTGTTGCACATGCTAAATGAAATCGTGATTCCTACGAAAGTGAGTTAGATTTTACAATTTTAATTTTTTCTCGAGGACTAGCAAAGTTTATATTTTGGGGTATTTAATGAGTGCATTATTTTGCATGAATTATGTCCAAATATAGACCTTGTTAGGCCCATTGTATTATAATTAATGAGCTTTTAGAGTCATTTTTGAAAAATAAAAGAAAAATGCAAGTTTGAATAAAATTTTTGTTAAAAATACAATTTTAGTAACCTGAAGGGTGAAATCATAATTTTTCAAACTTTATGGGCCTGAAAATAATTTTTAAATATTTATCTAGGTAAAATAAAGTACTCTCTGAAATTTGGTTGAATTCTGAATTGAAACGAGCAATTTTTGAATTTCGGGCGCTAAAATGAAAAGAGGGGTAATTTTGTAATTTTTAAAATATTTATGTTCCTAAATTTGAGTTAATTATTTTTATTTTGCATTTTTATAGGTACCCCGGAAATTCGGACAACAAAGGAGTCGATGTGCAAAAATTATTACGATACGTCGCGACCCGACCCGACACGACCCGACACGGTTGACACCGTTATACTAAATATTTTTTATAAAATCGATCGAATGTCCGTTGAGGCCGTGCCATAGCGTTTCGGAAAGGTCTTGACAAGACTCACAACTTTGAAGTTCAGACGAAAATGAGATTTTGTAGTTTGGGAGGTCAAAAATGCGATTAAAGACAGTGTTGTGAATAGTGACGTGAATAGGGAATAATTATTTTAGAAAAAGACTTATCAATTATCTCCAACTCTTCTCAAGAATCCAAGAGATAATTATGAGCTCAACTATAACCAATCAAAGAGAGTTTCACTCCATCTCAAACACTTCATTCATAAGCCTATAAATAAGACCCCTTGGCCCATTATTTTGGGAGAAAAATTTGAGACCTTGAGAGATAGTTTTTGGTTCCTCTATTTTGAGAGTATATTTTTGTTGGGGGCCAAGAATTATTCTTTTGTGGGAGAAGTTTTGTCAAGATCAATTGTAATATTCGATTATTTTTGTAAGTTGATTTATTAATGATGATTAATATTCATTCTTGCATTATATTTTATCTTCAATTATGCTAGCTTAATTTCTTTACTAGGACTAGATGAAGTTTATTATGTTTGATTAATATTGTGTGTAATTTAAATTCGTCTTTATTTCCTGATATGTTATAAAAAATTTAAAAATTCGGTATTCATTGTAAAGAGATACGGGAGTGTGTTTTAAAACTTTCAAGATTGTTTTGTCAAATCAAGTTTTAAAATTTAAAAATTAAATTTTTTGATGGATTATGTTTGCACTTTGATTGTTTTAATAATCCATGATTAAATACATTTGCTACTTTAAAACTTGTATTTTCTAAGGGAATAGGGATTTTAGGCGTCTAAATTTAGAGACGTTAAATTTTATTGTGAACTTAACCGTGTTAGCTTCCAAATTAAATAGGACGAGAGTCGATTTAATTTGAGTTATAAAATAGGGAATGACGGGATTAAATTATTGCATAATATTAGTTAAATGTGATAAATGAATCTGAAGTCCTAGTTTTCACGCCCACTTGATTATCTCTCTCGTAATCACACTTTTTATTTGTGTTTGCTTAATTTAGTATTACATCTCATCTCTACAATCACTTAGTCTAGTTGGACATTCACAATTACTTTGAATGAAAAATTGATAAATCTATGTGGATTCGACCCATACCTACACTCGCTATTCTATAATAGGCTGTGCACTTGCAGTATTTTAATAAAATTGACAAAAAGCCCCGACAACGATCCATGGTCTGTTGTTTTACATTCTCCTAAGCACTTGACTACATCGGTAGACGACATAGAGGCACCTATCGAGATTCAGTCTATTTTGGACGACAACCCAGAATTAAAGAAATTATTAAACACGTTAGAGGAGTAGATTTTTAATTGTAGCATGTTCTGTTGTTTTAAATGTAGATTTCAATGTTATGTATAATTGCATGTTTCAATTATTTCGTAGCATGTATTCATAATGCCTTTTATTCACAAGTTTATTATTAATTTTTCCAAGATGTCATATATTATATATACATGCAACGATTTTCAAAACAGGTATTTTATATAGAACACATCAATCTATCGGCACGACTATCGAAAACTCAAATAATGAAATTACTTGCGAGATCATGGGTAAAACATACCTGAAGCATATTTATTTCAATCAATACTACGTACACTACCTCAAAGTGGGATGAAGCAGTTGAAAGGGTTTTCATAAAACACAATCCAAGTAATGCGATGCAGTTAGTAGAGTTTTTAGAACTCGAAGAAAGAAAAATCCATCCTTTATGGATAAAAACTAAAGAGGATAAGGATGAGTTCAGACTCTACTGTGAGAAATCATATGCATATCAAAGTTAACATCTATTATCAGCTTAGGAGAGAAGGCATACACCCTAACATGTTTAGTGTCAGAAACGCAATTATCAACACACTTCCGCAGACATGGCTAATAAAAACTTTACGTGAAATGATGAAGTATGAAACTTATGACATGGTCGAATTATCAAAACTTTTAGAATATGTTGAAAGGTATAACTTATATTATATATTTTTTTAGATTATTTCCTTACTCTTGTAGTAACATATGGACTAATGCATAAATATATAAATGCAGAAAATGGCGTCCGAGAATACAATTCCATTATCCAAGCCAGAAAGTTCAAGTCATGATGAACATTCTACCATTGATTCTCGTGCGCATATTTCCCTTAACCTATTTGGTTTTTAATAGGTGGCAAGAATCCTTTTAAAGCTCGAGCCTTGTCTTTGTTAAAATCTTGTATTGGCTTAAAATATGAGAATTGGGATACGGTTGAGCAAGTAAAAAAAGATGACTTTTGGGATACGTGTGACACACCGCCTAATAAAATACCGGGTGATCAGTCCTATACCAAATTAAAACAGGAATCCCAGTTGGATCATCCTTAGCATCACTGTCGAAAACTTTTTAAAACTTACTAACCACCTAGTATTCCAAAAGCTGGTGCCAATTTTTGACTTTTTAATTAAACAAAACAGTACATGCGAAAATAAATATAAACCATTCACACAACTGAATAAAACTCAACTGAAATAATTAATTACACAACTTGCCGAATAAACCATCGGCCACCAAAGTGAAATAATTCAATACAATATTCAACATCGAAATAAAACAAATCTGAAAATTGAACTGAAAGTCTGGGCGACATGCCCTAAATAAAACTGGAACTGATGAGTGATTCCTACTCTAGGAATGAATGAATGATGCGTCTAATTCAAACTCTTGCTAGCATCCACATATGCCGCAGCTCTGTGTCCCTGGAATAGAATATCAATCCAGGCGTCCCTGTGGCTGGACACCTAAAAGGTTTTGAAAATAGTTTTATAGCAAGGGTTAGAACCCAAAACATTTTGAAAATATTTAGCAAGTGAATTAACTGCAGTAATTTAAAATGCATGAATGCGCTTCATATTTATGTTAGTGTCGCACTCCCTTGTGGACATTCTCACCCCTCCACTATTGTGAACACCTACCGGTTACCTTAACCCCACCTAGTTGTACTACCCCGTCCAACTAGTCCTGGTATAACCTTCCCTTGCCATACTAATCTAACCCGAGTATAATGATTTCCTGAATTATAAGTTATTTCACAATTAACTTAATTAATCCCTCTTAAATAGTAGCATATAACCGTGCCACAAGTTATATAAAGTAGATACATCACTCACTGTATTATTACCCATATATAATATTTACTATCATTATATACGTACCTTTACCACAAAATCCACACATATAACATACGTATATCCATCCCTTCGAGTATACCCTCGCCGGATGATTTCCTCTAAAATGCTATCTCACTAGGTGTACTCATAAAACTTACTTTCCCCAAGATGGAATCGCTCATTAACTTAGCCCAAAATATAAACGTAGTGGAGGCGGTCATATTCCTTCCCTGAAAGTGAGATAAATCCCTCACCCATATATACCGGACGCTATGACCTAGGGATATACTCTCCCTACTCCTCAAGCTAGGGGATTCACCCACATCGCGCAACCTCCCTTGATAGCATTAGAGTACATAAATTGAATAAATATCTAGTCACTGATATTTAATATCACACACAATATAAACACGTATATATATACTATCACTGAACCGTATATATATAATATAAATCCCGGCTATACCGTGTACTCAAAATCCCGTACACTGCCTGTAATTTAATATTACACATAATATATACACATATATACATATACTATCACTAGACCGTATATATATATTATAAGCCCCGGCTTTACCGTGTACTAAAAATCCCGTACACTGCCTGTAATTTCTCGAGTCTGTGGCCCAACTCAGCGTAAATAAATTTTCTCTCTTAATAATTTATTGTCTTCTCGAGTCTATGGTCTGACTCTAATATAAACTCACACCTTAATTTATATAATACTTTCCCAGATTCTATGGTCCGACTCCAATTAAATTAATTGACACGCTTATTAATTTAATACCTTCCCGAGTCTATCACCCGACTCTAATTAAATTAATTAACACACATATTAATTTAATACCTCCCCGAGTCTTTTGTCCAACTCTAATTAAATTAATTAACACACATATTAATTTAATACCTCCCCGAGTATATTTTTCGACTCTAATTAAATTAATTAACACACTTTTTAATTTAATACCTTCCCGAGTCTATCACCCGACTCTAATTAAATTAACTAACACACATATTAATTTAATACTTCCCCGAGTCTATCGTTCGACTCTAATTAAATTAATTAATATACTTTTTAATTTAATTACTACCCGAGTCTACACCCCGACTCTAATTAAATTAATTATTACACCCATTAATTTAATACTTACCTGAGTCTACAATCCAACTCTTATTTAATTAATTTACACATTAATTAATCAACACAAATCTGAGTCTGTGGTTCGACTCTAATATAATTAATTTACACATTAATTAATTTATACCAAATCCCCGGACACACTTACTTGGCCCGTAACTTAATATTTTTCGAGTCTATGTTCCGACTCCAAATCAATTACTCCCTCTCAATAATTAATTTAATACTTTGGTGTCACATAACCAACATATCTCGACTCACTCACTTGGTCCATTTTTACATCTCATAAATTCATTCTCACATTTTCGCCCACAATGTGTCACACATTCATCTCCATAAATTTTCCAATTATATTTACCTATAATTATCAATATACCCCGACCTCGATCACTTGGCCCGAAATTAAGTATTTTCCGTGTCTATATCCCGACTCTTAATTAATTAATTTATCTCCAAACTTAATTCACTACCTTGGCGTCGCTTAGCCAATATACCCGGATTCACTCACTTATCTCCCTATTTTAGAATAACATTCATCAAATTCATCCATAAAGTGTCCCACATAAATTTTCCTTCGTCCCAATTATTTTTCCCCATAATTACTAGAAATATGTGTTTCATATCACAAATTAATGTATGGGAATTAAATTTTTAATTAATCTCCCCCTTATATACAACCTAGGCGAGCTGCCCAGAATTCTGCATCGTCGATCGTCGAACCCCCTGGGTCGATCGATCGATCTCCCCTGATTTTGTCTTCTTCGAGACGCAGTTGTACCATTAACGAAAACCTCCAACTCTCATTATTTCCCCTGGACTAACCCAATCCCAATCAACCCTATATCTACATAGGAATAGGATCAAAGCACCTTATGGAACATCAAACTCAAATTAACTCTCACAATTTTCTACTTTTTCCGAGTTGGGTAATTTCCGGGTTTATACACGTTAAATCCAAGTTCCATCAATTTATCTCAATTTTGTTCATAATTTCTACTGGATTTCCCATTCCAATCAAATATTCATACTCAGAATTATAACACAACTAATTCTCACCTTAGATCCCAATCAATTTGTTCCGTTAACAAAACCACATTTTTTTGTACCCATTTATTTCCAAAACGAATTTTGGTTTACACATAACTATGATATGAATTGATTATCATCACTTTAGAAATCACAACAGTTAACCACTTGCCTGTAAGTGTTCGTAGTGTCTGATCCGTTGTTGATGTCTCTTAATGTGGCTCCAATAACCTCCAATTTGCTCTTGATTTGCTTTTCCCCAAATTCCCTCTCAAACCCTAGGTTTAGAGTTATGTTGGTTGCCATTCCTTAATCTCCCAATTAGGTTAAAAACCCTTAATCCCGTTTTTAGCCTAATGGGCTTAATTAAAATAGCCAAATCACCCCGTGTGGGCCCGGCTATGCTAAAAAATTCTCCGAAACTCAATTACTACCCCCGGATACTCTTTTTTGACTATCTCGGCCCATCCGGACACAACCGCGCACTCAGAATTGGCATCCGAATTAATTTATAAAAATTCTTATCTCACACCCAATTTAGTCTATACCGACTCCCAGTTGGGATAAGTGCATACCCCGTCATTAATTCCCGAAATGACGTAATTAAATTATTACTATTCACTTAGTAAATAAATTTCCCTAAACATTAACCATTCACTTCCCGATTAATATTTAAATATACATATTGCCATAATTAATTCAATTAAAATTACAACATACAAGTAATAAAATTCCCGAATTAATTAAATATTAAATGCATAAAAATACGGGGTGCTACATACTCCCTCCCTTACAAAGGGATTTCGTCCTCGAAATTAAGATGAGTGTAATGTTCCAAGCTTTGTATATTACTTTCTAGTCATGTGCCTCCAATCCCGCTATATCTATCCCATCCGCTTCTAATCATACGTTACACAAGTATGCATTTAAAATTAACCAGGGCGTCCATACACCCTATACTCATGCTTAACCGCACAAAATTTATCTTAATTAACCCAGGTGCCCATACACCCTATTCCCGAGCTCTACTGCACGAAAGTTACCCGGTTATGCTAGTCGTAACCCGTAATATACTTCGAACCCGTAGTCATATATATATATATATATATATATATCTACTGCCCGGGTACCCAACCCATGTGCTAACGTCCAAACATCTCCCCATAAATACTTGTCTCTCAACACAAAAGTATATACGCTTACCATTATGCTACCAAAGACAACATAAAATACCGCGCCCTTACTACCACTAGTCCTTGCGCAAAATAAACCCCGAGCTATCTCTCTTTGCTCGAAAATCAATTTAATCACCCTGATTCACTTCAGTAAACATCCCCACTTACCGGGATAACATGCGAGAACACAAAACCTCACTATGTGCTATCGCACCACGCAGTACAACATATATATCCCCATATATACAGGCTATACGCCCTCTCCAGTGATAACTAGTACCAACCTTACCCTGGTGTCGCGAACACCAAAATTTTACACCACTATCCACAATAGTTAAATTCCATCGCTATCCAACTGATATTTAGGAAATATTATCAACCCTACTCTCATAATTCTCGAAAGTAGTAACTCTTCGCATAATTCAACCAATCACTCAGTGTACGCCTCCACTCTCCCGTGAAGAACACCAAGGAACTCCGCTACCCTACGGAAATTTTATCCACATACTATGGCTGCTACCGCCAACGCACCCACTAAGTTCGACTCACCTGTGAACTCTAGTGAAAAATTAGTCTTATATTGTGACATCCTCCTTGTCACTCAAAAATTATACCCCATGCCCATAGGGTAAAAATAATTACCTCTATACTCCAGCTGCAACGACTGATTCTCGAGTTTCGGAGCAGCTTCTCCCTGCCCGAATGCACCCATGACTTGCTCTAGTGACTGTACATCCAGGATCTCATCCTGTAGTTGTTCCCTGCCTATCTTAAGACAATCTCTCTTCAAGTGTCTCACTTTCCCCACAAATGAAACACCTTCTAATACATTCACCCTGCCAGTGGTCCCTTCCAAGCCGACCTTGTTGGAATTACTGGCCATCCTGCCGATAGCCTCCAGTTCTAGATCGTTTGGCATGATTTACTTGTCGGAAATCCTGCCCCTGATCTCCCCAGTCTGCTGCTGGGATACCCCACTGGTATTGTTCCCTCCTACCTTATCCGAATGGCTAGTTCTCACTCCCCTCCCGCTTCCTTTCACGTGGAAGCGATATTCTCGACGGTGCCGGAGTGCTGCATTAACGACATCAGTACAAGCTACTAATGCGTATTTACCAATTAAATGTTGTCTGATTCTCCAGACTAACCCATCCATAAACCTTGCTTTCTTTCTCCTTTCCTCTCTTACCTCATCCGGTACAAAATTTTGCCAACGAGTGAATTCTTCCTCATAATCGGCCACTTAACGGTCCCCTAGAGTCACCTAACAAAATTTTCTCCTCGTTTCGGTCTCAACCGTCGGGGGAAAAATACTTGCGGTCGAACCGCACCCAAAACTCTGCAATAGCTAGTGTGTCCCTTTCCTCACTGTGGTGATCGACTCCCACCACTGTAGTGTTTCTCCCATTAAATTAAAAGTGGCTAGCATTTGCTTCCGCACCTCATCGCAATCTCCCATGCGTAGGTGACGTTGGATATCTTTCTTCCTTGACACACTAGCACTACATCTGAACCCCCTCGCAACTCTGGTGGGTGCCCACAAAAAAATTCTCTCATACTTGCTGCCACCCCGATGGCCCCCGGATGGCCTGAACATCTGGTGCCATTAACACTTGTGGTTGATCCTGTGGAAAGTACCCTGCCGTTGCGACCACCGTCGCTTCAACTACCTGTGCCACTATTTCAGTTACCTATGCTTCCAAAATCATATCTGGCCGTTGCTGCGGTAGCTCTTACTCCTAACGAGCCTCCCTCGTCTCCTCTCCCCCTGCTGCCCTAGCTGCTCTCTCTCTCCTAGGCATCATCTGGAATGAGAATCGAATTTTATATGAGTTTACTCTCAAATATAAATTTCACAGAAGAACGTATATGCGCATACGTATGAGGATACAACAATCCTATAATGGGGCTCTATGTCAAAGATTGCTAAGCCGAAACGTGAAAAGTTGCACAGATCCTAAGGACACTAGAACCTGATGCTCTGATACCATCTGTGACATCCCGCCGAATAAAATACCGGGTGATCAGTCCTATACCAAATTAAAATAGGAATCCCAGTTGGATCATCCTTAGCATGACTGTCGAAAACTTTTTAAAACTTACTAACCACCTAGTATTCCAAACGTTGGTGCCAATTTTTAACTTTTTAATTAAACAAAATAGTACATGCGGAAATAAATATAAACCATTCACACAACTGAATAAAACTCAACTGACATAATTAATTACACAACTTACCGAATAAACCATCGGCCACCAAAGTGAAATGATCCAATACAATATTCAACATCGGAATAAAACAAATATGAAAATTGAACTGGAAGTCTGGGCGACATGCCCTAAATAAAACTCGAATTGATGAGTGATTCCTACTCTAGGAATGAATGAATGATGCGTCTAATTTAAACTCCTGCTAGCGTCCACATATGTCGCAGCTCCGTGTCCCTGGAATAGAATATCAATCCTGGCATCCCTGTGGCTGAACACCTAAAAGGTTTTGAAAATAGTTTTATAGCAAGGGTTAGAACCCAAAACATTTTGAAAATATTTAACAAGTGAATTAACTGCAGCAATTTAAAATGCATGAATGCGCTTCATATTTAAGTTAGTGTCGCACTCCCTTGCGGACATTCTCACCCCTCCACTATTGTGCACACCTACCGGTTACCTTAACCCCACCTAGTTGTACTACCCCGTCCAACTAGTCCTGGTATAATCTTCCCTTGCCATACTACTCTAACCCGAGTATAATGATTTCCTGAATTATACGTTATTTCACAATTAACTTAATTAATCCCTCTTAAATAGTAGCATATAACCGCGTCACAAGTTATATAAAGTAGATACATCACTCACTGTATTATTACCCGTATATAATATTTACTATCATTATATACGTACCTTTATCACAAAATCCATACATATAACATACATATATCCATCCCTTCGAGTATACCCTTGCCGGATGATTCCCTCTAAAATGCTATCTCACTAGGTGTACTCACAAAACCTAGTTTCCATAAGTTGGAATCGCTCACCAACTTAGCCCAAAATATAAACGTAGTGGAGGAGGTCATATTCCTTCCCTGAAAGTGAGATAAATCCCTCACCCATATATACCGGACGCTATAACCTGGGGATATACTCGCCGTACTCCTCAAGCTAGGGGATTCACCCACATCGCGCAACCTCCCTTGATAGCATTAGAGTATATAAATTGAATAAATATCTAGTCACTGATATTTAATATCACACACAATATAAACACATATATATATACTATCACTGTACAGTATATATATAATATAAATCCCGGCTTTACCGTGTACTCAAAATCCCGTACACTGCCTGTAATTTAATATCACACACAATATACACACACACACACACACACACACACACACACACACACACACACACACATATATATATATATATATATATATATATATATATATATATATATATATATATATATATATTTCACTACACCGTATATATATATTATAAACCCCGGCTTTGTCGGGTACTAAAAATCCCGTACATTGCCTGTAATTTCCTGAGTCTGTGGCCCGACTCAACGTAAATAAATTTTCTCACTTAATAATTTATCGTCTTCCCGAGTCTATGGTCCGACTCTAATATATTTAACTCACACCTCAATTTATATAATACTTTCCCCGAGTCTATGGTCCGACTCCAATTAAATTAATTGACACACTTATTAATTTAATACCTTCCCGAGTCTATCACCCGACTCTAATTAAATTAATTAACACACATATTAATTTAATACCTCCCTCAGTCTTTTGTCTAACTCTAATTAAATTAATTAACACACATATTAATTTAATACCTCCCCGAGTCTATTGTCCGACTTTAATTAAATTAATTAACACACTTTTTAATTTAATACCTTCCCGAGTCTATCACCCGACTCTAATTAAATTAACTAACACACGTATTAGTTTAATACTTCCCCGAGTCTATCGTCCGACTCTAATTAAATTAATTAACACACTTTTTAATTTAATAACTACCTGAGTCTACACCCCAACTCTAATTAAATTAATTATTACACCCATTAATTTAATACTTACCCGAGTCTACAATCCGACTCTTATTTAATTAATTTACACATTAATTAATCAACACAAATCCGAGTCTGGGGTCCGACTCTAATATAATTAATTTACACATTAATTAATTTATACCAAATTCCCGGACACACTTACTTGGATCCTAACTTAATATTTCTCGAGTTTATGTTTCGACTCCAAATCAATTACTCCCTCTCAATAATTAATTTAATACTTTGGTGTCACATAACCAACATACCCGGACTCACTCACTTGGTCCATTTTTACATCTCATAAATTCATTCCCACATTTTCGCCCACAATGTGTCACACATTCATCTCCATAAATTTCCCAATTATATTTACCTATAATTATCAATATACCCCGACCTCGATCACTTGGCTTGAAATTAAGTATTTCCCGAGTCTATATCCCGACTCTAAATTAATTAGTTTATCCCCAAACTTAATTCACTACCTTGGCGTCGCTTAGCCAATATACCCGGACTCACTCACTTAATCCGTATCTCCCTATTTTAGAATAATATTCATCAAATTCATCCATAAAGTGTCCCACATAAATTTCCCTTAGTCCCAATTATTTTTCCCCATAATTACTAGAAATATGTGTTTCATAATTATTTATCACAAATTAATGTATGGTAATTAAATTTCTAATTAATTTCCCCCTTATATACAACCTAGGCGAACTGCCCAGAATTCTGCATCGTCGATCGATCGAACCCCTGGGTCGATCGATCGATCGCCCCTGATTTTGTCTTCTTCGAGACGCAGTTCCACCATTAACGAAAACCTCCAACTCTCATTCTTTCCCCTGAACTATCCCAAGCCCAATCAACCCTCTATCTACGTAGGAATAGGATCAAAGCACCTTATGGAACATCAAACTGAAATTGACTCTCACGATTTTCTACTTTTTCCGAGTTGGGTAATTTTCGGGTTTATACACGTTAAATCCAAGTTCCATCAATTTATCTCAATTTCGTTCATAATTTCTACTGGATTTCCCATTCCAATCAGATATTCATACTGAGAATTATAACACAACTAATTCTCACCCTAGATCCCAATCAATTTGTTCCGTTAACAAAACCCCATTTTTTTGTACCCATTTATTCCCCAAACGAATTTTGGTTTACACATCACTATGATATGAATTGATTATCATCACTTTAGAAATCACAACAGTTAACCACTTTCCTGTAAGTGTCGTAGTGTCTGATCCGTTGTTGATGTCCCTTAATTTGGCTCCAATAACCTCCAATTTGCTCTTGATTTGCTTTCCCCTAAATCCCCTCTCAAATCCTAGGTTAGAGTTATGTTGGATGCCATTCCTTAGTCTCCCAATTAGGTTAAAAACCCTTAATCCCGTTTTTAGCCTAATGGGCTTAATTAAAATAGCCAAATCACACCGTGTGGGCCCGGCTATGCCCAAAAATTCCTCGAGACCTAATACTACCCCCAGATACTCTTTTCTAACTATCTCGGCCCATCCGGACACAACCACGCACTCAGAATTGGCATTCGAATTAATTTATAAAAATTCTTATCTCATACCCAATTTAGTCTATACCGACTCCCAGCTGGGATAAGTGCATACCCCGTCATTAATACCCGAAATGATGTAATTAAATTATTACTATTCACTTCGTGAATAAATTTCCCTAAACATTAACCATTCACTCCCCGATTAATATATATATATATATATATATATATATATATATATATATATATATTGCCATAATTAATTCAATTAAAATTACAATGCACCAGTAATTTAAAATTCCCGAATTAATTAAATATTAAATGCACAAAAATACGAGGTGTTACAATACGCTCATGAAAGAGTTCAATCTTTCGGCCGACCAGAAGAAGGGGTCCATGAAATCCATTGGTATTCAATTGAAGACTTTTAGAAGTAACCTCCGCTCGACTTATTTTAAGGGATTGGACAGTGATGGGATAAAGGCCCTGAAGGATCGAGTACCGAAGAAAGATATTATCCCTGTCCGTGAGTGGAATGAATTCATCTTGTGCGAAGCATCTGAGGAAAAATTAAAACAAAGACACCAAGGCCGGGTGAACAGGGCTAAAAAGACTGACGTCCATTGTCTTGGTCGGATGTCATATGATGAGAAAACTGAGGAAATGGTATACACCATTTCTTATTTCAGTGTGTATATACATTATATGTCTTGCTCAAATAGTTCATGACAATTTAATTTGTAGGTGCTTAAAAATAAACGACCTGTTGATCGTTCGGAAGTATATGTCGAAAGTCGTAGGCGAAAAACTAAGGAGTTTCACCCAAAGGTAGCTAATGATATGGTGAGTTTCGTAATCTCAGTTGTAATAAGTAAATTCCTTCAAGTTTAGTCGTTCAATCATTTTAATCGATTCACAAATAATTTTACAGGAAAAATTGAGTGAGCTAATAAGTAGTCAAGGTTCAAGCCAAACTAGTATTAATACAGGTGCACTGACTGCCTTTAGAGGAAAAGACACCAGGGGGGTGACTCGTGGTGTTGGACCCGTGTCCAAAAGTAAACTTAAGGAAATTTCTCTTATAGTATCAGAGTTGACTAGAGCAAAGACACGAGAAAAAAAATATGATGAGGATATGACATTTCTCAAATCATCTGTTACCATGATTTTTAGTGCTTTTGAATTGAATGGACTCAAAATACCAAATCCAAGTCCTCACAATTATTCTCCTGTCCCACATTCAAGTCCTCGCAATTATACTCCTGTCCCACATCCAAGTCCTCGCAATTACACTCCAGTCACACATCTAAGTCCCCACGATTACACTCCTACCACCCGTTAAGTGAGCCAAACTTTGGAGATTTAACAGATCCTCCACATGATCCATATGTCGATTTATTAGATTTTTCAAATCAATGTAAGATTGCAAGTGGACAAGTTGTTGTTGTTGCTTCAGCTGCTACTGGAACGATGGTTCATGGCCATCAACTGCTGATATTAGAACGTAAGGTTTACGTTAGTAGTGTTGATCCAGGAGAAGCGAATTGTCCGTTGTATCGTCGAAGTCATGGGGTAAACACTATTAAGGATGTCGAGAAATCTTGGGCGGTTTGGCCGTTGCTTTGTATTTCCCTTAAGTGATCCAGAGTAATTTGTCTTGAGAAATTTGAACAAATTGTCAAAGTGAATAATTAGTAGTGTTTGAACTTTATTTTGAATATTAGTAATCTATTTTGAATCAATTAGTAATCTGTTTTGAATGTATCCAATGTCTGTTGTGGTTACTTATTATAACTCTACATGGATAGAACGGTTAATATGCGTATTCAGTGCATATGATTATCAGACTGGGTGTTGGTTGGTTGCTGATTTCACATTCTAAATTTATTTAATCATGAATATAATTTTCCGATGCATCATGTTTGTCTCTCTCTCTCTCTCTCTCTATATATATATATATATATATATATATATATATTCAATGCACTTTACCAATAGTGTCCTAGCTGTAATGCTTTTCAAATAGATATATACCACATGAGAAAAATGCACGAACGAGGATGTGTGATAGTCATTGCTGGTTGTTCTTAGAGAGAAATCTATGGAGAGTGTTATGCAAGCAGTGGTTTTTAATCTGCAAATCATCATTGCTGGATGTGTGATAGTCATTGTTGGTTTTTAATTTGTAGATCATCAAACACTTTGATGCAGTTGTGTCAATTTATTTCCTTCTCAGTAAATGTGAAAGATTAAATAAACGAAAGTTTTTTAGGAAAGGAAAATTGTCTTTGGGAGGGTCTTTTTCAACTCTAATTGGTTTGCATCTTCTCTGACTGGGATTGAATCTAGTTTGGAGTGTATCTGTAGTTGAGGCTCATTTGTTGTTAGATTTTATTAGAGTTCTCCTTTACCTTTAGGCTGCTTAATTTTTCTATTCTCTCACTAGGATCAATCTCTTTATGAAAACTTATTATAATGAAGAAAGGTGTGATTATCCTAAAGCCAGATTTAAGCTATGTAGGAACTTTACTCAATAACATAATATGCTATTGTAACTACTCGTTATAACATTTTTTTGAGATTATATCTATTGGCCCTTTCAAGTCCTTCGGTTCTTTTTAATTCAAATCTGATTTCCAAGCCTTTTGCGATTTAACTTATTGATGGTGAAGAATGCAGTGCATTCAAGAATGCAGTGCACTGGAATTTACAGTGCACTCAAGAATGCAATTATTGATGGTGAATTTAATCATTAAATGCAATAACATTCCTACCTAATTAACACACATGTTATGCTAAATTAGTGTAATCTTTAAGTTTAATCAAGAATACAATACATTATCAATAGCTACATAATCTGCAATTATATGTAATCTCTGTCTTCTGGACAATGTCTTGAAACAGATGAGATAAAATGTCTTGAAACAGATGACTCTCTTAGAGCTATGTCTTCTGGAGTCATGACTTCTACATCTTTGTCTTCTGGACAATGGTACCTAATTCCAACCTGTCTTTGAGTTGTTTTTAAGGGCCATGTCCTATATTTTTTCTTCTTTCCATTATATCCATACTTTCACAAAAATAAGATACATAATATGTTTATATAAAGACTGCCCAAACATTATTCAAAACGCGTGAGATAAAAAGGGGGGGGGGATGCATTTGAATTTCCATATTAGATTTCACCAACCCAGTTTTTTTTAGTGATGAAAACAGAGATAAATTGGTAGATAATTGAATAGCTGGCTCAAATGCTAGTTTGTTGACTTCGGTGTGGATGAAAGGGTTTGTGTTTTTTGGATTTTTTGGCAGTTAAACCTCAGCAACCGAATAAGGCACCAGCAGGGAGTGGTTCCAGTATTAATTAGATTTTGGGCATCAAAGGAGATAAACAAGAGAGTGTGAGCCATTAGTTTCTGCTTAGTTTTTCTATTTTATCGTTAATTAAAATATATTTTTTCTGTCACTGTTTTCTAAACATTGATATCATGGTTTTAAATTTCAGTTGGGTATACGTAAGGGAAGCGGTAACAGCGTGTCAAATTTTGATTTTTCGATAAGTCTATAATGGCAATATGTAATTCTGATTCGTCGATAAGTCTGTAATTCTGATTTGAAAATCTACTACGTTGACCGATATTTAAAACCATGATTAATAATAATTTTATAGGGATATTTTGACTTTAATACATCACTTTGTGGAACTTTTTGTGTAATATCTTTGTATCTAGACTCTGTTGGATCTTGTTGTGAATCACTTGATATTGGTTGTTGGTTATAATTGATGATTTTGTATAGAACATGTGAACATGGGTTAAGTTGCCGTTTTGGTCTTTCTGAATCTTTGATATGCTCATTATTGTAGAATGAGTTTGAAAGTGACACTGGAGTGTTATGCAGACCTTAGGGAAGGGGAGTTCTTTTATTTGATCTTGTGACGCCATTATCAGGGACAAACTGAATTTTGAAATTCTCATGTTTTTTATATATTTTGGAATTTTTTCCACTTAAACTCCTCTAGGTAGCTATCAAAATTTTTTCCACTTTAAAATCAATAGTTTGGTCCATCACAAATCACACTTGCCTCATTTAAACTTCATCTGTAGTAATACTATAGGGTCACCATACACTACACCATATACACGTCCCTAGTGTTATATGCGTCAACATAACTTTAGCAATATATGTATATAATCACTAATCTGTTTTGATATTCTATTTGATATTGTGACCCACATTCTTTATTGTAACTAACACATTTATATTTTATTGTTTGCAGGCATACACATGGCATACCCGGCATACGTAGTATTCAAAGGCCTAAATTCAGGTGTTTACACTTCGTGGCAAGCAACACAAGCATAAGTCAATGGATACCGAGGCACCGTATTCCAAAAATTTGAGTCCATTGAACTTGCTCAACAGGCGTACTCCGAGTACACGAGGGAGGATGTCATCGCATCAATACCCCCCACGACTGATATACCTAGACTTCACGAAGCGTATCCACCGCGTGGTGACTCCTCGTCTAGATTTAGAATGATTTGTTACATGTTCATGACATTTCATGTCATCGCAGTCTTGTGTCATTATTTTTTTAATTTATTTTTTATTCTATGTTCATTTTGTACTTGGCGCCCACGAAAGGGTTGTTTGATGTTAAATTAAGTTTAAACAAGTTTTATGCGTACTGGATATTTGGAATATCAGAAATATAAATGAAATAATGTCAAAAATTTTAGACTTGTTATCATGATATTTACTTTACTTTCATTATTTCATCATTTTGTGAAAATATAAAGATATTTGTAAAAGCTCTTATCACATTTAACAAATTCAATTTTGTAACTACTAATAACAGTCACAAATTTGTCACTACTATCAATTTTGTAACTGCTAACAATAATCACAAATATAAGATTCGTAACTGCTGTCATCAGTCACAAATATAAGATTCGTAACTGGTGTTAGCAGTTACAAATAGCAGTTACAAATTGGGGTCACCAGTCATAACCCCGTAGGGGTTATAAAAATTTGATACTGTTGTTAGGAGTTACAATTTTTCTTTTGTCACCTCCTAAATTATGACGGTAAATAGCAGTTATAAAGGTCATTTGTGACTGCTAGCAACACTCACAAATCTCCCATTTTGGTGTAGTGAGGATCAATCTTAAGTCCTTATTTATTTGTTGTAGTTTTGGATGAGATTACTAAGGACATACAAGAAGATGTTCCATGGTTTGTGTTGTTTGCGGATGATATAGTTTTAATAGACACAAAAGAAAGCTTAGCGATGAGAGTTAATACTTGGAGAAAAGCCTTAAAGTCTAAGGGATTAAAAATCAGTAGAAATAAAATGGAATTTATGGAATGTAAATTTAATAATAAGGCGTCAAGTAACATAATGTTAAAAATTGAAGAAAAAATGATAAACCAAACTAATAAATTTCGTTATCTAGGTTCAATGTTATAAAATAATGGGAATATTGATGAGGATGTTGTGAGTAGAATATCAACTGGTTGGATAAAATGGAAATAAGCAAGTGAAGTGTTATGCGATAAGAGTTGTTAGGCCAGCCTTGTATGGAGCGGAGTGTTGGGCGTTAAAGAAGAAACATGAACAAAGTCTCCACATTAGTGAGATGAGGATTCTCAGGTGGATTATAGGAATTATTAGAAATGACAAAATTAAAAATCAATACGCGAGAGAAAAGGTAGGAGTAACTCCCATTAACGATAAATTAAGAGAAGGTAGACTTAGCTGTTACAGACATGTGTTGCGTAGACCAATAGATGCCCCTATAACAAGAGGAAGATTGTTGAAAATAGAGAGTAAAAGAAAAATAGGTCACCCTAAGTTATCGTGGGAAGAAATTATTAGAAGAGACATTAAGGAGTTAAACTTGAGTAATAATAATTAATTTAATAGATTAGAATGGAAAAGGAGAATCCATGTGACCGACCCCATATGATGAAATTAAGGCAATGATGATAATGACAATATGTGTTAACATATTGGAGTAATAACTTGTAGTTAAATCTTGTCATGATAGTTTTCACACCTTTTTAGTTGATTCGAAATAGAGATGATTACTCAAATTATGTAATTTATCTCATTTCTCACATAAATCATAATTTTTATGAGAAATTTGCATCTGGACTTAAAAAAAATATTAGGCTAAAAATTAAGGGACCTCTTGAATACAACTAGTTAAGCAGTCAACTCACCCTTATTTTGAAAAATCTACACATCATACCACCAATTCTTATTAAATCATACAATTAATCTCAGTAGGTGGGGGCAGTTTCTCAATTGTCTTCCTCGCCAAATTTGAATCTAAGTTTGAATTTTGTAATTGTAACAAAAAATCTAAGCATATAAGTAGTTGGATTTTAAATTATATATTATTTTCAAATCACTTTCATTTCTAAAATTTGATATTATCATATTCATACACAATCCAATGCACAAATTCAACTAAAAAAATCGATATATCCAATTTAAAAAAAAAACTATTGAGGTATAATTTATGAAATCATAAATAAACTATTGAGGTACGATTTTCATAATTTATTTACACATTTTCTTAATTTAATATATTAAAATAAGCACTTTATTAAACCAATTATTTTAATTTTGTAATAAATATATTGTTTTTTAAAAATTAAATTAGAAATAGTTTTTTTTTTAATATAAGAGACTTTAATTTTTTTGTCTCATTTTATTTAAATAAAATAAGAAAAAAATGTTTTTATTCCCTTTTCTTCACAAATTTTATTTATTGAAACCATCAAAAAAACTTTTCCCCTTTTTTCATCTTGTATTTTATTTTTTAAAAGAAAAAAATGATTTTTCTCCTTTTCATCCCAAGTTCCATTAAAAAAACTTCTTTTATCTTCATTTCTCCGTCCCTGTTTTATTATTTAAAAAATATTAATTTATATTAATTAAAAAAAATATAAAACTTTCTTTTGTCATTATTTCCTTCCTGTTTTTATTTATTAAAAAAAATGGTTTTTTTGGTCCTAGTATGTATTTACTATTTTTTTATTCTATTTTCCACCCATTATTTTTTTTATTAAACTGTTTATTTTTTCTCTTTTTTGTCCAAATATTTATATATATTACAAAAACTATTTTTTTGTCCGATTTTTATTTAGTAAAAAAATAAAGACTATTTCCATTTCTATATCATTTGTCCCGGTTTTTATGTATTAAAAAAATTGAATTTTTTTCTCTTTTTCCTTCAATTTTTTTTTTGAAAATAAGAAAAAACAAATGTTCTTGTATTACATGGAGAAGGTTTTGAGTTCAAGTGAGGTGAGAATATTATTTCTAAAAGGGTATTTTGAAAAACATAAAGTCCGTTAGTTATACATTGATGGAGTGAGGTTTTTTTTTTGGTAGCATACCATGAGGTGTCCGGATCAGCTTATGCGCGCCTCGACTAATCCTCATTCGGGGTTTGTGACTTTCGCTGGCCAGACATTATTTTGACAGTGCCAGAAAGCGAAGTGGGGACCAATCCCAATCCATCCCTGACACTGTCCTAGTGACACCTTATACCACTGGATCAAGAGGCTTGATTAGTGGAGTGAGTTTATGAAATACGTGAATGTAGCAAGAATTCTCAAAATTTATTCGCAACTACTATAAAGAAACACTATGAGTTCCAAATAAATTCTCAAATCATCCATCAAAATGATATGCATATTATAATATGTTATTGTTACATTTATTGCAATGTCATATTATTTAACGACAGGTCCGGTCCTAAGATTGGGAGTGTCCTGTGCGAAAATCAATTTATGACCCTTTTAAAAAAATATTGTACAAAGATATTAAATACCTAAAATGGACCCTAAAAAATTAAACTTATATTGTACGGGCCCATTTTAGTTGGGTGAGATTTTTGGATAGTTGAATCATTCTTTGTACAAATTATTTTTGGGTAGTTAAAAAAATGAGTCTAAAAAATTAAACTTATTTTAAAAATTGACATTTTTAATATACATAAAATATTTTTGGACCCCTATAATATATACATATAAATGCATACTCTAAAATAGGCCATGTGCCATTGTCCATTTGACACATGGCCAACGCCGGCCATGTTTAACGATAATGTAGGGAATATATTTAATACTCGTAACATTATTCAATTTTATATTATGGTATGAAACATTAATTTCTTTATATAACCAGGTCATGATAATGTTGGATGCCAAACCATTTATTATATAATTATTATGTTTAGATGTTATTGTAAAAGATTCATAAATAAAAATAATAAAAAATAAAGATAAAATTACGTTTATCCCATAAGTTTGTCATATAATGTCAATTCGTTATAACAGTGTATCAAATAGATTGAGGTAAAATTTGAATTTTATGGACAAAAAAACTGGTGATCTTATCTGGTCACAATAGTTTGGACAGGGACAATTCATACGGGTGACGAGATCTTGTGTCCAAGAGGAATCTCCTTTTACAGAAAAGTGTGTAGGTACATGGGTAAATATTACGAAAAATGGGAGTGCGTCTACGTATGGGGTCCATCAGACCATGTTAGATGATTAAGTTCAATTTTAAGTATAATTTCAATAAAAATAAATCATTACATCATTCAGAAAAATAAGATTTAGTTAACAAAATATATATAAATATGAGACTGTTTATGCCCAAAATTCAAACTTATTACATCAGCTGTGACAAATAACAGTGTAACACTCATGGCATGGCAATGGCATAATTGGGTAAGTTAAGCCCATTGCCGTTACTCAACTTTTGATTATTGAAAAAAAAAAAAATCTCTATATAATTTTAAAGCGTTAATTTTAACAATACACAAAATAAATGATCAAAAAAATAGTTTGAGGAGCGCAATGAGAGTAATCTCTATTTCGCAAGTCTTGTCCGGGATGAAGAGAACAATCTGAAGTGCGTTATCTGAGGAGCGGATTGTAAGACACTAACATGTTGTGTCCTTAATGTCTTTCTATTTCTTGGTGTGATGTGTGATAGTCAACAAAAAACCTTAACAACGAATAAAATATGGTAGTGAAGGCCTAAAAATTTATTCGTCAATGACTAAATTGCGAGTCTCCCTAATAAAAATATAATTCATGCCTAACTAAAGTAACACGAGGAAAAACAATATAATGTTTATTTAAATTGTACAAAATTAAAACACATATTTTTAGTGATGTATATGTTGATATTTTATGAATATATTTGTCTCTAAGTGCCAATTGTGTAGTTAATTTTGTTTTATCTCTATGTTTTATAAAAAAAATATTTTTACATCCCAATTCCTAATTACTATTGGTCAAACTATTATTTTTAACTTTTGCCACATCAATTTTAAAGTTCTTTCTTACAAGTCGTGAAATACAAAATAAAATTTAAAAACTTTGATTAATAATAATAAAAAAATCATAAATTATTTTAAAAAAAATATTTTTCATAATTTCTAAATGATAAATTTGACATTTAAAAGAAAAAAAACACCAAAAAATAAGAGAGTAGTTTGCGCTAGGGTGTTTATGAGTGGGATGCATAATCCGTCTTAATGCTGATGAGACAATGATAATTGTACTATAAATAACAAGGAATAAACTCCGGTATATATTACAATGATGTGTAATAAATATAAACTATTTAGACAATAAATGAACTTTTGATGAATGTCAGTTAGAGGGAGAGAGAAGCAAATACTCTAGATACATCAAAGGTAGGGAGTCAAGCACCAATATAGGGGTAAAATAGTATTTGAATATGAAAAAATGCTTGAGTTCTTGGTTAGAACGGGACAAGCATATTAATATATGAGAGTAAAAGCTCTGATTTGTAATAAATATCTCCAAGTGATCTTTTGGCTCAAAGATCTTATGATTTATCAAATGATAAATGGGGTATATATAGGCTGAGGTTTCACGCGAACAACTTCAAGCGTATTAAATATTGGGTCAGACTACCATACATGACATATCATTAGCATTAAATATTGATTGGAATTCTTGAGTGACCAGCCGTTGTGTCAGGTGGCACAGTAGGTGCGCCATATCTCTTTTGAGCAATTGTTTCGACAAACCTTCACTATTTGAAGCACGTTTGATTTGACATGTATTAGGTATGGTATGACGTCACACGATTTTTTTATGGAAATATAGTATTTTTGACGTCATAACTCTGTGGCTGAGAAATAAGTCTATCCATGGTTGCTAGAGCAATGCTCAATTGGGATAAGCTAGGCGTTTTACCTAGTATATCTAAAATGGTTAAGTCATGCTTTAACGATGGCTCTATATCCTTCAAACAAATTCCCTCCAAGGTTTCCAAGTGAGTTTTCTTGATAGAGCATGAAATCTTTCCCAGTCTTGCCAGATCTGATTCATCGTTGGTATCGAGTAAACTCATCAAATATTACAATATATCTCATAAATACATTGTAAAAGTGGTGATCGCTTAAATAAGCTCTGGTACCAATTTGTAAATGCTATGTGATATATATTAAATCGAATTCGCAAATTCCAATTGTAAACTTAATTAATTAGAGTCAATTTTAAACCAAATTAAATTCAGACCTAAATATACAACTACGTGGGAAAAATCAAACCAACTTAAATAAATTGCTGGCACACAGATTTCAGGAAAAAATCTAAAATGTAAAACCTTTTTATTTCACATTGCAAAAGTAAATTGCAACTTACATACACAATGAAATCTTTAATGAATATCATGCAGATACTCACATAGACACGTAGCCTAGAGTCAGCAATGGAACAATCGCAGCAGCCCACATGAACACGCATCACATAATCAACAAGGAACACCCACGAGTACTTCCAAATGACACACAATCATCAATAGTAGATTTATTCTCTCTACAAGAGAAAGTTTACCAAAGATGTATCTTGGGTTCCAAAATAATTCACTAAACTATTGGGATTTTTGTGAATTGAAAAACAAAGGATTAAACCCTAAATTGAAGAAGACAAAAGTATTCTGCTGGTTTGTAGTTTGTGCAGAATGAAAAATGTTAGGTCTTAAGAAACAATGACTCATTTAACACACTTTATATAAATAAATTGATTCGGCAGATCGCTCCATGTCGCTCGAATGAGGACACGTGTAGCTCAAATGACTTCGCGCGACATCCTTATGTTGTTTAAACGACATACTGATGCCGTTTGAACAACGTTAGTGTTAAAGCTTTTTTTTGCCTTAACACTAGGAAAAAATTCCAATTGATGAAAAACAACGCGTCAACTGATTAAAAATAGTTTAGAATTTTTTTTCAACACTCTAAAAAACTATCCCAATATTTTAAATGAACCGTAACGGGACTTAAATACAACCTTACCAAAATAAACCCCACAGAGGCTTTTTTGGTGAAGAACGTTGATATTCAGATCCGTCTTGTTATATGGTTAAACTTGAATAAATCTTTGACAGTTGTAGCGGTATATGACATACACTAATGTAAACCAGTACTTATAAAATACGTCCTTACAAATCTCCCCATACGTCTATTCCGGAACAAACTAAAAACATCCGAATTATTAAATAAAAAATGTCTATACAAATTTGATAGCTTCCCATAATCCCAAAACTGAAAAGGTACTAAACATGTAAGTCTAAACTTTGCTTCAAAATCTTCAAATCTTCTTTGTCATCATCAGGGTGTGAAAAATATCATATTCAATTTTGTTCCTATACACATGAGACAAAACAAATACCTTCGTGATGTATCGGGTTTGAAATGAGATAAACATACACAAATATCTAATCTTAATACTCCCTCATAATTAAAACTCCCTCATTTTCATAATTCGTTCTCCCCCATTTTATTTATCAGAAATAGACAAGGAAAAGAATAAACAAAAGGGATAATTATATTTAGGTCCCATTTTTGGGGCAACAAGCTTATAAGTCCTATTGACTTTTCAATAATCCCATAGGTCCTATTCCAACTTTTTAGAAATTTTTTTCACAATTTTACCCTTTTAAAACCAACCATCCGTAACTTCCTTGAGGAAGTTACATAAGTGGTTGGATTTTATTTTTTTTAATCTTTAAATGATCATAACTTTTGATTCACAAATTCGTTTTTCGCAAAATTACTATTTTTGAAATCTTCTCGACGAGATCTATCAAACAAGATCCATGAAGGCTATAAAATTCCAAAGAAAAAAATTTACACAAACAGTAAACTTTACTGTATGTACTAGAATATGAAATAGTTTTATATATGTGACATTTTCACAAACAGACAGTAACATTTACTGTGGTAATACTACACAGTATATATATATATATATATATATATATATATATATATATATATATATATATATATATATATATATATATATATATATATATAAACATCCGGTGGATCCAACCCCTCTTTTTTCAAAAATACCTTATATTTAAAGGTTTGCGCTAACGGCATCCAATCCTTACCACCATTGTTGGAGCTTCAACGACCTTCGCCAGAGCTCCGATTTGGGGTGGGTAAGGGTGGCATGTGGTGCCGCTAGCGCGGACCTTTGAAAATAAGATACTTTTGAATAAATGGGCTTTGGATCCATCGGAGTATCATGGGGTGCCGCTGGTGCGGACCTTTGAAAATAAGATTGGATAAATGGGATCGGGATCATCTAGAGCGCCAATTTGGGGTGAATAAGGGTGACACAAAACTTTAAAAATAGGAGCATATTGGATATATATATATATATAGTTTGTAAAAATGTCATAGATATTAAACTTTATTGCATACACCAGAAAATGAAATAGTTTTATATTTGTGACATTTTCACAAACAATAACATTTACTGTGATAATATATTTATGAAATAGTTTTATATATATAATATTTTCACAAACAATAACATTTACTGAGTTAATATTATACAATATATATATATATATAACATTTTCACAAACAGTAACATTTACTGAGTTAATATTACATAATATATATATATATGTATATAGATACACACACACACACACACACACACACACACACACACGGTAGATCCAAACCACAATTTTTTTTTCAAAATTACCATATTTGTAAATGTTTACGCTAGCGACATTCAATACCCACCACTACCCACCCCCATTGTCGGAGCTTCAACGACTTTCATCAGAGCTATGATTTGGGGTGGTAGTAGTGGCATAGGGTGCCGCTGGTGCGGACCTCTGAAATTAAGAGAATATTAGATAAATGGGGTTTGGATCCACCGGAGCTCCGATTTGAGGTGAGTAGGGGTGGCATTGAGTTAGATTTATATCTATAACATTTTCACAAGCATTAATATTTACTGTGTTCATATATATATATATATATTCAAACCTCTTTTTTCTGATATTATCTTATTTTTAACGGTCCGCGTCAGCAGCATCCAATCCCCACCACCACCCACCCCCTTTATCGGAGCTTCAACAACCTTCATCAGAGCTCTGATTTGAGGTGGCATGGGATGCCGATGTAACATTTTCACAAACAATAACATTTATTATTTGTGAAAATATTAGAGATATAAACCTAATCCAATGCTACCCCTACTCACCTCAAACTGGAGCACCGGTGTATCCAAACCCCATTTATCCAATATTTTCTTATTTCCTAAGGTCCGCGCCAGCGGCACTCCATGTCACCCTAAATCAGAACTCTGATGAAGGTTATTGGAGCTCCGACAATTGGGGATGGTGGTGGTCGGGATTAGATACCGTTAGCGCGGACCGTTAAAAATAAGACAATATCAGAAAAAAAGGTTTGGATCCACCGTATATTATATATATATATATATATATATATATATATATATATATATATATATATATATATAACTCAGTAAATGTTACTGTTTGTGAAAATGTTATATATATATTGTGTAATATTAACTCAGTAAATGTTACTGTTTGTGAAAAATGTTATATATATAAAACTATTTCATAAATATATTATCACAGTAAATGTTACTGTTTGTGAAAATGTCACAAATATAAAACTATTTCATTTTCTGGTGTATACAATAAAGTTTAATATCTATGACATTTTTACAAACTATATATATATATATATATATATATATATATATATATATATATATATATATATATATATATATATATATATATATATATATATCCAATATGCTCCTATTTTTAAAGTTCTGTGCCACCCCTATTCACCCCAAATTGGTGCTGTAGATGATCCCGATCCCATTTATCGAATCTTATTTTCAAAGGTCCGCGCCAGCGGTACCCCATGATACTCCGGTGGATCCAAACTCCATTTATTCAAAAGTTTCTTATTTTCAAAGGTCCGCGCCAGTGGCACCACATGCCACCCTTACCCAACCCAAATCGGAACTCTGACGAAGGTCGTTGAAGCTCCAATAATGGTGGTAAGGATTGGATACCGCTAGTGCGAACCTTCAAATATAAGGTAATTTTGAAAAAAAAAGGTTTGGATCCACCGGATATATATATATACTGTGTAGTATTAGCACAGTAAATGTTATTGTCTGTTTGTGAAAATGTCACATATATAAAACTATTTCATATTCTAGTGCATACAGTAAAATTTACTGTTTGTGTAAATTTTTTTCTTTGGAATTTTATAGCATTCATGGATCTTGTTTCATAGATCTCGTCGAGCAGGTTTCAAAAATAGTAATTTTGTGGAAAACGGATTTGTGAATCAAAAGTTATGATCATTTGAAGATTAAAGAAAAAAGTTCAACCACTTATGTAACTTCCTCAAGGAAGTTACAGATTGTTGGTTTTAAAAGGGTGAAATTGTGAAAAAAATTTCCAAAAAATTAGGAATAGGACTTATATGTAAGGGAAAAACATGATGGGACTATAATGTATATAAGAAAGTCTAATAGGATCTAAACGTAAATGCCCCTAAACCAAATAAACATGGAGTGTCACGACAAGCAAAGCAAACAAATTAACTATGATCATCAAGGGCGGTCATCAAGTATATCCTTGAAAGCATTCACTAACTATTTTTTATTTTTTAATTTTTTCATTCAAAAATGCAAAAATAATTTTACAAAAATCACACACTATGAATTTATACTAAGATAACCAAATCGTGGAAATAGAATGAATGGGTGTGAAAAAATTCGATAGGAAAATCAATGCTATCAAACATAACATATGTGCACGATGAGCACGAATACCGCTTTATAAAATTTATAGCATTTAACACGCTTTACAAAATTAATCGAACAAGTAATTAAACTACGTATGCAGAATTAAACTAACTATGAATTAAGGATTATGAAGGAGAAAATTTAGGTTGGACTACAATCCCCCGAACCCTAATATGTTTACCGGATATAAAAATTAATTGTGAATTAGATAATTAATTAAATCAAAGACTTTATTAATTTCAAGCATTACATATATGAGGGTACAAGCCCACATCATACATAATCAAGAATATAAATAAAGTGGTGTCAGAATAGCAGATTTTATAAATCGTGTTAAATGCTGCCAAACATAACATATGTGCACGATGAGCACGAATACCGCTTTATAAAAAAAATTATTTGTGATTAGATAATTAAATAAACCACAGACTTTATTAATTTCAAGCATTACATATATGAGGGTACAAGCCCACATCACCAACACCGCTTTATTTATATTCTTGATTATGTATGATGTGGGATTGTACCCTCATATATGTAATGCTTGAAATTAATAAAATTTGTGATTTAATTAATTATCTAATTCACAATTAATTTTTATATCCGGTAAACGTACTAGGGCTCGAGGGATTATAGTCCAACCTAAATTTTCTCCTTCACATTCCTTAATTCATAGTTAGTTTAATTCTGCATACGTAGTTTAATTACTTGTTCGATTAATTTGCATTAGTTCGTAGATGATAACTTTACTTTTTACGTGTCGTCGTTGTTGCAAGCCGAGTTGATCAAAA
This sequence comes from Sambucus nigra, assembly GCA_949130495.1. Taxonomy (NCBI): domain Eukaryota; kingdom Viridiplantae; phylum Streptophyta; class Magnoliopsida; order Dipsacales; family Adoxaceae; genus Sambucus; species Sambucus nigra. Next base: position 200,777,633 of record OX422217.1, read on the forward strand.
CCCTCAAAATTACCTACAAAATATAACAATCTAAAGTGTAGAGGTAAGTACGAGTATCAATCCTCATCAAGGGGGTAAGCTAGAGACAAATTCAATTGTAATTCACATTTTATTTTCTTTTTAGGCTTTTACTTTTTTTTTTTTTTTAGCATTTTCAAATATTAAAACAATTAGGTGAGGTGAGATGAAATAACACTAAACTATAATGTGAGATGAAAACAACTAACTATTAGTGACTAAAAGTGAAAAATAAAGTCTAACACTAAAATAAGAGATAAATGAGGTAAATTAATGTGAGAACAATCAATGAGTGGGATTAAACCACAAATTTTAGCTATTCTAATTAATTAATTTAATTAATTGAATTCTCCCAAATTAATATCAAAATTACAAATCAATTCTCGTTGCAAATGTAATTTTACTGGTAACCTTTTAGAAAATTAATTTAACCCCCCACAACTCTAAAAAAAAGGATCTACACTCCTTTTAATTAATCACTCACTAGGATCGATCAATTAAAATTTATGTAAATCTTAGAAAATAAATTTAGAGTCGAAATTCAAGTTATAATACCTCACTTAAGAAACCCCTATCTCTAGTTCGAATTTAAAATGGGTATTATAACTAGAATTTCAATTTTCTCTCGAAAATCATTTACCCTTTCTCGAGGCATAAATTTAAGGGCGAGGGATCAAAATTAATATTCAAAGGGATTTTTCAAGCAATCAAACTAATTAAATTAAAATAACATCAAATAAGGGTTCCCCTCACCCCTTGAAAGGGGATTTAGCCTAACATGGTATAAGATTTGACAAATTAATAATCAAAGGCATAAAATAAATGAGAAGAGAAGAGAACAATCAAACACAATCTCTTGAAGTGAAATTGAACTCTTATATCCTCGAAATCAAGAACAATCCATCCAATATGAGCATCCAACAATAATCAACTCAATTGAATTACTCACAATTTATCACTCAATAATCTCTAAAAAGAAAAATAAAAACTATTTACAAAAATAATTTCCTAATTTATTTTCTAATCTAACCTATTTCTCTCTAGAATTCTCTCTACAAAATTTGATATATCTCCCCCTCAAATGGGGTCTTGAGTCTTCTTTTATAGTAGATGCATGGCACACATGGGGCTAAAGGGTATTTTTGGGAATTGGCTTGAGTGTGCATGAAAATGGTGAGAGGAGCATGGGGTGTGGGTGTGTTGAGGGCATGTGGGATAAATGGGGTGACAAAATCTGATTTGGTTTAGAGGGTATAATGGGAAGTTGGGTTAAAATAGGTAGTTGAAGGTAAAATGGGTATAAGTGGGTTAAATGGGGAATACTAAGCATGTGGGCATTTGTTTGACTTGGTCTTTGAATGTGGCAGGTAACAAATCGTAGGTGGCTTTTGGAAATGGGTATTTATTGGGTTTGATTTGGGAGAGATGAGCTCGGTTGGACTCGGGTTTGGTGATGGCGGGTATAGGCTATCGCGGGTTGCAGACGAGTTGGAAGGTCAGCGCCGGAGCTCGCCAGCGTCAGGGGTTTATAGGCTGGAGCTTGAGACTGATAAGGGGGTCGCCGAAAATGGGGCTGTTCACCGATTGAGTCGGTGCCGGCGTTGGGTTTAAGGGGTCAAGGAGGTTCGGGTTGGGGGCCGTGCTCGCGGCTTGGCTGTCGGAGTTGGCTGCAGTTCGCCAGAGTGGGAGCAGGTATGTCGGCAGGGTGTAGGGGAGAGTCACCGCCGGCGGAGGGGGCGTCGGGGCTACGGGTTTCGAGGATGGCTGCTCGGGTTGTGGGTTAATGTGGGTTGGGTGAGTGAAGAGAGAGAAGTTGGTGTGTTAATGAATTGATTTAATTGTTTGTTGGTTATGGAGGTTGGAGAGAGGAGAGAGAAAGTGGTCGGGTGAAAGGAAGAAGATGGAGGTGAGGGGTTTGGGTGTTTGAGGGTGTAAAGTGATAGTATGAGGGTGAAGTTTTGTGTTGTGTGTAGTGTAATTTATGGGATGTGTAGGATAAGTGGTGTGAGTGAGTATGTGTGTGTATTCATTTGTGATCCCAAAAAATAACACAACTAAAATTAATAAAACTAAAAATACAAAATAAAATCTAACTAAAAATAAAACGAACTAAAAACAATAAAAATAAAAATATTAAAACTAAAAAAAATAAAATCCTAAGCTTATATAGAAACGAAAATAAATCCAAAGAAATAAAAACTTAAAATCTAAATGAAAACTAAAGTACTAAAAACATATAAAATCTAATAAACTAAAAAATAAATGAAATCCTAAAAAAAATCTAATCCTAATAAAAACTAAAAACTAATAAAATAAAAATAAAATAAAATTATACTAATAAAGATAAAATAGAAAAATAGAAAAACCTAAAATAAAACCTAAAAATAAAACGACTCAAACTAAAAATCTAAGAAAAATATAAAAGGGCACAAACTAAACATACACATGGTTAGGGGTAGGCTTGGGCTACGTTTAGGCTCGGGTTGGGGTAAGATAGGGTATGGTTACGGGGGAGGGAATTAGCTCCATAAAACACGCATTTGCCTCGATATATAGATTTTGACACCGCAAATGGACGTTTGACCTACAAGATAAACATTTAAGCACATAAGACCCATATTGCCGATAATTAGCACTAAAGTACGTCTATTTGGGGTATAAATTGTACAATTTGGGGTGCTTATCACACGACCCCCAAACAGAGCGTTGCTAGTCCTCGAGCAATAAGATAGAGAGAAAGAGAAAGATAAGTAACCAAAATTGTACCACTTTCGCGGGTACTTTCGATTGCACTTAATATGTGTAACAAGACTTTAAACCTATAGGTTACCCTACATGACGAGTTGTGTTTCGTGAGGATTTGCAGAGAATATATCCACAAAATTCTTATTTGCAAAACTTTATTGAAAGGCAGTCAATCTCTTATTAGACATATAATGATCGTACAATCCATCATGAGATAAATATTTTGAGAAATACAAGCTAGAAGTGCATAAAAAGTTTAGCTAAGTAAATACTCAAGGCACATCCTTCCTAGAATTCAACGTGTGTAGTGTGAATCATTCAAAACGGGTCGAGTATCACAAAAGTAATTCCTAGATTGCCTTGTCGGAATCAACGCTTCAACTTCAAATCTCACGAATATATCTCTCTAAAACGAACTCTCGAGATTAGGGTTAGTGTATCGCTCTTGTGTGTGAGGAGGTGAGTAAATGTTATCAAGTTCAAACGTCTCACACACATATAAGAAAGAACGAACAATCTAGAAAGAAAAATGATCTCATAAAAGAAATACTAATCACTATAGTGAGAACGTCGAGTTATTCACCACGTTGACTTTCATTTTCCCGAACACCTAAGGGAACATGTATGATAATGGATGAGGGGGAAATGAAATGGGAAGGATATGATGATGTGGGTAGGATAAGATGAATGTGTGTAAAATGGATGCGAAATGGATGGATATGCGATGTGAGAGAGTGTATATCACTTTAGGCACAAATGTCTTATTTACAAAAGAACTCACTACAAAACTACAAACTCTTTTTTTTTCTCTCTTTTTATTTTTTATTTTTGCTATTTTTTATTTTGCTTCTTTTTCTTTTCTTTTTTTTTTCTTCTCTTTTTTTTGTTTTTTCTCTCTTTTAAAACCAACACTGAAGACATTTAACATTTGGAATCAACACTCTTTTTCTCAAAATGATGATGGATGATATATGAATGGAGTGGGGAGTGTGTATGGATGATGAGGGAAATAAATGGGAAGGTAATGGGTGAGTGAATGGAAATGTGATATGGAAAAGTGGTAACTATATGGATGAAAATCTAGTATTCAGGACAAATTTCAAGACACGCATTTATTACAACTCGAAAAAGATGTCATTCTCAGTGATCAAGCCAAAATTTAATGAAGAATAATGAGATCATACAACGATTTAAGTGCGGACCCAAACGAAGTTGAATCAACTTGTGACTCGGAGATTGCGTAAAACTCTCTGAAAGGGTGAAAGACACAAATCTCACAAGTTTTAGTCTCTACTAGTGATCCTTAAGGTTCTCTTAAGAATAGTAGTACTCTTCAACTCTAAACCGTAGTGACGTGATAAGTGCGCAAATTTTTGTTGAGTCTAGAAATTCATGGTACAAAATGCCTTGTTATGTATTACATAAGCTATTTAGAAAAAGATAAATCCTCTAGCTTGATTCCTAGACTTAAAAAGATGGATGATAGAAAATTCACATCAATGCATGAGATGAAAGAAACTGCACGAAATTTTAAAAATCAGGTTTAAAAATCAATTTTTTTCAAAAGAGGTGCGATTTTGATAAAATTACCCACCCCGAAACAAAAAGGAACATTGTCCTCGATGTTAAGTAAAATGATTTTTAAAATTGAGAGCATAAGGTAGGAAAGAGATTACCAGAATGAACCGCTAGTGAAGTGGACCAATGAAGCCAAAATGAAACCTGAATAAATGATAAGGAAAAAAGTGTACAAGTCTATAAGCATGGTAAAACATATGAAACACCACACCCAAACAGGATGAGACTAGTACAAGAAACGCGGGCTGCCTCCCGGTAGCGCTAAGTTTAATGTCTTCAGCCAAATCGAAGGGATCTCACCCTAAAAATAAGATCTAAGAACGTACGGGGTGGAAGAAGAATGGGTAATGAGAATCACCCCCAAACAAGACTGAAGCGTTAGTCTTGTTGGATAGAGGCTAAAGAGGTCAATGCACTTGTATGGCAAAGTGCATCACGCGATGCAAAGCATAGGTGGACCATGGGCGGGTGGGGATTAGAGTAAAGGTGAGGGTGGAAAGGGTGAAGAGGTATCGACCACGGGCCTTGTTGAGCTTAAAGGTGAGGGAAACTATGGCCCTGTAAGCATGGTGCTCAATCTGGTGAGGAAGGCGAAATATTTTGAAAAGCGAAATGGGATGGGGCTCATGGAAATCACATGACCGTTCTATGAATGGGCGATGATAATGGTCGTGCCGTGACACGCCAAGGAGCTGATGGAAAGGAAAATAAACACCACAAGGAAGTGGTGTGCATGGAGGAACAAGCTCGATGTCACGGAAGTAGAGAGTATCACCACAAATACTCTCATGAATGGGGGAGGATGGTTTTAGGTTAGGATCCAAAAATTTAGATGGAAACATGAAATGTGTAAAATCAAGATCCAAACCAGGTGGTGGGGTAGAAGGGACAATGGGTGGGTCGGGTGGGATAAATGGTGGAGGAAGATGATCCAACTCAAGCGTGGGAGACACACACTCATTGGGAAGAGTAAAGGAGTACTCACAAGGGAGTGTGGTTTCTAAAGATGGAGTGATCAACTTCTCCATAAGAGTAGCATTGGGGAATGTGGTGGGTGGGTAAGACGAGGCTCCAAGATCAGAGATAGAGGAATCATTAGAAATATCAGACTCAAAGGGTGCCATGCATGGTGGGACATCATCCATATCCGGATAGTTAGGAACAATCACGGATTCTATCTTGGGAAATGGTGAGCACTCGTAGCCGGAGCTAACCTAAAAGATATGGTCATGTCAGAGACATATGAAATCGGGGAATAAGGTAAAAGCTCGGGCATATTTTTGGATAATACGAAAGTGGAAACCTCAAGGTGGGGTTCAGGTGGACATGGTGGGATTTGATCAATCTCACTAATGAAAGGTAAGTCAACACAATTGTCGACTTGGGGCTCGGACCATAGAATGGTCTCAACTTCGAGATTCTCGAGGTGGTAAGGTTGGTCACACATAAAATCCGTGTCACAAGAGGACACATCATCACCACACACGGTTGCAACGATGGGTGGAGCCATAGGAATGTACGACTCTCTCGCACACTCCAATTCATTTAATTGTTGTTCAAGCCTTTGGAGAGATTGAGTTTGAATTTGAGTGGCTTGCTCTTGCTCGAGTATGAACTTTTGCAAGAGGCTTTCGAAAGTGGATGTGGATGATGGTGGTGGAGTGACGGGTGGTGGCGGTGGTTGAGGTGGAAATAACTCACTAGGATGCGGACAATAATCATATGAAGTGTGTGGAGTGGGGCCAAGTTCATCATACACGAAAGGATCTCTTTCGTGATGGACAATTGGTTGATACTCATAGGGTGTGTAGTGAGGGAACTGATCATGAACGGGTGCACAAGGTAACCATGATGACTGTTGGAATGTGTGAGGATCCGCAACATCGAGTTGGGATTCGTATTGTGTGGGAGGGTGATCAGGCCTCCACGAATAGCTCGGGTACTCACACAACTTGAAATTGGGTATATCATAACAATGGGTCGAGGTGGGTTCCAGAACAGTGTCATATGGATACACATGTTCCATGGTGGGTTCAGATGGATATGGAATGTAAGGGCACTCATGGGACACGTGATCGGCATAATAATAGTGGGTGCACAACAAAGGATGAGACACGTCGACACTTGCCACCGAGGGTGATGGAATAAGAGGTGCGTGCATAGATGGGTCAAGAGTACAAACGGTATTAGTGAGAGAGCTGAGACCACTAAGAATATCATAAAGAGTCGGCTCGAGATCACTCTCACACGTGTCGCGTGTCAATGGAAAATAACCAAAGTAGTCCCATAAAGGTTCCCCTCTCTCTACCTTGTTCAGTTTCCCTATCACGCTTATCTTCTATTATTACAATTTTTAAAAGGAAAAAAAAGGCGTCTCTATGCACCGCAATACAAGCCAAGGATAAAAATCCTAATACAAGTCTTCTAAAAATATAAAAATGGTACAAAAAATAATATAGTGCGAAAAATAAATGAACTACAAGTTGAAATCCTCTCCAAGCTTCACGATCCCAAGAATGGCAACGACGCCATTTGATAACTTTACTTTTTGCGTGTCGTCGTTGTTGCAACCCAAGTTAATAAAAACCCTCAAAATTATCTACAAAATATAACAATCTAAAGTGTAGAGGTAAGTACGGGTATCAATCCACATCAAGGGGGTAAGCTAGAGACAAATTCAATTGTAATTCACTTTTTATTTTATTTTTGGGCTTTTGCTTTTTCTATTTTTTTTAGGTTTTTCAAATATTAATACAATTAGGTGAGGTGAGGTGAAATAACACTATACTATAATGTGAGATGAAAACAACTAACTAGAAAGTGACTAAAAGTGAAAAATAAGATCTAACACTAAAATAAGAGATAAATGAGGTAAATTAATGTGAGAATAATCAAGGAGTGGGATTACACCACAAATTTTAGCTATTCTAATTAATTAATTTAATTAATTGAATTCTCCCAAATTAATATCAAAATTACAAATCAACTCTCGTTGCAAATGTAATTTTAATAGTAACCATTTAGAAAATTAAGTTTAACCCCCCACAACTCTAAAAAAATAGATCTATGCTCCTTTTAATTAATCACCACTAGGATCGATCAATTAAAATTTATGTAAATCTTAGAAAATAAATTTAGAGTCGAAATTCAAGTTATAGTACCCCATTTAAGAAACCTCTCTCTCTAGTTCGAATCTAAAATGGGTATTATAACTAGAATTTCGATTTTCTCTCAAAAATCATTTACCCTCTCTCGAGGCGTAAATTTATGGGTGAGGGATCAAAATTAATATTCAAAGGGATTTTTCAAGTAATCAAACTAATTAAACTAAAATAACATCAAATAAGGGTTTCCCCCACCCCTTGAAAGGGGATTTAGCCTAACATGGTATAAGATTTGACAAATTGATAATCAAAGGTATAAATTAAATGAGAAGAGAAGAGAACAATCAAACACAATCTCTTGAAGTGAAATTGAACTCTTATTTCCTTGAAATCAAGCACAATTCATCCAATATGAGCATCCAACAATAATCAACTCAATTGAATTACTCACAATTTATCACTTTATAATCTCTAAAAAGAAAAATAAAAACTATTTATAAAAATATTTTCCTAATTTATTTTCGAATCTAACCTATTTCTCTCTAGAATTCTCTCTACAAAATTTGATATATCTCCCCCTCAAATGGGGTCTTGAGTCTTCTTTTATAGTAGATGCATGGCACACATGGGGCTAAGGGGTATTTTTGGAAATTAGCTTGAGTGTGCATGGAAATGGTGAGAGGAGCATGGGGTGTGAGTGTGTTGAGGGCATGTGGGATAAATGGGGTGACAAAATTTGATTTGGTTTAGAGGGTATAATGGGAAGTTGGCTTAAAATAGGTAGTTGAAGGTAAAATGGGTATAAGTGGGTTAAATGGGGAATACTAAGCATGTGGGCATTTGTTTGACTTGGTCTTTGAATTTGGCAGGTAAAAAATCGTAGGTGGCTTTTGGAAATGGGTCTTTATTGGGTTTGGTTTGGGAGAGATGAGCTCGGTTGGACTCGGGTTTGGTGATGGCGGGTATAGGCTATCGCGAGTTGCAGACGGGTTGGAAGGTCAGCGCCGGAGCTCGCCGACGACTGGGGTTTGTAGGCTGGATCTTGGGACTAATAAGGGGGTCATCGAAAATGGGGCTGTTCATCGATTGGGTCGGTGCCAGCATCGGGTTTAAGGGGTCAAGAAGGTTCGGGTTGGGGACCGTTCTCATGACTTGGTTGTCGGAGTTGGCTGCAGTTCGCCAGAGTGGGAGAAGGTATGCTAGAGGGGTGTTGGGGAGAGTCGCTGCCGGCGGAGGGGGCGTTGGGGCTACAGGTTTCGAGCATGGCTGCTCGGGTTGTGGGTTAATGTGGGTTGGGTGAGTGAAGAGAGAGAAGTTGGTGTGTTAATGGATTGATTTTGTTGTTGGTTGGATATGGAGGTTGGAGAGAGGAGAGAGAAAGTGGTTGGGTGAAAGGAAGAAGATGGAGGTGAGGGGTTTGGGTGTTTGAGGGTGTAGGGTGGTAGTATGAGGGTGAGGGTTTGTGTTGTGTGTAGTGTAGTTAATGGGATGTGTAGGATAAGTGGTGTGAGTGAGTATGTGTGTGTATTAATTTGTGATCCAAAAAAATAATGCAAATCAAATTAATAAAACTAAAAATACAAAATAAAATCTAACTAAAAATAAAACGAACTAAAAACAATAAAAATAAAAATATTAAAATAAAAAAAAATAAAATCCTAAGCTTATATAGAAACTAAAATAAATCAAAAGAAATAAAAACTTAAATTCTAAATGAAAACGAAAGTTCTAAAAAAATATAAAATCTAATAAACTAAAAAATAAATGAAATCCTAAAAAAAATCTAATCCTAATAAAAACTAAAAACTAATAAAAATCGAAATAAAATAAAATTATTCTAATAAAGATAAAATAGAAAATAAACCTAAATAAATCTAAAATAAAACCTAAAAATAAAACGCCTCAAACTAAAAATCTAAGAAAAATATAAAAGGGCAGAAACTAAACATACACATGGTTAGGGGTAGGTTTGGGCTAGAATTAGGCTCGAGTTGGGGTATACTAGGGTATGGTTACGGGGGAGGGAATTAACTCCATAAAACGCACATTTACCTCGATATATATCTTTTGACACCGCAAACAGACGTTTGACCTACAAGATAAACATTTAAGCACATAAGACCCATATTGTCGAGAATTAGCAACTAAAGTACGTCTATTTGGGGTATAAATTGTACAGTTTTGGGTGCTTATCAGTAGATAAAATTAAAAACTCATCACCTTTTCTTTTCTTTTTCTGAGTCAATTTAGGGTTAAGCGTCTTTCTTATCTGTTATCACGTTCTACATCCTATTTCCCTGAGGATTCGACCCTATCTTACCGGGTTTATTACTTACGCGACCGGTTTGCACTTGAACCGTTTAGCATGCACTAGAGACACATTTTGAGTCGCGTCAAGTTTTTGGCTTCATTGTCGGGGACTAGGTAAACGTTTAGGTTAGGTCGATTTAATCCAATAATTTGACTCTAATTCTTAAAAATAAAAAAAAAATCATAAAATAAAAAATTGAAAAAAAATTTAGAAATGTAAAAAAATAAAAATAAAATTATATCGTCTCTAAAAGTCCTTTCATGCAAAATTCGTAACAAACTTCTCAATCAACTCCCACTCGCATTTACGAAAAATCAATAGTTGAGTACGACCCCGATAGCCCACACACTCCTATTGCACCTCAGTTTTGGGTTCCACCTCCTCCATCGCCAAATTCCATTATGAGTCACACTTCTAGGGTACTGGGTGAGGATTTTGAGTCATTTAGTGAGAGATCCATGTCAGAGCACGCTAGTTATGATACGGGTAAGGGACCGTATCGTCCTGTGAGAGAGATCTTATATCCCGAGATACTGTCACCCCAGGATGCATTCTACTTCCGTATAATGCGGGACAATTCCATTTTCGTAATGGGATGGTACAAATTCTTCCCACGTTTCACGGGTTGGATTCGGAGAAACCATACCTCCACATCCCTGAGTTAGAAGAGGCATGTGAAATGTTTGGTGATCAATCTTTCACTCAAGATGTCGTTCGCCAAAACCTTTTTCCTTTTTCCCTAAAAGATACGGCTAAGACCTAGTTCTGGTCTTTATCACCGAACTCAATCGGGTCATAGAGGGAGATCAGATCCAAGTTTCTTTTAAAATTCTTACCCCAACACAAAACAAAGACCATCATGCCTCAAATTCAAACTTTTAAACAACAAAACGATGAGCCATTCGATCGATGTTGGGAGCGCTCCCAAGAGTTGTTTAACACATGCCCACACCATGGTTTTGAGAACTATCGCCTTATCTCGTTCTTCCACTAGGGGCTAAGTATAACATCTAAATAGCTCATTGAAACTATGTATGAGAGACCATTTCGGGAGTTAGATGCGAACGATGCTGAGTCCCATTTCAAGTATGTCTCCGAGACTACTTAAGCATGGGACATATCCGATCCTTACACCTAAAATCGAGTTTGACAGACGTCTGCTGCTCCTTTCGCATCCAGTATCTATCATTTGGACAAGGAAGCCTAGTGGAACTATAAATTCAACCAACTTGCTTAACAAAGTTTAAGTGTTGTTGAATCACGGGTAAGAGAAACACGCGGATTCACTCAAGCAATAAGAGAAAATGGCGTATGCTATTTGTGAGGAGGGTCATTGAACAAGTGAATGCCTGATGATACCAACCTACAAAGTGATGCTCCAAGAGCAAGTGAAAGAAGTAGGAGAATTTAAGGGAAATTTCAATGCCCTTCACGGGAATCCTTACAACCCTTCATAGAGGAACCATCTTGGTTTTATCTATGGGCCACCAAATTCCACGTCGAATTATAATTCACATGTTGCCCCCCTCCATCACCGCCACTGCATTTTCAACAAGCTCCACATATGCAAGCATCACCTCCCGCGACATATGTCAACCCATCGTGGAGGACTTTTGAGGATACCATCAATCAATTTATTCAATCTGAAATGGCAACCAATGCTCAAAATACACGCATGTTCACTGAAATGAATGCGAACATTTTGAGATTGCAATCTTCTTTAAGTATCCAAGAAAAGGTAAGTTTTCGACGCAAGGCCAAAGACCTACCCAAGGTCAAAATAATGTTAGCCCTACTTCCAACGCTAATCAAGAGCAATGTAGCGTGATAACCACTCTACGTAGTGGAAGAGTTGTTGACTTTTCCCTCCTCCGCACGATGAGCAAAATGACAAGGATATTTCTCCCGACACGAAAGAGGCCAAAGACGCCCCCTTGCGAAAGAGTGGTAATCATGACACGTTAGGCTCGAGGTAGTTATAAAACCCCCCACTGTTGCGCCGTTCCCTCAACGGTTGGTTCTATCTCAAAAATGGACCTTCCGCGATGATGTTTTAGACGTTCTTAAGCACGTAAAGATTAATTTACCTTTTCTCGATGCAATTAAGAAAATTCCCGCCTATGATAAAATCCTTAAGGACTTATTGATGGTGAAAAGAAGACTAAAGGTAAAGAAAAATGCGTTCCTAGCACAAAACGTCAGCTCAATACTGTCAAGCGGTCTTCTACCGAAATTCAAAGATCCGGGTGCACCCACCATTTCGTGCATCTTGGGAAATAATCGAATCGAGAGAGCGTTGATAGATTTAGGGGCGAGTGTTAACACTCCGCCCCACTCCATCTATAAGAAATTAGGTTTGGGGAACCTAAAACCCACAAATATGACTCTCCAACTCGCAGATCGTTCCGTAAAGATACATCGGGGAGTCCTTGAGGACGTGATCGTCCAAGTTGACACTATCTACTACCCAATAGATTTTGTCATTTGGGATGAGGAATCCTCCGTTGTACCGAGCAATCATGTTCTCATTATTCTCAGTCGCCCTTTCTTAGATTTGGCTAACTCATTAATCGACACTTAAAATGGGTGAATGCAACTCACAGTTGGGAACATGACCCTTGAAACAGATATCTTCAACATCACCAAGCCCAAGGTTGATGAGGACGAATCGCGAGAGATGGATCTGATGGAAGAGACAGTACACGAGCATTAGAGGAATCACATGAAAGATCCTTTAGGGGCATGACGTGTTAAAGCAAGTGAGAGCGATAATCCTGTAATTGATTGAGAGATGGAGGAGGCGTGTTTAGTGACCTCTATTGAGAGCATCGAAGTTGAGAGCGAGAGAGAGGATTTGGAGATTGAACGAGTGAGAGAGGACTTAGAAATTAATCAAGAGAGAGAATTAGGAGATACGAACATAGATGATTTTGAAAAGGAATTTGGTCCGTGAGAGATTCACTGTTGACGTCTAATCACTATTGGACTCATCTAATTACGTCGAAGAGAGTGAAAGGAACAATATAATAAATGAGTTTCTTCTTTGTGACCATCCAGCCATGCCACTTGAGTCATTGGATGCGATAGAGGAGAGGACTCGAGTTTCATCCGACTTAGAGCCTGACCCATGCATTACCGAAGTTAAGAGAGATTTAGGTTTAGCGTGTCCCTTTAATTTCGATATAGATGTTATCTTCAAGACGGGATAAGTAAGTTGAAATTCGATTAGGCACCATGAGAATCCCATTCATGAAAGATATCACGAACCTCAAGGTGACTCCCTTATCTATGGGACGGGTCCTAATTTGTTCTGACTATTGATTTACGATGCTAGGACGGGGGAGACGAAGAGTGCATCAGACCCTGTACAGGGAGTCAGATGAGTTTTTAGGAGAGAGAGCGGTCGTTGTACCCCCGACGCGTATGGTGTGATTTTTATCGTATTTTCGAGTAGTGTGTTGGAGTATATAATGTCGTTTTGCATTTTAAATATTTCCTTATTTTATTTGTCGCACTTATTATTTTTTCATCTTTAGCTTTTAGTCATTTTGATTGAGGACAATGCAAAAGTCTAAGTTCGAGGGGTGACAAGTGCGTCTTCTAAAAACTTCACAAATTTTTAAAATGCAAAAAAAAAAAAATTATAAAATTTCAACATTTTCCAAAAAAATTGAAAAATTCGAAAAAGCCAAAAATATTTTTCTTCTAAATAAATAAAAATTGGAATTTAATTTTTTCACAAATATCACAAAAAATTGTTTGAAGTCTCAAATTGGTAAAAATCAAGAGCACAAAGTCGAAATTGACCAAAGATGACGACTTTACGAATAAATGTGGAGATTATTAACCCGGTGAGATTTTGAGCCTACCACTTTTTGAGAGTATTTAAATCATTCCGAGTTAATGATTAACTCAAAGTTCTTTTCAGTGCTTAAATAAGTCGTTGAAGATCTCAGTTCCTTTGTTTTGATCGGTTACGGAAAACGTGTGAGATGTTGTATTGAAAAACAAGCTAAAAATATCTCTAAATTAAAATAATTCTCAAGACGCTTTTGATAAAATAATTAGTAATTTGGATAATGAAGTAGGCCCTCGTTTTGTACCTAAATATATTATCCATAAAAAGTTGTGGAAAATTATCCCTTTGCAACCCAACTTGAGCCTAATAATTTTATCCTTTTTGTTTGATAACCCGAAAACCCATTTTTCCCGGATTTGTGAAAATAGAAAAATTCAAAAAATACGTTCGAAAAGTGCATGAAAAGGGGCAAGAAAAAAATAAAAGAAAAATGCTCAACAAAAATAGCAAGAAAAGCAAAAAGTGAAAAATAGAAAAAAAAAAGAAAAAAGATGAGAAAAATGAGCAAAAGCCCGAAAAAGCACTAACGGACATCATAAATAATTTTTTAGATTCTGAAATTTCCCAGCCATTCTCCTTTTACCCAATACAACTTACAACCCGAAAAAGTTCTAACCGAGTTCAAATTGTGAAATTGATCACCAAGTGGAGAGTTAAAATACAAAAAGATAATAAGAGAGATTAATTGGTGTGAATAAGAGATGATGTTTTACCGTTTTTCAATAACCGTATTCCGATGATGAGGTCTTTTTACCTTAAAAATTCCATCATTCAAATTCAAGTGCGTGAAATTGTGTCCATTATATTTACTCTTTATATCACGCATACAGAGGGATATAGCCACATTCCGAGTGATTCGTTTGTGAGAGCATCCTGTGAGATTTTGAAAGCCAAGTGAATTATTTAAAAAGTAACGTAATGATCAATCGGTGGAAATTAGCGGTTTAGTTTTCGACTTCGCACACACACACACACACACACACACACTACAAATTGAGATTCTTGAATATAAATTTACGATGACTATTTTTGGGGAGTTTAAATTGTACAGTTTTTAAGTATTTTGAACTTTCTTCGAGGTAAAAACGAATTTTGTGGGTATATTCACTGCAAACCCTCATGAGACCCAACTCGTCCTACTAGGGTAACCTAGGGGTTTAAGGGATTGTTTCATATGATAAATGAAATCGCTTATTCGCGAAAGAGGTACTCTATCCAAGTAACATATTTGCTAAGTGTTGTGACCATGCTTTGATTTCTTTACATTGCCCGGAACGATCCAAGTTTTAAGTTAGGCAGGTTTTATTAGGCAGAAATAATTCTTATTTACCCCCATAATTTAGAAGATTTTATCACCTCCTATGATGTAAATTGAGTGCATTCATCTCATATCTTTGCTATTGACCTTTTTTTATATAGTGCATCGAGTTTCGTGTATGTCTCTTACATTTTACAGGTATTTTATACAAGTGAAGAAAAGAGAAAACTCAAAATCGAGAAAAAAAGAAAATAAAAAAGTCAAGGGAAAAAGAGTAAATTTACACCCAAAATTTGGACAAAGAACCTAGAAGAAATTGAAGCCCGTGAGTCCACATGAGCATAGGAAGAAACGAAATCTAAATCTGATGTCTGAGTGAAAAGTTATGAAGTCTCAAAGTTGAGACGAAAACATGGAAAAACCAGAAAAAGAGAGTAAAATTTTGAAGATCTCAAGACCTGCCAATTTCACGTCAACACTGGAAATCTGAATGGATTCGGCCCAGTGAAGAACAAAATTTTGAACCGGTTCGACGGCTGAAAATTCAAATTTTCTTTTCTCTTAAAAAAAGTTGTGCATGAGTTAAACACTTAAAAAAATAACGTGATGTGTTTATTTCTTTGCCATACCAGACATTAGGAGGCTTCTTTTTAGTTAATTTTGAGAGGTTTTTGAAGCCAAGAACTTTAGGATTCATCTTGTTCAACATTGTGTTCATCCTTTTGGATTAATTCAAGGTTCTTCTTCATTCCAAGTATTATTTTCTTCGTTGTTTTCAATTGTTTTCATATTTTTAGTTGGAGATTCATTATTTCTTAGTTATAATTATTCTTTGCATGTTTCATTACACTTTTCACATAATTATGACTTTCATCATGCAACGTTAAGATTTTTGTTATTTCTCACGTAACCATGTCCGACTAGAGTTCTAAGGGTTGGAATTCCATAACCCAACCCAATGTGGTTTGCATGGATATAAAAGTAATTCGTTGAATTAAATAAATGATTAAATTGCGTTGATTAGTTGTTACAACAGACATAGGACTTTTAACCTCGTTTGCCTAGGTAACCGGGGTATTTAAGATTGCGACGTGCGTGTAAGCTATTCCAACACCTCTTTATTTATATTCTTGATTATGCATGATACGGGATTGTACCCACATATATGTAATGCCTGAAATTAATAAAGTCTATGGTTTAATTAATTATCTAATTCACAATTAATTTTTATATCCAATAAACGAACTGGGGTTCGGGGGATTGTAGTCCAACCTAAATTTTCTCCTTAACACTCCTTAATTCATAGTTAGTTTAATTCTGCCTGCATAGTTTAATTACTTGTTCGATTAATTTGCATTAGTTCGTAGATCAAATTCATCACCCTTTCGTTTCTTTTTCTAAGTCAGTTTAAGGTTAAGTGTCTTTCCTATTCGTCGTTACATTCTATGTCCTATTTCCCAGAGGATTTGACCCGTCTTATCGGGGTTATTACTCACGCGATCAGTTTGCACTTGAACTGTAACTAGCCCTCCCATAATCCCAAAACTGAGAAGGTACTAAACATATAAGTCAAAACTTTTCTTCAAAATCTTCAAATCTTCTTTGTCATCATTTGGGTGTGAAAAATTTGATCTTTAATTTTGTTCCTACACACATGAGACAAAGAAAATACCTTCGTGATGTATCGATTTTGAAATGAGATAAACATAAACAAATATTTAATCTTAATACTCTCCCATAATTAAAATTCCCTCATAAAATCACAATTCGTTCTTTCTCTTTTTATTTGTCCAAAATAGACAAGAAAAATAATAAACAAAATCAACATGGAGTGTCACGACAAGCAAAGCAAACAAATCAACTACAATCATCAAGGACGGTCATAAAGTATATCCTTGAAAGCAATCACAAACTATTTTTTATTTTTGAATTTTTTCATACAAAAATAATTTTACAAAAATCACACACCATGAATTTACACTAAGATAATCAAATCGTGGAAACGGAATGAATGGGTGTGAGGAAATTGGATAGGAAAATCAATGCTATCAAACATAACATATGTTCCCGATGAGAACGGATACTCCTAATGAATGAACTAAAAATCGTCCTTAGGTGTCAAATAATGTGAATTTATATGACATCGACTCAATCTAATCGACACATCAAAGTCTAAAATGATTTCCACACCCATAACATCTAAAATTATGTAATGCTTTTTCAAGACTTTGTTAGGATGTGCAAACCCGTTGATTACTTTTTCCATCCGAACACCCTCATACATAATAAATCTTTTATTTTTCTTTTGAGGTGATCTAAAACCTATTGGCCCCTTTTTTTGGCATATTTTTCTTTTTATTGTCTTATTTTTTTTCGGGATCGTTTCAAACAGTGGATTTCATGACGAGTTACTTTTTTACTCTCGCAGCCCTTTCCTGTGTACACTCATCATTTTTTTATATTTAAACAAATTCCTCACGGGAAACCGTTATTACATGCACTACTTTTATTGTCGAGTTTTATCGCATTTGGTTCATTTTAAAGACATGATTGAGATGGAAACATTTCCATCAACATGTGATAGACAAGTACAATAATCAAATAAATCTATGCAAGTGTGAATTAAAGGAGACTAAGAGTCAAACATGTAGATAGTAATCTCAAATTATATCTTAATGACTCTAAATATTATAAAGCACAAAAATAAAATGATGACGCGTTTTAAAACACTATCAAACAGTCACATGGATATGGAATGAAATTGTGACCTGGTCATCCTAAATGTCCAGCCAGAAATGGTGTAAAAAAATACAAAACTCTTTTGGCTTTTTCCAAAATTTTTATCAAAATAAAATCTTTTTGGCTTTTTCAAACTTTTTGTCAAAAATAGAAAATCTTTTTGTATTTTCTAAAACTTTTTCAAAAATAATTTGTTTTTGGTTTTTCGAAAAATATCTCAAAAATGGAAAATATAAATACAAAAACGGTACAGACAAGCAATATGCATAAAATATCATTGTGAAAATCATCATATGCTAGCAAACAAGTCTATACCTCAACCGGAAGGTGTGGTGGAGTTTTCTAAAGGTGGTGTCATCCTATGAAAAACATCCATCATGTCATGTGAAGTTTTGACCAAAAATTTTACTTGCTCCCTAATATGTGCAAACTGTCTCGCGTAATCATCCGGAGCATTATGTGTAGGTTCTTGTGTGTGAACATGTGGCAAAACTCTATAGGACACACCACCCAACTTAAAGCAACATTTTCTAAGGTGTCCTCTCTTCTTACATTGGGTGAAAACATACATGGGCCTAGGAACACCTCTCTCAAAATGTCTACGGCGCACTCTCCTATCCTGAATGGGATGCCGAGGTGGGTTATATTGATATCCATATGGGTCAATCATAAACTCGGGAACCAGCTCGGGTGCAACGTGGGAAGTGGATGGACCATGAAGACCTATTCCTCGTCTCTCAACATTACCCAAAGCGGGACCGAGGAGCATCTTTCCTACCTTCTTAGATGTATCCTTTAAAGTGACCTTTACCTCCCAGGCACGTTCAAGATCTCTCTCTAATTGTGACACACGAGCTATAAGCTCACTCTTTTTTTTATTTACGACGATCAATTTCTCACTCAAAGAAAGCTTTACCTTCTCAAGTTGACTCACCGACTCCTTAAATACCCTCAAGCTCTCAATATCTCTCTCCAAATATATCACCCTAAGACGTAATTCCTTATTCAACTTCTTAGTCTTTAAGGTCTCGGCGTACAAATCTTCAAACGCAATCTGGAGCTCACTCTCACCCTCACTAGCGCAGTCACTCTCACACTCATTAGAAACACTCAAATTGCCATCCTCGGGGGACTTACGTGCACAAGTATTGTCATTGTCGTGGGACAAACTAGATGTGCTCATGTGACTAGCTAAAAAGGCTAGACACATCCCACATGAAGATTAATCCCCGAAATCCTTCACCTCTTCCTCACTATCGCTAAGAGTGGATAGCATGGCAATCTTTTTGCCCTTTCTCTTTAGCCTAGTGGGACACTTAAATGCCTTATTTCCCTTACCCTCGCACTCAAAATATCTCTCTTCTTCCCCCTTCTCTTTCTCACCACTCTCTTTGGCCTCATCTTTTTTTTCTCAAAAAATATTTTATTGGAAGAATTTTGTTTGGAAAATTTGAGAAACTTTTTACAAATTTTTACAAGCTAGGCTATATCAAAATCAAATAGGCCCTCAGACTTAGACTCACAAACGTTTCCTTACATTTTCTTATCTCTCTGGGACACTTCATCGCCCTTCCTAGACTACGCTCTAAGTGTTATCCCTCTATTCTTAGGCTTGACAGTGTCAGGAAACATGTCAATCTCATATGTCTGGAGGTCTCCTACCAACGTTTCTAATTTTAAATTGCACAAATTACCTAAGGAATTCAAAACAGTCACTTTAGGGATAAAACTTTTAGGCAGCGATCTCAAAATCTTTTTAACCACTCGTGTATCAGGAATGTGCTCACCAATATTGAAACTAACGTTGACAATATCAGACAAACGTGCGTAAAAATCATCAAAATACTCAAATTCAAGCATGGTTATTGTTTCTAATTGAGTAGTTAAATTTTGAAGTTTAGACTCTTTGACCGAATTAGTGCTTTCATGGGTAAGTTGTAAATCATCCTATGCTTCTTTAGACATGGTGCACGTCATGATTTGTCGAAACTCTTAAGGAGTGACGATACCAAAAATTGCACTTAGCCCATGAGAATTAAAAGTACTCCATCTAAACTCATCCTCAATCTAGTCTGCCACGGATTTTATATTAGTAACATTATTTGCGGTGACAGTGGGAGGAGTCCAGACTCTTTCACAAACAACCCAAACACGCTCATCGATTGCTTTTAAATGCTATTTCATATGGGCTTTTAGTAAGCAAAATTATACCCATAAAAAATTGGCAACTGATTTTATAAGTTTTCATTTGGAAACATTGCGATTTTTCAAAATTAGATTTAAAAAAAATTAATATCACAAAATTTTGCTAAAAACAGGATCACTCGATAAATTAGAGAAACCTGCTATGATACTAATTTGTAAAAGTGGTCATCACTTAAATAAACTCTGATACCAATTTGTAAATGCTATGTAATATTGATTAAATCGAATTTGCAAATTCCAATTGTAAACTTGTTTAATTAGAGTCAATTTTTAACGAAATTAAATTCATCCCAAAAACATGCAACTACGTGGAAAAAATCAAACCAACATAAATAAATTGTTAACACACAAATTTCAGGAAAAAACCCTAAGGGGAAAACCTTTTTATTTCTCTATGCAAAAGTAAATCTCAACTTGTATACACAATGAAATCTGCAATGAATATCACACAGATACTCACATAGACACAACCTAGAGTCAACAATGGAACAATCGCAACAACCCACACGAACACGCATATCAAAATCAACAAGAAACACCCACTAGTAAACCCAAATGACATGCAATATTCAGCCGTATATTTATCCTCTTTACAAGAAAAAGTTTACCAAAGATGTATCTTGGGTTCCAAAATAATTCACTAAGCTATTGGGATTTTTGTAAATTGAAAACAAAGGATGGAACCCTAAGTTGAAGAAGAAAAAAGTATTTTGCTGGTTTGCAGCTTGTGGAGAATGAAAAATGTCAAGTCTACTTAAGAAATAATGATTCATTAAACACCCTTTATATACAAAAAAAATTGAGTTAGCAAATTGCTCAAACGAAGTCCCGATGTCGCTTGAACAAGGACATGTGTCGCTCAAACGACTTTGTGCGACATTCTTATGACTTTTGAACGACATACTGAAGTCGTTTGAACGATGCCAGCGTCAAAGTTGTCTTCACCCCAACACTTAGAAAAAATTCCATTTGACAAAAAACAACGCCTCAATTGATTAAAAATAATTTAGAATTTTTTTCCAACACTTAGAAAATTACCCCAATATTTTAAATGAACCGTAAAGGGACTTAAACACAACCTTACCAAAATTAATCTTGCAGAGGCTTTTCTGTTTAAGAACGTTGATATTTGGATCCGTCTCGACTCATGATTGATCTTGAATAATTCTTCGACGGTTGTAGCGGTATTCGACATACACTAAGGTAAACCAGGACTTATAAAATATGTCCTTATAAATATCTCCCTATGTCTATGATGGGACAACCAATAAATATCCAAATTATTAAATTAAAAATGCATATACAAATCTAATAAGTCTAAACTTTTCTTCAAAATCTTCAGCATCAAAATCTTCAAATATTCTTTGTCATTATCAGGGTGTGCAAAATATGTTCTTCAATTTTGTACCTACACACCTTAGAAAAAGAAAATACCTTCGTGACGTATCGATTTTGAAATGAGATAAACATAATCAAATATTGAATCTTAATACTCCCCTATAATTAAAACTCCCCCATAAAATCACACTTCGTTTTCCCCCTTTTTATTTGTTCGAAATAGACAAGTAAAAGAATAAACAAAATAAACATGGAGTTCCACGACAAGCAAATCAAACAAATTAACTACGATCATCAAAGACGGTCATAAAGTATATCCTTGAAATCACTCACCGACTATTTTTTATTTTTGAATTTTTTCATACAAAAATAATTTTACAAAAATCACACTCCATAAATTTACACTAAGATAACCAAATCGTGGAAATGGAATGAATGGGTGCGAGAAAATTGGATAGGAAAATCAATGCTATCCAGCATAACATATGTGCCCGATGAACACGGATACTCATAACGAATGAACTAAAAATTGTCCTTAGGTGTCAAATAATGTGAATTTATATGACACCGACTCAATCTAATCAACACGTCAAAGTCTAAAATGATTTCCACACCAATAACGTCTAAAACTATGTAATGCTTTTTCAAGACTTTGTTAGGATGTGCAAACTTGTTGATTACATTTTTTATCCGAACACCCTCATAAATAATAATTCTTTTATTTTTCTTTTGAGGTGATCTAAAACCTACTGGCCCCTTTTTTGGAATATTTATTTTTTTATTGTCGTATTATTTTTTTTGGACTCTTTTCAAATGGTGGATTTAACGATGAGTTAGTTTTGTATTCTCACAGCCCTTTTCCTTGTTCATTCATCATTTTTTCAATTTTAAACAAATTCCTCACAGGCAAGGGTTATTAAATACACTACTTTCGTTGTCGAGTTTTATCGCATTTGGTTCATTTTAAAGACATGATTGATATGGAAGCATTTCGACCAACATGTGATAAACAAGTACAATAATCAAACAAATCCGTGCAAGTGTGCATTAAAGGAGAATAAGAGTCAAACATGTAGGTAGTAATCTCAAATTATATCTTAATGACTCCAAATATTATCAAGCACAAAACTAAAATGTTGACGCATTCAAAACACTATCAAATAGTCATATGGATATGGAATTAATTGTGACTACGTCATCCTAAATGTCCATCCGTAAATGGTGTAAAGAAAATACAAAACTCCTTTTGAATTTTTTCAAAAAATTTATCAAGATAAAATATTTTTGGCCATTTCAAGTTCTTCTCAAAAATAGAAAATCTTTTTGTATTTTTCCAAAATTTTTCAACAACAAAAATCTTTTTGGTTTTTTGAAAAATATCTCAAAAACAAAAAATATAAAAAAAATTGGTACATACTAGTAATAGGCATAAAATATCAACATGAAAATCATCCTATGCTAGCAAACAAGTCTAAACCTCAACCGTTAGGTTTAGTGGAGTTTTCCAAAAGTGGTGTCATCCTATGAAAAACAACCATCATGTTATGTGAAATCTTGAGCAAAATTTTTACTTCCCCCCTAATATATGAAAACTCTCTCGCGTAATCATCCGGAGCATCATGTGTAGGTGCGTGTGTGTGAACATGTGGCAAAACTCTGTGCGATACACCACCCAACTTAAAGTAAAATTTTCTAAGGTGTACTCTCTTCTTATAATGGGTGCAAACATACACGGGCCTAGAAATACCTCTCTTAAAACATCTACGACACACTCTCCTATCCTGAATGGAACACCTTGGTTGGTTAGAATGAGAGCCATATGGATCAATCACAAACTCGAGAACTAGCTTGGGTGCAACCTGGGAAGTGGATGCACCATCATGATCTATTCCTTGTCTCTCAACATTACCCAAAGCAGGACCAAGGGGCATCTTTCCTACCTTCTTAGATGTATCCTTTAAAGTGAACTTTACCTCCCAGGCACGTATAAGATCTCGCTTTAATTGTGACACACGAGTTATAAGCTCACTCTTCTCCTGATTTACAACGATTAACTACTCACTCAAAGAAACCTTCACCTTCTCGAGTTGACTCGTCGATGCCTCAAATCCACTCAAACTCTCAATATATCTCTCCAAATCTATCACCCTAAGACATAATTCCTTATTCAACTTCTTAGTCTTTAAGGTCTCGGCGTACAAATCTCCAAACATAATCTGGAGCTCACTCTCACCCTTACTAGCGCACTCATTCTCACACACGCTAGAAACACCCAAACTGTCATCCTCGGGGGTCTCACGTGCATATGTATCCTCATCGTCGTGGGAAAAACTCATTGTGCTCACATGAATAGCTAAAAAGGCTACACACATCCCATGTGAAGATTCATCCTCGGAATCCTTCACCTGTTCTTCACTATCGCTAAGAGTGGATGGCATAGAAATCTTTTTGCCGTTTCTCATTAGCCTAGTGGGACACTTAAACGCCTTATTCCCCTTGCCCTCGCACTCAAAATATCTCTCTTTTTTCTCTTTCTCTTTCTCACCCTCTTTCTCAACTCTCTCTTTGGCCTCATCCATCTTTTTATTTTTCTCACAAAATATTTTATTGGAAGAATTTTATTTGGAAAATTTGAGAAACTTTTTAAAAATTTTCACAAGCAAGGCCATATCAAAATCAAATTCACCCTCAGACTCGAACTCACAAACTTGCCCTTTCCTTTTCTTATCTCTCTTGGACACTTCCTCTCCCTTCTTAGACTAGGATCTAAGTGTTATCCCTCTATCCTTAGGCTTGAGAGTGTCAAGAAACTTACCAATCTCATATGTATGGAGGTCTCCTACCAGCTCTTCTAATTTTAAATTGCTCAAATTACCTAAGGAATTTAAAAAAGTCACTTTAGGGATAAAACTTTTAGGCAGTGATCTCAAAATCTTTTAAACCACTCGTGCATCAAGAATGTGCTCACCAAGATTGAAACTAGTGTTGACAATATCTGACAAACTTGCGTAAAAATCATCAAAACAATCACATTAAAGCATGATTATTGTTTCAAATTGAGTAGTTAAATTTTAATGTTTAGACTCTTTAACCATATTAATACCTTCATGGGGTAAGTTGTAAAACATTCTATGCTTCTTTAGACGTCGTGCACGTCCTGATTTGTCGAAACTCTTTAGGAGTGACGGCACGAAGAATTGCACTTTGCCCACGAGAATTAAGTGTACTCTATCTAAACTCATCCTCAGTTCAGTCTTCCACGAGTTTTAAATTAGTAACATTATTTGTGGTGACAGAGGGAGGAGTGTAGCCTCTTTCACAAATAACCCAAACACGCTCATCGATTGCTTTTAAATGCGATTTTATACGGGCTTTCCAGTTGTTGATGTAAAAAACTAGATTTGATCTAGTTTATTTTAATCATAGATAAAAATGAGTAAATAAATAAGACAATATATTTTTAAAGTGGTTCAGCCTTAAGAGAATGGCCTACGTCCACTATTTTTGTATTACTGAGTTGTTTGCCTGGAATTCTCGATAAGTGATTTTACCAAGAAATTCAGCGTCCCCCTCAATGAGGAGGTTACAATGTATTTATAGCCTTCAGGCTGTACCAATGAAAGGATAATGCGCTGTTATCTAGTAGACATGGACATTTGTATGATAATAAATGAGCATTTAATGTGCAGTCATCTCCTTGATTATCCTAATTAGAGTGCTAAGCTGCTCGGACTGCCTAAGTAGCTCAGACCGCCTAAGTAGCTCGACACGCTTGAGCTGCTCGGGGTCCCTGAGTTCTTCGTGGCTTCTTAGTTTCTCGGTGATCTTGAGTTATTTGGAGTATAGGAGTTCCTCGGGTGGTTGAGTAGCTCGGTATAAGCATTTACAGTTTCCACATAGGTTGACACGCGTCTTCAAATGATAGGTCCATATCAGCAGAATAAGTTTGGTATCAACAGAAGCCCCCAATGTTTCGTAGTTGGATGTTGAAGAAAAGTATGGAACATTCTGCTGCTTAGACTTTCAGTTTTTATGGATTCTAGACAAACTTTCGTTGTATATAACTCCTTTTTTGAGTGCATAGTATCAGGCTTTTAAAGTATTTTAAATTTCCATAACCGCTTTGTTTTTTGTGCCATTTTCTTCTTTTTACCGCCGGATACGCAATCGTCCGTCCTGGTAATAATTGTTTTTCTCTATTCCCGAGGTAAAGTATTTAAGAACGGTAGAAATCCTATCGTCTTTTCTTTTTCAAATTTGTATTTTTGAATTCTTCATTTATTCTCTATCTTGTGCGTTCATTTCTTCCATTGTTCGTTGTCAACTGATTCACTCTTGTCCTGTAAGATTCTCTTCCTTCTCTTTTATTTACTTTGTTCATCATGGTTTACCTTGTTGAATCGCTTGACAAGTTTCGCTCTGAATTTTCAATTCCTTCATGGGTCATATTGGAAGAACTTTCTGAACCTTCTGACTATTTTTCTTTGGCTGAGGGACATTGGTTCCCAAATCTCTTTGTGGCCGAATGTGGCTTTTCTTTTCCTCTAAATCCTTTATGTTTGGAGTTCTGTTAGTATTTTGACGTTGTATCTGCAAAAATAGCGCCAAATACCTAGAGGATAGTTAATGGAGTTCATAGGTTGAACCAACTTCATGGAACCCGTTTAGGGATTCCAGAGATAATGTACTTCTACAGATGGGTCGTCAGTGATAGTACTTTTTATTTAAAAACTAGGTTTTTTAATAGGGCATTAGTTATCAATCTTACTAACGCCAACAGGGATTATTTTGAACATGGAGTGGTAATGAAAAATTGGCAACATCCTCCATTAAATGGAGATGATGTATATCAAGGTCCTAGATGTCCTCCTTATGGCAATGGGATAAGTTATTTTTATTTTTTGAAATCTTGTTTTCTTTTTGTTTGATAAAATGTGTCAGTGACATTTAATTTTTGATTATTTGCAGTTGACAACAAAAGAAAGTCTCCCAAAGAAACTAATGTTAATTTAAAGCATTTGAAACTTATCTGGAGTTTACACCAGTCTGTTGATGAAGAACATATTAATCAACCTCTTATTTATTGCAGTACAAGAGCTATACTTCCTCCTTCACTGCTCGTCCAGTGGTGGTTGACATCGACCAAGTACCAGCTTCTGAAACTGGTGTGGAAGTTTCCTCCTCTGAATCGAATATTCCCATTAGTAACCTAATGAAAAGAAGAAGAGCTCCTTCCTTCTTTGACAAATCAGACTCTGCTAATGTGGAGGCAAAGAAAACTAAGCAGGATGTTCCATAAGAAGGGACGATAAACATTAATGTACCCCCTCCTATTGCTGCCACGAAAGTTATTGAGAAGCCCCCTATGGCTCCGAGCAAGGCTGTGGTTATTTTTCCTCCTAGTGAGGTTATTGTCATATCACCAACCAAGATAACTTCCTTGGTGGAAAATATTCCTGCTCCTCCGAAGAAGTCAAAGAAAAGTTCCTCGGATAGACTCACTGAACCTATCTCTCAACTTTTAAATGCTGAAAGTGGTGTTCCCACTTTTATTCCTCCGAGCTCTGCCATGGGCTCGGTGAAGTCTTGGATTATCCCAAAAATCCAAGGTATTGAAGACAATCTTTCTCATGACAGGGTCACTACATTGGCTTCTCAACATATTGCCTCAGTAAGTATTACTAGTCTAGGTTTTCACTTTTCACTGCTATGTCCCTGTATTGACTCAAAACTATTTCTTTCTTCAGTTGGTAACATGTTTTAACAGTAGTCTGAAGAAGGATGAGGCTATTAAAGCTTCAAGCTCCTCGGGAGGTATAGAGGAAGCTTTTATCGGTCTAACTCAGTCCTTAAAGGACTCTCGTCAGAAATATGAAGAAGATAAAGTGGTTTGGGAGAAGCAACTCAAGTCTATTGAGTTAGAAAAAGTCAGGCTATGAATGCCTCCAAGGAATTGAAGAAAAAGTTGAAATATTCTGAGTAGAGCAACAAGGAGCTGGAAGCTAAGCTCAAATTGTCTGGAGAGGAAGTTGTTAAACTTCAGGATATTGAACGTCAGAAGGTGGAGGTTGAAAAGAAGTTGAAGGCTGTCGAGGAGCTACTTAGGGTAAGGACCTCCTCGGAGAATGAAAAGAGGAAAAAGGCTGCTAAAATATCGTCCAGTTCTGGTTGGGATAAAGGCTGGAATAAGGGTCTGGCTGCCATGAATTCGCAAATGGAGTATTCTAGCCTCAAGTACTTTAGGGATGGATGGGTAGCAGGATTAAAAGAGATGAAAATTTCTGAGGATTCTGATCTATTCCGGCAACACACACATGGACCTCCTCCCTCTCCTGGAGAAGAAGAAGAAGAGGATGAACCTATTTCAGATGAATCTTTTTTATGTCTATAGATCAAGTTCCCGTCATTCAATCGTGCTCCGAGCAACCCCAACCAACCATTACTCCTACCGAGCAGCTACTCTGGCCCACCGAGCAACCAGTCTCTTCCTCAAAATCTCCTGAGGAAGTTATAGGAAATAAAGAAAAGGTGTAGAGTAGTTTGGGTATTTTGTTATTTTATTGAATGTAACCTCAACTTTTGTATTTTCTTTTATGATGAAATGAAGAATCGAACTTTTGGTTATTTGTCTTGACTTTCTCTTCTACTTGCTCTATCTCCATTCTCATTGATTCTTTCTATCTCTTTCTCTTTGCTAGTTTATGGCCAGGATGGAGCTCCTATCGTCCCATGACACAACATTAATGAAAAAGTGCAACGATTATTTTAAAGCTGGTCATGCAGCTCTTAGTGAAGCTCAGATAATTGACATCCTTGGTCCAGATACTTCTAAACGAGCAGTCGAAGCTTACCAATATCTGAAGTGCTTGCTCGACCAAGCTGTTGCCAATAATGTAGCTTATTATGAGATGACTGAGGATCTTCAAGGAACTATAGAGGAACTCCAGCAGCAGTACAAAGAGTCCCCCATACTTTTGCAATAAGGGTACGAGAAGAAATATCAACAGTTAAATGCTGAAAAAGGGTATGATAAATTCATCTCTGCTTACGAGAAGAAAGAGAGCATTCTAAAGCTTGAGGTTGAAGAGCATAGGAAGATCTCTAAGCTATTGGAGTAGGAAAACATTATTTTGCAAGAAGAGATTACACAACTCAAGTCTTCCGCATCTTCCTCAGGGGCCATGGTCCCCATTAATGATGAAGATTTTTCTTTTTTGGAAGTAGAAAATGCCAACTTGTAAGATGAGTTAGAAACTTTGAAAAGAGCTGGACCCTCTACTTCTACTCGTGGACGAGCAAGATCTTCTTCTCGAGAATGAGCGAGAGCTGCTCGAATTTCAACTGAAGAGGCGAGGACTAAATCAGCCTTGGAGAACCAAGCATTCCAGTTGATGGCGAAGAACCAAGCCTTAGCAGAGATGTCCAAGAAGATTCTAAACCTGAACGAGAAACTTTCTACACAAAGCTCTGCCTTGGAAAATAAAGAAATTCTGGTGAAGAATCTTCACGAGCAACTGAAGAGGTTAACTTACCAATTTCATAAGCAGCCCATAGAGTTTTGGATGGCTGGTTACAATGAAGCACTTTGTCATCTTGATGCTCATTTAGAACAGTCGAACAATGAAGGGTATAAACAGGGCTGGTTGAATGCTCTTTGTGTTCTAAAATTGGAGAGAGGTCATTTCCTGTGGGATTACTATAACCCTGGAGTTTTTGATTTACTCGTGCCACCTTTCAAGCTCGACCTTAGTTGGATTCCAGCTCGGGCCATTCCTCGCTTTCTAATTTCTAAGTATCTTGATGATTATAGTCTCCATTCAAATTTTGAAATATCTCGACCAGAACACCTGCTTGATCGTCCATCTATAGTGAATGTCAGAATGCTGCAAGATCTGAACTTCATAAATTCCCCTTATAGTCTTGATGATCCTCCAGCTGGGGTAGACCCTGTGTCAAAGGCAGAGGGAAAGAAACCTATAGAATAGGATTTGTTTATGTAATGAACTTCATTCCTATTACATGCAATCTGCAATTTATATCATATGTAATTTGTTCTGGTTTTAATGAAGAAATCTTTAGTTTTATTTTCAACTTCAATTGTTATTGGTTTGAAAATATTTTATGAAATATCTCTTTTATTCATGTATGTATATCTTTGGACCGATAAAAATGTCCTGCTTGGTTTTTAAACTGCAGACCAATCGGAGTTGGTGGTATAAAATTTTTGATCAACCAGAGTTGGTGGTAATTACTTCCCGACCAACTTAGAGTTAGTGGTAATTGCTTCCTAACCAACTTAGAGTTGGTGGTAATTTGCTTCTCAACCAACTTAGAGTTGGTGGTAATTATATTGCCGATCAATCGGAGTTGGTTGTATTTGCTTCCCGACCGACTTAGAGTTGGTGGTAATTATATTGCCGATCAACCAGAGTTGGTCGTATTTGCTTCCCGACCAACCAGAGTTGGTGGTAATTTTCTTCCCGACCAACTTAGAGTTGGTGGTAATTATATTACCGATCAACCGGAGTTGGTCGTATTTTCTTCCCGACCAATCGGAGTTGGTGGTAATTTGCTTCCTGACCAACTTAGAGTTGGTGGTAATTATATTGCCGATCAATCGGAGTTGGTCGTATTTGCTTCCCAACCAACCAGAGTTGGTGGTAATTTTCTTCCCGACCAACTTAGAGTTGGTGGTAATTATATTGCCGATCAATCGGAGTTGGTTGTATTTGCTTCCCGACCAACCGAAGTTGGTGGTAATTTGCTTCTCGACTAACTTAGAGTTGGTGGTAATTATATTGTCGATCAATCATAGTTGGTCGTATTTGCTTCCCGACCAACCGGAGTTAGTGGTATTTTGCTTCTCGAGCAACTTAGAGTTGGTGGTAATTATATTGCCGATCAATCGGAGTTGGTCGTATTTGCTTCCCGACCAACCGGAGTTGGTGGTAATTTGCTTACCGACTAACTTAGAGTTGGTGGTAATTATAATGCCGATCAATCGAAGTTGGTCATATTTTCTTCCCGAGAAACCGGAGTTGGTGGTAATTTTCTTCCCGACCAACTTAGAGTTGGTGGTAATTATATTGCCGATCAATCGAAGTTGGTCGTATTTGCTTCCTGACCAACCGGAGTTGGTGGTAATTTGCTTCCCGACTAACTTAGAGTTGGTGGTAATTTACTTGTATAGTATGTAGCACTAATATTCCGAAAAAAAATTTAACTAACAAATAAAGATGGGGAAACATCACTTCATTCATATTGAAGAAATCGTATTACGTAGATATTTCCACTACTGATAATACTTTCGAAGATGCTCGGCATTCCATGCATTTTTGAATTCTTCTCCTTCCAAGGTTTCAATCCTGTATGTGCCTGGACGAACAACTTTTGTCACTCTGTAGGGTCCGTTCTAGTTGGCTTCTAGTTTATTATGCTTTTGGATGACTTTCTTCAACACATAATCCTCTTCCTTCAATTAACTCTTTTATTGTAGAACGAAGCTATTTGTTGTTGATACGCGATATTTCTTATAGCTGCTTCTTCTCTGACTTCTTCTAGCATATCCAAATCTAATCTTCTCATCAAATCACTAATAGGAGAATTGAAATTAAGTACCCTATGTGTAGGTAGACCTAATTCAACAGGTATGACAACTTCACTCCCAAATGCTAGCATGTATGGGGACTCTCCAGTTCACTACACCAAAATGGGCAAATTGTCACCTTTCAGCCGGCCAGCCTTGTCAAGGTCATTGACCGTGACAAAAAAACACGCGTTTTATGTCACGGTCATTGACCTTGACACGACCGTGACAACGAATTGTCACGGTCATTGACCGTGACAAGCCCGTGACAAATTTAATTGTCATGGTCTTGTCACGGTCAATGACCGTGACAATTCGTGTCACGGTCAATGACCTTGACACGACCGTGACAACTTTTCCAGCAAAATCACTTTCCCCCTTCTTTTTTCCCTCCCACCGTTCCCTCCCTCTCTCTCTCTCTCTCTCGACTCGACGCTGCTCTCTCTCTCTCTCTCTCTCTCTCAGGTCCAATTTCTCTCTCTCTCTCTCTCTTCCATTTATATATATATTTGTTTGTATATTTATGTGTGTATGTGTATATATATATGTGTGTGTGTATGTGTGTGCGTGTGTGGGGGGTGGGGCGGGATGGGGCAGGGTGGGGGAGGGGGTGGTGGAGGGGGGCAGGGGGTGGGGCGGGGTGGGGCAGGGTGGGGGAGGGGGCGGTGGAGGGGGCCGGGGGTGGGGTGGGGTGGGGTGCAGTGTGTGTGTGTGTGTGGTGGTGTGTTTTGGGGGAGGGGGTGGTGGAGGGGGGCAGGGGGTGGGGTAGAGTGGTGTGTGTGTGTGTGTGTGGTGGTGTGTGGTGGGGGAGGGGGTGGTGGAGGGGGGTAGGGATAGGGGGTGGGGTGGGGTGGGGTGGGTGTGTTTTGGGGGAGGGGGGGAGGGGGTGGGGTAGAGTGGTGTGTGTGTGTGTGAGTGGTGGTGTGTGGTGGGGGAGGGGGTGGTGGAGGGGGGCAGGGGGAGGGGGTGGGGTGGGGTGGGCACACCTACGCCACACACACACGCACACCTACGGACACACACACACCCCACCCCACCCCACCCCCTGCCCCCCTCCACCACCCCCTCCCCCATCATTGTGTGAATAGGTATGAGATCATAATTTGGAGGGATTCACGTCCAAGAAATAATTTGGATTCCCTTTAGGGTCTTATGTCTTGAATTAATCTGAGGGGGTGGGGGCGGGGGTGGGTGGGGTTTTGAATATTATTTACATTCAAAATAAATAATTGATAATAGTTGGATAATAATTGGATAATAATTGTTTTTATACCTATAGAACAGCTTAGATAGTGTGTGTGTGTGTGTGTATGTGGTCAATACATGAATTTCTTTTTGTATTTGAATTATCCCATGAATTTATTTTTGTATTTGAATTATCCCATGAATTTATTTGTGTATTTGAATTAACCCATTATATGAAACATACTTGAAATTAAATATAGTGCGGATAGATACTAGCATTCTAGTTCTTATGCGTACGCATTCAATAACCCTTAGACCCGTTCGAGAGTCATTACCCCTGTAATGAGATCTCTCGAATTGTCCCGTTTGGACAGTTTGAGACTGTATAATTTTTGTATAATATTCTTATTGGCTTAAAGTTGTTACTTTTGGAGGAAGTTCTGCAGTCGTATCTTAATGTTCTCTGGGTACATACTAGATTGACAAGTGTGACTGTTATTTTAATTGACCAATTGAAATAACACTCACACCTGCCAATCTACGTCGTGTACTTGGAGAACTAAGGGGATATGTTGTCGAATTTTTTCCAAATCGTAACAATGTGCATGAGCTGTTAAGTATATTACAGAAAAATGCATTCTTGAATGGGATAGGACCACATACCCTTTAATAGGATAATTAAATGATGGGATAATTAAAAAAAACATACTATAAATCTAAGTTTTGTTTACCTTTAATAGGTGTTTAGTTGTGGTAGCTGTGATGGGATATCCGAAATACAAAGAGTGGATGGGTGAGACTAATAGAATGGAGGATGTGTTTCGCAGAGGTGCTAACGAATTTGTGAAATATGCAAAGAGATGTCGTAATGATGAAGAGTTTCCGTGTCCGTGTGCTAGGTGTAAGAATGGTAAGGTGTTTGAGTGGAAAACAGTTGAACTACATTTGTTAAGATCGGGTATGCAAGATAGTTATCGATTTTGGAGTTTTCACGGTGAATTGAAAGTTCCTTTTGTCCCTGACCAACCTTCACAACATCCTTCAACAAGTAGAATAGATGAAGAAGGGGACGACGTAGATCATAATATGTTAGAGGATTTAGTTGATGATGCGTACGGAGTTTATGAAGCTGAGGAGAATGAGGTTACTGATGATGTAGAAGATTCAAGTGCTCGTGAAGATAACACGATAAAACTTGACGATGACTACCAAAGTTTAAAATTTAAGGCGACCCAACCGTTATACTCTGGCTGTGAGAAAGATCAAACAACTTTACATGCCATGGTTGGTTTGCACAGTTTGAAGACGCAGTACGGTTTGTCTGGCAATAGCGTAACGGGAATTCTGAAATGGGTGAAGGGCTTATTACCCAAGGTGAATACACTTCCAAATAGCTATCCTGTTATGAAGAACAATTTGAAAGGTTTGGGAATGAAGCACAAATCGATTCATGCTTGTGTGTATGAATGCATACTATACCGAAAGGAGTATGAAAATCTCGATCGTTGTCCGGTATGCGATGAACCTAGATATGTCCAATCTACTAGTAAGGAAGGCACAAGCTCAAAAGTGCCTCAAAAAGTATTGAAATATTTTCCCATTGGGCCTAGATTAAAGCGATTTTTCACAGTACCATGGATTGCAGAGGCAATGACTTGGCATGCTAGGGCAGAAGTAGGGGGTAATATCATGCGTCATCCTATTGATTCTACTGCCTGGCGGAGGATGAATTATGAGTATCCCGATTTTGCTCGAGAACAACGCAACATTCGTTTGGCTATATCAACAGATGGTTTCAATCCATTTGGAAATCTAAGCACCAATCAGAGTGTATGGCCAGTGATCCTAGCCCCACTCAACCTCCCTCCTTCACAGTGTATGAGACCTGAATTTTCGATGATGGCTTTATTGATACCTGGGCCAAAGGCACCAAGTGAAGACATTGATATCTACCTGGCTCCTTTGGTAGAAGAATTAAATGAGTTGTGGGAAGATGGTGTGCAATCATTTAACTCTTTTAGAAAAGAAGAGTTTACGCTGAAAGCTATGTTGATGTGGGAAATTCATGATTTTCCAGCTTATGGGACATTATCCGGATGTGTAGTACATGGTTATTTGGGGTGTCCTATTTGTGGAGAGGAGACTGAATCTCTTCGTCTATCCTCCATCTTAAAAAATGTATACCATTGCCACAGGAGGTTTTTACCCCCAGCTCATAGTTTCAGATTTGAGAAAGCTTCCAATTTTTTATTGGGCGGAGTTGAACATAGGCTACCGCCGAGACAACTTTCGGGTTCAGAAATTGAAAGTAAATCTTCTCAATGTGGCCCAAATATGCCAGGTAAGAATCCCAAATTTAAGAATGTCAAGCATAAGAAGACCCCAACTGGGAATGAAACTGAGATAAGAAAGGCATGGTCTCGGAGGTCAATTTTATTTGACTTGCCTTATTGGAAGAAAAACCCGGTGCGCCATGTATTGGATGTGATGCATGCAGAGAAGAACTTCGCTGAACATATTGTGGGTACTTGCCTTGGGGGGAGTCATTCGAAGGATGGAGAAAATGCACGAAAAGACCTTAAAACGTTAAAACTTAAACCACAACTATGGTTGAAAGAAGATAGTAGGGGAAGGACAATAATTCCCCCTGGTGCGTTTACTTTGACGAGTGAGGAAAGGAAGGTGCTTCTAGACACAATATATAATTTGAAGGGCCCATCTACTTTTTCGTCCAACTTGCAAAGGATTGTGAATTATGCTACTCATGATTTACATAAGTGTAAGTCCCACGATTGGCATGTGATCATGCAATTGGTTCCTCTATTGTTTAAGCACTGTTTCTCCAAGAACAAGGATTTGCGTAGGGCTATTATGCAAATTAGTATTACCTTCTCCCTCTTGTGTGAGAAGGTAGTGAATCGAGAACACATAGTGGCCGCAAAATTGGCTGTGAACGAAGCGATTTGTGTAATGGAGAAGTACTTTCCCCCAGCATTCTTTGACATAAGTGTTCACTTGTTGGTACACCTATGCGACGAGGCACTTCTTTGTGGTCCAGTTAGATATCGGTGGATGTATCCGTTTGAAAGATTGATGAAAGTTTTTAAAGATTACGTCAAGAATACGCGATACATTGCAGGATCAATTGCAGAGGAATACATCACCGTGGAGTCATCAATATATACTCGGGAATATATGACTGACTCTACCAGCGTTGATGACACTGATGAATTCCTCGATGATGGTGGTAATGTGATGGGAAAACGAGTGAAATTAACGAGTTTGCAACATGAACAAGTAGCTCGTTATCTATTTGACACACATGAAGATGTCGAAGAATGGAAAAAGTAAGTTTCGAATATTATAATGTTTAACATTATTTTAGATTATTTTATACATGATTAATTTTGTAATATGCAGTAAATATGAAGCCTGTGAGAACAATAAAAGACGAAAAACAGTGGTACAATCAGACAGCGAATTTAGGCTATGGTTGACACAAGAGGTAATTACAATGAAAACAGTCGTTATATAACGTTACATTACACTCATATTTTACCACTAATATAATTAATTTATCTATATTCTCAGCTCCTAAAGATGGGTGATGCGACATCAAGGCTTGCTCGTCTAGCCACTGGACCCTTGTTCGTGGCACAAGATTACAAAAAATATCGATTGAACGGTTACATTTTCGGCGCTAAAGTGTACGAGGAAAGTACAAATGTACAGAACTCGGGTATTTCATACAAGGCTCTTACTTTCTTTCGAGCAAGCGCAAAAGATAAAAACCTCGTTGAAGCTGAAATGACTTACTATGGTGTAATTCAAAATATATTTGAATTGGATTATATAAGCTTCAAAGAGGTTGTATTTTACTGTGAATGGGTAAGAGTTGAGGATAAAAATGCTTCTAAAGTTGATCCTGTCACCAATTTGATCATGGTTGACTTGTCCAAGTTGAAGAGCAACGACCACGTGAGCGATGAGCCGTTTGTTTGTGCATTTAAAAAGGTTAAGCAAGTGTTTTACTCGGAGTATATCAACAACGAGCCGTGGTCAATTGTCCAACACGCGCCAAGGCGTCTAAATAGTAGTGTGGATGACTTGGCTGCTCCTACCGAATATCAATCCATTTTTTATGATAACCCGAATTTGAAACAATTTTTCAATTTGTAATAATTATTTCAATTTGTACCGAAACATCCATTTTTAATGCTTTTACTTGATCTGCACTTTATCATTTTCACTCTTCTGTAGTTTGCGTGTGTGGAGAGGAGATTAATACATAAATATTCCAACTACATATAAGTTTTGTTTATACTAATCCATGAATATACGCTTCTTACCTTTAATAGGTGATTAGTACATAGTTATTTGGGGTGTCCTATTTGTGGAGAGGAGACTGAATCTCTTCGTCTATCCGAACACTAAGAAATACCATAATCCTATGGAGCGATGCTCTGCAAATTCCTCCCAACCGTTACGTAGCCAAACATCACCGGTTGAAGTTGTCAATTCCACTTTCCATACCCCACCACTTTCCATACCCCATTCAAAGGTGGAGTTGACAACTTCAACTGCTGATTTTTGGCTACACAACGGTTGGAAGGAATTTGCAACGCATACCTCCATAGGATTATGGTATCTCTTAGTGTTTAGATATGAAGAGAATTATAATTGACACGATTGCCCGGGGTAAATTAGTTGGAAGGAGGTGCCATATGAGCTCAAGTTAGCTGTTTGAGTGACACTACAGGTAATGTATTTATATTTATATGTCAATTTCGATTTCGATTTCAATTACAATTTATATTTATCTATATTTGAGGGGCGGATACTAATTTTACTTTATTTCAATTCAGGGGACAGGGAGTGGCCCTAAGGGTAGGCCACATATGCTCTACTTATGTGGCTACTCGGACGAGAAGGGAAGGATAAGGAGGTGTTCCCGAGCGTCGCGGTACAAAATCTCTTTTCCATGCAAATAGTTTGTAGATTTGAGATAAAATGATGGTGATGTTGTTTCTTTTTAAATAGTTTCTTATTTGAATATATATTTGCATTATCTTTAGTTTGTTCGGATATATGATGTGTGGAACAGGTACAACGTTGCTATAACAGATACAAATATACTGCTGGGCAGTGGCAGTGGCCATACTGCCCAGCATTTTTTTTTTAATTCTTCCCAGAATTGTCACGGTCATTGACTGTGACAATTTTTTTACAGAGGGTCACGGCTTTGTCACGGTCAATGACCGTGACAAACGTGTCACGGTCATTGACCTTGACACGACCGTGACACAAAACGCGAGTTTTATGTCAAGGTCATTGACCGTGACACGACCGTGACAAAAAAAGTTGTCTCGCCTCGAAATGTCACGGTCATTGACCTTGACAAGGTGAATTTGTCAAGGTCAATGACCTTGACAAATGGGCAGATTTGGTGTAGTGGTTGCTATTCGTGGTGTGGTGCGATATGCCCAGAGCACA
Organism: Sambucus nigra; assembly: GCA_949130495.1. NCBI lineage: Eukaryota > Viridiplantae > Streptophyta > Magnoliopsida > Dipsacales > Adoxaceae > Sambucus > Sambucus nigra. The sequence continues at coordinate 200,815,052 of OX422217.1, forward strand.
GATTGTAGCTCGTTAATACAATTTGCCTTTGCATCATCCAGTCATTTTTTCAAACCATTTAGCAGCGTTCTGTTTGTCACCTCGATTTGTCCATTGCTTTGGGGATGGCCTGGTGCAGAATGGACCTTCAATACATTGGATTGTTGACAATATGCAGCAAACTCCTCGTTGTCAAATTGGGTTCCATGGTCAGTGATGAACGCATGTGGTAGGCCGTATCTACAAATTATATTTTTCCAAATAAACTGATAGACTTTGTTGTATGTCATATCAATAAGAGGCTCAGCTTCCACCCATTTAGTAAAATAATCCACTGCGACCACTAAGTATTTGAATCTTCCTTTGGTCATTGGTAGTGGTTCGACCAAGTCTATCCCCCATATAGAGAATGGCCAAGGGGATGTGATGGGTGTTAGCAATGCTTGGGGAGTTCTTCGGATAGAGGAAAAGCGTTGACACTTATCGAATTTCTTGGCATAAGCTGAGCAATCAGCTCTCCTCATCGACCAGTATTACCCCTGCGTGGTTATCCTTCGTATGAGCGTCCGACCAGCTACATGGGCTCCATAAGACCCCTCATGAACCTCTTCGATCAAGTCTTTCACTTCATAGGGATGAATACATCTTTGGAGTGCTGCTATAACTCCTCATCTATATAAAGTACCATTAGTTAACACATAACGAGCAACTTTGAACTTCAATTTCTTGGCTGCTAGTTTATCAATTGGCAAAGTTCCATCTTCAATATAGGCCCTGATGGGATCCATCCATGATGGTCCCAAATTAAGAGCAATGAAGTTCATGACCAGATCTTCGTCTATACTCTGACCAACTAGAATCTCTATTGGGATTGTTCTTCGTAGCTCGGTGCGTGTAGCTGATGCTAATCGGGCTAGGGCGTTTGCTCTTGCATTCTCCAGTCTTGGTACTCTGACCAGCTGAACAATAACAAAACTCGATACCAACTCCATTGCTTTTGAATGGTACTTAATCAGTAACTCTCCCTTTGCTGCATATACTCCAAGAATCTGATTTACGATTAACTACGAATCGCTGAATACGACAACCTGCTCTGCCTTCATCGTTATGGCTAGACATAAAGCTACAATCATTGCTTCATATTCGGACTCATTATTAGAAGCTTTAAATTGAAAGCGCAGAGCATATTCCATATCGACCTCATCCGGACTTTTTAAGACAATCCCTGCTCCACTGCCTGCAGTGCACGAAGAGCCATCGACATACAAATTCCATATGGGTAACTGATCATCAAAATTTTGATCCGAGAGAGTTCATCGGTGAAATATTTGGTACTTCTTCTTATCCTCCTCCAGTACTTGTTGCTTCTCGTCAGTCATCTTTCCTTCCTCGCCTACCGAAGTAAGTTGGTCGGGGTTTAATTTTGATGATCCTGTAACATCTACAGGTTGATCAGTTTTCAAATCTTGTTCTTCGACGCCATCTTCTTGTGTAAACTCCGTGATAAATTCTTCTACTTCTTGCCCTTTGAGCGACGACCTAGGCTCATAAATTATATCATATTCTCCGAGCTCCACTGCCCAGTACATCAACCTTCCCGATTTTTATGGTTTATGTAGAGCTTGCCTTAATGGCATATCAATATACACAACTATAGTATGGGCTGGGAAGTATGGTCTCATTCTTCTGCTAGCTTCAATCAACGCTAATGCCAACTTCTCCAACCTTGGATATCTGATTTCTTCTCCTCGGAAAGCCTTGCTGGTGTAGTAGACTCGTTTCTGCACTCCATCCTCCACTCTAATCAATGCCGAGCTAACAACATTCTATGAGACTGCTAGATACAAGTATAATCTTTCTCCCATTACTGGTCAAGATAGCAAGGGAGGTGTTCCTAGGTACTTCTTCAATTCTTGAAAGGCCTCCTCACATTCATTATTCCACTCAAATGTTTTTCGGAGTGTTTTGAAGAATGGGAGACATCTATCTGTTGCTCATGACATAAATCTATTGAGTTCTGCTACTCACCCTGTGAGACTTTGCACCTCCTTTTTTGTGGTTGGAGATCTTAACTCTAATAAGGCCTTGATCTTCTCAGTATTTGCTTCAATTCCTCATTGGTTGACAATATATCCGAGGAACATTCCTTCTCGTACTCCAAATATGCACTTAGTGGGATTCATCTTCATTTGATATTTCTCTAGTTGATCAAAAGTTTGACCCAAATCAACTAGATGATTAGCAGCTTTCTTGCTCTTCGTCAGCATATCATCTATGTAAACTTCCATGTTATGACTGATATGCTCTGCAAACACCTTATTCATCATTCGCTGATATGTTGCACCTGCATTTTTCAATCCAAAAGGCATAACGTTATAACAATAAGTTCCCCCGGGGGTGATAAAAGAGGTACTCTCCCTATCTTTAAGCTTCATTTTTATCTGGTTGTAACCAGAATAAGCATCCATGAAGCTCAACAACTCGTGTCCCGAGGTGGCATCCACCAACTGATCGATTCGAGGCAAAGGAAAATGATCCTTTGGGCAGGCTTTATTAAGATCCGTGAAATCAACACACATCCTCCACTTGTTATTCTTCTTTTTCATCATCACCACATTTTCTACCCAGTTCGGATATTTGACATCTTCAATAAAACAGGCTTTCTGATGCTTCTCGACCTCTTCTTGTATAGCTTGGTTCTTTTCAGGGCTGAACACTCTTCTTTTTTGCTTTACTAGCTTGATTTCCTTGTTCACATTAAGCTCGTGACATAGGAAAGATGGGATATCCCTGGCATGTCTTCGTGGCTCCATGCAAAAGTTTGTTTTCTGCTTCTTAGGAAAGCTATCAATTCCTGTTTTAGTGAAGTATCTAACGACGCACCGATTTGAGTTGTTCGTTCCGGGTGCTCATCGTCCAGAATGACATTTTTAGTTGCTTCCACCACTTGGCCTTTTACAAGTTGCGACTCATCTCTAGGATCTAATGTTTCAATTTTTGCACCTTCATTCACTTGATATGTAGTAGTCTTTTTCCTGGATTCATCCAGTTCTTCCTGCTCGACAGATGAATAGTAGCATTCCCTAGCTACTTTTTGGTCGCCCTTCACCACTTTTACTCCAAAGTTGGTTGGGAATTTTAAACATTGATGTACAGTAGATGGTACTGCTTCGAACTTCTTCAAACCTACCCTTCCTATGATGATATTGTAAGCTGATTGGACATTTTTATCCATTACGAAAAAATGTACTCTTTCTATTCGACAAGCGGGCCATGTACCGATAAGCATATCCAACTTGATCGTCCCAAGTGGAAAAAATTTCTCGCCAGTAGACCAAGGAGGGGCCTATGATATGGCTCTAACTGGGATAGCTTTAGATTCAAACTATCAAAACATGGGTAGAACATGATATCTATCGAGCTGCCATTATCCACCAATACTCGTGAAATCACTACTTCCTTCATCCTCATTTTGATCACCAATGGATCATCATGAGGATATAGCACACCTGTGATGTCATTTTTAGAGAAACCGATGACCAGTTTATCTTTGTTCACCTTCTCTTCAGCTAGATTTATTCATTGAATGTACGAACAGGCTTGAGCCTCATTGAGGTAAGCTTTCCTCTCTGCAATAAGATCTCCACCTCCTGCATCTCCACCTGTAATAACATTACAATCAAATGATCCAAAATGAATTGAAAATACCTCACGTTCTGGTTGTCTCGGTCTTTTGGGGAGATCGGGGTCATCTTCTGGATCATCTTCATGATCCCTTTTTTTGTCATCTTTTGCCCGAAGAGGAGATTTAGACCTTTGCCTTCCTCGTTCATTGGTTCGACCACCATTTTGATGATCAACATACTTGGCCAATTTTCCTCGTCTGATGAGTGCTTCAATTTCATTCTGAAGAGCTATGCAACGCTTGGTCGTGTGACCATGATCTTTGTGGAATTCGCAATATTTGGACTTATCTCTCTTATCAGGATCTGCCTTTTATTTTTACTGGCCAGACTAGCTCCTCGTTGTTCTTGATCTCTTCCAGAATGTGATTTATGTCCACTTTCAAGGGAGTATAATTTTCATATTTCTTCATCTATTCCAATGCTTGTTTACCCTTTGATTGCCTGTTACCACCGTTGTTCTTTTGTTCCTTCTTTTCAGTTTTACCATCTTCCACCTTGGTCTCCTTAATACCTGCATTCTTCTTCGCAGCCATGGCTTCCTCAGCATTCATGATTTTTGATGCTTTTTCCATCAGTTCTGCCATGGTCCTAGGTGGATCTTTGGCTAAAGTGTAGTATAATTTATTGGGCAACAGTCCACTCATCAAAGCAGTAATTGCAGTTTTCTCCTCGTAATCAATTACTTCCAGTTTCTCGTTATTGAAACGAGTAATATAATCCTTCGTGCTTTCGCCTATCTTTTGTCTAACACTTAGCAAGTGCGCTACTCGTTTTACTGGATTTTCTCCAAAACAAAAATTTCTAATAAAGAGTTCTGCTAGCTGAAAGAAGGTCGCAATTTTCCCCTGAGGAAGGTTATTATACCACATCTGAGCTGATCCAGTAAGTGTTCCTGAAAATGCCCTGCATCACATCTCGTCTGAAACTGCATAGATGTAAGTAGCTGCTTGGTATTGTTCTATATGGAGAACAGGATCAGTTTTTCCATCGTATTTTGGTGTTACTACCGGGGCTTTGAATTTTAACGATGTGGGAAAGTCCATAATCTCTTTTATGAATGGTGTTCCTCGGACAAAAGTCCTTTATAGAGGGTTCTTGGTTTTAACCATCTCCCCTAATCTATCCTCCAACCTTTGAATTGATCCCTTCCATGCATCATTTCCTTCCTCGATCTTATTGGTTCGAGCAACTGATCGTGTTGAATTTGCCTCTTGGGATCTTTCATGATGAGCAACTGATCGTGATTGGGTAGAGCCTTCCTTTAAATCATATGGACATTGAGAGTTCCTCGGCACAATCCTAGGGGGACTTCTATTACTCCTAGGACCCAAACGATCAAAATGAGAGACTCTACTCAACCTTTCAAGATCACTTGTCCTTTATAGAGATAGAGTGATGTTTTGTTGAGTGTCTGTAGCTTGGACCGAGGAAGTCTGCCCAGGCTGATAAGAAGGGTCATTAGATCTCTCAGTACGATATGAATTTGTGCATCTGGATTGAGACTCATTTGGGAATAATGTTTGCCTTGAACGAGTATTTCTCTGAACACTTCGTTGTCCTGATTGGAATGGCACTTCGCCTTGAACGGTTTGTATGAGTTGACGCATGGTTTCTTGCATGGCCGTTTGCCCTTGAGCCAAATTAGCCATCATACCATCCAGATCTGAAAAGTTTGGGGGAGAAGAAGGATTCGGGGGAATCCCAGCATTTCGATTACTGGATTTCGGATTATTAGCCATTGATGATGAGTTATTTTGGTGAAAAATGCTAACTACAGTCGTTTCCCATAGACGACACCAATCTGTTGATGTAAAAAACTATATTTGATCTAGTTTATTTTAATCATCGATAAAAATGAGTAAATAAATAAGACAATAGATTTTTAAAGTGGTTCAGCCTTAAGAGAATGGCCTACGTCCACTATTTTTGTATTACTGAGTTATTTTCCTGGAATTCTCGATAAGTGATTTTACCAAGAAATTCAGCGTCCCCCTTAATGAGGAGGTTACAATGTATTTATAGCCTTCAGGCTGTACCAATGAAAGGATAATACGCTGTTATCTAATAGACATGTACATCTGTATGATAATAAATGAGCATTTAATGCGCAGTCGTCTCCTTGATTATCCTGATTAGAGTGCTAAGCTGCTCGGACAGCCTAAGTAGCTCGGACCGCCTAAGTAGCTCGATACGCTTGAGCTGCTTGGGGTCCCTGAGTTCTTCGTGGCTTCTTAGTTACTCGGTGATCTTGAGTTGTTTAGAGTATAGGAGTTCCTCGGGTGGTTGACTAGCTCGGTATAAGCATTTACAGTTGCCACATAGGTTGACACGCGTCTTCAAATGATAGGTCCATATCAGTAGAATAAAATTGGTATCAACACTAGTAATCATAATTAGTCCCGTATGAAAGTGACAACCGATTATATAAGTTTTCATTCGAAAACATTGCGATTTTTTAAAACTAGATTTAAAAAAAATTAATATCATAAATTTTTTCGAAAAACATGATCACTCTATAAATTAGAGAAACCCACTCTGATACTAATTTGTAAAAGTGGTGATCGCTTAAATAAGCTCTCATACCAATTTTAAAATGCTATGTTATATTGATTAAATCAAATTCGCAAATTCCAATTGTAAACTTATTTAATTAGAGTCAATTTTTAATCGAATTAAATTCAGCCCTAAAACATGCAACTATATGGAAAAAATCGAACCAGCATAAATAAATTGTTGACCCACAGATTTTCGAAAAAAACCCAGAAAGGAAAACCTTTTTATTTTACTATGCAAAAGTAAATCACAAATTACATAGCCAATGAAATCTGCAATGAATATCACGCAGATACTCACATAAACATGCAACCAAGAGTCAACAATGGAACAATCACAGTAGCCCACACGAACACGCAACTCGGAATCAGCAACGAACACCCATGAGTATTCCCAAATGACACGCAATTATCCGTCGTAGATTTATCCTCTCTAGAAGAGAAACTTTCCCAAAGATGTATCTTGGGTTCCAAAATAATTAACTAAACTATTAGGATTTTTGTGAATTGAAAAACAAAGGATTGAACCCTAAATTGCAGAAAGACAAAAGTATTCTGCGGGTATGCAATTTGTGCAGAATGAAAAATGTTGGGTCTCCTTAAGAAATAATGACTCATTTAACCCACTTTATATAAAAAAATTGAGCCAGAGGGTTAGATGAAGGTTCATGACGTTTCTGATTTTTTTTTTGCTTTTTTTAAAAAAAAATTGAACTAGAGGGTTAGTTTGAGTGGTTTTATTAACATTCTCATTTTTTTTCCAACTTAAGCCTCACTTTAAGATCCATTCAAGACTTGAATACTAGACTGCTAACATTTGATTCCACCTAAGCGATGCAATCTAGTTTGAGTTTGGTTTACATTAATGGTTCAATTTGACTTATTTGTATTCTAATTTTATTGAGTTTTTAAGTGTAGGTGGTTAAATCCCAGTGTTAAATATTCAATGCATACAAGTCTAACAACAAGTCAATCTGGATCGAGATGAATATTACACACACATAGGCAGGATGTAAGTGGTTAGGTAATACGTCCACATAGGTGTTCTACTCTTTTATTTATTTCCAATATATTTTTGGCCGAGTTTGGTTACAGTAACATCCTGTATTTTTTAGCATTTAGAATTTAATTGATTTGAGCATTTTTAAATTACATGCGTGAGTAATTTAATTAAAATAAAATATTTCATGTGTTTATTAAATATTGATTTGAGCATTTTTAAATTACATGTGGGAGGTCACCCATCTTCTTGCCTAGTTTGGGGTGTCCCTTGAGATCACCCGTGATGCCAACATTGTTGGTTAAATTTATTGTTACCAACCAACTGGAGTTGGTGGTTGCTGATATGCCGACCAATCGGAGTTGGTGGTTTGTTGATGCCGACCAAACCTTAGTTGGTTTGCTGAATATATATAGACAAAGCAATTTTCCTCACCAACAGTTCGTTGTGGATAAAATATAATCAATGCTGGAGACCTCCTTGGAACTGAATATATGATTATAAATATTTTTTCAGGTTCCATGCTGAGATAAATATAGAATATGAATCCGAATAGATATAAAGTGTCTCGCTGATCTGTCGAGGCGAAATTATATAATGCGGAACAAGAATAATATTTTCCAGAACATGAGAAAATGGCCGAGTACTTTGTCGGGCCTGAATATAAATAAGAATTACCCCGACCAACTATCCATTAGGGGTGAAATATAACAAATGTTGTAGTTCTCCTCGGAGATGAATAAGTATCTTGTTTAGGCAAAATTTTTCATAATGCCGAACAAGAATAATATTTCCCACAATATAAGAATATGGCTGAGAACATTGTCGGACCTGAATATAAATAAGAATGACCCAGACCAACTGTTCGTTGGGGGTGAAATATAATAAATGTTGCATATATATTCGAAACTGAATAAGTATCTCGTCGAGCTCCATGCTGAGATGAATCCAAATGGATATATAAAATAATTTGTGCTTGAGCAGATTTCAGAGCAATAATAAAATGAATAGTGCCTCGCTGAGGTAAAATTTTATAATGCCGAGCAATGATAATATTTTCCAGAAGTTTAAGATTGTTTCCGAGAATTTGTCGGCACTGAATCTTGTACTAGTGTAATTTAATAAGTTGCTTGAATATCTGCGTTGGCTAAATCAAATAGTTATTATCATGAGAATAATTTAGTCATCCAATCAATATATGATATGTTTTTTCTCGGGCAATAAAATATCAATTTCAAAATATGAAATAATATATGTCTGGATGATCGAGGCAAAATTGCCTGATGTCGAGAAATAATAGTTTCCAGAAGTTAAAGATTGTGGTTGAGCTTTCGTCGGGATTGAATCATATCCCTATGGAATTCTAATAAGTTGCTCGAACTCCTATTGAGACTAGTTCAAATAGTTAGTCATGAGTATAATTATTTAGCCAAACAATATATGATGTGTATTAGCATAAAGTAATAAAAATTTCAAAATATGAAATAATATGTTTTGTGCCAAATGTGTGTCAATGTGGGCAAATTTTTTTATCAAATATGTGCCTTATATAAAACATAATTATTTAATCTAGAATTTTTTGTAAAGTTATTTAAACTCCAATAAATAATCAAATATAATTTTGATTTCAAAAATATTTCATTTCACTCAACTTTAAGCAACCAATTTGAACAAAATTTGAATGGGATGTGGCATTGTAAAAAATTTATACAGCGAAGTTAAATATATTTGAGTCCAAAGCATATGTTTAGAAAAATTATTTTCCCATAAAGTCGTGTTGTATATGAATGTGGTATTATAAACCAAAATTTTTAATGTTTATTTTAACAAAGAAGTGGTTAAAATCTAAATATCCCATATGAGGGTGTATGCAAGAGAAAACCGTTTTAGTATCTCGTGTTATTTAAAAACGCAAAACTTTTTAAGAAGAGGGTTTTAGGTGAATCAAATTAAATTGGTTGTTGACGAGGAGGATTCCTCGGTGACGGTCCAATGACTTTCTTCTATGTTCTTTGATGTCGCCTATCATAAACAGATGTCTCCGATCATCATTAGGTTCCACTGACGATCAACGTTCGATGATACCGACCAATGCTAGGTGGTCAAGAATATTCATTTTGGTTCTATACTTGCGCCGAACAAGATTCGGTGATGTCGCTGGTCTTCCGACCAAGAATGAAATGCTGTTGTAATGGTGGCCACTGACCACAAGGCTGGATCTTGATGCCGACCAGCCAATAGGAGGTCGGGAGATCCTCTTGAAGTGCAATTCCTATCTCTGACTAATTTAGCTTACGCCGACCAGCGCTGGATGGTGCCAATCAATAGCTGATGGTCTCCCACTTTTGTAACAAATGCTTCTGAACAACAATAAGTAGTAGCGACCAACTGTGGGTACTGCTGACCAGCAATGGGTAACGCTGACCAGTAAAAGATCTTCTGATAAAGTTATCGATCAAGAAATGATGATCCGATGATGACGCTTAAGGGTTCCCGACCTCCTGAACTGTACCTTAGGTTTTTTTTTGTGTCGACCTATAATTGGGGTACCTCCGACCTGTGCTGACATGTAATATCTAATATCGAAGCTGACTAACAATAGATGGTCTAGATCTTTAATTGATCAACAAAATGACCTGCAGACCCAATAGACTTTGGTCGAACATTGATCCCGATCAAGACTATTTCACCGATATGCAATAGGTGCTCTTCATAAAACTCTGATGCCAACAAAAGCAAAAAGAAGTTGATAAAACTCTGGTATCTTGATCCCATGCCATTGACTAGTTAGAAGTGATGCCAAAATCTGCTGACTGTGCCGATCAAGGGATGATATCAATAGTGGGTGTTGCTGACCAATAAATAGTAGGTCGAAAGAGCCTTTAATATGTGAATTGTTCAACTGTTGAATCGCCGACCAAGAAATAATGGTCTGATGATGCTACCGACCAAGAAAATAGGTGTACTAATGAAGCCAATTGATGAGATAATTTTTCTTTTGCTTTCCACGAAACGGAAATGGGTGTCAAACGTTGGTCGGCCCTACTCGTGGGATGAGATCTTTGGCCAGCTGCTGTTTTTTGTTGATGGTTGAAACCGGTGAATCTATGAAAATTTGTTGGCATTGTTGTCGACTAGTGATAAGGTTCATGGGTGATATCCCTCCTGACATATAGCCGTAATATATTGGTCTCAGATCATGATGGATAACTCCTCTGATGTTGTAGTGGGGTTCTTGCTTTATTTTCGTCTCCCAGACGTTTCAATTGTTGATTCAGGAGATAACCTCATGGAATTCTCCATATTCTATCCGTTAGTTGTTGTAGAATGTTGGAATTGGGGGGATTGCGATTATAGAAATTTTCTCCCCAGTCAGATCACCGGAGTCTGTTTTGACGGCCAGTCATCAATTGAAGAATATATATATTAAATCAATTTATCAATCATTAAACCAATAAATCAATATTCATCTGAACAAATAAATCGTAACAAATCGAAATTCTTAGATCTAAGAGATAACCAATAAATAGAAATCATCAGATAACCAATAAATAGAAATCATCAGATCTAAGAGATAACCAACAAATATAAATCATCAGATCTATAAAAAATATGATCAGTATCCGAGAGGAAAGAGAATGGTTTTGAATTTTTACTCCCTTGTAGAAGATGTGAAATATGGGAATCAACATATGTGAAATCTCCTTCCCTGATGTAACTCATTGTATAAACGTGTTTGCCCAGAACATTTTCAAGAAGAGTCATAGATGTCTGACATTCATGGTGAAAATTATCTATAACACTGAATAGAAACATATATTTTATTAAATGAATCAAATTGATGAGAACTTTTGTAAGGACATAAATTTCCAATTGAGTCCCTGTATTATTTTGACTTTATTCCGTGAACAAAATTGTGTTTGTAATGTGTCATAGGGAGTATTTTATTTTGTCACGATCCCACTTGGTCTATAACGTATTGAAGAAATTGAAGACGTTGCGGCAAAGCTTCAAAGAATTAATCATGCCGATGTTTAATTGGTGCAAGTTTAATCGTCTTCAAAGTTAATTTCATTCCGAGATCACTCCGGTATGAATGCGTATAATTAATGGTGCTCAAAATTATTTTATAAAAGATAAGGATGTAATTTTTTATAAAGAAAAATGTTTTTAAATGTTTTAAAAGTGTTTTAATGGTTTAAACTTCGTTTTATGATGATAAGACCGAAATAGAGTTTGACTAATTTGTATCTCTTTGTTAAGAGACGTTTTTATCCGAAAGTCAAAGAAAGTCAAATTTTCGCTATGTTGCTCGAACGACATTGGATCTCGTTCAAACGAGATACAATGTCTCGCGAACGACATGCTTAAGTCGTTCGAACGAAACATTTTTCGAGGCGGTGTTTAAATCCTATTTAAATAGTGTTTGCATCATAATTTCGTAAGTGTGCTTTCTGGAAAACTGTTTTAGAAACCAGAACATTGTTTGCACATGTTTTCTAAGGTTTAAAAGTCTTAAACACATCCTTAGAGTTTGCAAATATCCGAGTTATCATTCTTATATGTTTACGTGATCTTGCTGCACCAAAGTTGTTTGTTGTACACATTGAACACAAAGGGTTTTGCGGTGAAGAAGCGACGAACATCGTGTTCGACATCGTAGACGTATCAAAGCCATATCGGAGGACACCGAGACATATGTGGAGCCGTGTGTTGTGGACAGAGATCGTGGAAGACGAAATTTCTACGTGGGCACTATTGAAGAACGGTTGAAGATCATAAGGAGTGTCAAGACCCGTGGGGATTGAGTCTTAGTGTAAGGCTAATATGTCTTTGTAAAACCATTGTTCATAGTGATTGTCTGGCTTGGGCCGTCCGAGGTTGTTTTCCCGCTTTGGGTTTTTTCCTCGTACATCCGGGGTTGTGAGTATTCTTTACTTTGATTTACTTGCTTTAATCACTAGATGCATGTTTAGGATTAATCAAGATGAAATTGGTTTAAAGTAAGAATTGGGATTTCACAACTTGGTTTGTGCATAATTAAAAGTTGGATCTTTTTCGAAGAAAAATTGGTTTTGTTGAAAACACACATATTGGGCACTCTTTCAAATTGGTATCAGATCTAGAAAACATTTTTATTTGTTTTGTGATCCCGTGTGTGTTCAAAAATGAATTCTGGATATAATGAATTTTCTCGAACTCCTGTTTTTGATGGCACTAATTACCCCTGTCACTGTTGTAGGTGAGGTCACTAGTTTAAAGCCTGTTGAGTCATGGACCGAAATTGAACAAAGACTTGCACAATATAATTCTAAAGGTCTGCACGTTATTTCTTCACATGTCACACATGAAGAATATAACAGAATTATGACTTGTGAAACATCAAAAGAGGCTTGGGATATTTTGGCACTCACTCACGAGGGCACTAGCACGGTTAGGGCGTCAAAACTTCAAAATCTCACTACACAGTTTGAGACCAGTAGGATGTTAGAGAGTGAGACCTTTGATGAGTTTTATGATAGGTTGTCCAATATTGTTAACTCGTCGTTTAACCTAGGTGAGAAAATTCCCGACAACCGTGTCATTAAGAAAATCCTTAGGTCATTGCCTAGTAGGTTTGATGCGAAAGTGACCATTTTAAACTCCTTGGGTAGGTTAGAATCAACGAAACTAGAAGAGATTATAGGTGACTTACAAACCTATGAAATCGACATGATTACCTCTAAGAAAGTGCCTAAGAAAGAAAAGGGTATTGCTTTGAAAATTCGAAAGGAGAAAATTAAAGTTTTGGATTCCGATTCCGATTCTGATTTTGAGAATGTTGCTTTGTTGGCAAAGAAATTTAAAAAATTTATTAAGTTTCAAAAGCAATCGAAAGATGCCAAGAAATTTTAAAAATTCAAGAACAACAAAGTGGATCCCACCTCTAAGGATAAGTTTGAAAAGCCTAAGAGAGATGAATCGGATAAATGTTTTGGGTGTGAGGGGTATGGTCACAAGGTTAAGGAGTGTCCCACTAGACTTAAGAAAGAGGTCAAGCAACCCATTGTCTATAGTGCCACCTTAAGTGATAGTGAACCGGAAGAGGGAGAGAATTCCCCCATTGAGCGTAACTTTACTGCATTTATGGCATGTCATGTGAGTGACGACGACAATACTCATGTGAAAAACACTTCCGAGGAGGTTTTGAGTGTATTTAATGTTAGTGAGGGTGAAGAGAGTGACGAGGAGGAGATATATGTAAAAGAATTGCAAAATGCGTTTAATGAGTTGTATGCCGAAACGGTGAAGGTGAAAAAGGCTAACTCAAAATTGCAATCTAAGTTGAATGAGCGTGCCATAGAAAATAATGATGGTTTGATTGAGGATCTTAGGGCACAAGAGAAAAAGTTTAGGGAGAAACTAGAGTTTGTGGAGAAAGAGAGAGATAATCTCCATGGTTTGATGGAGTCCTTGAAAAATGAGATTTTAGAGTTTGAGGAGACTAGGCGTTTACTCGAGTCTAGGATTCACGAGTTGGAGGAAAGGTTGAAAGAATTTTATAGAGTCAATTTTGATTTGGAGGCTAGGTTGGAGAAGTTAGATAATATCTTAGGCACCGTCCAAATTAAGGGAGATAGGGGAGGTATAGGTTTTGGTGAGAGAGTAGTTCCCATTCCCCCCGCACGTGTGAGAAACACTAGGAATGTTAGAAAAGGTCCACATAAAGGTAATCATTCCCACCACCGCTTCTCTTGCTCATTTTGGGGTAGGAAAGGTCACCTTAGGCGTTATTGCTACGACCTTAGACAAGCTCCTAGGAAGTTTAGGAATAAAGTTTCCCCGGTTCCCAAAACCCCCATGTACCATTTTACACCTACTTGGGTTAGGAAATCGGATTTAGTGGCTTTAGGAATTAAACATCATGATTCTCGTTTGGGTGCACATGATTCTTCCCATGCTAAATCTAAAGGAGGATAGTGTTGCCATGTTTGTCACATGCTAGTTTGCTTCATGGTTTATTCATTGCTAGTATTATGACATGTGTATCATTTTGTATTATAGTTCTCTTTTGTTTGAGTCTTCCTTAAAAAATACAAAAAGATTTTGTTTTTGAGAAAATTTTTGAAAATCCAAAAAGATTTTTCTTTTCTTTGAGTCAAAATATGTTTGAAAAGCCAAAAATATTTTCATTTTTTTTTTGAGTTTACATGTTTGATATGGCATATTGGTGTTCTTGGACCCCCCCATCGTTTCATTATCCACGTGTCTAGGACATTTGGTCATTATTATCGATGCTTAGAATGATCTTAACCATTGTTTATATGGGGTTGTTTCGAAGTTGATATGCATCTTGATTCGACTTTGTATATTTGCCAACATTGAACACATGCACGAGTTTATATGGATGTTTGACTTCTCTTGCATATTTGAATTTGGTGAGGCGTTCTTATCTCAATCTTGTCATCTATGAGTAAGTAAACTTAAGGAGAAGGGTTCATGTAATAACCGTTTTTTCGTGAGGATTTGAATTAAAAAATGATGAGTGATTCATGGGAAAGGGCTACGAGAGTTTAAAATTAACTCGTTGTGAAAGCCACCATTTAAAAGAGCCCAAAAGAAAAAGCAAAATGCTAAGAAAAGGGCCAATAAGATTTTCTCTAAGTTGAGAATGCTAGAAACCTCAAAAGATCTTGAAAAAGTATGTTTATATGAGGGTGTTTGGTTGAAAAAATTTAAACGGGTTTGCACAATTAATCCTAATGTTGAAACATTGCAATTTGACGCTATTGTTAGTAGAATCGTCAAAATTCTGGATTTGTGTGCATGTAGTATGTTTAGTCCATTAAGCTCACACTTTAATTGTCATTTGGCTATGATAAAGTTTGATGATTTATCGCTATCAATTAGAACTTCTTGATCGTTTCGATGTGTTGGAATTGTGACTCATTTGTTGTAGTTTAGTGCCCATTCATTCCATGTCCATGTTTGAGCACATCGGTACTATGTTTGCATGTAACTCACATTTTTAGTTTTTATGAGTTTTTACGTTTTGTGCAAAAAGCCTCCTGTTTTAGAACTGTTTTGCTTCTGTCAGTCCCTTCCTGGAATTTTTTGTGGAAATTTTTTCACTGGGAAATACTTTATAATATTTCTGGGAAACTGGGAAATTTTGGCAGGTCGCGCGAAGTCGTTCTAACGACATTGCATCTCGCGCGAACGACTTCTGTCTTCGTTCAAGCGACTTCCTCATCTCGTTTGAGAGAAGTACTTGGCTCATTCGAACGACAGGGTGATAAAATTGCTTCTGATTGGTTTACAGTCCTCAGGTTCATTTTGATATTTTTTTAGTACTGCGGGAAGCATTTCTCGACTGTTTGGTTTATATGCAGGTTCTTTATGCTCCAAATTGGTATTTTGCATATATGTCCGTTTATCACACTTGATTTGATTCGTATACTCTTTGTGTGGTTCCTTGTTTATTAGCTACTATTTTGACATTACATGATCTTGTTTAGCTGGATTTCTCATGTATATCTAGCGGCTTTCATTTTTTAAAAATTGGTATCCACTTGATTCTATTTGGTATCATTTTCTCATGCTGGATATTTCATCTTGGTTTATCTTTTCACCGGATTGTCTATTCGAGACAAAAAGGGGGAGAGATTTGGTATGTGATGTAGGGGGGGATTTGTTGAGCGCTTATATTTATTTTAAATTGGTAACAAATTGGTTTCAAATAATTTCTCACATGTTTCAAATGATATGCTTTTATTGAATATATAAATTGGTTTCATTTTTTCCTCCATACTTCACTAGGTATCTGTTTATCTGTTTCATGTGTGTAGGTATGCTTTCAGCGATTCAAGATTTCAACTCTACATCACATTCAGACAGTTGATGCTTGTCGGTGCTACATATTCTAGTCCGTGTCCTGTATTTTGATTTTGGGTTTATGGGATGGGATTTAGGCGTCATACGACTTGACGGCCCGGTTAGGCATTTCACTGGTTTAGTTTTGTCCCGGAATAGTCAAAGGGGGAGATTTGTAAGGACATAAATTTCCAATTGAGTCCTTGTATTGTTTTAACTTTATTCCATGAACAAAACTGTGTTTGTAATATGTCATAGGGAGTATTTTATTTTTTCACGATCCCACTTGGTCTATGACGTATTGAAGAAATTGAAGACGTTGCGGCAAAGCTTCAAAGAATTAATCATGCCGATGTTTAATTGGTGCAAGTTTAATCGTCTTCAAAGTTAATTTCATTATGAGATCACTCAGGTATGAATGCGTATAATGAATGGTGCTCGGAATTATTTTATAAAAGATAAGGATGTAATTTTTTATAAAAAAAAATGTTTTTAAATGTTTTAAAAGTGTTTAAATGGTTTAAACTTCGTTTTATGATGATAAGCTCGAAATAGAGTTTGACTAATTTGTATCTCTTTGTTAAGAAACATTTTTATCCGAAAGTCAAAGAAAGTCAAATTTTCGCTATGTCGCTCGAATGACAATGGATCTCGTTCAAATGAGATACAATGTTGCGCGAACGACATGCTTAAGTCGTTCGAACAACACATTTTTCGAGGCGGTGTTTAAATCCTATTTAAATAGTGTTTGCATCATAATTTCGTAAGTGTGCTTTCTGAAAAACTGTTTTAGAAACCACAACATTGTTTGCACATGTTTTCTAAGGTTTAAAAGTCTTAAACACATCCTTAGAGTTTGCAAAGATCCGAGTTCTGCACCAAAGTTGTTTGTTCTACACATTGAACACAAAGGGTTTTGCGGTGAAGAAGCGACGGACATCTTGTTTGACACCGTAGACGTATCAAAGCCATATCGGAGGACACCGAGACATACGTGGAGCCGTGTGTTGTGGACAGAGATCGTGGAAGACGGAATTTCTACGTGGGCACTATTGAAGAACGGTTGAAGATCAGAAGGAGCGTCAAGACCCGTGGGGATCGAGTCTTAGTGTAAGGCTAATCTGTCTTTGTAAAACCATTGTTCATAGTCATTGTCTGGCTTGGGCCGTCCGAGGTTGTTTTCTCGCTTTGGGTTTTTTCCTCGTACATCCGGCGTTGTGAGTATTATTTACTTTGCTTTACTTGCTTTAATCACTAGATGCATATTTAGGATTAATCAAGATAAAATTGGTTTAAAACAAGAATTGGGATTTCACAACTTGCTTGGTGCATAATTAAAAGTTGGATCTTTTTCGAAGAAAAATTAGTTTTGTTGAAAACACACATATTGGGCACTCTTTCAACTTTTGAAGTAGATATGGGTCAGAATTGTGATTTCCAGAAGAGATAAAATTGTTTCCATCAGTTTCACTTTTCCTATTCTCTGATTAAAAATATGATGGGAATTGAGATAAAATTGTTTCCATCACTTTCACTTTTCCTATTCTCTGATTAAAAATATGATGGGAATTTGAATAGTCATCAAAGATCTTTCAAAATTCGTTTCAGAATCAATCAACAATGAAAATTATCAAATATTACCATCTTCGTATATATTGGTATATGTAATCATTATAAATGTTTATTCCATGATATAAAATTTAAACTTGAGAATCAAGACAAAAGTTATGATTTATGAAATCCACCATTTGACATATTTCTCCATAAGAATTAGTCTAAAAGTTATGATTTTAAAATCATGATATGCAATATTTTGCAGATTTCATAAATAAAAATTGGACAACGAATTTATGTATACAAACATAAAAATCATGACTAAATCAAAAGATGTATGTATAATTGATTATACGTAGAGAAAATAAAAAATTAGCTTTTGATGGAGAACAATGCTTGTAACACGTTCCCATAGACGGTGCCAATCTGTTGATGACTAGAAATAACATCTATGTTATCTTATCGGCTTCAACAACAGATAAAAATCAAGGTATGAAGATGATGATTGAAGATGAAACGGCGATCATATCAAACACATAAGAGTGAAGTGGTTCGACAATGAATAAAGCCTTCGTCCACTGTTATTTTATTTCCAGGGGTTTACAATAACACAATATATTGTAGAGAGAGAGAGAGGTGTGTAGAGAATTGCTTTCTATCCAGATCCCCCTCTATGATGGGGTTACAGTGTATTTATAGCCTTGAGGCTGTCAATGTGAATAGACAACGTGTTGTTATCTAGTAGGCATATACGTCTATACAGTAGAAATGTTCATTAAGGCTCATTAAATGCGTTGTTATCTTCATTAATGCACATTAAATGCACAGTTATCCTTTGATCTGCTTGGCCAGAGTTGCTCTGCACACCTTAAGTTGTTCTGCACGCATAGTTGCTCTGCACGCCTTGAGTTTCTCTTCACGCCTTGAGTTGCTCTTCATGCCTTGAGTTGCTCTGCACACTTTGAGTTGCTCTGCACGCCTTATGTTGGTTGGTATGCCGACCAAATCTCCTCGGGTGCCGACTAACTCGCCTCGGGTGCTGACTAACTCTCCTCGGGTGCCGAATAAGTATAAATATTGCCACGTAGGATGACATGTGTCATTTTCTGACTGGTCCTCCTAAATGGAGAATTTTTGTGTCAATAATAAAGGCTTCTTATCTCAAATACCCAAAGACAACCATAGTAATCATGGTTTCACCAAATACCTAAACCAAACAAGAGAAACACTCATGTTTACCAAGATCATTGATTGGTAAACTATTTTTTGTTAAATCTTAAACAAAATGATGAATATGACATTAAACATACTGCATAATCTTCCAAAAAGAAAAGTGAATGCAAGAAAAAAAAGTTATAGACCTTCTCGGAGATCTACGATGGGCGCAGAAGTAAGTATCGGACCGCCGTCGTTCGTCATTCGTCGATGAGGGATGACGGAGGTGAGGGAAGAGGGAGGGATGGGGCAAATGCAGGGATGAGGGTGAGGGATGAGGGAGGTTGTTATGAGGGAGATGTTTCGAGATGAGGCCTTGTGATGATTTTTTAGATTAGGGTTTTTGATATTATTCCTCGTTTCCCTTGTTTATTCTTATACATTTGTATATATATTCATAATTCGGGTATCCCCATGGGGACCCGAGGTTATACCCGAAACCGATCTAAAATTTTTGGGAATTTTTATAACTCCGCGAACCCTCCCCGATCCTCGAAACTTAATCCCCATACCCTAACCAATAGGTTTGGGTATCTACGGGGACCTGAATTTTCGGGGAAAATTGCCATCCATAGTTAATGTAACACGAAATCTAATATCTGCGCTTAAAATAATGAGAAAAATGTTAATTTTTGAAGATGAACATGTATGAAAAGTAAATCTAGGTGTTATATGAATAAAATGAGAATTTGATATTGTTTAATGTAAACTCTGAGATGATTTGAGGATATATCACGTGAGAAACTATGTAAACATTATTACACGAAGTCTGGTTAACTTGGTTGAACATTTGGAGGAGTTCCATAGAGGCTGGGTTATGTAGATACGGCTAAAAAATGCATCTAGGGAAGACGATCACAACAGGTATCGATCGCTCGATCAAGGGATGTCGATCGATCGATGGATGGATCGATCGATATATCAGTTTTGTCGATCGATCGACCACTGCTGAAAAAGGGATTTTTATTTATTTATGTGGTTTTCTTTGCCAATAATTATGGGGGACTTTGGTAATGACTTATAAACTATATGAGGAATTGGAGAATATGAGTAAACTCATAGTTAAAGCTTGGCTTAGTCTTAATGAGGGTAAAATGATATTTGGACCGACAAAATGAAAAATTGTGTTAAGTATCGAGAATTTAAAATCGGGTTATAAGAAGCGTAGATGATAACCCAAAATTTATACCAGTAGGTTAATGATGTATTAAGTATTGAAAATACTTAAGGGTTAACTAGGACTCTCTGCGTAGTGAATGATACTCGAGAAATTAAGAAAATAATATGAGGTGTGAATCATTAGTACGCTGGGTATTCGGGACATACGAAAAACATACTGGTTATATTCATAAGTTGTGTGTATACCTATTATGTGCATCTTATGTATGTAAGCATACCTATGCTACCTGCTATCACGAGAGGTTACGCGCGATGGGAAATCCCACCTTGGCAATGTTAGCGAGGCCTGAATGTGTGCCCCAGAACATAAGACTTATAGCTGAGTACTATTTGTGCGCATGATAGTGTGACTGGTCGTTTGGGTGTGTTAAGTATGTGCGTAGTCCAAAGGCTTAGGTCTATGTTCACCTACATTGTGTGTTTGCTTGATTTGCGGTTCGAGGGGGATTCTGAATCGGTAATCCTTGATGTGGTACGTGAGGTGCATGAAATCGATAACAGAGTATACACGCATCGCGGTTCTCATCCTAGGGATGCTATAGTTCTATATATAAATAGCGTGATATATATACATACACGTGTGATTTGTTCTACTTTGGTGTGGTAGTATAATATATATATATATATATATATATATATATATATATATATATATATAGTTTATATCTAAAGTAATTTATGTAATAGACACTTGATTAATAGTTCAAATATAATATTCAGCTAAAATTGATTATGGTTTTAGATTAACGTATCGTATGAGCAGTACGCATGAGCTAAGCTTATTTGTGGTTAAATAAAATCTTATTGGGATTAGTTAGGCTGGGTAGCATAACTAGGTGGGTTTAATAGGAGACTTTAGGTGTACACTATAGTTGAAAAATGATGAACTCAAGGGAATGTTCGCGAAACTAACATGTGTATTATAACTTCTCTTATTACATTTTAAATGCCAGCTAAATATTTTTCAAAGGCTTTGGGCTATGACCCGTATGAAATCTATTTTCAAAACTTTTAGTTGTCTAGCCACAGGGATGCCAGACATGATGATTTATTCCAGGGATGCATAGCTGCAGCACTTGTGGAGGCATGTAGGACTTAATTAGACACTTTAGTCATTTCATTCCTAGTCTAGGATTCATATTCAGTTATTTAAGTTGGGCATATTGCCCATTTAGTTTAAACTTTTATTTGGATTTACTCTTTTCAGTTGAGACTCTGTACATAGAATCATTTCCTTTCAATTAGATTTATGGTTTGGATGTTGGATTTGGAGCTGATGGTTTATTCAACATCTACTTATTTATTTATTTTATCCAATGATATTCTAGACTTCAGTTATTATGAGAATGGTTCATATTATTTTTTATTTTTCCATATTATTGTATGTTAACGAAAGATAAAATATAACATTGGCTTATATTAACTTAGGTGGTTATTAATTTTAAAAGTTTTCGACAGTGATGCTAAGAATGAACCAAATGAGATTCTTATTTATTTTACTATAG
The DNA here is from genome assembly GCA_949130495.1 of Sambucus nigra. NCBI lineage: Eukaryota > Viridiplantae > Streptophyta > Magnoliopsida > Dipsacales > Adoxaceae > Sambucus > Sambucus nigra. The sequence goes on from OX422217.1 coordinate 200,836,575, forward strand.
AACTGATCACCAGTGATTAAAATAGGCAGGGTGTCACATATGGTATCAAAGCATGAGGTTCTAGTGTTCATAGGATCTGTGCGGCTTACTATGATTTCAACGTAGCGTCCTTTTATATAGAGCCATATTATTAGGACTATCGTATTTATATTGATGTATCCGAGACTGCATTCTTCTGATATTATTTTTGTATTGACTGTGAACTCATATGATTCGATCTAATTTTAGATGATACCCAAGAGAGGACAATCGTCTAGGCCAGCGGTGAGATTTAATGAGTGGGAGGCTCAACAGGAGTCACAACCACCATAAGGGACGGTAACGACCACATAGGTGGCCACTATTGTGGTACAAGCACTTAATGCTACTATGCCTACCATGGAACTTCATTTTCCTCAGGCCCAACAACAACAGCTAGTGACGTCGGTTGTCTAGGCACATTGAGGGCTGTCTGATTGTCCAAGAGTGAGGGAATCTTTCGAAAAGATCCACCACCAGAGTTTCAGGGTAGTTCTGATATGATCCTTGCATATCAGTGGAAGAAAGACATTCAGTGCCACCTTCGTATGGTTGAGTGTAGTGACCCTCAAAAGCAGATATTGGCCACATTTAAGCTTTTAGGATAATCTTTACAGTGTAGGAGTTTATTACCACTTATGAGGAGAGATATGTTCTGCCTATTACTGAGTTTTTGATGCGATTTTATCGCAAGTACTTTCCACTAACTGTTGAGATGGATATGAGGAAGAAGATTAATGTGGTGGTTCAGGGTGACCCTTATATAACAGAGTATGAGGAGGAGTTTAACTGTCTGGATAACTTTATGCCCAACGAGGAAAATAAAACATTAAAGTTCATAGATGGATTCTCCTACAGGAACAGGCAACACTTAATTGGTAATCCAGCATTGAGGACTTATACTGAGGTCGTCAATGCCACACTTCTTCACTGTCATGATCATCACTTCCATCTGAAGTGAATCAAGAGAGGTGTGAGACTATCTAGCCAGGAAAGGCAGGAGGGAACGGTGCTAGTGGGTCACCGCAATAATAGATGAGTAGGCACTAGGCGTAAGATTTCTGATAGGGTGATTCGGCCATGAGATTTAGATCAGAGGGTTACCGACCAAAGGGTAGTGGATTCAGGCAGAGACAGTAGGGTCCTCATAAGTAGTAATATGTTACTAGGGCCTCTAGGGCCAAGGGAATAATGAGGAGGCTAGCAGGGTCGGGGCCACTAGGGCTAGCATCAGGAACAACCTCGACAGGTCCATCAGGGTTAGAGGCAAGGAGACTTTTTGGTTCGTTGCTTTACTGGTGAACAGACGGGTCACAAGAGGAGAGACTGTCCATAACAGGATAGAGTACCATGGCAGGGTGCTCAGTAGGGGCAACAGGCACAATTACCCCCTGCTGCAGTAGATCCACCATCCCAATAATAGCAAGGGTAGTTATAGTATGGACGTGTCTATTATGTCCAGGATGTAGTCATACCATAGGCACCACAAGCACCACCAGCAGTAGAGGGTAGTTTTCCAATTCATGGGCATCAGGGTAGGATTTTGTTTGTTACGGGGGCGTCATACTCATTTATACTAGATTTCCACGTGCAGCTGGTCTATTAGAGATAGCCGATAATCTTTTTATGTGTGTAAATTCAACTTTGGGCAATGAGTTGCTTCTACACTCGATCTATAGGGGTGTAGATATTGACATTAGGAGACTATGTTATCGACCTTCTAGTGTTAGATGTGGAGGGTTATGATGTCATCGTGGGCATGGACTAATTAGCAGGGTACATGGTGACGGTGGACTGCTTCAGGAGGACCATTGTGTTTTTCATTTCGGGATAGGAGATGTTCCTCATGGTGACGCCTCTTCCTTAGGGAGTGTCGATCAAACACCCGTACTATATTGAGAAGGAGACTTCAGAGTAGGTGATTATCTCCTTGGATTCGATTCCAGTGGTGGAGGAGTTCAAGGGTGTGTTCTAGGAGATACCTCGGTTGTCGTCAAGCTGATAGATTGAGTTCGTCAATGACTTAGCATCGAGTACGAGGTCGATTTCCTGTGAACCTTATCGAATGGATTCTTCAGAGATGCGGGAGTTGAGGCAGCAAATTCAGCAACTTTTGGGGTAGGGTTTTATTCGACGGAGTACATCACCGTGTGGTGCGCCGATGTTGTTCGTCAAGAAGAAGTATGGGTTTCTTCGTCTGTGTATTTATTATAGGGAGCTGAATAAGGTCACGATTCAGAATAAATATTTGTTGCCTAGGATTGATGACCTATTTGACCAGTTGAGAGGAGAAACATACTTCTCTAACATAGATCTGAGATCAGGGTATCATCATTTTCCCATTAAAGAGGATGGCGTCCCTAAAACAACATTCCTAACGCGGTATGAGTCGTATAAATTCAGGGTGATGCCGTTTATGCTAACCAATGTGCCAACAGTGTTCATAGATCTTATGAATTAGGTTTTTAGAGAGTTTCTTAATTAGTTTGTGATTATATTCATAAACGAAATTGTGGTTTACTCTCGTTTGGAGGATAAGCATGCAGAACATCTGCGTATGTTTCTGCAAACATTACGAGATCATCAAATGTACACTAAATTAGAGAAGCTTGGATTTTGATTACGGGAGGTACAATTTTTGGGCCATATTGTGCCCAACAGGGGCATTACTATTAGTTTGAGTTAGTATCGACGGTGAGGAAGTGGGCACAACCCACTACACCGATCGAGGCTCCCAATTTTTTGGGGTTGGACAGATACTATCATCATTTTAGTAAGAATTTATTGAAGATTGTGGGTCTATTGATGAACCTAACTTGCAAGGGGGTGCCGTTTGTTTAGGATGACCACTATCAGTTAGATTTCGTTGAGCTAAAGGACAAATTAACTTCAGGACCCATTCTCGCATTGCCTAGGGGAGGAGTGGAGTACCGTGTTTATAAAGGTGCATCCTTTCACGAACTTGTAGGGTATATCATAGCAGGAGGAGAGGGCTATATCTTATGCTTCTTGCAAGATTAAGCCCCACGAGAAGAATTACCCCACGCATGACCTTGAGCTTGCTACGGTTGTATTTGACTTGAGGATTTAGAGGTATTATCTCCTGAGGGAGCAATTTAGCTTTTTCGCGGACCATAAATCACTTAAGTATATATTCACGTAAAAGGATCTGAATATGAGGGATAGGAGATGGTTAGATGCCATGAAGGATTAGTAGTTTTATATTCAGTATCATCATGGGAAGTCTAAAGTGGTGGCAGACGCGTTGAGACAATGGCCTACTAGGGAGATGACAGAGGTTTGGAAGGCGGAGTGGAGGGAACTTTGACATGATGATGAGGTCACCAGAGCTTGTATGTTCGTATTGGCTATTACTCTCGAGATTGTTATGCGGGTGGTGAAAGCACAGGCAGGTGATCGGTTTTGCCAGAACAGGGTACACCACTTATTAGCAGAGGGGACAAAGTCCTATTCGATCAGTTCTAATGGAGGCCTTGCACTTTAATAGGAGATTTATTGTTCTGAAGGATGAGGATTTGAGACACGCAGTGATGACATATTCTCATAGGTCGAGGTTTACTTTACATCCCGATGGAGATAAGATTTAGCATGATATGCGTAAGCAGTACTGGTGATCGGGAATGAAGCAGGACATATCGGAGTTTGTTTTGAAGTGTGTTACCTGCCAGCTAGTGAAGTTAGACCACCAGAGACTGACAGGGATGTTATAACCACTAGAGGTCCCAGTGTGGAAGTGGGAGAGTATCTCTATGGGTTCCATTAATAGATTACCAATACCGCAGAGAGGTCACAACTCCATCTGGGTAATAGTGGATCGTCTTACAAAGGCGAACCATTTTTTACCTGTTCGTACAGATTATGAGATGAGGCAATATGTGTAGTTACTCATCACAGATATAGTGAGGCTGCATGGGGTTTCAATTAATATCGTGTCTGATCAGGACAAAATTATCCTGTCTCACTTCTAGAAGAGTTTTTTGGAGGCTATGGGGACAAATTTGCATCTGATTATCGCGTATCACCCACAGACGGATGGATAGACAAATTGAGTAAATCAGATGTTGGAGGATATGCTGAAGATTTGTATACTCGACTTTGGGGGAGGATGGGAGAAATATCTTCCATTGGTAGAGTTTGATTATAATATCTCCTACCAGTTTACTATCGGTATGGCGCCATTTGAGGCACTGTATGGACGACCTTGTCGTTCACCCGCTTGCTGGTTAGAGGTGGGGGATAATAAATTGTTAGGTCTAGAGATGATTGAGGATACGATTGTCAAGACTGGGCTTATTCAGGGGCGCAACTGTATAGTTCAGGATAGGTAGAAGATCTATGTCGACACAGACAGGAGGCACATAGATTTGGAGATTAGCTACCAGGTTTTGGTACGAGTGTCTCCTAAAAAGGGAGTCATGAGGTTTGAAATGAAAGTGAAGTTAACATCGAGGTATGTGGGACCTTTTCTAATTATCGGGAGGGCGGGACCAGTTGCATACAGGCTGGGCTTACCAGAGAACTTGTAGCGGATTCACGATGTGTTCCACATGTCGTTACTGAAGAGGTACCAGAGGAGCGAGTGTAATACCCACACTTTTTATTACGCACTTGTACTTCGACCTATTTATATGTCAAAGTGCCATTAATAAAAAATCTACATTTGCATGTCTCACATGAGAATTTATTTGTGTTCATATGGTTTATTTAACCACCTTGGTAAAGTTTTACGCAATTTGGTCAATATATATATATATATATATATATATATATATATATATGTGTGTGTGTGTGTGTGTAAATAAGTAAATAAATCATTTTTCGTCAAAACAATGAAAGTGCTCAGAAAAATCTAAAACATTGCAGACAAATATAAAATTTAATTTGAACAACTTTCCCTTCTTCGTCATCCTAAAAAAATTTAATTAAACCCCGTTTTAGACGGATTTATGTCAAAATTATAGTAAAAAAATTATTTTAGGTGGTGTGATTGGCTCATTTATTGGGTGGTTGGATTTTGTATTTTCCAAGTTGGGAAAAAACACGTTTCACTTATATTTTCAAGCTTAGGAGACTTAAATGAGTCAAAATATTAAATAGGGAAGCTTAAAATTGATATAAATAAGGGTGAGGGGATTCATGAACGTAGTAAACCAAAAAAAATATAAACTCCTCCATCTTCTTCATCTCTCTTATATCCTCAAGGGTAAAAATACTTCTAAATTTCGTAGCTCACCCTTATACCCATATTCTCTCTCCTCAAACTCCATTAAAGAAGCTCAAAACTCTATTAAAACATCACACAAGGGGTGGGGCAACTTAGTGTGGCTTGAAAGCTTGATTTTGGGAGCATAGGAGTGGAATTTAGGAGCATTCTAGGAGGACTTGAAGTTTTCTTCTCCAAAGTTATTACCTCTTCATAAATCAAGTAGGGTTTTCCTCTTCCTAAATTTATATTTTCAAAAGCTTAAAACACCCATGTTGATGAAAGATGATTCTTGTAAAAAAAAGTTGCTAGTTCTTGTATTTTCTATTATGCAAATCCATGCTTTTATGTGTTAAAATGAACTAGCTTTGTTGATTAAATTTCATAATATCATGCTTGTATAAATGAATGATTAAAACATGAAAATTGTTAAAAAATGTTATAATCATATACTACTTGAAAATGAATGTGTAGGATGCATATGCATGGATTTCTTAGGTGGAAATCCTCATTCCATGTGAATATACTTGAATAATTTTTTTAGCCATGATAAATGACATGTTTTGAAATGAAATAAATAGATTTTTGAATAATTTTTTTATCCATGATAAATGATATGTTTTGAAATGAAATAAATAGATTTCATCATGTTTTGAAAGACTTAAAATGGTGTAGAAAACTCCGTTAAAACCTTATATTTGAACCCTACATTAAAATGGTAATTTTAATAATTAAGTTTATGATTAAATGAGTAAAATATTATAGAAAAACAATAAGGTCTTATAAAGATACGTTTTCCCTTGAAAACCCATTTAAAGGATGCATTTTTGGTGTAAAAATGGCATAATGGAAATTTTGGTAATTATGTGAAAAACTAGTGGAACATAATGTTTCTTTACTTTAAATGCTAGTAAAATCATTTGAAGGTACTAAAAATGTGTTAATGCATTAATGAATAAATAGGGTAAATGATGATTGGATGATTAGTGTTCAAAGTACGATGTTGGCCTCCTCAGCTATTTTAAAAGTAAGGCAAATAATGAAGTAAAGAAGTAACACCGAAAGATTAATGCGAGTACTTCGGATAATGTGAATATTTGGAAGAATGTGAATATATGAAAAGATAATGATATTCGAATGTTGCCGAAAAGAATAATTAAGGAGGGCATGACGTCCCTAGTGGTTAAAGACCCCAAACAACCTGCCCAGTGTAACATATGTGTGCTCGATACCGATGGTGAAAGGTCGTGAAATCATGGATGGTGGTAAATCCCAAAGTAATAAAAGTAATATTCAAGAATGATTGGGAAAATGAATGGATTAATGAATTTGAATAAATGGATCTTGTTAAATGACAACATAGTTGGATTAAAAAGTTAAGTCTCTAGTACGAGACATGAAAAATACTTAAGTGTGAGTTGGACATATAGCCCGAGTGCATTACATGTAGTTATATTAACATTTAATGAATTGGAATTTATTTTAAAAAATACCGAAAGACATTGTATATGTATAGTATTTTGATTATCAAATTATTGCTTAGTATTTCCCACCCTACTGGGCATTCGCTCACCCCCTTACTTTTCCTCGCCCCAGGTACTTCAGTTGGTGACACTGGAAAGGATCTCGGTAAGGATGCGAGGGTGTGACTTGACGTTAGACGCTCTATTGACCATTTCATAATATGTTTAAGATTTATATTTGTATCGCTTTCATTAATATTTTGGAACTTTATTAAGGGATTTGGACTATTGTGTTGTCTTACTCAATGAACTTTATTTCGATAGATTAAGTGTGGTATTACATGGTTTTTCATGGACAAATTCATAAGTTGAATTTATTAGGCATGTCAAACGTTTATTCTTTTTAAATTAAAATTTGATAAATGAATATCATGTCCTTAAATCAATTAAATAGATATTTTTCTTAAATAATAAAGTAAACTTTTTTCCCCTCCCCCCTTTAACACCCCAATTCGGATTTGGGTTATTCCAACAGTAATCTAAATCCGGGTCGGGGCATTACAGCGAGAATGCTTATTGGCATGTTTCATTAGAGGAGATAGACTTCAGCCAGATATTTCATACGAGGAGAGACTAGTTTCTATACTTGATCGTAGTGAGCGTAGGCTGGGGTCTAAGGTGGTACCCTTGGTTTGAGTTCAGTGGGGGCACCATAACGTAGACGAGTCGACTTAGGAGCTAGAGGATGATATGCGTGAGTAGTATCCAGAGTTATTTACTGAAGTTACATCCCAATTTCGAGGGCAAAATTCCTATGTAAGGGGAGAAATATGTAACACTCCATTTTTTTAGCATTTCGAATTTAATTAATTCAGGTATTTTTAAATTACAAGTGTGCAGTAATTTAATTAAAATAAAATATTATGTTTGCTCATTAAATATTTATCGAGAGAGAGATTATGATTAATATTTATGGAATAAATTTATTAAGTATGTAGTAAATAACACGTGATAATTATAATATGCTGTAGTCAATAATATCGATGGGACTATGCTATATCTCAACTGGGAGTCGTGTGTATGCTATGTTAAGTTTGAGATAGGAAATTTATGTAGAGTGACTTGGATGGAGATTTTGAGGTCACGATTGATTCCTATGGGTTGAAATAGGCGGAATAGAGTACCCGAGTGTATTAATTGGGTCCCAGGGAATTTTTAGATCAACTTGGCACTATGTGAGAGTGTTTTGGTCATTTGAGAGTTTAGGGTTGACAAAACTCCAAATTTTATAGTTATATATCAACCACTTGGGTGTAGAGGCTAGGGTTACAATACTTTAGAGAGTAAAGAGGCCATGAAAGAGGTTAGGAGAAGGTTTCTTAAGCTAACTTACACCATTTTCACCACCATCATTGCCGGAATCAAGATCAGAGCATGGAGAAGTTTCATCCATCATCAAGAAATGAAAATCAAACCACTCAACCCTAAGGAAGGTTTTTAAACTTGCAATTCTTTTGAGTACTTATATTAACCATGATAGTGTAGGGTTATTATTGCATGAAGACATGATTTTTGGGAATATATGTATAGATTTGATTCATGATTTGTTGTAATATCATCTTGAAAATCAATCTCCTGTTAATGTAACACGAAATCTAATACTCGTGTTTAAAAGAATGAGAAAGATCAAGGTTCCTGAAGACGAACATGCATGAAAAGTGAATTTAGGGTTTATTTGAATAAAGTGAGGATTTGATCTTATTTAATGTAAACTCCGTGATAATTTGAGGATATATTACGTTAGAAACTTTTTAAACATTATTATATGATGTATGGTTAACTCTGGTGAACGTTTAGAGGAGTTCCATGGAGGTTGGGTTGTGTAGGTATGGCTAAAAATGCGTCTGAGGAAGACGATCACAACATGTATTGATGGATGGATCGATCGATCAATTGGTTTGGTCGAACGATCGACCACTGCTGAAAAGGGGATCTTTATTTATTTATGTGGTTTTCTTTGCCAATAATTATATGGGAACCTTAAAGAGTCCCATGTTCTTTGACAACTCTAGTAGTTATCACCAAATGATTGATTATATCTCCTCCTTTATTCCCATAAGTTGATTTATTTATGGATTTTATCTAGGTGACGATGACTGTTGAACGGATTAGTGGGATATGTGGTTGTATTTATGACTTATAAATTATTTCCTTCATAGTTGCCCCCAAATCTCTACTATTTGTCGAGGTCTTTGAGGTTGTTTTGATCTTCCAAGAGTCCATGTTTAGGTCACGGTTAATTTAGGTCACTCAATTATATACTATTCGGAGTGTATCATGTTTATTTTCCTTGGCAACGAAAGATTATTTGTTCGTTAAGGTTTAAGGGCGCATTTGGAATTTTCCCCATTTAACTCAAAAAGGGTGCCTACCTTTCAAACCATCCTTTCAGGGAATGTGCATCTAATAATGAAGTCCGTCTAGAGAACTGTTCCGTACCACTATCTCCTGAGTCACTTAGGCTTCACATTTCAAAATAGACTTCAAGTGAACATCATTGAAGGTGGTCCTTCATTGTTCTATAAGTCATCTATTCGTTATTATTTTTTTCAGTGAAATTTTTTTCCTCCCTCATTTGTAATCACTATGAGCCATGGTTTACTTTATTAATAGGAACACCATTAAGGCCTTTAAATGGCATTACATCCATAATTGGGTGACGATTGGGCTAATGTATAATATCATGGATTAATATAATATTGATAATGGCCAATGGATGCGTGCTTAGTGGAGCTTTGTGATTACTTCAAGATGGTTCCAGCTCAATGGTCCCCTAGTTCGTATAGGATTATTAATGGTTCAACTTCTTGAACAAACTATATGGAACCTTTTTGTGTATATGGGAGATTCATTATTATTACATGTAGGTTTCAACATTCGAGAAGGTCTGCTACCTGAAAGCGAGGAAAGATAAGATGGATTTTGTTGTCAATATTCTTGATTCAACCAAGGAATATTGGTCCCATCGATTTTTGGTGAAGAATTTGGAACATTTACCCATTACTGAGGGTGATGAGCCCTATAACGCCCCCAGATTACCCTAACAGGCGTTAGAAATAGGTTGATACTTGGTCGCAGGGACAAAATGATTTTTCTACAAAATGTTTGTACTTTTTTTCTTCTTATTTCCTATGTTTGAACCTTCTTGCAATGATTTTCCTTTTTTTTAATTATAGATCTTATTGAATAAAAGAACCCAATCCCAATGAGGTTAATTTTTTCGCTGTAAAAAAGATTTAGGTTAGGGGAGATTGTTCATGACAAGAAAAACCCCCTTACAAATGGCTTCATTGGAAAAAAAACCAGTAGAGGGACTCTCAAGGGTACTTGCCTCCCCCTCAATCACTCTTTCGTCATCATAGTATTTATTTTCTATCCTTGTGAAACATGTTATTTTTATTTATGTTGATCTCATCATATGATTTGATTCTTGTAGTTCATCGTGGACTTCATTAATTTGATCAACCAAAGTGACGATCAGAAGAATGAAGGATGAGAATAGGGGGTGGCCCTGGACAATAATCAAAAGGCCCTTTATATGGAAAAGGCTAAGGTGATTGAGGGGAGGACAAGATAATGGCACAAGCTGAGAAAGTCTTTTAGTTGATGCCAAAGTGGCGAATGTGGAGAATGACAAGTAGGAGTCTGTTCTGAATATTAAGGCTGCTATAGAGGTGAACAAAATTTCTTATAAAAGACGTTGGGATAAGGCATTTGATAATGCTTAGAATCAGTTAGATTTCATCTATCAAGCCTTCTTAAAAATGGTTGGGATGGAGCCTTAATGATGGATAATATTCTCAAAATCTTAGAACTGTTCGGGGAACATGATCCTGACACTCCCCCAACCTAGATGAGGGAGAAGAGGAAAAAGAGAAAGAGATTGCTGATCATTCTAAACCTGGAGAAGTCTACGAGAAAGACTTATGCAATTTAGTATCTCTTATCATCTATTTAGTATTTTCTCCATCTTTTCTTTCTTTGAAAGGAATTTTCCCCAAACCACAAATGTTTGAGATGCAATAAAGTTCTTTCTTTATTGTTTATCTTTGGTGTTGATCCATTATTTAGATGTTTATGGTATATGGATGCATTTTTTATTATTCATTCTTTGTGGTGCAATGGAATAATAAACCACCTTTACTTATATTTTTAGTCTGGAGGATCCTTGCTCAAATGATGCAAGAAAATTTATACATGGACTTCGTACTTGGTGTTGATGAATCTAATCGAACCAACATGTCCTTCTTAGATGTTTTCTAGGACTTGCATTGGATAATGGAAATAAATGATGATTAAAGTGAGAGTCTGCGAGTCTTCGAGTTGATCTTGAGGAAGTGTGGGTTATTGACACTCCTATAGAAAACAAAAATGCCAACTTAAGGGAGGAGATCGGCAAGGATAATCGCTCTTTTCACAAGAGTGAGGTGACCAAGAGGGGCTTAATCTAAAGGGTCGTGAGATGAGTTATCAGTTTTGGAAGCATCCATGTCAGGTTTAAATAGATGGTTAGGATGAAGGTCTCCTTAATTGCCCATTTCAACTAAATGAGGCCAAGAATTTAGCTTACAAACAAGGCTGACTAGATCTCTTGGTTGTTCTCAAGGATCCAAAAGTTTTTGAATCGTTATTTTGGATGTTGTGGAATCCCTTTACTATAAATTACCCCCCTTTGGTTGTGGGGATTTGTAAGTTCTAGTCTATACGGTTCCTTTATAGCTGATCAAAGAGTTTTTGGTCGACGATGATAGGGACGGTGAAGATCCTCATCGCAATTCAAAAGCTACTCACCGGTCTTAGGGGTATGGATCCGGTCCTACTTGCCAATTATGTAATTTTAATGATTGTAATGTGCGTAATTTATTTTAAGTAGAAAAAAATTGGTTTCCTATTTACATTTCACCTTTACATTGTTTTGTATGAGCCATTGGTCTCATCTTTTTTATGGTTTCGTCACAGTCTTCCTTAGGTCTAGCATTAACTTTGGTGAGAATTCAGCTATTCGCGGGCAACCCATTAAGTATTTTGAACTACCAATGTGGTCGGATTACTAAATGCCCAGGGATCTTGAATAGGTCTTTTATTTTCTCGGAAACATTTTATGTTGTGTGTGGTATTGAAAGAACATGTAGCCATGGGACGGCGACTAGAAATATGAGCAGTCCTAAGAAGGCGTAATGAAAATAAAAACTAAAGATGAAGTTTGTGTTGATGTATTAAAAAAATAACTCACTTTATCCATATCCTATCACAAGGAACAAATAAAGCTAATGGAATTTAGAAACATGAAACTACTTTTAAATGGAATCTAACTAATAAATGAAGTTCAAATAAAGAACAAAATTTTAAAAGCAAGCCAGAAATAATTTTTTTGAAGTTGGTCGTGTTCCATTCTGGGGGTTATCTTCCCTCCAATATTTCTAGGTGATAGTCCCCTTGCAGGTTGTCACTAGTAACCCTAAATGGACCTTCATAGTTAGGTCCTAGATTTTTGTCTGGCAATTTTCTTGTGTTGCCGACGATCTTCCTTGGGATGTAATTATGGCTTCCATTCCACATGCTGAGGAAAATGGTGTTTACCTAATTAATTTCCTAGGATTCTTTTGGTTGGACCAATGAATACGAGGGAGCTCGTCCACCCATGCACCTTTTTACTTTTCCAACCTTTTTCTCATTCCGTTGAGAACTATTTTATTGCATGCTTCTACATTCCCATTGCTCTATGGATAAGACACTGAGCAATAGTAATGCCTTATCGCATGATTATTGTAAATTTTTGGAAATGATTAGTCACAAACTGAGTTCAGTTATTAGTTTTAAGGGTCATTGGCACATCATAACACGTTATGATGTTCCTCCAGATGAATCTTATCATGTCTATATATTTTATGTTCGCCAGCGGCTCCCCTTATATCCACTTAGTGAAGTAATTTATGACAAATGTAAAATATTTTATGTTCCCGAATGCAATAGGAAAGGGTCCGATAACATCCAATCCTCATTGAGAAAAAGGCTAAGGGCTTTCAGATATTTAAGCTCACTACCCTGGCTGGTGGAATAGTGGTGAGAATGGCATTTTTTCACTTTTTTTTCATACGAGAAAATGTCTTTTTTCATGTAAGGTCACTAATACCCTCCTTAATCACCAAAAATTCCAATAACCTTCCACTTAAATGATTGTTTCATATTCCTTCATGTATCTCGTACAACGTCTCTTCAATATCTTTGAGGTGGGGACATTGTATGTATGGCCCGATAAATGACCTATTGTAGAGATTTCCTTAAGGGGACAGGTAAAAGCGAGAAACGTTTACTCTAACCTGATGATTTTTTTATCTGGAGGATGGATATCTTCCTTAAGGTACTTCATTATTGGATCCATCCAGCTAGGATCTTTTACAATGACCAACACTTGCTCAAAACCTTACTTTCTTTGTATGTGTGGTCGGTCCATATACTATACTTGTATTATTGTGAGGCCAGACTTAATGGATGAGGCCAAAATGCCCAAGGCATTCACATGGCTGTTATTTCCCCTTGGGAATTGTTCCATATTCACATATTGGAATGGTGCGGCCGTCTCCTAGGCCTTTTTTTAGGTAGGCTAACATGTTCTCATATCTAGTGTTGTAGTCTCCTAATATCTGGTTTGATACCATCCTTGAGTAGCAAAAAATGTCAAGATGACTAGCACGCATAGAGATAAGGATTTCTTTAGTCCTGCGATGAGAGCATTGTACTCTGCTTTGTTCTGCGACACTTCAAAACCCAATCGTGTAGACTGCTCGAGTATGGTGTTTTCTAAGGTGAACAAGACTATTACCACATGTATCCTTTTGTATTAAAAGCCTCATCCGCATAGAGGGTTTGCCTTTTACTCTGATCATAGTCCCATTTGATAACTTCATTGTCACATTTAGGAATTTCCTCAGGTTGTTGTCCCCCGAAAAACTTAACGAAAAAATATGCTAATAATTATCCCTTAATTGGTGTCCTAGGTTGGTAATGGATATTAAACCTCCCCAGTTCCACTTACCATTTGGAAATTAATCCATAGGGGTTGTCCCTGTAGGGAATTGCCTTTATAAAAAAATAAGTTAATGGTTATGATTGAATGTGATTCAAAGTAGTGATTCAAATTTTGTGAAGCTATTATGAACTAATGGGACAAATTTTCCACTGAGAGATATCTCAGTTCGATATTGACCAGTGTTTTACTGAGGTAATAAATCGGTTATTAGCCCTGTGGCCATCCTAGGGCCTCCCTTCCATATTCCCTCTGGCATGCATGCGGGGTTACGCCCTTTCACTAGGCGCTCGACCATCGTCAATGTGGGGGATAATGTGTAGAGATAGAGTCGCCAACCTATTTTGCACATAACAAGCAAAAGAAATTTGTCTCCTTGAGAGAACGACATCAAGGACAATATTTATGCCTGAAAAACCAGGTAATTCAAAGGTCTTATGATTAAGTTATGAAATGGAAAGGTGTTAGGCACCAATCCCACCCTTTCGGTATCTCACGCGCATGTGTTATTCTTCTCTTGTTAGAATCCGTGAAGTGTGTGCTCATGTGCACAATATAGGTGAAGAGTGGAAACATTTAACTCCCATCATGGAAAAGGACGAAGTGAATTCATCCTTAGGAGTGTTACGGGAAATAATAATTCATAATATAATATGAGTGTTTTTTGAGTCACAAGTTGCTATGGAAGAGGGAATGTGTAGATCGGACGAAACACAAGCATGGACTCATAAAGAATTTACATATATATATATATATATATATATATATAATAGGAGGAAAACTATAAACATGCATAAAGGAGGACTCGAATCTCGAGATTAACCCGAAATGCCTACGTAGCCCATGGGGAATCAAAGTCCACGTAGTTTGAAGATAACATAGGGTGTGGTTTAATCCATAAATACAAGCGAGGAATTTCTCTTTTGTGTGTGCGTTGAGAGAAATGTGCTTTAAGAGCGAGAGTGTAAGATGAGAATCCCTATTTTGGAATTTATAGATAAACCCTTTTTTTTGGGATTTTTTTAGAAAATAGAGTATGTGCAAATACTACTAATAAAGGTTTGATATTAATATATGTCATGTAATGAAACAAAATGTTGAAGTACAAATATAGTAATTAATAATAAAATGAGAGGATTAGAGAAAATGAGGGAGAATTAACCTCCTTATGAATGCTTGATGTTGATCTTGGATGAAGATATGATGATATTTCAATGGAATGAAAGTGGTATGGAGAGGCGAGGGAAGTTACCAAGTGAGATACGAAAGTGATGGAATGGAATGTGGAAAATGGGTATTTTAAGAAATGGAACAACTCTGAATTCGAGAGTATGTTTACTGAAATGCTGAGAGGGGTGTTTAGGGGTGCCATTCAATGTAAGATCATGTCCTCTATTTATAGGGCCAAGAGGAATGTTGATCAGCATGGTCCTAAACATGTCTATCGGTAAACTACCTCAGGCACACTGCCAATAGGCAGGGTCCCCTGGGGTGCCATTTGGAAGTCCGAAACAGGTTTTCTAAAAAAACGGTCGTAAAATGTAGAACTTAAGTTAGAATTGAGCACATGGTGGATTATTAGAAAGGGTATTAAGTTAAGAATCTATTGAGACAGTCTCGGGTCTGGGAATTGACTACGATCAAACGGGGCTCGAAAGCGCCCGTTGGTTACTTTATATGAGGATTTTGAAGGAAGATGGACCTTTCATCCGAACGGTAAGGACGATTCATGCACGGTGTGGACTGTTGGAAAGGTTATTCATTGCCTTCAGAGATTTCATTTAGTTTCGTTAGGTTCAGATATTTGACCAAGGTTAAACCGGGTTCCAGAGCGCCCAATGACCCTTTGAAGTAAAATGGGTTATTCCTCCATACCGAGGCCGTTGGAATGGGGATGTAGAGCCCTTTAAATATTCACTGAGCTTAGCTCAAGGTGGAGAGCTTACTAGAGTTAAATGGGGGCCGGGATCACCTGATGATGTCCAGATTATTATTATAACTAAAACAAACCGTTCGTCTAAACTTTAAGGCCTATTTGTGCATGGGGTGAACCATTGTAAAGGGGATTCAAGGACCTTTAAAGATTCATCAAGCTTCCCTCAAGCAAGATAGTTGACCGAAGTCAAATGGGTTCCGAAAGAACCCATTGGACTTTAGATCAGTTTTTAGAGTAAAATATACCGTTCATCTGAATTGTAAGGCCGATTCATGGATGGAGTCGAACGTTGTAAAGGGGATTCAGAGACTTTTGAAAATTAATTGAGCTTTTGCTCAAGAGAAAGAGTTGATCGGAGTCAAATGGGGCCCAAAAGCATCAGTGGCCTCTTAATTGATACTCGGAGTATGGCCTATGGTTTACGGTGAATGAGTGAGTGCTAAGGACCTACTACGGTGCTTATGGGTGCAGGATGGAGTGTCTATAGAGATCCCCTCGACGGGCGAGCTTAGAAAACGTTAAGGACGTCGAATGATACACACCACATCAACCATGGGAAAGAGGATTTTAGGTCAACTCTATGGACCTAGAGGATGAGGGTGACCAAATCATAGGGTCGAGGTTTGTTCTGAGGATCTAAGGAGACGATGATGATCGATTCAATGGGTCGAGGTCAATTCTGAGTACCTAAGGGACAAGGATGACCGATTTAGTGGGTCGAGGAGGTGTTAAAGTTGATTAAAATGGTCTAGGGTGATAAATTTAGCGTATCGAGATAAATTTTGAGGACCTAAGATAACAAAGATAACCGATTCAGCAGGCCGAGGTCAATTTTAGGGTTTAAGGAGACGATGATGATCGATTCAATTGGTTGATGTAAATTTTGAGGACCTAAAGTTGTGCTGGTAATGACCAATTATGTGGGTCGAGGTTGTAACGACCAATTCTGATGGTCGAGCTCAATTCTTAGGACCGTGAGTTGGGGTGACCAATTCTGCAAGTCGAGGTAAATTCTTAGGACCTAAAGTTGGGGGTGACCAATTCTGAGGGTCGAGGTCAATTTCGAGGACCTAAAGTTATGACGACCAATTTCGAGGGTTGAGGTCAATTATGGGGTCCTAAAGTTGTGATGGCCAATTTTGAGGGTGAGGTCAATTCTAAGGACCTTGTGTTGGGACGACCAAATCTAGAGGGCAAGGTCAATTCTGAGGACTTGAAGTTATGACGACCAATTTTACTGGCGAAGTAAATTATGAGGACCTAAAGTTGTTATTTAGATGGGTATAACTCCGTTGGGGAAGGCTTGAAGGACTTTTGACATAGGATCCCATTTGATTCCGCTGGGGATGGTGTTGACTTGAAATTCTGCTAGGGAATGTTTAATTTTGAGGTTCCAACTGGGGAATTGTAGTAGACTTGGATATAGATGCATCATCGGTTCCGCATTGTAGTATGTTGGGGATAAGAGTGTAAGATTAATATATTTGGGTATGTCTAGAGTTTGTAAGGGGTTTAGTTCTTTATGGAATTTATGTTCTGGGGATTTTTGATAATTTTCACTTCTGGGTGGATTATTGAGTCTTTGTTAAGGAGATATATGATCTTCTATCCTTGGAGTCTTCCTTCGAGGCATGCGAGGGCTATGGTTATGCAGGTGTAGATAAGGAGGTTACTGGTGGATGACTTTTTATAATCTGGTACCTAAGGGAGAGGGTTGTATAGAAGATGAGGTGATATCCATTTTTTCTTCTTTTTTTTCGAGACTTTCTTGCAAATCCATAATTGTGACTAGAGGATCTTGGTATTGATCATGTTATATGCTTGATTTAGCGGTTTTGTACCTAAAAAGAGAGACAAAGGAAGGCAAAAATGATGCATCTTTTGTGTTTGATTATCTTGATTTAGTGACTTAATCTACATGCACTTTTAATATTCTACTAAGATTGTTTTATTTTGTGAAGATAGAGATGAGAATGAAAATAATTTTGAGAAAAATGCTTATTAAGAGAAGAGTAATGAAAAGTAATGTCATGGGAGTAACTTTTTGGAGATTGATTTTAAGAAAAATAGATTTTTTTAAATGGGAGATTATCGATTAGCATACACCTTCAGCTACCTATTGGTATAAGGGTCAAGTCAAATCACTCCTGGTCTTTGATTGCACTTTTCTGCACTCCAGTGGTACTTGGTAGGGCGGAGAGTTAAATAAAATTTCGAATGGTTTGTTTGTTTGAAGGATTCTTGGGTATAAAAGTAGATTTAAGGGATGTGTTCTTTCACTACTATCCATATTTCTTCTCTTGTGTCTTCCTTATTTTTTTCTCAAATGGCACTTCAAATGTATGAAGAGTTCTCTTCTTACGTCAAAGGTTTAGAGCCCATATGCCTCTACAATTTTGACAATGATACTTTCAGCTTGCATCGGGCTTCTCTATAGCTTAATCGGGCCATATAATGGAACTCTCTAGCAACAACGATACAATTTTGGTACCCTGAGGATCACATCTTTCCATTTGGCTTAGATGAGGCTTGTTCTACCTACGACTAATTCTCAACAATGTTAAGGGTTAGACCCAGCGTCATGAAGACTATGCCCATTTTTTTCTTATTCTCTACGATTATTTTTGCCTGAGTTTCTCCATATTTCCCCTTCGATGGCTTGATCGTTGGTTAATGGTGGGACTATTTCTCTTTTGACGATTATGCATTTGGTACTTGAGAGGGGATTTTATGATGCTAACTTTGCTGAAGATGTTACTTTGGGCCTGACTATGAGGCTATTACGGGTGATAGGGGATTTTACGATTAATCCCCAAGAGCGTGTGATAGAGACATGGATGTATTGCCACTATAGTCCTATAATGGTGGTGCTGGCGGAGATGGTCTTAATTCTTAGAAGGAGGGATGTGCCAATTTTATGAGGGGAAGTCCGATGATGTTATTCATGTGGCTTGTAGAAAAGTTTCATCTAGTGGCCCTTCCTGAGTATCCCTTTAGCGTGTGACTGATTCCTTTGTCCGTCTATTCTTCAGTTTAGTCCCATGGACAGAGAACTGGGTTAGTTGATTTATAGAGAATGGTTCCTGGTGTCATCGTTGGTCGGTGCCATAGTGGGGAGACATGTAGCCTATTTTAAAGCTAATAGAGTACCAATATGTGCGATTAGTTATCCTTTTCCAGACCTCCTTTTATTTCCCTTAGAGGCTTCTATTTCAATTTGGGTTAGAATATATAGTGCCTCTTCCCATAATGAACTTCTTTTCGGTAAAGGACCCGACTGAATCATTGCGGATGATACTGAGTTAATTATAGCAGCATCACCAATAATTTACCCATCTGTCTCTATCTGTAGAAGGGTCCTAGATTGTGTCCGGGGACTACTTGAAGTGGTCGTAAAAGTGGGTAGTGGAGAAGATTATAGAGGAAGCGATTGGGAAAAGGTGTCTTGTTGACTTCGACACCATTGAGGTAGGTATTGTGGTTTTATCCAAACTTGTCGGGATTCATCACTCCATGGAGTGTATATGGACTGTTAACCATGAGTGGGAGACTTGGGGACCTCCTTGGATAGGGAATGATGATGAAGTTTGGACATCTGGCAATTGAGGATGATGTCTGTGAAGTTGGGGTAACATTTGTGGAGCTTGGATAATTTGCATTTTGGGCGATTTTGGAGTTTTTCTGTGGGGTTAGGGATAATTTTTGTGAAGCTGCTAAGGATTTGGAAAGTTTGCTTAAGCTTGTTTTGTCAGTGAACATGGAATGGTTCATTTAATTCCCTTCACTAATACACCATGGAACAATTGTATGCCTTCATTAGAAATAAAAATGATTTCAATCGCATTTTATTGTGCCTCTTGATGAGTTTTTTTATTTTGAACTATCTATACCAATCGCTAAGGCATGCATAATCCTTTTGTTCATGTGAATGATGAGATGGATAGCTCGGGGGTAAGAAAAGTATAGCATTTAATGATAAAGAAGGAGACCATGCCCATGTGTGGCATATTGGCTGCCTACATTGCTCTAGGGTTTTAAAAATATCTCGAGTTTTGTTTTGAAAAGAAATATTTTTTTAGAGGATTAGGTACCACGTAGTTCTAGATAGGAGGAAATGAAGAGATTTTTTTAAAAATAGAGTGGGGGTAGGAAGAGTCATACTACATCGAGATTTTTGATTGAGGGTAAAATTGCTTGAGATGATCCAGATTGACTGGACGCGTCATCTCTTCTCCATCGAGGTTTATGAGCATGACGTCATCGCCTAATATGATTTTCTTCACAAAATAGGGGCCTCTCCAATTTGGTTTGAATTTCCCTCTAGGGTCCTCGACGGGTTTTACAATCTCTTTTAGGATAAGGTCTCCTTCCTGGACACCGCAGTGCTTGATTTTTTGATTGAATGATTGTGATATCTAGCGGTGATACCCCTATGTATGATATAGAATCTTAAGTCTATTTTCATCCAAGAGTGAGAGTTCATCATTGAGGTTCTGATGCTAGTCTTCTTCACAAACATTTATATCGGGCATGATGCATAGGGAAGGTATTTATAGCTCCATGGGTAGGATCGCTTCCATGTTGTACACCAGATTATAAGGGGTAACCCCAGTAGGTGTTTTGATTGAAGTGCAGTAGCCTAAGAGGGAGTAAGAGATTTGATTCGATCTCTGGAACTTTTGATCATCTTGCTGATGATGGTTTTGAGGCTTTTGTTGGTGGCTTCGACCGCACCATTAGTTTGGGGTCAGTAGGGAGAAGATTTGTGTCTCTGAATCCCATACTCGTCGACCATTTCGGTGACCTCGGCTTCGAAGTGGAGTCCATTATCTGATAGTAACTCATAGGGCATCCCGTATCGACAAATGATGTTCTTTATGATAAATTTGGTCACTTTCTTGGCATTCAGCATAACGTATGACTTGGCTTCAACCCATTTGGTGAAATAATCAATGGCGACTAGGATGAACTCATAACCATTAGAAGCTTTGGGAGTGACCTTCCTTATGATGTCAATGCCCCGGGTGGAGAAGGTCCAGGGAGAGGTCATGTTGTATAATTCCCGTGGAGGTAAGTGTTGGCGATTGGGAAACTGTTAGCACTTTAGGCATCTTCGAACATGGGCAGTGCAATCATGAACCATGGTGGTCTAGTACTACCCTTAATGGATGATTCTTTCAGCAAGCATATGATCATTCATTTGGAGTCTGCATTCCCTACTATGGACCTTTTGCATCATTCCTTTAATATCAACCCCTGTTATATAATGCAAATGGGTTCCATTGAAGTTTCTTTTGAAAAGCGGTTTATCAGAGATGATGTATTGGGCAACCAGTTTGCAAAGGGACGCACGGTCTTTCTTTTTTTCTTCTCGGTATACCAACCATGTCTAAGGTGGCGCCAAATTTCGTATTACCATAACCCAACCATATCATATTCTTCCTAAGTGATGAGCTAAATGTGGTAGTAGTGGATGGACACAACTTATTTCTTAACTAGGAAAGGGGATATTATTATTCCCTCGGTCATGTTGACCATGAAGACCAAGGTTGTAATGGCATCTAATAGTCTATTATTTGTACGATGTAGGTAGTGGAAGGGGACATCTTTGAACTGTGAGGCCAGCTCTTCTAGGTGGGCGTGAAAGGGTAGGAACTTCTCATCTTTGACTTTCCATTTTCTGAGGATTTGGTCAACAATGAGGGTAGAATCTCCATAAATGTCTAGGTGGTTGATACATTTATTGAGGGAAAATTTTAGGACAACGCATGCCTCTTACTCTGTCATGTTTTTACTGTAAGGGAAGTCTAATTTGATGGCAATGGGGGTGAGAAAGTCATTAGGGGCAATCAGGAGTATCCCAATGTCGTATCCTTTCTTATTCTCCATCAAATAAAATTTTCCATTTAAGGTCTTACCAAGAGGTGTAGAGAATATCTTTATCAGGGAATTCAGAGGCCCAAACATCAATACATCAATTCCTTCTATGGGATAATCGGTAAGGTAGTCTGAGATGGCTCTCCCTTTTATAGGTTTCTACGTGATGTACCCAATATCAAATTCGGCAAACAACATCAACTAAACGGTCCATTCGACTAGACAAAGCTATTTTTTAATGGATACTTGATGGGATCCATTCAAAAAACTATTCGGATAGGAAAGTGAGGAATATAGTGTCGTAAGTTCTTTATGACCCAAACTTAGGTGACGTGTGCTTTTTCAAAATCATTATAGTTGACTTTGTACCTAGCCCATTTCTAACTGGAGTAATATATGGCTCTTTCCTTGAAGGATTCTTGAATCTATTGGGTTAACAATTCCCCTGTTGTGGTATCTAAGATGGTCAATTATAATAGGATAGGGAGACCTGGCTACGGAGGCATGTGCACCGGAGGTCAGATGATGTATTAGTTGATTTGGTCAAAGTCTTTTTGGCAGGCCTCATTCCAGACTTTAGTTAAATCATTTCAAAGAAGCATGAAATGGGTTCACATATAAAAGTAAAATGGTTGATGAATCATACCTAAGAATCCTAGAACTTATTTCTCCGCCCGTGGTAGTGGCATCTCAATTATAGATTTTATCTTGGTCGGGTCTGCTTTGATTTCCTTCTCCCTAACCATGAATCCCAAGCATTATTTTTTAGTGATGCAGAAAACACACTTCTGTGGATTTATCTCAGCCAGGGTGAAAATATGACCTTCTAGAGTATTAGACTTAATGATCATGTCGTGCACATAAACTTCGACCTCCTTATAAATGATGTCGTGTAAGATTGTGATAACAACCTCTTAGTAGGTATCCCTAAAATTCTTGATTCCGTATGGCATGATAGTATAGCAACAGTCTCCCTATGAGCTGATGATGTCAACTTCTCCTGATGGTCATAGTGCATATTGATTAGGTTATATTCGAGGAATCCATTGATAAAAAGATTTGAGGGAGTGGCTGTCCATGTTGTCCACAATTATGTAGATGTTTGGAAATGGGTAATTATCCTTCGGAGATTCTTTGTTCAAATTTTGATTGTCAATGAAAATGCATACTTTTGCTCTTGACTTTGGCACAAGGATGATGTTGGCGAGCCATGTTGGTTGTTGGACCACGTGATCGAAAACCATATTTTATTTCTTGACCACTTACACTTTGACTTTGAGTGACCACTCAGTATGGAGTTTTCTTAACTTTTGTTTGACTGGCTTACATCCCGAGAATGTTGGGATATCATGCCGAGCTATTTTTTGCGTCAGTGTTGGGTATGTCATCGCAGGACCATGAAAATACGTCCAAGAATTCCTTTAGTAGATCTTCAAATTATGCACGCTCATGCTCGTTAAGAGTGGATCCTATCCTAATCTCGTGCTAGTGGCTACTAGAACCGAAATTAATAACATCATTCTTATAATAATTCATCTGAACGCGATTATGTTGTTTGTTATGCTCTTTATTAAGATTGGTTAAAAAATGTTCATTTGTAAAATCATCATCATCAAGAGTTTGATTAGAATCAAGAAAATTAATGTAAGTTATAGCAAGATACTCAAACTCCTCATTTATTTCATTTTTAGGAAAAATAATGTTAAGAACGTCAAAAGAGGTCTCGGTTACATTCATATCAGGACAAGGAAAAACTAAATAGGAGAATAGACTTAAATAGGGTAAATAATAGGGTTGGGTTAAATTTGAGCAGGTTGGACTGGTACGACATTCCAGTTAAGGAGAGGCATGTCAGCAGTCATGATCTTAGTAGACGGATCTGACGGTGTGACATCTGAGCGGATCATACAGAGGCTTAGCGCCAGTGTCTTCAAGTTAAAGTATTCTTTGAAGTCACTTTCCTCAAGGTCTTTAATAATTTCCATGTTTTGCTTAGTGAGAGGTCTCACTTCATGTTTGGAGTCTTCGTCCCAAGAGTTACCATCTTGAAAGAAGATTTCCAGCCTTGGTTTCATCTTATTATCAACATGGTTGTTCCATGGTTCAGTGAATCCATAGAAGGGGAAGTCTTCACCCTCATTGACAAATATTCTGTTCAAAGAGTCTCCTGAAATAGTCTTTTCATCTTTTGGGCATCTTTTTTGTCACGGTCAGCGGAGCACTTTGAGTTTATCCGATGAAGGTTAGTAACCCAGGCAACATGGGGGAAATGCCTATTTTAGTACTGTGAGCTCAAGGATTCCTTATTGACATCGTCATAGACCCATCCCAATCATAAAGTTCATGTTCCTGAACATCTTAATGACATTGACATTTCCATAAGGGTTGTGTTCTGGTTAGACTAAGGAGCACGTCATTAGTCCCATGCTGAATTTCCAATACTAAGTTACTGGTGCTTGCATTGTCTGTGCTATCATTATACACTAAAATGGAGATAACTTGACCTTTATCAAAGAACTTCAACTTTTTATTGAGAGAAGGGGATACTCCTCAGATGTTATGGAGCAAAGGGAGACCAAGGAGTAGGTTGAAATAAGAAGGTATGTCGATGACCTAGGACTCTGTATGAGGATTAATAGTGCCAGCCCTTAGTGTGTGTTTTATGGAAACCATTACTTCTCGTTGAGTTTTGTCATAAGTGTGACTGACGGTAGTGGTAGGAGTGATATCACTGACTTTTAGTCTCAGATAATTAAAGGTTCTGAGCGGACAGACATTAAGATCAGATCAATTATCGACTAGTGATAATGGGACTATCTTTACCAAGACTTTGACGAAGATATTGAGAGCATAATTGTGATTAGGGCCAAACATAGGTCTTTCTTCTTCAGAAAAGGAGAGGAGTTTGGAATAGATCTGGATCCCATCATATTTACGACTTTTTTAGGAGTTGTAGATGTATAAATTGTGGGTCCTATGAGGAGTTTTATCAAGACATTTTGATGTATTTGAGAAGACATAAAAAAAACCCATAGGGTGATCTTGGATTGGGTCTTATTGGGATAATCGAGGACTTTTCTCTCCTCAATGGTCATTTTTGGAATTGAAATTTCTTCGGCCACACCCTTTCCTTTCTCTTTTTTTTTGCATAAGGAAACGGATCTTTGTAGTACCGCCCTGATCGAGTCTTTTGGTTCACTGAGGTAAGGAAGAATAAGAACCCCGTGTCTTCATTTTTCTCGGTCAGAACGAACAGTTTGTTGATTTCCCCCAACAAATGCTCAAAGGAGATCATTCAACACAAGCTAGAAACTATATCTTCTTGCCAATAGTAATTTGATTCATTGTCTGAATTGTAAAAGTCATCCCCTCATCCAGTGGAGACTATATCTTCTTGCCAAGAGTAATCAATACACTCGATAACCTCAACGACTTCATCATATAAGTCTTCCCACTAAGCGGGGAAGTGCAGGACTAAAGGGACCAATCGTCCCTGAAGTTTCAAAGTAGTGAGAAACTCAAAGATGCTATAAATTTCCTTAGCTTGGCGAAGCATATCGACCATGATCTGTATCACATCATCTAGACTGATTTCTTCAATAGTCACTACTCATTCATCTGATTCTTGAGCCCACATCTGGGCTTTCATAAATAGGCCAATGAGTTTCTGATAATTCACATACATCTCAGTGGGAAATTTTTGCCCAAATTCTAAGAGGTGGTTCAACACAACAGGTAGCTCCATGACTCCCCTCTCGAATCAGGTACGTTTGACAATACATGCCCTCATAAGGAGATATAGAGCTTTATCTAGGGTGCAAAAGGAAGGACGGGCAAACCTTGAGAGGTTTAGGTGAGACTGTGGGGATGGCCGGTGCTTTATTATACACGATTTGAGTAGGTGGGTAAAACTCTGGGTTACTGTCTAGAAATATGGCATTTTGTATGTACTGGAAGTGGGTTGTGAGTGGTATTGGGATTAGTTAGGATTAGCTGGTGAGGCAATGATACCCCATTCAATTAGACCTTGGATCATATTTATGAGGTGGAAGCACTGGTCGGTGGTATAACTTGTGGATTAGGGGAAGTCACAGCGGGAATTGAGATTGAAGTTTTTAGGGAGTGGATTTGGTAATAGGTGTTGGTCCCAGGGTTTGATGAGATTTTGGATAAATAGGGTCTAGTAAACTTTGGACAGGGGAGCATGGATCTTGGTGTAATCTTTCCTGGCAGGACTAGGGCATCTTTTCGGTGCCCAAGAGGTAGCGGGTTGTGAAATATTGTTAATGGTTAAGACTGTAGCACTAGCAGGCTTCTCATACTTTTGGGGATGAATTGTCTGTTCACCTTCTTCGGTTTAGATTTCACTTTGGTGACACTTTCTTCGATTTCCACACCAGCCTCTCTAGGGGCTAGGAAATGCGGGTAGTACTATCCTCCCATGGATGCTCGGATATGAGGTAAGAAGTTATTCTTCATAACGCTCACTTGTTCCTTACTCGGAGGATTTGTTGGTCACATTGTCAACCTTCTCTCTCCACCTTTTGATAAAGATACTCAAGAATTCTTTAGGATTCTATTTGCGCAGCTCCAAGTCTCAGCGCTTGACCTCTAACTCTTCGTTGGACTTATACTGAGACATGAATCCTTATGACATATAATCACAACTACGGATTCTGGATTTTTCCAAGGACAAAAACCATCAAAGGGTGTTTTTTTGAAGGTCTGGTGAAACATTTGGGGAATTATTTCTTCGAAGGAAAAAATAAGGGTCATGGATCGGTGATAACTTCGAAGGTGCAAAATTAGGGGCTCGCTACTCCTAAAATTTTCAATGTCTGGCATTTTCAATTTCTCTGGCAGTCTAGCTTTGGGATAAGTGTGGGCGTAATCCGTGTAGTTATTGAATATCTTGACTTGGTCAAACTTCTTTAGCTTGATCTTGTACAATTCCTCCTCTTTGGGATCTATGGGTACTGGCAGATTAGCCCCTAACTAGGCAAGGTTAAGAATCGGGAGTTGATATGGTGGTGGGCCATTGGCAGGTGGGGCACGCGAAACATGTTGGTACTCTTGTAGGACTTAGACAGGCTCAGGAGCGAGTGGACCCATAGCACGAGGAAAGAGAACCTTGGTGTCGATAGCAAATTTAATCTGCTGACATGGATCAATCATATAAAGACACGTGTCCATTCACATGGTAAATACAAAGACTTTTGACGAATAAGGTTCGAGGAACTCCACAGGTCTTAGTAACTTAAAGAGATCTATGCAACTAAATTAGTCTGAGCAACTCAAAGTTGTCCAAGGCAGTCCGAGAAACTCAAAGCTGTCCAAGGTGGTCCGAGCAACTCAAGGCTGTTCGAACTACTCAGGGCGGTCTGAAAAACTCAAATACTTGTTGCGTGCGCGTCAAGTATACCAGAAGACAACTGCGCATTAAATGTGCATTTAATGCTATACAGATACATTCGGCTGCCAAAATACAGCGCACCATTATTTCACATGTACAACCTCAATGCTATAAATACATTGTAACATCCTCATGAAAAGGGGACTCGGAATTTCTTGGTAAAAACCATTATCAAGAATTCCAAACAAACAGTCAGCAATAATAAAAATAGTAGACGTAGGCCATTCTTATAAGGCTGAACCACTTTAAAAATCTTAGTCTTATTTACTTATTCATTTTTTTATCTGTGATTAAAATAATTAGATCAAATCTAGTTTTTTACATCAACAGATTGGCGCCGTATTTGGGAATCGACTGTAATTTTCATTTTTCACCAAAACCATTTATCATCAATGGCTGATCATCCAGAATCCAGTAATCGAAATGCCGAGATTCCTTCAAATCCATCTACTCCTCCAAATATCCAAGATCTGGCTGGAACAATGGCTAATTTTGCCCAGGGCTAGACGACCATGCAAGAGACTATGCAACAACTCATGCAAACTATTCAAGGTGGAGCGCCGACCCAGTCAGGATAATGAAACATTCAAAGAAATACCCGATTACCTTCTAGGCGAATGTTACTTTCAGAGGAATCTCGATCTAGACACACCGATTCATATCGTACTAAGAGATCTCATGATCCTTCTTATCATCCTGGGCGTACTTCCTCGATACGAGCTAAAGACACTCAACAAAACATCACTCTATCTCTAGAAAGAACAAGTGCTCTTGAAAGGTTGATTAGAGTCTCTCCTTTTGATCGTTTGGGTTCTAGGAGGAATAGAAGTCCCTCTAGAATTTTGCCGAGGAACTCTCAACGACTATCTGAGTTAAAGGAAGGATCTGCCCAATCACGACCAGCTGCTCGTCATGCAAGATCCCAAGGGGAAAATTCTACATGATCAGTTGCTCGAACCAATAGGATCGAGGAAGGAAATGATGCATGGAAGGGCTCAATTCAAAGGTTGGAGGATAGATTAGGGGAGACGGCTAAGGACAAGAATCGTCTACAAAGAAATTTTATCCGAGGAACACCATTCGTACAAGAGATTGTGGATTTTCCTACACCATCAAAATTCAAAGCCCCAGTAGTAACACCAAAGTATGATGGAAAAATTGATCCTATTCTCCACATTAAACAATACCAAGCTGCTGCTGATATCTATGCAGTTCCAGATGAGATGAGATGAGATGCAGGACATTTTTAGGAACTCTTACCGGATCTGCTCAAATATGGTACAACAATCTTCCTCGGGGGAAGATTGCGACTTTCTTTCAATCGTCCGAGCTCTTTATTGAAAATTTCTGTTTTGGAGCAAAACCTGTTAAACGAGTAGCACACTTGTTAAGTGTTAGACAAAAGGCAGGTGAAAGCACCAGGGATTACATTAATCGTTTCAATAACGAGAAACTGGAAGTAATTGACTACGAGGAGAAGATTGAAAGTATTGCTTTGATGAGTGGACTGTTACCCAATAAATTGTACTACACTTTGGACAAAGATCCGCCCAGGACCATGTCAGAACTGATGGCAAAAACAGCCAAAATCATGAATGCCGAGGAAGCTATAGCTGTGAAGAAGAACATGGACACTAAGGAGACCAAAGTTGAGGACGAGAAGGTTGAGAAGAAGGAGCAGAAGAATAATGGGGGCAACAAGCAATCAAAAGCAAAGAAAGCGTTGGAACAATTGAAGAAATTTGGAAATTATACTCCTTTGAAAGTAGATATAAACCACATTCTGGAAGAAATCAAGAACAACGAGGAGCTAAACTGGCCTGAAAAAATAAAGATAGATCTTGACAAGAGGAATAAGTCCAAATAATGCGAGTTCCATAAGGATCATGGTCACACGACCAAAAACTGAATAGCCCTCCAAAATGAAATTGAAGCACTCATTAGACGAGGAAAATTGACCAAGTATGTTGATCGTCAAAATAGTGGTCGAACCAGAGAACGAGGAAGGCAGAGGTCAAAATCTCCTCTTCAAGCAAAAGAAGACAAGAAAAGAGACCATGAAGATGATCCTTAAGATGACCCCGATCTCCCCAAAAGACCAAGACATCCAGAACGTGAGGTATTTTCAATTCGTTTTAGATCTTTTGATTGCAATGTTATTACAGCTTTAGATGCAGGAGGTGGAGACCTTACTGCAGAAAGGAAAGCTTACCTCAATGAGGCTCAAGCTTGTTCATACATTCAACGAATAAATCTAGCTGAGGATGATCACCCGAGGAAGGTGAACAAAGATAAACTGATCATCGATTTCTCTAAGAACGACCTTGTCGGTGTACTATATACTCATGATGATCCATTGGTGATCAAAATAAGAATGAGGGAAGTCATGATCTCAAGAGTACGGGTGGATAATGGCAGCTCAGCGGACATAATGTTCTACTCATGCTTTGACAGCTTAAATATAAAATTGTCATAATTGGAGCCTTATCACAGGCCCCTCCTCGGTTTTACTGGTGAGAAAGTTTTTCCACTTGGGACGATCAAGTTGGATATATTCATCGGTACATGTCCTGCTTGTCGAACAGAAAGAGTGCGCTTTTTCGTGATGGATAAGAATGTTCAATCAGCTTATAATATCATCATGGGAAGGGTAGGTTTGAAGAAGTTCGAAGCAGTACCATCTACTGTACATCAATGCCTAAAATTTCCAACTAATTTTGGAGTAGAAATTATGAAGGGTGACCAAAAAGTAGCTCGAAAATGCTACTATTCATCTACCGAGCAGGAAGAACTGGAGGAATCTAGGAAAAAGACTACTACCTATCAAGTGGATGAAGGTGCAGAAATTGAGACATTATATCTTAGAGACGAGTCACAACTCGTAAAAGGCCAGGTGGTGGGAGCTACTGAAAATGTCATTCTGGACGATGAGCACCTAGAACGAACAACTCAAATAGGTTCGTCGTTGGATGCCTCACTAAAACAGGAATTAATAGTCTTCCTAAAAACTAGAGAACAAACTTTTGCATGGAGCCACGAGGACATGCCAGGGATAGACCCAAATTTCTTATGTCACAAGCTTAATGTGAACAAGGAGATCCAACCAGTAAAGCAGAGAAGAAGAGTGTTCAGCCGCAAAAAGAACCAAGCTATACAAGAGGAGGTTGAGAAGCTTCAGAAAGCTTGCTTTATTGAAGATGTCAAATATCCTGATTGGTTAGCTAATGTGGTGATGGTGAAGAAGAAGAATAACAAGTGGAGGATGTGTGTTGATTTCACTGACCTCAACAAGGCATGCCCAAAGGATCTTTTTTCTTTGCCCCGAATTGATCAATTAGTGGATGCTACCTCGGGACATGAGTTATTGAGATTTATGGGTGCTTATTCTGGTTACAACCAGATTATAATGAAACCAGAAGACAGGGAGAGTACCTCTTTTATCACCCCTAAAAGAACTTATTATTATAACGTTATGCCTTTTGGATTGAAAAATGCAGGTGCAACGTATCAGCGGCTGATGAAAAAGGTGTTTGCAGAGCAAATCAGTCACAATATGGATGTTTATGTCGATGATATGCTGACGAAGAGCAAGAGAGCTGCTGACCATCTAGTTGAACTAGACCAAACCTTTGATCAACTAGATAAATATCAAATGAAGTTGAACCCTACCAAATTCATATTCGGAGTACGATAAGGCATGTTTCTCGGGTATATTGTCAACCAACGAGGTATTGAAGTGAACCCTGAAAAGATCAAGGCTCTATTGGGGTTACGATCTCCAACAACAAAGAAGGAAGTGCAAAGTCTCACAGGGTGAGTTGCTGCACTTAATTGATTTCTATCACGAGCAACTGATAGATGCCTCCCATTCTTCAAAACAATCCAAAAAACGTTTTAATGGAATGATGAATGTGAGAAGGCCTTTAAAGAGTTGAAAAAATACCTGGGAGCACCTCCACTGTTTTCCAGGCCAGTGATGGGAGAAAGATTGTACTTGTATCTGACAGTTTCGGAGAATGCAGTTAACTCGGCATTAATAAGAATGGAGGATGGAGTGCCAAAACCAATTTATTACACTAGCAAGGCCTTCCAAGGAGCAGAGATCAGATATCCAAGACTGGAAAAGTTGGCACTAGCGTTGATCGAAGCAAGTTGAAGAATGAGGTCGTACTTCTAAGCTCATACCATAGTTGTGTATACCGATATGCCGTTGAGGCAAGCTCTTCATAAACCAGAAAAATCAGGGTGATTGATGTACTGGGCAGTAGAACTTGGTGAATATGACATAGTTTATGAGCCTAGATCGTCGGTTAAAGGTCAAGCACTAGCATATTTTATCGCGGAGTTCACCTATCCTGACACCTCCGAAGATCAAAAGTTGAATACCGACCAGCCTGTGGATGTTACAGGATCATCAAATTTAAACCACGACCAACTTAAGTCGGTTGGCGAGCAAGAGGAGATGGTCGACGAGCAGCAAGAAGTGACAAAGGAGGATATAAAGAAGCAACAAATATTCCACCGAGGAACTTTATCCGATTAAAAATTTGAGGATGAAGTACCTATATGGAATCTATATGTGGATGGCTCATCTTGCACTACAGGCTATAGGGCAGGGATTGTTTTAAACAACCCGAATGAGATCGATGTGGAGTATGCTCTGCGCTTTCAATTCGAGGCTTCTAATAATGAGGCTGAATATGAAGCTATGATTACAGGTCTTAGTTTAGCAAAAACCATGGGGGCAGATCAGGTCATTGTATTCAGTGACTCACAGTTGATCGTAAATCAAATGCTAGGGGTGTACGCAATAAAAGGAGAATTGATGATCAATTATCATGCGAAAGCAATGGAGATTGTATCGAGCTTTAACGCGGTGCAGTTTATTAGAACACCAAGATTGGAGAATGCAAGAGCATATGCCTTAGCTCGGTTAGCTTCAGCCACACGCACTGAGCTACGAAGAATAATCCCAATAGAAATTTTGGCGAGCAGGAGCATCGATAAAGATATGATGATGAGCTTCATTACCCTTGATTTAGGACCATCTTGGATGGATGCCATCAGGGCCTATATTGAGGAGGGGACATTACCAACTGATAAACTCGCAGCCAAGAAGCTAAAATTTAAAGCTGCTCGTTATGTATTGACTAATGGCATTTTATACAGACGAGGAATTATAGCAGTTTTGCAAAGATGTGTCCACCCCTCCGAGGTGAAAATTTTGATTGAAGAGGTCCATGAAGGGTATTGTGGAGCCCATGTAGCAGGTCGGACACTCTTGCAAAGAATAACAACGCAAGGGTATTACTGGCCGACGATGAGAGCTGATTGTGTAGCTTATGACAAGAAATGTGATAAATGTCAACGTTTCTCTTCCATCCGAAGAACTCCCCAAGCATTGCTAACACCCATCACATCTCCTTGGCCATTCGCCATTTGGGGAATAGACTTGGTCGGGCCGCTTCCAACAACCCGAGGAAGATTTAAATACCTTGTGGTCGATGTGGATTATTTTACTAAATGGGTAGAAGCTGAGCCTCTTATTGATATGATGTATGACAAGGTGTATCAATTCATTTGGAAGAATATCATTTGTAGATATGGTCTTCCCCATGCATTCATCACAGACTATGGAACTCAATTCGACAACGAGGAGTTCGCTGCATATTGTCATCAGTCAAACATATTAAAGACCCACTTTGCACCAGGCCATCCCCAGAGCAATGGACAAACTGAGGTGACAAACATAACTCTACTGAATGGTTTAAAGAAAAGACAGGATAATGCGAAGGCAAATTATATCAACGAGCTACATTCTATATTGTGGGCTTATCGTACTACACCGCGAGCAACAACAGGAGAATCTCCATACATGCTGGCATTTGGAAGTAAAGCTGTTATAACTGCCGAGTTGGGTCTCCCCACACACAGGGTACTAAATTTCAATTCTCCTATCAGTGACTTGATGAGGCGATTAGATCTAGACATGCTTGAATAAGTTAGAGAAGAAGCAGCGATCATAAATGCCGCAT
Organism: Sambucus nigra; assembly: GCA_949130495.1. NCBI lineage: Eukaryota > Viridiplantae > Streptophyta > Magnoliopsida > Dipsacales > Adoxaceae > Sambucus > Sambucus nigra. Next base: position 200,869,628 of record OX422217.1, read on the forward strand.
ATCAACAACGAATATCTTTGTTTTACAACAAGAGGGTAAAGAAGTGCGACCTAAAGGAAGGAGACTATGTGCTGAAGAAAGTAATTCAAAAGCACAATAAACTGGAAGCTAACTGGCATGAACCCTACAGAGTAACAGAGGTTGTTCGACCAGGAACATACAAGATTGAAACCTTGGAGGGAGAAGAATTTAAGAATGCATGGAATGCAGAGCATCTACGCAAATATTATCAGTAGTTGGGGATTCCTATGTAAATGAAATTTTCTTCAGTATGAATAAAGTGTTGAATGTTTTACCCAGTTCTCCCTTTTTGTTGAAATTTTTTTGGAGTATGAGTGCTACACACTATGCATCAAGTTCAGAATAAATCTCTTCCAACAAAATCCAACTACGGTTGGTTGATAAAATCCAACTACGGTTGGTCGATAAAATCCAACTACGGTTGGTCGATAAACTCCGATTGGTCGGTTAGTCGATAAACTCCGATTGGTCGGGAACCAAATCTCCTCCAACTCCGGTTGGTCGGGAACAAATCTCTTCCAACTCCGGTTGGTCGGGAAATAAATCTCTTCCAACTTCGGTTGGTCATGTATCAATCTCCACTAACTCCGGTTGGTCGGTAAATCAATTTACAATCAACTTCGGTTGGTTAATTAAGCAGGATCATGGGATGTAAATCGTTTCATTGCTTAGAAAAAAAAAAGAGTGATAAGTCACCATAGTTAAAAAAATAAAACAGAATGGCATATCAAAATACCACCAACTCTAAGTTGGCCGGGAAGCAAAACATCGCCAACTCCGGTTGGTCGTCAAATAATTATCACCAACTCCGGTTGGTCAATGATAAATTTTCACCAACTCCAGTTGGTCGGCAATTTAAAATAACAAAGGACATTCTTATCTTTTTACAGATATACATACACATCCATCAATGAATAAAAGAGATGCTTTATAAAGTAAATGACAATCAAGATTGCAGGGAAAACTAAAAATTTCTTCATTAAAATCAGAAAAAATTATATAGAGAATAAAATACATATTACATGAGAAATTATTACATCAAAGATCCTACTCTATTGGCTTTTTTCCTTCTGCCTTTGAAACAGGTTCTACTCCAGCAGGAGGATCGTCTAAGGCATAAGGAGAGTTTATGAAGTTTATATCTCGAAGCATTCGAACATTCATCACTGAAGGCCGATCAAGCAAATGCTCTGGGCGAGAGATGTCAAAATTTAAATGGAGGTTGTAATCGTCGAGGTACTTTGATATCAAACACTGAGGAATTTCCCGAGGAGGAATCCAACTCATGTCGAGTTTAAAAGGAGGCACTGGCAACTCAAGCAACACAGGGTCATAATCATCCCATAGGTAATGACCCTGTTCTAATTTCAGCACACCCAATGCATTCATCCACCCTTGCTTGTACCCCTCGCTATTGGACTGTTGGATCCGGTCATCAAGATGGAAGAGGGCTTCGTTGTAACCAACCATCCAAAACTCTCTGGGCTGTTTATGGAACTGGTAGGTCAACCTCTCTAGCAGCTCGTGAAGATTCTTCACCAGATTTGTTTTATTTTCCAAGGCAGAGCTTTTTGTAGAAAATTTCTCATCGAGGTTCAGAATCTTCTTGGACATCTCTGCTAATGCTTGATTCTTCGCCATTAATTGGAATGCCTGATTCTCCAAGGATGATTCAGTTCTTTGCTCTTCAATTGAAATCCGAGCAGCTCTTGCTCGTCTCCGAGAAAAAGATCTTCCTCGTCCCCGAGTAGACGAGGAGGGTCCAACTTTTTTTAAAGTCTCCAACTCATCTCGCAAGTTGGCATTCTCCACCTCGAAGAAAGAGAAACCTTCATCTGTAACAGGAACAATGGCTCCCGAGGAAGATGTTGCAGATTTTAGTTGGGATATCTCTTCTTGCAAAACATTATTTTCCTGCTCCAACAATTTAGTGATCTTCGTGTGTTCTTCAACCTCAAGTTTCAGAATGCTCTATTTCTTCTCATAAGCAGCGATAAACTTATCATACCCTTTGTCAGCATTTAGTTGCTGATATTTTTTCTCATACCCCTGATGCAAAAGTGCATAAGATTCCTTATATTGTTGTTGAAGTTCCTCGATGGTACCCTGGAGATCTTCAATCATCTCGTAATATGCCACATTGTTGGCAACTGCACGGTCGAGCAAACACTTTAGATATTGGTAGGCCTTGACTGCTCGTCCAGAAGCATCTGGACCAAGGATGTCGATGATTTGAGCTTCATTCAGATCTGCATGACCATCTTTGAAGTAGTCATTGCATTTTTTCAATAATTCTGTATCATGAGCTGATAATAGCTCCATCATGGCCATAAACTAGCAAAGAGAAGCCATAAACAGTATCAATATTGATAAAGACAGAGCAAGAAGAAGAAAGTGGATCAATAATAAGAGCAAAGCAAGAAGAAGAGAGTTAATATGAACAACCAAAACTTCAAATTTTATTACATCGCAAAAAGAAGTACATAGCCCATAATTACATTTAACAAAAAAGCAAAGAGAAAGGTCCGAACAACTCTACACCTTCTCCTTACTTCCTAAGACTTCGTCGGGAGGCTTGGACGAAGAGGTAGGTTGCTCGGAGGGCAAAGAAAGCTGCTCAATAGACATGTTGGTTGGCTGGGGCTGCTCGGAGCAAAGTTCAAAAGCAGGGACCTGATCTCCAATTATCATCGAAGACTATTCTGAGGCATCTTCGTCCTCTTCTTCTTCTCTAGAAGAGGGAGGATGACTATGAACATAACGCTGAAATAGTTCAGAACTCTCAGAGACCTTTAACTCCTACAGAGCTGTAACCCATCCATCCCTGAAGTATTTAAGGCTAGCAAATTCCATCTGAGAGGACATGGCAGCTAGGCCTTTGTTCCAACCTTTGTCCCAGCCAGCGCTAAAGGACTTTTTAACCGCAATTTGTCTCTTTATCTTTTCTGAGGAAATCCTCTCAGTAAGAAGTTCCTCGGCAACTTTCATTTTTCCTTCTATCTCCTGCTTCTGACGATCAACATCGCGAAGTCTAACAACTTCCTCTTCAGTCTTCTTAAGCTTGTTCTCATGATCTCCAACATTCTTAAGCTTCTCCTCATACTCATTATTTTTCTTCTCAAATTCTTTCATTTTTTTCTCCAATTTCTTAGAGGCATCTACAACCCTATCTCTCTCTTGCACAACAGATTTAATCTGCTTCTCCCAAGCGAGTTTATTCTCCTCGTACTTCTGATGAGAATCTCTTAAATACTGGGTTAATCCAGTAAAAGAATTTTCTACTCCATCCGAGGAACTGGCTTCATCTCTCTTCACGATGCTGTTAAAACACGTCACCAACTGAAAAGAGAAATAATTAAGTCAATGTATGAACATAGTACTAAAGATAGAAGTTTTGAATTAATAATACTTACAGAGGCAATGTGTTGAGCAGCCAAAGCAGTAACTCTCTCACGAGTGAAAGTGTTTTCAATGTCTTGGACCTCTGGGATAGTCCAAGATTGTAACAAGCCCACAACGGAGCTCGGAGTATAAAGGATGGAACATCACCTTCAACATTTGAAGGTTGAAGGATAGTTCTAGTAGGTTTCTCTGAGAAACCCTTTTTTAATCTCCTCAATGGAGAAGGAGAATCTTCAACCAGTGATGTTGTCTTTATTGGAGAGATGACAACAACATCACTTGTAGGCAGGACAATGAAAGTCTTGCTCGTACCCACAGGGGGACTTTTAACAATCTTGCTCGAACCCATTGGGGGCTTCTCACTAACTATCTTAGCAATATCAGGAGGAGGTATCTCTACAATTTTCACCCCCTCTTCTGGGATATCTTTTTTTCTTTTCTTTGCCTCCACAGCAGGAAAGGCAGACTTGCCAAAATAAGCAGGAGCTTTCCTCCTCTTCATTATATCACCAATTGGAATATTTGACTCTGAAGAAGAACCTTCCACACTAGTATCAGCAGCTGGTATTGGGTCAAGTTCAACTACCATGGGACGAGCAATGAAAGACGAGCAATGAAAGACGAGCTCGAAGTTTTGTACTGCAGCAAATAAGATGTCGACCTAATATGCTCTCTAGATACAGATTGATGCAAACTCCAGATAAGTTTGAAACTTTTTATATTAACATCAATCTCCTTTGGGGGCTTCCTTTTACTATTAACTGTAATAAATAAAATTGAATGTCAATGAAACATTTTATCAAACACAAAAAAGAACATAATTTCGAAAAAAAAAGTAAAAATAAAAAGAACCTATCCCATTGCCATAAGGAGTACACTTGGGACCTTGGTACACATCGTTTCCATCAAGAGGAGGATGTTGCCAATTTTTCATCACTACTCCATGATCAAAACAGTCCTTGTTGATATCAGGGAGATTTACGACTACAGCTCTATTTAAAAATCTTGTTTTCAAATAAAAATTGCTATCACTAGTAACCCATTTATAACAATACATGATTTCTGGGATTCCTAAGCGAGTCCCATGGATTTTATTCAATCCATATACGTCATTAACTACCCTCCATGTATTTGGAGCTACTTTTGCAGGTACATTATCAAAATATTGGCAAAACTCTAAACACAGTGGATTAGGCAGGAAAGAAAAGACACATTCGGCTACAAAAATACTGGGGAACCAGTGTCCCTCAGCTAAAGAAAACAAATCAGAAGGACCAGAGAGTTCTTCCAAAATAACCCATGGAGGGATTGAAAACTCGGTTCGAAACTTGTCTAGTGATTCAACAAGGTAAACCATGACGAATAAAGAAAGTAAAGAAGAAGGAAAAACATCTTACAGAAAAAACAGAGATCAGTTGTCAACAAACAATGGAAGAAACGAAGGCACAAGACAGAGAGAAGATGAAGAGTCCAAAGATACAAATTTGAAAAAGTAAAGGATGATAGATTTTTCTGTAGCGCTTATATACTTTGCCTCGGGAATGAAGACAAGTAATGATTATAGAGAAAAACGTTTGCGTTATCGGCGGCTAAAAAGAAAAAAAGGGGGCTCGAAAACCAAAGTAAGTGGAGAAATTCAAAATATTCATGAAGTCCGATTCTATGAACTCAAAGAAGAATTAAATACAAGGAAAAGATTCCTAAAATTGGGGATGACTACTTAAAAGCATCATATCTCGAGAAGAATGTTCCACACTCCTCCTCAACCTTGAACTGTGAAACATTGGGGGCTTCTGTTGATACCAAATTTAATCTGTTGACATGGATCAATTATATAAAGACACATGCCCATTCACATGGTAAATACAAAGACTTTTGACGAATAAGGTCCGAGGAACTTCACAGGTCCGAGTAACTTAAAGAGATCCAAGCAACTAAATTAGTCCGAGCAACTCAAAGCTGTCCAAGGTGGTCCGAGCAACTCAAGGCTGTCCGAGCTACTCAGGGTGGTCCGAACAACTCAAATACTTGTTGCGTGTGCGTCAAGTATGCCAGAAGACAACTACGCATTAAATGTGCATTTAATGCTATACAGATACATTCGAATGCCAAAATACAGCGCATCATTCTTTCACATGTACAACCTCAATGCTATAAATACGTTGTAACATCCTCATGAAAAGGGGACTCGGAATTTCTTGGTAAAACCCATTATCTAGAATTCCAAACAAACAGTCAACAATAACAAAAATAGTGGACGTAGGCCATTCTTATAAGGCTGAACCACTTTAAAAATCTTAGTCTTATTTACTTATTCATTTTTTATCTGTGATTAAAATAATTAGATCAAATCTAGTTTTTTACATCAACACTTGGGTTCTTCAAGAATCTGGGCCCGATCTCGCTGCATTTCTTGGACCTCAGTTTGAAGGTTGTCAATCTTGGCACTAAGTTGGGCTAGGATGGCCATCAGATATAGCTGAACATTTAGTGCTTGGTTAGTGTTTTACATGAATAACTCATAGAGGTAGATCCCAAACTCGTACAAAGTATCAGAAGAAGTGATGGAGCTTCGAGGCAGTTTGACGGAATACCGAAGACCATAAGAAGCTAGGCATAAATTGAGTATGCGATCTATTTGAGAGGGAAAACGGTGTGAATATATTTTTGAAGGAAAAGGTAGAAAGTTTTTGGTATTTTTGATGGAGGACAAAAATGTTTTAATATTTTGGCTTTTTTGAAATGAGGGAAAAGGAGAGGAATCTCAACATCAACATCATCATCATCATCATCATCATCATCATCATCATCATCATCATCGTCGTCGTCGTCATCATCATCATCATCATCATCATCATCATCATCATCATCATCATCATCATCATCATTATTATTATTATTATTATTATTATTATTATTATTATTATTATTATTATTATTATTATTATTATTATTATTATTATTATTATTATTATTATTATTATTATTATTATTATTATTATTATTATTATTATTATCGTCATCATCATCATCATCATCATCATCATCATCATCATCATCATCATCATTAGGTTTTCACTTATATTAGGTTTGTCTAAATGTAAGAAATAAGTCGGACAATACCCGAGCCTTGGAAAATAGGGTTAAAAAATGTAAGACAGGGTTTGACTTGTGTCCAGGCTCACGAACAGGGTCCTGTTTTGAAAAAAGGTGAAATAGCATGAAAATTTGGGTAGAATGTCATCCCGGAATTTCGACAGAGTTTCGCATGGTAACTTAAAAACTAAATATGAGTGCCCTAGTCTTGACGCCTATATGAGGTTTATGCACTAGTTGGGCCAGTGGAAGGGTTTACCCCTTTGGCATGACTTTGATGATATACCTCTTGCCTATAAGAGCAATCATTCATTGGTACGTGTGGACAAGCCATTTCATATACATGAGTGTACGTGAATTACCTCACGATATACCTCGTGCGTAATACCCCGTCCCGTTAAATTTATTAAATTATATATATGGATTATGTATGTGAGTAGGAATTAATTATGGTTGGAGAGAATTAAAGGATTGTGGATTGGAAAATAATTATAGAAATCATTGGGTTAAAATTCATATATGATTTCTTAAGGTTTTGGGTCAAATGTGAGGATATTGAGAAGATAAGAGGATAAAAAGAAAATTAAAAAATTCTATCAGGTCGTTCAAACAACATAGAGGTCGTTCGAACGAAGTCGAAATCTCTTTCGAATGAGGAGTGAGGTCATTCGAACGATTTCTGATGTAAATCACACCTGCTAGTTTGTGCTGTCTCCATTGCAACCGTGGATCAATTTGGACGGTCCATGTTTTGTTGAGTGAAGAGAATATGGGTGAAGGGTTTTGGGTTTGTTTTGTATGTAAGAGAGAGGCGTGAGATTTGGGGTAGTAGGAGACATCCCTCTCTTTTCTCTCAAAATCTTTCCCTCCTCATCCGTTTCCTTTCTGCTTCCACCAATTTATACACACGAGAAAATTAATTATCTCCCCAATTCTAGAAATATAAAACATGAAATAGGTTTATAGAGAAGTGTTATTGGGAGTTTTTATGAGCGTATTATAGGAGCAAGAAGGTGCATTATTGGAGGTGTTTGAAGAGGGTTTTTATGGAGCTTCCATAGAGAACTTTGGTGGAGATATTGTGACCCCCTTTGGGTCCATCTTTGGAGGTGGGGGAGTAACCCATCTTCACCACCATCACCACCACCACCACCACCATTTGGAGTAATTTGAGGTGGGTAACCTACTCTTATTACAATTGAGGTTTTTATTGGATAAATATTGTAGTCTTGTTTTGTAATATTAAGAGTAGGAATATAAGAAAAAAATGATGTATTTTAGTAATCTCAGATTAGGCATTTTTATGGAGTAAAAATGCTAGAAAATAATGTTGTTATGTATTTTCTACTAAATCTGAAATTTAAACATTTTTATGGGATAAAAATGTTAGAAAATATTATTTTTGTGTGTTTTCTATTAAATCTGAAATGAACATTTTTATGGGATAAAAATGTTAGAAAATATTATTTTGTGTATTTTCTATTAAATATGAAAATGGACATTTTTTAGGATTAAAAATGGTAGAAATGTAATTATTGTGTGTTTGCTAACAAAAAAGGTAAGAAAATGGTATTTGTGTGTAAAAAGAAGTAGTGTACCATAGTTGGTATTTGTGTGTAAAGAGAAATAGTGGACATTTTTATGGAATAAAAATGTAAGAAATATAGTTTTCGGTGTATTCCCAGTGAAAAATAAAAATAAACATTTTCATGGGATAAAAATGTGAGAAATTGATATTTAGTATAATTTTGGTGAAAGCCATTTTAGGAATAAAATGTTGGTAAATAAATGTGATTTTTGTTGAAAATGATATTTTGTCGAAATTAGAGTATGAGTAAATATTTCAAGGTTCTAGAAATAGTGGTGTCAAGTATTTATGAAATAAAATATTAGTAGATAAGCATTTAGTTGGCAAATATTTGGTAAGGAAATATGAATATTGGAAAAATGCATTAATTGAGTGTTAATGGGCAAGCATGGAATGGTTAGTGAGTATAAATTACTAATATTGTGCAATATTAACACTTACGGAATTAATAGGTAGTAAAGGTATGAAAAGATGTTTCCAATCAAGAAAAAGTCCACTTCAAGTATAAAAAGATGTTAAAGGGGTTAAAACACTTAAGAAGTTGGTTTATATAACTTAATAGTATTTTTGGGTTAAATTAACACTTAAGAAATGGAGCAAAGGTGATTTTGGAAACAAAGGGTAAAATATAAATTTTACTTAAGGTGGAACGTTCTTATGAAGAAAAAATGTTGGAAAGGGTGTTACATAAAATTGTCCTAAATGAATTTGATTTTTATTGGAATAAAAATCAAGGTTAAAGTATAAAGGACACAAAATGGTAAATTTTCAAGTGTAATACAAATTAAGGCGGTAAAATCTCGAGTTTTGGCTTTGGTCAGGTAAAAAGGAAAGGAAATAAAATGGACATTTGTAAAATGTTAAAATGCATTAAAGGTACTCGGATGACGCTAGGATAAAGCAATAAGGGCCCAGAGCCCTTGGATGAAAATCTCTAAAGCACTCGTCAGAGCATAGGGTGCACATAGTCATCGGTGTAGAGCCCGTGTAAGTATGAGGTATAGGAAGATTTTGAGAAAAAATTAAATGGAATGTGGAATACAAATCAAGAAAGTGTGGTGTACGGTAAATACGTAAATACAACTTTACTTGAATGAACGAAATAAATGTGCCGGCAGAGGCTAAGTGGAAAGTTAATGCATAAACCTACTAATGTCCATGAGATAATGAAATGGATAAATAATGTAGATAAATGCGTGGTTAAGCAATCTAAATGGCGAAATCCATATTTAACACAAAAGTGTGTTGTAAAAGGATTTTCAAGGATTAAAGAAGTATTTTCTAACACGGTGAATGCGTGTGCTAATGATTTTTAATGTAAATGCTAAATGGTATTTAAATGAATAAAAGGATAAATTTTGATAAAGGAATGGTGTTGCTGAATTAAATGTAACAGTTTCAAGCATTGAACCGGGTGTGTTAAATAAAGTGAGAATACTAAGTGTGAATGGAGAGAGCCTTTAATAGGATTAAGGTAAATTAATATGGGTAAATGAGGTTTTGGAAATAAAATGGTTAAAGCATTGACATGTGTATTTCACAAGTACACGTATGTATATATGTACATATTTTCTCATGCTTGGGTTGTAGAGTGTGAGTATTCCTTTTTGCCATTTTTTTCTATACTGTTTGTATAAATCCCAGTGGGCATAGACTCATAACCCACTTTGTTACGGTTGGTTGGGAGAGGCTCCATATTTTGATATCTCTATAAAGGTACGTCTATTTATCCATGTTTTACGTTAGTGGATATGTTTACTTGGACTTCAGGGTGCTCCCCATATGTCCCTCATGTAGTTTATCCTGAAATTTGAATCGCATGCTAAGAAGTGAAATGTTAAATAAAATAAAACGGGACTGGTAACATTATTTAGGTTGTTTCATTGCACTTCATATCTAAGGACTCGATTTGGATCAAGTTAACTCATGGGTAATCCATAAATCCGGGTCATGGCGTTATAAATGGTATCAGAGATCTAGGTTCAAGGTTCCTTTCGGGTGTCACGTGGTGAGGTCGGTATTAGATCTTTTGACATCGATGTGGTTCGAACTGGTCATGCTAGTTTGATGATGGATATAGTTCATGTCCTTGACGATAAAGTCCAAGGGGTTGGTACTACAAGCTCGAATAATGCCTAGTGGCACACGATTAGATTGATGATTATTAATCGCTTTCGTATTTTTGGTTAGAAAGATAGTAATTTATAGGTGTCCATGCAAGCTTATACCACTGACACTGTAGTTATTAGGGTGAGGTGCTTTCGTTAACACTTTAGTGGATTATAATCATATGATATGTTGATAGAATACGATGACGCCCATTGGGCAGGTGACACTAAATTGTCTACACTCAATAGTAAAAATTAATGGTTGGAGTGTCACAATTATGTAATGGGGAATCATGATTTGAACTATATCTAGCCTTGGGTGTGACACATATGAGATGTCAATATGGATGTGAAAATTAGGAAATTTTGATCCCATGAGTAGTACCGTGATTGATGATGAGGTCAACAAGTTTATAAATTGATGTAGGCCAACACTATAGGATAAGTCAGTCTTAGTTGATGGAATGTTATCCTTATGGCTGAACAACTTAAAGGATTGTTGGTTGGTGAATGTAATTACAGGTGTTAGTTCTGGGTGAGGAATTACTGGGTCCATTTATTGGGAAACTTAGGTTTGGTGCATCCCGATTTATGTACCTTAACTATGATGTGGGCTTAGATAACCATGATAATTGAGGTAACCTAGAAGTGAACCTAGATAAGTATGGTGACTTGGTATTAAGTAATTAAGTCGCGATGTTTTAAGATAGGACTTCTTGTGGCGTTGTTAGGGTGGGCCTCCTCTTGAGTTCTACCCGAAGTCCCTTATCCTACCCAAAACCCTAGATGTTATTAAGTTATAGTTTGGTGATTATAGTGTGGTATCGAGAAATAAGCTCTCATGCGGCGTCCGTGGTGAGAGACTTAGTGTCTATAGGCAAGGTCCGACGTCCATATCCTACCAAGATCAGCAGAGTTATGTTAACTTAGGGGTTGTTACATAGTGTGATACTCACATGGTAAGGTAATTAGATTGCCATAGTTGAATAGTCATTGAGGATTGGTGTAAGTCATGCCTTGAGGTTCATAGGTTGAGGGAGACATCCCGTGTCTTGACATAAGTGATGGTAGCGGTAATTATAGTGTATACGTGATTTATAGTCACAAACCTTTTGGATAAAGTAGGATTCATATCTAAGTGCTAAAACTCATTTAACCATCGAGGTAATGGCGAGGTGAAGGAAAATCCTAGTGTGTGGATAAATCATGGGAAGCGTGGGGTGCCCATAAAAAGAACTTTGTGTGTGGCATCATTGAGGATAAATATTGAATTTTTATGATGTCTTTAGGTGTTAAAGGATTTAGATACACTATGGTTAGAATCTCGAACACCAGTGTCCTTGTGAGCACCAAGTAATATCGATGTGGTCATCGAAAGGTTTGAAGGGTGTACCTAGCATGATAAAGATGTACACGATGAAATCTCGTCAAATTTTGGGCTTTCACATGAGATGTGTCTGGTGTTCTTAGGAAACCAATTAAGTTAGCTAAGAAGAGGCAATAACATTCTAGTAATGATTGTATTGAGGTCAGGTGATGATCCAGATTAATAGTCACATAGTGTGCATGCCGAGCATGGCTTTCTAATCGGCACCGACGGGTGGTGTAACCCCTAAGGTGGGGTAGCATCGAACATGATCATTATATCGATGTGTTAACAGTATATGATAGAGTATCCTTAACAATAAAATGATTAGTTATTGGCATGTTTTTCCACGATGGCACGGGTTCGAAGGTGTGGCCTAGTGTGATGACAGTCACCCTTAGGGGACCAATGACGGCAGGTGTGGTCGTCGCGTGAATACGGTCTGGGGAAAAATTCTAAGGTGAATTGGTGGAAGTCTCTCGTGTTCAAAGGGACATAGTTAGGTGAGTGCCTCACTGAACTGAGTAATGTCTACAGGATTTAGGATTTGATCATAATATGTTAAAGAAGACAATAACCTAGGTGTGGTGGGTTGGTGACATCATCACCAATTTTTGGATAAGGTCAATATAGACGAGACGTGAGGTATACGCCAATCAGAATGATTCATTTACACCAAGGGGTAAAAGGTAGAGCCTTGCTCTCAAGGAGGGAAATTGGGCATTGACTTCCTCATAAATTGTCAATTTGTATACTGCATTCGTATTATGAAAATACTTGGAGTTCAATTCGTCACGTCCAGTGACCCAAGTCAGGGTGAATGGATAGAAGTAGTACTCAGTGAGAGTGTTGTGAACGAGTGGTATAACTTCTAGTATATGGTATAGGTTCGCTTCCACGAGTCAGAATCGAATGTTTATGGATGAAATTATTTGGGAAGGCTACATGTCCCTCTGACTCTAGTGTGTTCCTTTCGATTTCGGCAATAGAAAATCGGTATCCGCACCTTTATGGTGACTTAAGTTGGTACCACATCATGGCATGACACGGTTAAGCCCAGGAGAGTGCGGTGGACCAGGTTTGGCAAATGCAACTCGATAACTGGGTGTGCTCATCTGAGGAAATCATATTATTGCATAAAGTTTTACGTACAGATGGTTATGCCTTCGGTCACTCAGTTGGTTCATAGTATCAATTCCCATATACTAGTTGAATCTCGACTAGCTAGCTCAGCAGTTAGTAGCTCAGGTTTTAATGAGCAGAATAATGGCTTGAGGACACAGTATAGTGTTGTAAATCGAGGGATACTTAGCATATGATATTGCTTTACCACAAGAGTGGATTGAAGTTAGACAAGAGTGAGTACTCAAGGATGAGATACCTAGCATAGTGGTACTAGGTTCATTAGAGTGCACAGCGAAAGGTGTAAATTGAGCTGGCAATAGTGATTTGGTGAAATTATTCCTCTTTGGAGTGATAGAATGACATGGTAGATACGACGGTTGGTTGTGTCATGATTTGTTGTGAGTGAGCACTGATCGCTAAGGATGGTTTGATCATGGATGCTCCGGTAGGCCTTGGTTACTAGCATATGTAGTTCTAGGAGTGGGTTAGGACTTGAACATAAGGTGAATGGAAACTAGGTTCGATTATGTAGCATCATAGTTGAGAAAATGCTAATCATTAGAGCATGGGGCTTGCTATATGTTTGTTGATCTTAACTTTGAGGACATCGATTATTTTGTTTTTGAGGATTTCTAGGACTTAGTATAGAAGTTGGTGGAACCCAGGAGATTGAGAATTAATGAAACAAGAATTTCGGGAATGAAATTCCCCAAGGAGGAAAGTTTGTGATACCCCGCCCCATTAAATTTATTAAATTATATATATGGATTATATATGCGAGTAGTAATTAATTATGGTTGGAGAGAATTAAAGGATTATGGATTAGAAAAGAATTATAGAAATATTTAGGTTAAAAATCATATATGCTTTCTTAAGGTTTTGGATCAAATGTGAGGATATTGAGAAAATAAGAGGATAAAAAGAAAATTCAAAAATTCTATCAAGTCGTTCAAACAACATAGAGGTCATTCGAACGAAGTGGGAATCTCGTTCGAACAACGAGCGAGCTCATTTGAACGACGTTTAATGCAAATCAGACCTGCCAATTTGTGTTATCTCCATTGCAACAATGGATCATTTTTTACGGTCCACATTTGGTCAAGTGAAGAGAATAGGGGTGAAGGCTTTTGGGTTTGTTTTGTATATAAGAGAGAGACGTGAGATTTGGGGCAGTAAGAGCCATCCCTCTCTTTTCTCTTATAAAAACTTGACCTTCTCATCCATTTCCTTTCTGTTTCCACCAATTAATACACTCACAAGAAAATAAATTCTCTCCCCGCTGTTAGAAATATAAACTACAAAATAGGCTTATAGAGACGTGTTGTTTGTAGTTTTTATGGGAGTATTATTGGATTAATAAGGTGCATTATTGGAGGAGTTTGAAAAGGTTTTTTATGGAGCTTTTGTGACTCCCTTTAGGGCCACCTTTGGAGGTGGGGGAGTCACCCATATTCACCACCACCACCACCACCACCACCGCCACCACCACCACCACCAGTTGGAGTAATTTGAGGTGGGTAACCTACTCTTATTACATTTGAGGTTTTTATTGGATAAATATTATAGTCTTGTTGTGTAAGATTAAGAGTAGGAATATAAGAAAAAAATAATATGTTTTAGTAATCTTAGATTAGGCATTTTTATGGAGTAAAAATTCTAGCAAATAATGTTGTTATGTATTTTCTACTAAATCTGAAATTTAAACATTTTTCATGGGATAAAAATGTTGGAAAATATTATTTTTGTGTCTTTTCTATTAAATCTGAAAATGAACACTTTTATGGGATTAAATGTTAGAAAATATTATTTTGGGTGTTTTCTATTAATTCTGAGAATGGACATATTTCGGGATTAAAAATGCTACAAAATATTATTGTAGTGTGTTTGCTAACAAAAAATGTAAGAAAATGGTATTTGTGTGTAAAAAGAAGTAGTGGCCATTTTTATGGAATAAAAATGTAAGAAATACTGTTTTCGGTGTATTCCCGGTGAAAAAGAAAAATAAACATTTTCATGGGATAAAAATGTGAGAAATTGATATTTAGTATAATTTTGGTGAAAGCCATTTTAGGAATAAAATGTTGGTAAATAAATGTGATTTTTGTTGAAAATGATATTTTGTCGAAATTAGAGTATGAGTAAATATTTCAAGGTTCTAAAAATATTGGTGTCAAGTATTTTGGAAAAAGGCATTAATTAAGTGTTAATGCACAAACATGGAATGGTTAGTAAGTATAACTTACTAATATTATGCAATATTAATACTTATGGAATTAAAAGGTACTAAAGGTATAAAAAGATGTTTCCAATCAAGTAAAAGGTTACTCCAAGTATAAAAAGGTGTTAAAGGGGTTAAAACACTTAAAAAGTTGGTGTGTATAACTTAATAACTTTTTTGGGTAAAATTAACACTTTTGAAATGGAGCAAAGGGGATTTTGGAAACAAAGGGGTAAAATAGAAATTTTACTTAACGTGGAACATTCTTATGAAGTAAAAATGTTAGAAAAGGTGTTACACAAAATTGTCCTAAATGAATATGATTTTTATTGGAATAAAAATCAAGGTTAAAGTGTAAAGGGCACAAAATGGCATATTTTCAAGTGTAACACAAATTGGGGCGGTAAAGTCTCGGGTTTTTGTTACGGTCTGGTAAAAAGGAAAGGAAATAATGTGGACATTTATAAAACGTTAAAACACATTAACGTTACTCGAATGACGCCGGGATAAAGCAATAAGGGCCCGGAGGCCTTGGGTGAAAACCCTAAACCACTGGCCAGAGCATAGGGTGTGCATAGCCGTCAGTGTCGAGCCTGTGTAAGTATGCGGTATATGAAGATTTTGAGAAAAAGTTAAATGAAAAGTGGAATAAAAATCTAGAAAATGGGTTATATGGTAAATACTTTAATATAACCTAACTTGAAAGAACGAAATATATGTACTGGTAGAGGCTAAGTGGACAAGGTAATGCGTAAACCTACTAATGTCCATAAGATACATAAAATGATAAATAAGGTGGATTAGTTGGTGGTTAAGAAATCTAAATGGTGAAATCCATATTTAACACAAGTGTGTGTTGTAAAAGTATATTCAAGGATTAAATAAGTATTTTCTAACACGGTTAATGCATGTGTTGAAATGGTGATTTTCAATGAAAATGCTAAACGATATTTGAATGAATAAAAGGATAAATTCTGGTAATGGAATGGTGTTGTTAAATTAAATATAATGGTTTCAAGCGCTGAAGCGGGTGTGTTAAATAAAGTGAGAATACTAAGTGTGAATGGAGAGAGCCTTTAATAAGATTAAGGTAAATTAATCTGGGTAAATAAGTTTTCAAAAATAAAATGGTTAAAAGCATTGGCATGTGTATTTCAAAAGTACATGTATGCATATTTGTACATATTTTCTCATGCATGGGTTGTACCGTGTGAGTATTTCTTTTTGCCATTCGTTTCTATACAGTTTGTGTAAATTCCACTGGGCATAGGCTCATAACCCACTTTGTTACAGCAGGTTGGGAGTGGCTCCGTATTTTGAGAGTGCTATAGAGGTAAGTATATTTATCCATGTTTTATGTTAATGGATAAGTTTACTTGGACTTTGGGGTGCTCCCTATGTGTCCCTCATGTAGTTTATCTAGAAATTTGAACCTCGTGCTAACAAGTGAAATGTTAAATAAAATAAAATTGGACTAGCAACAATATTTCGGTTATTTCATTGCACTTCAGACCTAACGACTGGATTTGGATCGGGTTAACTCATGGGTAACCCATAAATCCAAGTTGGGGCATTACATCATGGTAACATTACGTGTGACAGCGAATTCCATATACTCGATGTACATAAACGAGTTCTCTGCTTTATACCACCCGTCATGAGTTCGATCAAATGGTACGATGCGAGGGGAACCGTTTGATATACGTCAAAGGTACGAGGCCAATGAGAGGTAAAAGTCATATTTCTTATGTTAACTGCACCCCACAGGACCAACACCCATCTGCTTGACAAAATTTTGGTCAATATTGCCATGCTCTGGTGATGGAGTGTGAGAAAATGCATGAGTCTTAATTAGTATATTACGGAGAGAGATATTTTATTTTTTTATTTGCATGATGAATAAAGTGAGCACTATACCAATGTGGGATCATATACAAGTGTTGTGAAAAGTAAATCTAGCATGAATCATGGAGAGTATACTACACAGGGTGATGGGGAATCATGGGGATATATACATGTGAGTGAGGGAGTGACATATGAATATATACAAGTGAGTGTTTGTGGTAGTGATCCTATACATGGATAAAATAAAAGTGGTGTGTAGGATGTGTAAGTGAGAATGTAGATATATACAAGTGTGGGAAGTGTGGATGTGTGCTAGTGAAGCCTCTGCATGAATAATCTATGTAGTGTGTGGAGCATGTGAGTAGAAGTAAAACTATATACAAGTACAGGTGTGTGAAGTGAACTTCGAGAGTATACACAGGTGTGTGAAGTGTATAAGTGAGTGAAAAGTGATATATAAATGGTAGGGATCATGATAAATATAAGCATAAGGTTGATATCTACAAAAAGTACACAGAGGAGTAAAGGGAACTTACAAGTAAGAGCATATGTACACATGTAGAAAAGAATAAGACCCATGTGGAATTATAGTCTATTCCTCTTAAAAATAGTCCCCGATGAGTCGCCACTGTGGCCATCCCGGGGCCTCCCTTTCTGGATTCCCTCCAGCGCGTTCGGGGTTGCGCCCTTTCTCAGGGCGCTCAGTCGTCGTCAATGTCAGGGATAATGTGTTGAGATAGATTCACTAGCCTATTTTGCACAAAACAAGCAAAATAAATGTCATCTCCTCTTGAGAACGACTTAAAGGACAATATTAATGCTTGTGAACCAAGTTATTCAAAAGTTTAGGGAGTAAGTTACGAAATGGGAAGGTGTTAAGCACCCATCCCACCCTTTCAGTCTATCACGTACATGTGTTAATGTTCTCCTATTAGACCCCATGAAGTGTGTGCTCATGATCATAATATAGATAAAGAATGGAATCATTCAACTCGCGTCACGAAAAAGAATGGAGTGAATTCATCCTTAGAAGTGTTCCCGAAAATAATAATTCATAATATAATATGAGTGTTTGTCAAATCACAAGTCCCTACAGAAGAGCAAATGTGTATATAGGATGAAACACAAGCATGGACTCATATATATATATATATATATATATATATATATATGATAGGAGGGAAACATATAAACATGCATAAAGGAGGACTCGAATATCGGGATTAACCCAAGACACCTACGTAGTCCATGGGGGCATCAAAGTCTACGTAGTTCAAAGATAACATACGGTGAGGTTTAATCCATTAATCCAAACGGGGAATATCTCTTATGTGTGTGTAGAGAGAAATGTGTGCTTTAAGAGCAAGAGTGTAACATGAGACTCCCTCTTTTCGAATTTATAGATAAACCCTCTTTTTTTTTTATGAAAATAGAGTATATGAAAATAGTACTAATAAAGGTTTGAGATTAATATATATGATGTAATGAAACAAAATGCTAAAGTACAAATAAAATAAATAATACTAAAATGAGAAAATTAAAGAAAAGGATAGAGAATTGGACCTTCTTGTGAACACTTTATGTTGATCTTAGATGTAGAAATGCTGATCTTACATTAGTAAGAAATTGGTATGGATAGGTGGGGGAATTTACTAATTGAGGTAGGAAAGTAATGGAATGGAATGTGGAAAGTGGGTATTTTAGGAAAGGGAACAACTCTAAATTCGAGATAATGTTTACCGAATTGTTGAGAGGGGTGTTCAGGGGTGCCTTTCAAATTAAGATCATAACATCTATTTATAGGGACAAGAGGACTATTGATTGGCATGGTCCTAGACCTGTCTATCCCTATAGCACCTCAAGCACACTACCAATAGGCAGGGTCCCTAGGGTGCCATTTGGCTATCTGGAACAGGTTTTTAAAAAAAATGATCGTAAAATGCAAAACGTAAGTCAGAATTGTGCATAAGGTGGATCATTAGAAAGGGAATTTTGATCCCTTTAAAATCCATTGAGCCACTCCCAGTTTTGGGAGTTGAATAAGGTCGAACAGGGCCCGAAAGTGCCCATTAGTCACTAGATAGGAAGTTTTTGAATGAAAACGGATCGTTTGTCCGAATTGTAAGGCCAATTCATGCACGGGACGGATTATTGGAAAGAATATTATGATCCCTTTGAAATTTCATTCAGTTTCATTAGGTTCGAAGAGTTCACCAAGGTCAAACGGGTCCCGAGAGATCCCGATGGCCCTTCGAAGTAAAATGGGTTATTCGTTCGTACCGTAAGGCTGATTCATGCACAAGGTGGACCGTTGGAAAGGGTATTTATATCAATTTGAAGATTCATTGAGTTTTTCTAAAGTTGGAGATTTGATTGGAGTTTAGTGGGGACCAGGAGTGTTCGGTGGCCTCTAGATCAATTTTTAGAGGAAAATAAACTGTTTGTCTGAACTTTAAGGATGATTCGCGTACGGGGTGGTAGAGTGGAAGGGGGATTCAGATCCCTTTGAAGATTAATTGAGCTTCATCTTAAGAGAGAGAGTTAACTAGAGTGAAACATGGCCTAAAAGCGACTAGTGGCCTCTAGATCAGTTTTTGGAGTAAAATAGTCGTTCGTTTGAACCGTAAGTCCAATTCACTCACGGGATGGACCATTGGAAAATGGATTCAGAGTTCTTTAAAAATTCATTGAGATTACTCCCAAGAGAGAGAGGGAGTTCACCAGAGTGAACTGGTCCCCAAAAGCACTTGATGACCTCTTGATCGGTACTCGGAGTATGACCTAGGGTTTACGGTGAACGAGTGAGTGTTATGGACCTAAGGAGGTTCTTAAGAGGGGTCCTAGGATAAGGTGTCTATAAGTTCCCTACCTTATCGTAGTTTAAATACGATCTATTTACATGGTTATACTGTTGAGTACAAGTAAAAAGGGTTTCTTGGATTATGAACCGTGAGTAAAGGTGTTCAACTTAAATAATTCTTATTCTCCTTCAATGCCATAGATCATTCGTCATTCCATACCTCACTCTTTTACTTTCTTAACATTTGGAAAAAAGATCATCATTGCTCAAGAGACTTTGAGATGAACTGATTTAGGGTGATGAGCATTATAATCAACTTCTGATCCTCCCTTATAGTTTATGGAGGTTGAATTGTCCGTATTATTTTAATCTGGTTGGGATTAGCCTCAATTCCTATTTGACTAACCGAGTAGCCTATAAATTGACCAAAATGCACATCAAGGGATCACTTCCTGACACTAACTATATTTTTCAGTGAGTACCTTAAACATTTTCCTTAGGTCTTTGAGATAATTGTCTTTTTTCTTAATTTTTACCAACGTGTTGTAAGTGTATAACTACATGGTTTTCCTCAAATTCTCTTCGAACATCTTAGTGACAAATTTTTTATAGGTCGTTCCTGTATTTTATATCCTGAAGGGCATTATTGTATAACAGTAGATATCAAGTGTGGTGATGAAGGGGGTTTTCTTTTGATCAGGTACGAACAAAGGTATCTAATGGAAATCCAAGTATATGTTATCCTTTAATAGATGACTGTGGCATTGAGATGTTGATTTATCTTTCATAGTGGAAAACTATCATTGGGGCATGCATTATTTAGGTTGGTCAAGTCGATGTAAACACTTCATTTTCTATTGCTCTTTTTACCACGACATGATTTAAATTTATTTGATGGACCTTGCTTCCAGAAACTTCCTGGCCTCTTCCTCTACATCATTAATTTCTCATGAGTTATTTGGCATGATTTTCTGGGTGACTAGCGAGAATGCTGGATTAAAATGAAGTTTTTGACACATATCATATGGTTTCTAAGAGAATACATCTTGATTCTCTCTAAGGAAGGTGACTAACTCGCCTTTTTCTCTATCTATGAGGGAGATGTCAATGAGGATTTTTTTTTGTGGATTATCATCATTGAACGTAACCTCTTGGAGAAGTATATGACCCTGGTAGGGATGAACCTTTTATCCTCTAACCTTAGTCACCCATGATTCTACTACTGTTTGGTGGGGATAGACCCTTTCGCATTTGTAACCACATTTTCTTTTTACTTTCTTACTTTGGTTTGATTGTTGTAATAAAGTAGTATCGAAAAGAAATTTGGTTTATGTGTATCTCCATTACTTCCCATCTAGTAATGCATTTGAGATTCTAGTGATAAGTGGATGGAACAACATTCATCTAATGCACTCACCCCTCCTAAGGATTGCATTGTATGGAGAATTGATGCCGACAACCAAAAATTTGATGAGATTTGAAATTCCTCATGCCTGTACCAGGAGAACTACCTTCCCAAGTAGCATGGTCATTTTTCCTACAAAACCTACTAGAGGGAGGGTAACATCCTTAAGGTCTTCCATTCGTAAGTTGAGTTGGTTGAATCGATTGAGACACGTGACTTTCAAGGAGCTTCCCTGATCAACTAGTAGTCTACCCACATCCCAGTTGGAAATTCTGAATGTTATTACAAGTGAATCGTGGTGAAGGGTTCTAAATCCAACCAAATAATTTTTATTAAAGACGATATGCTTGGTGTAGTCTAACTCTTATGATCAATGAAGTCTGCTAATAGTTGATTTAGTCGGATAGATCTGGAAAGCTTCCACTACTGTGATGATATTCTTCATCTCCATCCTAATGGAGTTTCCTTTGATTTTATTAGGACTAGAGGCCTCATGTATTACTACGAACTTATGCTCCACTTTATCACATTCAAGGAAACTTTTCAGCATCTATAAGTGCTCAACTTGAATTTTTCCATTCTTCTTTTTCGTAGAGTCATCCAAATGATTGGCTAACACCAACTCCTTTCAATGTGATTTTACAATGTCTGTGTTGATATTTCTTATGGTATGAACACCTCAAGGTGGTGTTTATCTAAGTAAGGTATTGGTATGTGATGGAGTTATTCAACCAGATAATCTTAAAAGAGGCTATTTTAACCTAGTCGATACAGTCTTGCACCTCATTGTAGATTTGTCAACATCATTGGGTGTATTCCCACAAGATCTCTAATGGATTCTTCTTTAACATAAGGAAAGCATACATCGTTTTATGATGGATGGTGCTTATGATGAATTTGGAGGTAAAGGAATTGGTGAGCTAGTTGAATTAATAAATAAACCCGTGTGGAAGATTTTTCAACCTCGTTTGAGACACATCTCCCTGGATTGAGGGAAACATCTAGCACATTAAAGGTTCAATATTTTTCAAAAGAGCCATATATGGGCGATATTGGCAAACATATTGGTAGGATATATCTTTTCACCATTGATATTGATCTTAAATTTGGGTGTAGCGAAGTTTTTTAGTGGCTCTAGCTCTTCAATCGATCGAGTAAATGACGATCTCATGTGTATTAAAAGAGATCATGTAATGACCCCATTTTCTTATGCCAATATATAATTGTCTTCTTTCAATTTCGTCACACTTACTATCTAATAATGATATATTATTACATATATGATATTTCGAGTTCTTAATATGACAAAGACCGTTTTTAAATGTGAAGAATCAACGGTAAAATGGGTCAAACTGAGATTTTATGGCACATCCTAAGCTAAGTGATAAGTTTTGGGGTAGAAAATGTAATTTTATGAAACTTTAGGGACTTGGTTTTAATAAAGAAAGTTTTAGGGACCAAAATAAAAAATAAAAGGCTCCTTTTTGTAAATAAAATATTTTAGGGACCTAAAAGAAAAATTGAAAATATATGGTGCGAAATTACCAAAATGCCCTTCAGGTGCAAAATGACCCTTATACCCTTAATATCTTTCCACCTCATGCTCGACACCTCATGATTGGTTTTGATACCTCCACCGTACACGTGTCGTCATTAGAGGAGAAGCCAAAACATGTGTCGTCGTTAGAGGAGAAGCTAAAACATGTGTCGTAGTCCAATGAAATAAGACTGCAAGATGCCTCCGTTACGCGACACGTCAGCGTTGACTCCCATTGTAAAAGCTTGGTCATCATGGACACGTGTCAATGCCGTGATATCTTTGGAAAACTATAAATAGGGCCTTTGGGGATCATTTGAAACTCACACCAATTCCTTGAGAATTATAGAAAGAAATAGTGAGAGAAAGTGTGAGAAAGTTTAAGAAGAAGTTCTTAGGGATATTCATCTTAAGGTAATCTTAAGGTTATAATGCATCTTTATAGTTTTAATTTATTATTTTATAGCTTTACTTGGTAGTTATGCTGGTAAAATACAATAAAGAATTCACTAATCAGAACTTAAAATTTAGAACAAATCCAAGTTGATTTTATAAACTTGTTTGAAATTATACGCTTTTAAAAATGATTCTTTTTAAAGAAATTGCTCGTTATTATAGAATCCCATTTAAGTAATTCCAAAGTCAGGCCCGGTGAAGTTCTGTCTAGATGAGATGGTATTTAAGTGGTGCCCCTGTGACCCTCCATCTCTACCTGGAATGAATCCGGAAATGTTCTGTCTAGATGAGATCGTATTTAAGTGGTGCCCCATGTGACCCTCCATCTCTATCGGGAACCGACTGATGATGAAAGACTATGAATGGAATTCTTCAATTACGATCAATGAGTTTTAAAAGTTGACAAATGGGGATTCAGTAATCCTTTAAAAGAGGAAGTTATTATTAAAGTATAATATAAACTGAACCTTAGAACGTGTACTTAAATCTTTATCAGATTAATGTGTGATCGAAGACTCAATACCAGTAAATTTGACCTCCATTTTGGGTGAGTACTCAGACATTCCTTATGTATTTTGATTATATGATATTATGCAAACTATATATATTTTATGAACTACTTTTATTCTTAAAATTCATGTGATACCGATGATTGATTCATTTGTGATATGTTTATATTTGTCCATATAAACATACCGATTAAAATGATTATTGAAAAGGATATTGCATATTGAAAATCTGATTCGGCCTAAGGGACCTCTTTAC
The DNA here is from genome assembly GCA_949130495.1 of Sambucus nigra. Taxonomy (NCBI): domain Eukaryota; kingdom Viridiplantae; phylum Streptophyta; class Magnoliopsida; order Dipsacales; family Adoxaceae; genus Sambucus; species Sambucus nigra. The sequence continues at coordinate 200,893,360 of OX422217.1, forward strand.
AGACTGACCTTCCCAGCTGGGTTATCGCTGGTGTGCCCTAAATAAGGCGTTGTACCGAACATGTTCGATTGACCCTCAACTACCGGGGTATAATACGGTAGAAGAATACGGTATTAGAGTGTACTTGTCCATCAAAATGATATGATTGAAAGAAAAAGATATCACATTTGATTTGTTGCATTCGTCTTATTCTGAGCTATCCAATTGTGATATATATACTTTCATTTCAAAATATATATCTATTTACTGCAAGTTCCTATCCATATATGTATATGCCTTCTCTTTTGAATTGAATAGGTATCTATTTTCTGAAAACCCTAGAATGTCTAGAGATTGAACCTCATTCGGCTTTTAGCTGATGTTGTATAAATAAACATTTTTCAGGAAACGTTTAGGCTCACGGACGGAACGAAAATGGACTATTTTGAAGATTTAGCTTTTAGATCTCTTTTTGTAAAATGTTTATTTAGATCATGTCTGGCTCTCTTGTAATAAGGTTTAAATTTTCTCTTAAGTCATAACTCGTTATTACTTTTAATATATATGAAGTTTCCTTTAGAAAGCTCTGATGACGTAATTACTTTACTTTCAGTATTTTACGATTCATAACCATGTGATAATATTTCTGTTGCATTTATTTAAGGAAACAATTAAATATGAATAGTTGTTGCCTAGGTGGCATGTCAAGACACTCGTTCCCTAATACTATTTTGGGTTGGGGTCGTGACAGAGGTGGTATCAGAGCATAGGTTATGAACCCGTTGACTACTGAACATAAGTTTCGAACGTTATAGATTTTAAGTTTCCATACGTAGGATACAAGATTAAATATCCGACTTATGTGATAACCCTCCACATGTATTAAAATATATATAATTATTTATATATCATTGTTCTTATAAATTGCAATCTTGGGCTAGTATAATACATCTTACGTTTGGACATGAATGTAGAAAATGACCAAGGCAAGATCAACTCCAGGAACTAGTGGTTCGAGTATGGAAGGACAGGAAGGTGCATACAAGGCAATTGAAAGTCTAGAAAGAATTGTGGAGCATCGGGTGAATAATGGAGCACTAAGGAATCTTGAACTAAGTAGTTGTACTATTGAATAGTTCAAGAAGTTGAATCCGCCGTCTTTTAAAGGAACTCCTAACCCCACTGAAGCAGAAAATTGGGTGACGCAAATGGAAAAGATGTTCGATGTTCTTAAGTGTACAGATGAACAATGGGTTTTATTTGGAACATTCATGTTAGAAGGTGAAGCCGAACATTGGTGGAGAATGACTAAGAGAATGCATGGGGAAAGGAATAATACCATAGGTTGGAATGACTTCTTAGTGATCTTCTATGAGAAATACTTTCCCGAAACGGTGCAAGATCAAAAAGCAACTGACTTCATGAGTCTGGTTCAAGGAAATATGACGGTTAGTCAATACGAGGCAAAGTTTACTGAGTTATCCCGTTTTGCACCTCATGTTGTGATAACTGATGTTTTAAGAGCCAAGAAGTTTTAACATGGGTTAAGGTTGAATATTCATAGCCGAATTTCCATCCTAAAGCTGACATCATATAATGACGTGGTGGCTAGGGAAACAATAGCTGAGAAGGATAATGAAGAATATAATCAGGTTAGAGAGGGGAAGAGGAAGTTTGGAGAACAAAGAGGAAGGAACCCCAATAACAAACCCTTTAGTACTATACCTAATATAGGACAACCTTTAGTAAAGAAACCCTTTAATGTTGATAAATGCCAACGTTGTGGTAATATTCATAGAGGGCGACCGTGTTACCTGGAGACAGGGAGTTGCTTTGGGTGTGGCCCAAAGGGACATAAAATACGAGATTGTCCTAACAAAGGGAAGGCGGAAACAAATAATTCTAATGACAATAAGGATCAGGGCAGACAAGGTAGAGTCTTTAATCTTTCCGATGCAAAGGCTTCTAATGCAGTAGTGTCAGGTACACTTTCTATATGTGCACAACCTTTTCAAATTTTAATAGATCATGATTATACCCATTCATTTGTGTCTGTGCATTTTGTCAATCTCTTTCCTAATATTCCTGAATCTTGGAATCATATCATACACGTTTCTACTCCTTCGGGTCAGTTATTGACAGGAACATTAGTATGTAAATCTTGCCCTATAAATGTCAGTAGTCATAAACTATTCGCTGATTTGATAGTTTTAGAGATAAGAGATTTTGAAGTCATTTTAGGAATGGATTGGTTAGCATCATATCATGCATGGATTTTTTTAAGAAGAAAGTTACTTTTTTAATTCCTAACCAACCAGAATTCAGTTTTGAAGGAACTAGCATCTTATCTCCCATGCGTATTATCTCTGTAATGTAAGCTTGTAGTTTTCTTAAGAAGGGACGTCAAGGATTCCTTGCCAATGTTCTTTATTTACAAACAAAAGGGCCTAGTTTAGAAGATATTCCTATAGCTAAGCTTTTTCCAAATGTTTTTCCAGATGATTTGCCCATTCTACCTCCTAGTAGAGAAGTAGAATTTACCATTGACCTTGTTCCTGGAACTACACCAATCTCAAAACCACCTTATCGCATGGCACCTTTAAAATTAAGGGAATTAAAAGTTCAATTACAAGATCTGTTAGACAAGGGTTTTATTAGACCTAGTAAATCCCCTTGGGGTGCTCTAGTGTTATTTGTTAAAAATAAGGATAGGACGATGAGGCTATGTATAGATTATCGTGAACTAAATAAGGTGACCATTAAGAATAAATACCCCTTACCTCGTATAGATGATTTGTTTGACCAACTGCAAGGTGCAAAAGTATTTTCGAAGATTGGCCTTAGGTCAGGCTATCACCAATTGAATATTAAGGAAGAGGATATTTCGAAATCAGCTTTTCGTACTAGATATGGTCACTATGAGTTTCTTGTGATGCCATTTGGATTAACTAATGCACCAGCCTCTTTTATGGATATGATGAATAGAGTGTTTAGGAAATATCTGGATCAGTGTGTGGTTGCTTTCATTGATAACAACCTTATTTATTCCAAAGGTATTGAAGAACACGAGAAGCATTTGGAGATAGTATTACAAATCCTTAGGAAAGAGAAATTATATGCGAAATTAAAGAAGTTTGAATTTTGGTTGCCTAGTGTTTCTTTTCTAGGACATGTCATATCCAAGGAGGGAGTGTCGGTTGATCCTCAAAAGATAGAGTCTATACTAGATTGGCCAAGACCAACTAATGTGACAGAGATTAATAGTTTCCTAGGGTTAGCAGGTTATTATCAAAGATTTGTTGAAGGATTTTCTAGTATTGGCAAACATTTGTCTAGGTTAACACAAAAGACAGTGAAATATGAATGGTTTGAGGAAGTTGAGAATACTTTTCGAGAACTTAAGAATCGATTAGTAACTACCCCAATTTTGATTATTCCTTTCGGTACAGGAGGATTTGTGATTTATAGTGATGCTTCAAAAAATTATTTGGGATGTGTGCTAATGCAAAATGGAAAAGTAGTAGCTTCTGCCTCGAGACAGTTAAAACCCCATGCGTAAAATTATCCAACCCATGACTTAGAATTAGCAGCGGTAATTTTTGCTCTAAAGATTTGGAGACATTATTTGTATGGTGAGACTTGTGAGATTTATACCGATCATAAGAGTTTAAAATATATCTTTACTCAGAAGGAATTGAACATGAGACAAAGGAGGTGGCTAGAATTGATGAAGGATTATGATGTAAATATTCACTATCACTCGGGGAAAGCTAATGTAGTTGCCGACGCTTTGAGTAGAAAGTCTACACCAAATTTAGCATGTCTTATTACCATCCAGAAAGCTCTATTGAAAGATTTGAGAAGTGTGGAAATAGATGTACGTATTTATGGCGAAGGAGGAATAATCGCAAACTTACAAATACAAACCACGTTGATGGAAAGAATTAAAGTTGCACAAGTAAATGACCCACAACTGAAGAAGATTAAAGAAGAGGTTATTGAAGGGAAGAGAATTTAATTTGCGATACGAGATGATATATTGAGGTTTGAAAATAGAGTGTGTATACCGAGTGATGCCCAACTAAAAAGGCAGATTTTGGAGGAAGGTCATTACTCGAGATTCACAGTTCATCCCGGAATTACCAAGATGTATAGAGATCTCCGAGAAATGTTTTGGTGGAATAACATGAAAAGGGAGATAGCAGAGTTTGTATCTCAGTGTTTGATTTGTCAATAAGTAAAAGCTGAGCATTAGAAACCATCAGGATTATTACAACCTTTACCTATCCCTGAGTGGAAATGGGAACATATTACCATGGATTTTGTGACAGGGCTACCAAGGAGTTCTAATGGTAATGATTCCATTTGGGTAATTATTGATAGGTTAACTAAATATTCTCATTTTATTGCCATTAAGACTACCCATTCCTTAGAAAAGTTAGCTAAATTGTATATAAGGGAAATTATTAAGCTTCATGGAACCCCAGTTTTAATTATTTATGATCATGACCCTAGATTCGTGTCTCTCTTTTGGAAAAGCCTACAAGTAGCCATGGGAACATAAATTTAATTTTAGCACTGCTTTTCATCCTCAAACAGACGGATAATCGGAGAGAACCATCCAAACCTTAGAGGATATGCTTAGGGCATGTGTACTTGATTTGAAGGGGAATTGGGATGATCATTTACCGTTAGTAGAATTTGCATATAATAATAGCTATCAAGCAAGTATTCAAATGGATCCGTATGAGGAACTCTATGGTAGAAGGTGTCGTTCTCTTGCATGTTAGGAAGAAGTTGGGGAAAGAAAAGTATTAGGACCAGAATTTATTCAGGTCACAACAGAGAAAGTGAAATTGATACAAGACCGACTTCAAATCGCTCAAAGTCGTCAAAAGAGTTATGTTGATAATCGACACCGACCGTTAGAATTACAAAGAGGAGACTATGTTTTCTTACGAGTATCACCGACAAAGGGAGTAAACCGATTTGGGAAGAAAGGAAAGTTAAGTCCAAGATACATAGGGCCTTTTGAAATCCTTGAAAGGGTAGGTGTTGTTGCGTATAGAATAGCCTTACCCCCTGAACTCTCGAGTGTGCATAATGTGTTTCATGTTTTAACGATGAAGAAATACATCCCTGATCCAGCACATATCTTAAGTCACGAGCCTCTTCAAGTTAGACAAGATTTGAGATACATTGAGCATCCAGTGGAAATCTTGGACAATAAAGATCAAATATTACGAACCAAGGTTATTCCACTAGTCAACGTATTATGGCAGAATCATTCTGTTGAAGAAGCAACATGGGAGCGGGAAGATGAAATAAAAGAGAGATATCCATACCTTTTTGGAAATTAATGTAAGTAAAGTTTGGGGACCAAACTTTTTATAAGGAGAGTAGGATGTAATGACCCCATTTTCTTATGCCAATATATAATTGTCTTCTTCCAATTTCGTCACACTTACTATCTAATAATGATATATTATTACATATATGATATTCTGAGTTCTTAATATGACAAAACCCATTTTTAAATTTGAAGAATCAACGGTAAAATGGGCCAAACTGAGATTTTATGGCACATCCTAAGCTAACTGATAAGTTTTGGGGTAGAAAACGTAATTTTATGAAACTTTAGGGACTTGGATTTAATAAAGAAAGTTTTAGGGACCAAAATGAAAAATAAAAAGGGGCCTTTTTGTAAATAAAATATTTTTAGGGAACTAAAAGAACTATTGAAAATATATGGTGTGAAATTACCAAAATGCCCTTCAAGTGCAAAATGACCCTTATACCCTTAATACCTTTCCACCTCATGCTCGACACCTCATACTTGGTTTTGACACCTCCACCGTACACGTGTCGTCATTAGAGGAGAAGACAAAACACGTGTCATCGTTAGAGGAGAAGCTAAAACACGTGTCGCAGTCCAGTGAAATAAGACTGCAAGATGCCTCCGTTACGCAACACGTCAACATTGACTCCCATTGTAAAAGCTTGGTCATCATGGACACGTGTCAATGCCGTGATATCTTTGGAAAACTATAAATAGGGCCTTTGGGGATCATTTGAAACTCACACCAATTCCTTGAGAATTATTGAAAGAAATAGTGAGAGAAAGTGTGAGAAAGTTTAAGAAGAAGTTCTTAGGGATATTCATCTTAAGGTAATCTTAATGTTATAATGCATCTTTATAGTTTTAATTTATTGATTTATATCTTTACTTAGTAGTTATGCTCGTAAAATACAATAAAGAATTCACTAATCAAAACTTAAAATTTATAAAAAATCCAAGTTGATTTTATAAACTTGTTTGAAATTATACGCTTTTAAAAATGATTCTTTTTAAAGAAATTGCTCGTTATTATAGAATCCCATTTAAGTAATTCCAAAGTCAGGCCCGGTGAAGTTCTGTCTAGATGAGATGGTATTTAAGTGGTGCCCCTGTGACCCTCCATCTCTACCTGGAATGAATCCGGAAATGTTCTGTCTAGATGAGATCGTATTTAAGTGGTGCCCCATGTGACCCTCCATCTCTATCGGGAATCGACTGATGATGAAAGACTATGAATGGAATTCTTCAATTACGATCAATGAGTTTTAAAAGTTGACAAATGGGGATTCAGTAATCCTTTAAAAGAGGAAGTTATTATTAAAGTATAATATAAACTGAACCTTAGAACGTGTACTTAAATCTTTATCAGATTAATGTGTGATCGAAGACTCAATACCAGTAAATTTGACCTCCATTTTGGGTGAGTACTCAGACATTCCTTATGTATTTTGATTATATGATATTATGCAAACTATATATATTTTATGAACTACTTTTATTCTTAAAATTCATGTGATACCGATGATTGATTCATTTGTGATATGTTTATATTTGTCCATATAAACATACCGATTAAAATGATTATTGAAAAGGATATTGCATATTGAAAATCTGATTCGGCCTAAGGGACCTCTTTACAGACTGACCTTCCCAGCTGGGTTATCGCTGGTGTGCCCTAAATAAGGCGTTGTACCGAACATGTTCGATTGACCCTCAACTACCGGGGTATAATACGGTAGAAGAATACGGTATTAGAGTGTACTTGTCCATCAAAATGATATGATTGAAAGAAAAAGATATCACATTTGATTTGTTGCATTCGTCTTATTCTGAGCTATCCAATTGTGATATATATACTTTCATTTCAAAATATATATCTATTTACTGCAAGTTCCTATCCATATATGTATATGCCTTCTCTTTTGAATTGAATAGGTATCTATTTTCTGAAAACCCTAGAATGTCTAGAGATTGAACCTCATTCGGCTTTTAGCTGATGTTGTATAAATAAACATTTTTCAGGAAACGTTTAGGCTCACGGACGGAACGAAAATGGACTATTTTTAAGATTTAGCTTTTAGATCTCTTTTTGTAAAATGTTTATTTAGATCATGTCTGGCTCTCTTGTAATAAGGTTTAAATTTTCTCTTAAGTCGTAACTCGTTATTACTTTTAATATATATGAAGTTTCCTTTAGAAAGCTCTGATGACGTAATTACTTTACTTTCAGTATTTTACGATTCATAACCATGTGATAATATTTCTGTTGCATTTATTTAAGGAAACAATTAAATATGAATAGTTGTTGCCATTTAAAAATGATTTCGTTATTATAGAATCCCATTTAAAAATGCTTTTAAAAATGATTTCGTTATTATAGAATCCCATTTAAGTAATTCCAAAGTCATGCCCGATGAAGTTCTGTATAGATGAGATGGTATTTAAGTGGTGCCCCTGTGACCCTCCATCTCTACTGGGAATGAATTTGAAAATGTTTTGTCTAGATGAGATCGTATTTAAGTGGTGCCCCTGTGACCCTCCATCTCTACTGGGAACCGACTGATGAGGAAAGACTATGAATGGAATTCTTCAATTACGATCAATGAGTTTTAAAAGTTGACAAATGGGGATTCAGTAATCCTTTAAAAGAGGAAGTTATTATTAAAGTATAGTATAAAATGGACCTTAGAACGTGTACTTAAATCTATATCAGATTAACGTGTGATCGAAGACTCAATACTAGTAAATTTGACCTCCTTTTTAGGTGAGTACTCTGACATTCCTTGTGTATTTTGATTATATGATTTTTTTTTTTGAAAGGACAAGGTCCTGAGATTTATTAAAATTAAGGTAGAAAAGCCCTACCAAGGTGGCTTGAACAAGCTAGAGAGAAAGCTAAGCATGAAGACCTGAAAGATTTCTAGAAGATCTAATGGCAGGAAATCCAAGATAATCCAGCTTAAATGCACCTCTAGCAATTTTGGGAAGATCCATAGGCTTAGAGAAAGTTTCGTAACCAAAAGAATTGACTCCATAATTGGCTAAGTGATCTGCTACTTGATTTGCTTCTCTCCAGACATGAGAAAAAACTAAGACTATGGGAATTGCCTTAATTTCCTCTATTATATCAATAACAGACCAGGGAGGCTTGAGAATCTTGCCTTTCAGAATGTCTATGGCAACCTTGGAGTCTGATTCCACTATGACCTTTGGGAGTTGCAGGGATTGACAAATTTTGATGCCTCTAAGAATGGCCAGACATTCAGCTCAAGTATTAGTCATATGTATTTCCTTTGAGGAGAAAGCTTGAATAAATCTCCCATTGTGATCTCTAATGATACCACCTGATCCTGATATGCCCGGATTGCCTTTAGAGGCCCCATCAGTGTTGAGCTTGAAAAATGGAGCTGGAGGATAGGACCATTTAACTATGAAAATTGATAGGAGAGAAGGAACATATCTGAGGCAAAAAGAATCTTGGACATCTTCATGGAATTTGAAGGAAGACTTAAAAGTAGTTTTTGAAGAGCAGACTTTGATTAGATCGATCACATTTTTAATAATTTTAGCGCTGCTCATGGGACCTCCGTCTTAGATACTCAAGTTTCTAATTAACCAAATTTCCCATAGGATACATCAAGGGGTCAACAAATGAAGGAAATTGATCGAGGTGGAAACCGAGCATCCGTGTAAATACGCTAGTCGTTGTTGTCGGCTTCCAACCACAATACAAAAAAAACCTAAACTTTAACTACACTCTTGCGGAGTATAGTGGCGAGTCTGGGTATCGAATCCACAGGGAATGTTTGATAGATTTTAATTGATTTACTATTTCAAAAAATAAAGTGTAAAAGATGATGATTGAGTGAGAAAGGAAAAAGGGAAAAATAAAGAAGTTAACTAAAACTAATTGGAAAAATTAAGGTAGAGACACAATCCCCCAACCCTAGTGTATTGATGGTATAAAACTAATCGTAAATTTAACTGATTAATTTGACCCGGAATTTAGTACTCCCAAGCATTACGTATACGAGGTTCAAGCCCGCGTCATACTTAATCTGAGGATGACTAAATGAGTATCGCGATAGTAGCACTCGAATTTCATTCTAAATCATCACGAGTACCCAGAGGCAAACGAGATATAAAGATCTACAATTGTTGTGTAACTACGCAATACGGTCATAATCAATTATTAAATTCAGAGGACTAATATTATACACATGCAATTAAGACAACAGGTTGGGTTCATGTATCCCAACCTTTAAAAACCTAGCCTAACATGGTAAATAATAATAAAAGTGCTGGAAATAAAAATTACCACGACTGAAGAACAAGAACATGCAAGAAGAAATCAAAGATTGAAGAAAAACCGAAAAAGCTCTTGAATTAATGGTGCAAAGTATGTAAATTCTTCTCCTAGATGTTCCTACTTGTTATGGAGCTTTTACATCAATGAAATCTTAATAAAAAGAGTCCTAATGACTAAATATATAGGCTAGAGGTCGTTTAGAAGAGTCCCCAAAACATAAAACTCTTTTGGCTAAAAGATAAGAACAAAATAAAAATCCCGTATCTGATAATTTGTCACACTTAGAAAGCGTGACTAATTTTGTAACGGATTCTGAGCGTGACTAATGGGCGAACCGGTTCGGGTTCTGGGTGTACCGGTTCGGGTGAAGTCGCTGGTTTTGGGCCTCTTTCAACACTTAGAATATTTTCCAACTTTCTTCTTTTCTTCCTTGGATTTTTTTCTCAATTTCAAATGATCATAACTCCTTCACCGTAGCTCGGATTTGGGTGCCGTTTTTTCCAGTATTCTCATTGTTACAAGATATTCAACTTTACAGAAGGCCCCACCTCCGGAATCGGGCTAAAGAATTACGAAAATGCCCTTGAAATTGCCTTCCTAGATTTTCTTCTATGATTTTTCCGCAACTTCAAGGGATCATAACTCTTTCACGATAGCTCGGATTGAGGTGCAGTTTTTTCCAGTGTTCTTGTAATTAAAATCTCTTAAACTTTACCGTTGGCCCCACTTCCGGACTAAGGCTACAAAATTACGAAAATTCCCTTCAACTCCCCGATTCTTGGTTTCTTTCACTATTTTAAGTTCTCTTTTCCATCTTTCTTGCATGAAATACCTGTAAAATACATAAGAGATACAAAAATACGAAATACTTACCAAAAATGGTTAGTAGCATAGATATGAGATAAATCCAAGCTATTTACACCCCACGGGATCGTAAAAATACCGAAATTAAGGGGATAAATGTGAAGAATTTCAGCCTAATCAAACCCCCCTAACTTTGAACATTGCGCGTTCCGAGCAATGTAAAATAACGAGAGTATGAGTTAAGGACCCTTCAAAAACTTTATTGGGATAGAATACCTTTTTCGCGGGCAAGCGATTGCATTTAGCGTATGCAACAAGCCTTTAAACCCCTAATTTACCCTAGTAGGACGACTGGTGTCTCGTGAGGGTTTGCAGTGAATATACCCACAAAATTCATTATTGACTCAAAGAAATATCAAAATACTTAAAAATTGTAAAATTTAAACTCCTCAAAAATGGTCACCTTAAAATCTTATTTAGGAGTCTCAAGTCATAGTGTGTGTGTGCGAAGCCAAAAATTGAACCGCTAACTTCCACCGATTGATCATTACATTACTTTCTGAAAATTCGTTTTGATTCAAATGCTCACGGGATGCTCTCTCAAACGAATCTCTCGGAATGTGTCCATTCTCTCGGTATGCGTGGTTTATAAAGAGTAAATATAATGGACGCAAAGTCACGCACACAAATTGAAAGACGAAAATTTTTGGGTGAAAATATCTCTTCATCGGAATACGGTCATAGGTAAATGGGAACCATAATCTCTTTTTCACACCATGTAATCTCTTTTATTATCTTTTTGTGTTTTAACTCTCCACGCGGTAACCAATTTTGCAATTCGGACTCAGTTAGGACTTTTTCGGGTTTAAGGTGTAATTGGGTAACATGAAATGGTTGGAAAATTCGGAATTGGAAATTTTTCTTATGATGTCCGTTAGTGCTTTTTTTTTTTTTTTTTTTGGGGGGGGGGGGGGGGGGGGGGGGCTATTGCTCATTTTCTCTTCTTTTTCTATTTTTTTTTCCTATTTTTTCACACTTTTCTTTTCTTGCTATTTTTTGTTGAGCATTCTTCTATTTTTTTCTTGCCCCTTTTTGTTGCACTTTTCGGACTTAAATTATGACTTTTTTCATTTTTCACAATTCCGGGCTATTTTGGATTTTTCGGGTTGTCAAACGAAAGGAAAAATTATTCGGCTCAATTTGGGTTGCAAAGGGTGATTTTTCGCTACTTTTTTCTGGCCAAAATTTTTGGGTAACAAACGATGGCCTACTTCATTGTCCGAATTACTTATTAATTTACCATATACGTCTCGAGATTAATTTAATTTAGAGATTTGTAGCGCGCATTTCGAGACAACATTCCCTTTTCCATAACCGATCAAAATAATAAAATAGAGATCATCAACGACTTTTGTAAAACACTGAATTAGAACTATGAGTTAACCATTAACTCGGATTGATTTAAAAACTCAAAAAGATCGATAGGCTCGAAATCTCACCGGGTTTTGTTAATCTCCACACTTATTTGTAAAGTCGTCAATTTTCGCACAATTTCCATCTTTGGTCAATTTCAGCTTTGTGCATTTGATTTTTACAACTTGAGACAAAATATTTGTGACATTTTTGAATCTTTTAAATTCCAATCTTTATTTATATTGAAGAAAAATATTTTTGACTTTTTTCAAAATTTTTTAAATTTTTTTTTCTAAAAAAAATACTCTTGGAAAGAACATGTGATCGAATCAATGAATCTAAACAATAAACGGGAAGAATATCCCACACCCCTTAACTTAAATGTTGCATTGTCCTCAATGTGTATCAAGAACACAACATAAAGAGAAGAAAAGAAAGATATTACCCAAAATGGAGCGATCCCCGATGAATGTGAGTCCATTGAATCTTCAAAACATGTTAGAACCAAGCATAGCAAAAATAATAACAAGAATTCTAAACTAAAAAAAAAAAGTTAACTATTGTACAACCTACGATTTTCAAATTCTAATAAGTTATACACTAGAAGTCGAAAAATTTGAGGGTCCACCCAAAATACAATATGACTTTGAGGGATTAATGGTGTACCCTCACTAGAATGCATGCCTCCTAAAAAAATATAATTCCGTTTGACCAACGGAAGGCATGTGTGAGATGGAAAAAATGAACCATCACTAATTAAAAATTTTAACGGAATGATGGGGGGTTTGGATGCTAGGTGGGACAAGTACAATTGAGATCCAAGAAAAATATAATCTCCTCCCAAAGATTTTTCAAGTAGTATGGGGAGAGGGGCACACAAAAAGGAAGAGTCCATATTAGAAAACAATTCTAGCAAAGTGTCTTTGTCGGTAAAAGGTGTAAACATTTCAGAATTTTCAACCGACTCATAGGAATCTAGCGGTACTTCTAATGGTTCAATAACGGTGAACGGGAATGGTGATGAGATAAACTCAATCTCAAGTGATTCATCATCACTTGGAGATTCAATTTCAAGGGAAAAAGACTCACTTTCAATGAGATGTTCTTCAAAATTTTGAGGTGACACACAAGTCTCAACCTCCTCTTTTTTTTTTCAATCACAACGCATCTCATCGCAAAGTGCGAGAATTTCCTTAATAAAACCAATCTCGATATTCATCGTACTTTGGGTGGAAAGAAAATTGAGTATTTGTTTGATTAAAAAAAAACATTCTTTCTTCCAAAGTAAGATTCCTTGTATCTATAACCTTGAATTCCTCATTTGGTTGAAAACGTTCTTTAGTTTCAAAAATATCGGAAGAAAAATCGTCATTGGATTCGAATAATGCATTCAACTCTTTCTCCCAAAACGATTTTTTTCCCGATATTTATTTTCAAACCATTCATACTCAATACATAGATAGGCCTCACCAATGGTAATAGGTCGAGGCCGAGGTTTTTGAAAATAAAAAGCTCGAAAATGATTTTCTTCCCGATATATATTCTCAAGCCTTTCATTCTCAAGAATTCGAAGACCCTCACCAATGGTAATAGGTCGAGGCACGGATTCTTGAAAATAAAAAGTTTGAGAACTATTCCCATAGAAACCATTATAATTACTGAACTCACTATAAAAAGACATGATTATCAAATAGTTTGTAAACGGACAATCCACTTAAAGAGGTGTGCGGCTAAGGATTCAAAATTTCTTGGCGCTCAATTGTGCAACCCCCCTCCCCCCCCCCCCCCCAAAAAAAAAAAAGAAAAAGAAAAAAATATCTTATGAAATAGTAAAGCAATTATAATCTATAACAAAACATTCCCCGGCAACGGCGCCATTTTGATCGAGTTGGAAACCGAGCGTCCGTGTAAATACGCTAGTCGTTGTTGTCGGCTTCCAACCACAATACAAAAAAACCTAAACTTTAACTACACTCTTGCGGAGTATAGTGGCGAGTCTGGGTATCGAATCCACAGGGAATGTTTGATAGATTTTAATTGATTTATTATTTCAAAAAATAAAGTGTAAAAGATGATGATTGAGTGAGAAAGGAAAAAGCGAAAAATAAAGAAGTTAACTAAAACTAATTGGAAAAATTAAGGTACAGACACAATCCCCCAACCCTAGTGTATTGATGGTATAAAACTAGTCGTAAATTTAACTGATTAATTTGACCCGAAATTTAGTACTCCCAAGCATTACGTATACGAGGTTCAAGCCCGCGTCATACTTAATCTGAGGATGACTAAATGAGTATCGCGATAGTAGCACTCGAATTTCATTCTAAATCATCACGAGTACCCAGAGGCAAACGAGATATAAAGATCTACAATTGTTGTGTAACTACGCAATACGGTCATAATCAATCATTAAATTCAGAGGACTAATATTATACACATGCAATTAAGACATCAGGTTGGGTTCATGTATCCCAACCTTTAAAAACCTAGCCTAACATGGTAAATAATAATAAAAGTGCTGGAAATAAAAATTACCACGACTGAAGAACAAGAACATGCAAGAAGAAATCAGAGATTGAAGAAAAACCGAAAAAGCTCTTGAATTAATGGTGCAAAGTATGTAAATTCTTCTCCTAGATGTTCCTACTTGTTATGGAGCTTTTACATCAATGAAATCTTAATAAAAAGAGTCCTAATGACTAAATATATAGGCTAGAGGTCGTTTAGAAGAGTCCCCAAAACATAAAACTCTTTTGGCTAAAAGATAAGCACAAAATAAAAATCCCGTATCTGACAATTTGTCACACTTAGAAAGCGTGACCAATGGGCGAACCGGTTCGGGTTCTGGGTGTACCGGTTCGGGTGAAGTCGCTGGTTTTGGGCCTCTTTCAACACTTAGAATATTTTCCAGCTTTCTTCTTTTCTTCCTTAGATTTTTTTCTCAACTTCAAATGATCATAACTCCTTCACCGTAGCTCGGATTTGGGTGCCGTTTTTTCCAGTATTCTCATTGTTACAAGATATTCAACTTTCCAGAAGGCCCCACCTCCGGAATCGGGATGAAGAATTACGAAAATGCCCTTGAACTTGCCTTCCTTGCTTTTCTTTTATGATTTTTCCGCAACTTCAAGGGATCATAACTCTTTCACCGTAGCTCGGATTGAGGTTACGTTTTTTCCAGTGTTCTTGTAATTGAAAGATATTCAACTTTACCATGGCTCCACTTCCGGAATAAGGCTACAAAATTACGAAAATGCCCTTCAACTCCCCGATTCTTGGTTTCTTTCATTATTTTGAGTTCTCTTTTCCAACTTTCTTGCATGAAATACTTGAAAAACACATAAGAGATACGAAAATATGAAATACTTACCAAAAAGGGTTAGTAGCATAGATATGAGATAAATCCAAGCTATTTACACCGCACGGGATCGTAAAAATACCGAAATTAAGGGGATAAATGTGAAGAATTTATGCCTAATAAGAAATCAAGGAAATCTTTGTTAACTTTGACCAACCACCATGACATAAGAGCTTTGTGCAGAGAGTACTTGGCCATCAAAATGATATGATTTAAAGAAATAAATATCACATTTGATTTGTTGCATTCGTCTTATTCTGAGCTATCCAATTGTGATATATATACTTTCATTTCAAAATATATATCTATTTACTGGAAGTTCCTATCCATATATGTATATGCCTTATCTTTTGAATTGAATAGGTATCTATTTTCTGAAAACCTTGGAATGTCTGGAGATTGAACCTCATTCGGCTTTTAGCTGATGTTGTATAAATAAACATTTTTCAGGAAAAGTTTAGGCTCACGGACGGAACGAAAATGGACTATTTTGAAGATTTAGCTTTTAGAGCTCTGTTGATGTAAAAAATTAGATCACTCTAATTATTCAATCACAGATAAATAAATGAGACAAAGAATTTTAAAGTGGTTCAGCCTTATAATAATGGCCTGCGTCCACTCTTATGTTATTGCTATTTGTATGGGAATTCTCGATTACAAGTTCTCTCAAGAAATTCCGGTCTCCTTACGATGAGGATTGTACAATGTATTTATAGCTCTGGGGCTGTAATGTGAAAGGGTAATACATTAAATGATGTACATATGAAAGGGTGATACATTCAATGCTCCTTAAGCGTATGTGTCTGAATGATAAGCATTTAATGAACAGTCTATCTGTTGGTTATTCCGCTATTAATGCTTTGTTCGAGGTGCAGCTCGGACCGCCTAAGCTTCTCGGTGCTTAAGAGTTCCTCGGAGAGTTCTCGTTCCTCGGAGCGTATGAGTTCCTCAGGGAAACATTGTTCCTCATTGTAGTGTGGTTCCTCGGAGCGTGTTAGTTCCTCAGAAGTGTTTGTTGTTGCCACGTAGACAGCCACGTGTCTTCACTTTATTGATCCATGTCATCAGACTAAATTTGGTATCAACAGAAGCCCCCAATGTTTCATAGTTTGAATTTTGAGGAGTATGGAACATTCTTTCTCGGAATATGATAGCTTTAAATAGTCCTGCTGATTTTTAGGAGTGTTTACCTTATATTTATTTCTCTTTCCAAATTCGTAGAATCAGGCTTTTTGAATTTTCACAACCGCCTCGATCTCTGCGTACTTTTTATCCTTTTAGCCGCCGGTAGCGTAATCGTTTCTTCTCGCTTTGATTGCCGCGCCCTTTTTGTTTCCCTAGCCGCCGGTAGCGTAATTGTTTCTTTTTGTAATCATTACTTTACCATTTCCCAAGGCAAGGTATTTAAACTTCACAGACGCTCCCATCGTCTTCTACCTTTTCAAATTTGTATTCTCGAGTTTTCCATCATCTCTTTCTCTCCTGTGTATTCATCTCTTCCATCGTCCGTTGTCATCAGATCTACTCTTTTCAAATTTGTATTCTCGAGTTTTTCATCATCTCTTTCTCTCCTGTGTATTCATCTCTTCCATCGTCCGTTGTCATCAGATCTACTATTTTTATGTAAGATTTTCTTCCTTCTTCTTCATTTCTTTTATTCATCATGGTTCACCCTGTTGAATCTCTTAATAAATTTCTCTCTGAATTTTCCATCCCTCCTGGGTTGTTTTGGAAGAGCTTTCTGAGCCTTCTGATTACTTTCGTTTGGCTGAGGGACATTGGTTCCCCAGTCTCTTTATTGTTGAGTGTGGGTTTTCTTTTCCACCAAATCCCTTGTGTCTGGAATTCTGTCAGTACTTTGACGTTGTTCCTACAAGAATAGCCCCCAACACATGGAGAATAGTTAATGGGGTGCATAGATTAAATCAGATCCATGGAACTCGCATAGGAATTCCTGAGATTATGTTTTGCTATAGATGGGCAGTTAATGATAACATTTTTTATTTAAAAACTAGATTTTTAAATAGAGCCTTAGTAGTCAATCTCCCTGATGCCAATAGGGATTATTTTGAGCATGGGGTTGTCATAAAAAATTGGCAACATGCTCCTTTATCTGGAGATGAAGTTTATCAGGGTCCTAGATGCCCTCCTTATGGCAATGGGATAGGTTATTTTTATTTTATTTTATTTATTTTGAAATTATGCTTCTTTTGTGTTTGATAAAATGTGTTACTGATATTTTATTTTTTATTTATTTGCAGTTGATAGCAAAAGAAAGTGCCCAAAAGAAGCATATATTAATATAAGGAACTTGAAACTTATCTGGAGTTTGCATCAGAGTGTTGCTAACGAGCACATTAGGTCAGCCTCGTACCTGCTGCAGTATAAGAGTTATACCAATTCTTTCACTGCTCGTCCAGTAATAAGTGACGCAGAGCGAGTACCAGCTTCCACCAGCTCCTCGCCTGAATCTCATGTCCCTTTAAGCGAAAGGATGAAGAGAATAAGACCTCCCACTCTCTTTGATAAACCCGCCTCTGGTTCTGGTGAGGCAAAAAAAAGTAAAGTTGATGTCCCAGGGGAGGGGACAAAGAAGAATGATGCACCTTCCTCGGCTGTTGTTGTGAAGGTTGCCTAAAAGCCCGCAATGGCTTTGAGTAGGTCTGCTTCTCCTGGAGAGGTGATTGTAATATCACCGACC
The DNA here is from genome assembly GCA_949130495.1 of Sambucus nigra. NCBI lineage: Eukaryota > Viridiplantae > Streptophyta > Magnoliopsida > Dipsacales > Adoxaceae > Sambucus > Sambucus nigra. The sequence continues at coordinate 200,911,262 of OX422217.1, forward strand.
AAGGGTTCTTCCTTGGTTGAATCTGTTCCTGTTCCTGTTCCCCCGAGGAGGCTAAAGAAGAGCTCCTCGGTCAATTTGGCTGACACCATCAGTCATCCCCCCAGCTACTGGAACTGGAGTTCCAACTTTTGTTCCCACGAGCTCTGCCATGAGCTCGGTAAAGTACTGGATCATTCCCGAGGTCCAAGGTACTGAAGAAAACCTTACTCGGGATATGGTCACTTCATTAGCTTCTCGTCATCTTGCTTCTGTAAGTCTTCTTACTTTGAACTTTTCATATTTCTTTTGTCATTTCTGCTTCTGAGTTGCTTTCTTTTTACTTTCACAGTTGATGAGCTGCTTTAATATAATTCTGAAGAAGGATGAAGCAATTAAAGCTTCATGCTCCCCGTCCAGTGTGGAGGGAGCTCTGGAAGAAGCTATCAAGTCTTTGGACGATTATCTCCAGACATATGCTACTGACAAAGCTGTTTGGCAGAAGAAGCTTGCCTCCACCGAGCAGGAGAAAGCTCAAGCTGTTGATGTCTCCAAGGAGTTGGATAAGAGAATAGAGGAGTTAGAAGGGAAAAATAAAGAGCTCGACGAGAAGCTCAAAACTGATGGAGAGTTTGAAGATAAACTTAAGGCTGCCGAGGAGGAGCTGGCTCAACTTCGGGAAGTAGGTCGGCATAAGGAGGAGATTGAAAATAAATTGAAAGCTGCTGATGACTTGCTGTCCGAGAAGCTTTCCTCTGAGAAGTTGAAGAGGAAGATGGCTGTGAAGAAGTCCTTCAGTGCTGGCTGGGACAAGGGGTGGAACAAGGGGTTGGCTGCCATGGTATCGTAAGTGGACTATCACAGTCTCAAATACTTCAAGGATGGATGGGTTGATGCTCTACAGGAGCTGAAAGTGGATGAAAATTCCGAACTCTTTTAGCAACACATCCCTGGTCCCCCTCCTACTCCCGAGGACTTAGAAGAGGACAAAGCTGCCTCCGAAGAGTCTTCTATGGTGATGGGAGATCATCCCTCAGCCATTCAGCCTGCTGTCGAGGAACTTCAGCAAATTGTTACTTCCTCTGAGCAATTGCTAGTGCTCCCCGAGCAACTATCCATTCCCTCCGAGCAACCTACTTCCTCGTCCCAGCCTCCTGAGAAGGTTTTGGGAGATAAGGAAAAGGTGTATAGTTGTTCGGGTTTATCTTTACATTTTTCTTTTGTCAATTGTAACCCAGCACATGTATCTTTGAACTTTATGATCTAATAAAACTTGGACTTTTTTGCATACTGTTGTCTATTTTCTATTTATACTCTGCTTTGATTCTTATTGATTGTTGCTTTTTCTTTCTCTGCTAGTTTCTGGCCAGGATGGAATTACTATCTGCGCATGATACAAAGCTGCTGCGACAATGTAATGAATACTTTAAGGCTGGTCACATAGACCTGAGTGCAGCATAAGTTGTCGACATCCTCGGCCAAGATGCTTCAGAACAGGCAGTTGAAGCATATCAATATTTGAAGTGTCTCCTCGATCGAGCAGTCGCCAATAATCTGGCCTATTATGATATGATCGAGGATCTCCAAGGCACCCTCGAGGACTTTCAGCTACAATACAAAGAATCCACTGCCCTGTTGCATGAGGGGTACGAGAAGAAGTACCAACAACTCAATGCTGACAAGGGGTACGAGAAGCGTTTTGCTGGCTATGATGTAAGGGAGAGAACCTTGAGGGGTGAGGTCGAGGAGTGCAGACAAATTGCCGAGTTACTAGAGTAAGAGAACAACAACTTGCAGAAAGAGCTATCATAGTTGAAGTCTGCAGCCTCTTCTTCAAAAGCCTTAATCCCAGTGACCGATGAGGGATTCTCGTTCTTAGAGGTCGATAACGCCAACTTGAGGGACGAGTTGGAGACCTTGAAGAGGTATGTTCCTTCCACATCTTCTCGTGGTCGAGCAAGAGCACCTCGGGGACGAGCAAGAGCAGCTCGGATTCCTGTCGAGGAACAAAGGACTCAGTCTGCCCTAGAGAACTAGTCCTTCCAATTAATAGAAAAGAACCAGGCTTTGGCTAAAATGTCAAAGAAGATTAGGGACCTGGAAGAGCAGCTCTCCACTCAGAAGTCTACTTTGGAGAATAAAGAGATCTTCATCAAAAATATCCACGAGCAGCTGGATAGATTAACATATCAATTCCACAAACAGCCCAGGGAGTTCTGGATGGATGGATACAACGAAGCTCTCTTTCACTTGGACGATCGTATCTAGAATGCCAATAATGAGGGCTACAAGCAAGGCTGGTTGAATGCCTTAGGTTTGCTGCAGCTCGAACAGGGTCATTACCTGTGGGACTACCATGATCCCGTGATTCTCGACTTACCCGTGCCACCATTCAAACTGGATATGAGTTGGATCCCTGCTCGGGCCATTCCTCGGAGCTTGATTTCTAAGTATCTCGGTGACTACAATCTCCATTCAATTGTTGAAGTATCTCGTCCCGAGAACCTTCTAGATCGACCATCCGTGATGAATGTCAGGATGTTAAAGGATCTCAACTTCATAAATTCTCCTCTCGCTTTAAATGATCCGCCTGCTGGCGAGGAACCTGTGTCAAAAGCAGAGGGGAAAAAACCAGTAGAGTAGGAATGTAATTGTTAGTATACATATCAATGTAACTTTCATTTTATTATCAATGTAATTTGTTTTGGATTTAATGAAAGACTTTCATTTCTATTTGCAATCTTAATTGCTATTGTCTTGTAAAACACTTTATATTTGTGCATGTGTATCTGATAAAAAGATAACAATATTGTGTTGTTTGTCGCTCAACTTATTGTTGAGTAGGTTGAACTTGTGGTAATCAATTGGAAAAAATAATATTTTGTTTCTCGATGAACTTAGTAAAAGTTACGAGTATAAAAAATGTTGCTCGATCACTTAATAATAAAGTTTTGTCTCTCGACCAACTTAGTAATAAAGTTACAAGTATAAAAAATGTTTAAAAATATTTCCGACCAACCAAAGTCTTTAAATTCTCCATGTCGATGAACTATAGTTAGTGGGTTTTTATCCCTGACCAGCCATAGTTAGTAGATTTTTCTCTTAAATGTTTCCGACCAACCAAGGTCGGTAAATTTTCCTTGTCGACCAGCTACAGTTGGAGGGTTTCTATCCCCGACCAGCCATAGTTAGTCTTTTTGAAATAATTTTACCTCCCGACCATCTCAAGTTGGTATTTTTGAGAATATATTTACTTCCTAACCGACATAAGTTGGTATTTTTAGGAATACTTTTATTTCACGAGAAACATATAGTTTTATTTCCCTTAGGAATACAAATTTTACTTCCCGGAGGAATACAGGTAGCTTTACTTCCCGGAGAAATACAGGTAGCTTTACTTTCCGGAGGAATATTGGTAGTTTTACTTCCCGGAGGAATATTGGTAGCTTTACTTCCCGGAGGAATATTATTAGCTTTACTTCCCGGAGGAATATTGGTAGCTTTACTTCCCGGAGGAATATAGGTTTCTCGACCAACCTTAGTTGGCATTTTCGAGAATTTTTTTTTTAGTAGCCTGAGCTCTGCCGAGTTGTGTGTAGCACTAGTATTCCCCAAAAAAAATTCAATAAAAAGAAAGAATCCGATAGAATATCTTCATTTTATTCATCACTGATAATATTTGTGTAGGTGCTCTCCGTTCCATGCATTCTTAAACTCCTCCCCTTCTAGAGTTGCTATTCGGTAAGTTCTTGGTCGAACAACTTCTGTAACTCAGTATGGTCCATGCCAGTTTGCCTCCAGCTTATTGGGCTTTTGAATTACTTTCTTCAGCACATAGTCTACTTCTTTCAGGTCGCACTTCTTCACCCTCTTGTTGTAGAACAAAGCTGTTCGCTGCTGGTAAGCAGCATTTCTAATGGCTGCTTCTTCTCTAACTTACTCGAGCATGTTTAAATCCAATCTTCTCATTAAGTCGCTGACAGGGGAGTTGAAATTTAGTACCCTGTGTGTTGGGAGGCCCAACTCGGTAGGTATAACAGCTTCACTTCCAAACGTCAGCATATAAGGTGATTCTCCAGTTACAACTCGGGGAGTAGTTCGGTAAGCCCACAGTATTGAATGTAACTCGTTGATCCAGTTTGCTTTCGTATCGTCCAGTCTTTTCTTCAAACCATTCAGCAGTGTTCTGTTTGTCACTTCAGTTTGTCCATTGCTTTGAGGATGGCCTGGTGCTGAGTGGATCTTCAACACATTTGATTGATGACAATAAGCAGCGAACTCTTTGTTATCAAATTATGTTCCATGGTTTGTGATGAAAGCATGAGGAAGACCATATCGGCAAATGATGCTCTTCCAAATAAATTGGTACACCTTCTCGTACGTCATATGAATGAGGGGCTCAGCTTCCACCCATTTAGTAAAATAATCCACTGCGACGACAAGGTATTTGAACCTTCCTCTAGTCATTGGCAGTGGTCCAACCAAATCTATTACCCACATGGAAAATGGCCAAGGGGAAGTGATGGGTGACAACAATACTTGTGGAGTTCTTCGGATGGAGGAAAAGCGTTGGCACTTGTCACATTTCTTAGCATAGGCTACACAATCAGCCCTCATCGGCGGCCAGTAATATCCCTGCATCATCATCCTTTGCAAGAGTGTGCGACCTGCTACATGTGCTCCATAGGACCCTTCATGGATCTCTTCAATCAAGTCTTTCACCTCGGAGGGATGTACACATCTCTGTAAACTTGCCATAATTCCTCGTCTATATAAAATACCATTAGTTAATACGTACCGAGTAGCTTTAAACTTTAATTTCTTGGCTGCGAGCTTATCAATTGGTAATTCTCCCTCCTCAATATATGCCCTGATAGGATCCATCCAAGATGGTCCAAAATCAAGGGTGATAAAGTTCATCGTCAAATCTTCACCTATACTCTGATCAGCCAAAACTTCAATTGGGATTGTTCTTCGTAGCTCGGTACGAGTAGCTGATGCTAATCGAGCTAAGGCATCTGCTCTTACATTCTCCATTCTTGGTATTCTGACCACCTAAATAGCAACAAATTCTGATTCCAACTCCATCACCTTTGCCTGGTATTTGATCATTAATTCTCCTTTGGCTGCATATATTCCCAACATTTGATTTACAATTAATTGAGAATCACTGAAGACAATAATTTGCTGCGCCTCCATAATTTTCACCAAATTAAGACCTGCAATCATGGCCTCATACTCAACCCCATTGTTGGAAGCTTTGAATTGGAAACGTAGGGCGTATTCCATGTCGATCTCGTCTGGAGTGCTCAAAACTATCCCCGCGCCACATCCTATAGTGCAAGATGAACCATCTACATATAGCCTCCATATAGGTAACTCGTCTTCAAATTTCTGATCAGTCAGAGTTCCTCGGTGAAATATTTGTTTCTTCCTTTCATCCTCCCCGGATATTTCTTTCTCTTCGTCGATAATCTTTTCTTGCCCTTTTACCAATCGGAATTGGTCTGAGCTCGAATTTGATGATCCTGTAACATCCAATTTCCCTTTTACCAACCGGAGTTGGTCTGAGCTTGTGTTTTTTGATCCTGCAACATCCACAGGTTGATCAGCGAGCAACTTTTGCTCCTCGAGGGTATCAGGATAAGTGAACTCTGCTATAAAATCTGCCACAGCTTGCCCTTTTAGCGATGATCTGGGTTCATAAACTATATCATATTCACCGAGCTCTATTGCCCAGTACATCAATCTCCCTGATTTTTCTGGTTTATAAAGGGCTTGCCTCAATGGCATATCAGTATATACTACTATGGTATGAGCCTGGAAGTATGGCCTCATTCTCCTACTCGCTTTAATCAATGCCAGTGCTAATTTTTGCAGCCTTAGATATCTGATCTCTGCTCCTCGGAAGGCCTTACTTGTGTAATAGATTGGTTTTTGCACTCCATTCTCCACTCTGATCAACGATGAGTTAACTGCATTCTCCGATACTGCTAGGTATAAGTATAATTTTTCTCCCATCACCGGCCTGGACAATAGTGGAGGTTCTCCCAAGTATTTCTTCAAGTCTTGAAAAGCATTCTCACATTCATCATTCCACTCAAAAGTCTTTCGGAGTGTTTTGAAGAATGGGAGACATCGATCAGTTGCTCGTGATACAAATCTGTTGAGTGCTACTACTCGTCCTGTAAGACTTTGCACCTCTTTCTTCGTCGTTGGAGATCGCAGCCCTAGCAGAGCTTTGATCTTTTCAGGATTCGCCTCGATGCCTTGTTGATTGACAATGTACCCGAGGAACATGCCTTCTCGTACTCCAAAAATGCACTTCGTCGGGTTCAGCTTCATTTGATATTTATCTAATTGATCAAAAGTCTGACTTAAGTCAGTTAGATGATCAGCATCTTTTTTGCACTTCGTCAGCATGTCGTCAACATAGACTTCCATATTGCAACTGATATGTTCAGCAAAGACTTTGTTCATCACCCTCTGATATGTCGCACCTGCATTTTTCAAACCAAAAGGCATAACATTATAACAATAAGTTCCCCTAGGGGTAATGAAATAAGTACTCTCCCTGTCTTAAGGTTTCATTTTAATCTGATTGTAGCCAGAATAAACATCCGTGAAGTTAGCAACTCGTGTCCCGATGTAGCATCGACTAGTTGATCAATTCGGGGCAGTGGAAAGTGATTCTTTGGGCATGCTTTGTTGAGGTCGATGAAGTCTACACACATCCTCCATTTGTTGTTCTTCTTTTTCACAATCACTACATTGGCCAACCAGTATGGATATTTAACATCCTCAATGAAGCAAGCTTTTTAGAGCTTTTTGACTTCCTCCTGTATAGCTTGATTCTTCTCGGGACTAAATACTCTTCTTCTCTGCTTCACAGGCTTGATCTCCTTATTCACATTGAGTTTGTGACAAAAGAAGTTTGGGTCTATCCCAGGCATATCTTCATGACTCCATGCAAAAGTTTGTCTTATGCTTCTAAGGAAAGTTATCAATTCCTGTTTTAATGAGGCTTCCAACGACGAACCTATTTGAGTAGTTCGTTCAGGGTGCTCGTTGTCCAGAATGATGTTTTCAGTAGCCTCCACCACTTGACCCTTCACGAGTTGTGACTCATCTCTAGGATCCAATGTTTCAATGTCGGCACCTTCATCCAATTGATAGGTAGTAGTCTTTTTCCTTGATTCCTCCATTTCTTCTTGCTCGGCGGATGAATAATAGCATTCCCGAGCTACTTTCTGATCACCTTTAACAACTCCTCCTCCAAAATTTGTTGGAAATTTCATACATTGATGCACCGTAGATGGCACAGCCTCGAACTTCTTCAATCCTACTCTTCCCATAATGATATTGTATGATGACTGAACATTCTTATCCATCACGAAGAAGTGTATTCTTTTCGTTTGACAAGCAGGCCACGCACCAATGAATATATCAAACTTGATCGTCCCAAGTGGAAATACTTTCTAGCCAGAAAAACCGATGAGGGGTCTGTGATAAGGCTCCAGTTGAGATAGCTTTAGATTTAAACTATCGAAGCACGAGTAGAACATGATGTCTGCCGAGCTACCATTGTCTACCAGTACTCTTAAAATCATTACTTCCTTCATTCTCATCTTGATCACCAGTGGGTCATCATGAGGATATAGAAAACCTGCAAGGTCATTCTTTGAAAAACCAATGACCAATTTATCTTTATTCACCTTTCTCGGGCGATCCTCTTCAGCTAGATTTTTTCGCTGAATGTACGAGCAACCTTGAACCTCACCGAGGTAATCTTTTCTCTTTGCAGTAAGATCTCCTCCTCCTGCATCTCCACCTGTTATAACATTACAGTCAAATGACCCAAAGCGTATTGAAAATAGCTCTCGTTCTGGTTGCCTTGGTCTCTTGGGAAGATCGGGGTCGTCTTCTGGATCAACTTTATGGTTTCTTTTCTTGTTCTCCTCTCCTCGACGAGGAGATCTAGACCTATCTCTTGCTCGATCATTGTTTCTTCTTTCGCTTCCACGATCAACATACTTTGACAATTTTCCTCGTCAGATGAGTGTTTCAATCTCATTCTGAAGAGCTATGCAGTTTTTGGTCATATGTCCATGATCTTTATGAAACTCGTAATACTTCGCCTTATTCCTCTTGTCAGGGTCTGCCTTCATTTTCTCTGGCCAGTTTAGTTCCTCGTTGTTCTTGATTTCCTCTAGAACATGGTTGATATCCTTCTTCAAAGGAGTATAATTATCATATTTCTTCATCACGTCTCATACCGACATGTTTTTTGAATGTTTATCATTACCATTGTTCTTATGCTCTTTCTTCTTAGCTTTATCACCTTCCACCTTGGTTTGTTTAGCATCCATGTTCTTCTTCGTAGCCATAGCCTCCTCGGCATTCATAATCTTGGACTCTTTTCCCATCAAGTTTGATATGGTTCTAGGTGGATCTTTGGCCAAAGTGTAGTACAACTTGTTAGGCAGTAGTCAACTCATCAAAGCGGTAATTGTTGTCTTCTCCTCATAGTGAATGACTTCAAGTTTCTCGTTATTAAAACGAGTTATATAATCTCTGGTGCTCTCACCAGCCTTTTGTCTAACACTTAACAAATGTGCTACTCGTTTAACTAGCTTTGACCTAAAATAGAAATTCCCAATAAATAACTCGGCCAGTTGAAGAAAAGTTGAAATCTTACCCCAAGGAAGATTATTATACCATATTTGAGCAGATCCGGTAAGAGTTCCCGAGAATGCCCTGCATCTCATCTCATCTGGAACTGCATAGATGTCGGCTGCAGCCTGGTATTGTTCTATATGAAGGACAGGGTCAGTCTTTCCATCATATTTTGGGGTCACAACAGGTGCTTTGAACTTTGATGGTGTTGGAAAATCTATAATGGACTGGACAAAAGGTGTCCCTCGAACAAAGGTTCGTTGTAGGGGGTTCTTAGCTTTAACCATTTCCCCCAATCTATCCTCCAACCTTTGAATAGAGCCTTTCCAAGCATCATTTCCTTCCTCGGGTTTATTGGTTCGAGAAGCTGATCGCGTTGAAGTGGCTTCCTGGGATCTCTCTTAACTAGCAGCTGGTCGCGACTGGGCAGATCCTTCCCTTAAATCTGATGGTCGTCAAAAACTCCTCGATGGTGCTCTAGGAGGACTTTTGCTTCTCCTAGGACCTAATCGATAGAAAGGAGATACTCTGCTTAATCTTTCTAGCGCACTGGCCCTTTTTGGGGAGAGAGTGATACGTTGTTCAGTATCTGTGGCTCGCACTGACGAAGTTCGCCCAGGTTGATAAGAAAAATCTTTAGATTCCTCATTGCGATATGAATTGGTACTCCTAGTATGTGAGGATGGTGCACGGGTGTTTCTTTGAATACTCCGCAGTCCTGAATGGGTTGGTGCATCGCCATGAAGGGTTTGGATGAGTTGTCGCATTGTTTCTTGCATAACGGTCTGGCCCTGAGCCAGATTTGTCATTATTCCAGCTAGATCTGGAATATTTGGCGGAGCAGATGGATTTGGAGGGGTTCCAGCATTTCGATTGTCGGATTCCGGAATATCAGCCATTTGTGATGGATTGTTTTTTATGGAAACGATATTACCAGTCGTTCCCACAGACGGCGCCAATCTGTTGATGTAAAAAATTATATCACTCTAATTATTCAATCACAGATAAATAAATGAGACAAAGAATTTTAATGTGGTTCAGCCTTATAATAATGGCCTACGTCCACTGTTATATTATTGCTGTTTGTATGGGAATTCTCGATTACAAGTTCTCTTAAGAAATTCCGGTCCCCTTACAATGAGGATTGTACAATGTATTTATAGCCCTGGGGCTATAATGTGAAAAGTTAATACATTAAATGATGTACATATGAAAGGGTGATACATTCAATGCTCCTTAAGCGTATGCGTCTGAATGATAAGCATTTAATGAACAGTCTATCAGTTAGTTATCCCGCTATTAATGCTTTGTTCGAGGTGCAGCTTGGACCGCCTGAGTTGCTCGGACCGCCTAAGCTTCTCGGTGCTTAAGAGTTCCTCGGAGATTTCTCGTTCCTCAGAGCGTATGAGTTCCTCGGGGAAACAGTGTTCCTCGTTGTAGTGTGGTTCCTCGGAACGTGTTAGTTCCTCGGAAGTGTTTGTTGTTGCCACGTGGACTGCCACGTGTCTTCACTTTATTGATCCATGTCAGCAGACTAAATTTGGTATCAACAAGCTCTTTTTGTAAAATGTTTATTTAGATCATGTCTGGCTCTCTTGTAATAAGGTTTAAATTTTCTATTAAGTTGTAACTCGTTGTTACTTTTAATATATATGAAGTTTCCTTTAGAAAGCTCTGATGACGTAATTCCTTTACTTTCAGTATTTTACGATTCATAACCATGTGATAATATTTTTGTTGCATTTATTTAAGGAAACAATTAAATAGGAATATTTGTTGCCTTGGTGGCATGTCAAGACACTCGTTCCCTAATACTATTTTGGGTCGGGGTCGTGACAGATCTTCTAGCCATATCCTTTGTGGTTCTTTCTCCTTTATGAGTTGGGTTGTCATCCATCTACCTACACACAAGTTTATTAAGGTATGATTGTTTATGATGGTTGCTAGGCTGAGAGTTTTTGTTCTCATGACCTTTCCTGGGGGAGAGATCTAGCTTGTGTTGTGTGTTCCTTCCTCGACTATGATTTTTACTCGTCTTATGTCTACGAGTACAAGTGATCTTTTAGAGCTTCTAATTTTTCCTTTGAATCTTTTATTCCATTATGTTTAGAGGACACTAGAGATGATAATTCTTCTCATGCTGATGGCTATTGGTTATCTCTTTATCACAGAGGTGTTTCTCGTAAGCATCAACGCTTTGTGATATTTGAATATACCGTGATGGTTCGTTGATATCTACCTTTTACTCCTCTAACGTACGGTAATGAGCATTATCTGTGACAAGATTATCTCAAATCCTAGCCATATATCTATCCCTGGGGAATGTGTTTGGTATGATGTTCCTGATGGTCACCATGAAACTCTAGGTATCCATCATATGAGTAAGTCATGATATAATTACCATTGGCTGGTGAGACAGAGGAGAAATAGTTTCCCACATACGACAAAAATTGTAGGTGGCTTATATCCTAATGTTAAAGATACAATGCACACAATCCTAATAACTAATCAATCTTGATCAAGATGAATGTCACACATAAGAATAATATACATGGTTCAGCAATATGCCTACGTTTATGGAGGTGTTTTAATCATTTACTTCTTTCACAATATATTTTTAGTAGACTGTGGTTATAACTCCAAATTATATCTCTCCTTTTACCTATTGGCTAGTTTTACATTTATGAGGGAACTTAAAATATTCCTAGGGTCTTGGAATAATCTAACATTTATCCTCAATTGATCGACTTTATCTCAACTTTGATTCCCACAAGTAAGTTTCTTTGTGAATATTATCCACCTGATGATGACTGTTAAATAAATTACCAAGCCACATGATTTACATCCACGCATTATGAATTATTTTCCCTCATAATATGTATAGTACAGAGTAAACCTAAATGTTCTTATAGATCATATTAGACCTTCTCATGGCTTCGATAATATTTTGAATCAAAAACATTTTATTATAAGGATTAATAGATTAATAATTCATATGGGACCCACTGTATGTAAAATGTGCACACTTCTAAAATAATTAAGAAAAATGGTTTCTAAAAACACTTTAAGGTTTTACGTTTCCCAAACATTTGTCTGGATTAGTCATGTGTATTGATAACCATTTGAATGTCAATAATAAACATATACGTTTTCAAATAAGTGTACATATATTTTATACAAATTTTTGTGTAACTAATCAATGATAACACGTGACCACAATTATTAATGTTCCATCTTTTCTTCTCTCCAGCACAAATTTCTTCCCCATCAATTTGTTCAAAACAATTATAAACATAGCATTTTCTTGTGTAATAACATGTAGAGAGCCCAAATATCATTTTCATCATGAAAAATGCATTCTGAATCATTATTTATATATGATCTTATGTATAAAAATGAGTGTATATATACATAATTGAAAGGTGATTGAAAAAGAGTGAGTCAATTGTTATTTGTATAATTATATATAGATTTTTTCCACTTAAATAAGTCCATAGTTATCCATTTATGAGTTGAGTACCTTTTACTAATTGACTTTGAGTTTGATGTCTTTTCTATTAAAGTTCTGTTACATTTAACACTGATGTGCAAGGCACATGAGATGTGGAATAAAGATAATTAAAATATTTTAATAACCAAAAATCATGTTAATAGAAAAAAATCTAGAAAAGAAAAAAGAATAAGAAAACCTTAAAAAATAACATAACCCATCATTTATCAAAGCCCCCCCAACCCACCATCCATCCTCCCTCATCATCAGCACTACCACCTGAATAAATCAATCGTAGCCCTCCCAACCAATCCCACCACCGGCTAACTCCTACACCCACAACCATTAAGAAGTATATATATGGTGAGGCTATTCGATACACTAAACTTAACACGCCAAATAACACACCTTAATTAAGTTTAATAAGTTATAACATTTTGGGTCTAATTTTTTAAAATGACCCAACCAACCCGATACACTTAAGTGAGAGTAAGTACGGTGTGTTATTGAGAGTCACTATACACACACACACACACACACACAGATATATATATATATATATATATATATATATATATATATAGAGAGAGAGAGAGAGAGAGAGAGAGAGGAAAAGGAGATAAAAAAACGGATAAAGAGATTTGCATTTGTTTTGTTTTCTTTTTTCCTATTTTTTATGTTCTTTCTTTTATTTTTTTTGCAAAAGTTTTTAGTTTTTCTATTTTTTTTTTTCGCATATCATGTGCAAGGAACATGACCGTTGATAGAAACTGACCCTTAACGGAGTAGGTACCAAAGCCAAAGGAAATTAATAAAATAACCCAAACTCAAAATTGGTTCATTATGAACGTACAAAAGTAAAAACAAATACTTAATATCTCAACTTTTGTTTTAAATTTATTATAGGAATATTTTATGAGAAAAATAATTTTAAATGAGAGACATGCTCCCATATGTTCTCCATTTTTAAGGCAAATATTTATCACAAAAAATCATAATATCTCACCAAACCGCTTTTTTTTTGTCTCCACCTATATCGTATTATTTTATAAAAATAACATCTTAACATACAAAAACTTACAAATTTATTCATCCTACATCTATATAAAGTAGTGCGACCTAAAACACACATATATACTCCAAATTTTATATATTCATCCATAGTGTATAGAAAATCACATGTTAGTAGAACTTATAAGATTACAATCATATTATTAGCAACAAGTGTACAACTCGGTCCATCCCAAATTTATGGGTTACTCGTGGTCAACCCGGTCGGATCCGAGCATTATGTGTGAAGTGAAATGAAACAACCTATATAATGTTGCTAGTCTAGTTTTATTTGAATTAATGTTTCACTTGCATAGTATGCGATTCCAATTTCGAATTAAACTACGTGAGGGACCCATGGGGAGCACCCCGAAGTCCAAGCATATATAGTTACTACTCAACTCAACTCATCAAAGACTTTTCCCAATTATTTGGGGTCGACTACATAAATGATATTTTTCCATTCCATTATGTCCAACACAATATCTTCGGTCAAATGACACCCGGTGGCAGGTGCACCGCATCGCTTGAGGGTAATGCCCTAGCATTATTGCGTATATTCATAGGATTCATGTTTATAAGGATCTGACAAAGTTTTATGCTAGCTGTTAGCTACCTAATGCAACCCTCTTACTTTATCCAAGTTTGGGACTCGCAGTGTCTAAAAAAATATAAGAAGTTAAGTGAAACAACATAGGAGGAGTTCATATAGAGGTACTAACATAACATAAAAGAAAGTACTGACCTGTATAACGGTCTCAAAATACGAAACCGCTCCCAACCTGCCATAACAAAGTGAAGGAGTGACCCAAAAGTTTCATTGGGAAATATATAAATGTAGTATAGAATCGAACGGAAGAAATAAGACTCAAACATGTTGTACCTACATGCACATACAACTACCTTGTATACATATATACACATGCATGTACATATACTAAATGCATGAAAAATTTTACTTCTGAAAACCTTATTTATCCATATTAATTCACATTAATCTTATAAAATACTTCATTTTTCTCATTTTGACATTTCTCACTTTATTTAACACACATGGTTAAATACTTGAAGCCACTACACTTGATTTAAGCAAAAGCCATTTTTTATACCGAAAGTACCCTTTTCATTTAAACCAATCCACATTAGTATTTTCATTGAAAACCACTCTTTTAGCACACGCGTTCTTCGTGTTAGAAAATACTTATTTAGTCTTTGAAAACCTTTTAAAACACACTCTTGTGTTAATTATGAGTTGAACCACTTAGGTTTCTTAACCACTCATTTACCCACTTACTTTAGCTTTTTTCTTACCTTATGGACATTAATTGATTTGCACATGTACTAGTCCATTTCAACTTTATCGGAATATTTATTAATTCATTCAAGTTAGGTTCCATTAACACGATTCACCACACAACCCATTTCTTGACATGTTATTTATTACTTTATCTTTTCTCAGTATCTTCCAATAATCGCACACCTCAATAGGTTCCACACCATTGGTTATGTGCACTATATGCTCTGGACAGTTATTTTGGGTCTTTCACCCAGGGCTCCGGGCCCTCGTTAATTATCACGGTGTCGTCCGAGTTCCTTTACACAAGTTTTAATATTTTGCAAATGTCCACATTATTCCTTCTTTCCCTTGAGCTGATTGAAGCCCAACCCGGGGTTACACCGCAACCCGTGTTACACTTCAAATTATCATTTCATGCCGTTTACACTTAAACTTGATTTTATTTCAAAAATCATAATCATTTAGGACCAATTTGTGTAACACCTTTTTGAAAATTTTTGTTTCATAAAAGTGTTCCACTTTAAGTAAAATTTACCATTTTACCAATTTATTTCCAATCTCATATTTTACTCAATTTTTGCATGTTTTAATTTTCCCAAAACACTATTATATTACCCACACTAACTTCTTAAGTGTTTCAACACCTTAACACCCTTTTAACCTTGGAGTAATATTCTTTTTAGTTGGAAGCATCTTTATCATATTATTCCCTTTCTAATTTCACAAGTGTTAATCTTTTACAACATTATTAAGTTATACACACTAACTTTCTAAAGTTTAACCATTAACACTTACTCAACTCCATTAATAACCATATTTCCAAACTAGACATGTTTTTACTTTCTTTATTAAAGGAATCCAATTCCACTTAAAGAATAATTTTGTAAGAAAATACCATCTCTTTTTTTGTAATACCCCGTGATTTTAATGACTTTCAAAATGGGTTATATTTTAAATTAATGGATTAATTGGATTTTATTATAAATTAATTCATTTGGGTTTTATCCGTATTGTGGATATTAAAATGAATGATTCTGAATATTACTTAAAGATATTCAGGTAATATATGAATGTGATGTTATTGATATGACGGTGTGATATTAATTCAGTAATTTGAAATTTTAGTCGGACGCGGTATGGGACGTGTCGGGACTAATTTGTTAAATTAAAAAGGAAACTTATTTTTAGATCGACCTTATAGTCATTTTGAATGCGTCGTTGCATCCGGAAGGGTTGAAATAGTCAGAAAATTCTATTTGGATGTTGGTATTGGGTCTCGGGTCATTTGGAAATGAAAAGACAACCTAAAAGGGCATTTTGGTCATTTTTACAAGGGGAATGAATAGTGATTTCAGGTTTTGTCTTATTTTAAATATTTGGAGATTAGTGTACGTGGATTATTCATCTCCTCTACACAAAATAGAGAAGTCATCTTCTTAGAGAGAGTGAAAGGTTGCTTGGGAGAAAAGAAGTTTGCATGGAAAGGAGAAGAACCAAAGGTCAAAGGTCACCACCACCAACCACCATCGGAAGTTGGCCGAAAAAGGGAGAACCACCTATGATATACAACACCAAAGGATCAGATCTTCATTAGAGGCAAGTGTTTGATAATTGTAGTCTAAGTTTGTATATTGTCCATGTTAGAATAGTTATAAAAAGAGGAGATTTTTACATGTTTGGAAGATGAAAAGATAGAGTTGTTAATGGATTTCATGAATCTGAATATATATAGGAATCAAACTAATGTTGTAGGTAGATAGTAATCCACGAAATAATCATAAATCTCTTGAAGAAATTCTGATTTCCATTGATGTGTTCTTGAAGATATTATGTTGATAATTTTCTGGAAAAAGAGGATAAAAACATGCTTTTAATTCAATCCCTTGATGATTCTAGGATGTTTAGATCATTAGAAATCATTTATATATGTTGATATATCATGTAGTAAGGATTATATGGAATTTGGGTTGTTAATATGAAGGTTTGAATGATAAAAAATGGTTAAACCCGTAGTAGAAGAAATGCAGAAAAACTGGGTTGATACCTGGGCGATCGATCGATCGACCCCCTGCCTTCGATCGATCGACCCCCCCAGAATTGTTAAAGTTGTTTCTTTTAATGTTGGTTCTTATCCCAAACCTTTTGTAGATCTTTGGTGATTATTAATTGAATATTATGGGACTTAGAGAAGATCAGTAAGCCCTAGTTAAGATTCAAATTACTTTGATTGGGATTTAATGGATTAGAATTATGATAATTAAAGTTAAAGAGATTTCGGTTGCTAGATTCATGTGTTGGATTCTGATTTGGTTGTATGAGGATTAATGATAGGTCCAGTAGTGGAGATTTAATATAACAACTGGGTAGCCTTAGGGTTACAATTTGAACATCAAGGTGTGAGTTTAAGCTCATTATTGATTGCGTAAGGACTGAGTGTAGTACAAGCGCTTAGTGGTATGGCTCCTGGTTAGAGATGGGAGTTAAGACCACATTTGGTTGAAAGAGGGGATGAGTTTATCCCGATCGCGTATTTAAATTTGACGGACCTCCTCGGTCGACAAAGTTAAGTAGTAGTGTATTAGAGGGGTTCCTTGTTTGGATTTCACTTTGCGAGATGCTCCGCGCATGAAACTTACCAACGTCGGGAGTGGAGAGATGTTATAGGATTCGAGGATGTTGATTTTGTTGATAATTCATATAGTGTGAATGAAACACTATATACTATGGGCCATGTGATTATGGTATTCAATCCTAGTTGATAGAAGATGTGTTTATAAGAGATTTGAAACTATCGTTTTAACCTTAATTAAAGGGAGAGTTCAATTCATAGTAATTCGGGAGATATGACGATATGGACCAGTAGGGTATTAGTGACTTCTTACTGAATAAATGTTGAGGAAAACCTATTTGAACCTTGAGTAATGAGTGAGGCTCAGGGATAATTGAATTAAAGAAGTAAAGTCATAATATTTTAATACGTAGGATTTAAGAGATATAATGCTACGTAGGGGAATTATCTTAGGATAATGTAAGTACCTTTTTGATATTATATTATAGGTATGATAATTCCTATTTGATTGATTGATGATTTATGTGTATGACATACCTAGCTTACTTGCTATCGATGGGGAGGTTTGCGCGTGAGGGCTGTCAGATCCTGATGAATCCATGGGATTTTTTATTTGTCGCTCGAGAGCATAGGTCTGTGAAAGACTTATCGGTGAGTTGATAAGTTCGCTGACTGTGGGAACGTAGGTATGTGCGTGACCCATGGATACAATGCTTATCGAACCTTTAGTCCCCTATTCGACGACCAGCGATATTGGACATGATAGCAGAGTAATGCATTGCACCGCAGCTTTGACTCGGGGCGCCGTATTATATATATATATATATGGTTGGTAGAACAATCTACTATATGATAATTGTAGATAATGGTGAATTGAGAAAAAGAAGTGAATTAAGTTAATGAATGTTTATTCTTATAGATTTGAAAAGATTAATTTATGTTAATGGGAAACATATAAGAACGATTGTACTACGTATGGTATGGGATGGAATCATATTATGGAAACTTGTTAGGTGGAACCATTAACTAGGAGGTTAATAGGAAACGTTAAGTGTGCACTCTAGATGAGAGCTGAGAATAGCAAGTGAGAGTTGGATACTAAAATGTACCAAATAAATGCTTTATTACACTTGTTAAATACTTGCTGTTTTCAAAATCATTTTCACATCGGGCTCTGACCCGCTTTCTTGCATATTTTCCTTTCTATTGTAACTTCTATATCAAGTGTCCAGCAGAAGGGACGCCAACCTTAGAGGATTATGACGAGCTTTGGACTATGGAGTATTGCTTAGACGCTTATCTTCATTTAATTCATGTCTCCCAAAAGGAATTCAGTTATCGCTTTTCTATCGGAGTCAAATACTCTTGTATTCGTGTCATTTTAATCCATTTACTATTGTTGGGATTACTGTATTGGATTATTATGTGGGAATGTTTATTCAAATTGTATTTAAATTCTTTTGAGTTATCTGTTCGGTTATCAGTGTTGTAGAATAATATGCGTAGTGTTATTTGAAAACTAAAAATAGATTTTGTTGAATTAAAATTTGGAAAGTTTTTAACACCAGCTTAATTGGGTATTGTGTAAGTAGTAAATTTTTTCGACAGTGATGCTAAGAATGAGCCAACTGTATATTCTGTTTTAATTTTTTATGGGACTGACCACCTAGTATTTAATTAGGCGGGGTGTTACATTTTTATAAACACATGTAGTCTTATTCCGTTACATTCATCACACCTTTAAAGATTATAATTTTCACATCTCTATTTTCTTGTTTAAACCCATCAAAAACTCCTTTAAACTTGTTCGCATATTCATTATCAAAATACTACAAGTTTTAATACATGAGAAGATGGATTTTAAATTCTAAAATCCTATTAATAGATTAAACGTACATTTCCTTTAGAAATTCAACGTACTTGAAAAAATATACTTTCAAGGCATAAAAGATATTTAATTTCTTCAAACTTAACAAATGTCCATTTTTGTAAACTCTACATTTTGCAAGAAACTTTGAAACATTGTTTCACCAATGTTAAATAAATCATTATCTTCAAAAAGTTTATTTTATAAAATGTTTAAAATCATTCTTTTTATAAAATACACCATTTTTATAAAATACCAACTTTTAATATTTCAAGACTTTGAAATATTTATTCATTTTTATTTCCAACCAAATAACATTTTATCAACATTTTTATTCCACAAAATGTTTATTATTTCTACCCATGATTTTCATCATTCAATCAAATGCACCATACTCATGTAATCTAACTACAAGACCACAAATATACAAAATACGGTCTTAATACTAAGAGTAAGATTTTCGCACCTCTAGAGACTTTAAATGATAATAAAATATTGGTGTAGCAGTAAAACCCCCCACATCCAAAGGTGGCCTCAAGGGGTTACCAAATGCACTCTCCAAATGATCCATTTGTAATCCATTCAAGCTTACAAGCAAAATCCCTTTAAAATCCACTTCAAACTCCATGAAAGCTCCCATCATCTTCTCCAAAAATCCCCCAACACTTCTCTAAAATTCGTAGATCCACTTCAACAATGGTGGAAATGGGTGTTGTAGGGTTGAATATGGTGGAATACACAAGAATGTGGTGGTTTATGGTAGTGAAATGGTGGTTTAAGGTGAGATGAGGTCCATTTATGGTGGACGACCACCCCTCTCTCACCCTCTCATCTTCTTCTATCTTCAACAATAAAATAAACCTAAATACGACTTTATAAAACACCCCAAAAACATTAAATTCCCGTTTTTCCCAACATGTGCTAATCTGAACTCAATAACTCAAAGATGCAAGGGCAAAAAATGTGACAATACATAAGGGCAATCAAATTTAAACATTTTTTAGGCAATTCGTTCGAACGACATGTCAAAATAATTCTATGTATGGCTTCACGCGACCTTTGCGCGACTTGGGACTGTAATGCAGTGTGATCTCGTTTGAAGGTCTTATTCTCGTGACCATCGTGCGACATCTAATTTTGCTTCTAACTACATCCCTATATCGTTAGAACGACTCCTTTTTCTGTTTATTTTATTTTTTTCAATTTTAACCCATAATTTTCCTATAATTATCATCAAACCTTACTCCATTACATTTTACAGTAATCTAATTGAATTATCTGGACATGGTATTACAAACTTCCCTCCTTGGGTAATTTCGTCCTCGAAATTAACGATCCGTTAATCCTTAAGCTTATGGGGTTCACCAACTTCGATTATAAGCCATAAAAATCCTCTAAGACAAATCATCGAAGTTCTCAACACTATGGTCACCCTACGTGCCCTCACATAGGGGTTTATCACCAAATAATCAACATGAGAAATGTTGTAATGCTCACCGTCCCGCTAACCATGAACATCACATAATCAATTTCTAGTCTCCACTCAATTGATGATCATGTTAAAATAATTTCTAGTACTACCTAAGATAGTACCGAAGATATGCCTTCATCTCCATGGGCGACCCTTTCTAGCGATCAACACTCACCCAACATGAACCGCAATATAATTAATCATAATATTCATCACCAAATTTAATTCAATATTAACACTTCACATCCTGCATCCCAAATTTTTTTAGGCTATTCAGGCTTCAAAACTCACATGAGCTTACTAATAACCATAGTATGCTAATTTCTAACTCCATGAAGTAATATTCTTACCAAGTCATCACTGTTCATGTGACTTAAATCTCCCGCTGCTTCACTCTCATGAACCTAGTTCTACTATAGGCGCCTAACTTTTGAGCACCCATTAGAGCCTCACTCTGAACCACTCACAGTGGCAAAGCATCTTTGTGCTAAGTCTAAGTGGATTTATAACACTACAAACTATCCTCAAGTCATCACCCCACTCTAAGAAACCCGAGCCACTGACTATCATGTCGGCCAGTCGAAATGGCACTAATCCTAAGAAAGATAAAAAACACGAGCAAATCGTGTGGTCGAAAGCACAGCCACCCGTACACAAAACTTTATGCAATAGAAAGAACACCTCAGATAGGGTACACCTAGTTACCGAGTTTTATTAACAATACCTAGTCCACCATGATCTACTAGGCCCAACCATGTCATACCATGACATGGTACCAATACGAGTTACCACATATGTGAGAATACCAATACCCGATTATCGAAATTGAAAGGGGCACGATCGAATCAGAAGGAATAAGAAATCATCCAGAGAAATTTTACCCATAAGCGTTCGACTATAATTTACGAAAGCAAACCTACACCAGAAGCTTAGAGTCATATCACTTATCCCAAAAGTTCTCACCAAGCACTAATCCTAGCCACATAACCTGACTTGGCCATGACAAATCGAATCACAACCATTCAATCTTGTAACACGAAAGGAATTTACTAATCGGTAGTCGTCTAGGAAGTCAATGCCGGAATCCTTTCCATGGGAGTAAGGCCCTACCTTTCACATACTTGGCATACATGAACCATTTTGATTGGTGGATACCTCACGCCCTTGTCTACATTAACCTTGTCTATTTACTGGCAATAACATTATAGACCTACTAAAACTAGGTAATTGTTTGCCTTATCATATTTTGATCAAAATCCCAAACTTCCATAGGAATTACTTAGTCCAAGCGAGACACTAACCTTACCGTGTCCTTTGACCACTCGAGATTTCCACTAAACTTACTTTTGGGTTCAACCCATACAAGATTTATGTGGAGACCACACCCTTCGCTTTGGCATTCTAAGGGTAGTACATATCACACAGGGCTACATCTTCTAATCCATACCATCTTGGCAAGATGTGCCAATTATTAATCCTTACATTGCTAAGGCTACCCTATCATATACCATTGGCACACGTCGACATTATATTCATGTTTCGATGTTACCCCACCCCGATTGCCATTCTTAAGTCTCCACATGGCGTCATCACTTTAAGTCTCGAATACATTTCCTAGTATATCCTGAAATCGAATATCACCACACCCATACTAGTCATTCCTTGACATCTGAGCATCACTCATATAATGACACAAGCTATCACCCTACCTTAGGGATTACACTACCCATATGTGGCAATTTGGGAAGCCACACTCGGCACGTACGCTATACGACTAGCAATCCAGGATCATCACCTGACCCTCAACATAATTATTACTAGGATGCTAATGCTCCTTCATACCGAACTTAAGTAATCTCTTAAGGGCACTGAACATATTTTATGTAACCGTCCTTAAGACCCGACAATATTTCATCATCCATACCTTTATCATTGTAGGTGCGAACTACAAATTTTTTAATACCTATATGACGATCACTCGATTATCACAAAGACACTAGTCTATGAGATTCTACCTATAGAGCACCTTAACCATCAAACACCTCAAGGCATCACAACATTCGATCTCTATCCATAATGTCTCCACACATAATTTATCCTATGGGCACCTCAAAATGCTCATAAACTACTCTCACACTAGGATTACCTCGCATCCAGTCATTTCCTCGATGTCTAAGATGAGTCTCTACGCTTGGATACTAATCTTATCGTTCACCCGAATGGTTGTGATCATAAGCGGCGTATAAATCACAAACAACGCTATAGCGAATTATGGCAAGGCACATGACATTGCCTCCAACCTATAAACCTCAAGGTCTGCCGCACCTAATCCTTAATGAATGCTCAACCATGCTAACTAAATTGCCTTATTTTGTAAACATCATACCATTTGATAATCTACAACTTAACACAACCATATAGATCTTGGTAGCATATGGGACTTCGGGGATTACCTATGATTATCAAGGCCTACACCGCGGATGCCATGAGGGATCCTATTACTTAATACCACATTATAATCTTAATACACTAAACCCAAGTCCTCAACCAAGGGACCCAATAAGTTCTCACCACAAAATTAATACTTGTGAACACCACTCAGTCATCTAACCCCCATATATGAAATATACAACCTTGACAGCTAGGTCGCAAAGAAAACTACTCACTGTTGCCACTACCGAGGCTACCCTCATCATCAAAGTTACCACACAATACATATCACAAAGGATCATAGTGTTTCCACTATCAAGGCTACCCCCATCATCAAAGTTACCACACAATACATCTCACACAAAGGATCACAGTGTTACCACTATTAGCCTACATAACTTCATGTGTTCTACGAACTACCATCAAGTGAGATATCACCCCAAGGATCGAATTTGTCTAATTAAATTACAGACATTAACTACTCGTAAGTGCCTCACCTAAGGTCTATATATTGTTTAATCACCAATCATCAGTGCTTAGTCATGACATCTTAACCCTCAACCTCTATCGATGATCGTATGCAATTTGTTCCACCATCCCAATGGCGACATCTCAATCCATCGACATTTCAAAAGATTCTATGTCATTAAGGATTGGAAGATAAGCACATCACAGTAACAACCACGGTGTCACCACTATTGGTTTGAACGGACACTCATAAATTACTAAGAATTCTTATCAAAAGTGCGAAAGCAATTAATAACTATTAACTTTATCGCATGCCACTTGGCACTAACTTACTTGTCATGCTAACCTTTTTGACTTTACTATCGAGGACACGAACTAAACCATCACTAAACTAGAATGACCAACCCAAACCAACATCGACATCAAAAGATCCCATACCGACCTCACAACTTCACTCCTGAAAGGAACCTTGAACCTAGAGTTATGATACTATTAGAAATGCCCCGGCTCAAATTTATGGGTTCCCCATGGTCAACCTACTCTGACCCGAGCATTAGGTCTGTGAAATGTAATCAAACAACCTATATAATTTTGCTACTTCAATTTTATTTTAATTAAGGTTTCACTTGCTTAACATGCGATTCTAATTTCGAATTAAAGTACGTGAGGGACCCATGGGAAGCACCCCTAAGTCCAAGAATACAGAGATACTAACGTAGCAAAAAAGAAAGTACTTACCTGGATAACGCTCTCAAAATAGAATACCGCTCCCAACCTTCCATAACAAAGATAGGGGGTGAGAAAAATGCTCAGTGGGAAATATATAAATGCAGTATAGAATCGAACGATAGAAAGAAGACTCTAATACGTTATGCCTACGTGCACATGCAACTACCTTGTATACATATACATATACATATACATATACATATACATATACATATACATATACATATACATATACTTCATGCATGAAACACTTACCTCCGAAAATCTTATTTGTCCAGATTAATTCACCTTAAACTTATAAAAGACTTACTACTTCTCATTTTGATATTTCTCACTTTATTTAACACACATAGTTAAATACTTGAAGCCACTACACTTGGTTTGACTGAAAGCCATTTCTTTACCATAATTACCTTTTTTATTTTAACCAATTCACATTAGTATTTTAATTGAAAATCACCCTTTAAACACACGCGTTCACCATGTTAGAAAACACTTATTTAGTCTTTGAAAAAGTTTTACAACACATTCTTGTGTTAATTATGGGTTGGACCACTTAGATTTCTTAACCACCCATTTATTCACCTACTTTACGTTTTTCCTAACCTTATAGACATTAATAGATTTGCACATTTACTTGTCCATTTCACCTTTATCGGAATATTTATTAATTTATTCAAGTTAGGTTGTATTAATACATTTCACCACACAACCCATTTCTTGACATGTTCTTTACTCCTTTATCTTTTCTAGGAATCTTCAAATAATCGCATACTTTAACAGGCTCCACACTGCCAGCTATGCGAACCATATGCTTTGGCAAGTTATTTTGGGTCTTTCACCCTAGGGCTCCAAGCCCACCTTAATCATCCCGGTGTCATCCGAGTTCCTTTACATGAGTTTTAATATTTTACAAGTGTCCACATCATTCCTTCTTTCCTTTTACTAGACCGAAGCCAAACCCGGGGTTACACCCCAACCCGTGTTACACTTGAAATTTTTATTTCATGTCCTTTACACTTTAAATTGATTTTATTTCAAAAATCATGATCATTTAGGACCAATTTCTATAGTACCTTTTCTAACATTTTTGTTTCATAAAGATATTCCACTTTGAGTAAAATTATCTTTTTATCCATTTATTTCCAAACTCACCGTTTACTCCATTTTCGCAAGTATTAATTTTCCCAAAACACTATTAAGTTACCCACACTAACTTCTTAAGTGTTTTAACACCTTATTACCCTTTTAACCTTGGAGTAATATTCTTCTTAATTGGAAATTTCTTTACCTCGTTATTTCCTTTCCAATTTCATAAGTGTTAATCTTTTACAAAATTATTAAGTTATACATACCATATTTTCAATTTTTAACCATTAACACTTACTCAACACCATTAATAACCATTTTCCCAATCTATACATTTATTTACTTTCTATTCAAGGAATCTAGTTACACTTAAAGACTATTTTTTAAAGAAAATATCATTCCTTTTTATCAATACATCTAGTCTTATGCCTTTACATTCATCACACCTTTAAATATTAGAATTTCCACTTCCTTTTTTGTTTTGTTTAAACCCAACAAAAACTCATTTAAACCTGTTAACAATTCATTATGAAAATGCTACAAGTTTATATACATGAGAAGATGGATTTTAAATTCTAAAATTGTATTAATGGATAAAAATACATTTCCTTTACAAATTCATCATACTTGCAATAATATACTTTCAGGGCATGAAAGATATTTAATTTCTTCAAACATAACAAATGTTCATTTTTATAAATGTTACAATTTTGCAAGAAACTTTGAAACATGATTTCAACAATTTTTAACAAAATAAATCATTATCTTTAAATGTTTTATTTCAAATCATGTTTAACATCAATCTTTCTAGAAAATACATCATTTGTATAAAATACCAACTTTTAATATTTCAAGACTTTAAACTATTTATTCATTCTTTATTTCTAATAAAATAACATTTTACCAGTATTTTAATTCCATTAAAATGTTTATTATTTCAACACATGATTTTTATCATTTAATCAAATGCACCTTTCTTATGTAATCTAACTAGAAGATAAAAAATATACAAAATAGAGTCTTAATACTAAAAGTGAGATTTTTCCACCTCTAGAAACATCAAATGGTGACATTAAATGTTGGTGTAGGAGGAGTAACCTCCACTTCCAAAGGTAGTCTCAAGGGGTTACCAAATGCACACTCCAAATGGTCCATGTGTGCTCTATTCAAGCTTCCAAGAAAAAACCCTTCGAACCCCACTTCAAATTTCACGAAAGCTCCCATCATCTTCTCCAAACCCCTCCTCCCCCAACACTTCTCCAAAAGTCGTAGCACTACTTCAACAATGGTTAAAATGGGTTTTGTAGGATTGAATATGGTGGAATACCTAAGAATGTGGTGGTTTATGCTGGTGTAATTATGGTTTAAGGTGAGATGAGGTCCATCCATGGTGGAAGACCACTACTCTCTCACCCTCTCATCTTCTTCTATCTTCCAACAACAAAATAAACCTAAACACACCCTTATAAAACAATCCAAACACCTTAAATTTCCATTTTGACCAATATGGGATAATATGAGCTTGACAACTCAAAGATCAAAGGGCAAAAAATGTGATAACACACAAGGGAAATCGGATTTAAATATTTTCAAGGCAAGTTATTCGAACAACATGAACCTCGTTCGAACGACATGTCAACCTTGTTCGATGTATGAGTTTGCGTGACCTTTGCTCGACCTGGGACTGTAATGCAGTGTGATCTCATTTGATGGTATTCTTTGCGCGACCTTCGCGTGACCTTTTCTTAACATCTCATCTCCTATCTAACGATATCCCTATGTCGTTAGAACGACCCATTTTTCCTTTTCTTTTCTTTAATTTTGACCCATAATTTTATTGTAATTATCATCAATCCTTACTCCATTACATATAACAACAATTTAATTGAATTATTAGGACAGGGTATTACACACATGCTAGTATACCTTATAAGATTGCAATCATACTATTAGCAACAAGTGTGCAACTCACATGATTTTGAAATATAGATGAGAAAACCCTTTTTATTTGGTTCTTTTATACAAAATCTAGGTAGAAGATAGGATTTTTTTTAAAAATACACTCACATGGAGCATAGATATTGTAAAAGAAAGAAAAAAGAGTTGGATGAGTGTGTTGACCAATAAGGGTCATATTGCAGGATATATCTTATTTTAATCAGATAATAAACAATGTACCAAATTCACTCATAATGTAATACCCTTGCCCAATATTTTATTTTTTCCCAATTTAAATTAGAATCATATGAAACTCTTGGAATTTGTTTCATTTATATGTGGGCTTTTATCTTTATCCGATTATTTTTTTGGCGTGATGGTTATTATTGGAAGTTATTGGGAAGAATTGGAGTTTATAGGAAATTTATGAGGTTTAAACGATATTAAAGGTCATTTGAACAAGTTGCTAATCTCGTTCGAATAAGAATCAACTTGGTTCAAATGAAAATCTAATTTCGTTCAAAGTTGGGTTCTAACGAGGATCTAATGTATAAGGTTTCCTTACCTCATTAGAAGTTCTTTTGATGGGAGATTGAACAATATCTTAATTTCATTCAAACGAGCTCCCATTCTCATTCGAGCAACCTTCCCAACAATATTTTAAATGGGGTTGTCCTTGTATGATGTCACATTTTAGACTATTAGATCGATGACGTGTCACCTCCTGGTGAACTAACCAAAATCAAGATTTTGTATTGGAGGATTGGTTTTTAAGTGACTTTATGGGTTTATTTGGGTGAGAAGCGAAAAGAGGTAGGGTGGTTCTTCCCCCGCTAAAACCCATTAGATTTCTTCTATCTTTCTCTCATTTCAAGGGTGTTTCATCTTCCCTAAGCTCCTCCCACCATTGCTACACCATGACACCACCACTCCCTCAACTTGTACAACCCTATTTTATAAGTATTCCACTATATATGAGTCTTATACACTAATTTCCTCTATTATTGAGTAGAGCTATGAATTTATGGAGCTTTAGCTGGGGGTTTTGAAGAAGAAGAAGTAAAACTTTATGGAGTTTAAAGGGAGTTTTTCTTGGACATTTCATAGAGCATGCTTGTGGAGCTAGGCAACCTATTTAAGGCTACCTTGGGAGGTGGGAGGTTTCCATCCTCTTCTACCTTCATCCTACCATGTTTGGAGCTTCAATTGAAGTGGTAAAAATTCTACTCTTAAATTTAAGACTCTATGTTATTAGTATTTTATCTTGGATATAGAGTTTAAGTGTAGGGCGCATGTATGATTCAAGAATGATATTTCTTATGATTTTTGAAAATGGGTTTACAAACGGGTT
Organism: Sambucus nigra; assembly: GCA_949130495.1. Lineage (NCBI taxonomy): Eukaryota > Viridiplantae > Streptophyta > Magnoliopsida > Dipsacales > Adoxaceae > Sambucus > Sambucus nigra. The sequence goes on from OX422217.1 coordinate 200,939,663, forward strand.
TCAATGGGTTTACAAGAAAATTTTCCCATTGTAAAACCATTGAAAACCACTGAAACCCTTTTGTGAACCCATTTTCACAAATCATAAGAAATATCATTCTTGAATCATACATGTCTTTGGTTTTCAATGGGTTTACAAATCAAAATTTTCAATGGTTTTGAAAAATTAGGAAATTTTTCAAATGGGTTTACAAAGGGGTTTCAATGGTTAAAAAACGTTTTTAATGATTTGTGAATAAATGTTTCAAAGTTTTCTTATGAAAAATTGGGTTTTTATATAAATGGACATTTATTCATCTTTTAATAAAAAAAATGTCATTGGCCTTGGTATGTTTGTGCAAACATTATGAAGTCTCTATAATAAATTATATGTTAAACCTTTTTAATACGAATTTTGGACGTAAAATCCATCTTCTCATGCATAAAATCCGTCTTCTCTCACAAAAAAATGTCTTTGGCCTATGGGAATTTTAGGATTTCATTCAAGGTATGTGAAGGCAAACACTAATCTAGATGCAATAAATTAGTAACATCGTCATCAGTAAATGGACAAGGTCTGTGTAGACAGGGCGTTAGTCATCCACTAATTGGAGTGGTTCATGTGTGCTAAGGATGCGAGGGGTAGGGCCTTACTCCCAAGGTTGACTCCCTGAAGAACTAAAGGTTCGTATGTTACTTCCATTTTGTGAGAACAAATAGTTATGATTCGATTCATCATGGTTGGTGACCCAAGCCAAGGTATGTGGTTAGGATTAGTTCCCGCTGAGAATGTTAGGAAAGAGTGGCATGACTTCTAGCCTATGGTGTAGGTTTTTTTTCATAAATCATTGTCAGACGCTTATGGGTGGAATTTCTCGAGATGATTGCTAGTTCCTTTGGATTCTCGTGTGTCCCTTTCGATTTTGGTATTCGAGGATCGAGATTCTCACGTATGTGGTAACTCAGATTGGTGTTATGTCATGGTACGATGTGGTTAGTACTAGTAGAGCACGGTGGACTGAGTATGGTCAGCGCAACTCAGTAACTGGGTGCACCCTGTCAGAGGTATTCTTTCTATTGCATAATTTTCTATGTACGGGTGGCTGGGCTTTCGTCCAAATTGTTTGCTCGTAGTATTGACATTTGTTAGGGTTAATTTCCTTGCGACTTGTCGGTATGGAAGTCAGTGTCTCTAGTTACAAAGAGCGTGATGATGCCTTGAGGATATTATATAGTGTTAGAAATCGAGGAAACTTAGCATACAATGTTACTTTGCCATAGTGAGTGGATTGGAGCGAGGCTCTAGCGAGTGCTCAAAGGTGAGATGCCTAAAGTAGTAATAACGTCATCCGAGAGGCGCAACGAAAGGTATAAAGCCGAATGGATGGTAATGACTTGGTAAGAATATTACTTATTGGAGTGATAAATTAGCATAGTATGGTTATTGGCAAGCTCATGCGAGTCCTGTAGTTAGGATGGCCTAAAAATTTTTGTGATGCAGGATGTGTAGTCCTAAGATGTAATTTGACCTTACTGACGAATACGATGATTGGTTGTATTACGATTCAAGTTGGGAAAGTGTTGATCACTAGAGAGGGTTTCCCGTGGAGGCGCTGGCATGCCTTGAGTACTAGCATGGGTAGTACTAGAAACTATTTGCACATGATCATCAAGTGAGTGGAGAATTAGAGTCGATTATGTGACGTTCATGGTTAGCGAGGTGGTGAGCGTTAGAGCATGTCGCATGTTGATTATTTAGTGACAAACCTGTATGGGAGCGCGTAGTGTGACCTTAGTTTTGAGGACTTCGACGATTTTATCTTGTAGGATTTCTATGGCTTAGAATAGAAGTTGGTGAACCTCGTGATCTTAAGGATTGATGAATTGAGAATTTTGGGGATGAAATTCCCCAAGAAGGGAAGTTTCTAATACCTTGCTCAAATATTTCAATTAAATTTTTCATAAATTTTATTGAAGTGAGGTCTAATGGTAATTATAGGAAAATTGAGGGTAAGAATTGGAATTTTAAGATAGGAGAATTCGAATCAGAATGGAGTCTCTCGAACGAGCTTCAAAACTTGTTCGAGGCAAGGGATATAGCGAGGTTAGCGCGAGGTCCCACTGCCTAATAGTCCCAAGTTGCTTGAAGGTCACGAGAAGCCATAAATCGAATGAGTGGACTTGTCATTCTAATGAGACTCAGTGTCATTTGAACGATGTGCTTCAAAAATGTTAAATCTGACTTGCCCTTGTCTGTTATCACGTTTCTGGCCCTTAGATTATTGAGTTGGCGAAATCTCATGAGACCAGATGGGAAAAAATGGGATTTGTGCTCCTCTTAGGGTTTCTATAAGGCTTAATTTGGGTCATTTGGGCATTTGAAAGATAGAAGAAGATGAAAAGGAGAGAGGGGTGGTATTTCACCATACGTAAGCTTCTATCCACCTCTCACCACCATTCCACCACCATAAACCACCTTATTCTTATAGTATTTCACTACATTTAAGCCCCAAACACCCATTTCCACCAATGTTGAAGTGGAGCTACGAATGTTAGAGAAGTGTTGGGGGATATTTGGAGAAGATGATGGAAGCTTTCATGGAGTTTTGGCTTGGAAGCTTAAATGGGGCACATATGGAGCATTTTTGGAGGATGGTTTTGACAACCGCTTGAGGCCAACTTCGGAGGTGGACGTTGCTCCTCCTACACCAACCTCTTGCCACCATTTGGGGACTTTAGATGTGGGAGACACCTACTCTTAGATTAAGACTCTATTTTATACATATGTGGTCTTCAGTGTTAGAGTATTAAGAGTAAGGTGCTTATGAACTTAATGATGGGTTTTCTAGTAGAATATTAATAATAAATATTTTTTTGAAATAAAAATGTTGGAGAAATGTCATTTGGTTGAGAATAAATGAAGAATAAAAAATTTCAAAGTTTTCTTGAAATAACTGGAATTTTCATTTAAATTGTACGCTTAAAGTTGGTGCTAAATATATTTGTGGAATAAAAATATTTTAAATGTACATTTTTATCTTGTCAAAGATATTTGATAAATTAAGTTTGGTTTCTAACAAAAATGAATATTTTATAAAAGAATGGGGCATTGATTTGAGTTTTAAGAAATAAAATGCCCTGTGATCCAGAAAAGGTATATTTTGCAATTATTAAGAATTTCTAAAATAAAATATATGTTTAATCAATTTAATTCGATTTTAGGATTTAAAATCTATCTTTTAGTGCTTATAAACTTGTAGTATTTTGATGATAAATAGTTGAACAAGTTTAAAGAAGGTTGTGCTGGGTTTAAATAAGAAATAAGAAAAGTTAAAATTATAATCTTCAAAGTGTGTGAAAAGGGGTTAAAAGTGTGATGAATATAAGATTATATGACTACATGTATTGATAAAAAGGAAATTGTATTTTCTTATGAAAAGTGGTCTTTAAGTGTAATGATATTTCTTGAATAAATATGTAAAGAAATTTCTAATTGTAAAATACGGTTGGTGAAGGTGTTGGATAAGTGTTAATAGTTAAACATTAGTAAGTTAGTGTGTGTAACTTAATATTGTTTGAAAGATTAACACTTATGAATTTATAAATGAAATAATGAAATAAAGAGGTTTCCAACTTGAGAATAATGATACTCCAAATATTAAAAAGGTGTTTAAGTGTTGAAAATACTTAAGAAGTAGTATGAGTAACTCAAAGGTGTTTAGGAAAACATCACTTGTAAAATGGAGAAAAATGGCAAGTTTGGAAACAAATGGGTAAAATTGTAATTTTACTTAAAGTAGAACATTTTTATGAAATAAAAATATTGGAAAAGGGGTTACACAAATTGGTCCTAAATGAATATGATTTTTGGAATAAAATCAAAGTTAAAGTGTAAAGGACATGGAATGATAATTTCAAAGTGTAGCATGAGTTGGGGTGAAACTCCGGTTTGGCTCCGGCTGGTGAAAAAGGAAAGAATGAATAATATGAACATTTTTAAAATGTTAAAATACATAAAAGAAACTCAGATGACACCGGGATAATTAGGAAGGGCATGGAGAATTGGGGTGAAAGATCCAAAATCACTGGCTAGAGCATATGGTGGTGTCGGCGGCGGTATGGAGCTCGTTAAGTACGCGATTTATTGTTATGTAGTGAAAATGTGTTAAAAAAACTAATTTGAATGAATTAATTAATGTTCCGGTAAAGGTTAAAGTCGACAAAAAGTGTGTAAATTGATTAATGTCCATAAAGTAAAGGAACGATAAAGTAGAATGGTTAAAATGGGTGAGTTAAGCAACCAAAGAAGTTTTAACCATAATTAACACAAAGGTGTGTTGTGAAAGGTTTTCAAAGGTTAAGTATGTATTTTCTAAAATGGTGTTCGCGTGTGTTGAAATGGAGATTTTCAAATGAAAATACTAAAGTACGTTGGTTTAAATAAAAAAGGAATTTTTGATAATGAAGTGATTTTCAATTAAATAGAGTGTGTCTCTTTCAAGCATTTAACCGTGGGTGTTAAATAAAGGTATAAATGTCAAGCAGAGAGAGAATGAGTCCTTTATTAGATTAATATAAATTAATCGGACTAAACAATGTTTTTTGAAGTAAAACAGTTTAATGCATATAGTGCATATCAATATATGTACAAGGTAGTTGCATATGCACATAGGTATAACATGTTAGAGTCTTCGTTCTGCCATTCGTTTCTATACTATATTTTGTATATTCCCATTAGGCAATGACTCACACCATCATTTTTGTTACGTTAGGTCGGGTGCGGGTTCTTATTTGAGTAGCATTACACATGTAAGTATTTATTTAATTTTACGTTAGTATCTCTGTATGCTTGGACTCCGAGGGTGCTTTCCACGGGTCCCTCATGTAGTTTGACTTAAAATCGGAACCGCATGCTAAACAAGTTAGACATTAATTAAAATAAAACTGGACTAGCAACATTTTATAGGTTGTCTCATTGTACTTCACACCTAATGGTCGAGTCGGACCGGGTAGACTACGAGTAACCCATAAATCCGAGTCAGGGAGTTACACCCATGGAGACCACTTTTTATAATCCATCGGGCAACGTTTCATACTCAGCTTCATTGTTGGAGGCTTTTTATCCAAGTGGATTTCCCGCTCGAGAATAATTTTATTTGGGACAATCAAACTATCTTAACTCTTCCCCTTTGGAATTTGAGGCTCCATTAACATCTAATACCCATTTATCACCTTCTTCAATTGGTTGTAGGATAAGTTATCTACTTTCGTTGCCAATCTCTACTAGTTCATGGTCACTGAAAAATTTGGCGATAAAGTCTGCTATGACTTGACCTTTGACTGAGGTTCTAAGTTGAAACTTGATATCAAACCTTTTGAGTTCTACCGACCACTTAGACATCCATTCATATATGTCGACCTTCCTGGGAATTTCTTTCGTATGGAAGGAGGTTAGAATAATGACAGTGTGATCCTCAAAGTAAAGTTTTAACATGAAAGTTTTTCTAATGGTAGGTATCTTTTTTAGCATCGAGAAATGTTTTGCTTGTTTTGGAAATTGGAGTGTCGCCCCCATTCTTCTTACAAACCAAGATCGAACTTAAAGCGCCCTTAGACACTACTAGATACAAATACAAATGTTCGAAATGGTAAACTGTGGTGGTTTGATCAAATAGTTATTTATTTCCTTAAGTTCCCTAATGCATTCATCACTTAATACTTCCTTCCTTTCTTTACTAAGTGCTTAAAATAAAAATCTGCACTTCTCTGAGGATCTAGATATGATTTAGTTGAGAGAAGACAACATGTAAGTAAACATTTGTGTGACACCATGCCCAGTTAAATACCAGGTGATCAGTCCTTTATTAAATTAAAACAAAATATCCAGTTGCTCCGTTCATAGCATCATTGTCGTAATTATTAATTACTAACCACTTAATAGTTAATTAAGCCGGTGCCAAAATTTTATCTTTCATTTAACAGTCCATGAACATGTGAAACTAAAGTAAACCGTTGACATCATAATATAGTCTAGGCCATCAACAGATAATAATAAATAAATCTTATGTCGAATAAATCGTCGACGAAAATCCAAATGCAAATGAATAATCTCCACAAGTGATAAATAAAACTAATACAAGTCTAAATATGAATAACTGAAATAAGTAGTGAAGGAAAACATGACCATAAGGAAATATTGAACTGAAATCCTACAATAGATCTGAAGGAAGAAATTATCTAATCAAGATTCTACAAGCCTCCACAATGAAGCAGCTTCGAGTCCCTAGAATGAATCATCAAGTCTGGCGTCCCTGTGGCTCGACACCTAAAAGGTTTTGAAAAAGATTTTATAGCCAGGGTTAGAAACCATCACATTTTAAAAATCAGTTATTAATTACACATGTTATGTTTGTGTACACTCTCTTGAGTTTCCCCACCTCTCATCTATTGTGCACACCTAGAGTATCTACTTATCCTACCTAGATATTATACCCAAGCTAACAATACATAAGTATTACCTGTTACGACTAACACTTCCAAGTCTCTGTACCGCCTATACAGTACGTTATCTTTAACATCGCTCATATGTTATAATCATTCTAAGTAATATATCTCACATGTTAGCATTTAATCGTGTGATTAAGTTTTTCTACTTAATTGGATTTTCAATTATTTATCATCTAGCAATATACTATCTCACATAAGTAGATGATTCATACCGTATATATTTCACACACAATATATACTATAAGTGCATACATTTCTATCATATCCCCGTATCACACATGGAGGACTATTGGTTCGAAATGTTACCTCAACCTCAATATTTATTTCATATATTGTTTTGGAATGTTACCTCGACCCCAATATCCATTTCATGTATTGGTTCAAAATGTTACCACGACCCCAATATTCTTTCCATACATTGGCTCGAAATGTCACCTCACCCCAATACAATCAAGTACGCAAATGGTATTCACCCCACCTACAGATAATCAGTAGGTATACACACAACTTTAATATCATAACTTCGTACGTAGTATATATCTCTCACGTACTCACCCTACTTATTATTTTACGATTATCTCACTATCGTATTTATATGAGTATCATTCACTACTCTAAGGGCCCTAGTTACCCCTTTATTTTTTAGAAGTTAAGCCTATTTCACACTACGGATCTACATGCAAAAATAACTTGAAATTCCCATAAATTATTTTATTTCACTCCAATAAATTACTTCACAAAGTTAGGTTCGTTCAATAAAGAATTTCCTTCCTTAAAAGTCGTTCGAACGACACTGGCATATTGTTGGAACAAGATATCCATTTCATTCGAACGAAATACGAACGAATTCTTATTTTAATGCTCTGAAATCTCATTGGATGTTCATGATAACCCTCATTAGGACATGGTCGTTCGAACGACACTACATGTCGTTCAAATGACATCTGCCCAGATCGTCCCCTACCTCTGTAAACTGTGTTTTTCACCATTTTTGTTCAACCAACTCACATGATACTATGCCAAACTTATTTCCAATGATCCTACAGGTCACCTACATGTGTTGGGATGATTTCCAATGTAATTAACTCCTCAAAACATTAAGATTTCTACTCAAGAACGAATCAAATCTATTTATCAACCAAAACCTTAGATTTTTGTGTTCTTCATTCATTCTCAACAAAACCCCATATTTTTCCCATCTAAATCATCACCCATTAATTGATTTCGTATTCTCTACATGAATTAATCTTGTCTATATGCAAATACCTCCCATAACATGAATTTAATTCAAGTTACATCAACATCATCAACCCTATTCTCATATGGGCATTATAACTTCAAATAAAAACCATAAATAAGCACTTGCCTGGATTAGTAGGGTATTATTTCATGGTTGAGATGATTGATTAATGATCTCCTATTCTAATCCTCACTCCCAAGTTATATATGGTGCAAGATCCAGATGAAAGCTCCCGAATTCCTTCAAAACCTCTAAGAACTCTCTCATTTTTTCTTTAACGGCATCTATTAGATTTTAAAACTCTTAACCCTAGCCTCTCCCTCTTTTTATCAGATATAACACTTAAAATTTCATGGGTCTCTTAACCCTAACATTTCAAATGACTAAAATGCCCATAATAGGTGCCGATTTGGTCAAAAATTGACCCGGGATCCAAACTATACCCCCGAATATGCTATTTTGACCCTTTCGAAATTATCCGTGACCTAGAAATCATCATTCGAGTCACTCTAACTATATTTCCCATCTATACCTCAGTTTAGTTTTCACGCGACCATCGGTTGAGATAAAATCCCACTATGCCAATGTCACTCACTATGACGTGTCATAATTACTGTAACTAATTTACTATTCACTTAGTAAATTCACTTCATAATATTAATAGTTCTCTATCGATTAATAATAAATACTCACATCATTATTTAATTTGATTAAATTACTTCACTCGTGTAATTTAACATAAAAGAAATTAATTATTCAATTAATTAAATTCGAATATATAGAAATAGGGGGTATTACATACTTCCCCCCTTACAAAGGAATTTCATCCCCGAAATTAGGACATACCTACGTTGAACAACTCTGGATACTTCTCTCTCTTGTCATCCTCCCACTCTCATGTCGACTCAGCAATATTGTGGTGTTCCCACTGAACTCGCACTAATGGTACCACCTTGGATCGCAGTTTACGCTCACTACGATCCAAAAAATCCACGGGTCTCTCCTCATATGAGACATATGGATGCAAATCAATCTCCTCGAGTGGAACATGCCAAAAAATCTCTCTTACTCCTCTGATATTTCTTCAGTTATGATACATGGAACACGTCATGTATCCACTGAAGAAGCTCCGGTAAACCAAATATGTAGGCCACTGATTCTACTCTCTCGATCACAGGAAATGACCCCACATACCTTAGCGCTAGCTTACCCTTCTTACTGAACCTCATGATTCCCTTTAAAGGAGACAACCATACTAACACCTGGTCACCAATCTCTAAATCGGTGTGTCTATGGTTCACATTAACATAACTCTTCTCCCTATCCTAAGCTATCCGAATACGTCCCTGAATTAACTCGATCTTGGAATTTATCTCCTGTATCATCTCGGGTCCCAATAACTTGTTATCCCCCACCTCTAGCCAGCAGGTGGGCGAATGACAAGGTCTCCCATATAATGCCTCAAATGGTGCCATGTCAGTACTAAATTGGTAGGAGTTATTATACGCAAACTCTACCAATGGAAGGTATCACTACTAACCTCCCCTAAAATCTAGGATGCACATCCTCAGCATATCCTATAGCATCTGATTCACCCTCTCAGTTGTCCATCTGTATGTGGGTGGTATGTCATACTCAACCTCAAGTCTGCACCCATGGCTTCTTGAAAACTCTGCCAAAAGTGAGACATAAATATTTTGTCTCTATCGGATACAATGTTGGATGGTACTCCATTCAACTTCACTATCTCCATTATGAAGAGATGTGCATACTATATCATCTCGAAATCAGTGAGGACTCGTAAGAAATGGTCCACCTTGGTCAGCCGATCCACTATCACCCAAATGGAGTTGTGATGCCTCTATGACGTCGACAACCATGTAATAAAGTCCATTGAAATGCTTTCCCACTTCCACATGGGAATATCTAATGACTATAGCATCCCTGAAGGCCTCTGGTGGTCCACCTTAACCAATTAAAAGGTAACACCCTTCGAGACAAACTCTGCTATGTCCTGCTTCATCCCTGACCACCAGTATTGTCTCCTCATATCTTGGTACATCTTATCTCCACTGGGATGTACCGCAAACCTCAAACCATGAGACTCTGCCATAACTGCCTATCTCAGATCCTCATCCTCTATCATAATAAGCCTCCCATTAAAACGTAGGCCAACCTCTAAGCTAACCGAATAGGACTCTGCACCCTCGACTAATAAGTGACGCACCCTGTACTGGCAGAATTGGTCCTTTGCCTGTGCTCTCACTACCCGCATAACAACTCGGGAGTGATAGATAAAACCGACATACATACTCTAGCGACATCATTATTATACAAAATCTCCCTCCACTTTTCTTTTCAGACATCGTCTAACTCTTCAGTAGGCCGTTGCTAAACGTGTCTACCACCATGTCAGTCTTATTAGGATAATACTAGATGTCAAACTAATAGTCTTTTAAGAATTCTAGCCACCCTCTCTGCCTCATGTTCAATTCCTTCTGTGTGAAGAGATACTGAAGTGACTTATGATTCGTAAACAATGAAAATTGCTCCCCTAGACGACAGTGCCTCCATATTCTTAAGGAAAAAATTACCGTTGCTAGCTCAAGAATGTGGGTGGGGTAATTCTTCTCATGAGGCTTAAGCTTTCTGGGCTCATAAGCTATAGACCTCTCCTGCTACTGCAATACACCCCCAAGTCCCTGCAAGGATGCATCTGTATACACTTGATACTCCACTCCTCCCCTAGGCAATGCAAGTACCGATGCTGACATCAACTTGTCTTTCATCTCATCAAAGGCTAGAAGACATTGATCATCCCATACTAATGGCACTCCCTTATGAGTCAGGTTGATCAAAGGACCCTCAATCTTCAAGAACCATTTAATGAATTGGCGATAATACCTTGCCAATCCTAAAAAGCTACAAACCTCAGTTAGTGTTGTGGGATGTCCCCACTCAATACCCCTATCTGATACGATGTGGCCAAGAAATTGTACCTCTCATAGACAAAATCCACACTTCTCGAATTTGGCATACAATTAGTGCTCTCGTAGAATTTTTAGAATCAATCGTAAGTGTTCAACGTGATCCTCCTCAGTATAAGAGTAAACCAAAATGTTATCTATGAACATAATCACGAACTGGTCCAGAAACTCTCTAAATACCCAGTTCATGATGTCCATGATCACTGATGTCACAGTGGTGAGCCCAAACATCATTACCCTGAATTTGTACGATCCATACCATGACATCAGTGATGTCACAGTGGTGAGACCAAACCAAAAGTGTTCTTAGACACGTCTTCCTCCAGAATACGCAACTGGTGATATCCTGATCTCATATCAATATTGGAGAAGTACATAGCTCCTCTCAACTGGTCGAATTGGTCATAGATCGTCAGCAACGGATACTTATTCCATATCGTGAGCTTGTTCAGTTCCTTATAGTCAACACACAGATGGAGTGAACCATCTCTCTTTTTTACAAACAACACTGGTGCCCCCCTCCCGACGTCCCGCATCTCTAAAGGGGCTATACGATACGGTGATCTGTCAATCGGTTTCGTTCCTGGTGCTAAGTCAATAAAAAATTCTATGTCCCAGATTGATGGTAGCCCAGGTATCTCCTGGAACATGTCCTCAAACTCCATCACTATTAAAATCGAGTCTAACAGAACCACTATCTCTTGTGAGGTCTCCTCCTCAATATAATATAAGTGGGTGCGCGATCCTCCCTCAAGAAGAGGCATCGCCACCAGGAACATTTCCTACCCCAGAATGAAGAACACTATGGTCCTCTCGTAGTAATCTACTATCGCTCTATAGCCGGGAAATCAATACATACATAGGATAACATCATAGCCCTCCATCCCTAACACTAGGAGGTCTGCTGCTAAACTTAGTCTCACAATAACGATGTCCACCCCTATATACACCGAGTGAATTAGTGACCCACTATCCAAAGGCTACTCCACACACATAAGGCGAGTGTTGACTGTCTCTAAAATACCGATAGCTCTTACAATGGAAATAAAAGAGAGCGACACCCATGTATCAAAAGTACCCTACACTCAAATCCATGGATAGGAAACGTACCCTCTACTGCTGGTGGTGCCTGAGCTGCGGGAGGCATAGGTACGTCTCAGACGTTATACACACACCTGTAGTGCATTTAGCTCTACTGCTACAATGGGGATAGTGTTGGTTCTGGAGCTAGAGATAATGAAGAATGTTGTCTTTATTGGGCACCTTATTGTTGTGCCCTGCCCTATTGTGGAAAATTCCTCTTCTTATGTCCATGTTGGCCACATATGAAACACTGACCCTAGAACTGCCTCCGTCTCTGGACCTATTAGCCTTAACGTTGGCCCTGATGGCCTCACCCTGGTTCCCTTGGCCCTGATGACCCTGATGCACCAATTGTTGATTAGGACCCTGTTGGCCTTGCTTGAAACCCTGCCCATCTGGTCTATAGCCTCCAGTCCTGAATCTTTTGGCAAAATAACCTTGTCGGGAATTCGGCCCCTGCTGTCTCCCTACATGTTGCTGAGGTTCCCTACTAGCATTACTCCCCTGATACCAGAATGACTAGTCTCCCCTGATCTCTGGCTCCCCCCAGATGGAAGGAGTGGTCCTCGCAATGTAATAGTGCTAAATTAATGACATCCGTATATGTCAACAATGTCGGGTTGCCGATCAAATTCTTCTTGATCCTCCAGGCCAAACCATCCATAAACCATGCCTTCTTTAAATCCTCATTTCTCACCTCGTACGGAATAAATTTGGCAAGCGGGTGAAGTCCTCCTCATATTCATCTGCCGAGTGGTGTCCCTGTGTTACCTCCCCAAACGTTTTTTGCATCCCTGCCTCCACTGCTGGTGGGAAGTATTCACTACAAGAAAAAAGCCTTTTATGACATTTTTTAAATGTCATAAAACGTATTTCATGACGTTTTATTTTTCAATAAAAAGCATCATAAGTTTGGGTGTCATAATTGATACCCATAAAAAGTGTCGTATTAGATAACGGTTATATATGACTTTTTTTCAAAAGTGTCATATCTGCTATAAAAAAAGGTCATAATATACTCTATAAGTTGTCATATTTGATTTAAAAAGCGTCATAATAAACAATTTTAAAATTTTAAAAAGGTTATATAAAACATTTCATCACATGAGGATTTAATATAAATAGTCATAAATTAAACATATAATAAAAAAATTAATAACCAATATTAATGTCATAGTTGACAAATAAAATTAAATCTATAGCTCTGCGCCACTACTCAGTCAATGAGATCTTTCTCATCCACAACAATCACCAACCCCAATGACAAGGAAACAACGTTGATGAGTGTTCCAGCAATCACCAACCCCAGTGACAATGAACATCGTGGTCAGTAACATCATCAACAATGTTCTTGACATATATATTTGAGGCCTACACTCAGTTAAATAATGAATCATCATTTACAAAAATAAGGAAAATGAAACATAAGTAGAATTTAAAAAGATACGAGGAGAAAAATGGGTATTTATAGTACATGGTATTTTAAGATTTGCTCCTTTCTTCGGTCCTCAAACTGCGAACGCAAAATTTGTTCACACTCGACTTTCTTTTGTGTCTTGGCTACACACAGCACCTTCGAGCCTACTCAATATCAAAGTCATAAATATGTAAATTCAATGAAATTTAACTTCATCATCAACTTAACACAAGCACAAACTCATAACCGAACTATAAATTTAAATCAAACACAATGGAAATATGAAATTTGGCTTCAGTTTCATTATGATCTAATTCAAACTCAAATTCAGCAAAATATATAAAAAATTAAATCCAAAACAATTAATAAACTGATAACGCAAGATTCATAATCAAAACTCTATATTCAAGGCATATCAACTTAAAATGAAGAAATTATGATCACCTTAAGCTTGAACCCATTAGAAAAACTATCTTCAATTATCAAACTCGTAGAATCACTTGATTTCAAATTACACAACACAAGGCTCTCAGAATCAACACTCTTCATCGTACTTCTCCAAAATTCACAAACACAATCAGAATTTGAATAGAAGAAAATCAAATGAAAATTTGAAGTGAATTTGAATAATTTTTACATCGGGGGAGTGGAAGAAAAAAGAAGAAGAGCTGAAGATGAATCACTTGATCTCATTATAAGAAGCAGCCTTCTCAAGCCTTCCTATTCGTAGACCTGAAGCTCAAGAAAGCAGCTGTCCATCTCGTTAACTATCAAGACAGGTCGAATCCTTTCTCCAAAGTCCAGTAGGAGAACAGTTTCGATTTGGACGCACACGCCTTCAACACTATCTATCACAACCAGTGCACCATCAGTAATACGGAGAGTGACCATAACCTCAAATGAGAAATCAACTTGCCTGGGAAAATCTATTAGATTGATGAGGTACTCATTTCCATTTATCTCTCCCTTGTATCTCTTCACTGAGTCATTTACCATGTCATAGTAAAGAGAGATAACAATTGACTTGATGGTAATACCACGCTCAGCTTCATTAGCTCGGATATCTGTCATTCATATATCACCAACAACTTCTTGAGCGATGATACCAGTAGTAACCATAAGGGAATCGGTGAGGGTGAACTTATCTGTTAAGGAGTAAAAGAAAATACCAATAAAAAAAATTAGTAAAACATAGGTACAAGATGAATTCCCATTCAAAATTATTCAAGGGAAGAGAAGGAATTGACCTACATTCAATCAAGCGAACTCATATCAATAACACTTATGAATGGCTTACTTAACTATTACTTTTTTTGGGTGAATAAACCAATATACGCTTTATTATCAGAATGTAAATACATAATTCATACAGTCTATTACAAATATTCGCTTGACATATAAAGACAACATATTTACATACAAAGCAAATGATGAAGGAAAAAAAACTCAAGGTTCCATGCATTTCTCCTCAACTTTCAAACTTCCCCCATTGCAATTATGGAAACCATTATTGTTGCTGGGTCTCTTTTAGCTTCACACTTGCCTGATTTATGCCCCATATGCGTATTATACAATTATCGTTAGTCGATTCCAACATGTTAGAGTTTATGGGATATCAGCTAACGCAATTAATAGCCCGACAATGTCTCTATGAACTCCCATGTGCTTCTGTGCCATATATACCTGAGAGTCCTCACTTCTAGTGAAAACAAATGCTTTTTCAACTCCACCAAAACAGGATCTCACAAGAAACCAAAAACGCTTGTGACCTTTGTACTTGCCGACCAACTTGATATGCCCCTCTATATTCCATAGATGAATTTCTTGGTCCTAAAGACTAACCAATTGGAATTTGTTCTCACTAGATAAATAGAACGATAAAAGTTATTTAATATTTTCACAATACATATTATTTACTTATTTGCAATCAGATGGATAATTTATTTATAATTTCTTTTGCATTTGACCCCAAATAAGGCAGCCAAAAGAAGTTCAAAATAAATACCTTCCTAGGCTCTAGGCTCCCAAGACCACATGCCATGCTACAACCCCAGTGCAATTGCAGGAAACAACATTGATGCCAACAAAATCTGGACAAGGCTACAAAAGGATATGTAAGAACTATTAGATCTTAGATGAAAATAGGTAATCTTGTAATAATGTTTGAATAAAAGAAATGCTTATAAATGTCATACATTCATCCCAATTAGCTGAACCCAGTCAACATTAGTTCCAGTAGCCTTGGAGAGAAACTCTGCCAGGGTCAAAGCTTATTAAATATGTAAAAATTGCTTATAGAGGTCAGTCTCTTCTAAACCGAGTACATCACAACTCATAAAAAATAGCAAATTTATTACGACCCTGTGTGTGATAAATAAAAATCATAAGGATGACTAAAGCCTGTGATTTATACTATATGGATATCTTCGCTAACACCTTTTATACATAATAAACTACTTTACCTTGAAATCATGAAACATTATTCTCTATATAGGTTCACTTGAGACTGCTCTAGTTGTATCACCGCAATCTTCGTAAGGTTGAGCAATCTGCATATATGTCAGTAAAAATTCAGAGAGGTACAATCCCAATCAACCTTATTGCTACCTCCTGCATTCTGGACATTAAATTTTGCGATCTATTTTAATAAAGACTATTACTACAATGCATTATGTATTATTATTATCACAAGAAAATGGAAATATCCTTCCAATTTAATGTAACCAAAAGATAATTTTAACAGTTACTTCAGTCATTGAATATTTATAGTGTTGATAATCAAAAGCGGGTCCTAAAAACACATCAGACTCATTTTGTTGGTATAGAATAATTGGGACATCGACACCTCTTTGCTTACCATCTACTTCAACAAGATTCACAATAGATGATGCCTTTTTTTGATGGACCTCTTCGAGTTTCTCTGAGATATCATCATCTTTTGTAGAATCATATATGATCTCATGTGTAGCTACATATTCCTTTGAAAACATTAGAATCAATGATTTGGGAGTACTAAGTGGATGTTGTGAGAACTCATGTAGAAACCAAGAAAAAAAATAAGAATAGTCGTAGGATCCAACTTGTGTGTTAGAATGAGAAAAACAAGAGAACATGTATTGCTAGTAGAGTGAAAACTCTCTCCACAGCACGATGAGGAACAGAGAACCCTCCATGGATACTATGTAAATGAAATAACTACTCTGACAGTCTTTACTAGGATAGCTATACAAGAATTTAGCATGATTGTATGTTGATGGTAACCATTTGACAGGAAACCTCATACTAGTAAAGATGATATATTAGAAAGTAACGGTATATGAACCAAACGTTAATGTGCCAATCCATTTTTCCACACATTTTTAGTACATGATGTTTAATTCTTTTGAACTTATAGACACCTCATTGTTATCAAATTACAGCATCATATATTTGGTTGTAGACCTTTATATATTATTTTACTTGTTTTAAGATGTCCAGGTACTGATAACTGAAGAAAACATTGATAATGATCTTAATGCAATTCCTGATTTGCATGAGATGGATTCTGCATTTAAAGACTTGGTTGCACAATATGATAATATTAAGTTAATGTATGGTGAGGAGCAGGCATAGAGAAAGAATTTATAGAACCAAATTTAGGAAGCAAAAGGGAACATTCGAGTGTTTTGTAGGCGCCGACCACTAAATGAAGAGGAGGTTTCAGCTGGGTATGCAATAATTCTCAATTTTAAAGACCACCCAGATGGAGAACTAGGGATACTTTCCACAACATTGGTTATTAAAATCTTATAATAATTTTCCTTTTTTCCTATACAACATTGGTTATTGAAAGCTTATAATTATAGGCCATGTGCTTCTATTAAAAAAAGAAAAAGAAAAAAACATTGATGAACATAAAGAACCAAAGATTGAGAATGAAGTGAAGAAAAAAAAAATATGGAGAATGAATAAATCCCCTACAATTAATAACCACCCACAAAAATCTCCAACACAAGACACTACCATCAACTCCTAAGAGGGCGTTCAACTTATGTTCAACATATACCTATATCCCATTTAGCCAATGAAATTAAGTCTACGACATTGTTCACCGATGAGATCCAGCCTCATCTAGTAAAGGAGTAGGAGCCCGCCACTAAATTCATTACTGAATAGCCTTATGAGGCTCATCTAGTCAACGAGCACGATCATACCATTAAATTGGTTACTGAACAGCCCCTTGAGGCTTTAAACAAGTCATTATTTTTTTTTCGCCCCATTATCTATCCAACCCCATGTAGGTATTGAGCAGGAACTTAAATTTGGAATTGATTTGCTAACTGAGCAGACTTAGGCGACTTCTGATCAGTTGTGTGATATGGTAATGGATTATATAGAGGCTAACACTGTGTTAAAATCTGGAACTTATCTATAAGAAAATTTCACGTTTGCTCTAGACCAAATAAAAAATGATTGGGATTATCTTTGTGCATCAGACTCTGAGAAAGATTGTAAAAAAGACTCAATCTCAACACAAAGATTATTGGAATTTTCAGATAAACTATCATCAAAGTATAACTTTCTTCAAAATCAAAATACATATGGTTTCATCACTGTTAAGAAAAAATGCAGGAATAAAAAGAAACATAATGAAATCTCTAACTCCATCATGCTTACTAGATTTGCTACTCATATACCACCAACTGAGTCCAACGGATTGTCTAAATGATCAGAATTTTTTTTCGGAATAATAAAGGAGTAGGAAATAAATATACTACGAGGTGATTAAAAAAACTTGCAAAAAAAACCGCAGTTTAACAAATCATATGGTGATTTCCCATTATATTCATTGAATATAATGACACAGTAAGATAATTAACTATATGTTTATAATTAGCAAAATTATTCTAATGGGTGAGAAGTAGCTAACATAGAAGATAATTATGACAGGAAATTATCTAAAATGTTGCTAAAACATCTAGTGCAATGAGTAACGATGGTACTATAGATATAAAAACCACCATATTCTTTTAATTATCTTCTAAATGTAAAATAATTCCCTAAAATTACAATCTCCACAAAAAATAAAATGGAATGGAAGATCATACGAAATTACCATGGAAGAATATAACTTTCATTTACTCACAAAATATTCAATCACAGAGTCAAACCCATGTAAATGAACAACAGCCAGGCCTGAGAAAGCATAAGCCCAACAATAACTTGTAAAGATAATCAACGTAATTTAAATTCACAATGTAAGGTTAGAAGATACTTGGTACAACTGAACTGGAAATGTTGGTAAGCATCTATCCCATATCCAAAATCCTAGAGTAAAAAGTGTCGATGGAAAGAGAAGGAATAGCAAGGCAGTGATGTTCTGTTTAGATAAGAGAGTAATGTGAAAATAAATGTTCAAGAGGAGAAAAGAGTAATGAGAATAGTGAGAGTAATGAGAGTAATAACAATTTATGACCGAAACCAATGTTCAAGAATTAAATTCAACAATACTAATGAGAGTGATGTGCAAATCTTAGGTGATGCTCAAATGTGTCTTTATATAATCTTTTCAATTTCTTCATTCAAATACAATGCAGTTTTTAAAAAACAAATAATTATCGAATATCATTATGGATGAAACATCCAATTAAGGAATAATGCTTGAGAAAAAGATAAATCATACCTAACAAATTATACGTCATGAGAAAATAGTAATCTTTCAACCACTTTTCAAAGAAGAGGTTTCTAATTCACCTATACGGATTCTAACAACTCAATAAAGCCTTAACTTCCAAAAAAATCAAAGCCTCAATTACATAACATAAACACATGAATGAGGAATATAAAATTTATAGTTTGTTTTGACCCTTGATGCCCACTTTTAAACCAAAAATGAGACTATAGTAGTTAATTTCTGCAATCGGGAGCCCGATGAGAATGTGGTCACTTCCCACATGTTACTTTTGTGACCCATGGGGTGTCTGCTCCTTTCTTTGGACCACTTGGTCACTATTTTGAGTTATCTTCTCTTAACGCTCACTTTTAACCCCAAAATGAGCCTATAATAATTAATTTCAACAACCTGGAGCCCCGTGAGAGCGCGATCATTTCCCATGGGTTACTTTTATTCCCCATGGGGTGTTCGTGCCTCTCCATAGGCCACTTGGTCATTGTTTTGAATTTCCCCGTACATTGGAATGGGGATGAAAAATGTCGAGAAGAGTAGTGGACCATACCATGTATTTGTAATCATAGTAGATGGACATGTAATTAGAAGGGCTTTGTACCTCCTAGTTTCACTTTTGAAGTATGGTTGATCTTTTGATCATTTATGGTTATAGTAAGGTCTTAGAACTTTTGATTTATTCATTAGAACATGACCCCTTCCTTTTTTTTTTGAAAAAGGATTCATTAGGCTACATGTGGTGAGTGTCAAAGGGAAAAATCCACACTTTCAAGGGAAATTCATATGTCTCATAAACCAAAGTACGTTATTTTAGCCTTTCATACAACAATTTTCATAAGTAGGGTTGGAAGTTAACTTGTACAGTGGGTGGGTTGTGACGTGTCGTATACCTCAATTGTAGGATTGGAGCC
This sequence comes from Sambucus nigra, assembly GCA_949130495.1. Lineage (NCBI taxonomy): Eukaryota > Viridiplantae > Streptophyta > Magnoliopsida > Dipsacales > Adoxaceae > Sambucus > Sambucus nigra. Next base: position 200,959,451 of record OX422217.1, read on the forward strand.
CCTTTTGTCGTACAATTTAATTAAATGATTAGTATGCCATTGTAAATTCTCTATAAGGATGACTTGATTCACAGTAACTACTTAAATGTAATACAAGTCATTTTCACCATTTAAGACACAAATATACTCTTGCATATTGAACTCATTTTATTTAGGGTTTTATTAACATTTATCATGGGGAATAACTAAAAATTCAGGGCCAAAATTGCTGAGGGTGAATAACCACGAAGCCAAAAACTGTATAAATTGACGTAAAATATCACTTGATGTAAACAAATCTGAATTTATATTTTGATTTGGATTTTGAGAAGGCACAAAAAATCTGAACTAATGAAAAACATACTTTAATATATATTTTACCCTTCAGTATAGCATTTTTCCTTTGCAGTTTTTAAATACACAATGTAAATAATCAAGTAGTAATGGACAGTTACTTTGGTTAAGAAATTTCCCATTAAGAAAATTAATAGGACCTTTACATGAAAGGTTATGGGAAGTACTTTTCGAGGATGCAATGAGTGTTCATAACAAATGGTGGTTGTGGTTATGTTAGAAATCCATATACCTTATTGTTTGGAGACAAATATCAAATGTTTTGTAGCTCCCTATTATCTAGTAGCAAGCTACGTACTCAAGATATGAGAATCAAAATCTGTTTGAGAAAAAATTAGTTACTGTAAAATATATAATCTGAATTATTTCATTGGCAATTGCAATTTTGCAACAAGAAGTGAAGGTAATTAGTTGTTGAACTTACATGGCTGCAAAGTTGATCAACAATGGAGAAGTCTATCATGACAGCCTATAAAAGCCAATAAGTATTAGTTAGTGAGTAACATGATTCAAAGAGTCATACTTTGTTTTTAATTATTAATGGGAATGATAAACATCATAATTAGCTGAAAACGAGCTAGTGAACTAGGGAAATAAGACCTTTTGTTCAAGTATTATGCTAAAATCCAAGTTTCCTACTAAATCATTTAAATGATAAATTATAAGAAACCACATAAACTAGCAGACATGAGAAAATATATCCCCAAACGTATCGAGTTTTAAAAAAACTCATTGAATTATTCCCGTCATTTACAACTGGGATCCCGGTGAGAATGCGCTCACTTCCCACTATTTACTTTATGCCTGATGGGTTGTCTGTACCTCTCTTTGGACCACTTGTTAGCTTTTTTGAGTGTTTGCCTCTTAATGCCCAATTTTAATCCAAAACGAACCTATAATAGTAAATTTCAACAACCAAGAGCCGAGATATGATGCACTCATTTCCCAGGGGTTAATTTTATGCCACGTGGAGTGTTCATGCCTATCTTTAGGAAACTGTCACCGTTATGAATTTTTGCCCCTTAACGCTCACTTTTAACCCCAAAAAGAGATAATACTTATTCATTTCAGTAACTAGGAGCCTAGTGATGACGCGATCACTTCCCACGAGTTACTTTTATTCCCCATGGGGTGTTCATGCCTATTTCTGGGCAACTTGATTATTGTTTTGAGTTTTCTCCTCTCAGTGCCCACTTATAACCCCAAAACAAGCCTATAGTAATTAATTTCGACAATCGATAGCTCAATGAGAATGTGGTCACTTCCCATGATTACTTTTGTACCTTATGGGGCATTCGTGCCTCTCTTTGGGCCACTCGGTCACTAATTTGAGTTTTCACCCCTTAATGTCCACTTTTAACCCCCAAACAGGCCTATACTAGTTACGTTTGACAATTGGGAGCCTAAAGATAACGTGACCACTTCCCTTGAGTTAGTTTTATTCCCTATGGGATGTCTATGCCACTTAGCGCCTAATTTTAACCCCAAAACGAGCCTAAACTAACTACTTTTGGCAACCGTAAGCCCGGTGAGAGACCGATCACTTCCAATAGGTGACTTTTATGCCCCATGGGGTGTCCATGCCACTCTCCGCCCACTCGGTCGCTATTTTGAGTTTTTGCCCCTTAATTTATACTTTTTACCCCAAAACGAGCCTATACTAGTTAATTTCAGTAATCGGGAGCAAGGAGAGGATGCGGACACTTCCCATGGGTTACTTTTATGCCCCATGGGGTGTCCGTGCCTCTTAATGCCTACTTACGCCAAAACTCCTCTTCCCATCAATTATAACAAAATTACTGACTATAATTCATGTTAAAAACATTAGTTTTTATACAAAATAATCATCTATGATCCATATGCCACATATGATTATACATAGTAACTTTTAAAAATAACAAATGAATCGAAATTACAAAAAACACTAAGACTAAATACAGAGAGGTTGATCCCATATATGGGACAGGAGGATGTCAACTGGCTTTACCCCCCATCTATGGAGATGTTGATCCCATGTATTAAACCTGAAACCAACTATAGCTTGGGCGAGGGAACTTGCCATCATACCAAGGTAATAAATTATCAAAGTAAGTGGGCCTTGTAAAAGCATCAGCGGACAACAAGGAGAACAATTCACAGGGAGGATATCACCACCATGTTTCTTTATAATGAACTACCACTAGTAGTAATCCATGTGATGCATGAGTAAGAGTAAGTCTTACACATATTACTAAGTTTTAAATAATGGTCAATTGACACAAATAAATTGCAAGTAGTTGAAATTTCTTATTAGGTATTTAGTTTATGCATAGAGCAACAAATTGTATAGAAAAGAAAAAAATGATTTTAATACAAAAATATTTACATAATAAGATTATTTTATACACAAAATGTTTGCAATACAAAAATAGTAGAAGATTGAAATCCATGTATAGTAGGTATTATAATAATCAGCAAAAAAAAAAGTACAACATAATGATAAATATAAGTAATTTTAATTAGTCTATAAATATAAAGTCAAAGTTTGAGTTAATCCATGCAACATTATATCAAATTATATTTACAAAAAAACTTCAAATCATTTGAGTTACTCCATACAACAATGTATCAAAGTGAAATTAACCTAAATTGGGCAACCCATAGTGACATTGACCTAAATTGGAAGCCCTAGCTTTGAAGTACAATCTCGAGGGATTAAAAAACATATCCTTATAGATATTTATATGAACACAGAGAAGGATAACCTAGACTTGTGTGAAGAATAGATCTAATAAAATTAACACAAATAACATGATTGTACAATTTAATATTAAAGCACATTCACATAAAACTTCTCATACTAATGACAACATGCCTAAATTAACTCCAACTGTCTCAACAAAGTATATCCAACCAACCCGTAAAGAATAAAAACCATCATTTTGTTTATACACTAATATGCTCTTAAAAACCTTAATTTTAACATTATTCAAAACTAAGACAACAATCGAGCTTAATCTAAACATAAAGTAAACCAAAAAAACAAGAATCCAAATTGAAAAAAAATATCTAGATTGGATTATTACCTTTAGAAATACAGATTGCTAGATAGTGCATAAAGGTCGAGTTCTAAATGTACTGTCAACACCAAAATAACATTTCAAGTTATTAAATTGCGAATTATTGTGCATGAACCAATGAGGGCTTCGTACAAATGTTCATGTGTATATGTCTATGTTTGTTTGTGAGAGAGAGAGTGTGATTATCGTAAATCCCTACCCAAGAGCTTGTTGACCATGGGAGGAAGGTGATGGAAATCGAATGAGGACGTGGAAATCGAGGGAGGATGATGGGATCGGGGGTGATTTTGGACGTCGTGTGTGACTGGTATGTTGGGAGGTTAGGTCATTTAGGAAAATAAAGTTTCTGATTTCAGATTGGGGAGAAAGAGTCCGCCAATTGTTTTCTATGCGCGCGTCCAATTGTTTTTGAGGAAAAAAATGTCATTTACAGTATAGTTATTAGATATGTATTACCCTTTTTTATTAGAAAAGGTTATAAAATATATGATTAATATGATTATTATATTTAAAGTGTCATATAAAATAACATTTATAAATATATAATGACACTTTATAAAAAATATGTCATCTAAGTGATAGTATTATACATTTAATGACAGTTTTATCAAAAATGTCTTAAAGTCATTTTTTAAAGTGTCATAAAAATGCATTTTTCTTGTAGTGATTTTCGGTCAAACCGCATCCAAAACTTTGTGATAGTCATCATGTCTCTCTCCTCAGCAGTGGTATCGACTCCCATCACTGCAAAGAGGCTACAGACAGCCTGAATGTCATTAACATTTGATTTTGAGTCTTTGTACACTCCACCAGGCGCAGGTGGCGCTGCATATACTTTTTCCACTGGCAAGCCTCAACAACATTGGAACTGCCCTGAACCTCAGGCGGGTAGCCCTTCTGGAAGGTCTCTCTAACTCTCTGCCAAGTGGATGGCCCTACCTGGTCCTGGATCTCTGGTGGCTATGCCTGGGGCATAGGGAAATGTACTAAAATAGCTCTCATGGTTGTATCGACTATCTGGTCCACTATCATTACCACATGTGCAGTCAAAATCATCTTTGGTGGTGGCTATGGTAGCAGTACCTATGGATCCTAATGAGCCTCCCTCATCTCATCCCTAGCCATTGACCTCTCAGCTCGTTGTCTCCTCGGTGGCATCTAAAAACATATCGAATTGTATAAGCACACAATTTATACAAAATCTTGTAGCAGAAGCACGATATCTCAAACTTGCAAGGATAAAAACAACAGTTATAATAATAACGCTCTATATAAAAAGAATGAAATACTGAAATCATAGAAAGCCATACAAATACTATTGAACACTGGAACTGATGCTTTGATACCGACTGTGAAACACCGCCAATTTAAATATCGGTGATCAGTCCTTTATTGAATTAAAACATAATATCAAGTTGGTTCATTCTTATCATCATTGTCACAATTATTAATTACTAACGACCTAATAGTTAATTAAGTCGGTGTCAAAACTTTATCTTTGATTTAATAGTCCATGAACATGTGAAACTAGAGTAAACCGTTCACATCATAATATAATCCAAGACATCAAGAGATAATAATAATGATATATAAATGTTATGCCAAATAACTCGTCGACGAAAATCCAAATCCAAATAAATAATCTCCATAAGTGATAAATAAAACTAATACAAGTCTAAATCTGAATAAGTGAAATAAGTATTGAATGACAACATGTCCATAAGGAAATAATGAATTGAAATCCTACACTAGATCTGAAGCAAGAAATCATTTAATCAAGATCCTGTAAGCCTCCACAACACTATAGCTCCGAGTCCCTGGAATGAATCGTCAAATCTGGTGTCCTTATGGCTGGACACCTAAAAGTTTTTGAAAAAGATTTTATAGCAAGGTTTATATCCCAAAACGTTTTGGAAATATTTATGCAAGTATTTATCACAATTTAAAAATCAGTTATCGATTACATATGTTATGTTCGCTTACACTCTCTTGAGTTTTAGCACCTTTCATCTATTGTGCATGCCTTACGTCTCTACTTAGCCTACCTAGATATTCTACCCTAGCTAAATAGACATAAGTATTACCTTTTATGACTAACACTTCCAAGTACCTGTATCGTCCATACAATACGTTATCTTATTAACATCGCTCGTATGTTATAATCATTTTAAGTAACATTTCTCATATGTTATCATTTAATAATTTAATTAAGTTTCTCTACTTAATTTGATTTTCAATTATTTATCATCTAGAAGTCTACTATCACACATAAGTAGATAATTTATAAGGTATATATTCCACACACAATACATACTATAAGTGCACACTTTGTTATCCTGTACACGTATAACACATGGAGGACTATTGGTTTGGAATGTTACCTCAACCCCAATATCTATTTCATATATTGATTTGGAATGTTACCTTGACCCCAATATTCTTTCCATGCATTGGTTAGGAATGTCACCTCACCCCAATACAATCAAATATACAATAAGTATTCACCCCACCTACAGATAATCAGTAGGTATAGACACAACCTAAATATCATAACTTTGTACGTAGTATATATCTCTCGCATACTCACCATACTTATTATTTTACGATTCTCTCACTATCGTATTTATTTGAGTATCATTCGCTAATCTAAGGGCCCTAGTTACCCCTTTATTTCTTTTAGAAGTTAACCCTATTTCACACTACGGATTTACATACAAAAATCAATCAAAATTCCCATAAATCGTTATCTTTCACTCCGATAAATTACATCATAAAGTTAGGTTCGTTCAAAAATAATTTCCTACATGAAAAGTCGTTCGAACAACACTGGAATCTCGTTGGAAAGAGATATCCCGTTCGTTCGAACGAACTACGACCTACTTATTATTTTAATGCTCTGAAATCTCGTTGGATGTTCGTTAGAACATGATCGTTCAAACGACATTTTCCCAGACCGTCCCCCACCTCTGAAAACTGTGTTTTCATCATTTTTGTTCACCCAACTCACATGATACTACACCAAACTTAATTCCAATGATCCTAAACGTCACCTACATGTGTCAGGATGATTTCCAACATAATTAACTCCTAAAAACATTAATATTTCTACTCAATAACGAATCAAATCAATTTATTAACCAAACCCCTAGATTTTTGTGTTCTTCATCCATGCTCAACAAAAACCCAGATTTTCCCCTCTAAATCATCGCCCATTAATTGATTTCATATTCTCTACATGAATAAATATAGTCTATATGCAAATCCTACCCATATTATGGATTTAATTCAAGTTACATCAATATCATCAACCATATTTTCACTTAGGTATTATAACTTCAAATAAAAACCATAAATAAACACTTGCCTTGATTAGTAGGGTCTGATTTAGTGGTTGAGATGATGGATTGATGATCTCCTCTTCCAATCCTCACTCCCAAGTTATTTGCGGTGCTAGATCCAGATGAAAGCTCTAAGAATTCCTTCCAAACCTCCAAGAATTATCTCATATTTTTCTCTAATGGCCTCTCTTAGTTTTTCAAATGCCTGAAACTAGACTCACCCTCTTATTATTAGATATAAGACTTACAATTTTGTGGGTCTCTTAACCCTAGTAAGAGGGTAGTTTAGATAATATGGAGGCGTAAACCCTTTTGATTATAGTAATGATAAGTTAAATAATCGAACTATTGATTAACTATAAGACACACAATCACAACTTAGTGAAGATAAACTCAGTTTGAACTCACAAATCTCTCGTGTATAACTCAAATGACAATAATGGACTCAGAAGTAACTCATTTAAAGGGAGAGAGAAGTAATCACCCTAGATACACCTTGGCAGGCAACCAAACACCCCAACCACCCTCAAAGCTCTCTGTCAAGTATTAAAGCTTCGTAATAAATGATATTGGTGGGTGAGTAAATCTCTCTAGTTTATAACAAAAATAACTTATAGTAATAACTTCTAAACTCTCAAAAAAGGGCATCCCTTCCTCAGAGGTGGTTCGGGTCCTTAAATATCCCTCACGCCATTCTCGAGGTAACTCAGTCATTAATGACTGTGAAAGACATCCCTCATACTTCATGTCACAAACATTAAATGTACGATATACTAGTTAGCTCTATGTCATAAACATTAAATACTAAGTCATGCATTTTGCCTAACCACTGTGTGTTAGGGGGCTGTCATCACAGAGGTGGATTACTAATTATCTAATAGCCCAAATACCACAGTGGTTTACTCGAGTGCGGATTTGACATTGCCTAGATGGTTAGTGACATCACATAAAGTAGGTATGACATTAAGTAGAGGGTTGTTTGGTTCACAACTCAACGCCCGATGAAACTCAAGGCCACTCCGCCCGAGGTTCCATGGTGAGGCTATTTTGGTGTTTTAGCAGGTGTATCTAAGATGGTAAGGACAAGCCCCAATGGTTCCTCACTTCTCAATCCTCCAAACCAAGTCCCTCTAAAGTTCCCATACTTTTCCTTCGTCGTCTTTAACTCCCAGCGTCCTTAGAGAGAGAAAAATCTTTAGAGCGCCATTGTTGCCAAGCTTTTTTCTCATTTCTTTGCTCTGCAATCATCCTCGCTTTCTAGACACTCCATTGTTACTTATCTAGTGCTTTTCTAAGCTTTTCTATACTTCACTGTCATCGTCAATGGCCTTTTCAAGCAATCCTACTATGTGTGCCACCAATACTCCACCTGCCACCCCTACTGCCACCACCTCTGCTGCAACCTCTTTGACCGTCGCCCGCTAGGAACAACTGTATTTCTACCTCCGGTCCCCCATATTCGGTAAGGGTGATGATTTTTTTGGGTTTTTCAAAACTTGCATTTTTAACGCTAAGTGTGATACCATCGTTCTTGGTGATGATGACGAAAATGCTGCTGACTGGGCTTTCTCCCCCCAGAGGGGACTCTTCGATTTTATCTTGAGCGAGATGACTTCTCGTGGTCCCATATTAACTTCTAAGGTCCCGAGGGTTCTCCTACTCACTTTGCTACCTGAAACTCCCACATGCAGAGTTCCCACGTTGATACCCTCGCAAAAAATGGGCTTCATCGGGCCAAGTGGTTCAGTGTGTTTACTCTGTCCAAGAACAATGTTGCCCTTACCGTACTGGTGTCTCATTGGAACGTTACTACTCACACTTTATTGTTGCATAGGGTGAGTTTACAATAATGTTAGAAGATGTTTGTGAGATTATGGGTCTTGAGGTAATATGCCATGAGCCTTATTCTGATGAAGCATTGTATGCCCAAGAGGATACTGACCGTTCAGAGCTGGATTATATATGCCGAAGGTGCATCAGTTCTTTAAATATATCCACCTTCACCCCTCTTATCAACTATTTCTTTAAGGATCCATCTGAGGATAGCTCTTCTGAGGCTGACCATGGTTAAGGTACATCATTAGAACTACATGCTTACATCCTTGTCATTCTTTCTCGCTTCCTTTTAACGTGGAAACCTAACGACCAACCTCGAAGGGACCTCATTAATATATCCCTTCATTTGGCCTAGGGTATCAAGCTTCCTCAGGATGCGATTGCCTTGGGATCACTCTCCACATGGATTGATAGAACCCACTTTGACATGGAACAGTCTCTTGGCCATTATAACCTAGCCAACTTTGCCAACTGCGTACTTCTGACGGGCTTCCTTTATGTTCATTTCCCTGATGTAGCAGCTAAAACCAATCGTCCTCCTTCGGGGGAAGCAATTCTGCCTCCACGTTCTTATATTTATCATAAGAGGCAAAGTCGAAAGGGCTTGAACTCGTTATTGATAAACATGATAGTTTTGTGATGCAGCCTTATGGAGAGGAAGTGTTCCTCCACACTTATGATTTCTTCAAGAATGACCCAAGGGTGGTCTAACCAATGACTATGGAACTTATGGAAGAATAATCTTTGCTTGTCGTGGTCCTTTTGTTCTCTCCCAGTTACTTACCGCCCTACACCTAGTGGGCGTACTCATGAAAAAATTACAACCCCCATCGGTGTGCCCATCAATTTGGTTCTGACCAAGGGGCTCCTCACCTCGTCTTCCAACTAAACCACCCCAAGGTCATGTTTAAAGAGGCTTGTTCTCTTTTCACTTATACTGCTGCGTGGGGAGTGAGCTCCATAATGTCTGACACAGTCATCATCCCCAGTTTTTCCAAGCAAGGTGATGTGAAATATTTATTTGCCACCAAGTATTGGCGGAAGCAACTGGCCTAACTTTTTGAATTTACTGAGGGGACTCATATATATCTTCAGTGCTTTCATTTTCTTTGCAATAACTGGGTTTAAAAATTAATTCCATTCTAGGAATAGAGTTTCCCTTGAGAAAAACACCCAAGGAACCTCCCACTGAGATTCCTCCACACTGTTGCATGCTTCCCATTGCTACCCCAAATCCTAGAAAGGTTCAAATGCCTAAATCCCCAGCTATAGTTACTTCTACCGCTGCAGCTTCTAGTGAAGGTCCTTCGCAACTCCTCTCACAAAAAACAAAGATGACCAAAGGTGGGCCTCTTCGAAGCCCAAGTCCCCACGTAAGTCCCAAGACCCTATAAATGCTTTTCCCATTGCCTCTATTCCTCCCAATGATGATGTGTTTGAGGAAGTATGGGAAGTAGTTAGAAAGGAGGTTGAACGGCTTCAACAGATATTTTGACAAACTGCGCCCTCTGTTCCCCCTGCTGAGTCATTTCCCACTATCGTGGTGGATCCCACTGAAGGGACTTCACAAAGAAAAAGGAGGCCTTCGGGTACTAGTGTTTTTAGTAAAAGTAGGAAAACTTTGGGAACCAAGGCGAGTAAAAAATAAGCCTCTACAGTTCAACCCATAATAGTTGCCTCTACTCCTAGGCGTTTCTAGTTATCCTTCTCCCGATGCAGTTATACAGATTGATGATAGCCCCAAGACTGTGCCTGATTTCATCGAGAGGGCTTCTCCTCACTCATCTCCCCCAGCTTTTCCCGTTGTCGTACCATCACACTCTTTTTCTGATCATGAGGTTAGTCTTTACACACTTAGTCGTTTATGACGTAGTGAACTTTCTTTTATTTTCTAACACGTGTTCTTTATTTTTTATTTTCATCAGGAGGCTGATAAAGAAAGGCCTTCTCCCCCAGTCAGTCCTTTCATGGGAGGACGCTTTGGTGGGTCTATAACTGAATCATCTCCTCCCCATTCGCCCATGATAGGCGTTACTTAGTCACGTCATTTGGCATCCAGTAAAATGGAGGAAGCTGGTTAGAGGTCTGCTGTGCTCGTTGAGTATGTGGGGGTTTTCTCTCATCCAGAGGAGACTCCCCCAGCCTCTTCTATTACATCCCATTTGTCGATGGTTCTTCTGTCTGTGATTATCGCCTTGTCAAGCTCTCCCGAGGTAACGAGTTCTAAATAATTCTAAATCTTTCTTTTCTACTGTATGAATCTTCTTATCCTCTTGATGTATCTAAGGTTGAGGTAGCTTCCTTTCTCGCTTGAAAGTTGGACAACATCTTACTTCCCCCTATGTTGACAAGACCCATAACTGCAGTTCCCCTCTTCAGTACTATAACTGAGGTAAGTAAAACTTTGAGGTATTTTTCTCTTCTTCTGTACTTATTCCCTATTTTTAACACTCGTCTTTATTTTTGCAATTTTCTCCAAATCCTATCCCACCAACTTCTCTTGGTGGTATGCCCCTTCCCAAGGTTACCCTTGATTTTTCTACCCGTCATGGTGATTCTTCTGCATCCACCAACATTGGGGCATTACTTGAAGGTCAAACATCCTCCCCAAGTGAGACTCTTATGTTGGCCTTGGTACCTTTTCTTGACGAAGGAGCTTCAGTCAACGTTTACCTTCACACTATTGAGGGTTCTGTGGGGGCTTTCGAGAAGACAGATTTGCCTTCAACAATTTCCCCCATTGTAGCTTTCGAGGTGGCTCCCGTTCTTGCTCCAGCCACTGCTGAGGTAATTCGATAGTTTCTCTTCGTTTCTCGCTGTTTGTCCTTTATTCTTGACATTGTACAAAATCTATAAGAGTCTCATTTCTCAAACTTTCAAACTTCACTGGTAACGGTGACTTAATTAATGAAAACACTTGTTAAGATTTTTTTCTCAAACTCTAACGATAACGGTGACTTAACAATGAAAACACTTGTTAAGATTTTCCATCAAACTCCACCTATAACGGTGACTTAACAATGGAAACTCTTGTTAAGATTTTTTCTCTAACTCGACCAGTAACGGTGACTTAACAATGAAAACACTTGTTAAGATTTTCCATCAAACTCCACCATTAACGGTTACTTAACAATGAAAACAATATTTAAGATTTTCCATCAAACTTCACCAGTAACAGTGACTTAATAATGAAAGCACTTGTTAAGATTTTTTTTCTCAAACTCCACCAGTAACGGTGGCTTAACAATGAAAACACTTGTTACGATTTTCATCAAAGTCATTACTTCTTCTACCTATTCTCAGGTTGCTCGTGAGTCCTTTCCAACGAAAGAGAGATCTCCATCAGTTCTTTCGCCCATCGCTTCGCCCCATCGGGAACCAGTTATTTTAGAAGATTCTAGTCACGACGACTAAGGTTCCACGACTGGTGGTGCTATTGATATCTAATCTAGTTGTGAGCTTCCTTTGCCCAACCTAGCTCCTCGTGACTTTTGCCTTATAATCCTTCAGCGTTCTCCTCAAATGCCTGCCAGCTATCGTTTGGTAATTGAGCAGATTGTAAGCCACCATCCTGAGACTTTCACTGTGGATTGTATGCATTCCAACATCCCCGTAATGAGACACGGGCTTCAAGGCATGGTGATCATTATTACTAATGTCATCAGTACTCCTACCGTGAATGTGACCCGACCTCTCCTCAACCAGTTCTTGGTCTATTTGATGGAGTTAGACCGAGATGGCTTCTATTTTGACTGGCTGATTGGGCCTTTAAAGACTTCGAAGAGTGAACTATTAGAGATCCAGAGCGAACTGTTATAAAAACATCCGGAGGATCAGCGAGATGAGAAAGCTAGGTTGGCCAAGCTAGCACCTCTACTTGAAGTTGCCAAAAAGGAGTTAGAGGACATCGAATAAGCTTTGCGTCTGGAAAAGCTAAAATAAGAGCAACTCCTTATCGAGCGTACACAAGCGCAAACGAGGTTGGAGGTTTCTATTAATGCCCAACAGTCTTGCCTAACAGCTTCTTTGAGCCTGCCTGGAGATTTTTTCTCTGCTCCAGATTTGTGGTTCCTCTTAGGCCAATGAACTCTTTCGCTTTTGTATACATTTTCCTTTTTCTTCTTATATAATGCTTGAGAAATAGCTCCCAATCTTGTAATGCCCCAAATTTTGTGAATGAAAGAAAAAGATGTATGTTTTCCTATGCCACTTCTTATGTAATGCTTGTGTATGTTAAAATATTCTACTATTCTTTCATCTCCACTCAAGTTGCAATATTAAACATAAAAAATAACTTATATATTCATAATAACAACAGTTAGATACAATGATGGTCTAAACCTAATTGCTTATACATGATAGACTTTCAACCATTTATTGTTAATCATGAATGGTTTGTCTTCTTCCATCTTAGAAATTAAGCAATAACGTGAATCATGAGCTTATTTTACAATGAAATGTCCCTCCCAATTCGCTGCAAACTTAGGTAGAGGAAGCCCCCTGATGTGTTTCACTACTGCCTTCAAAACGAGGTCTCCTTCCACAAACTTCCTTAATCTTACGAAGTTATCATATGCCTTGGAGAGCTGCTTCATATACATTTGAAAGTGCTGCATCACATTATCTATGTGTTCGTACAACGCTTCCAACTGCACATGTTTATTCTGAGGGAGCATGTTACTTCACAAGGCATATCGGGAAGAGGGAACTTCCAAATCTATCAGGAGAATCGCTTCAGCTCCATAAATAAGGAAAATTGAGTATATCCTGTGGGCTTCCTTTTAGTTGTTTGATAGGCCCCCAATACAACTGGTATCTTTTCATCCCAAGATCCTGGGAAATCCTCCATCGTTTTAGCCAAAAAATTAACTAATGTTTTGTTAGTTTCTTCAGCTTAACAATTTTCTTTTGGGTATTCTACCGTTGAAGTATGATGAATAATAGAGAACGTGTCTGTGAGCATTGTTACCTCTGAATTGACTAAGGGGGTTCCATTATCAGAGAGAATAACATTTAGAATCCCAAAATGTCAAATGATGTATTCTCTGATGAAATTTCTCACTACCCCTACTATTGCCCTTCTTAGTGGTATTATTTAAGCCCACTTTTTAAAGCACTCCGTTGCAACTAGTATCCAGATCTTCCCCCTCGAAGAATGATGGATCGTTCCCACCAGGTCAAACGCCAGGTGTGGAAAGGATATGGCATTGCCAAGGAGTGTAGATCCACCGATGGGGCATGGATCATATTTCCATGTAGTTGACAAGCCTTACATTTTTTAACGAACTCAGCGGAGTCCTTCTCCATTGTTGTCCAATAATACCCCAACGTCATCAATTGGTCATACAACTTAGCCCTTCCTATGTGAGCTGGATCGTGCGCTTATTTGAGGAATTCGGATACTTCTTCCTTCGTAATGCAACATAGTGGTTTGTTGAAGTAGCCCCTTCAATAAAGCTGCCCCTCTTGAACGTAGAATCTCGAGGCCCTTTGCTTAAGTCCCGTCGCATCAATTTTCTCTATGGGGACAACTCTATATTTAATGAAGTCAATATAGGGCTGCCTCTAGTTTGATTAAGCTTCAAGGAAATGGCATTTAGATTAATCGAATAATGGTTGGCACCTATCGTACTTTTGTTGTAGCTCTGGTGCATCATGTTTCATTTTGGGCCAGAATTATTCCTCCCTTTGAATTATCCAGTAAATAGGTATCTCAGTTGTTTCATAGTGCTCTTCATATATTTTTTTAACCTCCACTCTTCTTCTTCTGGTTCGATAAATTTTTACAACCATCCCCCTGCATTTCTACAATATAGGTTTCCCTAATTTGTAAAGTATTGAGCTAATTCCCTCAGCTCCATCACTCCTTCTCCATACTCTAGTTGTTTTCTAATCTCTCTCCTCTAGTCAGAGTCATCCTACATCGACATAATTGACTATACCACGAGGGAGTTGTTCTTCATTGAACCACGACTGTAGTTGTATCGTTACGCATGACCATCTTCTGAGTGATGGTTGAATAGGCATCTGGATGGTGGTTCATCGATCGTGGATGTCTCGTGATCTTGGTCCATTGGAACTGGTTGAGAAGCCTCTGAATGATTATTTTGTAAGGTACCAAACTTAGGTGTTTCAATGCATATTCTCCATTCACTTGCTGAATCACCAAATTCGAATCACCCTTGATGCAAAGTGAACGAATTCCCCTTCGAAGTCACTCTAGTAACCACTACACAAAATCTGTCGAATTGTCACGATCAATGACCATGATAATTCTGGGGGTGACAACTTTTGATATCACGGACTTGTCACGATCATTGACCACGACAAGTTCGTTAGACTTATCATGGTCATGTCACGGTCCTTGACCTTGACAAGTTTTTTCATGGTTAAGGACCGTGACAAATCCATGATATTTAATAAAAAAATTGTCACGATCATTGACCGTGAAAAGTCTGTGATAAGTTTCTTTATCATGGACTTGTCATGGTTAATGACCGTAATAATTCTGGGCAGAATTAAAAAAAAAATCTGCTGAGCAGTATGGCCACTACCACTGCCCAACAGTATATTTGTACATGTTATAGCAACGTTGTGCCTGTTCAAACATTATATATCCAAATAAAATAAAGATAATGCAAATATACATTCAAAACAATATGCATCACGATATAATTCAAATAGAATTCAATTATAACAACTTAAAACAATAATTCAATTCAAATAATATTACTAAATGTCTGGGGTATGGTTAAATCTTAGGAGGCGAGTAGGCCACACGATATACGAATTGACACACCCACCAATATACATCGAGCTGCATTGTTCGCGCAACCACAAGGGGGAGTTCTCCTTCCCGGGTATCACATGCGTGAGGAGCACCTTGGACTCGATGTCTTGAAGCCAATGTCTATGAATTGGCATACCCTGGACGCTATTCGGGTCCCTCAACCCCCACCCTATCTGCTGGCCATCAAATATGTCCAGTATAAACACGCTCAGCCAACCAAGTGTCGACATCGCTCGGTTGCAGGGAGCCAAATAGAGGAGTGGATCATCAATGTCTGGACGTGTCGACGATAAATCAGCGAGGTCCACATCCTCGTCCTCCTGCACCTACTCCTCCACCACATTCTCCTTCCCTTTACCCTTACGGTTTCTTCTCAACGAACGCTTCATGAATGAGAACATATCTTAGACTGTCGCCCCCAAACGGGACAGCTTCGCGTCATGCGAGTCGACCGTTCGAGTTGTCGCTCGTCTCCAATCCGATGATCCTAGATTTGGCCACCCGTAAGCTCACCCCCTTGTCCTCTCCTTGCGATCAGCGCCAAGCACCTGGTTGAGTGCGTCTGTGGACAAAGATTCCTTGTCGGAATCAGACTACGACTCATGCACTTCCTTAAGTTTTGCCCGAAATGACAAAAAGCACATGATTAGTAAAATAAGTAAATAAAAAAATTATAATGTTATTAGCAAAAACTAAACTGTCGGATTACTTAAAATCGTGTTCGCGACGCTCGGGGGAACCTCCTTATCCTTCCCCTTCTTCGTCTGAAGAGCCACATAAGTATCGAGCCTATGTGGCCCACCCCGAGGGACACTTCCTGGCCCCTAATAAAGTAAAATTAGTATCGTCCCCACAAAGTAAAATAATGCAGAATAATATATTTTTGTAGTTATAGAAAAATTAAATTTTACCATCATCCTATTCTCCACCTCGGCGTAAGACGTCCGGCCGGAGTAGTGCAGGTCCGTCTTTTTTTCTCGGTTTTCCCTCCCCGATTGGCGAGATGCCAATTGTCGCTCCCCGATCTCATTATCAATGAACTGTTGACAATGAGATCGTCTCCTTCGGCGGGATGGATTCACACATTCAGATAATGGACTCTTGGGTCTTCCCTAAGTACTGGGTCCGCATATTTTTCATCCACGTCTTGTGTTGCTCCCTCAACTGATCCAAGACGAAATCGCGTAGCCTTGGATCCAGGCTGAATTGTTCATGTCCAACAAATACCATGTTAGTTGAGAATAAATATAAATATATATATATAAATATATATAAATATAAAATGAAATCAAAATCAAAATTGAAATTGAAATTGAAATATTCAGATAAATATAAATATAAATACATTACCTGTAGTGCCACCCAACAGCTAACTTGAGCTCATTTGGCACCTCCCTCCAACTAGTGTACCCCGGACCGATGATCGTCTTTACCAACTCGAGGGATCTCGTTAATAGCCCTGTCTTGTTCTCGACATCCATCCCCAATTTTCCATATTTGGGGAGCCTAGGGGTCGAGGAGCCCTCGTCGCCTCTGCTACCACTGAGCCCAGACGACATCATCATAACCAGCATCATCATCCTCGCCTTATTACTCGAAGAAGACATTTTATGTAAAAAAATGTTGTTATTAGTACAAATCAAAATGAATTAGAGGAAGACATGAAAATATGTACAATTACTACAAATCCAAATGAATTGTTACTGTTTAACACCTCAATTCTAAATTCCAAAAAAACAGCATCTAGCTCATATTATGTACAATTACTACAAATCTGAAACGTCCCCACCCCCACCCCTACTGCCCACACACACGCACACTACACAAAAGAGAAAATGATAAAGTGAAAATCAATTAAAAGCATTAAAAATGGATTGATAAAGTACAAATTGGAATATTTATTACAAATTGAAAAATTGTTTTAAATTCGAGTTATCATAAAAAATGGATTGATATTCTGTAGGATCACCCAAGTCATCCACACTACTATTTATACACTTTGGCGCGTGTAGGACAATTGACCACAACTCGTTGTGTATATACTCCGAGTAAAACACTTGGTTAACCTTTGGAAATGTACAAACAAACGTCTCATCGCTCATGTGGTCGTTGCTCTTCAACTTGGACAAGTAAACAATGATCAAATTGGTGACAGGATCAACTTTACAATCATTTTTATCCTCAACTCTTACCCAGTCACAGTAAAATACAACCTCTTTGAAGATTATATCATCCAATTCAAATATATGTCGGATTACACCATAGTAGTCATTTCAGCTTCAACGAGGTTTTTATCTTTTGTGCTCGCTCGAAAGAAAGTAAGAGCCTTGTATGAAATGCCCGAGTTCTGTACATTTGTACTTTCCTCGTACACTTTAGCGCCAAAAATGTAACTATTCAATCGATACTTTTTGTACTCTTGTGCCATGAACAAGGGTCCAGTGGCTAGACGAGCAAGCCTTGATGTCGCATCACCCGTCTTTAAGAGCTGAGAATATATAAATTAATTATATTAGTTGTTAAATTTGAGACCATTTTCATTATAATTACCTATTGTGTCAACCACAGCCTAAATTCGTTGTTTGATTGTACCATTATTTTTCGTCTTTTATTGTTCTCACATGCTTCATATTTTTTGCATATTATAAAATTAATCATGTATAAAATAATCTAAAATAATGTTAAACATTATAATAATTGGAACTTACTTTTTCCATTCTTCGACATCTTCACGTGTGTCAAATAGATAACGAGCTACTTGTTCATGTTGCAAACTCATTAATTTCACTCGTTTTCCCATCATATGACTACCATCATTGACGAACTCATCAGTGCCATCAACTCTGGTCGAGTCAGGCATATATTCCCGAGTATTTATTGATGACTCCACAGTGATGTATTCCTCTTCAATTGATCCTGCAATGTATTGCGTATTCTTGATGTAATCTTTAAAAACTTTCATCAATCTTTCAAACGGATACATCCACTGATATCTAACAGTTACACACAGAAGTGCCTCGTCTCATAGGTGTACCAACAAGTGAACACTTATGTCAAAGAATGCTAGGGGAAAGTACTTCTCCAACACACAAATCGCTTTGGTCACCGCCAATTTTGCGGCCACTATGTGTTCTCGATTGACTACCTTCTCACACAAGAGTGAGAAGGTAATACTAATTTGCATAATAGCCCTCCGCAAATCCTTGTGCTTGGAGAAACAGTGCTTAAATAATAGAGGAACCAATTTCATGATCACATGCCAATCGTGGGACTTACACTTATGTAAATCAGGAGTAGTATAATTCACAATCCTTTGCAAGTTGGACGGAAAATTAGATGGTCCCTTCAAATTATATATTGTGTCCAAAAGCACCTTCCTTTCCCCACTCGTCAAAGTAAATGCACCAGGGGGAATTATTGTCCCTCCCCTACTATCTTCTTTCAACCATAGTTGTGACTTAAGTTTCAACGATTTAAGGTCTTTTCGTGAATTTTCTCCATCCTTCCAATGACTCCCCCAAGGAAAGTGCCCATAATATGTTCAACGAAGTTCTTCTCTGCATGCATCACATCCAATACATGGCGCACCGGGTTATTCTTCCAATAAGGAAAGTCAAATAAAATTGACCTCCTAGACCATGCCTTTCTTGTCTCAGTTCCATTCCCAGTTGGAGTCTTCTTATGCTTGACATTCTTAAATTTGGGATTCTTACCTGGCATATTAGGGCCACATTCAGAAGATTTACTTTCAATTTCTGAACCTGAAAGTTGTCTCGGCGCTAGACTAAGTTCAACCCCGCCCAATAAAAAATAATTTCAAGTATATGTAATTTCAAATAGTTATCTATGCGCACTATATGTAATTTCAAGTATATATATATTGTTCGTTATACAAAGTAATTTTCAAAAAAAGTTGAAAAATCCTATCCCCATATGGACAATAATCTAGTGGTCATGCCATTTTTAAAATTAACCAACCCAACATCGATCCACTATAATCCAACGCAACGTCAACAACAAATGTGTATCCGGTACTCCTTCTAATTCATCTACTCAATTATTGTTTTCATCAATTAAAGTATAAAATTATTAGTTTACTAATTTACAATGAGGGGCAATCCTACTTTCATATATTAATTTACTAAAAAAATTAATAATCAATCAATTCGTTTACAAGGGACACTACTTGCATATGAGGGAAAATATCTAATAAACCAATCAAAATTTAATAAAAAAAATTAACAAGCCCCACCCCCGCCCCATTTCCCCTCGCCTCACCCCCTCCCCCCTCCCCACACACACGCACGCAGCCCCACCCCAAGTCACACCCCCCGCATCATTTCCCCTCCTGCACATATGCACAAACACGCACATACATGCACATATACACACACGTGCACATACACACATGCGCACGCACACACACACGCACCCCCACCCCCTGCCCCCTCCCCCCACCCCCTTCCCTCACCACACATACATACACACAACCCCACCCCCACCAAACACACGCACACCCACATAGACCCCCTCCCCTCCCCTCTCCACCCCCAGACCCCACCCACCACACATGCATACACACACACGCAGATATATACACACACACACATATCTACATAAATGGAAGAGAGAGAGAGAGAGAGAGAGAGAGAGAGAGAGAGGAAACCAACCTGAAAGTAGAGAGAGGGAGAGTAGCGCGTAGAGAGAGAAAGAAAGTGGAGGGAAACAAAGTGGTGGGAAAAAAGGAGGGAAAAGGGTTTTTGCTGCTAAACTTGTCACGGAGATGTCATGGTCTTTGACCGTGACAATATTATAATAATTGTCATGGTCATTGATCGTGACAAGCCCGTGATAACTGTACTTTTCACGGACTTGTCACGGTCATTGACCGTGACAAGACCTTGTCACGAACTTATCACGGTCAATGGCTTCGATAAAAAATGCGTGTTTTTTTTCACGGTCAATGACCATGATAAGTCTGGCTTGATAAAGGGTTCCAATTTGGTCTTTTTGGTGTAGTGAACCCTAGTAGAAATGCTTTATACTCTGTTTCATTGTTTGAACAATGGAAATATAATTTGTAGGAAAGATAAATCTCCTCCATTACTCTTGAAAGAATAACCCTTGCTCCTCCTTTTCTTTCTGCTGAAGATCCATCGAACTGCATGGTCCATTCTTCATCGCTTGCATCCAAGTGATTGGCCTGCAAGTCGTCTCCTGGAATATTTTCTCTAGGTGGATCAAACGTCCCAGAGGGGAAGATTTCCAAGAGATCTGCGTACGCCTGGCTCTTGATTGAGCGAGGTTCTATGAACTTCAAATCATATTCTGAGAGGATAAGGAACCACCTAGCTTCCCTACCAATTAATATAGTTCTTGCCAGAAAATTTTTAATAGGATCACATCTTGTTACAATATGAATTGTAAAAGACAACATATAATGTATAAGTTTTTGTGCTACAAAGACTAAAGCTAAACAGTGCCTCTCTAAGCTACTATACCTGACCTCTGGACCATGTATGATTCTAATGAGGTAGTAGAATGGTCATTCCTTCCCGTCAATATCTTGTGCCAACAAAGCTCCAATGGACCTCGTGGTGGATGTGAGGTATAGCTGCAATGGTATTCCTTCCCTTGGGGGAACCATGGTCTGTGGTGAAACGAGCATCTTCTTCAGACCAGCCACAGACTCCTGGTAAACCTCCTCCCACTTAAATTTTTGTGTTTTTTTGCAAAAGTTGCATCAATGGGTGCGTTATTTCGGCCAATCCAGGAACAAATCTCCTAAGGTAGGAGACTTTGTCTAGGAAACTCTTCAGCTCCTTCGCCGTTCTCGGACTTGGCATCTCGAAGATCGCTCGCTGTTTTTCTTGGTCCATCTGCACCCCTTTTCTATCAATCAAAAAACCTAAAAACTTTCCACTAGTTTCCCCGAAGATGCATTTTAGTGGGTTCATCTTCAGCATATACTTTCTATATCGAGAAACAACTTCTTCAAATCGCTCGAATGGGACTCCTTCTTCCTCGATTTGATGACTAAAATTCCACAAATTGATGAAAGAAGTCACAAAAAAAGGCCATCAATGTTCTTTAATAAGTAGCACCAGTGTTCTTGAGTCCAAAAGGCATTACTTTATATATGAAATTGCCCAACAAGGTTCTAAACGCCGTCTTCTCTGCGTCTGTGGGGTCTATCTTGATCTGGTTGTACCCTACATACCCATCCATGAAGTTGTACATCTCATGACCAGCCATTGCATCTATTAAGCTATCGATAGAGGGTAGAGGGAACTCATCCTTGGAGCAAGCCCTATTCAAGTCTCTAAAATCCACACATATCCTTATTTAATATTTGTCTTTCTTTCCCACTAGAACAATGCAAGACAACCAGAGTGGGTGATGTATCGGTTTGATGAACCCTAATGCCAACAAGCGTTGGACCTCTTCCTTGATCTTCAATTCTAGCTCAGGCTTGTAAGTTCTCATTGCTTGTTTCACCGAAATGGCTGAAGGCATCATGTTCAACTTGTGGCATCTCACTTCCTCATCCAGCCCTTCCATCTTTATGTACTTCCATGCAAAAACGTCTATAAACTCTCGAATTAACTCAACCAAGGCCTCTTATCTCTCCTTACTAAGATCCTTCAATATGAAAATGGGCCTTGGATCCTCCCCTTATTTTACCAGGTTCAACTGCTCTAACTCTTGTGCTTGTGGCTTCGGTTGATCTGCCATATGGTCTAGTTCTTCGGCAACATCCTCCACAAACTCCTGTATATTGGAGTTGTCTATCACCATACGTTAACCCAATTAATCCATCATAAAACACTCATATATCGGGTCACCCTCATCATCAACTCCCTTGGCCGCCCGTTCACACCATTATAACCGATACACCACCTTTTCCTCTTTAGTAACAACCTTCATGCACTATCTGCTAGCAGTTGCAACCGCCTTCCTCTTCTTTTCTCTGGAATCCCCAGTAACTCTTTCTCCTGAAAATATACTTAGTACACTTTATCGTTGGACCTCATGCTCCGTTGGATCCATTTTGGGCCTCATTCAGTCTTTGAGATGCTTCGAGATAATTTAGGGACAAGAGACCACCTGGTGGGCTTCTTCTTCCATCACTCCTTTGCTGCTTGTAACTTCGTTATTCTGCCTATTTACAGGCCCCATCTTTTCCCTGATCGAGGGAACCCACGCTCCCTCCATTCTTCTCGTTAGGACTTTAATGTCTTCCTCTAATTCAGTGTAAAGTGCTGCATCTATCAGATGAGCTTCTTCGATAGCTAAGGGCCTCTTCGTAGCTCTAATGGTGAATTTCGTTCCTTTGATATTAGCCTTGGCGCATTGGTGATACGTCGAAGGAACTAACCCTTAGTTGTGCACCCATAATCTTCCTATCAAAATATGGTAGGAAGTTTCGCTCTCTATCACATTGAATTTGATGTGGGAACTCAGATTTCCCATCATGTTCCCAACGTTCAGATAAACAATGGACTTGGAAGACTGGTTGTCATAACCTGAGATTACCAAAGGCATTGGGACTAACACTTCCTCTGGAATATTAGCTGCGTGGAAAGACTTAATTGGCATGATGCTGATGGAGGCTCCCCCATCCATAAAAGCCCTTACAAAGCTAACTCTGTTGATGCTTGCGATTAATGGCCTATTATGAGGGAATCTTATAGCCCTATCCGCATCGCTAAAAGTTTTTTTTGACATAAACTTCTTCACAAACTTAGCCATGGGTCCATTCTATCTCAGCGAAGGGACTGCGTTCTTCCTCGTGATATCAAGGATTGCCAGGGTTATCTCTAGCCTACTTTCCTTTGGCATCCCTACCCGGTTTAAGAACCAAGAAAACTTTAGAGACTTCAAAACTGCACAGTATTCCATAGCCTGATCTACTTCCTCTCCTTTAACGTTTTATATGTCGTCCACATTTTTAGCACTTGCTTCGTCGTAAGATAACACTACGTTAGACATTCCCCTAGTGCAGTATTCCAAAGACTCTTCAAACTCCTCCTACTTAATCGTTAGCTCCCTTGCTTATCTTTCTACCTTGTCGTCATAGGCCACCACCAGATTAGCCCTATGTGATGGGAGTGGGTTGTTAACATTTTACGGAGGAATTTGCAAAGTTCCTGCCTTCACATCTTTATCAATGATTCTTCTTAGCGTAAAATTGGTTTTCATTGGATATTGGATCTGGAAATATTTGGGATCCGCTCTAGTTGCTGCGTCTGGTTCCTCGGTGGGGATGCCCTTTGGTTCATACACCGTTCCTCCTTGAACCATGGCATTGTAACAGCTGACAGCCTCCTCTACACTACAAGGCAACGGTGGTGGATCGTCCCTATCTCTCCCATTCTTTCTCTTATTTTCCCTCCTCGTTAGTTTGCTCCCATCAGATCCCTAGGTATATCGCACCCATGGGGGCTGAGACCTCCCTCCCACAGGTTGTATCGGCTTCCTAAACAACATGGGCACCACCACTAGGTTTGGTCGTACTACTAACGAGATATTCCTTGCTGCTTTTAGGAATGCCGCAAAAGTCCCCTCACGCATCTCATTAATAAGATGGCAGATGTACTCAGGAAGCAATTCTTCCACATTGATCTGTAGTAGTTTGGATTCGTTGTCTTCCTCCCTCATATCGAGGGACCTTTCCTTGAATCTTTGAATGTACGCCACCATATCTTCACTTGGTCGTTGCTTATCTCTCCTTAGTTGGGTCAAGGTGAACTCATCTTTCACCAAAAAGAACTTCTGGACAAAGAAAACGTGCATCTCCTCCCACGTGGAAACACTCTTAGGAGATAAATGAGAATACCAGGTATACGCTTTATCGGTTAAGGATTTGGAAAACTCCCTTAAACTGAGTTTTTTCATATTATAGTGAGCCCTTAAATGTTCAACGAAGCATTTAATGTGCTCTTTCGGGTTCCCACCCTTTCCTGTATATTTTTCAAAGATATGAGGAATATAATCCTTTGGGTAGGGATAATCATTATACTCCTGAGGATAAGGCGTCTGAAAGTCGTCACAGACCGAAGCTAGCTCATTAGCAGATTGGGAGGAAGCTTGCATGAAATTTAACATCTCCTTCTAAACCTCTTTTCTCATCTCTTCCATAGCTGACAACGTTGAAGGAACGACCAGAGGAACCATAAGCGGGGCGCCCGTTGAAACTACGGCAATCGTCACAGTTGGAATAGTTGGATATACAATAGGGGGTATACTTGTTGGGACCGTTCCTATTAGAATTGCACTTGGTGAGGCCGTTGGGTCCACCCCTGGTATTACGAAGGAGTGGGCTTAAAATCTCCTAACACCGTTAAAGATACATGAGTTTGCAAAAACTCATAAAATTTATTCCTGAGGAGTGCCACTTGGGCTGGTCCCAACCCATCATTCGTGGGAGCTTGTGTCACCCCTGGAACGCCTGTCGCCATTTGAACTGGAGGTACCTCCAGTCGAAGGGCTCCGTCCGTTGAAGCCTCCAGCTCTCTCACCGCTTGTTCTTCATTGTGTTGAATGTCATCAAAGTTAAGTCTTTGATTACCGCTATCCGGCGCCATACTCCTTGCTTAGAAGAATTCCTCCCCAGCAGAGTCACAAAATGTAAGAGGGTAGTTTAGATTAGATGGAGGCGTAACCCCTTTTGATTATAGTAGTGATAAGTTAACTAACCACACTATTGATTAACTATAAGACACACAATCACAACTTGGTGAAGATACACTCAGTTTGAACTCAAAAATCTCATGTGTATAACTCAAATGACAATAATGGACTCGAAAGTAACTCATTTAAAGGGAGAGATAAGTAAGCACCCTAGATACACCTTAGCAGGCAGCCAAATACCCCAACCACCCTCAAAGCTCTCTGTCAAGTATTAAAGCTTCGTAATAAATGACAATGGTGGGTGAGTAAAACTCTCTAGTTTGTAATAAAAATCTCTTCTAGTAATAACTTCTTAACTCTCAAAAAAGAACATCCCTTCCTCAGAGGTGGTTGGGTCTCTTAAAGATCCCCCACACCACTCCCGAGGTAACTCAATCATTAATGTCTGTCAAAGACATCCCTCATACTTTATGTCATAAACATTAAATGACTGATGTACTAGTTAGCTCCACGTCATAAACATTAAATGCCAAGGCATGCCTTTTGCCTAACCACTATGTGGCAGGGGGATGTCGTCACAGAGGTGGCTTACCAACCATCTGACAGCCCCAAATACCACAGTGGTTAACTCGAGTGTAGATTTGACATTGCCTAGCTGGTTAGTTACATCACATAAAGTAAGTGTGACATTAAGTAGAGGGTTATTTGATTCATAACTCAACCTCCGATGGAACTCAAGGCCGCTCCGCCCGAGGTTCCACGGTGAGGGTCTTTTGGTGTTTTAATAGGTGTATCTAATATGGTTAGGACAAGACCCAACCGTTCCTCACTTCCCAATCCTCCAAACCAAGTCCCTCTAAATTTCCCACGGTGAGGTCGTTCGATAGATCATGAAAGCTCTCCCAAGCCCTGCCAAGTCTGGTCTCCCGCGAGTATTGTTCGAGCTCACACTAGAAATCATTATAATCATTATAACTCATGGTCAATATAAATAAAGAGATGTACCAAGACTAAGTAAAGAAATATGACTAAATGGTGAGCTCTATCGGTCAACTTCTTCGTTGGAAGATCCCTCTGGGCTGCCACGCTGAACTACCTCGCTTGAGCTGCCTTTCTTTTGGCTACATCGCTGCCTTATTGAGCTACATCGCTACCTTAATCCTAAACACTATTGTTAATGGGTGGATTATCTCTAATACTCATATTACCTTCAATCCCCCTACAACCCTAACCTTTAAAATGACTAAAACACCCTCAATATGTGCCGGTTTGGTCTAAAATTGACCCAGGATCAAAATGATACACCCGAGTATACTATTCTGATTATTTTGACCCTTTCGGAATCATCTATGACCTCAAAATCATCATATGAGTAACTATAAATATATTTACCATCTCTACCTCAATTTAGTCTAGACGTGACTATCGATTGTGATAAAATCCAGCTAATCCAATGTCACTCGTTATGACGTGTTATAATTACTGTAACGAATTTACTATTAACTTAGTAAATTCACTTCATAATATTAATCATTCTCTATCGATTTATAATAAATACTCACATAATTATTTAATTCGATTAAATTACTTCACTCGTATAATTTAACATAAAACAAATTAATTACTCAATTAGTTAAATTTCAAATAAACAGAAATACGGGGTATTACAATTTGTACCTTACGCACAGTTTTTGAAGGTTGTACCTTCCTGATGTCTTCAATCTATTTTGAGTTTGCCTCAATACCTCTTTGACTAACTAGGTATATAAGGAACTTTCCCGATTGTACCCCAAAGAAGCACTTCATCGCATTTAATTTCATCCTGTAGTAATGAAGGACTTCAAAAGTTTTTGCCTAGTCTGTAAGGGTATCCACTTTTGTTTTTCACGAGCATTTCATCTCTATATACCTCCATCGTGTCTCCTAATTTCTCCTTAAACGTCTTTGTCACAAGCTTATGGTCGGTCGCCCCAATGTTCTTTAATCCAAACGACATCACCCTATAGCAATACATACCCAGCATGGTGATAAAGGAAGTGTTTTCTTGGTCGGGGATGAATAACGGGATTTGATAGTACCCTGAGTAAGCATCGAGAAAGCTCATGCATTAATGGTTAAAAGTGGCGTCGACCAAAGGATCTATCTCAGACAAAGGAAAACCATCCTTTGGGCATTCATGGTTCAAGAGAGTGAAATTTATGCAGACCTTTCACTTCCAATAGTTTTTCTTCACGATTACTGGGTTTGACATCCACTGAAGGAATTTGACTTCCTCTATGGACTTTTCCTACAGAAGTTTCCCCACCTACTCCTCAATAGCCTTGTCCTTCTCGAGCGCGGTTCATGAAACCTTTTGAGTCACAAGATTATTGAGTGGATGCCCATTGATCATGTGACACATCACTTTCGAATATATTCCCGTCATGTCATATGGTAGCTAGTAAAAAATTTCTTGGTTTATTTTAAGGAAAACAACCAACTCTATCTTCTCGTCTTTCATGAGTGAATTATCAATCAAGAACTTCTTGATTGTCATCAAACCATATCTCTTTAAGGGGTTGAATAACATAATTGGCAGAGGAAACTCGGGTTTCCTTAGTTTTAGGTCGCCCATATGTTTGTTGTTATTTAGAGGCTATCGAGCGTTCCTATAGTACTGTAACTATTTCCTTCTACTTTTCCTGTTTAGGTTAAATGATAGTTATGAATGATTTTCTGGCCAAGGCTTAGTTCCCCTGTATCTCTATGACTTCCTTATCAGTGATTCATTTTATCTTCTAGTGGTATGTAAGTAATACAACCATCATAACATACAACCATCTTTTACCAAGGATAGCATTGTATGGAGAATCTATATCTACCATGGGGAAGTTAAGAAGATTAGAGATTATTCTTGCTCGAAAATGGAGAAGCATCTTTCCCAGGGGAAAGTTCATCCTTCCTGTATATTCTACAAGAGGAAAAGTGACTTCTTACAGGTCTTTTATACATAGGTACAAATGATTGAACATACTGAGGTATATCACATCAGAGAACCTCCCCTGATCCACTAACAACTTGTCCACAACCCCTTTACTAACTCTGAGAGTGATGATGAGAGCGTCGTGATAGGGAGTCCTTACTTCAACCAAATTATCATTAGTGAAAACGATGTGCTTCGTATAATCAATATCTTCAGGTCATCAGCATTTCCTTATAATGGTTATGGCCTGATCAATCTTGAAGGCTTTCATAATTATTGTTCACTTTTTAACTTCCATCCTGAGGGTGATTTTGTCCCTACTAGGTCTGCATCCTCTTGTCCCCTCTAACAGATCAAACCTGGTGTAAACCAAAGTCAAAAAGCAAATTTGTCTCCTAATGGAAACAAAATATCTAATTTGGTAAATATATTTTTAAGCAGTAACTTATTGTACAAACTTTGTAAACTTCAGAGTAGCCTCGAGGGCCACCTTCTCTAAAATTATTTTATAAAAATTTTATTTCCTGTAAGTAGAATACTCACTTCAGTTATGACTAAGTGCAAGCTGTGTAAGGAATTGAGTGACCCATAAGTACTCACTACTGGTAATATTTCAATCTTAAAGTGCTAATTGGTTAAGCTTGCTCTACAAACCTTGTCTCTCAGTCACCAAGGAAAAACTTCTAGGATATCGTAACTGGTCTTTTTGAGCCCTGATTTCTCAACTAGGATAATTGTATAAGAAATTAAATATTAATGCTTTGTTATTTTTTGAGAAACAAATCTTGGGGATGAGGCCATTATAGGATGACCTCCTCATCCTGTGACATTTTTGTGGTAGGTCATTTGGGGCAGAGGGGCCACTCTAGGTCGACCACCTCTCTCTTCCTCTATTTATGTGATATGTGAACTAGGGTAGATAGGGTTTCTCATAATGAGTCCCCTTTCCTTGGCCATTTTCTGTGGCATCAACTTATTTAGAGGGGCTGCTCGTGGTAAGCCCTCTCAAACTTGCCTTTTATTTTTAATGGTTTAAGTCTTAGGGCGGGGGATGCTTGTGATGAGACCTCATCATCCTTGCCTTTTATTTATGGCTTAAGTATTGGAATGATGGGATTCTCTTGATAAGCCCTCCTCGTCTAACTGGCCTTCAGCTTTGTCCTTAGCATTCCTCATGATCACCCCCTTCATTATTGTCTTTTTTTGTGGCTTTAATCTTGGGACGGGGGGTTGCTCGTGGTGAGTCCCCTTGTCTAAGTGTCCCATTTGGTCATGGGGATTAATCTTGATAGACCCTCTCTCTCTCTAAACTTTCATTAATAATTTGAGCAGAGTTATCCCCCTCCATGTGGGCCTGCTCGCATTGGGCTTTCCTCAAATGAATGGACACCCCTCTACATCAGTCCCCTTGTATAAAAATCTTTGTGTTGGGTAGACCAAAGGGTATTGAATGCAATGATTCAATTTATCTTGGAAAATGAATAATTTATTTCAGTCTCATCATGGCACTGTTGGCATTAAATGGCTATGTTACATCAGCCACATTGAGGGTCTTGAGGTGACACGTGTTGAAGAGAGAACATGCATCCCATCATTTATGAGATAATTTGATCCCCTTTTGATTGTCATGAGCATATGGGACTATTATTGTATAAAAGGCTCTTTTAAGCCCTTTTATATTTTAACTTCACCAGTTTCTTTTAACTGGGCTTTTAAAGAGAGAGAGAGAGAGAGAAAGAAAATCGAAACCCTTCTGCCTCCATTACTGTCGTCGTATTCTTCCTCTATTCAACCTTAAAAATGGCTTATTCTTCCACTGTTAATCCTAACACTACTATTTCCACCACCACTAGTGAGGTGGTAGTGAGTATGGTCCCAGTTTCATCACTGTTTCCATGCTTTTGGCCATCAGAGCCACAACTATCACTTCCACTTTTTTGGATTCCACCACCTCTTCTTTGGGTGGTTTGTCTTCTGAGGTTACCACCTAAGGGAATCCCTTGTCGACCATCACCTACTCCAAATCTTAGAAGGAGTACTTGGTCAATCGCTTAAAGAGGGGTTTTTGCCTCTATCGTCTTGCTCCCTACTTTGGTGCTGAAGACACTTCCACACCCTCCCTCGCTAATTTTGAGAAGGAGTTTGTAGACAAGATCAATGAGAAGCCCTTGTGGGTTTGAATGAGTCCACTAGCTTTCCTATTGTTTTACCTGATAGTTTCCTTAGG
This sequence comes from Sambucus nigra, assembly GCA_949130495.1. NCBI lineage: Eukaryota > Viridiplantae > Streptophyta > Magnoliopsida > Dipsacales > Adoxaceae > Sambucus > Sambucus nigra. The sequence goes on from OX422217.1 coordinate 200,989,629, forward strand.
GTTTAAGTTTACATGGATGATTTTCTCCATTCCAATATTGAGCTTAAGGTTTGTGGAGGTGCCCCAGACAAGTGGGGCCATTGGGTAGATCGTGTATTGGCCACCCTCTCGCATAGAGTTGTTATTGAGGGACTTGGACTTACCACCACTATCAATAGTTTAAAGACCTTCACAATTTCCAAACATGGTAATACATCTACCTTATTGGCCTTTCGTTGGAGTAGAGACTCACATACTTTTGTCACTAGCTGGGGGTAAGTTCACATTATTATGGAAGACATTTGCGAGATGCTCGCCCTACCATACTTAGGAGAACATATGTTGTCTAATGGTTATGAGGATGAGCTTGAGGAAGGAATGGTAAGAGATATCCACTCAGCCTTAGGTGAGTGATCTAAATAAATTTACATTAATCAAACTTGAACTACCAATCATTCCTGTACCAAATGGCAAAGGAATTAGTTCAAAGATTTCGAGCAGCTACCCAAGGGAGAGAGCTCGAGAAGGCCCTTGAGAAGTAGGGAGGGACCAGAGATTAATTTTACTTCACACTTGGCAGAATCTTTTGTCACTTTCCTTAGTAGTTTTTTATTTCTTGGAAGACCAGATGACTCCCCTCGTGAACTACTTTTCAAGCTAGCTGTGAGACTTCCTCGAGGGAAGGTAATCCCTCTCGCAGATCTAACATTCAGGTCCCTATATACTTGGTTAGACCATAACCATGTTGATATTGATAGATATTATGGGGGCCACGATGCCATAAATTTCACCAATACCTTCACTCTCATGTCATTTTTATTTGAGATATTTCCTAACTTTAGCCAAAGGCAAGAGCTTGCCATAGTGATACTACTCATGCTGCGAGATGGCATAAAAAGTCCTAAAGGCCTCCCTAGGACCTTTGATAAACAATATTGATGAGCTCTATTTTTGGCTTTATTGCAAGTGAGTGGATGGTATTTTCACTTGGGGCTCCTTCTCTTCCACTGGAGGTACTTTTTATTGCCCTACAACTGCTGAGTCTATTTTCACCTGCCCTTATATTGAGGTAGATATTATGCCTCTGTTTCCACCTGACCTAATATTGAGGTAGCTATTTAATTTTGCCTTTTATTCTTTCCTCTTTGACTGATTTAATCCAGGGTGCGGAGTTTTACCACTCTGCGAGGGTGAAGAGGCAGTTTGTCTATGACCAAGGTGTTCATTCACTTTCTTATCCTTTAAGAACCTCCCTCTGCGAGATATATCTTGAGGCATTTTCCAATTTTACTTTTGAGCTAATAGTTCACAGGGTCAGCCAACTGGGAAGTTTATATGTTCCCTCTCAAGATTACATGTCTTCCTTCACCCGTTCTTGGTTTACTTTTTGGAAGAGGCAGGTGGGCCTTATTAAAAATTGTGTGAAGGATATCCCTCACGAGAAAATCTCTACCAAAATCCCCAATAATGATAAGTAATTGGGTAAGAGGACCCAAAAAATTTTAAGGAACCACAACACCATCTCCAAGACCCCTCTGGAGCAAGTTATTGATCGAGGGTGAAAAGTAGTGCGTGTCAAATGCTGATCGTTATTTTCTGTTCAACGGGTGAGTATAGCGGCCGAGTCAGGGTATCGAAAATATCCACTGAGACAAGTTGCTTGATTTTATAAGATTTAATACTCCGTAATAAAAGTGTAAAAGATAAATAACAAAAAAGGAAATATGCGAAAAAGGGAAATATTAATCTAGGCGAGTGTATTGAAACTAGATTAACAAAGCGAGTAAAACTATAGGTTGCGTCGAATATCCCTCACCCGAGTTAATTTGTATAAAATGGTCACATGGGTCGACGAGTTATTTAGAATGCGTCTTGTTTCGACAGTTAATTGAACCAAGGGTTGTCACGACCCTAAATCCGCATGAAATCCTAATATGATTTTGGCATCAACAAATACCCCAAAAATTGGCCACACAAGGTCATAAGCACGGGACATACATGATATGCCCCATCAAATATCCTAGGTGCAATAACTAGGACAACGTACCCGAAATAGACCCGTAAACACCATCACCAAAACAAAGCAACGCGTCAACCCAAGTGAGTTCCATTTAAATACAACCTAATTTAAATTAGCTAGAAAGCATGTTAAAAACGCGGTAAATAAACACGATAAACCTACACTAGAAAGCAAGTAAAGAAATCATGCAAACCTAATTATGAAACCATGTAAATCTAATTATCAAAGCAAGAATGAATGAAATACAACTATATTAATGGAGATGGAAGATGATAACACAAATTACAAGAAGAAATGAAGAAAAGAAATGGGTGTCAATCTAAGAAGAAATGAAGAAATGATCTCTCAAACCTCCAAAACCCTAACTTATTCTACCTAAAATGAATTTTATATTTTTTTACATCAAAATTTCTTTATATAGTAAAAAAAATTAAATTAGAAAAGAAAAGAGAAAGATAAAGAAAAGGCCAAAATACTGCAGAAAATAGGGGATCAATCGATCGATCCCTTATGATCGATCAATCGATGGTGAAAATTCCAGCCCACTGTCTCCCACGATTTGGCAAAATAATAAGTATCAATCGATCGATCGATACCTTTGATCGATTGATCGATCAAGCAGGTCTCAGCCAAGCAGCTTGCTGTTTTGGGATGTTTGGATTTCTCTTCCACTGAAACTCCCGTAACTTCTTCATACGGACTCGGAATCGCGCACCGTTCATGGCCACACGAAGCTTGCGAGGAGGGATACAAATTCCGTGGAGATGATGGGCCAAGTGCCCAAAATTTGAATTGACTAAATTTCCCTTGAATGTGCGATCGTGTACAAAAATCGACCGAAATGTGTCCGAACTTCACACTTAGCATCCAAATACCTATAAAATCACAATTAACCCCTGTAAAACATGTTAGCATAGAAATCCGAGGTTATCTGGTTAACGAGCATAAATATAGGGAATAAGATACCCGAGGGGGCTAAAATGCGTCGGTTCGAGGGATTAAATACGCAATATTTGTGTCGTATCACACCCCCTAACTTACACATTGCTAGTCCCTAGCAATGAAATAGGATGCGACAAGAACTACAAGCAAACCAAAAGCAAGAGATAGTACAAAAGTATGGTATAAAAGCAAAAGGCCAGTTTCGCGGGCGATTTGATTGGATTTTACGTATGCAATAAGTCGTTTAACTCCGAGGTCACCTTAGTGGGCGAGTGTCGTCTCGTGAGGGTTTTCAAGGATGATACCCACAAACATCACATGGTTTCCTCAAAATATGCCTAACCCAACATGCGACAAGCCCAACAATAGGGAAAAGGATTTCATATGCATTATTAGCACATTAAATGAATTCAAACAAAAGTCTGAATCATTAACATTATAGAATGCACCTCATAGAGTTGAAACCTTAAAATGTGGGAGGGGAGCGATCACATGCAAAGTGTGATTTGGCGAAGAACTTTTATAAACCGGATAAACATTAAATAAAGCATATATTCAAACCTCACATGCATTACACTCATCAAGCAAATTCACTCGAAACAGGGAGGTAACAAACAAAATATGCGGGCATAATGAGAAAATGTAAATGGAAACTAGGATGCACACATGTCACAAATGAAGAATGTTATATATAAAAGGTTGTATTATGACTTTTGAATTACATCAACCTAAGATCACATAGAACTTGTATAGGGTTGTAATGTAGGTTTGGTTAGGGTACGAAATGAAGGATATGTATATACGGATTTAAAGTGTTCGGGATGAAAACTCGAGATAATGGGAAAATATGGGCAATATCAAAATTGGAAAATAATTTCCAAAAAGGCATTAGATATATCATCGGGGAGAGTAATCAAAGCTTATTGAACACTATACACAACATTTACAAACTTTTCTTTCTTTTCTTTTTTTCTTTTTCTCATTTTAGTCTTTTGTTTTCTTCTGCTTTTTCCTTTCTCTTTTTCTTCTCTTTTTAACTAATTTCTTTTCTTTACTTTTCAAACTCTCATATGCCTAAATTGCAATCGACATCATAACAACATCATTCAATCCCAAGTAACATTCCAAACAAAGGTATGGAAAGTGTATGTATGGTTTATAACTCCAATTTGGAGTTGGTTATGGGATTTGAGTTATGAAATGAAAGGCTATATTTAGGCTCAAAGGTGTTAACGAGGGTAAACATATAAGGGTGAGGTCAACGTCAATATGGGTATTATAACAAAGATGGACTATGATCATTTCACAAAGTTTACGCAATTCTCGAGTCAAAATAAACTTTGAAAATCATGCTCAAGTAATATATTTCAAGAATGAAGTCAATTAATGAACGATCAAATGAAAGAATAGAGAGATTACCAACCAATTCAACATTTTCGATGAGAAACGAATAGTGTATACACTCACAAACGATGAAAGGTACATAGCTTACTCAGTGTAAGTATATACAATGTAACAAAAGATTATCGAGTTACAAAAATCTTAAACCAAATCAATAGAACGATAAAAATGCATGTGCTCATGGGATTAATGTTTAACTCATGAAGTTATTCATAATATCAATAGGTGAGACTTAAGTCTAATAACTTCTAAAATTGAGAACATGCATCATTGCGTTGTCTATTAGATAGGGCAATTATTAAAAATTTATCATATGAAACAAAGGCAAAATGCCCAAAAAAGGAGAAAAAGAAAGAAAATATTTTTTGAAAACTTGAATTTTTCTAAGAAAAGCATACTAAGTAACTAACATGTGAGAAAAAATATGAACTAAATAAAGAAATGGGTTGAATATCCTACACCCCCTAACTTAAAACTTGAAATTGTCCTCAATGTGAATTAAGAACCAAGTTAAGAGAGGAAAATAGCGATATTACCCAAAATTAGAGCGACCCCCATAAGAACAAGTCCAAAGAATATACAAAACAAGTTAGTACCTAGCATAGCAAAAACAAATAACAAAAAGTTAACTAATTACAGTAGACTAAATTAAAAAGGAAAGAAAAAAATAAAAAAAAGAATAAAAAGCTAACTATATACAACCTACTATTTGGGCTTCACACTAACTGTACACTAGAAGTCTAAATAGCTGAGGCTCCACCGCAAAAATGATTTGACTTTGGAGGATAACCAGTGTACCCTCACATACAAGCATGCCTTCTAAAAAAATATAAATTCCATTTGAACAACGGAAGGCATGTGTAAAGCGGAAGAAATGAACCATCGCCAATTAAAAGTTTTGGAGGGACGATGGGGGATTTGGATTTAATGGGTGACAAAATCATGTGGGGACTGATAAAAGTCGAATATCCTCCCAAGGATTTTGAAATTGGAATAGGAGGCGGCGCACATGAAGGCAAAGATGCGATAGTGGAAGGCGACTCGAGCAAGTACTCCTCATCGGCAAAAAGGTTTAAAACATTAAAGTTTGAAACTGAATCATCGGGTACTTGTGACGGTGCGATAATAGAGAATGAAAATGGGGAGGAAAGAAATTCAAACTCATGAGATGAATCATCATCGCATGAAGATTGAGTTTCGAAGGAAATTATATCATTTTCAATGAAATGTTCTTCTTTGGGAGCCAAAGAAGAAATCATTATATTGCAAATAGATATTACATCATTTTCATCCTCACTTTCAATATCTATTATGCAATGGGCAAAGTCAAGAATGGTTTGTTCCAAAGTAGGCATAAAGTCCTCATCTGGTTCAAAACATTCCTCGACTTCAAAAGTCTCGAAAGAAAAATCTTCTTCGGACTCAAATAATAAATCCAATTCATGTTCCTAACAACGATTTTCTTCTCAATAACGATTTGCAATTTTCTCATTATCATACATACGCAAGCCCTCATCGAATGTCATAGGTCGAGGTGCGGATCCATGAAAATGGAAACTTTAAAATTACCATCGAACTTAAATGAAAACTCATTAGTATATTAATTTTGAAAATTATTCGATTTCGTTTCAAAATTCATATTATAAGGAGGTAAAGGCCCAAAATCATTATCATCATCATCATCAAAATTCCAATAACCTAAGTTTTGACTTTCATTATACTCTCCCAAAGTCATATTTGAATTTGAAATTCTTTGGGATTCTAAGTATTCACCAAAAGTCATAGGTTTGCGAGAATTTTGAGAATTATCATAATGATTACCGGGAGAATTGGAATAAGACATGCTTACCCCAAAAATGGCTCAAGTGGAGAATTTCACAAAGTAGGTGTGCACGGGAAAAATTCGAGAGTTTCTAAGTGCTCAAATGTGGAAGTCCTGTAAAAAGGTTAGCAAATAATACAAATATAAAGAAAATACTATGAAATACTAAATCAAATAAAGTCTAAAACAAACAATCCCCCGACAACGGTGTCATTTTGATCGAGGGTGAAAAGTAGCGCATGTCAAACGCTGATTGTTGTTTTCTATTCACCACATCAATACAAAAACCTAAACTTATGACTACACTCAACGGTGAGTATAGCGGCCAAGTCCGGGTATCAAAAATATCCACTGAGACGAGTTGCTAGAATTTATGAGATTTAATACACCGAAATAAAAGTGCAAAAGATAAATAACAACAAAAAGCAAAAAAGATGCGAAAAAGGGAAATATTAATCTAGGCGAGTGTATTGAAACTAGATTAACAAAGCGAGTAAAACTATAGGTTGCGTCGAATATCCCTCACCCGAGTTAATTTGTATAAAATGGTCACATGGGTCGACGAGTTATTTAGAATGCATTTTGTTTCGACAGTTAATTGAACCAAGGGCTGTCATGCCCCTAAATCAGCATAAAAGCCTAATACGATTTTGGCATCAACAAATACCCCGAAAATTATGCACGTAAGGTCCTAAGCACGGGACATACATGATATTCCCCGTCAAATCTCCTAGGCGCAATAACTAGGACAACGCACCCGAAATAGACTCGTAAACACCGTCACCAAAGCAAAGCAACGCGTCAAACCGAGTGAGTTCCGCTCAAACACAACCTAATTTAAATTAGCTAGAAAGCATGTTAAAAACACGATAAATAAGCGTGATAAACCTACACTAGAAATCAAGTAAAGAAAGCACGTAAACCTAATTATGAAAGCATGTAAATATAATTATCAAAGCAAGAATGAATGAAATACAACTATATTAATGGAGATGGAAGATTATAGAACAAATTACAAGCCCAAATGGGTGTCAATCCAAGAAGAAATGAAGAAATGAGCTCTCAAACCTAAAAAACCCTAACCTATTCTACCTAAAATGAATTATATCGGTTTTTACATCAAAATTCCTTTATATAGTAAAAGGAATTAAATTAGAAAAGAAAAGAGAAAAGAAAAGGCCAAAATATCTGCAGAAAATAGGGGATCGATCGATCGATCCCTTGTGATCGATCGATCGATCGATGGTGAAAATTCCAACCCACTGTCTCCTACGATTTGGAAAAATAAGAAGGATCGGTCGATCAATCCCTTTGATCGATCGATCGATCGATCGATCAAACAGGTCTCAGCCAAGCAACTTGCTATTTTTGGATGTTTGGATTTCTCTTTCGCTGAAACTCCTGTAACTTCTTCATACGGACTAGAAATCGCGCACCGTTCATGGACACGCGAAGCTTGCGAGGAGGGATACAACTTCCATGAAGATAATGGGCCAGGTGCCTAAAATATGAATTGACTAAATTACCCTTGAACGTACGATCGTGTACGGAAATCAAGAACTTCACACTTAGCATCGAAATACCTATAAAAGCTCAATTAACCCCTGCAAAACATGTTAACATAGAAATTCGAGGTTATCTGGTTAACGAGCATAAATATAGGGAATAAGATACCCGATGGGGCTAAAATGCATCGGTTCGAGGGATAAAATATGCAATATTTGCGTCATATCAGTTACCCTAGTCTTGGAGAAGCCCCTTCTCGATGAGTCTGTCTATTCCAAACAAACTGAGCCTGAAACTGCCAAGCCCAAGGAAAAGGTCAAGGCCAAATCCCCTATTTCTTCTAAGAGGAAACATCCTAATGCAAATGATTATAACTTCATACCAGTTACTATTACTCCACCTACTACGATTACCACTACTGTTGCTCCTGATTCCCTTCCCTCGCCAGTAGGACTAGGGCGAGCTAGAAGGAGAAGAAGGATAGTGTTGAGGCTTCTAATCCCTACCTTGCACTAGACTAGGGGTTTAATACTGATGACCTTGGTGTGGAGGAGACATACCGAACTGTTCGCGAGCAAGGCAATGCAGCCTTGGGATTATCTTTTGGGGAGCCTCTTGCTACTTCCATTCCCATTAGTGAAGGTACTATTCTTGACTCCTCTTTATTTATTTAAACTAGATTTCATAGGGTTTGACTTACTTGTTCCCCTTATCCCTTATTTGAATAGGAACTAATCGATTATAAAAACACTATTTCCTTTGATGATGATGGTTATTCTTTAAATAACATGAGTGCCACTGACCCTCATGTTGTACATCGTCTTGATGCTTCTACTTTATTGATAGTTTCGAGAGAGTACACTATTGAGGACACCATGCTAGATTCTCCTTCCACTAGTAGTCGTACTACTGTACATATCCCATATGGACAGACTTCTTGCATGACCACTGTAAATCTTTTCCCTTGACTTCCTTTGCATGACTTTTTTTTATCTAGATAACCTTCATGGCTCTTATTTAATTCATCTTTGTCTCTTTTGCATTTATAAGTTTCTTCTGTTGTGTAGATCCCTTTCCCAAAGCGACGAATTTCATGCTAGTTTCTTCCTTGAGTGTGGATAGCTAGGTTTTTTACTCCTTCCCTATTGAAATATAATTTTCTTTCTTTTATCTTTTACTAACATAACTCATTCCTTTTTTTTTCTTTTGTAGTTATCTTATGTGTTTCTTACGATGATAATGGGCTCTTCTATATCATCCTCTTCTATTCAGGTAATCACTAACTCTTTTATGAATGTTTTACTTTAACCTGTTGTATTTAAAAAAATACTTTTATGCTTTTCTCTTTGTGTTTATAGGTGACCATTCCTCCTAGCCATACTTCCCCACCTCCCGCCTCAGTTGTGGTGAGTGGTTCTTCTGTCGGGCTTTTGAAGGTATTTTAGACTTGTAACTTTTTGCCATATTTCTTTGTTCATTACCATTTTATAGGTGCAACAAATCATTTCGTTATTTGTATTATCTTTTTCTCTTTTCCTTGTATGGATTACCCCATAGAGCCCCTCCTCTACTGGGGGAATGGCACAACTTATCGGAGTTACTATCCTGAGACTGTCACCTTTCGAGAGCATTCCTATCTCTCGTGTCTTTATGCCTATGGATAATAGGCCTCACATCCGGCCTATACCATCTCAGCCAATTTTCACCAATGCCTCCAGTGAGCCTGTCTCATAGGACTTCACTTCTTCCCAAGTATTGCTTATTCTTATTAGGATCAGCTTTTATTTATCTGCGCTTGTCCTTAACAACCTTGTGATGATTAGGCCACTACTGATTTTTCGGCAACACCACCAGTCATCTTTCGTCCTCCTTTCCTAGAAGGGATTCAGGTACACATGAATTTTGGATCTTTTATCTCTTAACTCATTTTTATTTTATGATTGAGATTTCACTCACATGTCTGGCCACTTCTTATTCGTGTTTCAGTCGGTCAATGTTACTGCCTCATCAGTCGCTTCTTCGACTGCTTATCTAATAGCCTCTATGACGGTAGAGTCCCCTTTTACCACTGGCTCTGTCGGAGGCATCATCATAGCACCTCTCTTGGTACTTATCTTAACCTAGCTTTACCTTCTTTCCATATATATTTTTCTCTATTATGGTCAAATTGTCAACACTTACATCCCTCTTTTATTCACATGTTGGTGCTAGTGAGATTCTTCATCTGTGGCGCCTACAATGAGTGTTGTAGAGGCATCCTTCTAGTCACCATTTCTAGTAACTCCCTCGATTTATGTAGAGGTGACCAAACACGTACCATGAATTTCTTATATAATATTATCTATTTCTAAGCTCCATAGTTGTTTATACATCTTCCACTCTCTCATGTCTTCAGGCTACCGTAGCTGAAGTCCCTTTGTCTGAGGGTCATGTTCTAATTTCTGCAAGAATGACTTTAGGAGTACATTTTTTTCACACGTGTTCTTTATACTTGTCATCCATTATTTTTCTTATATTCATGAGAACTTTTAACTTTTTTACAATATATCTATAGCTTTGGTTCCTTTATATACGGGACCTATACTTAGGTTCTCAAGTTAGCACCACACCAACTATTGTGCTTGAGGAGACTTTAACCAGCGTCCTGGAGGGGTCTGTCCCTATATGTATGAAACTATATTTTTTTGAATTGCGTTTTTTGTTCAAGAGTTTACTAACACTTTCTTACTTTATCATCTCGTAGATCAGTGTCGCACTTGTTCCTATTGTGGTAGGTTCTCTGGCTCGTGTCTACGACGAGACTCCCAGGTACACATTATTCTAATAAGAACTTTTGAACTTGCTCTTTCTGTGCAAGCGCTTGCTGACACTAATATGTTTCCTTATTTTTAGGTTAGCACCGTAGCTATTCCTATAGCTATGGAACTTCTAGGGGATGTTGCTATGAGAGAGGTATTATACTACCATACCCAACTCTCATTTCTATTTCCCATTTTCTTCTTGACTTTACTATGCATGTAGGCTCACCCTCAAACTCCTGTTTCCTTATTTTTCGATTTGTGAGGCGGTCGTCCCTAGTTCTGTGGGACATACTATGGATGTTGTATTGCTCACTCCCTGGGTATTAGACTGTCATACCTAGTTTACTTTTGATTGTTAAGTTAATACTTTTTCATTTTTTTAATAAAGAAATTATTGATGTCAACTCTGTCTATCCTCTGTTAGGCTGGTATTCAGGGTCATGTCGTGCCCCCCTCGATTTAAGAGCAACATACTGAACCCTCTGGGCTACGAGGTAAGACTTTGCAGCCTTTTTTTTACTTGATTAGAAATACTAAACAATATATCCTTCTTTCTTTGTGACTTATCTTTTTTCATTTATATTATTGCAGGATTCCGTCAGTGAGCTCGTTGAGGCAAAGAAGAGTTTTGAGACTTCTAATTGAAATGGTGATGCTATCTCCGACGAGGATTCCTTTCTTCCTCTTTCTGAGCTTGAGTCCCAAAATATGGGACGTGACAATATTGAGGTAGAGGCTATAGGGGATTTTATGAGTGCACTATGGTGGTCAGAGCTTCCTTCGAGGTTTCGAACTCATGAGCACCATCCAGAGACTTTCACGTGTTAGAGTGTGATCAACATCGACAACCTCATGGTCTTTAACCTAAAGGCCCTTACCAGCCATCTTCATGACATCTTGTCCACTCCTCTTACTGATATGATCCACACCAGGACTATGATGTTTTCATTGGCCCTTCATGATCTCCAATGCTTCTATTGTTTCCATCTAGACTGGCTTAAAATTGCGTTTCTTCACTTTCTTAGTGTCACATTCGGTAAGATGATGAGACTTCATACGTTAAGGCAGTCCAGGGTTCAACAATGTCAGGTTGAGTCTTCTTAGATCAAAGATCATATTCAGTCACTCCACGCCAAGCTGGCTAAGCTTGAGGCTGGGACACTGAGGATGAGGCCAGGATGGCCAGGCTAGAGGAGCAGTTCATTGAAAAGGCGGGTCCTTCTTACACAGAAATACACTAGCGATAAGACTTTTTTTTCTTGTGTATAGTTTGCCTTATTGTGTTGGCCTTGTTTTATACTTTCTTTTTCTTCTCCATATGTAAATTATTGATCATTTATTAATGAAAACCCTCTGTTGGCTTCCATTATACTATTTATTCTTTTGCTTCTATCTGTACTTTGATGTTTGTTTACTATGACATGCTCTAATTTTCTATGAGCACTTGGTTTATTTGAACTTCCCCGTATATTGTGGGGTACCTGCATAAATCTAGGGAATTTATACTTTTTAGTGCATCCCCATGTGACTGTGGGGTAATTTTCTATGCACATTCATTTCTCAAGGAATAACTGGGAGAGGGGTTAGCCTTTCTCCTTCCCTCAAAATTTGAATATAATTCACAAATATAAATAAAGAAAAAATTACTATTTTCTTAAAAAAAACCTCCATTGATCTGTGGGGTCCTTGCTCTAGGATTTTCTTAGTAACGTTTAAGTCATAAAAAATAACAATTTTATAGAGGTAAACCCCTTTCTCCACATTTTCTGAGAACTGGTCCAGTAAATTTTTTTCTTGAGGACTGAGGTCAGAACTTGTTCTCTAGGCTATAAATCTATTGTGAGACAATAAAAAAAATGTTATGATTTTTGTTTATTATTACTAGGAGGATAACCTCCTGCTAGTCTCCTGACAAAAAATAAAATTTATGCTATGTCTGTAAGGACTTTTCTCAATATACTTTTACTTTGGGATGAATGTACCCCCAAGTATAATGAGGAAAGTTTCTTTTTTTCATGGACACTCTTATAGTCTAGTAGAGAGTATTTGTATTTTACTTTTTTTAATCAAATAATATTTTGGTGCATCCAACTCATGTAGCAGGTAAGTAAACAAAATGAGAGTCATCACGTAATGATAAAAAAAAGTTTCTATTCATTTCTTTCATATTGTGTACTGTTCACAAGACTTTGTTTATCTACCATATTTGTAAAAAAAAAGTTTTTTAGTTTTAAAGCAAGCCGCTCAAACTCTCCACAAGAAATGAATTTTAATAAAACTATTCATAATACCTCTTCGGCCACTTGCAATTGATGGATTGAAAACAATCACTCTTCGGCTCCAATATCTGGTAGTACCCTGACTTGCCTACCCCTCTCACCATAGAGGGCCCCTACCAATTGGTTTTGAAATTTTATGCTGGCATGCTACGGAGATGATGAGTGGACGAGCGAAGGACCAAGTATCCCACTTAAAACTCCTCGGGCTTGACTAGGTTCTCATAAGCCCTGGACAACTGCTGGGTGTAGACTATGACGTAATCTTTATGATGATTAGTTCCTTTAGTTGAATATGTCTTGGGTCAGGAATGATTCCGTTGCTTAGTGTGACCCTAGATAAGGGTACCACTAATTCCACCGATAGAATAACTTTGGTCCCGTACACAAGTGAGAATGGGGTAAACCCATTTTTTTAAGTACAGTAAGCCCATAACACCGTGGGTAACTTCTCATCCCATTCCCTTGGCATATCCTCAAGAATTTATTTTAGTATGTTGATCAAACTTTTATTTGTGGCCTTTACCTTGACATTTCCCTTATGGTAGGAGATAGTTAAGCTATTGTGCACAATCTTATACTTGTCAGTGATGAGTTTCATCTCCTTGCATACGAATTGCTTCCCATTATCTATGAGGATCAACTTGGGTATACCAAATATGCATATCATATACTCCTTTATAAACTGGGTTACCACTTGGGCAGTTACCATCCTTAGAGGAATGACCTTTGCCCATTTGGTGTACAATTTTTTAGCAGTGATAATTAAAGCTTTAGCATGAGAGTCTAGGATGATCTTTCCCACCAAATCAAATGCCCATGTGTGAAAGGGGTAAGTAATGGACTCTGACTGAAGGGGCATATACCACGTTTCTATGCACTTGTAAGGCTCTGCATTTTTCATATAACCAATGGAGTCAACTTTCATGGTTGGCCAGTAGTACCCCAACATCATCAATTGATCGTACAATTTGGCACCTTCTATGTGGGAAGGCTCATGAGCTTTTTTCAGCACTTTTCTACATCCCCTTTATCTATACACTTTAACACCTTCTCATTGTAGACCTTCTTGTAGAGTTCCCCTTCCATTAGATAGAAGTAGACCACTCTCTTTTTAAGATAAATCTCATCTGCTCGCTCGGCTATAAACTCACCATCCTTCAAATAAGCTATGTAAGGTTGACTCCAATCCTCAAATTCTTCTATGAAGTTCACTTTCGTTGGCTATTCAAATTGGGTTTGGCACTTTAGATAGCCCTACTACAAACGAGCAGCCTCCTTGCTCATGGTGGGCCATTAATAGCCCCCCTGCTGCAATCAATAATAAAGAGGGATATCGGTATCCCCGTAATGCTTCTCATGCATGGCTGCCAATATCTCTAGGTTCTTTTTCTCCTACACACCATAATAAGAACCCTCGGGGCTCTTATAATAAAGCTTTCCTAATAACAAGTGGTACTTGGCTAGTTCTAAATCTTTATCTCTCCTTCTCAAGTTTTTAATTGCTTCATTAGAGGGTACCTCCAATCTTTCGCTTCGTTACTTGAAAATAAAGACTTCACTATGGTAGTTACTATCCTCCGTCGTACTGTGATGGTCGATTTCGATTCATCGATGTCTAATTTTTATAGGCTAGCATAGCTAGCTCATCTGGGTGTCTATTCATCACTCATTCATGTATCTCGATGGTTATTTTCAAGAATTGTCTCAGCAGCCTCTAGATGATGGATATGTATGGTATTAGATTGGCGTGCTTAAGAGGGAACTCTATATTAACTTATTTTACTACCAAGTTAGAGTCCCCTCGTATACATAACACTTTGATACCCTTTTACAACGCCTCTAACAATCCTAGAATGAGTGCTTCGTACGCATCCTCATTGTTTGAACACTTGAAGGAGAGAGTGATCTTTTCCTTCCTATTCGAGACAATTATACCTGCGCCCCCTGTTCCTTGTGCACAAGAACCATCAAATTCCATCTTCCACTTCTCCATCTTTTGTGCTAAACATGCTTGGAAATTTTCTCCAGGAAGCTCTTCACTGGGAGGCTCAAAATTTTGGCTTGGGAAGTGGGCTAACAGGTTTGCCACTACCTGAATCTTGATGGCTTTTGACACCACGCACTTCAAATCGTACTCTAATAGAATTAAGAACCACCTTATTGCTCATCCTACCAAGACCTTCTGCTCCAAGAGATACTTTATAGGGTCACATTTAGTGACAATATGAACTATAAAGGCCAGCAAGTAGTGTTTTAACTTTATAGCGACAAAGACCAAGGCTTCAACCCCCTCCTTGGTATATCTGAAATATATGCTTGAAATGGGTCTACTCTCACCCCCTTCTATTCCCAAGTTTACTTCCTACAGCTCTTGTAATTGCTCTCTTGGACAATCTTGCATTCATTCAGGTGAATTTTTGGGTTCCTCTACATGCTCTATTCTATGAGACTCATCCACTACAAAAGGCTTCGGTGTTAGGTCGACGCTCTCATCCCAGAATATCGCCCATGCAGGCTGTTATAAGAATTATATAACCTTTTCATACAATAAGACCACTATTTACATGTTCAAGGGGTTTTGCTACCTCCTCTACCCTCCTCTTTCCTCTTGCCATCTGGGGAATCACCCTCTGTCTCAAACGATCATAAACATACATCCTTGGTTAGGAACGTCCTGCCACCACTTGCATCCCCTCTAACTTTCTTGCCGAAATCTTTCTCGTTTCGTCAAGCTTAGTATAAAATGCTACATCTATCATATGGGGATCCTCAATAGGAAATGGTATTTGCGATGCTTTAATTATTATCTTAGTGTCTCGAATATTGGTTGTGGCACATTGATGATATGTGGAGGGAACTATGCCATGAGTATACATCCACACGTTCCTTATGAGCAGCTAGTAGATTTTGTTGGCATTAATGATAAGAAATTTAATGTGGGAAGTAAAATTCACCATCTTGATACCCACACTCACGTATCCAAGCGACTAGATGCCTGCGCTATCAAATCCTAAAATCACTAACGGCATGGGTACTATCTTTTCTTGAGATATCCCTGTCTCATATAACGTGATGATCGGTGTGATGTTGATGGATACTCCTCCATCCATCAGTTCTCGTGGTAAGGAAATCCCATTGATCATGGTTGTCACATAGAGTAGTCATTTTGTGAAAATATGGAACTTTCCTATCTTCTTCAGAAAAGACCACCTCATAAGTTTATATTTTAATTAACCCCCCAATGGGTCCTTACCAATTTAGCGAGGGGTCCCCACACTACTGCACTGATTCTAAAATCTTTCTCGTGATAACTACTCGAGTGTCATACTTCACTCCTATCCAATCGAAGAACAATTTGAACTAGGGCTTCTTACCATGCACTACACCAAAACTGGCGATTGGTCACGGCCAAAATCCCTGACCAAAACTGTGGGTCGCGGACTTGGGCCGTGACTATTTCGGGCATGACCAATTTCGTGGGTCGCAGCCCAAGTCCGTGACCAAAAAATGGTCATGGCCCAAAGGGGTCACGGCAGATGGTCGCGAACTTGGGCCCTGAACCATGCCGTGATGGGTTGCGGCCCTCATCCGTCACCCACAACCGTGACAAATTGGTCGCGGCTAAAGTTCGCGACCCACAACCGTGACAAAAAAATAAAAATAAAAATGGTCGCGACCCTCATCCGTGACCCACGACCATGACCAAAAAAATGAAAAATAATGGTCGCGGCCCAAGTCGGTGACCAACAACCGTGATAAATTGGTCGCGGACTTGGGTCGCGATGCACAACCGTGACGAAAAAAAAGGAAAAAAATGGTCGCGGACTTTTACCGCGACCATTTTCATGCGCGACGAAAAAAATAAAAATGGTCATGGACAAAGTCCATGACCACATTTAACTATAATTTTAAAAAAATGTATTTTTTTTGTCCAATCCTAAAATTGGAGGTCGTGTGAGTGCACCTTCGGTTGCTACGTGTAATGTTGGACGCGTACGAGGTGTTACAAATATTTAATATTGGCAAAATAATAAAAAAAATCACAAATTGCGAATCCGGAACGTTGTTAATAAACAAATATATATACAAACTTAAAAATATTACACGTTTTAATAATTCACAACCCAAAAAAAATTTGGGCAGAGTTTCCTCTATTTTCTTGACATTTAAAACCCTGTAAATGTAAAACCTACTTATTATAAAGCCCACACGGCTATAAAATTCAACAATCAAATAATAAAAGCCCGCACGGCCATAAACCTAAACAATAAAAGCCCGTATGGCTGTAACACATAAAAAACATAATCCTGAATGTCCACAACATATAAACAACCTTCATGTTGTAAACCCTTGCCTCCTTCATTTGTTCATGTGCAAAAATCTTACAAATGATAGGATATAAAAAAAATATTAGTTACAAAGTAGTTTTACAAAAACATTAATCAAGCTGAAAAATTGCATATATGAGTTAAAATTATAAACATATCAAAGTTTTTAAGCCTAAGCCTAAGCCTAGAAATATGAAAATTATCGCCGTATTCTCAAACCGGGAATCCCGTGATTGCGCGGTCAGTTCCTACGAGTTACATTGGTCCCGTGGGAGGTGTTGGTGCCACCCACAGGGACGTTCGGGGGCTGTATCGGGTTTTCACCCTCTAACGCCATGTTTTTAAGCCTAAGTTTAGAAATATGCAAATTATCATTGTATTGTCAAACCGGTTGTCCCGCGGATGCGTGGTCAGTTCCTATGAGTTACATTGGTCCCGTGGGAGGTGTTGGTGCCACCCACGAGGTTGTTCGGGTTTTCACCCTTTAACGCCATATTTTTCAGCCCAAGTCTAGAAATATGCAAATTATCGTCGTATTCTCAAACCGGGAGTCCCGCGACTGCGCGATCAGTTCCTATGAGTTACATTGGTCTCGTGGGGGGTGTTGGTGCCACCCACGGGGCCGTTCGGGGGTCTTTTGTGTTTTCACCCTCTAACACCATGTTTTTAAGCTTAAGTCAAGAAATATGTAAATTATCGTCGTATTCTCAAATCGAGAGTCCCGCGACTGCGTGATGAGTTCCTACGAGTTACATTGATCTCGTGGGAGGTGTTGGTGCCACCCATGGGGACGTTCGAGGGCTATTTCGGATTTTCACCCTCTAACGCCATGTTTTTAAGCTTAAGTCTAGATATATGAAAATTATCATCGTATTCTCAAATCGGGAGTCCCACAGCTGTGCGGTCAGTTCCAACGGTTTACATTGGGCCCGTGGAAGGTGTTGGTGCCACCCACGGGGCCGTTCGAGGGTTGTTTCGGGTTTTCATCCTCTAACGCCATGTTTTTAAGCCTAAGTCTAGAAATATGCAAATTATCGTCGTATTCTCAAAACAGGAGTCCTGAGGCTGCGCTATCAGTTCTTACGAGTTACATCGGTCCCGTTAGAGGTGTTGGTGCCACCCACGGGGCCGTTCAGAGGCTGTTTCGGGTTTTCACCCTCTAACGCCATATTTTTAATCCTAAGTCACGATATATGCAAATTTTCTACGTATTCTTAAATCGGGAGTCCCGCGGCTACGCAGTCAGTTTCTACGAGTTACATTGGTCCCGTGGGAGGTGTTGGTGCCACCCACGGGGCTATTTGGGGGTTGTTTCGGATTTTCACCCTCTAACGCCATGTTTTTAAGCCTAACTCTAGAAATATACAAATTATCATCGTATTCTCAAAATGGGAGTCCCACGGCTGTGCGGTCAATTCCTACGAGTTACATTGATCCCGTGGGAGGTGTTGGTGCCACCCACGGGGCCGTTCGGGAGCTATTTCGAATTTTCACCCTCTAACGCCATATTTTTAAGCCTAAGTCTAGATATATGCAAATTATCTATGTATTCTTAAACCGGGAGTCCCGCGGATGCGCAGTCAGTTCCTACGAGTTACATTGGTCCCGTGGGAGGTGTTGGTGCCACCCACGGGGCTATTTGGGGGTTGTTTCGGGTTTTCATCCTCGAACGCCATGTTTTTAATCCTAACTTTAGAAATATTCAAATTATCATCGTATTCTCATACTGGGAGTCCCGCGGCTGCGCGGTCAGTTCCTACGAGTTACATTGGTCCCGTGGGAGGTGTTGGTGCCACCCACGGGGCCGTTCAGGATATGTTTCGAGTTTTCACCTTCTAACATCATATTTTTAAGCCTAAGTCTAAAAATATGCAAATAATCATCGTATTCTCAAACCGGGAGTTCCGTGGCTGCGCGGTCAGTTCCTACGAGTTACATTGGTCCCGTGGGAGGTGTTGGTACACCCACGAGACCGTTCGGGGGCTGTTTTGGGTTTTCACCTTCTAATGCCATGTTTTTAAGCCTCAATCTAGAATATGCAAATTATCATCGTATTCTCAAATTGGGAGTCCCGCGGCTGCGCGGTCAATTCCAACGAGTTACATTGGTCCCGTGGGAGGTGTTGGTGCCACCCATGGGGACGTTCGACGAATATTTCGAGTTTTCATCCTCCAACGCCATATTTTCAAGCCTTAGTCTAGAAATCTAATAATTATCATCGTATTCTCAAATTGGGAGTCCCGCGGCTGCACGGTTAGTTCCTAGGAGTTACATTGGTCCTGTGGGGGGTGTTGGTGCCACCCACCGGGCCATTCGGGGGCTGTTTCGAGTTTTCACCCTCTAACACCATGTTTTTAAGCCTAAGCTTAGAAATAGGCAAATTATCATCTTATTCTCAAACCGGGAGTCCCACGGCTGCACGGTCAATTCCTACGAGTTACATTGGTCCCGTGGGAGGTGTTGGTGCCACCCACGGGGCCATTCAGGGGATGTTTCGAGTTTTCACCCTCTAACGCCATGTTTTTAAGCCTAAGTCCACAAATATGCAAATTATCATTGTATTCTCAAATCGGGAGTCCCGCGGTTGCGTGGTCAGTTGCTACGAGTTACATTGGTCCCGTGGGAGGTGTTGGTTCCCCCTACAAGACCGTTCGGGGGTTGTTTTGGGTTTTCACACTCTAACGCCATGTTTTTAAGCCTAAGTCTTGAAATATGCAGATCATTGTCTTATTCTCAAACAGGGAGTCCCGCGGCTGCACGGTCAGTTCCTACGAGTTACATTGGTCCCGTGGGAGGTGTTGGTGCCAGCCACGGGGTCGTTCGGGGGCTCTTTCGGGTCGTCACTCTCTAACGCCATGTTTTTAACCCTAAGTATAGAAATATGCAAATTATCATCGTATTCTCAAACTAGGAGTCCTGAGGCTGCGCTGTCAGTTCTTACGAGTTACATCGGTCCCGTTGGAGGTGTTGGTGCCACCCACGGGACCGTTTGGGGGATGTTTCGAGTTTTCACCCTCAAACGCCATGTTTTTAAGCCTAAGTATAAAAAAAATGTAAATTATCATCGTATTCGCAAATCGGGAGTCCCGCGGCTACGCGGTGAGTTCCTACGAGTTACATTGGTCCCGTGGGAGGTGTTGGTGCCACCCACGGGGCTATTTTGGGGGTTGTTTCGAGTTTTCATCCATGTTTTTAAGCCTAACTCTAGAAATATGCAAATTACCATCGTATTCTCAAACTGGGAGTCCCGCGGCTGCGCGGTCAGTTCCTACGAGTTACATTGGTCCCGTGGGAGGTGTTGGTGCCACCCACGGTGCCGTTTAGGGGATGTTTCGCGTTTTCACCCTCTAACACCATATTTTTAATCCTAAGTCTAGAGATATGCAAATTATCATCGTATTCTCATACCGGGAGTTCCTTGGTTGCGCGATCAGTTCCTACGAGTTACATTGATCTGGTGGGAGGTGTTCGTACCACCCACGAGACCGTTCGGGGGCTGTTTTGGGTTTTCACCTTATAATGCCATGTTTTTAATCTTAAGTCTATAAATATGCAAATTATCATCACATTCTCAAATCGGGAGTCCCGCGGATGCACGGTCAGTTCCTACGAGTTAAATTGGTCCCGTGGGAGGTGTTGGTGCCACCCATGGGGCCGTTCGGTGGATATTTTGGGTTTTCATCCTCTAACGCCATGTTTTTAAGCCTAAGTTTAGAAATCTGGAAATTATCATCGTATTCTCAAATTTGGAGTCCCGCGGCTGCGCGGTTTGTTCCTAGGAGTTACATTGGTCCTGTGGGTGGTGTTGCTGCCACCCACGGGGCCATTCGGGGGCTATTTCGAGTTTTCACCCTCTAGCCCCATATTTTTAAGCTAAGCTTAGAAATAGGCAAATTATCATCTTATTCTCAAACCGGGAGTCCCACGGCTGCGCGGTCAATTCCTACGAGTTACATTGGTCCCATGGGAGGTGTTGGTGCCACCTACGAGACCGTTTGGAGGCTGTTTCGGTTTTTCACCCTCTAACGCCATGTTTTTAAGCCATATCCAGAAATATGCAAATTATCATCGTATTGGGTGTCCTAGGACTGCGCGGTCTATTCCTACAATTTACATTGGTCCCATGGGAGGTGTTGGTGCCACCCATGGGGCTGTTCAGGGGATGTTTTGGGTTTTCACCCTCTAACGCCATATTTTTAAGCCTAAGTCTAGAAATATGCAAATTATCATCGTATTCTCAAACTGAGAGTCCCGTGGCTGCGTTGTCAGTTCCTACGAGTTACATTGGTCCCGTGGGAGGTGTTGGTGCCACCCACGGGACCGTTCGGGGGCTGTTTCGAGCTTTCACCCTCTAACGCAATGTTTTTAACCCTAAGTATATAAATATGAAAATTATCTTCGTATTCTCAAATTGGGAGTCCCGCAGCTGTGCGGTCAGTTCCAACGGGTTACATTGGTCCCGTGGAAGGTGTTGGTGCCACCCACGGGGCCGTTCGGGGGTTGTTCAGGTTTTCACCCTCTAACGCCATGTTTTAAGCCTAAGTCTAGAAATATGAAAATTATCATCGTATCCTCAAATTGAGAGTCCCGCGGTTACGCGATGAGTTCCTACGAGTAACATTGGTCCCGTGGGAGGTGTTGGTGCCACCCCCGGGGACGTTCGGAGGCTAATTTGGGTTTTCACCCTCTAACGCCATGTTTTTAAGTTTAAGCCTAGAAATATGCAAATTATCATCGTATTCTCAAACCGGGAGTCCCGCGGCTAGGTGATGAGTTCCTACGAGTTACATTGGTCTCGTGGGAGGTGTTGGTGCCACCCACGGGGCCGTTCTAGGGCTATTTCGGGTTTTCACCCTCTAACGCCATGTTTTTAAGCTAAGTCTAGTTATATGCAAATTATCGTCGTATTCTCAAACTGGGAGTCCCGCAACTGCGCGGTCAGTTCCTACGGGTTACATTGGGCCCGTGGGAGGTGTTGGTGCCACCCACGAGACCGTTTGGAGGCTGTTTCGGGTTTTCACCCTCTAACGCCATGTTTTTAAGCCTACGCCTAGAAATATGCAAATTATCATCGTATTGGGTGTCCTAGGGCTGCGCGATCAGTTCCTACGATTTACATTAGTCCCATGGGAGGTGTTGGTCCCACCCACAGGGCCGTTGAGGGGATGTTTCGGGTTTTCACCCTCTAACGCCATGTTTTTAAGACTATGTCTAGAAATATGAAAATTATCGACGTATTCTCAAACTGAGAGTCCCACGGATGCGTGGTCAGTTCCTACGAGTTACATTTGTCCCTTGGGAGGTGTTGGTGCCACCCACGGGACCGTTCGGGGGCTGTTTCAGGTTTTCACCCTTTAACGCCTTGTTTTTAAGCCTAAGTATAGAAATATGCAAATTATCGTCGTATTCCAACGGGTTACATTGGGCCCGTGGGAGGTGTTGGTGCCACCCATGGAGCCGTTCCGGGGCTGTTCGTGTTTTCACCCTCTAACGCCTGGTTTTTAAGCCTAAGTCTAGAAATATGCAAATTATCATCGTATTCTCAAACCAGGAGTCTCGCAGCTACACGGTGAGTTCCTACGAGTTACATTGGTCCCGTGGGAGGTGTTGGTGCCACCCACAGGGCCGTTCGCGGGCTATTTAGTATTTTCACCCTCTAACGCCATGTTTAGCCTAAGCCTAGAAATATGCAAATTATCATCGTATTCTCAAACCGGGAGTTCCGCAGCTGCGCGATCAGTTCCTACGAGATACATTGGTCGCATGGGCGGTGTTGGTACCACCCATGACACCGTTCGGGGGCTATTTTGGGTTTTCACCTTCTAATGCCATGTTTTTAAGCCTAAGTCTAGAATTATGCAAATTATCATCATATTCTCAAATCGGGAGTCCCGCGGCTTCGCGGTCAGTTCTTACAAGTTACATTGGTCCCGTGGGAGGTGTTGGTGCCACCCATGGAGCCGTTGGGGGGATGTTTCGGGTTTTCATCCTCTAACGCCATATTTTTAAGCCTAAGTCTAGAAATATGCAAATTATCATCGTATTCTCAAATTTGGAGTCCCACGGCTGCGCGGTTTGTTCCTAGGAGTTACATTGGTCATGTGGGGGGTGTTAGTGCCACCCACAGGGACATTCGGGGGTTGTTTCGAGTTTTCACCCTCTAAGACCATGTTTTTAAGCCTAAGTTTAGAAATAGGCAAATTATCATCGTATTTCAAACTGGGAGTTCCACGGCTGCGCGGTCAATTCCTACGAGTTACATTGGTCCCGTGGGAGGTGTTGGTGCCACCCACGAGACCGTTTGGAGGCTATTTCGGGTTTTCACCCTCTAACGCCATGTTTTTAAGCCTAAGTCTAGAAATACACAAAATATCATCGTATTGGGTGTCCTAGGGCTGCGCAATCAGTTCCTACGATTTTCATTGGACCCATGGGAGGTGTTGGTGCCACCCATGGGGACGTTCAGGGGATGTTTCGGGTTTTCACCCTCTAACGCCATGTTTTTAAGCCTAAGGCTAGAAATATGCAAATTATCATCGTATTCAACAACCGAGAGTCCCGTGACTGCATGGTCAGTTCCTACGAGTTACATTGGTCCCGTGGGAGGTGTTGGTGACATCTACGGGACCGTTCGGAGGCTGTTTCGAGTTTTCACCCTCTAATGCCATGTTTTTAAACCTGAGTATAGAAATATGCAAATTATTGTCATATTCTCAAACCGGGAGTCCCGCAGCTGCGCTGTAAGTTCCAACGGGTTACATTGGGCCCGTGGGAGGTGTTAGTGCCACCCATGGTGCCGTTCGGGGGTTGTTCATGTTTTCACCCTCTAACGCCATGTTTTTAATCCTATGTATAGATATATGCAAATTATCATCGTATTCTCAAATTGAGAGTCCCACGGGTACGCGGCGAATTCCTATGAGTTACATTGGTCCTGTGGGAGGTGTTGGTGTCACCCACAGGGACGTTCGGGGGCTATTTCGAGTTTTCACCCTCTAACGCCTTATTTTTAAGCCTAAGCCTTGAAATATGAAAATTATCATCGTATTCTTAAACCGGGAGTCCCGCGGCTGTGTGATGAGTTCCTACGAGTTTTATTGGTCTCGTGGGAGGTGTTGGTGCCACCCACGGGGTCATTCGAGGGCTATTTCGGGTTTTCCCCCTCTAACGCCATATTTTTTAGCTTAAGTCTAGATATATGAAAATTATCATCGTATTCTCAAACCGAAAGTCCCGCAGCAGCGCGGTCAGTTCCTACGGGTTACATTGGGCCTGTTGGAGGTGTTGGTGCCACCAGCGAGATCGTTTGGAGGCTATTTCAGGGTTTCACCCTCTAATGCCATGTTTTTAAGCCTAAGCCTAGAAATATGAGAATTATCATCGTATTGGGTGTCCTAGGATTACGCGGTCAGTTCCTATGATTTACATTGGTCCCATGGGAGGTGTTGGTGCCACCCACGGGGCCGTTCAGGGGATGTTTCGGGTTTTCACCCTCTAACGCAATGTTTTTAAGCCTATGTCTAGAAATATGCAACTTATCGTCGTATTCTTAAACCGAGAGTCCCACGGCTGCATGGTCAGTTCCTACGAGTTACATTGGTCCCATGGGAGGTTTTAGTGCCACCCATGGGACCGTTCGGGGGCTGCTTCAGGTTTTCACCCTTTAACGCCATGTTTTTAGGCCTAAGCCTATAAATATGCTAATTATCATCGTATTCTCAAACCGGGAGTCCCGCAGCCGCGTTGTCAGTTCCTACGAGTTATATTGGTCCCGTGAGAGGTGTTGGTGCCACCTACGAGGACGCTCGGGGGCTGTTTCGAGTTTTCATCCTCTAACGCCATGTTTTTAAGCCTAAGTCTAGACATATGCAACTTATCATCGTATTCTAAAACCGGGAGTCACGCGGCTGCGTGATGAGTTCCTACAAGTTACATTGGTCTCGTGGGAGGTGTTGGTTCCACCCATGGGGCCGTTTGAGGGCTATTTTGAGTTTTGACCCTCTAACGCCATGTTTTTAAGCCTAAGCCTAGAAATATGCAAATTATCATCGTATTCTCAAACCGGGAGTCCCGCGGCGGCGTGGTCAGTTCCTACGAGTTACATTGATCCCGTGAGAGGTGTTGGTGCCACCTACGTGGAAGATCGGGGGCTGTTTTGGGTTTTCTCCCTCTAACGCCATGTTTTTAAGCCTATGTCTAGAAAAATACAAATTATCATCGTATTCTCACACCGAGAGTCCCACGGCTCCGTGATGAGTTCCTACGAGTTACATTGGTCTCATGGGAGGTGTTGGTGCCACCCACGGGGCCGTTCGAGGGCTATTTTGGGTTTTGACCCTCTAACGCCATGTTTTTAAGCTGAAGTCTAGATATATGCAAATTATCATCGTATTCTGAAACCGGGAGTCCCACAGCTGTGAGACTAGTTCCTACGGGTCACATTGGTCCCGTGGGAGGTGTTAGTGCCACCCACGGGGCCATTCGACGGTTGTTTCGGGTTTTTATCCTCTAATGCCATGTTTTTAAGCCTAAGTCTAGAAATATGCAAACTATCGTCGTATTCTCAAATCGAGAGTCCCGCAGCTACGCGGTGAATTCCTACGAGTTACATTGGTCCCGTGGGATGTGTTGGTGCCTCCCACAGGGACGTTTGGGGGCTATTTCGAGTTTTCAACCTCTAACGCCTTGTTTTTAAGCCTAAGCCTTGAAATATGCCAATTTTCACCGTATTCTCAAACCTGGAGTGCCGCGGCTGCGTGATGAGTTCCTTCGAGTTACATTGGTCTCGTGGGAGGTGTTGGAGCCACCCACGGGGCCGTTCGAGGTCTATTTCGGGTTTTCACCCTCTAACGCCATGTTTTTAATCTCGAGTCTAGATATATGCAAATTATCGTCGTATTCTCAAACCAGGAGTCCCGCAGCTGCGTGGTCAATTCCAACGGGTTACATTGGGCCCATGGGAGGTGTTTGTGCCACCCACGGGGCCGTTCGGGGGTTGTTCAGGTTTTCACCCTCTAACGCCATGTTTTTAAGCCTAATATTAGAAATATGCAAAATATCATCGTATTCTCAAATTGCGAGTCCCGCGGCTACGCGGTGAATTCCTATGAGTTACATTGGTCCCGTGGGAGGTGTTGGTGCCGCCCATAGGGACGTTTGGGGGCTATTTCGAGTTTTCACCCTCTAACACCTTGTTTTTAAGCCAAAGCCTTGAAATATGCAAATTATGTATGTATTCTCAAACTGGGAGTCCCGCGGCTGAGTGATGAGTTCCTACGAGTTACATTGGTCTCGTGGGAGGTGTTGGTGCCACCCACGGGGCCGTTTGAGGGCTATTGCGGGTTTTCACCCTCTAATGCCATGTTTTTAACCTTAAATCTAGATATATGCAAATTATCATCGTATTCTCAAACCGGGAGTCCCGCAGCTGCGCGGTCAGTTCCTCGGGTTACATTGGGCCCGTGGGAGGTGTTGGTGTCACCCACGAGACCGTTTGGAGGCGATTTTTGGTGTTTACCCTCTAACGTCATGTTTTTAAACCTAAGACTAGAAATATGAAAATTATCATCGTATTGGGTGTCCTAGGGTTGCGTGATCAGTTCCTATTATTTACATTGGTCCGATGGGAGGTGTTGGTACCATCCACGGGGCCGTTCAGGGGATGTTTCGAGTTTTCACCCTCTAACGCCATGTTTTTAAGCCTATGTCTAGAACTATGCAACTTATCATCGTATTCTCAAACCGAGAGTCCCTCGACTGCGTGGTCAGTTCCTACGAGTTACATTGGCCCCGTGGGAGGTTTTGGTGCCACCCCCGGGACCGTTCAGGGGCTGTTTCAGGTTTTCACCCTCTAACGCTATGTTTTTAAGCCTGAGCCTAGAAATATGCAAATTATCATCGTATTCTCAAACCGAGAGTCCCGCGGCCACGTGGTCAGTTCCTACGAGTTACATTAGTCCCGTGAGAGGTGTTGGTGCCACCTACGAGGACGTTCGGGGGCTGTTTAGGGTTTTCACCCTCTAACGCCATGTTTGTAAGCCTAAGTCAAGAAATATGCAAATTATCATCATATTCTCAAGCCGGGAGTCCCGCGGATGCGTGATGAGTTCCTACGAGTTACATTGGTCTCGTGGGAGGGGTTGGTGCCAGCCACGGGGCCGTTCGAAGGCTATTTCTAGTTTTCCCCCTCTAACGCCATGTTTTTAAGTCTAAGCCTAGAAATATGAAAATTATCATCGTATTCTGAAACCGAGAGTCCCGCGGCTGCGTGGTCAGGTCCTACGAGTTACATTGGTCCCGTGAGAGGTGTTGGTGCCACCTATGAGGACGTTCAGGGGATTTTTCGAGTTTTCACCCTCTAGCGCCATGTTTTTAAGCCTAAGTCTAGAAATATGCAAATTATTATCGTATTCTCAAATCGGGAGTCCCGCGACTGCGTGATCAGTTCCTACGAGTTACATTGGTCTCGTGGGAGGTGTTGGTGCCACCCATGGGGCCGTTTGAGGGCTGTTTCGGGTTTTCACCCTCTAACGCCATGTTTTTAAGCTTAAGTCTAGATATATGAAAATTATCATCGTATTCTCAAATCGGGAGACCCGCAGCTGTGCAATCAGTTCCTACGAGTTAAAATGGTCCCGTGGGAGGTGTTTCTGCCACCCACAAGGCCATTGGAGGGCTGTTTTGGGTTTTCACCCTCTAACGCCATGTTTTTAAGCCTAAGTCTTGAAATATGTAAATTATCGCCGTATTCTCAAACCGAGAGTCCCGTGGCTGCGCGATCAGTTCCTATGAGTTACATTGGTCTCGTGAGAGGTGTTGGTGCTAGCCACGAGGACGTTTGGGGCCTGTTCTGGGTTTTCACCTTCTAACGCCATGTTTTTAAGCCTAAGTTTAGAAATAAGTAAATTATCATCGTATTCTCAAACCAAGAGTCCCGCGGCTGCGCGTTGAGTTCCTATGAATTACATTGGTCTCGTGGGAGGTTATGGTGCCACCCATAGGGCCGTTCGAGGCTTGTTTCGGGTTTTCACCCTTTAACGCCATGTTTTTCAGTCTAAGTCTAGAAATATGCAAATTATCATTGTATTCTCGAATCGAGAGTCCCGTGGCTGCGCGGTCAGTTCCTACGAGTTACATTGGTCCCGTGAGAGGTGTTAGTGCCACCCACGGGGACGTTCGGGGGCTGTAATGGGTTTTCACCCTCTAACACCATGTTTTTAAGCCTACGTCTAGAAATTTTCAAATTATCATCGTATTCGCAAACCGCGATCAGTTCCTACGACTTACATTGGTCCCATGGGAGGTGTTGGTGTCACCCACGGGGCCGTTCGAGAGATGTTTCTGGTTATCACCCTCTAACGCCATGTTTATAAGCCTATGTCTAGAAATATGCAACTTATCATCATTTTCTCAAACTGGGAGTCCCGCTGCTGCGCGGTGAGTTCATATGAGTTACATTAGTCCCGTGGGAGGTGTTGGTGCCACCTATGGGACCGTTCGGGGGCTGTTTCGGGTTTTCACCCTCTAACGCCATCTTTTTAAGCCTAAGGCTAGAAATATGCAAATTATCATCGTATTCAACAATCGAGAGTCCCGCGACTGCGTAGTCAGTTCGTACGAGTTACATTGGTCCCGTGGGAGCTGTTGATTCCACCCACAGGGTCGTTCGGGGGTTGTTTCGGGTTTTCACCCTCTAACGCCATATTTTTAAGCCTAAGTCTAGAAATATGAAAATTATCATCAAATTCTCAAACCGGGAGTCCCGCGGCTGTGTGATGAGTTCCAATGAGTTACATTGGTCCCGTGGGAGGTGTTGGTGCCACCTACGGGGCCATTCGGGGGCTATTTCGGGTTTTCACCCTCTAACGGCATGTTTTTAAGCATATGTCTAGAAATATGTAAATTATCGTCGTATTCTCAAATCGGGAGTCCCGCGGCTGCACGGTCAGTTCCTAGGAGTTACATTGGTCCCGTGGGAGGTATTGGTGCCTCCCACGGGGTCGTTCGGGGGATGTTTCGAGTTTTTACCCTCTAACGCCATGTTTTTAAACCCAAGTCTAGAAATATACAAATTATCGTTGTATTCTCAAACTGGGAGTCCCGCGGCTGCACGGTCAGTTCCTACGAGTTACATTGGTCCCGTCGGAGGTGATGGTACCACCCACGGGACCGTTTGGGGGATTTTTCGGGTTTTCAACGTCTAACGCCATATGTTTAAGCCTAAGTCTAGAAATTTTCAAATTATCATCGTATTCTCATATCAGAAGTGGCACCACTTCGCGGTTAGTTCCTACGAGTTACATTGGTCACGTGGGAGGTGTTGGTGCCACCCACGGGGTCGTTCGGGGGCTGTTTTGGATTTTCACCCTCTAACACCATGTTTTTATGCCTAAGTCTAAAACTATACACATTATCATCGTATTCTCAAACCGGAAGTCCCGCGACTGCGCGGTCAGTTCCTATGAGTTGCGTTAGTCCCGTGGGAGGTGTTGGTGCCACCCACGGGCCGTTTGGGGGCTATTTTGAGTTTTCACCCTCTAACGCTATGTTTTAAAGCCTAAGTAAAAGATTTTCAAATTATCGTCGTATTCTCAAACCGGGAGTCCCGTGGCTGTTCGGTGAGTTCCTATGAGTTACATTAGTCCCGTGGGAGGTGTTGGTGCCACCCACGGGACCGTTCGGGAGCTGTTTCGGGTTTTCACCCTCTAACGCCATGTTTTTAAGTCTAAGTCTAGAAATATGCAAATTATCATCATATTCTCAAACCGAGAGTCACGCGGCTGCACGGTCAGTTCGTATGAGTTACATTGGTCCCGTGGGAGGTGTTGGCGCCACCCACGGGGCCGTTTGGGGGTTGTTCTGAGTTTTCACCCTCAAACGCCGTGTTTTTAAGCCTAAGTATAAAAATATGCAAATTATCATCGTATTCGCAAATCGGGAGTCCCGCGGCTACGCGGTGAGTTCCTACGAGTTACATTGGTTCCCTGGGAGGTGTTGGTGCCACCTACGGGGCCATTCGGGGGCTAATTCGGATTTTCACCCTCTAACGCAATGTTTTTAAGCCTAAGTCTAGAAATATGCAAATTATCATCGTATTCTCAAACCGGGAGTCCCGTGGCTGCGCGGTCAGTTCCTACGAGTTACATTGGTCCCATGGGAGGTGTTGGTACCACCCACGGGGCCGTTTGGGGGTTGTTTCAGGTGTTCATCCTCTAATGCCATGTTTTTAAGCACAGGTCTATAAATATGCAACTTATTGTCATATTCTCAAACCGGGAGTCCCGCGGCTGCGCGATCAGTTCCTACGAATTACATTGGTCCCGTGGGAGGTGTTGGTACCACCCACGAGACCGTATGGGGGATTTTTTTGGTTTTTAACTTCTAACGCCATATTTTTAAGCCTAAGTATAGAGATTTGTAAATCATCATTGTATTCTCAAATTGGGAGTCCCGTGACTGTGCAGTCACTTCCTACGAGTTAAATTGGTCCCGTGGGACGTGTTGGTGCCACCCACGAGACCGTTCGAGGGCTGTTTTGGGTTTTCACCCTCTAACGCCGTTTTTTAAGCCTAAGTCTAGAAATATGCAAATTATCATCATATTCTCAAACCGGGAGTCTCGCGGCTGTGCGGTCAGTTCCTACGAGTTACATTAGTCCCGTGGGAGGTGTTGGTGCCACCCACGGGGCCGTTCGGGGGCTATTTCGGGTTTTCACCCTCTAATGCCATGTTTTTAAGCCTAAGTCTAGAAATTTGCTAATTATCATCGTATTCTCAAACCGGGAGTCCCGCGGCTATGCGGTCAGTTCCTACGAGTTACATTGGTCCCGTGGGAGGTGTTGGTACCACCCACGGGACCGTTTGGGGGCTTTTTAGGTTTTTAACGTCTAACGCCATATTTTTAGGTCTAAGTTTAGAAATATGCAAATTATCATTGTATTCTCAAATCGAGAGTCCCGCGACTGCGTGGTCAGTTCCTATGAGTTACATTGGTCCCATGGGAGGTGTTGGTGCCCCCACGAGGCCATTCGGGGGATGTTTTGGGTTTTCACCCTCTAACACCATGTTTTTAAGCTTAAGTCTTGAAATATGAAAATTATTGTCGTATTCCCAAACTGGGAGTCCCGCGGCTGCGCGACCAGTTCCTACGAGTTACATTAGTCCCGTGGGAGGTGTTGGTGCCACCCACGTGACTGTTCGGGGGCTATTTCGGGTTTTCACCCTCTAACGCCATGTTTTTAAGCCTAAGTATAGAAATATGAAAATTATCGTCGTATTCTCAAACCGAGAGTCCCGTGGCTGCGCGGTCAGTTACTATGAGTTACATTGGTCCCGTGGGAGGTGTTGGTACCACCCATGGGACCGTTTGGGGGATTTTTTAGATTTTCAACCTCTAACGCCATATTTTTAAGCCTAAGTCTAAAAATATGCAAATTATCATTGTATTATCAAATCGAGAGTCCCGCGACTGCGCGGTCAGTTCCTACGAGTTACATTGGTCCCGTGGGAGGTGTTGGTGCCACCCACGAGGCCGTTCGGGGGCTGTTTTTGATTTTCACCCTCTAACACCATGTTTTAAAGCCTAAGTCTAGAAATATGCAAATTATCGTCATATTCTCAAACCGGGAGTCCCATGGCTGCGCGGTCAGTTCCTACGAGTTACATTAGTCCCGTGGGAGGTGTTGGTGCCACCCACAGGACTGTTCGGGGGCTATTTCAAGTTTTCACCCTCTAACGCCATGTTTTTAAGCCTAAGTCTAGAAATATGCAAATTATCATCGTATTCTCAAACCGGGAGTCCCGTGGCTGCGCGGTCAGTTCCTACGAGTTACATTGGTCCCATGGGAGGTGTTGGTACCACCCACGGGGCCGTTTGGGGGTTGTTTCAGGTTTTCACCTCGTAACGTCATGTTTTTAAGCTTAAGTCTAGAAATATGCAAATTATCGTCGTATTCTCTAACCTGGAGTCCCGCGAATGCGCGATCAGTTCCTACGAGTTACATTGGTCGCGTGGGAGGTGTTGGTGCCACCCACGGGGCTTTTGGGGGCTATTTCGAGTTTTCACCCTCTAACGTCATGTTTTCAAGCTATATATGGCCATATATAGCAGCTATATATGTCCATGTATAGAAGCTATATTAGCTCATATATAGCAACTATATATGGCCATATATAGTAGCTATATAGGCTCATATATAGCAGCTATATATAGTCATATATAGCTCCTAGATATAACTATATATAGATGCTAGATATGTCCATATATAGTTGTTATATATGGGCATATATCTCTGCTATATAGCCATATATAGATGCTATATATAGCTTCAATATATGGGCATATATAGTTGTAGTGTTGGACTCCACATCAGTTGCTAAGGATGTTTCAAAAGATAAAACTAATGAAGTCGACATCCTTTTGGTTTTCGATCTCACTTATCCAAAATATAATGAGTTTGTTAAAATGGTTGATATGTATGGTTACAATTTAGTACTCACTTAATAAAGATAATACAGTCAGTTGTGTTGGTCCAGCTCATTTTCAAGTCCAACAAGATGTGCATGGGATGGATATGACAGATAAGAAGATTAAATGAACGGGATACTGCCACGTTAGGGAAAATCCATGTTTTCAGGAGGCGATACAAATGAGATTGAGTTGGGTAGGAGTTCTGCATGAGGCTGATTTGGGATATCATTATGCCAGCCTCCATCGGTGAAAATTTCCTCAATAAAGATTTGAAAGGCTAGGTGGATGCACTAAAAGAAAAATGAGTATTAGGGACATATAGTGTATATAACAGCATATACTGTTATACTATATAAGAGGTATATTGTTATATACCCATATGTATATGTGTATATAACAACACCTGCTGTTATATACACATATACATATGTGTATATAATGATATACTGTTATATATACATATGCATATAACAGTATATATATATATATGTTATATGTATTATATGTATATGTATGTTATGAGGGAGCTCACACTTGGAATAGAATATGCCTTATGAGGGATTTACCTGAAAATTATATGAGGTGGCAAATAGGAGAGGGGAGAATTAACATATAAAAGGATAATTGGGAGATTGCAGGTTGTAAGAATCCAAAAGTTCAAAAAGACTAGATAATTAATAAGTTTTAGGATGTATCAAACCAGTGGGAGAGAATCAAAGTTTAGGCAGCTTTTCCTTTATCAATTGCAGTCAAAATCAAGAAGGTTGAAGAAATATAGCAGGGCAAATTAGATTAGTTAATATGGAAAGATTGTAATAGTGGAGATTTTTCATTGTCCTCATCTCGAGAGATATGCGGAACTGAAGGGGTAAATTAGATCAGTGAAAATTTTATTTGGCATACCAACATCACCTCTAAAATCTCTGTATTTATGTGGAAATTGCTCAATAATTTATTGTCAATTGATGATAAATTAAGATCAATAGGCTTCAGAGGTCGATAAAAATTCCATTGCTGTTATGAACCCTCAGAAGAGACCATAAAACACATTTTTTGAATTAGGAGTTATTGCTTCTCTAGTGTGGGATAAAGTCTATCTGGCCTATGGGATAAAAAGAGTTGCAGGGGGTCTGAGAAACCAGTTATTTCAATGGTGGCTTTATGGTGTTAATGCGTACTCCAACATTAATCGAATCATGCAATATATCGTTTGTTGGTGCTTATGGATGCACAAAAATAAATGTAAATATGATGAAGTTACTTCTAATGTGTTTCCTGTTTTGTATCAGGTTTCTCATCTAAAGGATCTCTATTACAAAATCAAAAAATCTCTAAGAACCAATCATAAGTTGCAGATCAAGTGGATCGCTCTCCCAATTGGAATCTTGAAGCTCAATATAGATGGTAGATTTATTCGAAATCCAAGCAAAGGAAGAGGTGGATGTATTTTAAGAAATCAAAACGGGGGCTTGTTATGGGCTTTCTCTATTCCTCTAGGAGAAGTTTTAAACATGAAAGAATAAACTCAAGCTCTAAATTCCAATGTTTTAGTTGACATTCGTCAAGGAAAAGCCAATACTCCCTGGAAAATAAAATGGACAATTCATCTCATCCATCATCAATTAAAACAGTTGAAGTTTTATCTTAATCACATATATAGGGAAAGCAATCAAGTAACTAACTTTCTAGAAAAAATGGGAAGTAAAGAAATTAAGGAGATGTTCTAAAATCTTATTAAAGACTTTCCAAAGCAGCTGAGAGGTCTAATTCAAGTTGACAAATGGGGTCTGCCTCACTTCATCAATGAAAAAAAATAATTGGTCTCTTAGTTTTTCTTTAGGTTTCTTAAAGATTTCTCAAGTTAAAGCTTCATTATATATATCTTTTGTAAAGATCTTATCTTATAAAGATCTTCCATTATGTTGTACACTCCAACCAGGCACCCCGTGACTACGCGGTCGGTTCCTACGAGTTACATTGGTCCCGTGCGAGGTGATGGTGCCTCTAACGGGACAGTTTTGTTAGTACCTCTCACGGGACCGTACGGGGGCTGTTTCGATTTTTAAGCCTTATTTTCACGCCTAAGTCCTCATATTTTCAAATTATTGTCGTATTCTCAAACCGAGAGTCCGGTGATGGCGCGATCAGTTCCTACGTGTTACATTGGTCCCACGAGAGGTGTTGGTGCCTCTCATGGGACCGTATGGGGGCTATTTCAAGTTTTACCCTCTAACGCCTTGTTTTCTAGCATAAGTCCTCATATTTTCAAATTGTCATCATATTCTCAAACCGGGAGTCCCATTATCACGCGGTCAGTTCCTACATGTTATATTGGTCCTATGAGAAATGTTGGTTCCTCTCATGGGACCGTATGGGGCTGTTTCGAGTTTTCACCCTCTAATGCCTTATTTTAAAGCTTAAGTCCTCATATTTTCAAATTATCACCGTATTCTCAAATTGGGAGTCCCGTGATTGCTCGGTCAGTTCCTACATGTTACATTGATCCCATGATAGATGTTGATTCCTCTCATAGGACCGTATAGGGGTTGTTTCGAGTTTTCACCCCCTAACGCCTTGTTTTTAAGCTTAAGTCCTCATATTTTCAAATTATTGCCCTATTCTCAAACTGGGAGTCCCGTGACCGCTCGGTCAGTCTCTACATGTTACATTGGTCCCGTGAGAGGTGTTGGTGCCTCTCACGGCACCGTACGGGGGTTATTTAGTGTTTTTTCCCTCTAATGCCTTATTTTCAAGCTTAAGTCTAAATATTTTCAAATTATATTCATATTCTAAAACTGGGAGTCCCGTGATCACGCGTTCAGTTCCTGCGAGTTACATTGGTCCTGTGAGAGGTGTTGGTGCCTCTCACAAGACCGTACGGGGTTGTTTTTGTTTTCACCCTCTTACGGGTTTGTTTGTGGGATGTTTTGAGTTTCTCCCCTCTAACGCCATGTTTTTAAGATTATGTCTAGACATTAGCAAGTTATCGTCGTATTTTGAAACAGGGAGTCTAAAATATTTTCAACATATTATCCAACAATCAAACCAAAAATTATCTTGTATTCCTTCTAATTATTCCCTACTCCTTCTAACATACTATCTAGCAACAAGCCAACAACCAATAATTATCCAACAACCAAACCAAAAAAATCTAATAATTATCCCGTAATCCTTCTATCATTTAAAAGATTTAATAGATAATGTATATCAATTACGTAACTACTTTAGTTAAAGTAAAGAGTACCTGCTGTGTAATGAAGAACTGGTATGTAATGAAGAACTGGTATCTAATTGGTTAGATCTGTAATACGTAAACAATGCGTTATGAAGAACATGCATATAAAATTAAAGAAAGTACCTCACAAAACCACTGAAGAATTAGATCTGTTGCCTATAATATGTCGTAGATTTACATATGATGCAGATTTATTCCCCCATTTTAACACCGTAATTCGAACGAACATGAGAAACCTGCTGCCTATAATATGTAAAGAATAGTACACAAAGTCAAAGCAAAACAAAAATCTATAATATCAACCCGGTGCCTATAATATCAATGAAGTTGTGATTATTACGCTGCCATTTTAAGGTTTTAAAATACATATGCAATCAAGCTGATCACAAAAAATCTCAAACTAAAACAGAACTATATGAAATCAACAGAATTATGGCATACATGTCAAGTTAAAATATGAATGAATGGAATCAATTTGTATTTGTTCCATGTCAAGTTGTAGCATCCTAATATCTTGACGTAAACGTAAAAAAATGCACATTAATCGTAAGATACATGATATACTTTTTCATTGGCAAATCAAGAGCACACCCAACAAATTTAATAACATGTACATTTACCGACACTAGTATCAATTCAATAAATTCAACATAGTATCCAACAACCAAGCCAACAATATCTCTCTATAGTAATGTGCACACGTGTTTGCGACTCGTATGTCAAAATAATCATCTAATTATATTTTGTCAAAAAAAAAGGCAAGCATATTTTGTCAAAAAAATACATGCACATACAATCTAGGATTTATTGACATAATCTATACATACACACATACAATCTAGGGTTTACTTAAATCCTAATATTTTTTTGACATAAATCTATGCATATATATACAAAAAGGCGGATGTAATTTTTTTTACTTATTATAAATCCATTTAATTATATTTTGTCAAAAAAAAATATAATGTCTAGAGTTTTGAATAATTTTTTGTCAAAAAAAATATATTCATACAATCTAGGGTTTATTGACATAACCTATACATACACACATACAATCTAGGGTTTACTTAAACCCTAATATTTTTTTGACATAAATCTATACATACATACACATACAATTACACACATAAAAGAACAAAATAGAAATTAAAGTATCTGTATTTGTATCTCATAAACCAAAAATCAAAACAGATATGTATGATTGTATCTCATGAAACCAAAATAAAAAAAACCAATAACCCTCATTCAAATATGTTTATCCCATCAAACAAATCAAAATATAAATTAAAATAAGCTAATCTTGCCGGTGGCAACAGGGGTCGGCATCACAGAGAGAGAAAACCCACCAGTATTTGACGAGAGAGAGAAGCCATAACTTTGTCTTTGACGAGAGAGAGAGAGAGAGAGAGAAGAAGGTAAATTAAAATGAAAGGTGTCAAATGTTAAAGTGCCTCTTTTCTTTTTTTAAGGAATTACATGGTCACGGCCATCAATCGCGATCCACTTCGCAACACATAACCCCCTTGCTGCTGCTACATGAATGGCCAATGGTCACGACCGACAGCCGTGTCCCCCATGCGCGACCAATATCAGACTTTGAATTGAAGGATGGTCACGGCCCATAGCCGTGACCCCCATGCGCAACTAGTTTCAGACCATGAATTGAAGGATGGTCACGGCCCATTGCCGTGACCCCCACCAAGAAATGGTCACAGCCCACGGCCGTGGCCCTCAATCAGTGATGCGTGACCCTTTTTCATCAACCCTATTGCTTGAATGACGAATGGTCATGGCCCTAAGCCGTGACCCCCAATGTGTGTACTATCTTCTTTGTTATGCCATGGGTCACGGACTTGGGCCATGACCCCTCCACAACCAAGCTTGGAAGGAATTTTGGTGCGAGTTTGGCACCAAGATGGTCACGACCTGGTCACGGCCCAAGTCCGTGACCCTCAGTGGTCAGGTATTTGATCCGTGACCACTTCCAGAGCATCGATAATTTAGTGTGGTAATAAATACGGTCATGCCAAATATTGAGTGGGTTACGGCCCAAGTCCGCGACCCACTGGGCGTGACCATTCGTAGGATTTGGTGTAGTGATGGTCTCACACTCAGATTCTAAGTCTACCTCATAATTTTGATCATTAAAGACATATTCTACCTCAGATGTTCATCCTTCATCTATAGCAAGGATGACATCTACTTTTCTTTTGGGGGGATTGACTTGCTCAACGCCCTCACATTCAACCTCTTCTTGATCAGGATTGAAGAACCATTCCTCTCTCATCCTTTCATTCTCATCTATTTGTTCTTCATTAAGCGCCAACCCTTACAGCTCTTCACATATCTTCTTAGTACTATCCCATTCTATCAAGTCTCGAGCTGCTGCTTTATCATATGCTACCACTATATTGGTAGTACCATAGTGATGTGCTGGAAATGCGTTCTCATTGACATATATACGAGGTATTTGTAAAGTACCACTGGCCACCTTCTCGCCATTGATTCTCCCTAGGTAGTAACAGTCCTTGGTGGCATGTTACACTCTATGATGTAACTCGCAATATTTGGCATTAACCTTGTCTGCTGCTATTGTGACTTTTCTATTTGAATTAGGGGGATATGCTACCCATTCTTGCACCAAATTACGATAACAGTCCATTACCTATGCTATGCTTATAGTAGTGGCGGTGTGACATCATCTCTAAATTTTCCTCTTGTCAACTGGGTTGTTGCCTTTGAATCTGGTCCCCCCTCTTTACCTTTGAACCTCCATCTACATAATTAACTGCTTGCCTCCTTGAGACTTGAAATCTTTTGAAAGTCACAAGCACTTGCGTCCTCTAATTTGAGGGTCTAGGCTTGATTATCATGGCTATGTTACTGGAAGCCCGGGTGAAGTCTCTAAAAGTACGATCTCTGGTCTCATTGGCCAAATGGATATTATATTCTTCTAGGATCTCCTCGACACATATTTACAACAATATTACCTCCGCGACATCTTCATGGAAATCGAGTGCCCTCTCGAGAAAATGCTTAATATATTACATCAGCTCTTTACCCGGCCTCTGCACCTCCTGATCCAGGTGTCTCAATGTGAATTCATCCTCTGCTATAAAAAACTGTTAAAGGAACTTCCTGTGCATTTACTCCTATATGGGGATGCTTTTGGGCGCCAAGTGGGAGTACCATGTATAGGAATTCATCGTGAGAGGTTTATAAAAATCCTGTAACTTCAGATTCTTATCATTCTCATGCACTCTAAGGTACTCCACAAATATTTTCACTTGCTCCCTTGGGTTTTCTCCTTTACCGTTGAATTTGAAGAATTTTGGTGGAGCATACCCCTATGGGTATGTCTTCTCATTCACATTTTCTGGG
This sequence comes from Sambucus nigra, assembly GCA_949130495.1. NCBI lineage: Eukaryota > Viridiplantae > Streptophyta > Magnoliopsida > Dipsacales > Adoxaceae > Sambucus > Sambucus nigra. Next base: position 201,028,791 of record OX422217.1, read on the forward strand.
TAGGGATTTCGCAAATCCTCCCATAGGTTTCACTTTGAGAGTAGGAAAGTAGTTTCTTTACTTACTCTATGGTAACATCCTTGGAAGGAGACTCCTCCAAACTCACATTCTTTGCTACTGGTGAACTCAACGGTGGCTGCTTGCTCTGACACCACCTTTGGCGGTGGAGCCACCCCTACTATTGTTATTGTTGCAGCAGCTGCCCTTTCAGAGGTGGCCACTCGTGGTGTTACACATATTTGGCTCCAACTTTCCAAATCCACATTATTTTGTATTAGAAACTCAAAAAAAATTATCATTAAATACATACCTTCCATTGGAACAAGTGATATTATACCAGTCTGTCCTCTCTGAGGAGCAGGTGCTCTAGCTCTTATCACCACCACATATTCTTGTGTTATTTGTTCACTTTGAGAACAATTTCCATATAGAGTGTCTTCAAAAATCAGCTGCTTAGAAACATTAAAACCTTCTTTGTCCATAAAAGTGAGGATAGATCCCCAACGGAGTCACCAAATATAGGAGGTTAGTGTGACTGGGATCTGATAAAAAACTTTAATCGATGAGGTGTGACCAACACCAATGGACTTTGCCTCTAAGGTCGTCAACTATTTCAAGAGCAGCTCCTGGTAAAACCTTTGTTTTCTGGTAAAAATGGAGTCAAACTAGAAGCACTCCCTGGAAGAAGATGAACTTCACAAACAATAATAGTATCTTGGAGAAGATAATATCTTGAGAATGATGGCTGCCAAGGTGGGAGTGAGTAAAAAAAACTTAGCACTTAGAGATAGTGCAAGGAGAGAATACTAGGTGGTCTGGTGTGATTTGGACAAAGTAACGATTTAACTTGAGTTTCTGATCAATGATTTAACCTCACCAACGGTCCTAGGTCCTATTTATAGGTGAATACTAAGGATGGTTAGGGCCTTTTGGGTGCCAAAATCAAGAGAAAAACTTAGAGGGATAAGGTCTGTAATGTACATTTTGTCCATACTAGGTCTGCAGTTGCTTATCCCCTTTGATAGACGACACGTGGTGAAAACTAATGTTAAAAAGCAAATATGTCTCCTAATGGAAATAAAATATTTGATTTGGTAAATATCTTTTTAAATGATGACTTGTTGTACAAACTTTATAAACTTGAGATTGGCCTCGAGGACCACCCTCTCTAAAATCATTTTATAAAAAAATTATTTCTTGTGAGCAGCCTCTTGGCTACTCACTTTAGTTATGACTAAGTGTGAGATGTGTAAGGGCTTGAGTGACTCCTAGGGTCTCTCTACTTGTATTCTCTCTATCTTAAAGTTCTAAGTGGTTGGGCTTCCTCAATAAACCTTATCTCTTAGTCACCTAGCTAAAACTCCTAGGAGATCCCAACTACCTTTTTGAGCCATGCTTACTAAACTGGGCTAGCTGTAAAAGAAAGTAAATATTAGTACTTTGTTATTTTATGGGTAATAAATCTTGGGGAGGAGGCCATTGTAGGTGGACCTCATCGCTCTGTGTCATTTCTATGGTAGGTCATTTGGGGAAGAGAGGCCACTCTAGGTAGACCTCCTTGCCCTTCCTCAATTTATGTGATATATGAATTGGGTCAAAGGTGGTTGATCGTAATGATTCCCCTTGCCTTGGCCCTTTTCTGTAGCCTCAACTTATTTGGAGTGGATGCTCGTGGTAAGCCCTCTCAAACTTGCCTTTTTTTCTATAGTTTGAGTCTTGGGGCGAGGGGTTACTCGTGATGATTCGTCCTCATCCTTGCCTATTATCTGTGGCTTTAGTCTTGAGATGAGGAGTTGCACGTGATGAGCCATCCTCATCCAATTATCCTTCACCTTTGGTCTTAGCATCCTTTGGAAGGGGTTGCTTATGATGATCCCCCATCATTCTTTTCTTTTTTTCTATGGCTTTAATCTTTGGACGAGGGGTTGCTCGTGGTGAGTCCACTTATCCAATTGTCCCATTTATTCATGGGGCTCAATCTTAATAAACCCCCTCACTCTAAACTTTTATTAACAATTTAAGCAGAGGCAACCCCCTCCACGTGGTCCTGCTCTCCATGGGATTTCCTCACATGAATGGACACCCCTCTACAACTTGACTTAAATGTTTTTTATATACCTGGTAAAACTCCGTGAGACCATAAATCGAGAGAGCTTACCCAGAATAACCTTGAGTTCTATCTCACATTAAGCCTTTTCCGAAATAGCCCTCTTTCAAAGGTCGCATCTACTTTGCGTGATGTCACACGCCACCTACTTGTTTTCCAATCCAAACTTGAGTAAAACATGGAGGTTTGAGGGGCTGTTAGACAGTTTGGTGGATGACTAGTGACGTGACAGTTGCTAACACAGTTGGTAGAAAAAAAGTATCTATTGGCATTTAATGCATATGACATAGACCATGCTAACACGTTAATATATTTAATGTTAGTGACATAAAATATGAGGGGAATGTCTTTTACATTTACTGAGATGGATACACCTCGGGAAAGGTGGGTGGCTATTTAGAGATCCCAACCACTTGAGAGAGAGGGGATTGCTTTTGAGATCAGAGAGATATTTTATGAAAGACATGGCTACTGCAAACTAAAGCATTTAACCAGCCACCATTGAAGTTATTATAGATCTTTTACCACCAAGAACCAAACATTTATTGTTGTGATCCCTATTTGTGGGACCTTGGTGTTTGAGCTTCCTACTAAAGGTGTATCTAGGGTGCTTGATTATTTCTCCTATGACTCAGTTATCTCATAGGTTTATTTATTATTTATCTTGAGCTATACATGAGTGATTTTGTGACTTTAATCCAAAGTGTTTTTATTCCATATATATTGTGTTCATATTTTCATTGTTGATAAATCTTTGTTTAGTAATTTATCGCCATATTAATAGCGGTTATGCCTCCATTTATATTATAACACCCCAGCCTCAAGAGAAGCCCCTCTTACATTTAGCGACTCTGCTGAAGAGGTATTCTTCTAAAATTATGGCCCAAGATAATGTTAACCGTGTTCTCGACTTTGATGACATCCAACGGAGAGAGGAGCAAGTAATGAGGGAGCGTGAAACCTCCAGAGAAGGGGTACCTCGAGTGGAGGTCTCCCAGGGGAAAATAGACACAAAAGTCCTAACGGTCACACATGCTTCCACAAGCACCATAATGGGACCGATTCAGATGGCCCATTTAATAGGAAAGTTTATGGAGTTTTGCAAACACCTACGACAGCGATGGATTCTGGGGATGCGATGGCCCCAGCTCCTTTGTTACTCCTATGGTGGCCCTAGTGACCCCATCAGGCGCAGTCTCCCTGACCACTATTCCTACTACTGTACCAACTGTGGAAACACCAAACATGGCCAATTTTAAACATGTGTCTCCTCAACCAAGTTTTGTAACAGTGGAGAAAGTTCATTCACCTTTTTTGGAGGATGCAAATAAGGAGATCTTAAAGATGATGGCAACTTCCTCACAGACAACTAGCAAGGAAACTTTGGTATATGATGATTTTCGTACTCCTTACCTGGAGGAGTACAATGATGAGCCTTACCCCCAAGGACTATGTGCCTCCTATTTTTGAAAAATACACTGGAAAGGGGGGAAACCTAAAGGAGCACATGAAAAGGTTTATGGAGCACTTCGGGTCTCATTGCAATAATAAAGGTTACGTTTAAGTGAGTTTTCAAAATCCCTTAGCGATAAGGCATACACATGGTACTCACACTTATATCCTAAGAGTGTGACTACAAGGGGGGAAATGCATATAATCTTCATCCAAAGGTTCTTTCTGGCATAAGATGAGTTCACTCTAACCCAGTTGGCAAGGGAGAAGCAGCGACCAGAAAATGGCGTGGTGGCCTACACAAGAAGGTTTAAAGTAAGGTCTCTTAATGTAAGTGAGGAAGCCAAGGAGTCCAAACTGCTTTAGATTTACACTGAGGTCTTGCTCCTATATTACATTTGCCACTAGATAAATGAAACACGTAAGGGGAATTTAGTGGCATTTTTTAAATTGCTAGAAATATTTCATTGGTGGTGCACCCCAGACACATCGCATTATCGTTGATGTTCAGGCCAGAAGATACTATGAGAAGGGAGTCAAAGTTGGGAAGGAACATAAAAAGGACAATAAGAGGAAGTTTGGAAGAGACAAAGAAGATCAACCACCATTGCCTTGCACAATAGAAGAGGCTGTTAGTTGATAAACGTTATGCAGCATGGGGGAGGGGTAGTTTGCGCACCCAAAAATGCCCCCCGGAATGAGCTAGGACCAGAGGTTCGAGTGGATCCCAAATATTACCAATTGCATTGGCGTAAATGCCATCTAATAACTGAAGGTTTCACCTTGAGGAGGATTATCAACAAACACATATTGGTTGGGACATTACAAATCCTAGAAGGATATATCAACAACAAACCACTACAAGCCCATGGAGCAAACCTAGTAGTGACTTATGATGAGGATGATGATGGAGAAACGAGGGAGTTGGGGTGAGAAAGAGAAGAGTTTGAGGTAGCTCTTAAAGAATGTACCATTGGAATGGAAAATGTGGTGATTTATCATGATGAGGTAAGCTTCAGGGACATAGAGGAGGTTTATAATATGGGTGGACATGTGGTGGAACCTAACTTGGAGTACCAAGTTATGGTGAAATCCCCCAAATTTGTGTGGTTCTTTGATCAGGTGGGGATGCCTCTAGAGAGTAGGCTTGATATCACACAGAAAATACTCGATATTGCAAGGAAGAATGTAGTTCCCTTATTGAGGTGGAGGGGACTCATGGCCAGGTTGGTGAGAAAGTTCATTTTTGAGATAACTTTCTCGAACGTAGATAGAGTAGTGAGGTTCCCTCATGATAGGCTGTCATATGTCATAACGAGCGTGAATGGAGTAAGATTTGTAATAGCTTTGATGATGGAGTTGTCTCCATAAATATTATGCCTATCAGCTTCTTCTATGAATCTGATATTTCTTAGGCAAGGCAAATCCAAATGCCTTTGGTGATTTGTAGGCGTGACAATCAAAATTCCAAGTCTATTGGGTATGTGAATGTGGGGATTGTGATGGTAAATCTTACATAAAACATCAAGTAACATGTCATTGAAAGTGCTACTTCCTACCACATGTTGATAGGAAGGGTGTGGATGCACAGTCATGGCTTGGTTTCTTCAGCATACCATCAATGTGACAAGGAAAATGTGAAAGGGGCTGATATAGTCATTAGAGCAACCAAGAAGCCATTTACTCAAGAGGAGGCCCATTTGGTCGATGTTGCATTTTATATAGAACTGAGTGAGGATACACGAGTGTTAACATGACGTATAGAGGAGATTAGAGTCCCCCTCATCAAAGAAATAACGGGGCTCATGAACAATCAGGAAGAGGAAGGTGCATGTGGAAGTTAGATAGTGGGTGAAGTGAACAATGCTAGTCCAAAACCCCAAGGTATCTCTAGATAGCTGAGAGATAGGATGAGGAAAGGATTGATCCCATAGAGCATGAGGTCAAAGGCAGAGTGTGTTAAGAAGGTTTTTAGGAGGTCAGACTAGATAAATCTGGGAGGGAAAGGAAACGAAAGGCAGTTGCTTTGATCAATTTTTAATGTAAAAAGGTTCAGTTAGAAGATAGGATAATAGTCTACTTCATTTAAAGTGTGAGCGGGCATCTGAGAAAGAAAAATTGAAGGCTAACTTGGAGTATGAGTGTTTCTTAGTGGATAATCAAGGGCAATGTCTTGTCATTAATAACTCTAGTATTCATAAGTTTATGAAAAAAGTGGAAAGTGAGACAGAATGCATGATCGATAGCCCAAATCCACAAGTGCAAGAGTTATAATAGATTAGCCTAACTGAGGAGGGATGAGATCTAAGGCCCATCCTTATTTTGAACGATCTAGATGCAAAAAATATGAGAGAGTTGGTTCATCTCATTCGAGAGCAAAGATATCTTCACATGAAAGTATACCAAGATGGCTGGGCTATATGAAGAAGTGAGTTGCGACAAGTTGAAAGTTATGCCTTCAGCCATACTAGTGAAGCAACTGACCAGGACTTATAAGCCAGAACTGGACTTGAAAATTAAAGAAAAGATGCAATAACTGCTAATGATGGGGTTCATCAAGTCGATCCATCATCCCATTTGGCTTTCCAATATTGTTTTAGGGGAAGAAATACAAGAATCAAATACGCATATGTGTGGACTTCATAGATCTTAAGAATGCTTGCCCAACAGATGAGGTCCCTTTACCCTCCATTGATAGTTTGATAAAAGTAGAAGTTGGACATGAAATGGGATACAATCAAATCAATATAGATCCAAGTGATGTAGAGAAGACATCGTTTAGAACTCAATTAGGTAGCTTTATGTACAACATCATGCCCTTTATATTTAATATTACTAGAGCAACATATCAAAGAATAATGATGGACATTTTTCATGATCTCTTTCATGATATCTCGGAGTTCTATATGGATGATTTGGTCATCAAATCGAAGAATGAGATATCCCATCTGGCCTAAGGAAGGTTTTCAACAAGTACGTGAAATAAAAGTTGAGGATAAACCCACTGAAGTATGATTTTGGTGTGACAAGTTGGAAATTTTATGTTTTGTGGTGGATCTCCAAGGAGTGCATATGGACTAAGATAAGTGAAAGGTCATTCTAGGGATACCCTGTCCAAAGATTGCAAAAAAGCTCAACATTTTTCTCAAGAAAGTCTCCAATCTTAGAAGATTTATGCCAGCGTTGGCCAAAATCACTCACCCTTTAATGGACCTACTGCGTAAGAATATGAAGTTCAAATGGAAATAACTTCACCAGGAAGATTTCAACAGGCTTCAGAAGGTTTTCATTTCTCCATAAACCATGACTCATCCAAGAGATAGATTTCCTTTGTAGCTCTATCTCACTTCCACTATGGGTTAATAGGCGCCCTTCTAGAACTAGAGATCGATGGGAGAGAGAGACATATCTAATATCTGAGTAGGATCATCCATGGGCCAAAAGTTAGATACACCAACATTGAGAGGCATTGTCTAGTCTCAGTGTTTGTTGACCAAAAACTTAGATATTATATACTATGTTTCACCATTCGCATTGTGACGAAATATGATTCTATTAAGTTTTTATTGGTAAAAACTATTTTGATTGGGAGGGCAGTAAGGTGGTTCCTCATCCTCTTAGAATAAAATTTAAAGAGTGTAATTTCTTGGGAAATCAAGGGTCAAGCGTATGCAAACTTATTGGTAATCTTTGCATTAGGGGTATTTGAGCAACCACAAGAGAGTATCCCAGAGGATGACTTGCTGATTAACTTTCTGGATGCCAACATGGAAGAGTGAATAATGGAGTTTGATAGTTATTTGAAACAAAGGAATGGGGGAGTTAGAGTAATTTTTTTAAGAGTAAAGGAGGATATTTATCTATCTTTCAAGATGTTTTTCTCTTTCTCCAACAATGAGGCGGAGAATGAAGTATTGGTGTTGGGGATGCTGGCGGCCCTTCCAAAGGGCATTCGTTCACTTTTCATCGAGAAAGGCTCAAACTTGGCGATTAAATAAGTGAATGGGGAATATGCATTGAATTACCTCAGTTGGGCACCTTATAGAATAATTTTTCAGAGGTTGATGGCTCAGTTCTATCAAGTTAAAGTGAAGAGGAACACCAGAACAATGAATAGGCATGTCGATGCTTATACACCATTGCTGTGAAAAATATCTATGAATAGCGATACAACAACTGTGGTGATAAAATAGAGAACTACTCCTCAGTGGTACAATCAATCTTGCCAATGAAGGATGATTCGAAATGAAAAAGTGAGATCAGGAAGCAACTTGAGTTTGGGGAAGGAAAGATCGAACTGAGGGAGTTAGCATAGTATTTTACAAGTCAAGGGAGTTTGTACTTCAAAAATATTAGGGGATGGTTGTTAAGATGTGACGGCCCAGAGGAATCAAAGTGAAATTTGAAGAAGATATATGAAGAACACTGTGAGATAACTGAGATCCCTCTATACAGAGGATCCAAAGAGAGGGATACTATTGGCCAACAACAAGGCAAGATACGACAACAATGCAAATGGAATTAATTAAGTGTCAGCTCTTTTTTAGGAAGCTGAGTGAAACTTTATGGAAGCTCGAGCAGATTGGAAGTAGCCTTACATTAACTTCATCAGAGATGGAGTTGTTCCTTGAGAGAAGATTGATTTTATGAGGATTTGAAGGAGGGATCCACGATTTTATGTTCAAGAGAAGAAGATTTATCGTAGAGGATACTTCAACAAGCCTTTGAGATTCATCACAAGAGAAGAAGCATAAGAAATCTTAAAGAAAGCCCATGATCCAGATCATATTGGGGGAGCCAAGCTATGTGACCCTATTATTGGGGATGAGTTTGTTTGGAAGTGCAAAGCATGTTAGCTGCATGGAAATATGATATATGCCTTTTCGATAGATCTTCACTTAATAGCTACCCCTTATCCATTCCATACTTGAGTGTTAAATGTGGAAGGGGTAATACACCCATTTTTTAGGGGAAATATATGAATACTCGTAGCAACGGAGTGTTTTATAAAGTGGGCAGAGGCAATACCATTGAAGAGAGCAACAACAAGGGTAGTGGAAAATTTCATTAGAGAGTATGTAATTTGTCATTTTGGGATCCCCATGGTAGTTTTATCTAATAATGGAAACCCCATTCATCAACAAGGAGGTGACTTTGCTCATATACAAGTACTAAATCATACACCATACCTTAACGATAGCTTACCCTAAATACAATGGTCAAGAAGAAGAAACAAACAAAACCTTGGTCAATATTTTATCCAAGATGATGGAAGACTTCTCGGGGGTGTGGGATTACAAGATTCCAGTAGCGTTATGGGCATATCAAATGACCAAAAATAAACCAACAGGCTATACATCTTTCTCACTTATTTATAGAGATGAAGCCATATTATAGGTGGAACTAGAAGTCTTCTTTGTCAATTATGCCTTGCGAAGAAGCATTCTCCCCTAGACCAGACATGTTCAATTGGAAGCGTTGGATGAATAAAGAGAAAATACGATGCAGTACCTCCAAACGTACACAGAGAAATTATACAGGTCTTGTGATAACTTGGTAAGACTAAGGAAGTCTATGAAAGGAGACTCGGTATAAAGCACATCAGAGGACTTTAATTGCCCAAGTTTGGTGCCAACTGGGAGGGACCATTCATAGTGAATGAGGCACATGATTCAAGTTATTACTTAATCTCAAAGATGGTAAAAGATAAAACTTTCAAAGTCAATAACAAATGGCTGATGGTTTATCATGTTTAAATATTTGCTAGCTTGACTCACTGCAAGAATTATGGCTTTTAGCAAGGAAAAAATTGTTACAAAAGGTGTTTTCGTTGTAAAACACCTTTTGCAACGTTTTTTTTTCCTTGCAGTGTTCCTCGCATTAGCCAACATGCTATAGATCTTTTGAAAGGAAATTTTGTCATTCTCGCTAAAAATATTTTGTAATAAAAATTTTCGTTGGGGAAAACAAGATGTTTCGTTGCAAAAACATTATCATACCTTGACCAAAAAGCTTTTGCAATGAAGATTTCGTTGCAAAAAATACTAATAAATCCTCGCAAAAGATATTTTGAGATAATTAAAATTCCTTGCTAAATGTTAATTTTACATTGCTATAAATCTTTTGTAACACCCTTTTTCGTTGCAAAAAAGTTCTCGAATTTGGACTAAAAATTTTACAATGAAGATTTCATTGCAAAAAATACTAATAAAGCCTCGCAAAAGATATTCTGAGAGAATTAAAATCCTTGCTAAATGTTAATTTTACATTGCTAAAAATCTTTTGTAACACTATTTTTCGTTGCAAAAAAGTTCTCGAGTTTTGACTAAAAACGTTTAAAATGAATATTTCATTGCAAAAGATACTAACAAATCCTTGTAAAAGATATATTGAGAGAATTAAAATTCCTTGCTAAATGTTAATTTTACATTGGTAAAAGTCTTTTGTAACACTCTTTTTCGTTGCAATAAAGTTCTCGGATTTTGACTAAAAACCCTTTAAAATGAATATCCCGTTGCAAAAGATACTAACAAATCCTTGCAAAAGATATTTTAAGTGAATTACAATTCCTTGCCAAATGTTAATTTTATATTGCTAAAAGTCTTTTGTACCAGTCTTTTTAGTTGCAGAATAGTTCTCGTATTTCGACTAAAAATATTTTACAATGAATATTTCGTTGCAAAATATACTAATAAATCCTCGCAAAACATATTAACGGAATTAAAATTCCTTGCCAAATGTCAATTCTTCGTTGCTAATAGTCTTTTGTAACACTCTTTTTCGTTGCAACATTTATTTCGTTGCAGAATTATATTAAATATTGAAATAAATAAAAAGAAAATTAAGTAAACACACATAATTAAAAGATGTTATATTATATTCAAAACATAAATATACTACTGTTCATGTCGCAATGACGCTCAAAAGTAAATAATACTTCATAACTAAGATATAAGTTTAAACTAGTTTTCTCATCACAAACAAAATGATAAAATCAACAGTTGCCATCATGCAACTTGATTCGAAGGGACAGACGATCCTTTAGGAACATCTTCCTCGGGAGAAATGTTTTTATCTAGCAGTAATGTGGCCTTCATTGTAGCCATCGTTGACACAAGACCTTGGACTAGTTTTTTCAAATCTACGATCTCTGTTTGTAACTTTTTGTTCTCCAAATCAAAATTCTGCCTGCATAGTGATTTCAAAGGTCGAGTACCAAGCCCATTTACATATCCTGACCTCTTTCCAAGGACTTTTTGACAGATTGATGCTCCATCAGAATCTTCCAAGATTTTTTGCAATTCAATCATCTCTTTCTAAAAAAAAAAAGAAAATAATATGTTACACTATTGGTTTGACTATTTTTTAAACTTTAAAAAACAAAATCGATAGAGATTCCTTTGTTTATTTAAGAAATCCAATATATTGTGACACACAAATCACTAATCGAACAACTATAGATACAAGTAAATCATCAATGCGTCCCTTCCATCGATTTCACTTTATTTTTTAAAAAATGGGCATAATTTCCTTTATTTATTCATGAAATTCAACCTTTTGTGACACAAATCAATAATAAAAAAATCAATCCAGCTCGCACGTCTTGAGAATAATGCTTTATGTCTAAGCATGTAAAATTATTTTCTTTTATATACTTACATAGTCATACTCTTCTTCTTCACTAATCCACCTGTTGTCCTTCGTCCAATGAGTATCACAAAATACTTCAATTTGTCCTTTCGGCATCTCATATGTATTACCTTCCTATTAACCTACGAAAATAAAATGCATAAGTACATGTATCCACATAAATTAAAATTTAACAACTTTTAAGTGCTCAAAAAATTACCCTGCCTTCATACAAGTATTGGACAACAGACTTTGTCCCACCGCGATAAATACTTGGCATTTGAATGACTAGTAGAGCAAGCATCAGATTTACGCTACAAAAAGGTGATATACTTCAAGTTAATTTACTAAAACTTAAGAAAACACACAATTTTAACATAAAACATACATCTAAAACTATTACCTTATGTTCCTCTGTACTAAAAAATGAGCAAAGAAATTTCCAATATTTGTCCTTTTCCACATCACTATGTTTGTTCTTATTCGCCTCCTCAATATTCAAAAATTCAGAAAAATGTTTTTTCAATGTGTTACGGAATCCACTATAACGTGTGGACATTGATGTATGCAAATAGCTCACAACTGCCGAATTTGTGATGTCTAACTCAAATTTTGATTGCACAAATTTTAACGAGTTTAGAATATAAAATCATAGCTTTTTAGGGGAGTAGAACACAAAAATTAAATATACCAAACCTCGATCAATCATTGATGTCATCTCCTTCTCTTCAATATTTCCCCATTTTTCCACCTTTTAACGGGGCAAAATTCCGTATGACAAAGCCAATTTCATTAGCCAAAGAGGTAGTGGTATGTCCAATCGGTTTATTATGCATTGAATCCCATTGAACTGGAATTTTAGAACCCCCAAAACTTTTAATAAGAACATCATTTGTTATCCCACATGTCGCGCCACAAACTTTTTTCTTAAAAGCGGATCCAGATTCTGAAAAACACCACAGATTATAGTTCATTTTTTATCCACCAATGTGCTAAAGTAGTGTCTGACTTCATAACAATATGCTCAAAATTTATATAGGTTGAGTGATTATTGATCAACTAATAGGTTAAATTAGGCGTAACTATCCCAAATAAATTGAATTATGATATTAAAGTCGAACGTAGCATAAACATTAAAGTTGAAATGCATGGTAATCAAGATACTCTATTTTTTAGAACTAAAACACTACTATATTTAACATAGAAGTGTTGGAAAAAAGAAATAGGGCAAGGGTTTGTCAATGACCTTACACTTTCTTTTTTTCTGTATTCAAATCGCATCAAAAATATCTCTAAAGTAGTCCATCACTAATATATTCAAAAGATAAATATTAATGAATATAGAAAAGTATATATTTGAATTCTACTATTCTGTTTTGCACCAGAATAGTGATTGTTTATCATTGATTGTATTGAAAAAATTCAAAATTTTGTGAATATACCTTGTGCCTTATTTGGGGGCTCATACTGACAAAGAGATCATTAGCTTAGCAAGACTTGCTATCAAAGATTACAACCATAATAATGTATGTAGTCATTTTTTAAAGAAATAATTTGAAGTGGAGACTTGCTATCTATATCAAAGATTACTACCAAAATAAATGGAGGGGCCATGACACTCACAATTCAGCTGACAACAAGTCAAGGTCTACAGACAAAATCGAATGTTGAATGTTTTAAATGCTATAGGTATGTCCGTTATAGTTCTGACTGTCGAACAAATTTAAATAGAGAACGAGGTGAAAAATATAATTTTGCGTAGAAAGATGATGAAATTAAACTCTTAACTGTAAGGACATATTTCCATAGGTCCGTTATCAATTTATTATCTCATATACCGCTACACCGTCGAAGAGAATTCAAGAGACATCTACATCAAAGACGCATCCGAATTACTCAAGTTATTCATCATTCAACACTCCGCGAAGTTAACTTTGGTAAGGTTATGTTTTAAATACCTTAACTTTTCACTTAGAGCTTTTGGGATATTTTTTACAAAATATTTTTCTAAAGATTTTGTTCTCGGACACCTTTTCGTAGAAAAATCATAACTAATTCATAAAAAATCAGAATGATACAAAACTGGCGGCCACGCGTTTGTATCGAAATTTTCTAAAGGCCAACGTGGAATCTCGCTTAATAGGTCATTCGAACGACCAACAATTGTCGTTCAAACGAGATTGCATGTCATTAGATGTCGTTCGAATGAGCATGAATTTCGAGGCGGTGCATTTTTATATAAATACTCATTAAATGAGTCCGTTTTTATTAAGAAGTCACATCGTTTTGATGAACAGAAAAACTACAAAAGCAGAATCCTATTTGGCTTCTTCCTTTAGGGTTTTAATCCCTTTTTATTTTCAATTCATAAAACTCCCATATGCTTTAGTGAATTGTTTTGGTGTTGAAGAACACATCTTGCTACTGTTTATCTTTGTGGGGAGAACTCTACAATCGGACAGTTGCGTGCTATTGTGGAGGGAGTCCTTATAAAGTTTACATCTTGTGGAGAAGTCGTTTCTCTTCTTCAATGCTGCCCTCCTGGAAAGGGAAATTTACAGCCGAGACATCGAAACCGACACCTACGGGTATATCGTATGTCACCCTATTTCATTGTAATCTGTATAAGCAATTTTCATACAAATTATAGTGAAATAAAAGGTTTTGCCCCTTCGGGGATTTTTCCTTAAGCTTGTGTCGCATGCTTTATTTATTTTATGGTTTGACACACGCACACACGCAGTTGAATGATTTGGGGCTGATTTATTTTGGTTTAAAAATAGACACTAATTAGATAAGTGTGCCAACAAAGAAAGTTGCGAATTTAATCAATTATCAAACCGTTACGACTTTTACAAATTGGTGTCAGAGCGGGTTATGCTAATTTATCACGTGATCCTGATTTTTCAAGGATTTACTTTCTAATACAATTTGTCTACTCACGTTCACAAATTGGTATTAGAGCAGGTTGAACTAATTTATTGCGTATTCCTATTTTCCGCAAAATTTGTGTGATATTGATTTTTTTTTTTAAATCAGTTTTGTGAAAAATCGCAATTTTCCAATGGAACGTTCATTTAATAAGGTGCCTATTTTTTATGGGAATAATTATGCCTATTGGAAAGCTCGCATGAAATCTAGTTTAAAAGCTATTTACGAGCGTGTTCGGTTGCTTTGTGTTCGTTTGCTTGCACATGATTCTTCTCTTGCCATATCATATAGATGATTGTGTTTGCATATTTGTCACACGCTAGTTATGCTTTTTGATATATTTTTGCTATCGTTGTGACATATACTTTTTGTATAGATTTTTATTTTTGAAAAATTTTGAAAAATACAAAAAGATTTTATTTTCATAAATTTTTTAGAAAAATCCAAAAAGATTTTTGTATTTTGTTTGCACCGTTTATGGATAAAGACTTAGGATGACCGAGTCACAACATCATTCCATTTTTTTCATGTGACTATTTGATAGTGTTTTGAGACAATAGATCAATTCATCCTTGTGCTTTATAATCTTTGGAGTCATTAAGATGTAATTAAGTGTTACGTCCTACATGTTAGACTCATGTTTCCTTTAATGCACACATGCACGGATTTGTTTGATTATATTGCTTGTCTTATCACATGTTGGTTGGGTGTTTTCACTTCAATCCTGTCCTTAAAACGAACGAAGCGCGATAAATTTTGATAAGGAAATTGTGCATATAAAAACCGTTTTGTGAGTTTGTGTGCTTTGTTTGAAAAACGGGGAGGGGCTGCGAAAGGTAATTATCAATCCTTTGCGCAAAAGCCACCGTTAAATTGGACCTAAAAAATGGAGGAGTTTTATTATCCGGGGTCCATAGAGGTTTAAAAGAGCCCAAAAAATTTAAAGGCAATAAAAAGAAATTCATGCCAATTATGGGCCATTTAGGTTTTTGCACCAATTCTCCAAAGTTTGAGAATTTAGTTTATTCACCTCTAAAAGAAAATATATATGAGGGAGTTTTTGTTGGAGAATTAAAACGGGTTTGCACGTCCTTGAAATTCTTGAAAATGCGCTAAAAAAAGTTTTTAACGTTATTGGTGTGGAAATCATTTGACTTGGATTTTTTGATTTGCATAAGACGATGTCATCTAAATTCAACAAATTTTTACACCTAAGGATACTTTTGATGCTCATTTGTTAGGGGTACACATATGCACCGTGCACATATGATTGATTGAGTTGATTTTCCTATCGAATGTGTTCACACCCATTCAATTCATTTCCACGACTTGGTTGTTTGAATTTAAATCCATGGTGTGATTTTTTTAGTATCCTATTTTTGTATAAAAAGATTGAAAAATCCAAAAATAGTTTGTGAAATTTTTGGTGACACACCTTTGCACGCGCGTAGCTTGATCTTTGTTTGCTATGCATTTTTATCGTGACACTCCATGTTTTGATTGTTTCTTCTTATCTGTCTATTTGGGGACATCTTAAAAAGGGGGAGAAAGAATTATCATGTTATGGGGGAGTTTTTGCATTATGGGGGAGATTTTATTATTAATGCTTTATTCTTATATCATTTCAAACTTGATGCGTGACGAAGGGTTTTGCTTTATCTCATGTGTGTAGGTACAAAATTAAAGATTGATATGTTGCACACCCTAATGAGAAAACCTTTGAGATTTGACGAAGATGATTGAAGAACAGTTTTGAAGTCTTGAAAATTTATTCTTGGGAGGGTAGATTTGTATAGGCAATTTGGTATTTGATAATTCGGATTTTTTATGTTTGTACCGGCATAGACATAGGGGGAGATTTGTAAGGACATATTTTCATAGGTCCGTTATCAATTTATTATGTCATATACCGCTACACCGTCGAAGAGCATTCAAGAGATACTACATCAAAGACAGATCCGAATTACTCAAGTTCTTCATCATTCAAGACTCCACAAAGTTAACTTCGGTAAGGTTATGTTTTAAATACCTTAACTTTTCACTTAGAGCTTTTGGGATATTTTTTACAAAATATTTTTCTAAAGATTTTGTTCTCGGACACCTTTTCATAGAAAAATCATAACTAATTCATAAAAAATCATAATGATACGAAACTGGCAGCCACGCGTTCGTATTGAAATTTTCTACATGCACACATGGAATCTTGACTGATAGTTTGTTCGAACGACCTCCAATTGTCGTTCAAACGATATTGCATGTTATTAGATGTCGTTCGAACGAGTTCGAATTTTGAGGCGGTGGGTTTTTATATAAATACTCTTTAAATGAGTCCGCTTTCATTAAGAAGTCACAGTGTTTTGACGAACAGAAAAATTGCAAAAGCAGAATTCTTTTTGGCTTCTTCCTTTAGTGTTTTAATCCCTTTTTGTTTTCAATTCACAAAACTCCCATATGCTTTAGTGAATTGTTTTGGTGTTGAAGAATACATCTTGCTATTGTTTATCTTTCTGGGGAGAACTCTACAATCAGATATTTGCGTGCTATTGTGGAGGGAGTCCTTATAAAGTTCACATCTTGTGGAGAAGCCGTTTCTCTTCTTCACTGCTGCCCTCCTGGAAAGGGAAAGTTACAGCCGAGACATCGAAACCGACACCTGCGGGTATTCGATTGTCACCCTATTTCATTATAACCTGTGTAAGCCATTTTCTTACTAATTATAGTGAAATAAAAGGTTTTGCCCCTTTGGGGATTTTTCCTTAAGCTTGTGTCGCATGCTTTATTTATTTTATGGTTTGACACACGCACACACGTAGTTGAATGATTTGGGGCTGATTTATTTTGGTTTAAAAATAGAAACTAATTAAATAAGTGTGCCAACGTAGAAAGTTGCGAATTTAATCAATTATAACACCGTTACGACTTTTAAAAATTGGTATCAGAGCGGGTTACGCTAATTTATCGCGTGATCCTGATTTTTCAAGGATTTACTTTCTGATACAATTTGTCTACTCACGTTCATAAATTGGTATCAGAGCAGGTTGCGCTAATTTATTGTGTATTCCTATTTTTCGCAAAATTTGTGTGATATTGATTTTTTTGGAAAAATCTGTTTTGTGAAAAATCGCAATTTTCCAATGGAACGTTCATTTAATAAGGTGCCTATTTTTTATAGAAATAATTATGACTATTGGAAAGCTCGCATGAAATCAAGTTTAAAAGATATTTACGAGCGTGTTTGGTTGTTTTGTGTTCGTTTGCTTGCACATGATTCTTCGCTTGCCATATCATATAGATGATTGTGTTTGCATGTTTGTCATACGCTAGTTATGCTTTTTGATATATTTTTGCTAGCGTTGTGACATATACTTTTTGTATAGATTTTTATTTTTGAAAAATTTTGAAAAATACAAAAAGATTTTATTTTCATAAATTTTTTAGAAAAATCCAAAAAGATTTTTGTATTTTGTTTGCACCGTTTATGGGACTTAGGATGACCGAGTGACAACATCATTCCATTTTTTTCATGTGACTATTTGATAGTGTTTTGAGGAATTACATCAATTCATCCTTGTGCTTTATAATGTTTGGAGTCATTAAGATGTAATTAAGTGTTACTTCCTACATGTTTGACTCATGTTTCCTTTAATGCACACATGCACGGATTTGTTTGATTATTGTGCTTGTCTTATCACATGTTGGTTTGGTGTTTTCACTTCAATCCTGTCCTTAAAACGAACCAAGCGCGATAAATTTTGATAAGGAAATTGCGCATATAAAAACCATTTTGTGAGGTTGTGTGCTTTGTTTGAAAAATGGGGAGGGCCAGCGAAAGGTAATTATCAATCCTTTGCGCAAAAGCCACCTTTAAATTGGACCTAAAAAATGGAGGAATTTTATTATCCGGGGTCCAAAGAGGTTTAAAAGAGCCCAAAAAAATTTAAAGGCAATAAAAAGAAATTCATGCCAATTATGGGCCATTTAGGTTTTTTCACTAATTCTCCAAAGTTTGAGAATTAGTTTATTCACCTCTAAAAGAAAATATATATGAGGGAGTTTGGTTGGAGAATTAAAACGGGTTTGCACGTCCTTGAAATTCTTGAAAATGCGCTAAAAAAAAGTTTTGGACGTTATTGGTGTGGAAATCATTTGACTTTGATTTGTTGATTTGCATAAGATGATGTCATCTAAATTCAACAAATTTTTACACCTAAGGATACTTTTGATGCTCATTCGTTAGGGGTACACATATGCATCGTGCACATATGATTGTTTGAGTTGATTTTCCTATCGAATGTGTTCACACCCATTCATTTCGTTTCCATGAATTGGTTGTTTGAATATAAATCCATGGTGTGATTTTTTTGTATCCTATTATTCATATAAAAAAATTGAAAAATCCAAAAAATGGTTTGTGAAATTTTTGGGGACACACCTTTGCATGTGCGTAGCTTGATCTTTGTTTGCTATGCATTTTTATCGTGACACTCCATGTTTTGATTGTTTCTTCTTATCTGTCTATTTGGGGATATCATAAAAAGGGGGAGAAAGAATTATCATGTTCTGGGGGAGTATTTGCATTATGGGGGAGATTTTATTATTAATGCTTTATTCGTATATCATTTCAAACTCGATGCGTGACGAAGGGTTTTGCTTTAACTCGTGTGTGTAGGTACAAAATTGAAGATTGATATGTTGCACACCCTGATGATAAAAGCTTTGAGATTTGACGAAGATGATTGAAGAACGGTTTTGAAGTCTTGCAAATTTATTCTTGGGAGGGTAGATTTGTATAGGCAATTTGGTATTTGATAATTCGGATTTTTTATGTTTGTACCGGCATAGACATAGGGGGAGATTTGTAAGGACATATTTTCATAGGTCCATTATCAATTTATTATGTCATATACCGCTACACCGTCGAAGAGCATTCAAGAGATACTACATCAAAGACGGATCCGAATTACTCAAGTTCTTCATCATTCAAGACTCCGCGAAGTTAACTTTGGTAAGGTTATGTTTTAAATACCTTAACTTTTCACTTAGAGCTTTTGGGATATTTTTTACAAAATATTTTTCTAAAGATTTTGTTCTCGGACACCTTTTCGTAGAAAAATCATAACTAATTCATAACAAATCGGAATGATACGAAACTGGCAACCACGCGTTCGTATCGAAATTTTCTACAGTCTCGCATGGAATCTCGCTTGATAGGTCGTTCGAACGACCTGCAATTGTCGTTCAAACGACATTGCATGTCATTAGATGTCGTTCGAACGAGTTCGAATTTCGAGGCGGTGCGTTTTTATATAAATACTCATTAAATGAGTCCGTTTTCATTAAGAAGTCACAACATTTTGACGAACAGAAAAATCGCAAAAGTATAATCCTTTTTGGCTTCTTCCTTTAGGGTTTTAATCCCTTTTTGTTTTCAATTCACAAAACTCCCATATGCTTTAGTGAATTGTTTTGGTGTTGAAGAACACATCTTGCTACTGTTTATCTTTGTGGGGAGAACTCTACAATCGGACAGTTGCGTGCTATTGTGGAGGGAGTCCTTATAAAGTTCACATCTTGTGGAGAAGTCGTTTCTCTTCTTCACTGCTGCCCTCCTGGAAAGGGAAAGTTTCAGCCGAGACATCGAAACCGACACCTGCGGGTATTTCATATGTCACCCTATTTCATTGTAATCTGTGTAAGCTATTTTCTTACAAATTATAGTGAAATAAAACGTTTTACCCCTTCGGGGATTTTTCCTTAAGCTTGTGTCTCATGCTTTATTTATTTTATGGTTTGACACACGCACACACGCAGTTGAATGATTTGGGGCTGATTTATTTTTGTTTAGAAATAGACACTAATTAAACAAGTGTGCCATCGTAGAAAGTTGCGAATTTAATCAATTATCACACCGTTATGACTTTTACAAATTGGTATCAGAGCGGGTTGCGCTAATTTATCGCGTGATCCTGATTTTTCAAGGATTTACTTTCTGATACAATTTGTCTACTCACGTTCACAAATTAGTATCAGAGAAGGTTGCGCTAATTTATTGCGTATTACTATTTTCCGCAAATTGTGTGATATTAATTTTTTTTAAATCAGTTTTGTGAAAAATCACAATTTTCCAATGGAACGTTCATTTAATAAGGTTCCTATTTTTTATGGGAACAATTATGCCTATTGGAAAGCTCGCATGAAATCTAGCTTAAAAGCTATTTACGAGCGTGTTCGGTTGCTTTGTGTTCGTTTGCTTGCACATGATTCTTCTCTTTCCATATCATATAGATGATTGTGTTTGCATGTTTGT
Source organism: Sambucus nigra (assembly GCA_949130495.1). Lineage (NCBI taxonomy): Eukaryota > Viridiplantae > Streptophyta > Magnoliopsida > Dipsacales > Adoxaceae > Sambucus > Sambucus nigra. The sequence continues at coordinate 201,049,217 of OX422217.1, forward strand.
CATACGCTAGTTATGCTTTTTGATATATTTTTGCTAGCGTAGTGACATATACTTTTCGTATAGATTTTTATTTTTGAAAATTTTTGAAGAATACAAAAACATTTTATTTTCATAAAATTTTTAGAAAAATCCAAAAAGATTTTTTGTATTTTGTTTGCACCATTTATGGATAAAGACTTAGGATGACCGAGTGACAACATCATTCCATTTTTTTCATGTGACTATTTGATAGTGTTTTGAGACAATACATCAATTCATCCTTGTGCTTTATAATGTTTGGAGTCATTAAGATGTAATTAAGTGTTACTTCCTACATGGTTGACTCATGTTTCCTTTAATGCACACATGCACGGATTTGTTTGATTATTGTGCTTGTCTTATCACATGTTGGTTTGGTGTTTTCACTTCAATCCTGTCCTTAAACAAAACCAAGCGCGATAAATTTTGATAAGGAAATTGTGCATATAAAAACCGTTTAGTGAGTTTGTGTGCTTTGTTTGAAAAGCAGGGAGGGGCAGCGAAAGGTAATTATCAATCCTTTGCGCAAAATCCACCGTTAAATTGGACCTAAAAAATGGAGGAATTTTATTATTTGGGGTCCAAAGAGGTTTAAAAAAGCCCAAAAAAATTTGAAGGCAATAAAAAGAAATTCATGCCAATTATGGGCCATTTAGGTTTTTGCACCAATTCTCCAAAGTTTGAGAATTTAGTTTATTCACCTCTAAAAGAAAAATATATGAGGGAGTTTGGTTGGAGAATTAAAACGGGTTTGCACGTCCTTGAAATTCTTGAAAATGTGCTAAAAAAAGTTTTGGACGTTATTGGTGTGGAAATCATTTGACTTTGATTTGTTGATTTGCATAAGATGATGTCATCTAAATTCAACAAATTTTTACACCTAAGGATACTTTTGATGCTCATTCGTTAGGGGTACACATATGCATCGTGCACATATGATTGTTTGAGTTGATTTTCCAATCGAATGTGTTCACACCCATTCATTTCATTTCTATGACTTGGTTGTTTGAATATAAATCCATGGTGTGATTTTTTTGTATCCTATTATTTATATAAAAAAATTTAAAACTCCAAAAAATAGTTTGTGAAATTTTTGGGGACACACCTTTGCATGCGCGTAGCTTGATCTTTGTTTGCTATGCATTTTTATCGTGACACTCCATGTTTTGATTGTTTCTTCTTATCTGTCTATTTGGGGACATCATAAAAAGGGGGAGAAAGAATTATCATGTTATGGGGGAGTTTTTGCATTATGGGGGAGATTTTATTATTAATGCTTTATTCTTATATCATTTCAAACTCGATGCGTGACGAAGGGTTTTGCTTTATCTCATGTGTGTAGGTACAAAATTGAAGATTGATATGTTGCACACCCTGATGAGAAAAGCTTTGAGATTTGACGAAGATGATTGAAGTACAGTTTTGAAGTCTTGAAAATTTATTCTTGGGAGGGTAGATTTGTGTAGGCAATTTGGTATTTGATAATTCGGATTTTTTATGTTTGTACCGGCATAGACATAGGGGGAGATTTGTAAGGACATATTTTCATAGGTCCGTTATCAATTTATTATGTCATATACCGCTACACCGTCGAAGAGCATTCAAGAGATACTACATCAAAGACGGATCCGAATTACTCAAGTTCTTCATCATTCAAGACTCCACGAAGTTAACTTCGGTAAGGTTATGTTTTAAATACCTTAACTTTTCTCTTAGAGCTTTTGGAATATTTTTTACAAAATATTTTTCTAAAGATTTTGTTCTCGGACACATTTTCATAGAAAAATCATAACTAATTCATAAAAAATCATAATGATACGAAACTGGCAGCCACGCGTTCATATTGAAATTTTCTACAGGCACACGTGGAATCTTGACTGGTAGGTTGTTCGAACGACCTCCAATTGTCGTTCAAACGATATTGCATGTTATTAGATGTCGTTCGAACGAGTTCGAATTTTGAGGCGGTGGGTTTTTATATAAATACTCTTTAAATGAGTCCGTTTTCATTAAGAAGTCACAGTGTTTTGACGAACAGAAAAATTGCAAAAGTATAATACTTTTTGGCTTCTTCCTTTAGGGTTTTAATCCCTTTTTGTTTTCAATTCACAAAACTCCCATATGCTTTAGTGAATTGTTTTGGTGTTGAAGAATACATCTTGCTATTGTTTATCTTTCTGGGGAGAACTCTACAATCGGATATTTGCATGCTATTGTGGAGGGAGTCCTTATAAAGTTCACATCTTGTGGAGAAGCTGTTTCTCTTCTTCACTGCTGCCCTCCTGGAAAGGGAAAGTTTCAGCCGAGACATCGAAACCGACACCTTCGGGTATTTCGTATGTCACCCTATTTCATTGTAATCTGTGTAAGCTATTTTCTTACAAATTATAGTGAAATAGAAGGTTTTACCACTTCGGGGATTTTTTCTTAAGCTTGTGTCGCATGCTTTATTTATTTTATGATTTGACGCACGCACACACGCAGTTGAATGATTTGGGGCTGATTTAGTTTGGTTTAAAAATAGACACTAATTAAATAAGTGTGCCAACGTAGAAAGTTGCGAATTTAATCAATTATCACACCGTTACGACTTTTACAAATTGGTATCAGAGCGGGTTACGCTAATTTATCGCGTGATCCTGATTTTTCAAGGATTTACTTTCTGATACAATTTGTCTACTCACGTTCACAAATTAGTATCAGAGAAGGTTGCGCTAATTTATTGCGTATTTCTATTTTCCGCAAAATTTGTGTGATATTGATTTTTTTTTAAATCATATTTGTGAAAAATCGCAATTTTCCAATGGAACGTTCATTTAATAAGGTGCCTATTTTTTATGGGAACAATTATGCCTATTGGAAAGCTCGCATGAAATCTAGCTTAAAAGCTATTTACGAGCGTGTTCGGTTGCTTTTTGTTCGTTTGCTTGCACATGATTCTTCTCTTTCCATATCATATAGATGATTGTGTTTGCATGTTTGTCATACGCTAGTTATGCTTTTTGATATATTTTTGCTAGCGTTGTGACATATACTTTTCGTATAGATTTTTATTTTTGAAAAAATTTGAAGAATACAAAAACATTTTATTTTCATAAAATTTTTAGAAAAATCCAAAAAGATTTTTGTATTTTGTTTGCACCATTTATGGATAAAGACTTAGGATGACCGAGTGACAACATCATTCCATTTTTTTCATGTGACTATTTGATAGTGTTTTGAGGAATTACATCAATTCATCCTTGTGCTTTATAATGTTTGGAGTCATTAAGATGTAATTAAGTGTTACTTCCTACATGGTTGACTCATGTTTCCTTTAATGCACACATGCACGGATTTGTTTGATTATTGTGCTTGTCTTATCACATGTTGGTTGGGTGTTTTCACTTCAATCCTGTCCTTAAACAAAACCAAGCGCGATAAATTTTGATAAGGAAATTGCGCATATAAAAACCATTTTGTGAGGTTGTGTGCTTTGTTTGAAAAATGGGGAGGGGTAGCGAAAGGTAATTATCAATCCTTTGCGCGAAAGCCACCTTTAAATTGGACCTAAAAAATGGAGGAATTTTATTATCCGGGGTCCAAAGAGGTTTAAAAGATCCCAAAAAGATTTAAAGGCAATAAAAAGAAATTCATGCCAATTATGGGCCATTTAGGTTTTTTCACTAATTCTCCAAAGTTTGAGAATTAGTTTATTCACCTCTAAAAGAAAATATATATGAGGGAGTTTGGTTGGAGAATTAAAACGGGTTTGCACGTCCTTGAAATTCTTGAAAATGCGCTAAAAAAAAGTTTTGGACGTTATTGGTGTGGAAATCATTTGACTTTGATTTGTTGATTTGCATAAGATGATGTCATCTAAATTCAACAAATTTTTACACCTAAGGATACTTTTGATGCTCATTCGTTAGGGGTACACATATGCATCGTGCACATATGATTGTTTGAGTTGATTTTCCTATCGAATGTGTTCACACCCATTCATTTCGTTTCCATGAATTGGTTGTTTGAATATAAATCCATGGTGTGATTTTTTTGTATCCTATTATTCATATAAAAAAATTGAAAAATCCAAAAAATGGTTTGTGAAATTTTTGGGGACACACCTTTGCATGCGCGTAGCTTGATCTTTGTTTGCTATGCATTTTTATCGTGACACTCCATGTTTTGATTGTTTCTTCTTATCTGTCTATTTGGGGATATCATAAAAAGGGGGAGAAAGAATTATCATGTTCTGGGGGAGTATTTGCATTATGGGGGAGATTTGATTATTAATGCTTTATTCGTATATCATTTCAAACTCGATGCGTGACGAAGGGTTTTGCTTTAACTCGTGTGTGTAGGTACAAAATTGAAGATTGATATGTTGCACACCCTGATGATAAAAGCTTTGAGATTTGACGAAGATGATTGAAGAACGGTTTTGAAGTCTTGCAAATTTATTCTTGGGAGGGTAGATTTGTATAGGCAATTTGGTATTTGATAATTCGGATTTTTTATGTTTGTACCGGCATAGACATAGGGGGAGATTTGTAAGGACATATTTTCATAGGTCCGTTATCAATTTATTATGTCATATACCGCTACACCGTCGAAGAGCATTCAAGAGATACTACATCAAAGACGGATCCGAATTACTCAAGTTCTTCATCATTCAAGACTCCGCGAAGTTAACTTTGGTAAGGTTATGTTTTAAATACCTTAACTTTTCACTTAGAGCTTTTGGGATATTTTTTACAAAATATTTTTCTAAAGATTTTGTTCTCGGACACCTTTTCGTAGAAAAATCATAACTAATTCATAACAAATCGGAATGATACGAAACTGGCAGCCACGCGTTCGTATCGAAATTTTCTACAGTCCCGCATGGAATCTCGCTTGATAGGTCGTTCGAACGACCTGCAATTGTCGTTCAAACGACATTGCATGTCATTAGATGTCGTTCGAACGAGTTCGAATTTCGAGGCGGTGCGTTTTTATATAAATACTCATTAAATGAGTCCGTTTTCATTAAGAAGTCACAACGTTTTGACGAACAGAAAAATCGCAAAAGTATAATCCTTTTTGGCTTCTTCCTTTAGGGTTTTAATCCCTTTTTGTTTTCAATTCACAAAACTCCCATATGCTTTAGTGAATTGTTTTGGTGTTGAAGAACACATCTTGCTACTGTTTATCTTTGTGGGGAGAACTCTACAATCGGACAGTTGCGTGCTATTGTGGAGGGAGTCCTTATAAAGTTCACATCTTGTGGAGAAGTCGTTTCTCTTCTTCACTGCTGCCCTCCTGGAAAGGGAAAGTTTCAGCCGAGACATCGAAACCGACACCTGCGGGTATTTCATATGTCACCCTATTTCATTGTAATCTGTGTAAGCTATTTTCTTACAAATTATAGTGAAATAAAACGTTTTACCCCTTCGGGGATTTTTCCTTAAGCTTGTGTCTCATGCTTTATTTATTTTATGGTTTGACACACGCACACACGCAGTTGAATGATTTGGGGCTGATTTATTTTTGTTTAGAAATAGACACTAATTAAACAAGTGTGCCAATGTAGAAAGTTGCGAATTTAATCAATTATCACACCGTTACGACTTTTACAAATTGGTATCAGAGCGGGTTGCGCTAATTTATCGCGTGATCCTGATTTTTCAAGGATTTACTTTCTGATACAATTTGTCTACTCACGTTCACAAATTAGTATCAGAGAAGGTTGCGCTAATTTATTGCGTATTACTATTTTCCGCAAATTGTGTGATATTAATTTTTTTTAAATCAGTTTTGTGAAAAATCACAATTTTCCAATGGAACGTTCATTTAATAAGGTTCCTATTTTTTATGGGAACAATTATGCCTATTGGAAAGCTCGCATGAAATCTAGCTTAAAAGCTATTTACGAGCGTGTTCGGTTGCTTTGTGTTCGTTTGCTTGAACATGATTCTTCTCTTTCCATATCATGTAGATGATTGTGTTTGCATGTTTGTCATACGCTAGTTATGCTTTTTGATATATTTTTGCTAGCGTAGTGACATATACTTTTCGTATAGATTTTTATTTTTGAAAATTTTTGAAGAATACAAAAACATTTTATTTTCATAAAATTTTTAGAAAAATCCAAAAAGATTTTTTGTATTTTGTTTGCACCATTTATGGATAAAGACTTAGGATGACCGAGTGACAACATCATTCCATTTTTTTCATGTGACTATTTGATAGTGTTTTGAGGAATTACATCAATTCATCCTTGTGCTTTATAATGTTTGGAGTCATTAAGATGTAATCAAGTGTTACTTCCTACATGGTTGACTCATGTTTCCTTTAATGCACACATGCACGGATTTGTTTGATTATTTTGCTCGTCTTATCACATGTTGGTTGGGTGCGTTCACTTCAATCCTGTCCTTAAAACGAACGAAGCGCGATAAATTTTGATAAGGAAATTGTGCATATAAAAACCGTTTTGTGAGTTTGTGTGCTTTGTTTGAAAAACGGGGAGGGGCTGCGAAAGGTAATTATCAATCCTTTGCGCAAAAGCCACCGTTAAATTGGACCTAAAAAATGAAGGAATTTTCTTATCCGGGGTCCATAGAGGTTTAAAAGAGCCCAAATTTTTTTTAAGGCAATAAAAAGAAATTCATGCCAATTATGGGCCATTTAGGTTTTTGCACCAATTCTCCAAAGTTTGTGAATTTAGTTTATTCACCTCTAAAAGAAAACATGTATGAGGGAGTTTGGTTGGAGAATTAAAACGGATTTGCACGTACTTGAAATTCTTGAAAATGCGCTAAAAAAAAGTTTTGGACGTTGTTGGTGTGGAAATCATTTGACTTTGATTTGTTGATTTGCATAAGACGATGTCATCTAAATTCAACAAATTTTTACACCTAAGGATACTTTTGATGCTCATTCGTTAGGGGTACACATATGCATCATGAACATATGATTGATTGAGTTGATTTTCCTATCGAATGTGTTCACACCCATTCATTTCGTTTCCATGACTTGGTTGTTTGAATTTAAATCCATGGTGTGATTTTTTTTGTATCCTATTTTTGTATAAAAAAATTGAAAAATCCAAAAATAGTTTGTGAAATTTTGGGGGACACACCTTTACATGTGCGTAGCTTGATCTTTGTTTGCTATGCATTTTTATTGGGACACTCCATGTTTTGATTTTTTCTTCTTATCTGTCTATTTGGGGACATCATAAAAAGAGGGAGAAAGAATTATCATGTTGTGGGGGAGTTTTTGAATTATGGGGGAGATTTGATTATTAATTCTTTATTCTTATATCATTTCAAACTCGATGCGTCACGAAGGTTTTTTCTTTATCTCATGTGTGTAGTTACAAAATTGAAGATTGATATGTTGCACACCCTGATGTGAAAAGCTTTGAGATTTGACGAAGATGATTGAAGAACAGTTTTGAAGTCTTGGAAATTTATTCATGGGAGGGTAGATTTGTATAGGCAATTTGGTATTTAATAATTCGTATTTTTTATGTATGTATCGGCATAGACATAGGGGGAGATTTGTAAGAACATATTTACATAGGTCCGTTATCAATTTATTATGTCATATACCACTACACCGTCGAAGAGCATTCAAGAGACATCTACATCAAAGACGGATCCGAATTACTCAAGTTCTTCATCATTCAAGACTCCACGAAGTTAACTTCGGTAAGGTTATGTTTTAAATACCTTAACTTTTCACTTAGAGCTTTTGGGATATTTTTTACAAAATATTTTTCTAAAGATTTTGTTCTCGGACACCTTTTCGTAGAAAAATCATAACTAATTCATAAAAAATTAGAATGATACGAAACTGACAGCCACGCGTTCGTATCGAAATTTTTTACAGGATCGTGTGGAATCTCGCTTGATAGGTCGTTCGAACGACCTGCAAATGTCGTTCAAACGACATTGCATGTCATTAGATGTCGTTCGAACGAGCTCGAATTTCGAGGCGGTGCGTTTTTATATAAATACTCATTAAATGAGTCCATTTTCATTAAGAACTCACAGCGTTTTGATGAACAGAAAAACTGCAAAAGCATAATCCTTTTTGGATTCTTCCTTTAGGGCTTTAATCCCTTTTTGTTTTCAATTCATAAAACTCCCATATGCTTTAGTGAATTGTTTTGGTGTTGAAGAACACATCTTGCTACTGTTTATCTTTGTGGGGAGAACTCTACAATTGGACAGTTGCATGCTATTGTGGAGGGAGTCCTTATAAAGTTCACATCTTTTGGAGAAGCCGTTTATCTTCTTCAGTACTGCCCTCCTAGAAAGGGAAAGTTCTAGCTGATACATCAAAACCGACACCTGCGGCTATTTCGTAAGTCACCCTATTTTATTGTAATCCGTGTAAGCCGTTTTCTTACAAATTATAGTGAAATAAAAGGTTTTGCCCCTTCAGGGATTTTTCCTTAAGCTTGTGTCGCATGCTTTATTTATTTTATGGTTTGACACACGCACACACGCAGTTGAATTATTTGGGGCTGATTTATTTTGGTTTAAAAATAGACACTAATTAAATAGGTGTGCCAACGTAGAAAGTTGCCAATTTAATCAATTATCACGCCGTTACGACTTTTACATTAACAATGGAGCATGCCCTACAGTCACAATTATCCGTCAGCAGTCAATCATCAAAGAAGTCATAAAGAGAGGAAAGAAAACTCGAGGTGAATGGTAATAGTGAAGTTCAAGATCAAGATTCAAATCCATTTGATAATTCAAAATGTTAATGTTTCAAATGCAAGATGTATGGTCATTTTTTATCTAAATGTCGGGTCAGCTTATCTAGAAACAATAGTGAAAATTCCATTTCGTAGAAAAGGAGGAAGCCATTTGATGTTCTTCCTTATTTTTTTAAGTATAATGAAGGATTCTTTAAGGTTATGGTATCTCTATTACGTCCACTTGAATTTTAATATCGTAAAGCTTCTTCATTAAAAGGATATGGTGGTAGGATTTCCACAAATTCATAAATATCAGTAAAGGTGTGAAGGGTGTATTATAACCAAACACTATGATTTATTTCCAAAACACACAGCTTGGAGAGCCAAAAAGGTACTCGAGTTTATTCATACTGATATTTTTTGGCCAATTACTACACAGTCAAAAGGTAAGAAGAGGTATTTTAGAATTGAATATAGTAAGGCTCTTGTTGAGAAAGAAACGTTGTGTTTTATTTAGACCTTAAGATCAGATCATGTCAGAGAGTAAAATTTCGATATGTTTATAGAAATTTGTGAGGAATTTGGAATGAAAAAGCAACTCACAATAGTGAACACCGCATAATAAAATACTGTAGCTGAGTGAAAGAACCACACAATCGTAGATATGGTGCAAAATGTTCGACATACCTTAGGACTTCCGAAGAAATTTTGGCCAAAATATATTTTGTGGAGCATTTATTTGCTGAACAAGAGTCTCACAAAAGTTGTAGTGATCATGACACCATAAGAGGCTTGGAGTGGTAGAAACCAACATGTGGATCAATTGAGAGTTTTTGGTTGCATATGCACAAGTTCCCGACGAGAAGAGGAAGAAACTCGACGATGAATAGGGTAACATGTATTTTTCTTGGTTATAGTGATGTTTCAAAAGATTACAAATTATTTGATTCTATAACTCGAAAAAAATTAATCAGTCGGGATGTTATTTTTGATGAATCACATTCATGAAGATGGAAGGCTGATGGTGCTGGAGAGCTCATTCTAGTTGAATCTAATGATAATGCAAAGAGTCTATTTGATATATGAGCCTAAGCACCAAACACTTTTCCACCAGGTACATCCGACCCACTGAATAGGACATCGTTAATTATGTTTTCACCAATTTCATCCATCCAACAAGACACGTCTTCATCAAGCCACCCTACTATAAAGAAATTTTATTAGGTATTGGATCCTCATGTGTAGTTGAATCTTGGGCACTCGGTGGCTCTACCAAAGCAGTAGTTGAAGAACCACGTCCACATCCACCAGGTGATATAAATATGGTAATAATCCTGATCAATTAATCAAAACAATTCATTTACAAATATAAAATGAAAAATCAATGATAACGAAACAAACTCAATTAAGTAACATATAATTTAGAGTTTAAATAAAATAAACACAAATCCTTCACACATCACAGAAATTTAACTAAGCTCAATCAACATCACAAATAACAAGTACATAGGAATCTAACAAGTTCCATCACATAATAACAGTGCATTCTGATTTAAATAACAAAAAAACTCAAATGTCTAATCTTCCTTCACTCGCTGTCATAATCATCATCACTACAATTCTCTTCATCACTACGGTATTCTCCTAATGTGTCATCTTCCTCATCATCACTGTCACCATTATCAAGATTATCATCATCATGTGCTAGCAAATGATTGCTTTTAATAATGTCTGGTAGAGCATCGGTCCTACCCATTTGACTCAAGTCCAAATCTCCCTCTTGAATAACCATTTGACTATCAGAAGATTCTTCTTCTTGGTATGCAGCATTATTTGGACAATCGTTGGTATCTCCAGCATCAGCTTCTTTTGGAATGTCCCAAATGTGTCTATGTTTCACTTTTTGTACTACTTTATAGTTAGGACCCAACTTATAGTCATTTAAGTAAAATACATGTATTGCTTGAGTTGCAATCACAAAGGCATCACCATTAAACCATGTCTAACTAGCATTAATAGAAGTAAGGTGATAGTCCGTTTGTACTCTCTTCTTCTTAGGATTAGTATCGAACCACTCACACTCAAATATAGAAACAATGTACTAATTTAGGTACTTCATTTGCATGACACTGCACAAACGTCCATAAAAATCAACCACTTCATCATCGATCCCTCTGGGAACAAGAATTACACTATTTTAAGTTGTGCGACAATCGTCACGATCCTTAGCATGAAATCGAATCCCATTAACAATAAAACCAGAGTATTTGTCCACGCGAACATCTGGGCCGCATGCCAACGAATACAACTCATCTGTGGCTTTTAGTGACCCTTGATGACGCAAAGTTTTCATCTATATAAAGAAGATATTAGTGGTATATTTACTATCATGTTTTAATATTATAAAATTAACAAACTCATTATTAAAATTATCAACTTGCACGGTCTACAAACCACTTTGGAAATTCACGTTCTTGCCTTTGGAAAAAATTGTCATGAGATTCAATCTCTTATTGTGTCATATGTTCACTACACATGCAAAATAACATTTAGTTTTATTTTGTGAAATAATAATAAAAGATTGTGTAAAATGATACTTACTCAAGATAAGGTTGTATTTCTTCGCAGTTATTCAAGATATACCAGTGGACCTTATCAATAATGCTTTGAGGCAATCGAGTGGGTTGTGTGGCACCCAAGGGACGAAAAAATTAAGAGAAAATAGAGAGTTTTACATTACGTTTTCCTCCACACATATCATCGTTCCATTCTCCTCGATTGAATTTAGTTTCGACCTCATGAAGGTACATTGAACAGAAAGTTACGGCTTCATTAACAACATACGCCTCTGCTATCGATCCTTCGAGTTGAGCTTTATGTTTTACGCTTAACTTCAATGATCCCAGATTCTTGGACCATTAAATGTTATATAGATAAATCATTTTACACATTTAAAGTTCATAATTAAACATCTGAATAAATATTTTTAAAGTACCTCTCAAAAGGGAACATCCATCGTGTATTTATCGGGCCGGCAAGCATAGCCTCGCGTGGTAAGTGAACGGACAAATGAACCATAATATCAAAAAATGATGGCAAAAAAATTCTTTCAAGCTTGCAAAGTATAAGGACAATCACTTCCTCTAGTTTCTCCAAGTCCTTAACATTCAAAGTTTTTGCACATAGTTGCTGAAAGAAGTTTGGTAACTCAATTAATGCAGTATTAACTTCCTTTGGCAAATATCGATGTATGCCAACAGGAATAAGTCGCTGCAGAATAACATGGAAATCATGACTTTTTAAGCCCGATATTTTTCCATCCGTGATGCTCACATTTCTAGATAAATTAACTGCATAACCATCTGGGAATTTGACCGAGTTTAAGAACGTACAAAAGTCCTTTCCCTTCTTAATGTTAAGGTATAAGATGCATGTGGTTTTAGCCATCTGTACCTTGTTCTTGTAAATGCAACTTCTTTCGTATCTTCATATCAACTAAATCCAGACGAGCCTTGTCTGTATCTTTTGTATTTCCTTCCATGTTCATCAATGTTCGAAGACCCCTATCACATATGTTCTTCTCAATATGCATTACATCGAGATTATGTCTTAAATTCAACTTTGACCAGTACTCTAACTCAAAGAAAATGCTTTTTTTGTTCAGTTTAGTTCCTCGGAGATACGTTTTCTCTTCATATCCTTATTATTTAGATGCTTACCCGGTTTCAAAATTTTTTCTTTAACTGCTCTAATATGTCATCTCCAGTAAAATCCCTCAGTGCTGGTCTCTCTTCTTTTCTCCCATCATGAAGTCTACTTTTTCACCAAGCATGGATGGAAGGCAAATACTGACGATGATCCATATAGCATATTTTACTTCTCAGTCGTTCCGAAGAGGTGTCTTTATTACATACTGGACATGCATTGTACCCTTTTGTACTCCATCCTGACAAATTACCATATGCCGGGAAGTCATTAATCGTCCATCATACAATTGCATGTAAACGAAAATATTCCTTACCAAAATTATCCCATGTTTATACACCAACATTCTAAAGATCTTTTAACTCATCTATCAAGGGTTGTAAGAAGACGTCCATGTCCTTACCCGGTGCTTGTGGACTCGGAATTAATAAAGCCATCATGAAATATCGTTCCATTATACATAGCCAGGGTGGCAAATTATAAGGCACGAGAATTACCGACCACATGCTGTAAGAGTTACTCATATTTTCAAATGGATTAAAACAATCGAAAGCAAGGCCTAACCTCACATTGCGAGAGTCATCCGCAAACCAAGGTTACTTCTTATCAAAGTCTTTCCATGCCTCGGCATCAGTCGGATGCCTCAAAACATCCTGCGTATCGACTCATTTTTCCTTATGCCACCCCATATCAGCGGCTGTATGCTTTGACATATACAATCGTTGCAAGCTTGCTTTCAATGGGAAGTAGCGCAGTACTTTATGAGGAACATTCTTCCCTTTCTTATCATCATACTTGTACCTAGGCTCATCACATAACGAACACATATCCGCATTTTGATTCTCTTTCCAAAATATTGAACAATCATATTTGCACACATGAATTGATTCATAATCGAGTCCCAAATCTCGCAACTTTCGTTTTCCTTTATAATGCGAAGAGGGGATATTTGAATCTAGATAAGATTCCTTCAATAGTTGGAGTATCATATAAAAGTATTTATTGCTCCAGCGGTTAAGAACCTTAACTTGCATAAACTTTATAAGAAACTGAAATGAGGAGAACTTTTTACATCCCGAATATAGCTCTTCTCCGAGTTCACCAAATAATTTATTATATATACTGGCAGCATTTTCACTATGCTCGGGAGAACCATTATGGCCAAACATATCATTTAACAGCCCGAACATGTCATCATCTTCCTCCTCAACTTCTACATTTTTCGGCACTTGTGCACTTAAAAAGTTTTGATCATCATTCACCTCCTCTCCGTGATTTATCCAGCAAGTATAACTATAAGACATTCCACGACTCAACAAATGACTCATGATAGTTATCAAATCATGGAAATATGCATTTTGACAATCTCTACATGGACATCGTGGCTTGTTATTTTCATCAAGGTGGTCTCTTGCAATCTCGATGAATGAATCAACACCGAATTTATATTGCTTAGACAACCTATTAGGCAGAAACATCCAACTCTTATCCATCTTTATCTTCCTGTTATTTCACACCAACCTATCATTACTTATTTTGTTACTTGTTTGTAAAAATAAATTATGATTTTCGTAATTAATCATTACTAAGACAGATAACACAACATCATAGAAACATGAGTAATAGGACCAAATACCAAATATCCTAAAGCAAAGCTTGGAATAAAATAACACATAAAAACACCAAACCTAAAAATAATTTAAAGTGTGATGAAAAGAATGGGCTTTTTCCAAAAGGCTAGTTATGTATTTAGCACTGTGACTACTAATGTTATTATCATTACCTAAAAAGCTTAGAAGCATTAAAGTTAGTGTGTGGCCTTAGCCATAAAAATATATCGATTACCCAAACCAAACCGAATATAGAAACACGTTTAGTTATGCCCAAAATTTTAAATCCTTAGTTTCAATTGCTTCTGTCGTTCTTTTAATTTTTATGAACGAAAGACTTTAACACACAAATCCACTATATCTCTCCGAAATTTAAAATCCCTAATTCTAATTACATCTCAGTGAATGAATTTTTTTCCCTTATTTAAATCTCACGATTATTCTCCATCTCCCGTGCTCATTTATTGATCTCTCAATATCGATAAATGAAAAAAATGTTGATTGTATTATTATTTCCAATACCAATTAGTAGTTAGGGACAAATCCGTGATTTATTATTAAAGGGGGCCATAAATAAATATATAAAAATATTTTTTTATCGACAATATATAATATATATTTATACATTTAAGGTTAGAAGTTGCATTATATGAACAAAAAAAACTGAAATAATAATATAACAGTCTTCACAGTGATAACAGAAAAAAAATGGAAAATTATTATTTTTAATCACTCTCTTATTGACTAAATCAAATTCTACTCAATAGTCTTTGTCAAATCCCACTCTCCTTTAATTCTTTGGGTAGAATTTGATTTCAAATACCAATTAGTAGCCAAAGATTTTGCTGGTGAGAATTATTAATTATATTACTCAAGATAATTTTGGATACATCAGATCTTAAGAAGCCATAAAAAAATTCCAATGGATCTGATGGAGAAATCAAATTCTACCCAGAGATTTTTCTTGTGAAAATTACTAATTATATTAGTCAAGATAATTTGGGATACATCAGATCTCAAGAAGACATAAACAAAAAACAAACTTCCACTTAAAAACATCAAATTAAGACATGGTTTGCATCTATCAATATAGATTATGGAAGTACCGACGGAAACATCAAACAAAAAACATACTTCCTTATGGAAGTACCGGCGGGACAAAAAAAAAAAAGAAAGAAGTACCAAAAAAGAGAAAGAAGAAAGTACCGGCAGTGTACCGGCAGCGTCCAAAGAAGAAGTGAACCGACGGCGTCCGAATATGAAGTTCGAAAGTTTTTGGGGCCGCATTCGAAGATGAAGTCGAAAGATTTTATTAGAGAGAGAATGAGTCGTATGAAATTGTAATAACCAAAAGCCTTTGATAGTTAGTGTGGCCATCCCCCGATTCCCGCCGCGGAGGGAGGAAGGGATCCTTCTGGTCCCGCGCGTCCCCTCTCGGGAGAGCGCTTCGGCCGGCGTCGATTTGTGAGGTGTGAAAATGTAGAGAGATTTAGAGTCGCCAGTCTATTTTACTCAAAACAGACAAAAGAAAAGGGGGAGCCACCCTGAAGGATGGCATCCAAAGACATACTGGTGCGTGCGAAACCAAATGATTCGAGAAGGGTTCGGAGGCTTAGTTACGAAATGGGAAGGTGTTAGGCTCCCATTCCGCCCTTTTGATTTCTCATGGATATTTTGTATTTTCCTTTATATTCCCCCCCCCCCCCCCCCGGTGATATGTGTGCATGTGTATATATAGAATGGAGGTAGGAATCCTCGACTTGTACCATGTAAAAGATAAAGCGAGTCATCCGTAGGAATGTGAGATTAGTGTAGAAAATAAGATTTACGTGATTACCCCTACGTTGATCGTTATAAGGGAACGATAACGCATATGGAGTAATACGTTGCTAAGAACAAGTATATAGAATATAATAGAAAATGAGATAAAGAGAAGATAGAAAATAAGAGAAAAAGTGAGAAAAGTACTCGAGTCTCAGATTTTACCCCGAGACGCCTACGTAGCCTATAAAGGCATCAAAGTCCACGTAGTTCGCATACAAAATGAGAGGTGGGGTTTAACCCATAAATCCAAATGGAAAAATCTCTTATTTACAAGTGTGTGTGTGTGTAGAAAAAGAGTTTTAGTTGTGAGAAAAGTGTGGAAAAAGTGTGAGAATCCCTACTTGGAATTTATGAGCAAACCCTCTATTTCTTATTTTTTGGGTTTTTATTTATATGAAAATAGGAGATGTGCAATACTACTAGATAAAAAATATGTTAGGATGTATGAAACAAGATAATAAAAGTGCTTAAGTGATAAAACAAGTTATTGAAAATTTAAGAAGATTTGAAGAGAAAGGTGAGAAATATGGACCTTCTTGGAGACTTTGAGCTTGATCTTGAATGTTGAAAAGCAGCCCTTGCACTTGGATGATGATGGACAGTTGTTAATTCATCAAGTTTGATGAAGGGGATGATAAAAAATGGGAGTAAAAGGAGGATTTGGAAGTTGAAATCACGTTGTCTTCGAGAGAGGTTTCTGGGATTCGCTGAGAGTGATTTGCTTCTGATCTGAGCTCCCCTTGCAAATGATACCAAGGCCTCCTTTTATAGGCCTAGGGGTCTGCCGATCGGCATTTCCATGGCACTACCTATCGGCAGGTGCCGATAGGTAGGGTCTGGGACCTGCCATTTGGTAGTGCGCTTCAGGCTTTTTCGGAAAATTGGCTGCCGAGGGAAAATCGTTGGTCAAAATTGCGCACGAGGCATACCGTTGGAAAGGTATTTCAGAGACCTTCGAAAGTCCTTTGGATTCGGGAGTTGACTTTGGGTCAAATGTGGCTCGGAAGCGTTTTTTGGTCCGCTGGACGGGGAATTATTCGGACGTAAATGGATCGTTCGTCCGCATAGTAAGTCTGAATCGTGCACGGGATGGCCCGTTAGAAAGGTTAGGATATCTACTTCAACATTCCAAAGAGTTTGAGCCGGTTCAGGGAGTTGACTTTGGTCAACCGGGTCTGAGAAGCCTTCGGTGCCCTCTCAGAGTCAAACAGATCGTTCGTCCGCATGGAAAGTCAGAATCGTGCACGGGGCAGACCGTTGGAAAGGGTATTCAGTGCCTTTTGATGATTCATTCAGCCTCGATCGAGCTGAAGAGCTGACTTAGGTCAAACAGAGCCCAGGAGTGCCCGGTGGACTCTAGGCCAGGTTTCGAACGCAAACGAATCGTTCGTCCGCATGGTAAGTCAGAATCACGCACGGGGAGGATCATTGGAAAGGGTATTCAGTGCCCTTCAAAGATTCATTGAGTCTCAGTCAAGATGAAGAGTTTGACTTTTGGTCAAACGGAGCCGGGGAGTGCCCGATGGCTTCCAAGTCAGTGCTCGGGATATGACCTGGGTTTACAGTGATGAGGGGAGGTACTAGAGACCTAAGGAGAGTTAGGGGGTAACAGAATGAGGTATTTACAGATCCCCTTGATGGGTGAATTTGGAGCAAATGATAGCTGTCGATTAGACACCGTATGATGCTTCTAGGAGAGTATGACCGATTCAGAGGGTCGAGGTCGATTCTAAGGAAGCGAGGATGACCAATTCAGAGGGCCTAAGGAAGCGAGGATGACCAATTCAGAGGGCCTAAGTAAGCGAGGATGACCAATTCAGAGGGTCGAGGTCTGTTCTGAGGACCTAAGAGTGGTGACGATCGAGGATCGAGGTTAATTTCTGACTTAATTCAGGTGACGATCCAAGATCGGGGTCAATTTTGTCCCAAGAGTGGTGACGACCGAGGATCGAGGTCAATTCTGACCTAACTCAGGTGACGATCTAAGACCGGGGCTAATTCTGACCCAAGAGTGGTGACGACCGAGGACCGAGGTCAATTTTGACCTAACTCAGGTGACGATCCAAGACCGAGGCCAATTCTGACCCAAGAATGGTGACGACCGAGGACCGAGGTCAATTCTGACATAACCCAGGTGACGATCCAAGACCGGGGATAATTTTGACCCAAAAGTGGTGACGACCGAGGATCGAGGTCAATTCTAACCTAACTCAGGTGACGATCTAAGACCGGGACCAATTCTGACCCGAGAGTGGTGACGACCGAGGATCGAGGTCAATTTTGACCTAATTCAGGTGACGATCCAAGACCGGGGTCAATTTTGACCCAAGAGTGGTGACGACCGAGGACCGAGGTCAATTTTGACCTAACTCAGGTGACGATCCAAGACCGGGGCCAATTCTGACCCAAGAGTGGTGACGATCGAGGACCGAGGTCAATTCTGACCTAACTCAGATGATGATCCAAGATCGGGGCCAATTCTGGCCCAAGAGTGGTGACGATCGAGGTTAATTCTGACCTAACTTAGGTGACGATCCAAGACCGGGGCCAATTTTGACCCAAGAGTGGTGACGATCGAGGACCGAGGTCAATTCTGACCTAACTTAGGTGACGATCCAAGACTGGGTGGTGACGACCGAGGACCGAGGTCAATTCTGACCTAACTCAGGTGATAATCTGAGACCGGGGCCAATTCTGACCCAAGAGTTGTGACGACCGAGGACCGATGTTAATTTTGACCTAATTCAGGTGACGATCCAAGATCGGGGTCAATTCTGACCCAAGAGTGATTGCATTTCCTTTGGGGAAAGAAAAGAGTTCCACTGGGGATAAGGATTGGATTTGAGGTTCCGCTGGGGAAAGATGAATGAGCTGGGGAAGATTTGGCTCGTCCTTTGGGAGAGATGGCCTGGGGCGAGTGATTCTTCTGAATTCTGCTGGAAAAGATACCATGAGATATTGTTTCGCACCGGGTAGTCGATGGATGGGGAGGCCTTTTGCCTTTGATTTGAGCAGAGGAGGCAATTGTTGGGGAGATAACCAGTTCGAGGTTGTAATCTCTGCTGAGGAGGTGATTAGGAGGTCCGGGCGCATTACTCGAGAGGTCATTCGCTTGGATTTTGAGGGTTCCACCAGGGAAAAAGTGGTTTTGCCTGAAGCAATGCGAAATTTTCTTGATGAAAATGTTCAAAATCCATCCTGGGATTTTTAGATATTTTTCGGGAATTTTTTGAGGCTTTCTGTACGAAATTTTAAGGGGGTGCCGACCGGCATGGGCTGAGCGGTGCCATTCGGCAGTGGCACGGACTTTTGGGCTGCCTTGGGAAGGTGAGGATACAGTGCTGATCGATATGGCAGGGTTCTGTGCCGATCGGCATGGCGCTTTGCCTCCTATATAAAGGGGGCGAATCCCCTTCATTTTTCACAGCTTCTTACCTTCTCTCTTTTTGCGATTTCTCTCAGCGAATTGTTCTAACGTTTCGATCTTCAAGAAATGGTCGCTTTTGTGAGCACCGTTGTCCATCGGGAGTGGTTGACCGTTGATGACTGGGCGAATGTGGATTGGAGGGACAAGGTGCCCCTTACTTTGGGGAACGAGAATGCCTTCGATGCATTTGAGCCGATTGCGGATGAGCGGACCTTGCTGCGGGAACCATCGCATCATCGTTTTTTTAGAGTGATTCCCGGCGGTTATGTAAGTAACCTGACCTTTGACATTCCTTTCTTTTTGGGTGATTTTCCTTTTTTCTTGACCTTTGACTGAATTTTTCCTTTTACCAGTCTGATATTTCTTTGAAGAACATGCGTGCCCGCGGGACAACGGGGCTTCAGGATGTTTGGGAGCATCTTCCACCCATGGTGTGCTGGATGGTATCATCAGTGGGTTTTGGGAGGTTGGCGGTTGCGCTAGATGAGACGCCTCGTTCGACATCAGTTTTGTGTGCCTTGGGGGAGAGGTGGTTGGACACTACCCACACCTTTCATTTTGGCTTCCGGAAGATGACGGTGACTCCCATAGATGTGCAGCAACTGCTGGGGCTGGATTGTGATGGGGAGAAGATATAGGTGGATCGCTCCTTGCGGGTGAGGACGGAGGCGGTGCATGCGGCACTTGGGGATGTGAGGAGGATAGTTTCTGGAGATTCCATCCGGCTGTCCTTGCTGAAGTATGTTTTTCTGAGTAGGGTGGTTGATGTGGAGGACAGGCCGTAAGTGAGACAGATGGCCCGATTATTCATCTTATTGGTGTTGGGAGGTTTCATGGTGGCGTCGAGCGGCGACGTCGTCCATTTGTGGTTTCTGCCGTACTTGAGGATGTTTTCGAACATCCCTTTCTATGATAGGGGGAGTCTGACCTTGGCGACCCTTTACTCTTCTCTGGATGCATTCAGCCTGTGCTGCCGGCAGACTTTTACTGGAGCCACATATCTCTTTGAGGTATTCTTTACTTTGCGCATTTTCATTTCACACATTTGCATTTTCCTTTCATGCATTCGCATTTTCCTTATGCGTCTCTTGTGAATTCAGATGTGGTTCTATGAGGTGATTGGGTGCAACACCCCACTGATTGTTCTGAAGGACGACATCGTTGAGGACTTCTTCCAACTTTACTGATGGCATAAGGCCAACCGGCAGTCGAAGGGATCTCTTTCCCTGGAGGCGGTGCGTCAGGTCTTGAATGACCTGACCAGTGGTCGGATAAGGTCTTTTTCCTTTTCAGTCTTGGTTCTTGCACCTTTTGATCTTGTATTGACTCATGCCTCCTTAGGGATTTTTAGGTGACCTTTTATCCTTGGGGGACAACTATTCAGGACACAGGGATGACTGGGGTGAACGCGCAGATGAGGCGCTTGTTGTTGCATGAGTTCGGCCATTCCTGGTATTTCGGGGAGAGGGTGATTCGTCAGATTACTGAGGAGGAGGAGGTAGTGGTGCCTCCCATGCAGCCTCCTACGTCTATGAGGTGGGAGCGATAGCTATTTGGAGGATGAGAGGATCGCGGCGATGATCGGCGAGTCCTACGCATTGTACATTGATACGGCTGCGCCGTATGACTATATGGACTTTGTAACGATCTGGTTGATGGCGCCCAGGATTCATGATGCCTTGCCTTTCCCTCCTGCTGATTAGAGTCGGCCGGTGGGGTCTTCCCACAGTGGTGGTGGACCGTCGGCACCTGCGGCGACGGCGACATCGGAGGTTCCTTTTGTTCGGCTGCACACTCCTTCGTACAACATCCAGCGGGCTGATGGAGGGATAGTGTCGATGCTGCACCGTCCTCTTATGATGGATCCGAAGGAGCTGGGTTTGACAGAGGAGGTCCTTCGCCCTGCGATAAACCTTTCAGTCCTTTTCCTCTTTTTGATTTCTTTTGCTTGATACTGATTTGTCTTTTTCCCTACAGCAAATCTGGGTGTCGACCACTTGGCTGAGAGACATCAGGGATTGGATATCATCGGCGGACCGCCCACATTCGGGATGCTGTCCCTGTTCCATCTTGCTTGGTGCCGTCAGCCTCGTCCGTGGAAGACTCTGGTTCGGGTAGTGGGGGCGCATCTTCAAGGTGGAAGCTCTTGAGAGAGAGAGAGAGACAGAGAGAGAATGTGAGTTCAGGCTGAGTCCCATTGTTTTTGGCTTTTTCTTTATTTCCTGCAAAAATGATGTAACACAGAAAACATATATATGCAATGCAATGTAGTTTTTCGGCTATCTTTTATTTTAATGATGAATGAATGCATGCCCATGTTTTTTTTTTTGTTTTTTTTTTTTGCTGCTGAGACCATGATAAAAATGAATAATTTTGGAATTTTTTCGAAGGAAAGTTGTTTTATAAAAAAAAGGGGGGGGGGGGGGGAAATCCTATAAGGAAAAAACAGGATTCTTGAAATTCTTTTGCAAATATTAATTTATTTTCATTGAGTTTTCTGATTTGACAAGAGAGGAAAGGAGGAAATTTCCAAAAATGGGGGGTTGTCGATCGGCAAGGCCCCTGGCCTGCCTATCGGCAGTTCAGTCCAGTCCTATCAATTGAAAGTTTTTATTGGTACCCTCTTCAACTTTTGGTACCTGGTGGGGCAGGATTCCCTCCGATTTCTGCAGGTATTATGTCTTTTGTGAGAGTTCTCAAGTATAAAATGGGGGTGAGGGTGGAGTATTTTATCACACCTTTGCATCCTTATCCATTTACCCACTATTTCTTTACTCCACAAGATGGCTCTCCCTGGTAGCACCGAGTTTGTCAACTACCTCGAAGCCTTGGAAGCTATGTGCTCTTATAATGTCAACTATGATGCTTTCAACATGCGCCGAGTTTCCTTGTGGCGTAATCGTCCTTTTGAGTGGAATATGCTAACAGCGTCGGTACAATTCTGGTACCCCGAAGACCATTTATTCCGCTTTGGGCTGGAAGAAGTTTGTTCTACATACGAGGAATTTTCCGCCATACTAGTTGTGAATCCTAGGGTTTCTGCGGCTTTACCCGAATTTTCCCGCTCCCCTAGGGATTTGTTGGCCGGGCTTCTTCATATCTCGCCATCGACGGCCAGGTCATTGGTTTCTGGAGGAATGATCACCCTCCCGGTAGTGTTGCAGTCCGTGCATTTGCGGGAAGTAGGTGATGCTCGCTATGTTGGAGCCGTTGTTCTGGGCCTAGTTTCAAAATTTTCGTTAGTGACCGGGGAGGTTCGAGTGGACCCACAACTTGCAGTCATTACCTCATGGATGTCATACCGTCGTAATCCTGCGGCGGTGATATTGGCGGAGACTCTGAATGGCCTAGATTCCTGGAGAGAAGGTCGTTCTGACTTTTTGAGGGGTAGCCCTGTGATGCTGTTCATGTGGTTGTCTGAAATATTCCTCTTGTCGACTCCTACAGAATATCCTTTGTCGGTTGTACCCAACTTCTTTTCACGCTACTTCATCCTCATTGGCCTGTATGTTGAGAACTGGGAGAATTGGTTTGTGGAGTATGGGGCTCGAGGGCTATATTGGTCAGTGCCTTGGTGGGGACAGTTGCAGCCTGTTCTGGAGCTAGGAGAGTATTCATATGTGCGGCAGGTTGGTCTCAGACAGACCTCTTTTCATTTCCCTTGGCGGCTTTTGTGTCAATTTGGTTGGGCGCAGGTCGTGCCCCCTCGGACTTCAAATTTTTTTTCGGTAGAAGATTTGACTGAGCGTTTGCGTCTGTTGCTTGAATCTCTATGGGAAAATCGGCGTCCGTCGACCCGTCCCTCTCAGTCTGTCAGTAAGGTTTGGCATATCCCCAAAGATTATATGAGGTGGTTGTAGAGGAAAGTAGTCAGCAAGATGTTGGCAGTAGAGACTGGTCAAAGGTGGTTCATTTTATCTGACTCTGTGGAAGGGGGTGTTGTGGTCTTTTTGAAGATGGTTAAGGCTCATCGATCCATGGAATGTTTGCGACACTCCATTCAGGTAGGGAAAACTTGGGGTCCTTAGGATGTAGATGATGAGGGTGCGGGCTCTTCTGGTAGCTGTGGGTAGGATTCCTAGGGAGTTTGTTTATGTAACAGATGTGGGGGATTTTATCTGGTTTTTATGGTAGTAGGGGGAAGGGAGTTATTCGTTCCTCTTTCTTATATAATCTGTACTGTAGTTTTCTATTAATGAAATAAACAAGTTTCTGATCATCTAGGCGTGCCTTTCGATGAATTTTGTGTTTTGAATTATCTATACCGATCGCTAAGGCATACATAATCCTTTTGTTCAAGTAGATGTTTAGAATGAACTGTTGTTCTTGGAGATAAGAAAAGAATATATTTTTTTGAAAAAGTAGGGGCCGTACTTATGTAAGATGTATGAGTTGCCTACGTACCTCTAGGTTTTTTTTTAAAGTTTTAAAATAGTTTTTGTAGAGGATCAGGCCCACGTAGTTCTGGGTAGAGGGAAATGAAGAGTTTTTTTTTAGAATAGAAAGGGGATGAGAGGAGTCGTAGCGCGCCGAGATTTCGAACTAGGGGTAGAATTTCTTGAGACCGTCCAGATTGACTGGACAAGCCATCTCTTCCCCATCCAGGTCAGTGAGCATGGCGGCACCGCCAGACAAGATTTTCTTCACAATGTAAGGGCCGCTCCAATTGGGCTTGAATTTTCCTCTGGGGTCCCAAATGGGTTCTATCATTTCCTTGAGGGATAAATCCCCCTCCCGGACACCGCAGTCCTTGACTCTCTTGTTGAATGACCTCGCTATTCGGTGATGGTATCCCTGTATGTGATAAAGGGCTTTTAATCTTCTTTCATCTAGAAGGGCTAGCTCCTCAAGACGGCCTTGGCACCAGTCTTCTTTACTAACCTTGCTTTTGAGAATGACGCATAGCGAGGGTATTTCCAGCTCCACAGGTAGGACTTCTTCCATGCCGTAGACCAAGGAGTAAGGGGTAGCCCGAGTAGAGGTTCGGATTGAGGTTCGATAGCCCTAGAGGGCGTACGGGATCCGGTCGGCCCAATACCTACAACTTTCGATCATCTTGCTGATGATGGCTTTGAGGTTTTTATTGGCGGCTTTAACTGCACCATTGGTCTGAGGTCGGTAGGGAGAAGATTTGTGTCTCTGAATCCCATACTCATTGACAACTTCTGTGACTTCTGCCTCGAAGTACAAACCGTTATCTGATACTAGCTCGTGCGGGACCCCATATCGGCAGATGATATTTTTCTTAATGAATTTGGCCACCTTTTTGGCATTTAATATCGCGTATGACTCAACTTCGACCCATTTGGTGAAGTAATCGATGGCGACCAGGATGAACTCATGCCCGTTTGACGCTTTTGGCGTAACCTTCCCTATGATGTCGATACCCCAGGTGGAGAACGACTAGGGAGAGGTCATGTTGTATAATTCCCGTGGAGGTAGGTGTTGGAGGTTGGAGAACTGTTGGCATTTAGGGCATCTCCGAAAATAGGCGGTGCAATCCTGGGCCATGGTGGTCCAATAGTAGCCCTGTCGGATGATCTTCTTAGCAAGCATGTGACCGTTCATGTGGGGCCCGCATTCCCTGCTGTGGATTTTCTGCATTATCTTTTCAGTGTTAGCCCCTGCGATACAGTGCAAATGAGTTCCATCGAAATTCCTCTTAAGTAGTGCTTTATGACAGATGATGTACTGAGCGGCCAGCCTTCGGAGGGTAGCTCGGTCGTTATTATTGGAACCCTCGGGATACCTACCATACTTGAGGTGGCATCATATATCATAGTACCAGCAATCGGCTAGTTAGGGGTCTTCTGTGGAGACAAGATCAATATGGTAGCAATGGGTCGCTTTGTCCTTCTTTTGAACTAGGAAGGGGGTCATTGTTATTCCCTCGAGCATGTCGACCATGGAGGCCAAGGTAGCGAGCGCATCGGCTAGGTTATTCTTTACTCGGAGCAGGTAATGGAAGGTGATATCTCGGAATTAGGAGGCTAACTCTTCTAATTGGTCATGAAAGGGTTGGAGCTTTTCGTCCTTGAGTTTCCACTTTCTGAGCACTTGACCGATGATGAGTGCAGAATCCCCATATACATCAAGATATTGAATACCTTTCTTCAGAGAAACTTTGAGGCCCACCGTGCATGCCTCATATTCCGTCATGTTATTGGTACAAGGGAAATCCAATTTTATGGCGATAGGAGTGTAGGAGTCATCTGGGGCAACCAGAAGTATCCCAATGCCATATCCCTTTTTGTTGGCAGCGCCATCGAAGAAAATTTTCCATCAGAGGCAGTCTTGAGCGGTGCAGAGCACATTTTCATCTGTAAATTCGGAGATCCAAACATCTGTTTCTTCCACAGGGTAGTCAGCGAGGTAGTCAGAGATGACTCTTCCTTTAACGGCTTTCTGTGTGATGTACACGATATCGAACTCAATTAGTAGCATCAACCATCAGGCCATTCGACTGGATAAGGCGGGTATCTCGAGCAGGAATTTAATGGGATCCATTCGGGATACCAACTTAATGGGGAAGGCGAGCATGTAGTGTCGCAACTTTTGGGTGACCAAATAAGGGCGACATATGCCTTTTATAAAGCAGTGTAGTTGACCTCGTACCCGGCTAATTTGAGACTGACATAATAGACGGCTCTTTCTTTACGGGAGTCTTCAAGGTATTGGGCTAGCAAAGCCCCATCTGCAGTGTCGGTTATGGTTAGGTATAAGAGCAAAGGGAGACCAGGCTGTGGTGGCATGAGAACTGGAGGTTGGGTTAGATATTGTTTGATTCGGTCAAAAGATTCTTGGCAGGCCTCGTTCCAAACCTTGGTTGAATCCTTTTGGAGGAGCTTGAAGATTGGTTCGCAGATGGAGGTTAGTTGGCTGATGAACCGACTGATATATTGAAATTTCCTAAGAAAATCTCGGACTTCTTTCTCTGTTCGGGGAGGTGGCATCTCAAGTATGGCTTTCAGCTTGGCGGGATTTGCTTCTATACCCTTCTCACTAACCATGAATCCTAAGAGTTTTCCCTTTGTAACGTCGAAGACGCATTTCTGTGGATTAAGTTGCATCTGGTATTGTCGCAGTCGTTCGAAGAACTTTCGGAAAGAAGTATCATGACCTTCTCTAGTTCTGGACTTGATGATCATGTCATCCACGTAAACCTCAACCTCTTTGTGAATCAGGTCATGTAGGATGGTCATAGCGGCCCTCTGGTAGGTAGCCCCAGCATTCTTGAGACCAAATGGCATAACGGTGTAGCAAAAGGTCCCCCATGGGGTGATGAATGCGGTTATCTCTTGGTGGTCGGGGTGCATCTTGATTTGATTGTATCCGAAAAACCCATCGACGAATGACTTGAGAGCATGACTGGCTGTGTTGTCCACTATCATGTCGATGTTGGGTAGCGGTTAATCATCCTTCGGAGAGGCTTTATTTAAATCTCGATAATCCACACACATTCGAACCTTTCCTCCTAATTTCAGTACGGGTACAATATTGGCTAGCCACGTGGGATATTCGATTACTCGAATAAACCCACATTTAACTGTTTGACCACCTCCTCCTTGACTTTGAGCGACCATTCGGTGCGGAGCTTTCTCAACTTTTGTTTAATCGGATTGTAATCTGGGAGAGTGGGGATCTCAATCTGAGGTATTTTAGGGTTAATACCGGGCATATCGTCGTAGGACCACGCGAAGACATCCACGAACTCCTTTAGAAATTCTTCGAGTTGTGCTCACTCACGCTCGTCAATGGTGGCCCCTATCCTAATCTCGCACAGTTGGCTACTAGAACCGAGATTAACAACAACAGTCTCCTCTTCATTAACTTGAACACAGTTATATTATCTATTATTAACCTTATTTAAATCAGTTAAGAATTGTTCATTTGCAAAATCATCATCATCAAAAGTTTGATTAGAATCTAAACAATTAATGTAAGGCACAGCAAGATGCTCAAAATCTTTGTTTATTTCATTGATAGGCAAAACAACATTGAGAACCTCATCAAAAGAGGTCTCGATTACATTCGAGCAAGGATAGACAACAGTAGAAGAAATAGGGTAAACATTGGGTTTAGGTGGGATTTCAACAGGTAGAGTTGGCGTAGCATTCCAGTTGGTGTATCAGGTAGAGGTGTATCAGTAGCTTTGATCAGATGAGATGGATCCAGTGGTGTAGCGCCTGAATGAACCATGAAGAGTGCCAGCCCCAGTGTCTGTAGGTTGAAGGAATCTTCGGAGTCACTTTCCTCAGTCTCCTCGGTATCTTTGATGAGCGGTTGTACGCTGTGCGTGGAAGTTTCATCCCATGGGTAGCTATCTTGGAAAAAGATCTCCATTTCAGGCTTCATCTTCTTGTCTGTGTGGTCGTACCATGGTTCTGGAAAGTCGTAAAAGGGGAAGTCTTCACCCTCTTTGATAAATTGTCCATTCAAGGAGTCTCCTGAGATAGTCTAGAAATATTCTAACCCTTTCTTTGATCGAGTCTGGTGGATCATCCTGAGCTCTGGTTCTGATGGTTGATACCCCAAGCCACAAGGAGGGAAAGCTTTCTTCAGTTCGATGGGCTCAAGTATCCCCTGCTGCCTTTGTCCTAGCCCCAGTCCGGGCTTGAAGTGCATGTTTCTGAACATCTGAATCACATTGACATTGCCATGAGGGTCATATTCTTGGCAAACCCTTTCTTTGAAACCGTCCCCTGCCGGGAGTAGAGGTGGCTCAACTCGAAACCCTGATAGGAGCATATCATTTGACCCATGCTGTATCTCGAGAATCAGACTGCTGGTGCTTGCACCCTCGGTGTTATCGTCGTCGCCCAAGATGGTGATGACTCGCTCATTAGCGAAGAACTTCAACTTCTGATGGAATGAGGAAGAGACACCCCTTATACTGTGGAGCCAAGGTCGTCCGAGCAACAGGTTGAAACAGATCGGGATATCAATGATTTGGAATTCGACGAAAGGATTTATAGGTCCAACCCCTATCGTAAGTTTTATGGATCCCATGACCTCCCGACGGGTATTATTGTAGGCACGCACGGAAGCGGAGGTTGAAGCGAGGTCACTTTCTTTCAAGCCTAAACATTTGAAGGTTCTCAGTGGGCAGACATTCAAAGCGGATCCGTTATCAATGAGCAAAAGCGGCACAACCTTCCCCATAACTTCGATGGAGATGTCGAGTGCATGATTATGATTCGGCCCAATTTTAAGGATTTCCTCTTTAGAAAATGATAACATTCGGGTGGAGGTCAAGGACCTGACCAAATTTATCGCTTCTTCTGGTGTGGTAGAAGGAGGAACTATGGGTCCTGTGAGTAATTTGATTAAGGCATTTCTGTGTAGCTGGGAAGACATAAAAAGCCCCCATAAAGTGATGTTAGCTTGAGTTTTCTTCAGTTGATCAAGGATCTTGCTCTCCTCAATGGTCATTTCAGGCATAGGAAGGTTTTTAATGCCCTTCCCCTTGTCATTTGCCGGTAGCGAGCTCGAAACTTGGTAATGCCTCCCAGATCTAGTCATGTGATTTACGAAAGAAGGGAAAAACTTAAATCTAGTTTCCTCATCAATCTCAGGTTGTTCCGTCGCCCTGTCTATTTCTCAGAGGAGTTCTTCAAATTATATCATCCCACATATGTCGGCTACTGGGCCAGTTCTTCCTAAAGCCTGTTCTTCATTTGAATCTTCGAATTCTTCCCCCCATCCGGTGCCAACAATTTTGTTTTCCCTTGTGAAGACAATGTGTAAGGACACAAATTTCCAATTGAGTCCATATATAGTTTTGGCTCAATTCCGGACAAAAACATTTATTCATAGGAAAGTATTTATTGTAATATTCTCAAGCCTATGAAGTGTATGTTGAAGACGTAGCGGCAAAGAATTTAAAGCTTCATCAAAATGCCTGTTTGCGTGCCTCGTTTCTACGTCATCAACTAAGGTTCCATGCTCCCAAGGTATGAATGTAATTATATTTATATAGGAGCTTGGAACAATGTTTATTGGGTGTTTAGGTGTAATAAAAACTGTATTTTATTTTTCAGAAAGAATCAATTAGAACTTTAAAATAAGTATATAAAAGTTTATAAAAGTTTCTGCGCCAAAATCGAATTTTTCAATCTTTCTGGTCGTTCGTTAGAAATGTCGTTCGAACGAGTTTTTTCGTTCGAACCAGATTTCGTTCGAACGAGTTTTGTCGTTCGAACCAGTTTCGTTCGAACGAGTTTTGCCAACGACCCTAACTGGTCAGTCGTTCGAACGAATGTTCATTCTAACGAGGTATCTAACGAACTTCTAACGAGCCCAGGCTGGTCACTCGTTAGAAGTCTCGTTCGAACGAGAATCAAGTTCGTTCGAACGAGATTCCAGCGGGAACAGTTATTTGGCAGTTTTTTGCAGTTTTTCCCCACTCCTCCACTTGGTTTTCAACCAACTTTTTTCATACATTATTATGTGCGGGAAACACATTTTCCAAGGCAACTTTTCCATCCTAATACATCTCCTAGGGAGAATTTGAGAGATCATTTTAAAAAGGAAAATGTTCATGTTTGAGTGTTCTTCAACTTAAAGAAAAATCTTTAAACACTTAGTTTACACCCATTGTTGTTTATTCCAAGTTCCATATATACATATCTTTACTTGGAGTTTTTGGCACCGGTTTTTCTCTACCGAATTCAAGAGACGTTTCGGGTTTTCTTCTACACCCCATCACAAAGAAGACGTTTGTTGAGATTCTACCCACACAGAGAAAGGCTCCATGCTTGGGTGACGGTGACCATATAAAGCCCCATCGGTGAATTCTGAGACCACGGTGGAGGTCCGTTGGTTATCCGCTAATTGGAGGTTGATACAAGAAGAAGCATCACGGCTTGAGAGGGTTCGAGTTTAGGAAGTAAGTCTCTTGTCTTGTATTTTGTAATACCGTTTTTAGTGGATTTGAGGCTAGGGCAGTCCCGAGGTTTTTTGCCGTTAGTGGGTTTTTCCTCGTACATCGCGGTGTAGTGTGACATTGTTTATTTTTATCTTGCACAATATTTAGAATGCATGATTTAGGTTTAATTCAAGATAAAATTCGGTTTAATTCTCACACTATATTAAAATTGGACTTTAATTTAATATTGGGTAAAATTGTGTAATTCTAGTCACTTGCATTAATTTGGTTTCGCTTAACTTTGGATAATTGTTAATTATGACTTAGGCAAATTCTAGTACTTGAATTATGTTTTAATTCGTTTTGAGAAATTAAAACTTGTTATTATTTTTTAAAGTTGAACCATCACCTGTTTTACAACGTTTCCGCATCATCTCTATTGTGTTTTTAGACGAAAAGGAAATTATTTTAATTGTGATTTTAAAATCCGGGGCTTTTCAAATTGGTATCAGAGCCAGAAACGATAAATTATTTCGTTAAGATTCTTTAATTTTTGGCTAAAATGGATTTTTCCCCATTTTCAAAATTTCCAATTTTCGATGGTTCTAACTACGTGTATTGGAAAGCGCGAATGAAATCGGCACTTAAATCTATCGATGAGCGTGTTTGGATGTCTGTTGTTACCGGGTACTCCCCACCAACTCATCTAATTGAAAATGAACGTGTTCCCAAACCCACCGATAGATGGATCGAAAATGAGTTTAAGCTTGCAAATTTTAATTCCCGTGGTTTAAATGCCTTATTTAGCGCTATCGCACCGGATGAATTCCGACGTATTATGACGTGTGAAACCGCTAAAGAAGCTTTGGACATTTTACAATTAACTCATGAAGGAACTAGTGTCGTTAAAGCTTCAAAACTCCAGAACCTCACCACTCAATTTGAAACTATCAAAATGGATGAAAAAGAAACTTTTGATAAATTTTATGCTAGACTTTCTGATATTGTTAATTCATCCTTTAACTTGGGGGAGAAAATACCTGACGACCATGTTGTAAAGAAAATTTTAAGTTCCCTACCTGATAGATTTATTCCTAAAGTGACCGTTTTAAATTCTTTACCCACTTTAGCCTCTACGAAATTAGAAGAGCTTGTAGGTGATTTACAAACCTATGAACTGGATATGTTTCCCTCTAAAACTGAAAAGAAAATTGAAAAGGGTGTTGCTTTAAAAGCCGGTAAAGAGGTCAAACAAGTAGTAGAGAGCGATAGTGATAGTGACTCGGAAGACATGGCTTTGTTTGCTCGTAAATTTAGAAAATTTCTTAAATTTAACAAAGATAAAGTTAAAAATGATTTTAAGAAATTTGATACTTCTAAACATGATAAAAGCGAGAAGATTTCTAAAGCCGAGAAAATCCCTAAACCTAGTAATGAACATTTAGATAGGGATGAGTCTAATAAGTGTTTTGGTTGTGAAGGTTATGGCCATAGGGCTTATGAGTGCCCCACTAAACTAAGGAAAGATGGTAAGTGACCTATTTCATATAATGCAACCCTTAGTGATAGTGATAAGGAAGAAAAGCCCGATTCCCCCACTAAGAAAAATTTTGTGGCTTTTATGGCTAGTCATGTGAGTGATAATGAGAACTCATCGATTGATGAAACAATAGCACATGCCACTTCCAAGGTCATTGTTCATGATTCCCTTGTTTTTAATGATAGTGAGAGTGGAGAAGAGAGTGAAAATGAAGAAGAGGTTGATGTGAGTGAACTTCAAAATGCTTTTCATGAATTATATAAAGAATCTATTAATTTGAAAAGGACTAATTTGAAGTTAGAAGCTTGTTTAAGAAAGAGTGTCAAGGTCTTTGATGATAGTGCCTTAATTGAAGACCTTAGGACACATGTGAGGACTCTTCAAGAGAAGCTTGATTATGTAGAAGGCGAAAGAGATTGCCTTAGGGGTTTAATGGAATCCTTGAAAAAGGAGCTTCTTTCTTTTGAAGAGCGAAATGTTTTACTAGAATCTAACATTGCTGAATTAGAAAATAAATTAAGAGATTCTAGTAATGTCAAATTTGATTTGGAATGTCGTTCTGAAAAACTAGATAAAATGTTAGGAACGGTCCAAATTAAAAATGACACTTGTGGTTTAGGCTTCAATCCTTGTAATGAATTTACTCATAATGCCCAAACCAATGTTTTAGGAGAATCAACTAGGAATACCTTTAAAGATCACTCCTTAAGTAAATCTTTTCGACATGTTCTCACTTGTACACATTGTGGTCGACAAGGTCATCTTAGGAAATTTTGTTTAGATCTTAAACGAATTCCTAGAAAACCCCATAGTAAAGTAACCACGGTAGTTAATGTGCCTACACCCCAAAATAGTCATTCCTCATTAATTTGGGTTAGGAAATCTGACTTGGTTACCTTACAAAATAGGGTTGTTGATTCTCATTTACTTTCACATCCTTCCTCCCTTGCTAAATCTAATGGATGAATGTGTTAGTATTTGCATACTTTAGCGTTTGTACTTCATGCTATATTCATATGCTAAATGTATGCTTGTTTAGTCATTCTCTAGTCATTGCCTTATTTCATATCACATGCTAGAAATTATGACTTGTTTATCTTTTTGTATTATATTTTGTGTTTCAATCGACTGCAAAATATAAAAAGATTTTTGTTTATCATTTGTGTTTTATTTATTTCATTTAAGCTTAATGAAAAATACAAATGATTTTTGTTTGTCCTTTTGAGTAAATATTTATTTTTGATTAAAAATGTTAAAAACTCAAAAAGATTTTGTTTTGTGTGTATTTTTGTTTGACACACTTTATGTGGCATACATTTGTGTTTGAATCCTATCGTTTATGCTTCCATGTGGCTAGAACTTTTGGTTTTGATTTTCAATCCTTAAAATGTTCTTTACCATGTTTTATATGGAGTAGTTGGATTTTGTATTGTTTAAATGGATTATATTTCTATATGCCTCTATTCACACATGCACGAGCTCTTTTGAAATCTTAATGTCACATGTTATATTTGAGCTTTTTGAGGTGTTCTCCTATCAATCTAGTCATCTACATATCTATGACCTAGGAGGACTAGTGCATGTCAAAATCCGTTGCATGTGAGATTTGTGTGAAAAAATGAAAACATGATGAATTAATATATGCACGGGGAAGGGCTCCGAAAGGATGAATTAAATCCTTTGCGATAGTAAGCCACCGTTGATTGGATCTAAAAGAAATATGTGATGCAAAGGCCTAAAAACAGAATATTTGGCATTTAAAAGAAAGCAATTGCCAAGGCCTATGTTTGTAAGATATATTCATTCAAAAACAAAAGAATATATATGCTCATTGAGGGATAATTGGATGGTATATCAACGGTTTGCACAATGTCCGTTTATCCTAGTTGTCTTTAATGTCATGACTCTATTTGGTTTGTAAAATCATCATCATGCTAGGCTTGTATGCATTGTGTATGTTTGTTCATTGAGTTCAACCTTTATATTGTCACATGAAGTTATATTTAACTGTGATGAAGTTTGCAATCAAATGAGAACTCCGTGAACGTTTCTTAAGTGTTTGGGTCTAAATTTAATTGTTGCTAGTTCACACCCCTACACTTCCGTTTCCATATGACACATTTTTGCCATACGAGTGTGCAAACTTATTGTATTTTGTGTCATGTGTGTGTTTATATCTATATATATGCAAGTACTATATTGGTATATTTCTAATGTATATATATATGATATTTGTTTGTCTTCGCCTTGTTTTTATTGCCCATATGCTTTCATGTCTTATCACTTTAAGCTTTCACATGTTGTTTATTAGTTCTTTATCCTTTGCATATTCCCGAACAAAAAAGGGGGAGAATGATGATAGGGGGAGATTTATCTTAGGGGGAGACGTCTTTCTAAGTAGGTCTTTCTAAGTAGGTCCTGTGTTTAAAGGGAGAATTAATTTAGGGGGAGTAATTAATTAATTGCACATTTAATATTTTGATATTCCCTATGCATTTGATGAGTTTGCTTAAGTGTGCAGGAATTATTCTAAAACGGCATCTTTCTATGGCAAAGCGTTTGATCCTTGGGTTGAGTCAAGATTGGGCGGGTTATGTTTTTGAGTCTAGTAAGCTTGACGGCCCTTTAGGATTTTTGTTTGGTTTTTGTCCCGGAATAGCCAAAGGGGGAGATTTGTAAGGACACAAATTTCCAATTGAGTCCATATATAGTTTTGGCTCAATTCCGGACAAAAACATTTATTCATAGGATAGTATTTATTGTAATATTCTCAAGCCTATGAAGTGTATGTTGAAGACGTAGCGGCAAAGAATTTAAAGCTTCATCAAAATGCCGGTTTGCATGCCTCGTTTCTACGTCATCAACTAAGGTTCCATGCTCCCAAGGTATGAATGTAATTATATTTATATAGGAGCTTGGAACAAAGTTTATTGGGTGTTTAGGTGTAATAAAAACTGCATTTTATTTTTCAGAAAGAATCAATTAGAACTTTAAAATAAGTATATAAAAGTTTCTGCGCCAAAATCGAATTTTTCAATCTTTCTGGTCGTTCGTTAGAAATGTCGTTCGAACGAGTTTTTTCGTTCGAACCAGATTTCGTTCGAACGAGTTTTGTCGTTCGAACCAGTTTCGTTCGAACGAGTTTTGCCAACGACCCTAACTGGTCAGTCGTTCGATATGTTGTTCGAACGAATGTTCGTTCTAACGAGGTATCTAACGAACTTCTAACGAGCCCAGGCTGGTCACTCGTTAGAAGTCTCATTCGAACGAGATTCCAGCGGGAACAGTTATTTGGCAGTTTTTTGCAGTTTTTCCCCACTCCTCCACTTGGTTTTCAACCAACTTTTTTCATACATTATTATGTGCGGGAAACACATTTTCCAAGACAACTTTTCCATCCTAATACATCTCCTAGGGAGAATTTGAGAGATCATTTTAAAAAGGAAAATGTTCATGTTTGAGTGTTCTTCAACTTAAAGAAAAATCTTTAAACACTTAGTTTACACCCATTGTTGTTTATTCCAAGTTCCATATATACATATCTTTACTTGGAGTTTTTGGCACCGGTTTTTCTCTACCGAATTCAATAGACGTTTCGGGTTTGCTTCTACACCCCATCACAAAGAAGACTTTTGTTGAGATTCTACCCACACGGAGAAAGGCTCCATGCTTGGGTGACGGTGACCATATAAAGTCCCATCGGTGAATTCCGAGACCACGGTGGAGGTCCGTTGGTTATCCGCTAATTGGAGGTTGATACAAGAAGAAACATCACGGCTTGAGAGGGTTCGATTTTAGGAAGTAAGTCTCTTGTCTTGTATTTTGTAATACCGTTTTTAGTGGATTTGAGGCTAGGGCCGTCCCGAGGTTTTTTCCCGTTAGTGGGTTTTTCCTCGTACATCGCGGTGTAGTGTGACATTGTTTATTTTTATCTTGCACAATATTTAGAACGCATGCTTTAGGTTTAATTCAAGATAAAATTCGGTTTAATTCTCACACTATATTAAAATTGGACTTTAATTTAATATTGGGTAAAATTGTGTAATTCTAGTCACTTGCATTAATTTGGTTTCGCCTAACTTTGGATAATTACTAATTATGACTTAGGCAAATTCTAGGACTTGAATTATGTTTTAATTCGTTTTGAGAAATTAAAACTTGTTGTTATTTTTGAAAGTTGAACCATCACCTGTTTTACAACGCTTCCGCATCATCTCTATTGTGTTTTTATACGAAAAGGAAATTATTTTAATTGTGATTTTAAAATTCGGGGCTTTTCACAATGCATTCCACAACTTCAACGGCGTCTTCATATAGGCCTTCCCATTCTGTGGGGATGTGTAAGGGTGAAGGGACCAAGTGTCCTTGCAACTTCAAAGCATCAAATAACTCGGTGATACTGCAAATGTCATTGGTTTGCCTTAATGCTTTCGCCATGATCTGGACAACATTACCTAAGCTGACTTCGTCTGTTGGTACCACCCACCTATCTGATTCTCAGGACCATTTCTGTGCTTCCAAAAATAGCGCGTTGAACCTCTAGCAGTCGATAATCATCTGTGAGGGCAATTTCAGCCCAAACTCTAGGAGTTGATTCAATACCTATGACAATTCCAAACTTCCACTTTCAGAACAGATCTGGACAGTGATGCATGCTCTGGTAATGAGTGACAGTGCCTAATCAGCGGGGCTAGTAGGGTGTAGGAGGAAATATGGGCAACTTTGAAGAGGTTCAGGAGGGTATAGGGATGTGATTTGGGTTGATGGATCGAAATTTGGGTTTTCTTCCAAGAAGATGGCATTGGTGTGATTTGGGAGGGGGTTATGAGTAGTGTTTGGCTTAGGATTGGCTGGTGGGGCGATGGTACCCCGGTCATTGAGATCTTGGATTATGTTCCGAAGGTGAAAGCATTGGTCGGTGGTATGACCAACTGTTTGTTGAAAGGCGCAATGAGCATCGGTCTTGAAATTTTTAGGAAGTGGATTGGGTAATGGACGGGGATCCAAGGGTTTTATAAGGTTTCGGCTTAATAGGGCTTGGTAGACTTTAGAGAGGGGAGCATGAAGCTCAGTGTATTCCCTTCAGATGGGGGCAGGGTGACTTTTTGGTGCCCATGATGCGGTTGGTTGAGAGATGTTGTTGATGGTTGAGAATGTAGCATTAGCAGACTTGTCATACTTTCTAGGGGTGAATTTTCCGGACACCTTCTTCGGTTCAACTTCTGTTTTGGTAAGACCTTCCTCGATTTCTACTCCTGCTTCTCTGAGAGCTCGAAAGTGGGGGTAGTACTGTCCTCCCATGGTTGCTCGGACATGGGGCAAGAAATTCTTCTTCACTATGTTGACTTGTTCTTCTTCAGATGGCCGATTGGTCAAGGTAGATGCTTTTTCCCTCCATCGAGCTATGAAGTTACTGACTGATTCTCCAGAGTTTTGTTTGAGCAGCTCTAAATCACGACGGGTGACCTCAAGCCCTTCGTTATATTTGTACTATGACATGAATTATCGGGCTGCATCCTCCCAGTTACGGATTCTGGATTCCTCAAGAGATAAAAACCATCAGAGGGCACTGTCCTTCAAAGTTTGTTGAAACAATTGGACCATCACCTCTTCGGAAGCCCCTAGTAGAGTCATGGAATGATGATAACTACGAAGATGAATAATTGGGGGGCCACTCCCTCCGAACTTCTCGATATTTGGCATCTTGAACTTCTCGGGTAACCTTGCTTTAGGATAAGGAGACATATGGGTGTAGTCCATGTAATTTCCATAGATTCGGACTTGGTCGAACTTCTTAGTGAGCATCTTAAGATCTTCTTTGACTTCGTTCAACTCTTCCTCTTTTGGATCAATAACCATGGGCAGGTTGGCCACAGGCTGGGCAATATTTGGCATTGGAAGTTGGGCAGGCGGCGGCCCATTAGCAGGAGGGGCATGTGGAGCGTGTTAATATTCTTTTGGGACCCAGATAGGCTCGGGTGGACCCATAGCACGAGGGAATAGGGCCTCGGGCTCTTGAGGAATAGGGACCTGATTTTGTTGCATCTCTCGGACCTTGATTTGGAGATTGTCAATCTTGGCCACGAGCTGAGCTAGGACTATCGGCAGATCCGGTTGTATGACTGGTGCTTGATCCGCATTATCCATAGAAGATGGATGAATTTCGGACTCGAAAGAAGTAGTATAGGAGCGGATGAAACTCCGAGGTGATTAGACTGAAGACCGAAGCCAATGGGGAGTCAGGCCAAGGGAGTGCGATCGACCTGAGAAGGCGTAGGATGAGATTTATTTTTGAGAAAAAGGGAAGAAACTATTTTTGGATTTTTGATAAAAAGGGAGAAATGTTTTTGAATTTTTAACAAAGAAGGGAGAAATGTTTTTGGATTTTTTGAGACGGAACTCAGCATGATTATTATGATTATTATATTCTCACTTGTATTTAATTCTCCTAAATGCAATGCCGGACGGGACCCGAGCTTAGAAAAGTGGGAGTCTTAATATATGCAAAGCTATGTTTGGACTTGTAACCAGGCTCGCGGATAGGGTCCCGTTTTAAAAAATGCGCAAAAATTGGGCGGCAGGCCGACCCAAAATTTTGGCAGAGTTTCGGGTTGAAACCGAGAATCTAAAGTGCGTGTCCTAGGTTTGACACCTATATGCGGGTATGCAGTTGGTTGGGTGAATCGGCATGGGTTCCCCCCTTTGGCGTGACTTCCACGATATACGTCTTGCTCTTACGGGCAATTGGTACGTGTGGACAAGCCATTTAATATACCTGAGTGTACGTGAATTGCCTCACCATATACCTCGTGGGGACGGTACGTGTGAGAGCGAATTCGATATACTCGGTGTACGTGAACGAATTCCCTGCGATATACCTCCCGTCATGACTTCGGTCAAGCGGCACAATGTAGGGGAAGCGTTTGATATACGTCGAAGGTACTTGGCCAATGGAAGGTGAGAGTCATATCACTTAGGCTAACTGCGACCTGCTGGAGCAGCGCCCATCACGAAGTGACCCTCCAGTTACTTGGTAAAATTTGGTAAATAGAAATGCTCTTTGGTGATATCGTGTGAATCATGCATGATTCTCTTATTAGTATATTATGATGAGAATGCCTTTCTTGATTATGCCAAAACAGGGAGCCAAGTACAAGTACCCCAAAAGGTACACCAAGTGTGGATGGGTGATGCGTGCAACATGGGGATATACATGTGATCCTAGGTGCACGTGGTGTGAAGTGTACATGGAGAATTTTCTACAAGTGTATGAATATAAGCATAAGCATGGGATATACATGTGAGAAAGGGGGATAGGCAGATATGAGGGGGGAACATAAACAAATATAACATCCATGTAAATAGAATCAAGCCCTCAAAAAAATAAAAGAAGTCCCCAGTAAAGTCGCCACTGTGGTCATCCCCCGAACACCGCCGTGGAGGGAGGAAGGGATCCTTCGGGTCCCGCGCGTCCCCTCTCGGGAGAGCGCTTCGGCCTGCATCGATTTGTGAGGTGTGAAAATGTAGAGAGATTTAT
Organism: Sambucus nigra; assembly: GCA_949130495.1. Lineage (NCBI taxonomy): Eukaryota > Viridiplantae > Streptophyta > Magnoliopsida > Dipsacales > Adoxaceae > Sambucus > Sambucus nigra. The sequence goes on from OX422217.1 coordinate 201,088,428, forward strand.
AGTCGCCAGTCTATTTTACTCAAAACAGACAAAAGAAAAGGGGGAGCCACCCCGAAGGATGGCATCCAAAGACATACTGGTGCGTGCGAAACCAAATGATTCGATAAGGGTTCGGAGGCTTAGTTACGAAATGGGAAGGTGTTAGGCACCCATTCCTCCCTTTCGGTTTCTCATGGATATTTGCTATTTTCTGTTATATTCCCCCCCCCCCCCCCCCCCCGGTGATATGTGTGCATGTGTATATATAGAATGGAGGTGGGAATCCTCGACTTGTACCATGGAAAAGATAAAGAGATTCATCAGTAGGAATGTGAGATTAGTGTAGAAAATAAGATTTACGTGATTACCCCTACGTTGATCGTTATAAGGGAACGATAACGCATATGGAGTAATACGTTGCTAAGAACAAGTATATAGAGTATAATAGAAAATGAGATAAAGAGAAGATAGAAAATAAGAGAAAAAGTGAGAAAAGGACTCGAGTCTCGGGCTTTACCCCGAGACGCCTACGTAGCCTATAAAGGCATCAAAGTCTATGTAGTTCGCATACAAAACGAGGGGTGGGGTTTAACCCATAAATCAAAATGGAGAAATCTCTTATTTATAAGTGTGTGTGTGTGTGTGTGTGTGTGTGTAGAAAAAGTGTTTTAGTTGTGAGAAAAGTGTGGAAAAAGTGTGAGAATCCCTACTTGGAATTTATGAGCAAACCCTCTTTTTCTTGTTTTTTGGGTTTTTATTTATATGAAAATAGGAGATGTGCAATAATACTAGATAAAAAGTATGTTAGGATGTATGAAACAAGATAATAAAAGTGCTTAAGTGATAAAAGAAGTTATTGCAAATTTAAGAAGATTTGAAGAGAAATGTGAGAAATATGGACCTTCTTGGAGACTTTGAGCTTGATCTTGCATGTTGAAGAGCAGCCCTTGCACTTGGATGATGATGGGGAGTGGTTAATTCATCAAGTTTGATGAAGGGAATGATGAAAAATGGGAGTAAAAGGAGGATTTGGAAGTTGAAATCACGTTGTCTTCGAGAGAGATTTCTGGGATTCCCTGAGAGTGATTTGCTTCTGATCTAAGCTCCCCTTGTAAATGAGGCCAAGGCTACCTTTTATAGGACCGGGGGTCTACCGATCGGCATTGCCATGGCACTACCTATCGGCAGGTGCCGATAGGCAGGGTCTGGGACCTGCCATTTGGTAGTGCGCTTCAGGATTTTTCAGAAAATTAGCCGCCGAGGGCAAACCGTTGGTCAGAATTGCACACGGGGCATTCCGTTGGAAAGGTATTTCAAAGACCTTCGAAAGTCCTTTGGACCACTCCCGAGTTCGGGAGTTGACTTTGGGTCAAATGTGGCTCGGAAGCGTTTGTCGGTCCGTTGGACGGGGAATTATTCGGACGCAAATGGATCGTTCGTCCGCATAGTAAGTACAAATCGCGCATGGGATGGCCCATTAGAAAGGTTAGGAGATGTACTTCTACATTCCAAAGAGTTTGACCCGGTTCGGGGAGTTGACTTTGGTCAACCGGTCCCGAGAAGCCTTCGGTGACCTCTCGGAGTCAAACGGATAGTTTGTCCGCATGGAAAGTCGAAATCGCGCACGGGGTGGACCATTGGAAAGGGTATTTAGTACCTTTCGAAGATTCATTCAGACTCGGTCGAGATGAAGAGTTGACTTAGGTCAAACAGTGCCCGGGAGCGCCCGGTGGCCACTAGGCCAGGTTTCGAACGCAAACGGATCGTTCGTCCGCATGGTAAGTCGGAATCGCGCACGGGGCAGACCGTTGGAAAGGTTATTCAGTGCCCTTCGAAGATTCATTGAGTCTCGGTCGAGATGAAGAGTTTGACTTTTGGTCAAACAGAGCCGGGGAGTGCCCGATAGCATCCGGGTCAGTGCTCGGGACATGACCTGGGTTTACAGTGATGAGTGGAGGTACTAGAGACCTAAGGAGAGTTAGGGGGTAACAGAATGCGGTGTCTACAGTTAGGATTTTAATTTTTTTTATTGTTTGTACTGCTTTTTGCAAGGAAAATAATAAAAACGTTGGAAAAAATATTATGAATACTCAAAAAAAGAGGGAAACTTTGCTGCCATATTTTTTAGCAAGAATTCTACAATTTGCTTGCTAAAAGTTACCTTTTGCGAGGAAAAATTTCCTTGCAACATGTTTATAACAAGATTATATTTTTAGCAACATTTTTTCCATTTTCCTTTCTAAAAATACACTTTTAGCAACGAAAATTACATCCTAGCTAAAGAATTCGTTGCTAAAACCAAATTTTCTTATAGTGACTTGAATCCGGTCTTTACGATTACTCATTGTTTAGCTTTATTTTTTGTTTTCTTACTTTTTCTTCCTTTTTTTCTATAAAAAGGGAAAAAATTAAAAAGGGCTATTGTAAATTGTAAAGAAAAGCACAATGATATTAAATATGGCACAATCACATTACAATGAGAATTTGAGAAGTATAAAAAATTATGTATATAGACATTGGAGTGACAAAAGTGTTGTTACTTTCATATATTTACTTTGAACAAAATTACAAGTAATTTAGAACTACAACCCAGAAATATATGAGGAAAGAAAAAAAAAAGAAAATACGAAAGGCCATAGCCAAAGAGGAACCATAGATCCGAAGAAGAGAAAAAGACCTCAGGCAAGGCAGAGGAAGCTCGAAGACAAGATTGTTGAGCTACTATGGATGATTTAAGAATTATTTGGACTTGAGTGCATTGAATGAGAAATGCCTCACGTTAACCCAATGCATTGGCCAAAGCTTCTTTACTTTCCTTGACCTTTCGATCCATCGCCTCAACCAAGGGGTCATGCTCCCTCAACACAACATCCTCTTCATGTTGAGCCTCCACATACTTTTGGTAAAGCTCCCTCTGGCTCTTAAAATGAGCATCCTTCGAGACTTCATATGGTTGATCGATCAGTTTGCTGAAGTGAAACACATCCTTAGCCATCTCTCTCAGATTGACCAAGTGTTGATTGATGATGGCCCCGGTGAGATTGACAGTCTAAGAGTTTGTAATTTCTACTATAATGGTTTCCATGCCTTGAAGTCTATAGCTCATCATAACATGGTTGGACCTGAGGCACTCAATAGTAAAGTTTTTGGGGTGTTAAGCGTCCATCTTCTTTATCACCGTTCAGTGGAAACCTTGAATAAAAGGATATTATTGGAGAACTTGAAGGCAAAACTCATGAGGAGCCATGCTAGGCAGAGGGGAATCATAACCTGATTCACTGTCCGATGGTGCATCTGTCTTGGAGCCACAATCTTTATCAATTGAATCCTCAGTTGGGATAAGATCTTGGGCAAGTGGCAGGGTACGTACGAGGGACATGCTAAGTTTGATCTTGAGCAGGATTAGTTGACTCGAAGCCAACAAAGAACAAAAAATGAGTTAAAAACAATAACAAGTGTTTTCGTCGCTAAGTAACCAAGAAAGTTTGACATTTCAAGATTAAAAAAAACTTAGCAAGTGTTTTTGTTGTTAAGTCACTAAGTAGGTGTGAGATTTTGACTTAAAAAAACCTTAGCAAGTGTTTTTATTGCTAAGTCAGCAAGCAGGTGTGAGTTGTGTTTTGAGTGTAGGCATATCTTGTTGCAACAAAGAAGAAAGAACTAAAAGAGGATACAACATACCTCATGAGCTGAACATTTTCAAAAAGGGGTGGGGGGATGCTACCATCTCCAGTCTTCTTAACAACTTCAGAGGGTACTATCTCCAAATGGGTTCCCACTTAGGGGGAGTGGCCTCATGAGATTGCAAGGAAGGTCCACCACCTACTGGAAGAAGTGTTAGCCCAATAAAAGTCTCAAAAGAAGCATCACGTGTTTCAACGAATCCAGTTTTATGAAAGGCAGAAGGTACTTCGGAATGGGGGCAGAGGAACTAATAACCAGTAGGGCTAGAGGAATATCAGGGTGGACAGTCAGAGGGCCACCATGGGAAAACTTCACCAAAAAAGAAGAAAATCTAAGCATTAACAACTAGGGGAAACTAATGGATGGGGCAAATGAAGATAAATGGCGCTTAATGTTTGCCTCAGAAATAGTTTCTTTGGGAACCTAGTCCGCAATAGGCCTCACCAGGGTTAATGGAGGAAAAGACTCATTGATCTCCCTCACTAGCGAAGTAACAATCACCCAGAGAAGATAACAAACATAACACTTAATCTTGCCTACATAAATTATACTTGAACAAATTTGAGGCGATAAATAGTTACCCCCTGACTGACATTCCTACAAAAACAAAAATAGAAATTTTGGTCACGTGTCAGGCCAAGATTTTTCTAACATAAATAATAAACGAAAAGTTACATTAACAAAAATATTACCTCCTCAGAAGGAGAAAGAGGATGCGTTGGAACTAATGCACCTGCCTCAATTGTTGTTTAACCCTCCACGGGTCTACCATCCAAAACAATTAGCTCAGAGGAGACATGTGGAGGAGGAGATGAACTGGGGGTAGAAGGAAGTGTGGGGAGATGCACTTTATAAGAATTTTTTTAAAATTTTTGGTGCCCAAATGTTATTTCCTCTATTAAGGGGCACCACTAGTAGAAGATTTTTTTGAACTCCCCGCTCACAAACTAACTCCCTTGGGAGCCTAAGATGAAGAAGCTAGGCGAAATGAGGCTATTGGGAGTACTGAACGGGTAACTTATCGCGCTTATCTTAACAAACAAAAAGCACGAGCACCCTCAAGGTGACATTTTTCAGCGAGGTCCTCATGAACAAGAGCAGCTGCTTTAGGGGGAATACTAGTTACAACAGGGGTAGCAGGGGTTGAGTTGGACTTAGAGGATTTTTTACTTTTGTTTTTCCTGGTATTTTTTCGGAGCTAGCCGAGAAGTCCCCTCACTAGTTGCATTTTCAGTGGGAGGGGTGGCGATAGGTCTCTTTCGAGTGAGTTAGCCCACTCTCATATTTCTTTAGAGGAGATTGATCTACAGTCCAATAAGTCCTACAAGAAGTGGCATGTTTATATCCTAGACCGTAGCGAGAGGAAATTGAGGTCGAAAATAGTATCGTTAGTGCGTGTTCAATGGCGTCATCATAATGTAGAGAAGTCTACCTGGGAGCACGAGGACAAGATGCATGATAAATCTCCAGAGTTATTTTTACTAGGAATACCTATATTTTTCCAAATTTCGGGATGAAATTCTATTATAAGGGGGGAAGTATGTAATACCCCGTATTTTTAATGATTTTAATTATGGGATTAATTGACTTAAAAATGGGAAATTTATTTATAATTAATTCAGATTTAATTAAATAATTACTAGCACGATGAGAGTTTGTATTTATTGATGTGAATTATGTTGAATATTACTTAGTGAGTAAAGTAATATATAATTATGAATTAATTATCGTGAGCGAATAATACGAAAGTTATGGGAAATTAAATCGGGACGCACGTGTTAGTCGTGTCGGGACTAAAACTTATGGAATAAAAGTAAATTATTTATAAGTCACCCATATGGTCATTTCAAGTGCGCCAAAGTGTCCCGAAGGGTCGAGATAGTCAGAAAAGTCTACTTGGGGGTTTAGTTTAGGTCCTGGGATATTTTTAAGCTAAACCAGCATCCTAGGAGGGTCTTTTAGACATTTTAATTTTTGGAGTAATTAAACCAACGAATTTCCTAAGGCTATATCAGCTTCTAGGGTTAGGTATTCTAAGGTTAAATACAAAAGCAATAGAGGCCATTTGAAGGGAAAGGAGAAGAGCTCTCGAGCCAAAAACCACCCTTAATTGCACCTATTTCACAATTAACGCCACCAGAGTGTAGATCGGAAGACGAGGAACGTAGCCATACCCTTCATCATTAAGGGATGATCATTTATGTTAGTTTTAAAAAAATTCAAAACTGACATATAAAGCCCTGACATAAATGTTGATATAGAAATTAAAAAAAATTCATTACTCCATAAATAGACAACTATCATTTGTGGTTAAATCAACCCTTGTAAATAGATAATAAATAGTCGAACAACATTCAAATAGTCTAGATTTCATCAAAAAAATTCATATATAACTTGAAATATATAGAATATTCATTAAAGAAAATTATATTGTGCCTCAAATAAAAAAAGTGTCAATTTAAAAAAAAATGGATAGAGTCTCCTTTGTTTATTGGACTATCCACCTAAGGGGTAATAACCAATACAACAAAATGTAAAATTGAAATACAGGGAAACCTTTAAAGAATTCTCCTACAGAAGGTAGTTGTGGCCATCTTTGAATCAACACTTGGCAGTTCTTGGTCCCTTTTCACTTGGCAGAGCTAGGTCAATTTTCACTTCGCAGTTCTTGGTCCATTTGGTTTCACGTGGTAGTGCTTGATTTTGTTGTTGCTGGTCTGATTTCAGTCATTGGGTTGCTGGTTCATTCTTCCCCATTTGTTATCTGGCTCGTTCTTCCCCATTTGTTATCGGGTTAATCTTGAGTTGGTAAAAATTGAACAAATAAAAAAATGGGTAAAAATGCAATACACAAACTGCAGAATCCATACCAAAGAAAAAATCAAACATATAGGTAAGCATTAGAAGATGAATACATAAACTATGTATTTAAAAGTAAAAGAGGGTAACCAAGAGTATACATGATGGTGTCGATGAAAGCATGATCCATAAACTGTGTGATTAAAAGTTTAAACTTGAACAGGTAATGTTTAATTAACAGAGAATGCACTTTGTAATTGGAAAGAGCATAGAATGAGTTATTGGAAAGGGCATACATTGTGTACAGTGTGTAATCAACTGGTGAACCATTAAGATTAGAATGAAGGCTACACATTGTATGCCTCAATTATAATGAAGGTTGCATAGTGTTTGCCTCATTCAAAGGCTCTATGAACCTCTTCTTAGAATGAAGGTAGATATATGCCTCAAATATGAAGTCAAATATGCCTATGTAGATGTAAAGTGGTGCAATCAATTATGCACTAAATATCAGGATAATGCAAACACTTTGGCCTTCAAATTCAGACTTCAACTGATTGAGGGGGCTCTTAAATATAAGGATAATGCTAAGAAGCTTTTTGCATGTGGAAAGAATAATGTTTTAAAGGCCCAAACACTTTTCCCTGAAGTAGGCCCAAACACTCCAATATGCATCTAATACATGTCAAAGAATCTACTTTCAAAATAGAGTACAGATTGATGAAATGTTATTTAATGTAATGTAACCACTTCTGTATAATTAAAATCTTACCAATTGGAACTTAACTTTTGTGTCGTATGCTTCTTGAAGTGATTGTGGGATCATCTAAGCATTGAATCCCGGATCCCATGACTTATTTTTCTGAATTTCCACATTAATGCTTTTCACTCTTATCGTCATCCCGTCTCACCCTTTCTTCATAGCTACATTTACAACATTAAAAACAGAATCAGTATTGGAAGATATGGTAAAGATCTTATCAAAAGAAAGGGACATAAGTACACATAAGTACATTTAACTGTTTAACACAAATAAAATTTAGAGCTACATAATGTTATTTAAAATAACCTAAAAATTCATGAACTTAAACATAAAAACGTAATGTGTCTATGATACGTATTTGTTCTGTCAGATACACGCGACACGCTATTGATAACTCTGTTATGAACTCATTCAAATGCTTTTGTGCCTGTCTTCCATCATATAATGTTGGGATATTATCTTCATGACCAAAATATGGATGTTTTCTAGACATGTATGTTTATGAAAATTTAAAGCCCCCGCGCACAAATTTGTAGTCCGGACAGGGCAGCCCTACAAACTTGGCTACCATGCAATAATAGTCACCAAGCTTCCCTTTGTAGTGTTCATGTAACATCCAACATGATACATCGCAACTTTGATATTATAGACATTTAGAAAAGAAATCTTCACACTTTAGAAATAATAGACTGATCATTTAGAACTTTTGGATTTGGAGTTTGAGCAGCCTTTAGAGCTAGATCTGGTAGTCCTTTTACTTTTGTTGAGCCTATAGTTAGTTGTTGCCTTAGTTGTTTCTTAAATCCCTTAGGACTTAATTTTTCTTTGGATTTTTTCTTTTTTTTCTTATGTTTTTAAATGTTTTACTCCAGGCTTATTGAGACGATTAGAGCCATTTAAATACTATAAAAAATAAAGGAATACTTGAGATAGCGACGCCTTACACTGAAGCTTTAAATATGGATTCTTAAAAGCTCTTAGTTACAAACTCTTCTTCTAAGCACGCAATTTAGTAAAACAACTCGACCGCTTGCAATACTATTGGCCTTTACCTGTACATATCAAATAGAGGACGACTACAAAATCATATCAAAATTGTTAATAAACATTTTATAGTACACAATATTAGTTTTATTGGTTAATAAACAAAATGCACCAGCTCACAATTACATAGTGTTTTGAATACCTCAGCTCAGTAACTTGCAATTTATTTTGGAACTGAATATATCATCTTCAAACATCCTCAATTAGAACACTGAAAAAGAACTACATAGCATCAAGTTACATAACGTCAATAGAAGGAATATGAGTACCTAAATACTAATATATTGTGTCATGATGAAATAAGAACATATTAACCAACTGATGTCTTTTAATACCTAAAAACATTACATAACTTGGGTTTAGAATCAATTGTGGAATCTGTTAATGCCTAAAATTTGGGATGTCGATTCCTCTCATGGAGATATATTCACCGAAGAACATAATGAATTGGTTGAATAAATGGCAGTCAAGTTCATATAAGAAATGCGTCCAGCTTGGGAACTATCAAGACAACATAGAGCATTCCAAAAAAAGGGACATTGAATGGTAACACATAATAAAGACATATTTTAAATTTATAAGTGGTGATTATCTAGAACTTGTATTCAAAAAAGGGACATTTAACCTAAACACATTTTATCCTACAAACCACTCATAATAGATCACTCTATATGTATGTATGTATGTATGTATGTATGTATGTATGTATGTATGTATGTATGTATGTATGTATGTATGTATGTATGTATGTATCAGTTGCAACTATGAGGTAGAAATAATGTTTTGTTCCTTCACATGTAGATAGAAATTTTACATAAACTCTTCGAAAATTGAATCTATTTCCAGGTCGATGCACTTCGAATGGTACTCGAGCACTCCAAGAATCCTTCTTACAAAACGTTTGTGTAATTAAAGATTATTAGTAACAATAACCGATCATTGATCACATAATCCGTGTATAAACGTATAAATAACCATTATAATACTCCAATTTTCATTCAATTATTGTAACAAACAAAAAACTCTTAGTTACCTCAAAATAACCATCAATAGGTACTTGAATTTGAGGTAACTAAGATGATCAGTTATTGACTATGAATGCAGTAAATTCAATTAGAGGTAACCATTATTAGGTTAAGGTAAATTCAATTGGAGGTAACCATCAATCAGGGGCAGAAGCTACTACCTCATTAACACATCCATCAAAAAAATCTTAGTTACCTCAAAATAACCATCAATAGGTTCAAGCTCACACCTAATGTAGGCTCAAGTCCAAGCATCAAGCCCTGATGTATATAACCCTTGCAAAGCCATACACATAGATGTAAATTCCAAAAATTCCAAAAGAATCAAATTGTTTAACCTACAGAAATTGTAATCAAACAGTTAAAAACAATGGTAAGCAGTTCAAATGGGTCGGGCAGAAGAATGGTAAGCAAGAATAATGGTAAGAGAACAAATGTGTCTGGAAGCAGTTCAACTCAAAAATTACTCCTTAATTTTGCTTATACAGACACAATCAACACAAATTTAGTGATGAACTATAAAAGTCAAGAGTTTTTGACAATACTGAATGACATGATATTCAAACCCATTTAAAAACCACCACTTTGGGTAATAAAAATAATTCTCGAATGTGACCATGAGATATGTATAGACGTTCCAATTAAAGCTTTGTTATCGATTGCACAAGCTATTGGTAATCCCATTAAAGTAGATAACCCTACTTTGAAATTCTCTCATCTAAGTGTGGCTCGTGTTTGTGTGGAGATGAATTAAAAGAAAGACCAGATAGAATATTGATTGACTTTGGAGATAAAAGCTTTTGGCAATCAATTGAATATGATCCTACTCCAAGTTATTATTCTAATTGTCTAAAAGTAAGGCATCATAATGAAGACTATAAAGTTGGAGGACATAAGGAGTATGGTAAGGCAGCTACTCCTTTGAAACCATGCTTCAAAACTAGCAACTTAATTTACAAGAAGAAGAAGAATAAGAATGTAGTCCCCAATGAATTAACTACAATTCAAAAAGAGCATACAAATGAATTTTTTGATTTAGAAAAAGGGAAGATTTCGGGGTCTAGCAATATGGCTATCAATCGAATAAATTCCCCAAATGATGTATTTGTCCTTAATCTGGAGGATCGAGAAAACTATCTTCAATTAACCAATTAGCAGTTCAAGGAGCTAATCAGTATCTAGTTGAAACTAATCAGAAACATCAACAAGTTGGTATAGGAGTGATTTATGCTAAGTTAAATAGAGTGGATCGAGGATATTTATGGGAGTTTATTAAGGATACTTCCTCTATTCATGCAAACATTCCTCTCTTATTTGGAGGTGGTTTCAATATAGTATGCTCCGTAGAAGAAAAAGTAGGAGGAGATCCTATTGATGTGGGAGCTGCTAGTGACATGATGGACTGTATTCAAAATAGTTACCTTCAAGATATGGGCTACAATGGTTGCAAATTCACCTAGGAAAAGTGTTCTAATGGAGTAATGTTGTTTGAAAGACTGGATAGAGCTCCTATAAACCATCATTGGATAACTGATTTTCATTTATCTAAAATCTCTCACAAAATTGTTTAGAGCATTACCTCTCTTATTTTCAATCCCAGGCCCTTCTAACAATATAAATAAACCATTCAAATTCCTTAACCTCTGGACTAAAAATGACTCTTTCCTCAAGACAGTGTAAGATAGTTGACTAGTTCAAGACAATGGAAGACCTATGGGTGTCTTTTCTTTCAAGCTTAAAATATTGAGATCAGTTCACAGAAATTGGAGCAAATTAGAATTTCAAGACCTTTTTCAGAATATTCAAGACCTGGAGGACAATCTTCTCCAAGTAGAAAGAATTATAGAAGAAAGTCCAAGTCCCTCTAACAAGAGTAATGTTTCAAAAATTAAAGTTGCTCTTAATAAAGCCTTAGCAGATGAGGAGAATTTTTTGTTTCAAAAACTTATTTGTCAATTGATTCTGAGGGTGATAGAAACACAAATTTCTAGCATGCCTAAGTTAACCAAAATAGGAGAAGACAACGGATTCACTCTATCAAGAATAAGGATGACAGGGATGTTTCAAATCAAGATGAAATTTCTACCACAATATTATTTTGTTAATTTATTTTCTGCAGGTCCTTGTAGCAGTATCAACCTCGCAAAGTACATTCCTAAGCTTGTCAATTAAGACATGAATCTTCAAATTCTAAAATTACAGAGGAAGAAGAGATTTGGTATGCTATTAAAGGGCTTGATGCTAATAGTTCTACTGGTATGGATGGATTTAAAGTCCATTTATTTATTGCTTATTGGGATATTATAAAACTTGATCTAATTTTAGCCATCCAGTCTTTCTTTGTTGGTGGGGAAATTCCAAAAACTTAGAACTCTTCATTGATTTGACTTATTCCTAAATCATCTAATCCTCAAACCTGTAAAGACTTTAGACCAATTAGTCTTTGCATCTTCTTCTATAAAATCATTTCCAAAATCCTTAACTCTAGGCTATCCACTTTCCTTCCTAATATTATTTCTCCATTTCAAACTGGTTTTGTCAAGGGTAGAGGAATTATCCACAATATTCTGCTTTTTTCAGGATATGATGCAACTTATTGATAGAAATATCACTGGAGGCAATGTGATTTTCAAATTGGATATACACAAAGCTTATGATAAAGTTTCTTGGATGTTTCTTCTTAAAACTCTAAGATCTTTTTGTTTTGATGAGGTGGTTATTGATATGGTATACAGATGCATTCCATCCACATGGGTCTCAGTTATTGTAAATGGTAGTTCTTATGGTCATTTCCATCCTATAAGGGGATTAAGACAAGGAGATTCTCTATCCCCTATTCTATTTATCTTATAAGCTGAGTGTTTTAGCAGAGGTTTACATAGCTTAATTTCCCAAGGAGAAATAAAGTCTTTTTGTCATCCCAGGGGTTGTAATATTTTTTATTGTAGTGACACGTGTTAAATACATCGATTCAAATGTTCATTTTAATACACTAGTTATTCGTGTTCAAACATTATACTCCATATGTCCTATTATTAACAGCATTAGATAAAAAACAAAAAAAACTAGTAAATCCCACGTTGAATCGCGTGTTGGTCCAAGCCTCAAGGCTCCCTCATTACACGAAGATGTATTAAAACACAAGTCAGCTATCTCCACTACTCTGATTGAAGGTACAACTACAATTTCTGAAGGTACATCTAATGAAGACACGCTACACACTAGGTCTGATATTTTGCCTATTAACATGCCTTCTAGCATTTCCTAAGTTCGACATGGGTATAAGGTTATGAGCAGGCCATCGAAGCTTAGATCAATGGATTTTATCTCTCAAAATCACTTTTCAGTCCTAAAAGAAGAGACCTGTATAGCTGGTACATCTACTTCGCTAGCTAGTCCATCTACTGCTGCTACGTCATATATGCAGCCGACCTTAGGCAACTTTGTTCCCGCTTTCACACAGGTGGGGATGCCTTCTAGTTGTCAAAAGTCATGTGATCTCCGTCGTATTTCCACTCCTATCAAAGAATTAGACCAGCTAGCGAAGTAGAGATCAATCTTAAGGAATCCATGACTAGAGATCAATCTTTTGATCAGATGCATATAACCACTTAGCTCAATACTAAAGTTGCAATAAAGACTCAAGGAAATTACTTGAAATAAAGGCTACGTTTATCAGATTAATTTTAATTATAAATCTAATCTATTTTTTATTATTGAGTGCGTTTTAATGTCATAATCATTAAAAATATTTTTTCAGACCTTTACATAAATATGATTACACCATTACAAATGTGTATATATACATATACACAAGAATAAATGCATGTAAATAAATGTACCTCGGTGCCAAGGTTTGAAGATGAGAAAGAGTAGAAACTGGATGAGAGCTATATACAGTCTTTTGCGGCTGCCTCTAAGCTGTTATTATAAGTAGTAGTAAAATCTTCCCCTCTCAGTATCGTGTTCATGTTGTCCAGTCCAAGTAGTCAGCCGTTAGGGGTCTCCTCATCCTCCTGCTAATAATTATTAGGCCATATTGATAATCATATCAACTATGAAACTAAAAAGCAATTAAACATTAATTATATACATATGGTTTTGGTTATAAAAGGTGTTCTAACTACAGTGGACTATAATTATCTCTCCGCAATGATTTTTCATTATTTACAAATGGGTATTTTAATTGGACTAACTGAAAGAATCATTTTTTTATTAATAAATGTATTATATACTCAATCATATTAATTGGTGATTTATGTACATGCAGTGAGATAATTTACCAGTGATTTTTAAAGATGTATCAAACTTTGAAGCATATATACCCATTGATTGAAGAACAGAAGGTCATGTATGCTTTGATGCATGGTAAGGGAGACCACTGATTTTAGTCGAACAATGAAAACTTGGATGGGGTATATTGGAGATAAATTGCAGCATCTATACACACTCGGATTGTGGAACAAGGTCAAGAAGATGTCATTGGTGAATTCCAAAAGTTGTATCGATCCGAAATAGTGGAGGAATGTCATGATAATCAAAATATGTAATGGGACTTCAGCAATTCTTACGCACCAAACTAACCAGGTCACATATGGCATTAGAGTTGTAATGGGATTCGTTCTATGGCTATCCTAGGTGAAAAAATGCATATGATACACTACACACCTTGCATCTTTTCCATAAATGTAACTTTCAAATACAGTCGTATCTGAACCATGATTTATTTGATAAATTGCAATCCAGATGGAAGTTTTCTCTGACTTTAAAATTGAGAAAATGTGGAAGTTCATGGATCATTAAAAAACTAGACTGAAAAATATAATAGTCTAAAAAACAACACTTACGTTTTATTAGTCATCTTTTCCACAAACCTTGGCAACCTAATCGAAAATTATTCTACAGAAGTAATAAGCACTCTTACCTTATACTACTGAAGCCATATAGTATACAAGCGTCTGTGTGACAAATAGCCTGGTACATTTTCTGGCTAAAGGGACATCTGAGGACACAATATGATAATTATTAAGTTAATGGATCGTATTAAAGAAATGCAGTTAAGACTTTATTAATCAATCACCAAAGATTACATGTTTATGACTTTATCCTACAAGTGAAGTATACCCAATACAACAGTAATAATCAATAGTGAAATCAGATAATTCAATTTAAGGGTTTATTCCAGTAGAGTGGGTCATAGAATTAGAAAACAAATAAGTAACAAAAATGGAAGGCCATTGACCAAGCCATGGAAACTCTCTATTACTATGACTTGTACCCAAGTCATCTCTCAACAGGTGGAAGTAGTTTCAATATGAGCGTACGACAGTCAAAATAAAATCATTCTAATTGGGAGAAAATTATCAAATTTGGCAATACTATGATTCTGTTATTCTCTCCATTTTGTCAATTGATTTAAGAATATTATACCTCTTTATCAACACCAAAAGTAGCTACACTTTGAGGACAAACTATCCAGATTGAGAATACACGTGAGAAAAAAAGAGTAGCCACAAAAACCCTAAAAGACTATATGAAATCATTCCAATTCAAGACATAGTAAAAAAAAAGGATAAAGTAAACTCCCAAAAAGTGGAGACAAATACGCTTAAGAAGTCGATGTAAAATTGACGTTTTCCCAAATGCCCACCTTCTCGATTTTATTGTCTTAGAAAAAATCTTGTGTTTCTCTCCTTCAAATTAAGACAAAAAGTAACCATGACCATGCATATACAAATATGTTATCTCCTCCTTTTGTCTCTGAGAAGCAACATATTTATAATCAATAAGTCCTTATCTTTTGTGGAAGAATGAATAAGCAACATATTCTATTCCTAGTTGGAGGAATAGAATTATCACACGTGACTTCACTTGACAGATTTTCACTGGGAAGAATGAGTATGAATGTTGATTGGTCTGACGAGGAGATTCTAGATTGGTGAAGTATTGAACCCTCTGAAATATGGTGTCCTTAATCAGTAGGTCAACTCTTACATGTTATGCATCCTAAACCCACACATCCCCAAACCCATGCCACTATAACCCTCTATCCAATCCTCACTGCCCCTCACAATCCAACACCCCGTGACCTTCTATGCACTCACAAACCCACGGATCATCTACCCGCCTAAAACCATCACCTTCTTTAACCCACATCACCCACGCAACTCGCGTACCCAACTCCCATACCCCTCGTAATCCACATAGCCATCTTCCTACCCTGCTGTCAGCACCTTAGTGCCCTGTGCGGTTTTTCCACCAACTCCTCTCACACCTGCTCTCATCACCTCACCCACTCAAAATCCCACACGCCCTTTTTCTAAACTCAACCTCACTAAACATTACTCCCATAACCCCCATTTCACCTACCATAACTACAGTTAGGCAATTGGCAATTCAATATGTATAAATATGGTTCCACAGACTCATTTTCTGAGATACTGAGATGTTCCATGTTGTTTGGTTACATCATCAATCGGCTTTTGAAGATCAAAACTTTAGGGTTTTATATGAGTAGTAAAATATAGGGGTTAATAAAACAGGAGTTGCTCAATGTTGATAAACTTTTAACTGCATCATAACCCAAATTTTAAATGTGTCACCACCCAATGTTGATCAACTTCCAACTCATTTTGAGTTCAACAAATTTGTAAATTATATGGACTGAAATAACTTCAGTCAAATATAAAGTATCAAATGTAAATCCTTAGTTATGTGTGTAGGCTAGAAAAATATCCACCATCAAATACCCCATTGTCATCTTCACAAACAGCAAAAAATGAGTTACATGTACAATAGTAGAGAATGACAAAGGCACAATGTGCTGAAATGTCATAAAATGAAAAGCTTACACAATTTTTAATGAAAAATATGATATGAACATTAATTTGATAAACTTATGTGTTAATGCAACCTAAAATGTAGAAGTACCACTTGACATGGTCAGCACCAAATGGGAACAGCACGATAATTAAAGAAATTAAACATTGAACTAATACAAATACAACACTGAAGTGATATTTAATTAAAACCATATGTGAAAGCATTTTTTCTACTAATAAAATAAGTTTGGGAACAAAAGATTGAAAACCACTATTTACACACCTTCATAATCGTATTGTCGCTTTGCCTTTGACATCTCACCTGAACCCTTACCGAGATGCGCCTTCAGATCTACAATTAGTTTACTGCCTAGTGAATGCACTATGATATCCGCAAATCCGACAAAAAAAAAATCAAGGTAATACCATATGAAAAGCTATTCACTGATATAACAAAAATATATAGACTAAATCCCACAATCCACCGGTGCTCTAAACACAAATCATAATTAACCTAATAGTATTCGTAGAATCATTTACGAATGAAGATATTATTAATGTAAGAATGTAGACTAAATCCCACGCAATTAGTATGAAAAGCCACACTCCTAAATAAATAAAATCAAAAGTCAGCTTGAATACATACATCCTAACACAATTAGTATAAAAAGCCACACTCCCAAATGAAATTAAAATAAAAAACCTTTATAACACATAAATTATGAATCACCGTTTATTAATATAGGGATAACTACCATGAAGCAAATATATAACACTACAAGTACAATTAAATTGAAGTTGTAAGACTATGAACCACATTAAGGGGCAGACATCCGAGGCCATTACTTTGTTAAAGATATAAAATTGGTAAATAACGATATATCTAAAGTGCAACTGATGGTATGAATTATCATGATTAATATACCATAATTTTGGCATTGAGGATTTGTGTATTATGAAACAAATATTTAAAAAAGCATTTGTATTCAATCCTCTTAGTCAACATCACAAATTAAACATAAGAAACAAATGTAATGGAGTCTCTACAGCTAAACACAACTAAATAGTAGAGATTTTACAGAATCTCCTTTAATTGCTATTTTTCACAGACCGTTATTAGTATTAACATCGAAACGTCACTGATCTTCAACAGTCAACCCAAATATTTTCCATACATACACCACACCTCTCTTGCAGACTGAGAAGTGAATGAAAATAATACAGATGAAGTCATAATAATGAAATACTTCATTCATACTGTGTTTTACACCTCACAGTGATCGCCAAGCTCCTCAACGTGCTCCCAAGTCTTGTACTCTAAAGATAAGCATTGAAAGAAAATTAGGAGTAATGAAAGAAAATAATAATTTATAAAGATAAAATTGTATTCTCGTGAAATATAGAACTTACTAAGCTAAAAATTATCTTGAGATCTGATATATTCAACATCAAAAACTCAAGCATCACAAAAATAAAAAGAATAAGATGGTTCAATATAGAATTCCTAAATTCATGTCAATTGGTGCTATATAGAACTCCAAATTCATAAACTAAGTATAGGCTTTACTTTTTGAAGCAAGTATAGTATTTTAATCATATGCATTAAATTTCATTTCTCAACTCAGCGTATATTAGTCAATAGAAAAAAGTCTTAATCAACACCAAGCTTTCAGAGAATCTGAAGTCTGGATGAATAAATGAAATCTATCAAGATAACCTATAATTAATTTGGTCTCATATAAATAAATAGTGACTAACAATATATAAGGTCAGAATAAGATGGAAATATTATCAAGTTGAAAGAAAATTATTTGACCAAAACTTTAAAGTTAAAGTGTTATGTGAAAATCCATTATAATCAAGGCCCATATTAGATATTGAGTGTGAAGGTTTACACCTTTTGTTTCTCCAGCTCCAATGCCTCCATGGTTGTTTCAAATAAGAACAAAGTTATACTAAGTACAGGGAACCCCTAAATATATGCATATGTGTTTCTCTCCATATGAAATTGTAGATGTAGATAAACAAAAACAAAAATCACACAAATCAAACCATATTCATTACTAATATCAACAAAATCGAGAAAACCCTTAATGTAAATGCAAGCTCGAGTTCGAATGAACAAATCACACAATCTGATTTGCAAAAAACCATAGTAATTATAAAACTTCATCACCTACTGGATCAAGAATGTTTCTTAACAATTATTATATATAAGACAATGAAAGTTCTGAAGATGAAAGAATGTTTTGAGAGAAATATAAGAAACATAAAACATATGTTTGTAGATTCACTTGGGTTAAGAAAATCATACAAATAAAGCCATATTCATTACTATTGATAACAAAATTGAAGAAAACCTATGTGTAAATACAAGCTCAAATGGACATAAACAAATCGCACAATCTGATTTGCAAAAAACCCTAGTAACTATAAAACTTCAACAAATAAAGGGTTAAGAAACATAAAACATATGATGGTAGATTCACTAGGGTTAAGAAAATCATACAAATAAAGCCATATTCATTACTATTGACAAGAAAATTGAAGAAAACCTGTGTGTAAATGCAAGCTCAAACGGACGTAAACAAATGGCACAATCTGATTTGCAAAAAACCCTAGTAACTATAAAACTTCAACAAATAAAGATAGAACCTAACCTATTACATAAAATTCACAACAAATTCACATACATACACCACGCCTCTCTTACAGACTGAGAAGTGAATCAAAATAATACGGATGAAGTCATAATAATGGAATACTTCATTCATACTGTGTTGTACACCTCACAGTGATAGCTAAGCTTCGCAAAGTTCTCCCAAATATTGTACTCTAAAGATAAGCATTGAAAGAAAATTAGGAGAAATGAAAGAAAATAAAGATTTGTAAAGCAAACATTGTATTCCCATGAAATATAGAACTTACTAAGATAAAAATTATCTTTAAATCTAATATATTCAACATCAAAAACTCAAGTATCACAAAAAAAAAAAGAATAAGATGGTTCAATATAGAATTCCTAAATTCATGTCAATTAATGCTATATGGAACTCCAAATTCATAAACTAAGTAACTCCAAATTCATAAACTAAGTATAGGTTTTCCTTCTTAAAGAAAGTATAGTATTTTAATCATATGCATTAAATTTCATTTCTCAACTCAACATATATTAGTCGATAGAAATAAGTCTTAATCAACACCAAGATTTCAGAGAATCTGAAGCCTGGATGAACAAATGAAATATATCAAGATAACCTATAATTAATTTGGACTCATATAAATAAATAGTTACTAACAATATATAAGGTCAGAATAAGATGGAAATATTATCAAGCTGAAAGAAAGTTATTTGGCCAAACTTTAAAGTTTGAGTGTTATGTGAAAATCCATTATAATCAAGGCCGGTATTAAATATTTGAGTGTGAAGGTTTACACCTTTTGCTTCTCCAGCTCCAATGCCTCCATGATTGTTTCAAATAAGAACAAAGTTATGCCAAATACAGGGAACCCCTAAACATATGCACATGTGTTTCTCTCCATATGAAATTGTAGATGTACATAAAAAAATAAAAATCACACAAATCAAACCATATTCATTACTAATATCAACAAAATCGAAAAAAACCCTTAATGTAAATGCAAGCTCGAGTTCGAATAAATAAATCACACAGTCTGATTTGCAAAAAATCGTAGTAGTTATAAAACTTCAGCACCTATTAGATCGAGAAAGTTTCTTAACAATTATTATATAGAAAACAAAGAGAGTCCTGAAGATCAAAGAATGTTTTGAGAGCAATACAAGAAACATAAAACATGTGTTGGTAGATTCACTAGGGTTAAGAAAACCATACAAATAAAGCTATATTCATTACTATTGATAACAAAATTAAAGAAAACCTATGTGTAAATACAAGCTCAAATGGACATAAACAAATCGCACAATCTGGAAAAAAAAACTAGTAACTATAAAACTTCAACAAATAAAGATAGGACATAACCTATTATATAACAATCACAACAAATTCACATACATAAAACCTAGAAATATTGCAGAATAAACAATACGTAGTCTGATTTATTACCTACGTAGGCTTCTATGGAAACTGGAGAAAAACGGGACTTGAATGCAAACATAAACCTCTACCGCCGTCGGGACTTAATTGAAACACAAAGAGATATTGGAGCCTCGTCGCGGGAGGGGGGGGGAGAGTAGATAACTAGAGATGGGAGAGATATCAGGAGAGTTGGAGAGTGGGATTGGGACTGGGAGTGTCAGAGTGTGAGAGAGTTGAGAAAGGAAATGAGAAGACCCTGTTCCTTTTCTTTTGTAAAGGGACTTTTTTGCCCAATTTTTTAGCCTAGCGGGAATTAGCGCTCTTCTTTTTTATCATTTATCTCAGTTTTGGATTTGAGAGGAATAAAACTAAAATACGTATATCACGGTTCTACACAAAATTAACATAAATATTTCTTTTTTTACATCAAGTTAATTACAACTAACATAAAAATTAACCATTAAATTAAAATTGACATAAATATAAACATTTATGTCATTTAAACTTTAATTGACATAACGTTAATTTTTAAACTGACATAAATGAGTGTTTTTCTTATAGTGAAACCTACTATTATATAGCAAGTATTTTTCTTGCTTAAATTATACTATATAAATTATCCATGTTAGTAGAATATGACTAAGAATTAGGATTGAAGCACTCTAATGGAAAAATGAAATTTAATATATTCTGGGAATTGTTAAGTAGAGAATTCAGAGTTTTGATCATGTTCTTGAAGAAAAATCATCAACTAGGGTTCATCAGGGCTAAATTAGAATTCAATTGAAAAGTAAATGAAAATTGATGTTTAAATGATTCTTGTACGTTAGAAATTGTCCATATGTGTTAATTTAATGCTTAGCACCTTTATTTTGGAGGTTTGGAATGAATTAAGAAGGTTTTAGAGAATTTTTGTTAAAGAAATCGTAACTTTAATTTGTAGAAAATCCAGGCTCATAACTGTTCGATCGATCGATCGACTCAAGAATGTCGATCGATCGACCCATTTGTTCGATCGATCGACTCCCTAAAAATTTGTGACTTATTTTTCCTCATTAGTTTAGATTCAACCCCAAGTTTAAAGAACCCTTAATGTTAATTAATTGAATATAATGGGACTTAGGGAAGGTCAATATGATTATAGTTAAGGCCCGAAATGTATCATTGTGCATGAGATTGAGTGGGGATATTTACGAGTGTTTTTCGAATGCATTACTATTGGAAATTTTATGGATTGGGGTTTAATTTGGATAAATGATGACTTAGGGTTAATACCAGAAGTAAGGGGAACTATAGTACTAAATTAATTTAAGGAATAATTAGGTGACTTCGTAAACCCTGGGGTAGGGAAAGGTACTTGAATTTATACGATGAGAGTTATGGCGTTAATTAAAATTACGTATGATATACGGGTTATAACTTGTAATATGGGATGTGTGTATATTAATATTGAATGTATAAATACTTAGGTTGTGTAAATACCTATTGTATGGATTTTTATGTGTATGATATACCTACCATACTTGTTATCGTTGGGAGGTCTTGAAGGGGATAGGCTTGTCTTGTGGAGCCCTTTGGGGTGGATTATAGATTGGTACCTCAGAGCATAGGATCTAAGGAGGACTTATCTGTTAGTGGATAAGTTTGGGTTATATGGGTGCGTAGATATGTGCGTGACCCATTACACCGTGGTCCATGTTCGCCTCCAGTTTGTGTGTGATTTTTTTTTATTACGATTCATGAGAGATTCGGATTCAATAGTCCTTATTATGTACATGAGGTACCGGGACTTGATAGCAAAGTATGTATGCACCGTTAGTTTCGCCTATGTGGGGTGCGGTATTAGTATATATTAAAATAGTGAAAATTTATATATATATATGGGAGAGGATCACAAGTGGACCTAAAAAGCGGACTTTTTAATGGACCTTAATGAAAAACACATAACAACCCATTAATTTTAATTCCTTTGTTGTAATTGGTCCGCGCCAGCGGCAACGGACATGCGTGTGACCCGAGACCCCCTTACCCTCTACCCCCCACCCACCACCCCCACCATGGTAGACCACTAGTTAAAAAAAAAATCTGCTGGCTCAGAACAATTACAACAAAGGAATTAAAATTAATGGGTTGTTAAGTGTTTTTTGTTAAGGTCCATTAAAAAATCCGCTTTTTAGGTCCACTTGTGATCCTCTCCCTATATATATATACATCGTGTTTATTCTATTGTGTTGTTTAGTAGAAAAAAATGTTGATGCCAATATATATTAAGTGTGTAAGAACTTAATATATTAATAAGATACTTGAAACCAATTAAAAAAATATAAGGAACTATATGACGTATATTTCTATTATACGGGTGGGCATAATAGGTTAGTTCGAATAGATGAAAAACTGTTAAAATCTAGTTAGGTGGGGTAACATAACTAGGGAGGGTAATAATTATGTTTTAGGTGTGCACAATAGTTGAGAGGTGAGAATCTCAAGTGAGAGCACGAGACTAACATGTATATAATTATCTGGTATTTATGAATTTAAATACTTTCTATTTTAAAACTGTTTTCAACTCGGGCTCTGACCCGTTTGCTTTCAAATTCATTTTTGTTTTGTAAAATATTTATAGGTGTCCAGCCATAGGGACGCCAATCATAGGAGTTCCATTCAGTTGACGTGCTGTAGTTGTTGTGGAAGTTATAGGACTTCGGTACTAGATGCCTCCATATTTATACTTGATTCATTCAGAGTTATTGCTTCCAGTTAGGGCATATTGCCCATTCTTATTTAGAGATTGGTGTTTCAGACATGCATTTATATTTCAGTTCTTAGGATTTATTTTATTTCAGATTATTGTATTTGGGATTTAGACTGGATGTGTTTACTCCTGACTCAATTTATTTCATTATGACATTTTAATGCCTATGAGATTGTTATTAGATGGTGGATGTTTCTTTAATCATTTAATTACTTGCTTGTAATATTATAAAGATAATATTTGATATCTAACTTTTTAAATACTAGGTGGTTAGTAATGAATAAAAAGTTTTCGACAGTAATGCTAAGATTGATCAAACTCGATATTCCGTTTCAAATTTAATAAAGGACTGATCACCCGGTATTTAATTAGACGGGGTGTCACAGGTGGTATCATAGCATCAAGTTCTAGAGTCTTTAGGATCTGTGCGGCTTATTATATTTCCAGAGTAGCTTTCTTTTATGTAAACCCTCATATTTAGGACCGTAGTATTCATTAATTGCGCATTTTACATCTTCAGCTGTTTTGAGATCATTATTATGGACTTATAAAGCTTCTCTCTCATCTTAAATGCCTCCCAGATGTGCACAACGAGCTCCTAAGGTTGTCTAGCCTGATCCCCAGCCAGCTCTGGTATAGGGTACGATGAATGCTGCAGAGGATGCCGCTATCGTAGCTCAAGCGGTAAATGTTGCTTTAGCCATAGTACAGCACGCCCCACCCCAGGCACATGCGGTGGCACTAGCACTAGCACCAGCTCACGCATTCCCTTCTATTTGGGAGCGAGTCAGAGATGCCTTCTAGAAGGCACATCCTCCAGAGTTCGCAGGGAGTTTCGATGTTGTGGTAGAGAGCTAATAGAAGAAAGACATCCAGTGGCACTTGAGGATGCATGAGTGCACCGAGGTACAAAGGCAGATACTAGCTAATTTTAAGCTAGTGGGAGCAACACTACAGTGGTGAGAATATATTACCACTTCTGAGGAGAAAGACAACATGAGCATTCAGGACTTCTAGGTGTGGTTCGACCGTAAATATTTCCCTTCCGCCGTTCAGACTGAGATGAGGCCGAAATTACTAGACCTCACCTAGGAATGGAAAACCATTGCGGAGTACAAGGAAGAGTTTATGAGATTGATTAATATGGTGCTAGATGAGGTACCTACTGAAGGGAAGAAAATTCATATGTTTATGGATGGCTTGACTTGGATGATTCATTAGAGCCTTTTTGATATCTTTCATTGGGTACATATACTGATGTGCTAAACACTACCCTACTACACTGCCAGGATCATCGCTTCCACCTGAAGGGAAGCAAACGAGCAGGGGAGTTCAACCAGTAGGGCAGGATAGGGGGTAGTGGTTCCAGTGGGGCACAACCAGCTCAGGGTGAGCAGAGTTCCCAACAGGGGTACCTTACTAAGAGGTTCAGATCAGGTGACTACAGGCAGGGATAGGGAGGTTTAAGGTTGGGCCATCATGGCTAGCAACGACAGTAGTGCTTGCCAAGGGAGGGGTTGAAACGGTCATCAGGGCCGAGGACATCAGGGGCAGAAAGGGGAAAACTTTATGGGTAAGCGCTTTGTGTAACACCCCCTATTTCTGCGCATGTAATATATAATTAATTAGGGAAATTTTAAATTACTTGTGTGTCGTAATTTAATTTAATTCATTATGGTAATATTTATTTAAATATTAATCGACGGGTGAATGGTTAATATTTAGGGAAATTTAATTACTAAGTGGATAGTAATAATTTATTTACGTCATAACGTGTATTAGTGACGTGACATTTATTTATCTCAGCCGGGAGTCGGTGTAGACTAATTTAGGTGTGCGATAGGGATTTTTATAAATTAATTCGGATGTTCATTCTGAATGAACGATTGAGTTTGGATGGGTCGAGATAGTCGGAAAAGTGTACCCGGGGTAGTAAATGGGTCACGGGGCGTTTTTAGGCATAACTGGACCCACACGGGGGTATTTGGGTCACTCGGGCTTGGCCCATTAGGCTAAAAAGGGGATTTATCTTTAATAGATAATTTGGGAGAAAAGCAAAACGGCAAAAAACACAAGAGAGAACCTAGGGTATTGAGAGGAACACATAGAGAGTGGTTACACTACAAATTGGAGTCTTTTGGAGACAAGACAGAGAACCAATTGGGAGTTCATCATCAACCTTGCAAATCACACCCTCGGATTAGACCCTACAAACCCATAAGGCAAGTGGTTAACTTGCTATGATATTAATTGATGTTAATCAATTCATATTTTTGTGACGTGAAATCAGAAATTCGTTTTGGGTGCATTGGGTACAAAACGGGGTTTTTATGAAAGGAACACTTAAATGATATTTAATGTGGAAATTAATGGTGTGACATGTTCTGTAAGGATATTTGATTTACATGTGAAAAACCCAGTAGCAATTATGGACGAATTTGGGGTAAGTAGATGAAATTGAAACCTAACGAATAAAAACTCGGGATTTTCCCCAAATCAGAAAGGTAGAAATTTGTGAAATTAAATTTATATTTGAGGTTCTATGAGAGGCCCTGATCATGTTCTTATATAGTCACGATGTTGATTTTTCTTAGGTTAGACTATGGGAGAGGTTAGAAATTGGAAAATTTCATTAATGGAGGAAACAGCAAGGTGGAGAAGACGACCACCTGTTTGATCGATCGATCGATCGACCCTTCAGGTTTTTCGAAAATTGGCTTAGGAATTTATATGGATAAAAATGTTAGTTGCAAATTACCCTAGTATAAATAAGAGAAAAAAAATTAATTATGGGAGTTAATTCTTAACAATTATAAAGAAGTATAATTGGGAGTGGTGGTGGAATTAAGTGTGACAAATTGCGAATGAATTTTGGAAAATAAATTCTGGAAAAAAAATAACAAACTGGGTGAATATGTTTGGGTATAGTAGTAGGTAAACACTACTCATTTAAATTAATTATAGAGGAAAACAAATTAATTTGGAGTCGGGCATTAGACTCGGGTGATATTTAATTTCGAGCCACGTGAGCGAGTCTAGGTAGATTGGTTGAGTGATACCAAGGTGTTAAATTAATTACTGGGAGGAGTAGATTAATTTGGAGTGGGAATATTGACTCGGGAAATATTAAAATACAGACCAAGTGAGCGAGTCCGGGTATATGGGTTGAGTGACACAAAGGTAATAAATTAAGTAAGGGTTAAATTAATTTATTTAGAGTTGGACTATAAACTCGAGAAAGTATTATATTAATTAATGTGTAAATTAATTAATAATCAGAGTTGGACCATAAACTCGAGATACTAAATATAGGCTAGTGTTACGGACTCAATACACGGTAAAGCCGGGATATTTAATACATATATATATATACGGTGTGTGATAGTATATATATATGGTGTGTGCATATAAATATCAGTGATTAGATATTATTAATATACATACTCTAGTGCTGGTTGCGCGATGTGAGTGAATCCCCTAACTTGAGGAGTAGGGCGAGTATATCCCCAGGTCATAGCGTCCATTATATGGGTGAGGGGCTTATCTCACTTTCAGGGAAGGAATATGACCGCCTCCATTATGTATGTTTTTGTCCAAGTTAGTGAGCAATTATGACTTGGGGTAATGCAAGTACACCTAGTGTTATAGCACTTTAGAGAATACATCCTGCGAGTTATTACTCGGGAGGATGGGTTATATTTGTGTTCAACATATGTTTGAATGTTGTAATATGGTTCTATGTATATAATGGGATAAATAATTATATACGGGTCATTAAATGCATGTAGTGAATTGTATTAATTTTATATGGGATATATTCACATTCAACATGTGTGATTATTGTAAGATAACTGTACGTACATAATGGGGTGAATAATTATATACGGGAAGTTTAAATACATGGAGAAAAGTGTATTATTTATCTAACTAGTGAGTTGTTATATGGCTTTCAAGGAAAGAGGATTAACTAAGTTAAGGCGATAAATCGCTTATAAGTCATACATTAAAAATACTCGGGATTGAGTAGGTCGGTTAATAAGAGTTATATCAAGTATCTAGTTTCAAGGTAGAGGACTAGGTGGGATATAAAGAAGGCATTTGGTGTGCACATTAGTTTAGGGGTGGGTCTGTCCTCAAGGGAGTGCGACACTAACTAAATTATGAAGCGCATTCATGCATATTTTATTACTGCAAGTTAATCATTTGCTAAATGTTTTCAAAATGTTTTGGGTTCTAACCCTTGCTATAAAATATTTTCAAAACCTGTTAGGTGTCCAACCACAAGGACGACATGCTTGTTTCATTCTAGGGATTCGTTCATGCAGCATATGTGGATGTTGCAGGATTTGGATAGGCGCCTCTATTCCTAGTGTAGGGATTTTTCTATCAGATACTCGAGCATGTTGCTCATGGTTTTATTTAGTATTTATTTCAGATACTTGAGATCCATTATTATTTGTATTTGCAATTGTGTTGGATTTTAGCCGATCGTTTATTCGGCCAGTTTCTTATTTATATGTGATGGTTGGATTAGTTAGCTTGTGATTGTTAATGATTTATTTCCGCATGAGTATTTCATTGAATTAATGAAAGATAAAACTTGGCACCAGTCTCATTTCACTTAGGTGGTTAGTAATTAAAAAGTTTTGACAGTGATGCTAAGAATGAACCAACTAAGAAACCTATTCTAATTTAATTTATGACTGATCACCCGGGGTTTAATTAGGCGGGGTATCACAGATGGTATCAGAGCATCAAGTTCTAGTGTCCTTAGGATCTGTGCGTATTTTCACGTTTTAGCTTAGCATTCTTTGATGTAGAGTCTTATGATAGGATTATTGTATTCCCCTACGTATGAGACTTACGTTCTCCTTCTATCAAGTATAGTGATGTGATTCGTACACGAGTTCGGTTGAGCTTTGTAAACCGAACATTCTTTGGGACGACCAACGAGGGCCAGAGGAGGATTTTAGGAGGAGAGGCTCAACAGAATACATGGGTTATTATGGGAATGGTGATCGAGTTAGGAAGCACCTGGATTGTTGTTCAAGCCGATTGTGATAGAAAAATTACCCGGGAGCGATAGTCTCCCAAAGCACTGTAGTAAGTAACGGTGGTACGATATCAGCCTCACCCAATGTAGTCAGCAAGGGGTGGGGAAAGTGTGGAAGGACCCTTTTTGGGAGGGCCATCTAAGGATTCGAGTAGCGAAGTAGCGTGATGAGTCAATGGGAAGAGATAACCCAAAGATAATTGTATGGGGTGGTGTTCGGCGGCACCCAGGACTACATTTTGAATAAAATTGTAGCCCAGTGGGGCGGTGTTTTAGTGGTAGGAGTCAGTCACTAGAACCATGGAGAAATACTATGAATAATAAGGAATTTAGGGTGCGGTTTTACCGCAAATCTTTACATCATCCATTTTAATCGGTTGGCAAGGGAGATTTCAGTACTTACTTCAGAAGGGTCGGACAGTGGCCGAACATAAGGGAAAGTTGAATTATGCAACAAACTTCGTACCCAATGAGTTGGATGCGGAGGTCAAGAAGGGTTCCATGAGTTAATAATGGAATCGTGGGTAATACAAAAGGATGGATGGGAAATTCGACTAGGATGACTAGTGTTGAGGTCATCAATATTGTTTATTTACCAGCTTACATTAACACTTCTAAGATACAGGAGCCAATAAGGTTAGAGAGTTTAACCTACGAATGAAATGAGATGTAATGGTTCTAGTGAAGAACGACAGAAGGGTATACCTAGTAAGGGACCCATTTTGACGTTTTAAATTAAGTAAATTTCTACCGATTGACGGTGGCTTTGATCTGAGTCGTCGAGACCCGTAATGAGTTCCTTAGGGCTATAGAAGCCATAAGGACAACGGGGGAAGCATTTAGGGTCAAGAAGACCAAGTATGCGAGAAGGACAACCCCGACATGGACATTGGGGCCAGAGACAGGGGATTGACACAGAGAGGTGTCTTATGTGTGGAAAGTGGGACCACAACAATTGGTTATGTCTATGGTGAGTCAAGGGATAGGAGTGGAATGTTCCACAGGGACAACAATTATGAAGTTTTGGTTCGGTTAGATGAGAATATTATGTCCAGGAACCATTTGGGTCACCGGTGGATAGGCGAGTGGAAGTATAAGTTTTATCCTCGGATAGATGGAGTGAATTTCGTGACACGGGTAGTCACAATATTCTTGTTAACACTATATTCACGTGGGGGACGAGCTTAGTGGGTGTATGGTAGTGGTACTATTAAGTATATGTTTACCATGGGGTAACAGTGCTCTCTTTTTCTTTATCTGAAGGGAAGCAGGCGTAAAAACTGAGAAGGTATATTTTATGAGATGTACTCATTTTGAGGAGTGCTATAAAAGCATAATTTTCATGGGTATGGATTGGTTAGCGATGGGTGTGAACTATTACGAATAGTGATAGTAATTTTGGGTGTTTATAACACTAGGTTATGAATGATTTTTTACTACGTATCACCTGAGAGGGCGGCTAGCCTATATATATGTGTGTATATATGTTGTATTGTGTGGTGCGATCGACACATAGTGAGGTCTTGTGTTCTCATATTTTATCCCGGTAAGTAAGGGTGTCTACTGAAGTGAATCAGGGTGATTAGATTTATTTTCGAGTGGGAAGAGATAGCTCGAGATTTATTTTGCACAAGAAGTAGTGATAGTAAGGGCTCGGTATTTTATGCTGTCTTTTATAGCATAAGAGTATGAGTGTATGTTTTTGTGTTAAGATACAAGTATTTGGGGATAGGTGATATGACTGGGGGTCTACCAGATCTCAACGACCGATAATGTTAGGTAGAAGTGTATCGAGGGGGTTCCTTATTTGGATTTCATTTTGTGAAACGTCCCACACATGAAACTTAACGCAATGTTGGAAGTGGGAAGATGTTTGGTCATTATTACATAGGTTGGGTACCCCGTTTATTATTCATGTTGGAAGTTATACTACGGGTTTCGGCTAGCATAGACGGGTAACTTTCGTGTGGTTGAGCACGGGGACATGGTGTATGGGCACCCTAGTTAATTAAGGTAATTCTTATGCAGTTAAGCACAAGATATAGGGTGTGTGAGCTCCCTGGTTAGTGTGATTTCAGAGTCGTCTTAAATAAAAGGGATGTGTAAATAAACATATTGAATGTATGCCTGCGGGGCAGTCAGAGAATAAGTGGAAAAGTGTAGTGAACTGAAATACATTTGAGAAAGAAAACGGTCTGACTATGTATATTAAGGAGAACTACCTCCGCCGTAAGGAGTGGCAAGGTGGGGGAGACCTATGTAATAAGATATCCCTAGGTAAGGGAGAAACTCACATTTTTTGGGAACATAGAAAAGAGTATCACTTAGTCATATACCTAGAGTAGTTTTACGCATAGACAAGATATAGATTCCTGCCCGACGAAAACCGCACAAGGAATAGAGTTCTTGAGCGTGGGAATCAGTGTTGAATGGGACATAGGAATTTATCGCCGGGTAGACCATTTAAGGATGGAAAGAGGTTGATTGGAGGGTATCAACCAGGATTTTTTTTTTAAATTATATGGTCCCAGTGAAGGGATTAATGCTCAGGTTGATAAACTGTCAGGAGGTGATCGGGACAGAGTTACATATTTGGATTGAACGTGTATCCCATAAGTCGATGGGTGGATGGGAAGTGAGGATTGTGCATTTTAGACTTTTGGGTAATTCAGGAGTAGTATTTACCATAGGTAGAGTTATGTGTGATGCCTCGTAACGGTTTGGTCTGCGTGACACCTTAGGAGACTTTATGGGAAAAGTTCCATTATCCACATTTGGTAGATAAGAGGTGGGGAAATAACAAGCTGCTAGGACCCAAGATGGGTTATGGTCCATCAGTGGGAATTAAGTAAATTGTATCCTTTCTTATAGTTCAGGGACGTAAGGAGGGGTACGTCATCATGAGTTAAAGGTTCAAGTACGACATGATTAATCGAGGATAATGCGGGAAATTACACAGAAAATAATCACGCATTTTGGCAACAAGGAAATTGACACCCATATAAGAGGGGAATTTACTAAGTGAGAGATAGTGGAGTCAGCGGTGTATAGGCTCATGTTCTGGGGCACTATGTTGTCAGGGGCCGTCGAGTTAAAAATTTATGACCAGGTATTGGTTCAGGTGCCTCCTATGAAAGGAATGATGAAGTTCGGCAAGAAAGGGGACGTAATGTTGAGGTATGTGGGTCCTTTCCCTATCTTCAAGAGGGTGGGAGTAATATCTTATCGACTGGGTTTTCCAGAACATCTTCAGCGGATACGGGATATGTTCCACGTGGCATAGCTGAAGGGATGCGGGTGGAGCGATTTAGCTTTTTGGGTACATTCCACTCGAGGATGATGATTTGCAATAAGACACCTCGTATAAGGGAAGACTGGTAGCTATGTGAGCGCAAGCTGCAATCTAAGATAGTACCACTAGTTAGAGTGTAATGGAGTGGGGTCATCACATTATTGATGAGTATACGTGGGACCGAGAGGAGGATATATGAGAGAAGTATCCAGTGTTATTCGCCGCAATAATGACCAAATTTCGGGGATAAAATTCCTTTGTAAGGGGGGGGAGTATGTAACACCCCGTATTTCTGTGCATGTAATAAATAATTAATTCGGAAAATTTTAAATTACTTGTGTGTCGTAATTTAATTAAATTAATTATAGTAATATTTATTTAAATATTAATCGGAGAGTGAATGGTTAATATTTAGAGAAATTTAATTAATAAGTGGATAGTAATAATTTATTTACGTCATAACGTGTATTAGTGACGTGGCATTTATTTATCTCAGCCGGGACTCGGTATAGACTAATTTAGGTGTGAGATAGGGACTTTTATAAATTAATTCGGATGTCGATTTTGAGTACATGGTTGAGTCCGGATGGGCCGAGATAGTCGAAAAAGTGTACCCGGGGTAGTAAATGGGTCACGGGGAGTTTTTAGGCATAACCGAACCCACACGGGGGTATTTGGGTCACTCGGACTTAGCCCATTAGGATAAAAAGGGAATTTAGCTCTAATATGTAATTTAGGAGAAAAGGAAAACGACAGAAAACACAAGAGAGAACATAGGTTATTGAGAGGAACCCATAGAGAGTGGTTACACTGCAAATTGGAGTCTTTTGGAGACAAGACAAGGAACCAATTGGGAGTTCATCATCAACCTTGCAAATCACACCCTCGGATCAGACCCTACGAACCCATAAGGCAAGTGGTTAACTTGTTGTGATATTAATTGATGTTAATAAATTCATATTTTTGTGACGTGAAATCAGAAATTCGTTTTAGGTACATTGGGTATAAAACAAGTTTTTTTTATGAAAGGAACACTTAAATGAGATTTAATGTGGAAATTAATGGTGTGACATGGTTCTATAAGGATATTTGATTTACATGTGAAAAAACCCAGTAGTAATTATGGACGAATTTGGGGTAAGTAGATGAAATTGAAACCTAACGAGTAAAAAATCGGGATTTTCCCCAAATCAAAAAGGTAGAAATTTGTGAAATTAAATTTATATTTGAGGTTCTATGAGAGGCCCTGGTCATGTTCTTACATAGTGACGATGTTGATTGTGCTTGGGTTAGACTATGGGAGAGGTTAGAAATTGGAAAATTTCGTTAATGGAGGAAACAGCGTGGTGGAGAAGACGACCACCTATTCGATCGATCGATCGATGGTTGGGGATCGATCGATCAACCCTTCAGGTTTTTCGAAAATTTGGTTTAGGAATTTATATGGATAAAAATTTTAGTTGTAAATCCCCCTAGTATAATTAAGAAAAAAAAATGATTATGGGAGTTAATTCTTAACAATTATAAGGGAGTATAATTGGGAGTGGTCAGGGAATTAAGTGCGACACATTGCGAATGAATTTTGGAAACTAAATTCTTGAAGAAAAAAAATAACGGACTGGGTGAATAAGTTTGGGTATAGTAGTAGGGCAACACTAATCATTTAAATTAATTATAAAGGAAAACTAATTAATTTGGAGTCAGGAATTAGACTCGGGCGATATTTAATTTTGGGCCACGTGAGTGAGTCCAGGTAGATTGGTTGAGTGATACCAAGTCGTTAAATTACTTACTAGGAGGAGTAGATTAATTTGGAGTGGAAATATTAACTCGGGAAAATATCAAAATACGGGCCAAGTGAGTGAGTCCGGGTATATGGGTTAAGTGACACCAAGGTAATAAATTAATTAAGGGATAAATTAATTTATTTAGAGTCGGACTATAGACTCGCGAAATTATTATTTTAATTAATGTGTAAATTAATTAGTAATCAGAGTTAGACCATAAACTCGAGATACTAAATATAGGCTAGTGTTACAGACTCAGTACACGGTAGATCCGGGATATTTTATACTTATATATATACGGTGTGTGATAGTATATATATGGTGTGTGCATATAAATATCAGTGATTAGATATTATTACTATACATATTCTACTGCTATCGGAGGAGGTTACGCGATGTGGGTGAATCCCCTAGCTTGAGGAGTAAGGCGAGTATATCCCCAGGTCATAGTGTCCATTATATGGGTGAGGGGATTATCTCACTTTCAGGGAAGGAATATGACCGCCTCCATTATGTATGTTTTTGTCCAAGTTAGTGAGTGATTCTAACTTGGGGTAACTAGGTTATGCGAGTACACCTAGTGTGATAGCACTTTAGAGAATACATCCAGTGAGTTATTACTCGGGAGGATGGGTTATATTTATGTTCAACATGTGTGTGAGTGTTGTAATATGGTTTTACGCGTATAATGGGATAAATAATTATATACGGGTCATTAAATACATGTAGTGAATTGTATTAATTATATATGGGATATATTCACATTCAACATGTGTGATTGTTGTAAGATAACTGTACGTACATAATGGGGTGAATAATTATATACAGGAAGTTTAAATACATGGAGAAAAGTGTATTATTTATCTAACTAGTGAGTTGTTATATGGCTTTCAAGTAAAGATGATTAACTAAGTTAAGGCGATAAATAGCTTATAATTCATACATTAAAAATACTCGGGATTGATTAGGGCGGTTGACAAGAGTTATATCAAGTATCTTGTTTCGGGGTAGAGGACTAGGTGGGATATAAAGAAGGCATTAGGTGTGCACATTAGTTGAGGGGTGGGTCTGTCCTTAAGGGAGTGTGACACTAACTAAAATATGAAGAGCATTCATGCATATTTTATTACTGCAAGTTAATCATTTACTAAATGTTTTCAAAATGTTTTGGGTTCTAACCCTTCTTATAAAATATTTTCAAAACCTTTTAGGTGTCCAGCCACAGGGACGCCAGGCTTGTTTCATTCCAGGGATTCACTACTGCAACATATGTGGATGTTGCCGAATTTGGATTGGCGCCTCTATTCCTTCTATTCCTAGTGTAGGGATTTTTCTATCAGATATTCGAGCATGTTGCTTACGGTTTTATTTAGTATTTATTTTAGATACTTGGGATCCATTATTATCTCTATTTACAATTGTGTTGGATTTTAGACGATGATTTATTTGGCCAGTTTCTTATTTATATGTGATGGTTGGATTCAGTTAGCTTGTGATTGTTAATGATTTATTTCTGCATGAGTATTTCATTGAATTAATGAAAGATAAAACTTGGCACCAGTCTAATTTCATTTAGGTCGTTAGTACTTAAAAAGTTTCGACAGTGATGCTAAGAATGGACCAATTGAGAAACCTGTTCTAATTAAATTTAGGAGTGATCACCCGGGGTTTAATTACGCGGTTGTCACACTTTTTATGTGGCAAGAGTGGCCATAAGAAATAAGAGTGTCCTGAGAAGGGTAAGGCCCCGCAGTAGTAGCAGGGTGCCCGACAGGAGCCCCAGCGACCTATCTTCCCAGCCCCCCTCCTAGCACCACCACAGATGCCAACCTTTCCAGTTATTCCAGCAGTTCTAGTTCAGATGGGAGAACTACAATATGAGCATGTTTACAACGTCCACCAGGTCGTAGTTCCCCAGGCTCCACCCTCGATTGAGGGTATGTATTCTATCCAGGGGACTTTGGGGCGGATATTATTTGACATGGGAACTTCACACTCTTTCATTGCCACTATATTTTCACGTTCCAGTATATTATTATACACGGTAGATATTACGGTTACAAGTGTATATTCACCGTTGGGCTATGGGTCACTGATATTCTTTATATGTCAAGACGTGGGTATAGATATTACGAGATTAATTTTACCTGCCGATATGCTTATATTAGATATGTTCGAGTATGATGCTATTATTGGGATGGATTGTCTAGTTACATAGAGGGCCATAATTGATTGCTATAGTTATAGTATTATGTTCGTCGTACGGCGTCAGGAGATATTTTTGGTGGCGATGCCTCGCCCTCAGGGAGGTTCGTCCACCCATTTATATTATATAGATGAGGAGACCTTTAAGGAGCTGGTGATTCCACTTGATTCGATACTAGTTATTCGTGAGTTTGTTGATGTATTTGAAGATATACCAGGGCTACCTCCTAGCAGAGTGATAGAGTTTGTGATAGACTTAATGCCAGGCACTCGGTCGATAGCTCGTGTCCTTTACTGTATGGGTCTGGTAGAGATGAGGAATTATGGGAGTAGATCGAGCAGTTGTTGGGACAGGGCTTCATTCATAGGAGTACCTTGCCTTGGGGTACTCCTGTACTGTTCATAAAGAAAAAATATGGGTCGTTACGGGTGTGTGTTGATTACCGAGAGTTGAATAAGGTCACTATAGAGAATAAGTATCTATTTCCCTGAATCGATGACTTGATGTTAGGATACCATCAGTTACGTATCAGAGAACAAGACGTGTCTAAGACTGCCTTCTTAACTAGATATGGATCCTACGAGTTTAGGGCTATGCCATATGGTCTAACTAATGCATCGACCATGTTTATGGAATTGATGAACAGGGTGTTCAGAGAGTCCTTAGATTAGTTTTCCATTGTCTTTATAGATGGCATCCTAATTTATTTCTAGACTGAGGAGGAGAATGTTGAGCATTTGAGGAAGGTTTTGCAGACACTGTGTGAGCATGAGTTGTATGAAAAATATGAGAAGTGTGGGTTCTAGCAGAGAGAGGTTCAGTTTTAGGGGCACATTATTTCTAAAAGAGGGATATCCATAGATCTGGAGAAGGTTTCGGTGGTAAGGGAGTGGGGGCAACCCACGATGTTGATAGAGATATGTAGTTTCTTAGGGCTAGTCGGATACTACAGGCAATTTATTCGGGGATTCTCAAAGATAGCGGGTCCGTTGACTAATTTGACTCTTAAAGGGGTGCTATTTATCTCGGATGATGCCTGCCAGTTGGCTTTTGATGAGCTGAAGGACAAGCTAACTTTAGCACTAGTTCTAGCCAGCCCAGGCCGGGAGTGGAATACCTGGTGTATACTGATGTGTCCTTACTAGGACTTGGGGGTGTTATTAAGTAGGAGGATAAGGCTATAGCTTATGCTACCCATAAGCTTAAGGCTCACGAGAGGAATTACTCCACCCACGACTTGGAGTTAGCGGAAGTCATGTTTGCACTTCGGATATGTAACATTATCTCTTAGGGGAGAAATTTTGCCTATTTACAGATCCCAAGTCACTACAGTACCTACTCATGCAGCGGGAGTTTAATATGAGTCAGCGGAGGTGGCTTAAATTTGTGAAGGTCTACCAGTTCGATATCCAATATAACCCGAGGAAGGCTAACGTTGTAGCAGATACGTTGACCCGTAGGCCAGCAGGTGAGGTGGCTGAGGTGTGTAAGGAGAAATGGAAGGAACTGGGACATCAGGATGCAGTTTCCCTTTCATTCATGTCAGTGATAATGGTTACACCCAAGATCGTTACTAGGGTGATATAGGCTCAGATAGCCGATTCATTATGTCAGGACTGAATCGTACAACTTCTAGTCGAGGGGATAGAGTCGTATGTTGCGAGTTTAGATGGGGGCTTATATGTTAATGGTAGACTAGTAGTTACAAAAGGGGAGGATTTACGACATGCTTTAATGGAAGAGTCATACGGTTCAAGATTTACGATACATCTCGGAGGGGATAAGATGTACCAGGTTGTGAGGCGACAGTACTGGTGGAGTGGAATGAACAAGGTCATCGTCAAGTTTGTTTCTAAATGTGCCACTTGCTAACTGGTGAAAGTGGACCATCAGAGATCGACATGGCTCCTACAGCCGTTAGATATTCCTATGTGGAAATGGGAGAGTATTTCCATGGATTTCATCACAGGATTTCCTACATCGCAGAGGGGTCATGATTCCATATGGGTGATTGTGGATCGGTTGACCAAGGTAGCTCATTTTTTACCAATTCGTACCGATTATACTATAGGATGGTATGCTCAGATCTTCATTGCCGATATAGTGAGACTCTATGGGGTGCCCCTTGATATTGTGTCCAATCGGGATAAGATTTTGTGTCCAAATTTTGGAAGAGCTTCCAAGAGGCCATGGGTACGGAGTTACGATTAAGTTCAGCCTATCACTCGCAGATTGATGGGCAGATCAAACGGACGAATCAGATGTTAGAGGATATGTTGCGAATGTGTATCCTTGATTTTGGCTGGGGCTGGGAGCAATATCTTCCATCGGTTGAGTTTGCTTATAATAACTCCTACTAGATTACTATTGGCATGGCTCCATTCGAGGCGTTAATATGGTAGACCTTGTCATTATCCAGTGTGTTGGCTAGAGGTGGGGTATAACAAGCTACTTGGTCCAGAGGTTATTCAAGATACCTCGTCCAGGATTGATATTATTCGGAGTTGTATTCGGGTTGCTCAGGATAAACATAAAATCTACGTTGATGCTAAGAGGTTCTTTAGGGAGTTCGATGTGGGGGACCAGGTGTTGTTACGAGTATCTCCTATGAAGGGGATAATATGATTTGGGAAGAAAGGGAAATTGGCATCGAGGTATATAGGGTCATTCCCTATTAATCAGCGGATCGGGCCAGTGGCTCACAAACTTGGGTTACCGGGGCACTTGCATAGAATTCATGACGTGTCCATATTTCTTCACTGAGGAGATATCTTCGAGTGAGTTAGCCCACTCTTACATTGCTTTAGAGGGGATTGATCTACAGCCCAATAATTCCTACAAGAAGTGGCAGGTTTCTATCCTAGATCGTAGCGAGAGGAAATTGAGGTCGAAAATAGTACCGTTAGTGCATGTTCAATGGCATCATCATAATGCAGAGGAGTCTACCTGGGAGCACGAGGACGAGATGCGTGATAAATATCCAATGTTCAATCGATCGACTCAAGAATATGGATCGATCGACTGATCGACCCATTTGTAGAAAATCCATGCTCATACATGTTCAATCGATCGATGGACTCAAGAATATGGATCGATCGACTGATCGATTGATCGACCCATTTCTTTTATCGATCGACTCCCTTGAAATTTGTGAATTATTTTTTTCTTTAGTTTGGATTCAACCCCAACTTTTAAGAACCCTTAATGTTGATTCATTGAATACAGTGGGACTTAGGTAAGGTCAGTATGGTTATAGTTAAGGCTCGAAACGTATCGTTATGTATGGGATTGAGTGGGGAGATTTACGAGTATTTTTCGAATGCATTACGATTGAGAATTTTATGGATTGGGGTTTAATTTGGATAAATGATGACTTAGGGTTAATACCAGTAGTAGGGGTACTATATTACTAAAATAACCTAAGGAATAATTGGGTGACTTCGTAAACCCTTAGGACAGGGGAATGTACTTGAATTTATAGGACGAGAGTTATGACGTTAATTAAATTTACGTATGATATACGGGTTATAAATACAACGTGTAAGACTTGTAATGTGGGATGTGTGTACACCAATAATGAACGTATAAATACTTAGGTTGTGTAAATACCTATTTTATGGATTTTTATGTGTATGACATACCTACCATACTTACTATCACAGGGAGGTCTTGAAGGGGACAGTCTTGTCTTGAGGAGCCCTTCGGGGGGGGGGGGATTATAGATTGGTACCTTAGAGCATAGGATCTAAGGAGGACTTATGTATGAGTGGATAAGTTTGGGCTATATGGGTGCGTAGGTATGTGCGTGACCCATTACACCATGGTCCATGTTCGCCTCCAATTTGTGTGTGATTTGTTTTATCACGATTCCTGGGAGATTCGGAATCGATAGTCCTTATTATGTACGTGAGGTAACAGGACCTGATAGCTGAGTATATACGCTCCGTTAGTTTCGCCTATGTGGGGTGTGGTAGTAGTATATATTATAATAGTGAAAATTTATATATATATATATATATATATATATATATATACCATGTTTATGCTATTGTGTTGTTTAGTAGAACAGAATAATGATGCCAATATATATTAAGTGTGTAAGAACTTAATAGATTAGTAAGATATTTGGAATCAATTAACAAAATATGAGGAACTACATGAGGTATATTTCTATTATACGGGTGGGCACAATATATTAGTTGGCATAGATGAAGAACTACTAAAATCTAGTTAAGTGGGGTAATGTAACTAGGAAGGGTAATAAGTACGCGTTAGGTGAGGACAATAGTTGAGAGGTGAGAATCTCAAGTGAAAGCACGGGACTAACATGTATATAATTATCTGGTATTTATGCATTTAAATACTTGTTGTTTTAAAATCGTTTTCAACTCTGGCTCTGACTCGTTTGCTTTCAAATCCATTTTTTTGTAAAATATTTTTAGTGCCGAGCCAGAAGGATTCCAAGCATAGGAGTTCCATTCAGTTGACCAGCTGTCGCTGTTGTGGAAGTTATAGGACCTTGGTACTAGACGCCTCCATATTTATCATTGATTCATGCTGAGTTATTGCTTCCAGTCAAGGCATGCTGCCCATTCTTATTTAGAGATTGTTGTTTCAGACATTCATTTATATTTCAGTTCTTGGGATTTATTTCATTTCAGATTATTGTATTTGGGATTTAGACTGGATGTGTTTAATCCAGACTCAGTTTATTTCATTATGTCATTTTAATTCCTATCATATTGTTATTTGATGGTGGATGTTTAGTTAATAATTTAATTGCTTGCTTGGTATATTAAAAATATAATATTTGACATCTAACTTTTTCAATACTATGTGGTTACATATTAATAAAAAGTTTTTGACAGTGATGCTAAGACTGATCCAACTGGATATTCTGTTTCAAATTTAATAAAGGACTGATCACCCAGTATTTAATTAGGTGGGGTGTCTCATTTGGATGAAATTAGTGATCCGTGAGAGCTGTATCAGCTAAAACTTCATCGCAAAGTTAGTGGTGACATAGCCTTTTGATTGAGCATAAATATTGTATATTTATTTCCCTAATTTCGATACATTTGTGCACCCGAGCGGTGAAATCGATATGGATTTTACTCAAATTTATTCTACTAACCTTTGTTGGCAAGTATTTCATGTTTCGTGTTTCTCCTATGTGTTTTACAGGTTAATTATGCAAGCGATGCAAAAGAGAAATCGAAACAATGAAAGAAAGGCTAGGAAGGCAAGTTCAAGGGAATTTTGGTAATTCTGCAGCCAGATCCCAGAAGATAAGTCAACTGGAAAGTTGAAAAGCTCGAAACAATGAGAACCATGGAAGAAACGACATCCAAATCCGAGTTACGGTTGAAGATTTATGATCAATTGAAGTTGAGGAAAAATCCTAGAAGAAAAGAAGAAAACATGAGAAAAATTCTAAGTGTTGAAAAGAGGAAAAAGGCACCCAAAACCAATGAAAATTCCCAAACCCAGGTCGAATCAGTTTGGGGTCGAATCGGTTCGGGGTACCTGCGAACCGGTTCGGGGGTCCTGATGTGCAAAATTTCTCCTTTATTCTGATTGGTCCAAAGAGTTCCATTAGGTTACAACTCATTCTAAAATGTATTTGTACGAAGCTAATGACTGAGAGAAGACGGTTCTTGATAGTTTTTCATAGTTTTTGAGAGAAGAAAAGGTAGAAGATCATCTAGGAACATAGTTTGAATTATTTGCTTCAAGATTGATTCATTCCGGGTTTGTTTTCAATTTTTAATCCAAGTTTCATTCTTATTATTATTATTATAATTATTATTATTATTATTATTATTATTATTATTATTATTATTATTATTATTATTATTATTATTGTTGTTGTTGTTGTTGTTGTTGTTGTTGTTGTTGTTGTTGTTGTTGTTCTTCTTGCATGGTTATTTCCCTTACTTAATTCAACCAATTTCTGTGTTCATAACACTTATTTGCAAGTTTCAATATAATTTCATCATGAGTTCTTTCACATGCAACGTAATTATTTCATGCATCATTTAGTTTAACATGTCCGGCTAGATTTAAAAGGGTCGGGATGCATGAACTCAACCTGATGTGTTTGTTGCATGTATATGAAATTAATCCTCTGAATTTAATAATTTATTACGACCGTATTGCATAGCAACACGACCATTGTAGATCTTTGGATCTCGTTTGCTTCCGGGTAATCGGGATGCTTTAGAATGCAATGCGAGTGTCGCTATCGCATGTATCGATTTACTCGTCCTCTGATTAAGTATGGTTCGGGCTTGAACCTCATATACGTAATGCTTGGGAGTACTAAATTCTGGGTCTAATTGATCATTTAAATTTACGATTAGTTTTATACCAGCAATACACTAGGGTTGACGTATTGTGTTCCCGTTCTGTCTTCTTCATAATATAGTTCAAGTTTTAAGTCATTCATTATCAGTAATTTAGGTAATTTAGAATAGTCGCATTCGATTCATACTTTAGTTCAGTAAATAAATATTCTCAAAATTGCATTTAGTTGTAGCCCATTCCCAAAACCAATCATCTTTTCTTTTGCTTTAGAGTCAAAGTTAGGTTTCCTTCGTCTGTCAAATGTCGTCACAACTCTGTTGTCCTATTTCCCTGAGGATCGATACCCGACTTATCAGATTATTACTTGAGCGACAGGCTTGCACTTGAGCCTAGAGAGTACGCACTTATGAGACACATTCTTAGTCGCATCACCTTTTCTTCGAAGTCTAGTAATGGTGAGCTTGCCACTAAGTTCTTCACGCAGTACTGAGAGATCTGCCACTATATAGTCAAACAAGCTTCAAAAAAGGTCTCCTTCTCATTGGTATTTTGTAAAATTGGGTATTGGCCACCTTGATCAAACCCAAATTAGCAAGAACACATGTTTGGGTTATAGTGTTTAGAGGTGGTTCCTCAATCTTGAAGGATGGAAGGGATCCAGGAGTGAGAAGAAGCACAATAATAAGTTAAGGATCTTCAGAAACCATTTTCTCCGTTGTAGCTTCAATCTTACAAGAATTTTGGTAAAAAAATGACCAAGTATGGGCAACATAATCCTCACTATAGGGAGTGAGGATGAAAGATTACTATCGATCAATTATAAAGAAGTTGTCCTTGTGACTTTGTTTCTTATTCGAACAGAGAAGTTAATGGGGCTTGATGTTGCCGATGGGAAAAAACCTCAGCATTAGCAATATCTGGGAACCCTGTATAAAGGAGACTAGTCAAGATAGGTGCATTGGCAAAATTAGCAACATTGTACTTACCTAAGGACATTCTATGTCCAAATGTGTCTTATGGATCCAGGTGTATAGGGAAACCAACATCAGAGTAGCCAGAGGAAGTTTAAACTCCCTCACCAAATTTATTGAGATATTGATTAGGTCCCTTCTTGGTTAATCGTTGGGTTTACCCGATAAAAGAAAACGTGAAAGAACACAAAGTATATAAGCAGGTAAATCTAAGAGGATCCCTTGACATTTTCATAAGTTACTTCAGTCGAAGAGCCTTGTTCCAAAGGAAGGGTGTGGAAGAAATACTTTATCAGAGGAGTGAAGCTAGCTTTTTTTTGAACCACCAACACAACTATATCATATTTGATTTAACTCTGAATGAGCCGTTGTCTTCTTGTTGTCCAGAGATTCATCAGAGTAAGATGAAGTACATGTGGGATCCAACCCCATCAATTCATAAACATCCTCAAGGGTGATAGTGAACTCCACCTAAGCAACGATGAATGTGTGGGAAGTAGTATTCTATTTGAAAATCAACACTTGTAGAGCAGCGTTGTTGTTGATGTAAAAAACTGGACCGAATCCCATTTTTATGATCACAAATAAATAGATAAAAGCAATCCAATCAAGCATATGAGAGACAAAGATTTTTAAAGTGGTTCGACTATAAGAAAGAAGCCTACGTCCACTGTTATTTTATTCCCAGGGGTTTACAATAGCACAATGTGGTAGAGAGAGGGAGAAAAAGGGTGTATCTTGTATATGGTCTCTCATTATTGGCAGATCTCATCTCCCTTTTGGCTAAGGGAATACATGTATTTATAGTGATGGGAGATAAAAATATACAATGTCTTTATACATTTAGACATTTATGTCTACATACAATGAATCAAATTGTTGGCCTTCTATGATGGTTGGTCTTCCTTGAATTGTTTGGTTTGCTATGTGTTGGCATCTATTAATACAGTAGAAATGTACATTAAGGCTCACTAAATGCGTTTTCATCTTCATTAATGCACATTAAATGCATCCTTTGATCTTCCTGGTTGGTATGCCGACCAACTCTCCTCGGGTGCCGACTATCTCTCCTCGAGTGCCGACCAACTCTCCTCGGGTGTCGACTAACTCTCCTCGAGTACCGACCAACTCTCCTCGGGTGCTGAATATTGCCACGTAGGATGATATGTGTCCTTTTCTGATTGGTCCTCGTAGATGGAGAATTTTTACGTCAACAGAAGC
The DNA here is from genome assembly GCA_949130495.1 of Sambucus nigra. NCBI lineage: Eukaryota > Viridiplantae > Streptophyta > Magnoliopsida > Dipsacales > Adoxaceae > Sambucus > Sambucus nigra. The sequence continues at coordinate 201,132,189 of OX422217.1, forward strand.
CCCCAATGCTCCATGCTCGATGGTTTACTGAAAGGATGGAGTATTTATTCTGCAGTGTTGCTCGGTGCTCGTAAAATTCTTGATCTACCTTCTTGAGTTGTTCAATATAAAGTGCACTATCTCCTGGATGACATATGATGCAGGCTGATCGATGGTTACTAATATATCTTTTGAGGAACTCCGTGTGTTATGTATCACCCCTGGGAATTTGGATGCAGCCATGCCATAGTATGCAGCTTGTAGCTTGTCATAATCTTCAAGTATGTTGATTGGTTTGCTAGCCGACCAACTGCCTCCTGTGCCGACCAACTGAGTGCTAACTTCACATGCTTGATTTTTCTGATTTATGATCCTCTAAATACTTTGTCGAGTAACATTCTAGCTTTTGAATCCAATTCTTTAATGTACCAAGCTAGTGGTGGACTTCGAAACATTTTCATACAACTTCTTCTTCATTATTGGTCGGGATAGTAGTAGTAAAGATCTCAGTGCTGTAGATGCTGTATTTAACTCTTGAACTTTAATAGCATGTGCACAATAACTCCTGAATATGCCTCCTGAACTTCTGAATACACCTCTTGAACTTCTGAATACGCCTCCTGAACTTCAATATACCTCCTGAACTTCAATACATCTCCTGAATAATAATTGGTCGGGACCCCGACCGTGTGAGTTTGTGGAGTTGAATTTGATGCTCGACTGCATGATGTTACGATAATGTTCCACCGAATGAATAACTAAATCTGTAATAGAAGCCCCCAAGTATGGAATATAAACTTTGAATGCTTTCTTTGTTGTTTGCTGATAAATATACATATGTAGAAAGACAAATTGTCCTGTTTTGCATAAACAATGAAACTTGCTCCACCTGCTGTATAATTATAGTGACTTGTCACTCATTGGGCCTAAGTAATGAAACAACTTTCATCCCATGATCATGCTTAGTTTAAACAACTTGTTCCCGACCAACCGGAGTTGGCGATTTTTCATTTTCGACCAACCGGAGTTGGTGGATTTTTATTCCCGACCAACCGTAGTTGATGGATTTTTATTCCCGACCAACCTTAGTTGGTGGATTTTTATTCCCGACCAACCGTAGTTGATGGATTTTCATTCCCGACCAACCGTAGTTGGTGGATTTTTTATAATAAATGATGGAGACTTCCTCGGAGCTGACCAACGGATTGTTGGGAATAAGATATAATAAATGCTGGAGACTTCCTCAACAGACTGTTGGGAATAAGATAATATAAATGCTGGAAACCTCCTTGGAGCTGATTATATGATTATAAATATTTTTCCAAGCTCCATGCTGAAATAAGAATAGAATACGCATCCAAATAGATATAAAGAATGATTTAAAACAATAATAAAGTGTCTTGTTGATCTGTCGAGGCAGAAATGCCGAACAAGAATAAGATTTTCCAGAACATAAGAATATGGTCGAGAACATTGTCGGGCCTGAATATAAATAAGAATTACCTGACCAACTATCCGTTGGAGGTGAAATGTAATAAATGTTATAGTTCTCCTCGGAGCTGAATATGATAATAAGTATCTCGCCGAGCTCCATGTTGAGATGAATATAGAATATGAATCCCAATGGATATATAGAATAATTTGTGCTTAATCCGATATCTCCGTGCAATAGTAAAATATATAATGCCTCGCTGAGGTGAAATTTCATAATGCTGAGCAATGATAATAGTTTCCAGATTGTTTAAGATTGTTTCCGAGCATTCGTCGGCGTTGAATCTTGTACCTGTAAAAATTAGTAACTTGCTCTATCATATGTGTAGGCTGAATTGATTAGTCATGAGAATAATTTACTCATCCAATCAATATATGATATGTATATGCTTTGAGAAATAAAAATATTAATTTAAAAAAATAAAATAATATAATCTCGTCCCTATGAAATTTTAATAAGCTGCCCGAGCACCTGTCGAAACTAGATCAAATAATTATTGACATGAGAATAATTATTCAGCCAAACAATACGTGATGTGTATCAGCATAAGGCAATAAAAATTTTAAAATATGCACTAATATGTTTTGTGCCAAATGTGTATCATATGAGCAAATTTTTATCAAGTACGTGCCATATGTAAGGCATACTTATTTAATTTAAATTTTTTGCAAAATTATCTGAATCCCAAGAAATACTTAAGATAAGTTGGTTTCCAAAATATTTATAAGTTGGTTCACATGAGGGTGTAAACTGTAGAGAATTGGTGTAATTAACCAAAAGTTTTTTTAATAAGTTTTTAATCAGCAGAGGGATTTATTTGGATAAAGTCAAAATGGGATGTGGTAAAGCTTTAATTAGCAAATGCTTATAATAGTCTGGTATGAAACCCAAGAAGTTTTGTCCTAGTTTTATACTTTGTTACCGACCAGTGACGCCGACCACCAGGTCTGATTCCTAGGAATTTTATCTATGCTTTAACCGAGGAGTATCAGGTGATGTCGACCTGCTCCGGTTCTGACCTTCTTATTTACCGACCAACAATAGCTGCTGCCGACCAGCCAAAGGAGGTCGGGAAGCCTTTCAATCTACGTGAAACACGTATCTGATCAACAATTAATTTCGCCGACCAACATGTAAGAGATCAGGAACCCGTAATTTGTACAAATGTTGATTTAAAAGAAATCTGGTGTCGCAACCTCATTGTCAACCAGTGCAAAACGTTATAAAAATCTGAGCCGACAATCGCCGACCAAGAATAGATAGCTCCGACAATGTTTTAACACAGTGATGGTGACCTTTAGTTTCTTTCTGTCGATTAACATATTGAAACCGTCGATCTGTACTAGGAGTCCAACCAATCAGTAATAGATGGTCGTAGACCAATATAACTGATACCGATCAACAAAAAAAAGGTGTGGAGTCTAAGCCGATCAATATATTATCTGGATTTGTTCAACAAATGATGTGCCGACCAACAAGGTATTACAACCCAGCTTCCCACCAACGATGTCCAGTATCCATATAGCACCGACCAATAATACCTGTATATCACCTCATTTCAGAGAACGCTAAGAACGGACGAGCAACAACAATATCAAAATTTATATTGCCGATGAATAATTCCAATTAATCGAAATCTCTGTGCCCAACTATCAGCACCATCTGGCATCAACCCATCGTCTATATAGCCATCACTGATTTAAACAACAATACCTAGTTTCAACACTTGGTATCAAAATCATTCCGCCGACCAGCTTCCTATAACGCCGACCAAGAATAGTAGGTCAAGAAATTTTTCGACTTGCGAAACCTTGCTGCCGACCAACAAAAGAGGTCTAGGGCATTTTCCAGCTAATCAATGGTCATCTCGGTGTGTTAAGGAACCACTAAGGCGGTTGTCGATGTGTGGATCTGGTTTATCCTGATCGTCAACTAGTTAAATGGGTACATTTTGGAGGTGTGGTACATAGTACAACTACTGACTGATCTGACGGTTGGCCGTAATTAATTCCGGTGTGTTGACGTTTTCAATCGGTGGTAACCCATAACGATAATTTTTCAATAGAGGGGAAATAAAATGATGTAGATCAGATTTAACCTGTACTGGATTTCAATTTCAACCTGTAATGGGTTCGGTATGGATCACCATCCCTTTTGATGTGATCTTTTTTATCAGAGATAGAATTTGGATTCTCATATGAATAGTTTCAAAAATATTTTCATACAATTTTTAATAAATAAAATTTGGAGATAAACGATCCCATTTTCTAATATCAAAAAATTGACAGAGTTATACGAATCAATGAGTGACTTAACAACAAAAATTGACAGAGTTGTACATGTCTATAGGTGAAACAATTTCCATGTATAATTCACCAATGCAAATAAATAAATAAAACGATTGAATTTCAAATTGCACATACAAAACAATATTATGTGGATTTAAAAATATATATATTATTCGTGAATGACACACAAAATATTTGTTGATTGAAATGATATGTGTATAAAGTATAATTGTTCATATAAAAAAGAATGGCTTATCTTTTGATGATGATCTTCATCCCTTGTAAAAAAGGAAAGAATTCTTGTGTCGATGGTATATGATCCGAATTAAGTATATAGCTCATAAAAATGAATGCAAAGAGACTCAAACTTGAAGAGAGAGAAAATAGATCTGGGTCATGATTTCCATGAGAAAACTTTTTAACTGTCTTTAACCTTTTCCCATTCTTTGATTAAAAATATGATGGGAATTTGAATAGACATCAAAGATCTTACAAAATTTATAATGAAAATTATCAATGAAAATTATCAAATCTTACCACCGTCGTATATATTGGTATATGTAATCATTTAAAATATTTATTCCATGATATAAAATTGAAACTTGAGAATTAAGCAGAAAGTTATGATTTATGAAATCCACTATTTTTCAGATTTCTAAATAAGAATTAGCCTAACAGTTATGATTTAAAAATCATGATATGCAACATTTTGCAGATAAAAATTGGACAATTAATTTATGTATATTAACATAAAAATCATGATCGGATCAAAAGATGTATGTATAATTGATTATACGTAGAGAAAATAAAAACTTAGCTTTTGATGGAAAACAATGCTTGTAACACGTTCCCACAGACGGTGCCAATCTGTTGATGCAAAAAACTGGACTGAATCCCATTTTTATGATCACAGATAAATAGATAAAAATAATCCAATCAAGCACATGAGAGACAAAGATTTTTAAAGTGGTTCGGCTATAAGAAAGAAGCCTATGTCCACTGTTATTTTATTCCCAGTGGTTTACAATAGCACAATGTGGTAGAGAGAGGGAGAAAAAGGGTGTATCTTGTGTATGGTCTCTCATTGTTGGCGGATCTCATCTCCCCTTTGGCTAAGGGAATACATGTATTTATAGTGATGGGAGATAAAGAGATACAATGTCTTTATACATTCAGACATTTATGTCTACATACAATGAATCAAATTGTTGGCCTTCTATGATGGTTGGTCTTCCTTGAATTGCTTGGTATGCTATGTGTTGTCATCTATTAATACAGTAGAAATGTATATTAAGGCTCATTAAATGTGTTGCCATCTTCATTAATACACATTAAATGCATCCTTTGATCTTCCTGGTTGGTATGCCAACCAACTCTCCTCGGGTGCCGACCAACTCTCCTCGGGTGTCGACTAACTTTCCTTGAGTACCGACCAACTCTCCTCGGGTGCTAAATATTGCCACGTAAGATGACATGTGTCCTTTTCTGATTGGTCCTCGTAGATGGAGAATTTTTGCGTCAACAGTTGTATTAGGAAAAGGTAAAGTCCCCAAACCAAAAAGCATGATGGAGACCAACCTTTATTAGGACCTCAACATAGGTGGCCTGGATATAGTTGGAACATGCAGAGAAGTTGACCAGGCGACCTCCTATCCCATCAAAATCAATTTGGGAGTAGAGTAAGTCTCCATAATCTAAAAAAAAAGCGTGGAGTACCCTCTTAGGCCTCATCATTATCTTCATCACCAAGAGTCAAGGGGTTCCACTTGGCAGTTGCAGAAAAGGCTTTACATTCAGTGGCAAAATTATCTCCCTTACTAAAAATGGGTGATCGATAGTAAAGTTGCAATTACTCTTAACATGCCACAATCACAGCGGTGATGTCTTCACCGGAGAGGTTTCCAAAAACATCAACATGTGTGTTGGTGGAGGCTATGGAAGAAGAAGAGAAAAGAGGTTTTTGAGCACAACAAAGGAAGAGAAAAGTCTGAGAATGGTGGAAAATGGGTAAAATGGAACCTTATGGAGGCTGGGGCTTTGAGGAAGACGACATTGACAGAAAATGATCACTTTCTCCCACCCTAGAAAACCTTAAGCTCTGATAATAATTGGGGAAGAAAATGAGAAGTGCGAAGAAAAATGTTAAGTGTTGAGGTAATAGCCGTTTAAAAAATTCAAAAGGGCATTTTGGATTACCCTCGCATGGGAAGATTTAAAGTCATGATGACATTTGGGTTCCTATACTGTCATCAATCATTTCAAATTGACATGTGGCACTCCGAGGATATCTTCGACAATGAATCAGACGTCATCGTATCATTAATAATGGCACGTATGGAGGGGAGAGAAAGAGATATATAGATGAAGCAAAATTTTAGCGCCTTTTATTCTGAGGGGGTTGTTCACGAATGAAATTTTTAATCAAAAGTTTAAGTCAACGAGGTTCATTCGCCACAAGCCTATTCGATGTCCAATTGAACTTAGACACAAGAGAAGATTTTAAAGAAGGAAGGTTTATCGGATTAAGAAGTTTTATATAGATATTTATTAGTCGCACAACAAATATATACACGAAGGGAAAAATGTAGAGGGGGCTTAAGAGTAATCCTATAATTAGAGATAATTCCCCCTCTAAACAGAGGGAGGTTGAGAAATAAGTGAGGAAGAACAAGAGTTAGCAAGGAAGAAGATGGAAGAAGGCAACGAGGAAGCTTTTTTATGAGCCTCTTTAAGAGGGCTTGATTATTTTTTCTTCTATTGTACTTGTTCCAATTGTATATTTGTAGAAATATTTTGTAACCTATAAGTTGTAATGATTGTAATATAAACTCAATGGCATCAAACTTCTTTCGAAACCTAAATTCTAAACCATTTTGAGCCAACTTCACAAACTCTTATTCAGGTAAGTTTATTTTTCATATGTTCCTAGCCCTTTTAAACTTATTTATGAAGGCAATAGCCCTTTCATCATGCTTTTGGTTTAACTTAACTAACTCCACTATGAAAACTTCTGGTTCAATTTGGAAGAATTGCACACGAAACATTTCCTCCATTCGTTGCCAGTTTTAGATAGTGCTTAGTGACAAACTTATGAACCATGTAAAGGCTACATCAGTGAGTGGATTAAAAAAAATAAAGTTTTAAATACTCATTTGTACCGGCATTTGCACGTGACTAGTGAACCTAACAATGTGTTCTATACTGGATTGAATTTTATCCCTAAAAAGAGAGTAATTGGGAATTGGAAACCTTTGGAGAGTTCAATCCTATATATGCACTCAGGATATGGCTTCATATAGTTGGAGTTTTCATCCCTCGAGCCATTGGTCCATATATTTCATGAATTAAGTCCACAATCTCATTTCTCCCTACTCCTCCACGCAGTTGTCTATATTGTGGGGCAGTTACTTTATTCACTAGAGGAATTAGTTGTACCAAAGGTGGTGGAACATGTGGAGGTAAAATGTGTTGTGCTTGGTAAGGCATGGTTGTCAAACATTTTCCCATCCCCCAACCCCCGAGTTCTTATTCGAACACAAGATTACTAATAATCCCATAGTTCGAAGCACCTTAGAAGCCTAGATTGGAACCATTTGGTTAAGGCCTATTTCTTCCTGCCTTTGGAAGAGATGTCTTCCTAACTGGGTTATTGTAACCCAATTGTTGGTAGGTGTTAGATGGTCTTACATGTTCGATTGAATTGGTAATGCCTAGACCAATGGTATTGGAATATCTTTCCATCCTTATATTGTTTTCAAAGTTGGTTTTACCTATATTAGGTCTTTATTTGATAAGGTTTTGGTTGAATAGTTGTGTTTACACCAGTTTTTGGTGCATATATCTAACCACTGTTTATCACCCCATTAGGTAAAGCAAACCTGCTAGTGACAATGGTGATCATGATGTTAAGATTTTGTACCATATTTTCAAAATGATCAAATACTAGGTTTAGTTGGTTGATCAATTGATCTTGGATGTTCATGGGTACATCAAATGTTGGTATGTTTTGAATAATCTTGGCTCGTGGATCTATTGAAATATTCAAATCTTGACTACGAGCCACGAGTCCCAACTGTTGAGTTGTTTCAAACATTGTTTGCTTTAAACTGACAATATGTTGGTTTGTGGAGCTAAGTGCACCAACGTTTTCTTTTCTTATTTTTTTTACGTATCCTAGCCATTTGTAACCTTAACACAACACTGGTGTCCCATTGGATATGTTTAAGTTATTTTCATTTGGCTTGATAATTAAAGTTAATTTAAATTGCGAGCATGCTACGCAAGATTTGTGGTCTTGCCAATCAAATATTTTAGCCTAGTGATAGTATTGGACGATTGTATTGCGGTCGATGCCTTAATTAAGAGAACTTATGACTTTTTTTGGAAAGACTTTGATGTGAGTGCTAAATTACTGTAATTAACTAGGACAAAAGAAAATGTAAGTTACGAGAAATGAAATACAAGTAAAACTTTAAAACTAAAGAAAAGAAAGTGCGATAGTGTAAGAGATTATACTACAGAATGTAAAGTAAAAAATTAAAGATAACAAAAGTACAGACGAGAAACTTTTTAATGACTTGAAAAAAAGTTACAAATTACCTTACAATCTATTTTGAAAGGAAAGAAAGGATAAAGGTACATAAATGCGTCATGCAACATAACTTCCTTAGCAACTATTGGAGTTTAATCGTCTAATTGAGTCTTCCCATTTTAAGTACGCTAACGCAGCTATTCAAATATGTTTTTAAGTACTATGTTCAAGTTGTGACAAATATCATGCATACATACTTAATTTTTATATTATAATTTGATTATTATTATCAATTATATAATTTACGTGGTATCACTTTATTGGATCCTGATAGTATTGTGTAAACAAAAACAAAATTGTTGAAAGATGCCCCTACCAATAACCGATAACAACATGCAACTCATGTTTGTATTTTTGCATCACATGTGTTTCTAGCTTTTCATGCATGTCAGCTTGTAATTTCAAAGAGTATTCTGAATAAGTATTATCTTGTTGGTTTCTTATTAATTAGAATCTCCGCCAATTTTATTCAAACAATGAAGGTTACCCTCGAAAGCAATAAAACTTTGTTGGTTCTGGACAATTCCAGTATTGATTGGGCAAAAGTAACAATACGGGGACAAAACCCTTTCCCTGATGTCAAAATCATGTCATAACCACGTGACGTGTCTCTTATCCAAAACAGACACGTGTCAAGCTCATATGATTTCGGAGGTGAAAGCATAGCTGTCAGCCCACGTATAAGTGGCCCCCACTCGACCCCAATCATAGTAGAACCAACCGGAAACTGGGTATAGCAAGTCTCCTACAACCTTCCACCACCGATATATAATGTGGTCACTCACCCGGTGTTGTGACATAATTATAAAGAAGAAACTCTCTCCTTTTTGCTGTAACCTAGCCAATCATGCCGCTCAATTATAACCAGATAGCAGTCGGAAATTACGAGGAGATGCGCCACCCTGGCGCTCTCAAGGCAGCGTTGGCTGAGTTTATCAGTACGCTGATTTTTGTGTTCGCAGGTGAAGGGTCTGGTATGGCTTTTAGCAAGCTTACAGATGGTGCAGCCAACACCCCGTCTGGCCTTGTTGCTGCCGCTTTGGCACATGCTTTTGGGTTGTTTGTGGCGGTTTCCGTTGCAGCCAACATTTCCGGCGGACATGTTAACCCAGCTGTCACTTTTGGTGCGTTTGTTGGTGGTAATATTACTTTGTTTCGTGGTATACTATACTGGATTGCTCAGCTGGCTGGATCAGCTGTTGCTTGCTTGCTCCTCAAGTTCGCTACTGGTGGCTTGGTAACTAACTAACTTACTTTACTAGTACTAAAATACACTCTTAGTTTTTAAATTTGAGTCTACGGTTATAAATAGTCCCCCCTATATGTTATCTCAATCGTTCCGAGGTATATATATCGGTTTTGACGTTTTATTTTGTAAGATCAATGATAGTAACGCTTTTTTACGTTACTACAGCTAATTTTCCTTACTACTAACGTAATGTAGTTAAAGCTATTTAATTACGTTGGATTGGGCTCTTCTTAAATAACTTTAAGGTAAGTTTGAAAACTACGATGGTGAAATATTTTATTTTATGAAATAACTAAAACGGTAAAGTTTATAAATCACACGTTCTTATTAAAAATAAAAAAAGTCGTTGTTATCTAACATTTGTTTTAAAAATTTATGGGTTTGAAATAATGTCTTAGCCCAGCACCACGTACCTTCATGCACGCATTAATCGAATCGGAGATTGAGTATGAGTATGATCGCCATCTTCTACATGGTTTGTGAAACCAAGACCTACAGGGATTGTTCCTTGTTTTTTTTTTTGCTCACTAAAATAAATTTTCTTTTTGGTCAGTGCGAATTCTGGATCCCATACGTTATGTGTGTAAATTTGTGTATGAAAGTGTAAATTATTATTATTATGAGTATTATTTTTATTTTTTTCAAAATCTCTTCCGTGGAAGAAAATAGCAAAAAAGGTCGATCAATAGTAAAAAAAAAATGATCACAAAAAGGCAGTATAGTAAAATTTAGATAAAATATTTGAGAGAAAATTCCAAAGTTGAGTCAATAAGAGAGGAAAAAAAAAAGTTTATGGGGTCCAAAAGTAATGAATTCCAAATTGACAAAAAATATATAAAAAAATAAATTATGCATTTTTAGGATTAAAAATAATATTGGTTATGTGTATAAGATCACAACCATTTTGTTTTTATTTTTAAATTATTGACAGATGTGACATGGATTTGTACTAGCAATTTTATTCAAAAATAAGGATTAAAAATAAAAATAAAATATATTGTTGTTTTATTTTTAGAATATATATTACGATGTGTTCTAAATTTATGAAGTCCTCCAAAATAAGTAAAAGTGTGGAAAAAGAATGGGGAAAGAAAAAAGATTTAGGGTGGTAATGGTATGATTTTGATGCTGAGTCTAAAATTCGGTGAGCTCCAACTTGTCATAATTAAAATCAAAACCTACTTGGCCAATGGGAATTAAATGCCAAGTTATGATATTTTGACTTTTGTTCTATCATTAGAGTAGCTTTTAATTTTAAACTGTGAATAGGTTAGAAGTGTATTTTGAAAAGAAAAAACTTGAGTTGATGTTGAACAAAATGTTTGACTGTGCAGGTAACATCCGCATTTGCTTTGAGCTCAGGAGTATCAGTATGGAACGCATTTGTGTTCGAGATCGTGATGACTTTCGGTCTAGTTTACACAGTTTACGCAACAGCCATTGACCCCAAAAAGGGGGAGCTTGGAACAATTGCCCCTATTGCTATTGGTTTCATCGTGGGAGCTAACATTCTCGTTGGTGGTGCTTTCACTGGTGCATCAATGAACCCAGCGGTTTCTTTTGGCCCAGCCCTAGTGAGCTGGGACTGGTCCAACCACTGGATCTACTGGGCTGGCCCTCTCGTTGGTGGTGGCATTGCTGGGGCTGTCTACGAACTCTTTTTCATCGATCACTCTCACGAGGCATTGCCCAGCACTGATTTCTAGAAATTCAAGTGATGCGACTCATGTGATTCCTTGTTTGTATTTTGTTATTTGTATTATTAATTATTAATATTAATGTGGTTTGAGGAGTTTTTTTCTCTCTTTTCTGTGGTTCTTTTTATTTCTTTGTTGGGTTTATCCGCGGGCATGTTCACTGTGTTATTTATAGAGCATTTTCTTTGTACGCCGCGTATTAGCTCCTCTTTGTTGTTTCTTTCATTCTAAATAGTTGATAATTTTCCGTTCAATTTTTTTAAATTTATTTTGTTTTGTACGAAATTTAGTTGTGTGCTGTAGCAATTGCTTTATTTTTTTTTCTAAATTTCGTTCTTCCCTCTATAATCACTATTTTAGTAGATCTGCTAATTATTTTGAGTATTAGAAACCGCATGATCAAAATTCAAAGGCACGTAGGTCTGGTATTGATGGACCACCAAGTCATGCCCGTGACTATATAAGTGTCACCACCTCTCGCCTAATGTTTAAATTGACTTTTAACCAATTTTCACGATCATATAGAACTTTGTAAACAATTGTTCAAAGTAAGTTTAGCCACTTGTCAATTTAATATATGGGTCATTTTTCTTAAAATTAATAAGTTCTTTACTGAAGAATTATATTCAGCTTCCTATTTAATTGTTAGCTCAAAATAAAATTCATCTAAAATCGTTTAGTAAGGAGGCAATACACGTTTAAGCTACATTATCCTTACAAATATGAAATGATGGTATGGAAGTAATTTTTTTTTTTTTTGATAGCATATCATGAGGTGTTTGAAGATTTTTATTTGCGGTTCACCTTCAAAAACTGTCACAGTAACAGCCTTATACCACTGAATCAAGAAGCTTGATTATACGAAAGTAATTAACCGAAGGATCTTTGAGTGGGTTAAAAGTAGTAACGTGACAATCTTTTAGTGGGTCATGTAGGATTATTTTAGTGAGTAATTGTCTAAGTCGGAGTAGATATCCATTTAATCTAATAGTCTAATACAATTTCAATGAAAAAAAATCATAATAAATGCAACAGAGTTTTTTTTTTTTTTTTTCAATTATTTGAGATTCTTTACTTGTATTCCACTTTTAATTTCATTATGTTCAACTTAATATGCTTGTTTATTACTTGATATTGTTTGAAAATTAAAAGTGCAAAATGCCTCTATTTGATAATAACATTTAATAAACTTACTAAATTATAAGCATAAATTACATAACCTAAATTGACACGTCTCATAGTGACGTTTTGAATAACTATTGAGGTAATTGTTAGACACCCTGCCCTTAAAGATAATATCTTCCTTTTATGGTGTCTCGTGGATTTTTGGTATCGTGTCTCAAGATACAAAAGTTACAAATTGCAAGACCATATATATATCCAAATTGCAAGGCCATAACTATTTTTTTTTCTTTCTTCTTTTTATTTTTTTATGCGCTGGTTTTTTTTATCACGAGGGCAAATTTATCGCCGTACTCTCGGCACGGGTATTCGCTAGTATATATATATGGTGCGGAGTGTTGAAAATATTATTTGCAGAATAAGCTAAATAACTTAAATTTGAAATAGATAAAATTGGAAGAACTTATCAATCGAGGTTTGTATTTGACACAAAGTCCTAAAGGTGAAATTGTTCGCTGATATTTGTAGCTGTCAACCTCGTGAACTTATACCTCCTACGATTCAACGATCAGATTTAAACACCAGTTTTATGTTAAATCTTTGAACTCTCAGGATACTCCAGCACTCCCAAATAGATAATGAACGTAAGTATATTGTAGAAAATAGCAAAATTATTTTTGCAGAGAAAGTGAGAGATATTGAATTTTTCTATATCTTTTTTTCAAAGGTGTAGCCTTTGTTTTATATATGAAAAATGATAAAAAAAAACGTGGGTAGTGGTTTTAGGCAACTAATCCACTAACCTCTCCACAACAGCTATATTTTAACAGATGGAAGAAATAGTCAAAGTCTTTGAACGGGTTAATTAAAAATTAAAATGAATTTGAAAAGATTTAATGCACATTAGAATTCTCCAAGGGTCAATCTTTGACCTTTAATAATTAGTGTGCCTCCTAGAGATTGAACCCATGTCCTTATGCACATACCCCCACTAACTTACCACTAACTTATTTACTTCATTCAAAATAAATATATATACTAATATTATACCTAGCAAGTGGTGGTTATGAACAGTTATAACCATTCAAAATTAATTGTTTAAAATATTTAATTGTAAGTCTAAACAATTGCTAAATAAATGGATCGAACAAATTGGGTTGGACAACCCAATCACTAAATAAAATCCAACACAAAATTATAAGGAAAAATCGAATGAATTTTGGCCTCGAAAATATATATCTTAAGCCAAGACCTCGACCTTGACCCTGATCATAATTGAGCTGAATGAGAGCGTTCGCGTGTGGGCTTTGAAGAAATCCCACACCATGTAGGCTAGGCTTGAGAAGCCCCACAGACTCCGAATTTTAAGCCATTTTGGGAGTGTATAAATATTACCCATATCTCATAAAATTTATATGTGGGACAAAGGTTTTTTCATTACGCTTCGACCACGTTCTATGTTACAAGTGGGTGCTTTTAGGGAAAAAAACTCTTTCAATAATTCATTGTTTTCAACAAGTGAATATAACACTTGTAACACTCCATAATTTTAAGAACTTGGGTTAATTAACTAAAATAATTGTTGATACCAAATTTAGTCTGCTGACATGGCTCAATAAAGTAAAGACACGTGGCAATCTACATGGCAACAACAAACACTTCCGAGGAACTCACACGCTCCGAGGAACCATACTACAACGAGGAACACTGATTCCCCGAGGAACTCATACGCTACGAGGAACGAGAACTCTCCGAGGAACTCTTGAGAACAGAGAAGCTTAGGCGGTCCGAGCAACTCAGGCGATCCGAGCTGCACCTCGAACAAAGCATTAATAGCAGGATAACCAACAGTTTGACTATTCATTAAATGCTTATCATTCAGACCCATACGCTGAAGGGGCATTAAATGTATTACCCTTTCATATGTACATTATTTAATGTATTACCCTTTCATATTACAGCCTCAGGGCTATAAATACATGGCACAATCCTCATTGTAAGGGGACCGAAATTTCTTGAGATAACTTGTAATCGAGAATTCCCATACAATCAACAATAACATAACAGTGGACGTAGGCCATTCTTATAAGGCTGAACCACTTTAAAAATTCTTTGTCTCATTTATTTATCTGTGATTGAATAATTAGATATGATCTAATTTTTTACATCAACAGATTGGCGCCGTCTGTGGGAATGACTGGTAATATCGTTTTCCATAAAAAACAATCCATCACAAATAGCTTATTCCAGAATCTAGCAATCGAAATGCTGGAAGCCCTCCAAATCCATCTGCTCCGCCAAATATTCCAGATTTGGCTAGAATAATGACAAATCTGGCTCAAGGCCAGACCTTCATGCAAGAAACTATGCGACAACTCATACAAACTCTCCATGGCGGTGCACCAACCCATTCAAGACCACGAAGTATTCAAAGAAATACCCGTGCATCTTCTTCGCGTACTAGGCGTACCAATTCATATCGTAATGAGGAGTCTGAAGATTTTTCTTATCAACCTGGACGAACTTCGTCAGTGCGAGCCACAGATACTGAACAACGTATCACTCTCTCCCCAGAAAGGACCAGTGTGCTAGAAAGATTAAGCAGAGTATCTCTTTTCGATCGATTAGGTCCTAGGAGGAGCAAAAGTCCTCTCAGAGCCCCATCGAGGAGTTTTCGACGACCATCAGACTTAAGGGAAGGATCTGCCCAGTCACGACCAGTTGCTCGTCAAGATAGATCCCAGGAAGCCACCTCAACACGATCAATTGCTCGAACCGACAGGCCCGAGGAAGGAAATGATGCATGGAAGGGCTCTATTCAAAGGCTCGAGGATAGATTGGGGGAAATGGTTAAAGCTAAGAACCCTCTACAACGAACCTTTGTTCGAGGAACACCTTTTGTCCAAGCCATTGTAGATTTCCCAACACCATCAAAGTTCAAAGCACCTGTTGTGACCCTAAAATATGATGGAAAGACTGACCCTGTCCTTCATATAGAACAATACCAAGCTGCAGCCGACATCTATGTTGTTCCAGATGAGATGAGATGTAGGGCATTCTCGGGAACTCTTACCGGATCTGCTCAAATATGGTATAATAATCTTCCTCGGGGTAAGATTTCAACTTTTCTTCAACTGGCCGAGTTATTCATTGGGAATTTCTATTTTGGGGCAAAGCCAGTTAAACGAGTAGCACATTTGTTAAGTGTTAGACAAAAGGCTGGTGAGAGTACCAGAGATTATATAACTCGTTTTAATAACGAGAAACTTGAAGTCATTGATTATGAGGAGAAGACAGCGATTACCGCCTTGATGAATGGACTACTGCCCAACAAGTTGTACTATACTTTGGCCAAAGATCCACCTAGAACCTGTGACAACCCGCTCCAAATAATAACGGATGGCCAACCCTATACTACATAAATCAGGTATCTCAGATGGTACAGTCTCAACATCAACAACTAAACACCATAATATAAGGCTAACTACCCGGAATCATAAAGTGCGAATCGCCAAAAAATTTAAACTTTTATTTTACAACAACAACAAAACCAATAATGCACACAACCAACAATATACATCTAACTATGATGTGTGAAAAGTGCGTGCTCCAATAATATGGAAGAGTACAATACATTGTACAACAAAAATCTCAACAATGAAATACCCGAATATGTTGTCGGGCAACAGACAATACAATAGTCTGATAAATAAAATATGAAAGTGTTAATCTATAACACTTGAATACTAACTCAATACATCTGAATCCTAATCTAGATGTACAATAGATAGGAATCGACTAAAGCAAAGTGCCGCAACAGTCCGCTACTGTCACAGCTCCACAAATCCTGAATGGAGGAATATCAAAGGCGTCCTTGCAGAGGAACACCTGAAGTAATACAATATATACAAGGAGGAGGAAAAATATAAACGGGTCAGAGCCCGAGTTTTGAAAAGCAGTTTATAGCAAGTGTATTAAAATGCATAATAATTATAAATGCATTACTACATGATTTAGTTGGAATCGAACACTCCATAAAATTTAACTCACCTCTCATCTAAAGCGCGCACTAAGCGTATGCACGTGTCTCCAAAAGGATGTCCGATTCTAATTAGGTAAGAGGGTTCTAACTTAAACCCAAATAAAGTATTTAAGTGAAACCATCTAACCTATCTCCCAATACATTCGTTCCCATAATTTATGAGTTATATACATTAACTTTAATGTAATAGTTATAGTTATCTTTATAATGTTCATTTGTTGAACATATAAAGTTACATGATCCAATCATGTCCACATCATCACAATACATCCACAATCTCATTTACTAGAATTTATATTCTAGTGATGCCCATATAAGGCATGATACCATATACATAATTATTATAGATGAGTTATTAGCATCAAGAGTTAAGGACTAAACTCCTCCCGATTCTCAACACGGTACTGCATTTCGTGCATGGGACGTCTCGCCGAAGCGAAATCCAAACAAGGAACCCCCCCCCCCCCCCCCCCCCGTTACACTACTCCTGACCGTATCGATCCTTGGGGCTCATTATGCCCTCAATGCAAGATGCATGTAACCCAAATGATTATTATCCAATTTTAATTAATTAATATTCCCAATTCTCAACAGTACACGGCGTTTCATGCGTGGGACGTCTCGTCGAAGCGAAATCCAAACAAGGAAACCCCCCGTTACACTACTCCTGGCACCGTCGATTGTCGGGATAGGTGATTTAGATATATAAAATTATGAGCATTAAGGACTAAACTTATTTCCGAGTTCTAACATTACACTGCGGTTCGTGCGTGCGACGTCTCGCCGAGGCAAAATCCAAACAAGGAACCCCCCGATACACTAATCCTGGCAATGTAGGTCGTTGAGGTCCATTATGCCCTTGACACCCAAATACAAACACAAGCAAATAATAACCATCCAACCGAGCTATAACTCGAAGGACGCAGGCTCACATGCTATCATATTCCAGCAGCCCATATACGTAGCAAACTGGGGCCACCTGGTGGCGTTCAGCGACACCCACCTCGTGATCTACTCACGCACACAACGTCCCGGGAAGCGGTCATAGTTCCTAACCGGCAAGTGCGAGCGACACATACCCACGACCTCTCACCTCCAAAATAAATAAATATATATCATATATGTCATTTGCTGACCACAAAGGACGACTATGACCTGGGGAATATCCACATCCTGCTTTTCTAGTCAGAATGCTCACCCTCTACGCACGAAACTTCCCAATGATAGCAAGGAGGGGGTATGCTTAACATGTATATACACCATCATATAAGGTATACATACATCCCACATAATAAAGATATACCATTTTATAAGGTATACCTGCAACATCATTATCATTTTCATATTCATTATACGCTCTTAGGCGTAATTTGATTAACATCATTTGTTTAGTATAACTCTCTCATGATACACCAATCGTCAATACTCACACATTTACCCCACTTAGTATATGCTATACTAATTCTCGCTTGAAGCTCTCATATCGCTTCTAGTATGAATTGTCTTTCAATTCTATTTAATTTAAGGATATTCTATATCCTATTGCACCTCAATAAGCATTTCTCATTGTATGAGATATCTCCCAAGTCAATCATCAATAAGGATATTTCTATATCCATAAGCCCATCAAATAGCATTTATCATTTTCCATTAATAGTAGGGTTCAATTCATTTTATGAACCTTTTTAAAGTTATCCCATTTGGGATTTGGATCCTAAGATCCGGCATCTCTAAGTTATTCTCATTCTCAGATCGTGAAATTTATTTATTATCACCAAATAAAATCCCAAATAAAGTGGGCTTCCCCACTTAGAAAAATACCAAAATCTACGATCGGTATTCCTCAAAGACTAACCTCGATACTTCGAGGATTTTTCCCCAAATTAATATACTCTTTTGGATTCTCACTTCTCAACATTAATCACTAAAACTCTTCGACATTTACATTTAGTCTTTCAATTATCAAATAGCCTCATATATCGTCTTTTGACTCTAAGGTCTATAATCCCCTTATATAATCACTTAATCCTTTATGATACTCTGATTATGGAAGTCCATTTACACAAACCCAAAGGGGAATGGGATAACTTAAATTCTCAAGCTTGAACCCAAAACAGGGGACCGGTTGACCGGTGCCCAAACCGCGGTCGACCGCATTTCTAAATTTTGCCTAATCTCGAAGACAGAATGCCCAACTTTGGAGGCGCAGTCGACCGGTCCTCTGTACGCGGTCGATCGGCCATAACAGATATTACGGCCAACTCCATTTTTACACATCTCCAACTTCTCAAAACCCCCAATAAAACTCCATTCAACCACAAATCTTCAACCCAAACATATTCATAACATTAATATTCATTCTAGAATACTTATAAAACAATTTAAATCCTTAAATCCATTTATATATTACAAATCTAAGGTTTTTCCCCAAAAGTTAGGTTTTGTTAAACTAAACCTAAAACCCAAAAATCAATCCACAAATCATGCAATAATTGGTACACAACAATTATTTAGCAAGTTTAATCACTTGCCTCGGGTTCGTAGGGTCTGAAACCGCCTTGAGATCGCGTGGAAACCGGAAATCTCCACTTTCTCTCCCTTTTCTCCTTCTTCTTTATTCTTCTTTATTCTTCTCTCTTAAGTGAGAATGACTTCTCACGTGGCTTTTAAGCCTTATTCCACAAGACACACATCTTTAAATGATAATACACACTTTAAATGACCCGGTAACTTAAATTCGAGTCAAACGATCCTAATTTATTTCGGAACCCAAATAGACCCCAAGTACAGTCATTTCGACTTTCTCGACCCTTTCGAAAACAATGGTACCTTCAGAATCGACATTCGACACTCTTTCTGACGACTCTAAATTTTGACCTCAATTGCCAATTTAATTATTTCTCTAATAATATATTATTTATTTCTCCCAAAATAAATAAATGGTCGACTCCAAAACCTCGGGTTGCTACAGAACCATGTCGGATCTGATGGGAAAAGCGTCCAAGATTATGAATGCCGAGGAGGCTATGGGTGCAAAGAAGAATATGGATGCCAAAGAAACCAAGGTGGAAGGTGATAAAGCTAAGAAGAAAGAACATAAGAACAATGGTAGTGACAAACATTCAAGAACAAGGTCGGTATGGGATGCAATGAAGAAATTCGATAATTATACTCCTTTAAAGAAGGATATCAACCATGTTCTAGAAGAAATCAAGAGCAACGAGGAATTAAACTGGCCAGAGAAAATGAAGGCAGATCCTGACAAGAGGAATAAGGCAAAGTATTACGAGTTTCATAAAGATCATGGCCATATGACAAAAAATTACATAGCTCTTCAGAATGAAATTGAAACATTCATCAGACGAGGAAAGCTGGCAAAGTATGTTGATCGTGGAAGCGAAAGAAGAAACAACGACCGAACAAGAGAGAGGTCTAGATCTCCTCATCGAGCAGAGGAGAACAAGAAAAGAAATCATGAAGTTGATCCCGAAGACGACCCCGACCTTCCCAAGAAACCAAGGCAGACAGAATGAGAGGTATTTTCAATACGCTTTGGGTCATTTGACTGTAATGTTATAACAGGTGGAGATGCAGGAGGAGGAGACCTTACTGCCGAGAGAAAAGCTTACCTCTGTGAGGCTCAAGCTTGCTCGTACATTCAACGAATAAATCTAGCTGAAGAGGATCGCCCGAGAAAGGTGAACAAAGAGAAGTTGGTCATTGGGTTCTCAAAGAATGACCTTGCAGGTGTTCTATATCCTCATGATGACCCACTGGTGATCAAGATGAGAATATAGGAGGTGATAATTTCAAGAGTACTGGTCGACAACGGTAGCTCGGCAGACATCATGTTCTACTCGTGCTTCGATAGTTTAAATCTAAAATTATCTCAACTGGAGCCTTATTATAGACCCCTCCTCGGCTTTGCTGGCGAGAAAGTATTTCCACTTGGGACGATCAAGTTGGATATATTCATTGGTACGTGGCCTGCTTGTCGGACAGAAAGAATACGCTTTTTCGTGATGGATAAGAATGTTCAATCGTCATACAATATCATCATGGGAAGATTAGGATTGAAGAAGTTTGAGGCTGTACCATCTACGGTGCATCAGTGCCTGAAATTTCCAATAAATTTTGGAGTAGGAGTTGTGAAAGCTGACCAGAAAGTAGCTCGGGAATGCTATTATTCATCCGCCGAGCAAGAGGAACTAGAGGGATTAAGTAAAAAGACTACTACTTATCAAGTGGATGAAGGGGAAAAAATTGAAACATTGGATCCTAGAGATGAGTCGCAACTCGTGAAGGGTCAAGTGGTGGAAGCTACTGAAAACATCATTCTGGACGACGAGCACCCTGAACGAACTACTCAAGTAGGTTCGTCATTGGAAGCCTCATTAAAACAGGAATTGATAACTTTCCTTAGAAGCAGAAAGCAAACTTTTGCGTGGAGTCACGAGGATATGCCCGGAATAGATCCAAATTTCTTATGTCACGAACTCAATGTGAATAAGGAAATCAAGCCAGTGAAGCAGAGAAGAAGAGTGTTCAGCCCCGAGAAGAATCAAGCTATACAGGAGGAGGTCGAGAAGCTCCAGAAAGCTTGCTTCATTGAAGATGTTAAATATCCGGACTGGTTAACAAATGTGGTGATGGTGAAAAAGAAGAACAACAAGTGGAGGATGTGTGTAGACTTCACCGACCTCAACAAAGCATTCCCAAATGATCACTTTCCACTGCCCCGAATTAATCAACTAGTCGATGCTACCTCGGGACACGAGCTGCTGAGCTTCATGGATGCTTATTCTGGCTACAATCAGATTAAAATGAAACCTGAAGACAGGGAGAGTACTTCTTTTATTACCCCTAGGGGAACTTATTGTTATAATGTTATGCCTTTTGGTTATAAAAATGCAGGTGCGATATATCAGCGGCTCATGAACAGGGTCTTTGCTGAACAAATCAGTTGCAACCTGGAAGTCTATGTTGACGATATGCTGGCAAAGAGCAAGAAAGCTGCCGATCATCTAGTTGACTTAAGTCAGACTTTTGATCAACTAGATAAATATCAAATGAAGCTGAACCCGACGAAGTGCATATTTAGAGTACGAGAAGGCATGTTTCTCGGGTACATTGTCAATCAACGAGGCATTGAGGTGAATCCTGAAAAGATCAAAGCTCTATTAGGGCTGCGATCTCCAACAACGAAGAAAGAGGTGCAAAGTCTTACAGGACGAGTAGCAGCACTCAACAGATTTGTATCGCGAGCAACTGATCGATGTCTCCCATTCTTCAAGACACTCCGAAAGACTTTTGAGTGGAATGATGAATGTGAGAAGGCTTTTCAAGACTTGAAGAAATACTTGGGAGCACCTCCACTGTTGTCCAGGCCGGTGATGGGAGAAAAATTGTACTTGTATTTAGCAGTATCGGAGAATGAAATTATCTCGGCCTTGATAAGAGTGGAGAATGGAGTACAAAAACCAATCTACTACACAAGTAAGGCCTTCCGAGGAGCAGAGATCAGATATCCAAGGCTAGAAAAGTTAGCACTGGCGCTGATTGAGGCGAGTAGGAGAATGAGACCATACTTCCAAGCTCATACTATAGTCGTATATACTGATATGCCGTTGAGGCAGCCCTTCATAAATCAGAAAAATCAGGGAGATTGATGTACTGGGCAATAGAGCTCGGTGAATATGATACAGTTTATGAACCCAGATCATCGCTGAAAGGGCAAGCTGTAGCAGATTTTATAGCAGAATTCACCTATCCTGATACCCCCGAGGAGCAAAAGTTGCTCGCTGATCAACCTGTGGATGTTACAGGATCAACAAACACGAGCTCAGACCAACTCCGGTTGGTAAAAAGGCAAGTGGATGTTACAGGATCATCAAATTCGAGCTCAGACCAACTCCGGTTGGTAAAAGGGCAAGAAAAAATGATCGACGAAGAGCGAGAAATATCAGGGGAAGATGAAAGGAAGCAACAAATATTTCACCGAGGAACTCTATCAGATCAGAAGTTTGAAGACGAGTTACCTATATGGAGGCTATATGTAGATGGCTCATCTTGCACAACAGGCAGTGGGGCAGGGATAGTTTTGAGCACTCCGGACGAGGTCGACATGGAGTATGCCCTACGTTTCCAATTCAAAGCTTCTAATAATGAGGCTGCGTATGAAGCCATGATTGCAGGTCTTAATTTGGCAAAAATTATGGAGGCGCAACAAATTATTGTCTTCAGTGATTCTCAATTAGTTGTAAATCAAATGTTGGAAATATATGCAGCCAAAGGAGAATTAATGATCAAATACCATGCAAAGGTGATGGAGTTGGTATCAGAATTTGCTGTTATTCAGCTGGTCAGAATACCAAGAATGGAGAATGCAAGAGCAGATGCCCTAGCTCGATTAACATCAGCTACTCGTACCGAGTTACGAAGAACAATCCCAATTGAAGTTTTAGCTGGTCGGAGTATAATAAAGATTTGGCGATGAACTTTATCACCCTTGATTTAGGACCATCTTGGATGGATCCCATCAGGGCATATATTGAGGAGGGAGAATTACCAATTGACAAGCTCGCAGCCAAGAAATTGAAGTTTAAAGCTGCTCGGTATGCATTAACTAACGGTATTTTATATAGACGAGGAATTATGGCAGGTTTGCAAAGATGTGTATATCCCTCCGAGGTGAAAGAATTGATTGAAGAAATCCATGAAGGGTCCTGTGGAGACCATGTAGAAGGTCGGACGCTTTTGCAAAGGATGATGACGCAGGGATATTACTGGCCGACGATGAGGGCTGATTGTGTAGTCTATGCCAAGAAATGTGACAAGTGCCAGCGCTTCTCCTCCATCCGAAGAACTCCACAAGAATTATTGACACCCATCACTTCCCCTTGGACATTTGCCATGTGGGGAATAGATTTGGTCGGACCACTGCCAACGACCAGAGGAAGGTTCAAATACCTCGTCGTCGCAGTGGATTATTTTACTAAGTGGGTAGAAGCCGAGCCTCTCATTGATATGACGTACGAGAAGGTGTACTAATTTATTTGGAAGAACATCATTTGTCGATATGGTCTTCCTCATGCTTTCATCACAGACCATGGAACACAATTTGATAACGAGGAGTTCGCTGCCTATTGTCATCAATCAAATGTTTTGAAGATCCACTCAGCACCAGGCCATCCTCAAAGCAATGGACACACTGAAGTGACAAACAGAACACTACTGAATGGCTTGAAGAAAAGACTGGACGATGCGAAAGCAAATTGGATCAATGAGTTACAGTCAGTACTGTGGGCTTATCGAACTACTCCCCGAGTAGAAACTGGAGAATCTCCATATATGCTAGCGTTTGGAAGTGAAGCTGTTATACCTACCGAGTTGGGCCTCCCAACACACAGGGTACTTAATTTCAATTCCCCTGTCAGTGACTTAATGAGAAGATTGGATTTAGACATGCTCGAGGAAGTTAGAGATGAAGCAGCAATCAGAAATGCTGCATACCAACAACGAACAACTCTATTCTACAATAAGAGGGTGAAGAAGTGCGACCTGAAAGAAGGAGACTATGTGTTGAAGAAAGTAATTAAAAAGCACAATAAACTAGAGGCAAACTGGCATGGACCATACCGAGTTATAGAAGTTGTTCGACCAGGAACTTACCGAATAGCAACTTTAGAAGGGGAGGAGTTTAAGAATGCATGGAACGCAGAGCACCTGCGCAAGTATTATCAGTGATGTTTATTTTCTCCTTTTATTGAAAATTTTTCGGGGAATACTAGTGCTACACACTACTCGGCGAAACTCGGAAAAACTCGGGCTACTCAAAATTTTTCTCTAAAACGCCAGCTAAGGTTGGTCGAGAAACAAATGTATTCCTCCGGGAAGTAAAACTTATATTCCTCCGGGAAGTAAAACCTATATTCCTCCGGGAAGTAAAGCTACCTGTATTCCTTCGGGAAGTAAAGCTACCTATATTCCTACGGGAAGTAAAGCTACCTGTATTCCTTCGGGAAGTAAAGCTACCTGTATTCTTGTATTCCTCCGGGAAGTAAAGCTACCTTGTATTACTCCGGGAAGTAAAGCTACCTGTATTCCTCCGGGAAGTAAAACTTGTATTCCTACGGGAAATAAAACTATGTGTTTCTCTGGAAATAAAAATATTCCTAAAAATGCCAACTTATGCTGGTTAGGAAGTAAATATATTCTTGAAAACGCCAACTAAAAGGTCCTCGTAGAATAAAAATCCACTAACTATAGTTGGTCGAGAAGGAAATTTATCGACCTTGATTGGTCGGAAACATTTTATGAATACGAGAAAATGATCAAGCAAAATTATAGATACTCGTGACTTTTTAAAACTATTAGTAAATTGGTCGAGAAACAACTTAGTGAGTTGGTTGAGAAACTACTTAGTAAGTTGGTCGAGGAATAACTTAATAATTTTTTATAATAACTACCACAAATTCAAGCTAGTCGACAATAAGTTGATCGACAAACAACACAACACAATATAGTTATCTTTTTAACAGACATACATGCACAAATGTAAAGTATTTTACAAGACAGTAGCAATTAAGATTGCGAACAAAAATAAAAGTCTTTCATTAAATCAAAAAACAGATTACATTGATAATGAAATGTATACTAACTATTACATCAAAATTCCTACTTTATTGTTTTTTTACCCTCTGCTTTTGAAACACGTTCATCGCCAGCAGGCGGGTCATTTAAAGCAAGAGGAGAGTTTATGAAGTTCAAATCTTTTAACATCCTGATATTCATCACGGATGGTCGATCTAGAAGGTGCTCGGGATGAGATATCTCAACACTTGAATGGAGATTGTAGTCGCCGAGATACTTGGAAATTAAGCATCGAGGAATGGCCCGAGCAGGGACCCAACTCATATCAAGTTTAAATGGTGGCATGGGTAGGTCGAGCAGCCCAGGATCATGATAGTCCCACAGGTAATGACCCTGATCGAGTTGCAGCACACCTAAGGCATTCAACCAGCCTTGCTTATAGCCCTCATTATTGGCATTATGGATACGATCGTCCAAATGATATAAAGCCTCGTTGTACCCAGCCATCCAAAACTCCCTGGGCTGTTTGTGGAATTGATATGTCAGTCTTTCCAGCTGCTCGTGGAGACTTTTGATGAAGAGTCCCTTATTCTCCAAGATTGACTGTTGCACAAAAAGCTGCTCTTACAGGTCCCTGATCTTCTTTGACATTTCAGCCAACGCCTGGTTCTTTGCCATTAATTGGAAGGCTTGGTTCTCTAAGGAAGATTGAGTCCTCTATTCCTCGACAGGAATTCGAGCTACTCTTGCTCGTCCACGAGAAGATGTAGAGGGACCAGCTCTCCTCAAGGTCTCCAATTCGTCCCTCAAGTTGGCGTTCTCGACCTCCAAGAATGAGAATCCCTCATCATTCACTGGGATCAAGACGTTTGAAGTAGAAGCTGCAGACTTCAACTGAGACAACTCTTTTTGCAGGTTGTTATTTTCTTGCTCTAATAGTTCAGCTATTTGTCTGCACTCCTCGACCTCACCCCTCAGAGTTCTCTCCCTCACATCATAGCTAGCAAAACGCTTCTCGTACCCCTTGTCAGCATTGAGTTGTTGATACTTCTTCTCATACCCCTCGTGCAAAAGGGCAGTGGATTCTTTGTATTGTTGCTGAAGGTCTTCAAGAATGCCTTAGAGATCCTCGATCATTTCATAATAAGCCAAATTATTGGCTACTCCACGATCAAGCAGGGTCTTCAAGTATTTATAGGCCTCAACCGCCTGTTCCGAAGCATCTTGGCCGAGGATGTCGACAATTTGTGCTGCACTCAGATCTGTGTGACCAACTTTAAAATAATCATTGCATTTCCTCAACAGCTTGGTATCATGAGCAGATAGTAATTCCATCCTGGCCAGAAACTAGTAGAGAAAGAAGAAGCGGTAATCAATAAAAGTACCAACTAAGCATGAAGAAGAGACAACAGTATGCAAGAACAAAAATTCAAGTTTTATTATATTAAGATTCAGAGTTACATTTTCATGGTTACATTTGACAAAAGAAAAATATAAAGAGAAACCCGAACAACTCTACACCTTTTCCTTGTCTCCCAAAACCTTCTCGGGAGGCTGGGACGAGGAAGTAGGTTTCTCGAAAGGAACAGATAGTAGCTGGGGAAATACTGGAGGTTGCTCGGAGGAAGTAGCGAGCTGCTGAAGTTCCTCGGTAGCGGGCTGGATGGCTGGGGGATGATCTCCCATCACCATAGAAGACTCTTCGGAGGCAGCTTCGTCCTCTTCTTCTTCTTCAAGAGTTGGAGGGGGACCAGGGATGTGTCGCTGAAAGAGTTCGGAATTTTCATCCACTTTCATCTCATGTAGAGCAGTGACCCATCCATCCCTAAAATACTTGAGGCTGCCATATTCTACTTGAGATATCATGGCAGCCAAGCCCTTATTCCACCCCTTGTCCCATCTAGCGCTGAAAGACTTCTTCACAACCAGTTTTCTCTTCAACTTCTCCGAGGAAAGCTTATCAGACAGAAGGTTTTCAGCAATCTTCAATTTATTCTCTACCTCTTCCTTCTGTCGATTTACCTCACGAAGCTGACCCAATTATTCTTCAGCAACCTTGAGCTTATTCTCAAGCTCTCCAGCATTTTTGAGCTTCTTGTCAAGCTCTTTATTTTTCCCTTCCAAGTCCTTTATTCTCCTCTCCAACTCCTTGGAGACCTCAACAGCTTGAGCTTTCTCCTGCTCGGTGGAGGCAAGCTTCTTCTCCCAAGTTGCCTTATCATCAGCATATTTTTGGCGAGACTCTTCCAAAGACTGCCTCACGCCCATCAAAGCTTCCTCTACACCAGACGAGGAGCTTGAAGATTTAATAGCTTCATCCTTATTCAAAATTGTATTTAAGCAGCTCACTAACTGTGAAAAGAAAATGAAAGCAAGTCAGAGACAAATATAATAAGGGAAAGATGAAAAGTTCAAAGTAAAAGGACTTACAGAAGCAATGTGGCGAGTTGCCAAAGAGGTAACCATATCCCGAGAAAGGTTTTCTTCGATACCTTGGATCTCGGGAATGATCCAAGTCTTCACCGAGCTCATGGCAGAGCTCGGGGGAACGAAAGTGGGAACTCCACTAGTCGGGGGCTGAGAGATGGTGTCAGCCAAATTGACCGAGGATCTCTTCTTCAGCTTCCTCGGGGGAGCAGGAATAGATTCAACCAAGGAGGAACTCTTGGTCGGTGATATTACAATCACTTCTCCTGGAGCAGCAGCCTTGCTCGGGGCCACTGGGGGCTTCTCGACAACCTTCACAACAGGGGCAGCCGAGGAAGGTGCATCCGTTTTCTTTGTCCCCTCCCCTGGGACGTCAATCTTACTTCTTTTTGCCTCTCCATCACAAGAGGTAGTTTTCTCAAAAAGGGTAGGAGGTGTTCTCTTCTTTATCCTTTCACTTAAAGGAATATGTGATTCAGGCCAAGAACTGGTAGAAGCTGGTATTGGCTCTGCGTCACTTATCACCGGACGAGCAGTGAAAGAAGTGGTGTAGCTCTTGTACTGTAGCAGATACGAGGCTGACCTAATGTGCTCGTCGGCAACACTCTGATGCAAACTCCAGATAAGTTTTAAGTGCCTTATATTCACGTCTACTTCTTTTGGACACTTTCTTTTACTGTCAACTGCAAATAAATAAACATTGAAATATCAGTGGCATATTTATTCAAACATAGAGGAAGCATAATTTCAAAATAAATAAAATGAAATAAAAATAACCTATCCCATTGCCATAGGGAGGGCATCTCGGACCCTGATACACTTCATCTCCAGATAAAGGAGCATGTTGCCAATTTTTTATGACAACCCTGTGCTCAAAATAGTCCCTATTGGCATCCGGGAGATTGACTACTAAGGCCCTATTTAAAAATCTAGTTTTTAAATAAAAGGTGTTATCACCAACTGCCCATCTATAACAAAACATGATTTATGGAATTCCTATGCGAGTTCCATGGATTTGATTTAATCTATGAACCCCATTAACTATTCTCCATGTATTGGGGGCTATTCTTGCAGGAACAACGCCAAAGTATTGACAAAATTCCAGACATAAGGGATTTGGTGGAAAAGAAAATCCACACTCAGCGACAAAGAGACTGGGGAACCAATGTCCCTCAGCCAAACGGAAATAATCAGAAGGCTCAGAAAGCTCTTCCAGAACAACCCAGGAGGGAATAGAAAAATCAGAGCGAATCTTATCGAGAGATTCAACAGGGTAAACCATGATGAATAAAGGAAATGAAGAAGATCTTACAGAAAAAGAGTGGATCTGTTAACAACGAACGATGGAAGAGATGAATACACAGGAGAGAAAGAGATGATGAAAAACTCGAAAATACAAATTTGAAAAGGTAGAAGACGATGGGAGTGTATGTGAATTTTAAATACTCTACCTTGGGAAACGGTAAAGTAATGATTACAAAAAGAAACAATTACGTTACCGGCGGCTAGAAGGACAAAAAGGGCGCGGCAATCGAAGCGAGAAGAAACGATTACGCTACCGGCTGCTAGAAGGACAAAAAGGGCGCGGCAATCAAAGCGAGTATAAAAATTCAAAAAAGCCTGATTCTATGAATTTGGAAGGAATAATAAATACAAGGGAAACACTCCTAAAAATCAGGAGGACCATTTAAAGCTACCATATTCCGAGAAAGAATGTTCCACACTCCTCAAATTTCGAACTATGAAACATTGGGGGCTTCTGTTGATACCAAATTTAGTCTGCTGACATGGCTCAATAAAGTAAAGACACATGGCAACAACAAACACTTTCGAGGAACTCACACGCTCTGAGGAACCATACTACAACGAGGAACACTGATTCCCCGAGGAACTCATACGCTCCGAGGAACGAGAACTCTCCGAGGAACTCTTGAGCACAGAGAAGCTTAGGCGGTCCGAGCAACTCAGGCGGTCCGAGCTGCACCTCGAACAAAGCATTAACAGCAGGATAACCAACAGTTTGAGTGTTCATTAAATGCTTATCATTCAGACACATACACTTAAGGGGCATTGAATGTATTACCCTTTCATATGTACATCATTTAATGTATTACCCTTTCATATTACAGCCTCAGGGCTATAAATACATGGCACAATCCTCATTGTAAGGGGACCGAAATTTCTTAAGATAACTTGTAATCGAGAATTCTCATACAATCAGCAATAACATAATAGTGGACGTAGGCAATTCTTATAAGGCTGAACCACTTTAAAAATTCTTTGCCTTATTTATTTATTTATCTGTGATTGAATAATTAGATATGATCTAATTTTTACATCAACAATAATGTTTGAGGCTGGAATTTGAATTGAATGAGAAGATATGTAATTTAATTTTAAATAGTGAATTTATGGTTAATTAAATGAATAAAATAAAATTTTAATTAATCAAATGGTATTTTGGTGGCAATCCTAGGGCTTTTTATTCATTTTAGGCTTGCTTGGACTCCATACAAGGGTTGATAGGAAGACATTCACGTTTTGAAGTGTTAGTTGTGCAGAGTTGTATATTAGTTGAATTTTAGTAATATTATTTGAATGTTACTCTAAAAGAAAACAAAAAGAGAGAAAAGGGCTCGTTAGGTGAACCGCGATAACGGGTTCCCTTAACTGCTATAGTGGCTTGAGGCCCGTGATCTCGGATGAACGAGGGAGTGGCTGCAGACTTTTGGCAAGCGGTTCATCGCGACTGGGATTACGAGGCTATTTTATTTTTATTATAAATAAAAATGTTTGACGAAAACTCTTTTAATTTACACACTCTTTTCCCAAACAAAAAGCTACATGGCCCTTTTTTCTTCATCCCTAAACCCTTAAACCTCCATTAAAACACCTTCAAACCTAAATTTGAGAGTTCTACACTTGGTTTTAGAAGAAGATCAATGGAAACTAATTGAGGCTTTTTGGAGGAAGATCAACTTGTTTAATTCAGAATAGTCCCTCTAAGGAAAGAATATCTATACTTTTCTCCTCAAGTTCTATTTGGATGAAATGTTGCCTAAACCTTAACTATATGTGATTTTATAATGTGATTACGAACCTACTTAGGGGAAAAGAAACCTAATTAAATATATTTTATAATTAAATGGAATTGGACTAAATACATATAATATTGCAAGTTTTGGGAAAATTGGGCTATGTCGGGATAAGGTGGGTGATGTTCAATTTGAGAATGTTACTTGATAGCTTTGTATGTATCCTAAAAATGCGATAATGCTTATGAAATTGATAAATTATGGATATTGCTTTGATAATTGAATTGTTATTTCGCATATTTAAATCGATATGTGTTTCAATTTGATTAAAACTCCAATGAATTCAAAAAATGGAATTTGACAATTTGTTGGAATCTAATGTTGGACTTGTAAA
The DNA here is from genome assembly GCA_949130495.1 of Sambucus nigra. Taxonomy (NCBI): domain Eukaryota; kingdom Viridiplantae; phylum Streptophyta; class Magnoliopsida; order Dipsacales; family Adoxaceae; genus Sambucus; species Sambucus nigra. The sequence continues at coordinate 201,163,097 of OX422217.1, forward strand.
ACGTATGATGAAATTGATATAATTCACATGTAAATGGGCATGAATAAATATGTAAATAAAGGAATATGACTTGTAAAACGTTAATTTATTAAAATACAATTAATTTATTTCCATATTTCCATATTTATTAAAATATAATTAATTTATTTCCATAGTATCCAGGGAATTAATAATATATGTCCTCTCATATATGTGACACAAAAAGGCGTCTACCGTCGGTGTCTTGTTCGTGCTATATCGGCAATTTCGAAGGAATTCCTACATCCTAAGAATACACGACAAAACACACATAAGTTGGGGGCGGTCCCTACGCAAGACACCTGTATACGACCCATACCCAGCAGTGATATAGGAAGGGTCAGGTATACACCTACCCCTCGAGGGTGGACCCTCTACATAGTACCTATATGGCCTATACATCGCCAAGCCCACCTATACCGACGTGTGGTCTACAACCCGAACGTGCAAACTCCTGTGCCAATAGGATGGTCCACTGGTATGTCCATACACAAATATATAATCGTACATATTATTATCCCATATAATATGTAAGGATAATTACACAAAAATTACCGTAAAAATCCAACCAAGGTCCACAGGAATTTTCATTTGTTAATAATTTACCATCTAATAAATTATTAATTTCGTCCCATAAAATTTATTTAACTAAGTGGTTAAATATAATTTTCCCTATTAAATGTGGGCACATTCGTATTTTAATGAATTCCTTATTTTCCCAAATCCGACCTCACTCACTCGCTTGGACTCATAAAAATACTCGCAACTAAAATCACGGGCCCAATACCTTCAATGATATTAATATTCCTTAATACCAAATCTTCCAATAGCCTAGGTATTAAACTTCCATCTCATAACTTAGTAATTTTCGGCCCACAGAATAATTTTTTTAACCATATCATCACCCAATTAAATGTGTCCTACACTTACTGTTAGAAATTTCCTTATTTAACTCATACCCACTAAAACAACCCAAACCTAGGACTAACTCGGACAAAACTCACGCCAGTAGCCCAAATACTATAAAGGCGCTCAAATGAGAGGGGGCCTCGTTCGAGCGACATAACATGTCGTTCGAACGGGATCCCACTTCGTTCGAATGACATAACATGTCGTTCGAACAGGATCTCACTTCGTTCGAATGACCCCTTGGTCCCTATTTCCCACGTCATCTTCCTCCTCCTTCTTCCCAGCCACCAACTTCATCCCAGAACCATCTCTTAAACCTAAATCAGTTATACGAAATCCAAAGTTTCAAGTTTATAATTACAAACACATTCCCCCACAAAATGATTACAATTTCCAGATTTTAATAATTCAAAGTCTCCAAAATTTCAATCAGATTCGTTTCACAATAAGGAATGATTAATAGGACGTATACGTCAAAATTACATCGCATAAATTAACTATCACAATCTCTAAATTTGTTATCCAAAATTTTCCCAAATAACAATCAAAACTGAAGGAAGTCTAACATCAATATTCATATTTTCGATGCCTAATTTCTGGGACAAATTCTACATATAAATCAATCCTCTACATGTGTGAATCATCATCAAAACAAATACATCAAACTCTAAATCCTAGAAGTTCAAAGGGAATAATTATATGCATCAAGAAATAAATTATAAAGTATAAATTAAGCAGGATAATTCTTGCCTTAAAATTGTAGAACAGAAACCTCCTTGAAAGCCATTGATTTCTTCTTTATTCTTGCCTCTTTTTCTCCTCTTTGGTATTTTTCCATTTTCTCTCCCGTGGTTACAATTATAGGTTTTGTGGAATAGTAGTGGGGGAGTGGTTTACCCCCACTTAAACTCTTAATTAGTGCTAATCCCGAGTTGGTCCCTAAGCCTAACTTTTGGACCTCAAATAAGATTAAAAACTATAAGTCGACTAGCCCAAAAGATCCCTAACTTATATACCTTTGACCCAGGACCAATTTTGAATAGTTAAAACACTAAAATGAGTCCCTAATGCTCCTTAAAAAAAGTCCCAATTATTTTCATTTCACTTGGACATTTTATTACGTTAAAACGACACGCGCCCATAAAATTTATTTATGTGTTAATTATTCTTCACCCGTAAGCCCCATACGTCCAGTTGAGTTTTATTTTTATAGAATCATAATGTTTACTTAAATAGAAATTTTACTCGCTTAAATTTCAAATTTTCTCAAACTAATTTATTCTAAAAAATAACTTTTAAACCATGAAATCTATTTATATCGTAATATTTTATTCTAAAAACCATGGGGTATTATACCCCTTATAACAAAATTCTGTCCTCGAAATTCGCTAAAGCCCAAACATATGTTTAAATTGCGTTATTAACTCAAGTTTTACACTCAGTTAGTCCATAACCATATCCAATGAGATAAAAAAAAGGATCACCCATGCTTATCATAACATCACCGGGATGTTCATATATTCCACATTATATGTACACACTCATAACATTAACAAAGATGGATGACACATATACATTTAATTTGTACCATTCATAATAAGAATAACCATATACAAAATATACCACCATATATGTACATGCAGGAGAAATACAAATCTTAGTATCCGACTTCCCTCAACTTTTTAATTTTGCCAATTTCGTGCGTGGGACGTCTCGCAAGAGAAATCCAAATAAGGAACTCTCCCGATACACTACTATACGGCTCAGCCAGTTATTGAGATCCATTGGCCCAAGATAAAAATAAACAAAATAAAAGTAAATTTGTGCAGCAATAATGTAAATTTTAACTTTTGTCCATTGCCAATTAAAGTCTCATATCGCAAAAGGAATATACTAAATTCCCAATAAATTTACCCATTTTATTATACTAATAATCAATAATAAAAAAATGTCCGAGGGTCTGACATCTCTCAACTCCTGACCTTTGCTACTTTCATGTGTGGGATGTCTCACAAGAGAAATCCAAACAAGGAACCCTCCCGAAACAGTACTATATAGCATTGTCGATCGCTGAGATTCATTAGTCCAGGACCCATTAAATATGTACTCATAAATTTTTATGGCTCTCCAGTCCATATAGTCACCCATTTAACCATATTTAAACTCAAAGTGTCACAAATTCCTTTAGTATTTTCCACCGTGAAAATAATTATTAATGCCAACTAGTCACACCACATTCGACTATTAAATTTAATTATTTTCGTAAAAATCAATGCAAACCCTATGGTTTAAGTTCTCCTGAGGTATATTCTCATACCCTTACATACGAGGAATTTTAGGTGCCTGCCCCTCAACTCGCAGGTGAGGTAATGTAAAGCGTTGAAATAAAACGGAGTCTACCCTCCCCAATGTGCAAACGAGATATCATCTCTTAAGGAGTATTATGCACTAGTACTAAACTAAGCATATCCTACAAAATAAAAGAATTATGGATCATACCATCACTTTCTATGCTGGTGATGGTTCCTCTTTTAGTGCAAGGTGATACATACGCTTGTATTGCAGCTACAGCTGCTGTCCCTGAGGTGGAGCGGGTAGTGCTGGAGCGGTTGGTTCTACTACTACTAGTTGTGCCTGCTGTGATCGACCCTCCCCTGGGGTGCGTGGTGTCCCCCATATCCTCTTAAATCCTGTGTTGCTCGATTCCCATAAGAGCACCTCCTAGCGAAGTGGCCCTTCTCACTATAAACATAGCAATTGCCCTAGAACTGATGTTTGTCTGGCTGTGGCCCCTGTGGGCCTTCATTTTTATGCCCTTGGCCCTGGTGACCCTGATGGCCTTAGCTCTGTCTGTTCCAGACTAATAGAGCACTTTCCCATGTCGCTTGCTTGTTGTTTATATTATTGTAATCATTATTTTTGCTAACATATTTGAACCGTCACTTATAATTGTTTCCTCTTTTCAACCGTTGCTTCCATTTTTGGCAAGGTTACTCTCTTTATTTTCGATCGTTGTTGTCTTCAATCGTTATTTTCCTCTCTACCTCTCAACTAAGCAGAGTTTAGGTATCTCTTGTCATTTATCTGTAATTTCCTAGGGCTTTTAAATATTCCTACTTTCACCTATGAGAAATTCTTCTAAATATGTTCTTGTGGATGTATTGTGTATTATCTAATTGTTGATTGATTGGGTAGCTTTATGATTGGGGGGATATATTTCCATGGAGTTGGTTAGCATAGCTTTTTAGGATTTTAATTTTCCTTTTTTTTATTCCAATTATGATAGGTTGTCCTAATCCTTGTACCATACCCTTATGAGTAAGAGTGAGTGGGAAGAGAGAGCATCACAATCTAAGAAGGTTGAGGTTTATAAAGAAATAAAATCGAGTGAGATGAAGAAGTCCAATCCATGGACCATCTTCTTCATACTAGAATGGAACCGTAACTGGCCCTTCTTGGTCGGATTTTCCATCACCAGCACCATCATCACCAAATTATCTCTTTCCCTGAATAGGACGCTACCCCCCCACCCCCCACCCCCCCACCCACCCCACCCCACCCACCATCCTCTAGTGCTATAAGAGATATAGGTAAGTTTAAGGACGATCAATGTAGGGATGCAGTGCAGCTCTACATTTCTTTTGATGGGACCAAGTGTATTTACATGTTTCATTCCATGTTACTAAATAAAACAAACTCAACTCATCAAATAGTAGATTTCCTTTGCCCATGTTAAGGCTTTTAAGCAATTGTTCCTGGTTTTTAATGAACACGAAGATTTCCATTAGAAAAAAAGTGGTGTTATATCATATTTGAAGAACATCTCCTGATTCAAAGATAATTGTACTAAACCACTCAACAATGTGAAAGACCTTGGCCTCGTCTGAATAGATGCCATGGAGGGATCTCGCCTCATCTAAGTCTGACATGTCTCGCATCCCAAAGTCCCCAAAACTCACTATGACTATGTGCCAATTTAATACAATGATTAAATAATTTAAATGCACCAACTACATTTTATTATCAATTTCCATAATTTTCCAGTCTCATAATTACCACATAAGAAGTATTAATATCTACTATGCAATAAATGATCACAATTTTAATTTGTATCCACATCCTTAGACAATTAATTTATTCCATAGTATCCGAGGAATTAATAATATACGTCCTTACATATATATGACACAAAAGGGCATCGACCGTTGGTGTCTAAGTTGTGCTCTATCAGCAAGTCTGAAGGAATCCCTACATCCTACGCGGACACCACAAAATACACATAAGTTAGGGGCGGTCCCTACTCAGGATACATGTATATGACCCATACCTAGCAGTGATATAGGAAGGGTCAGATCCACACCTACCCCTCGAGGGTGGAGCCTCTACGTAGTACCTATATGACCTACACATCGTCAAGCCCACCTTTACCGACGTGTGGTCTACAACCCGAATGCGCGAACCCCCGAGCTGATAGGACGGTCCACTGGCATGTCCACACATAAATATATAATAGTACATATTATTATCCCATATAATATGTAAGGGTAATTATTCTATAATTACTGTAAAAATCCAACCAAGGTCCACAACATTTTCCATTTGTTAATATTTACCATCTAATAAATTATTAATTCCATCCCATAAATTTATTTAACTAACTGGTTAAGTATAATTTTCCCAGTTAAATGTGGGCACCTTCGTATTTTAATGAATTATGTATTTTTCCCAAGTCCGACCCCACTCACTTTCTTGGACTCATAAAAATACTCGCAACTAAAATCCCGAGCCCAATACCTTCAATGATATTAATATTACTTAATACCTAATCTTCCAATAACCTAGGTATTAAACTTTCATCTCTTAAATTAGTAATTTTTGGCTCATAGGATAATTTATTTAACCGTATCATTACCCAATTAAACGTATCCAACACTTACTGTTAAAAATATCCTTATTTAACTCATACCCACTAAAACAACCCAAATGAAGGACTAACTCGGCCAAAACACACACCGGTAACCCAAATCCTAAAAAGGAACAAGGCGCACAAACCCATCACGTCGCTCGAACAAGAATGGCTCTTGTTCGCGCGACATGACATGTTGTTTGAATGGGATCCCACCTTATTCGAATGACCCCCTAGTCCTTATTTCACACGTCGTCTTCCTCTTCCTTCTTCCCAGTCACCAACTTCATCCTAGAACTAGGTGTTAAAGCTAGATCAGTTATACAAAATCAAAAGTTTCAGGGTTATAATTACAAACATCCACAAAATGATTACAATTTTCAAATTTCAATAATTCAAAGTCTCTAAAATTATAATCAGATTCGTTTCACAATAAGGAGTGATATAGGACGTCTACATCAAAACTACAGCTCATAAATTAACTATCACAATCTCTACATTTTTTATCCAAATGTTTCCCATATAACTATCAAAACTTAAGGAAGTCTAACATTAATATTCAAATTTTCGATGCCTAATTTCTGGGATAAATTCTACATATAAATCAATCCTCTACATGTGTGAATCATCATAAAAAGAAATACATCAAGCCCTAAATCAAAGAAATTCAAAGGGAATAATTATGTGCATCAAGAAATAAATTGTAAAGCATAAAGTAAGCAAGAGAACTCATGCCTTAAAATTGTATAACAGAAACCTCCTTGAAAGCCCTTGATTTCTTCTTTGTTCTTGCCTCTTTTTCTCCTCTTTGGTATTTCTCCCTTTTCTCTCCCGTGGCTGCTATTCTTGGTTTTGTGGAATGGTAGTGGGGGGTGGTTTACCCCCACTTAAACTCTTAATTAGTGATAATCTCGTGTTGGGCCATAAGCCAAACTTTTGGACCTCAAATATGCCCGAACCATAACCCTACTAGCCCAAAAGCTCCCTAACTCATATACATATGACCCGAGACCAATTTTAAATATTTAAAACACTAAAACGAGTCCCTAATGCTCCAAAAAATGCATCCAAATTATTTTAATTTCACTTGGACATTTTATTACCTTAAAACGACACGTGCCCACAAAATTTATTTATCTGTTAATTATTCTTCACCCATAAGCCTCATACGTTCAGTTGAGTTTTTTTTTTTTTTTTGTAAAATCATAATGTTTACTTAAATAGAAATTTTACTAGCCTAAATTTCAAATTTTCTCAATCTAATTCATTCTAAAAAATAACTCCGAAACAATTAAATCTATTTATATCGTAATATTTTATTCTAAAATTTACGGTGTATTACATTCTCCTCCCCTTATAACAGAATTATGTCCTCGAAATTCGCTAAAGCCCAACCAAATGTTTTAAATTGCATTATTAACCCAAGTTTTACACCCAGTTAGTCCATACCCATATCCAACGAGGTAAAAAAAAAGGCGCACCCATGTCTATTATAACATCACCTGGATGTTCATATATTCCACATTATATGTACACACTCATAACATTTAATTTTTTCCATTCATACCAAGCATAACCATACACCAAATATACCACCATATATGTACATGAAAGTGAAACACAGATCTCAGTATTCGACTTCCCTCAACTCCCAACTTTTTCCAATTTCGTGCGTGGGACTTCTCGCAAGCGAAATCTAAATAAGGAACCCCTTCGATACACTACTGTAGGCTCAGTCAGTTATTGAGATGCATTGGCCCAAGATTGAGAAAAATAAAATAAAAGTAAATGTGTGCAGTAATAATGTAAATTTTAACTTTTGTCCATTGCCAATTAAAGTCTCATATCACAAAAGGAGTATACTAAATTCCCAATAAACTTACCCATTTAATTATACTAAAAATCAATAATCCAAAAAATGCCCGAGGGTAGAGTCTAACATCTCTCAGCTCCCGACCTTTGCTACTTTCATGCGTGGAATGTCTCGAAAGTGAAAACCAAAAAAGGAACCCTCCCGGTACACTACTATATAGCATTGTCGATCGCTGAGATTCTTCAATCCACCGACCCTATTTATAATGTAATCATAAATTTTTATAAGGCTCTTCAGTCCCTATAGTCACTCATTTAACCATATTCAAACTCAAAGTATCACAATTTCCTTTAGTATTTTCCACCGTGAAAATAATTATTAATGCCAACTAGTCACACCACATTCGACTATTAAATTTAATTATTTTTGTAAAAATCAATGCACACCCTTTGGTTTAAGTTCTCCTGAGGTAAATTCACACACCCTTACACACGAGGCATTTTAGGTGCCTGCCCCTCAACTCGTAGGTGAGGTAATGTAAAGCGTTGAAATAAATAGGATTCTACCCTCCCTAATGTGCAAACGAGATATCATCTACGAAGGAGTATTGTGCACTTGTAGTAAACTAAGCATACCCTGCAAAATAAAAGAATTAGGTACCACCACTGTTTATGGTGCTGGTCCCTCTTCTAGTGCAAGGTGATACAGGCGTCCGTACTGCAGTTACGACTGCTATCTTTGAGTTGGAGTGGGTAGTGCTGGAGTGGCTGGTTCTACTTCCACTGGTTGTACCTGTAGTGATCGACCTTCCCCCTAGCGTGCCTGGTGTCCCCGCTATCCTCCTAACTCCTGTGCGGCTCGATTCCCCTGAGGGAACCTCCTAGCGAAGTGTCCCTTCTCACCATAAACATAGAAATTGCCCTGGAACTGATGTTTGTCTGGCTGCGGCCCCTGTTGGCCCTGATTTTGATGCCCTCGGCCCTGGTTGCCCTTACCCTACCTATTCCAGACTAACTGAGCACTTTCCTATGCCGCTTGCTTCATGTTTATATTATTGTAATAATTATTTTCCCTAACCTATTTGAATCATCACTTATAATTATTTCCTCTTTTCAAAACCCCAAAACTCTTCGTTGACATTGAGAGAGAGTGAAAAATCTAACACTAACTATTTTCAACGTTTGCTTCCATTTTTTGCAAGGTTACTTTATTTATTTTTGGTCGTTGTTGTCTTCAATTGTTATTTTCCTTTCTTCCTTTCACCTCAGCAGAGTCTAGGTATCTCTTGTCATTTATCTGTACTTTCTTAGGGCTTTCAAATTTTCCTAGATTCACCTCTGAGAAATTTTTCTATGTATATATTTTTGTTGATGTATTCTATATTATCTAATTGTTGATTGATTGTGTAACTTGAGAATTGGGGGAATATATTTCCATGGAGTTGGTTGGCATAGCTTTTTTGGGTTTAAATTTTTCTTTTTTTCCTTTTTTTAATCCAATTACAATAGGTGACCCTTTAGGTTTCTTTTCCTAATCCTTGTACCATACCCCGTATGAGTAAGAGTGAGTGGGAAGAGATAGCATCACCATCTATGAAGTTTGAGGTTTCTAAAGAAATAGAATCGAGAGAGATGAAGAAGTCTAGTCCATGGACCATCCTCTTCATACTAGAATGGAACCGTAACTGGCCCTTCCTAGTTAAATTTTCCATCACTAGCACCATCACCACCAAATTATCTATCTTTCACTGAATAGGATGCTACCCCCTCCCCCATTCTATAGTGGCATAAGAGATAGAGATAAGTTTCAGGATGATCAATGTAGGGATGGAGTGCAGCTCTACATTTCTTTTGATGAGACCATACTGTATCTATATGTTTCATTGCATGTTACTAAACAAAACAAATTCATCTAGCCAAATAGTAGATTTCCTTGGCCCCTGTTAAGGCTTTTAAGTAATTATTCTCGGTTTTTAATGAACACAAAGATTTCCATTAGAAAAAAAAAGTGGTGTTATATCATATTTAAGGAACATCTCCTGATTCAAAGATAATTGTACTAACCCACTCAATAATGTGTAAGACCTTAGCCTCGTCTAAATAGATGCCAAGGAGGGATCTCGGCTTGGCGAAGATCTCGGCTTCCTTTCCTCCTGGGCGGGCTGGGTGAACATCAGCAAGGCAAAACTATAGCTTGTAGCATTAGTGACTGGACAACAACATATATATGTAGAATCTATCTTTCACTGAATGGGTGAAACATTAAAGTATTCATGAGGGATCCATTAGCAAGATTCTCTAACCTGGTCCATACTGACCAGCAGACATTCCTCGCAGGGATTTACTATAAAAGGTCTTATCCCCCATAGGGATCTGGGCAGGAAAGAAACCATCCATCTAACCTATTTATTAAGTAAGGTTATTACGACATGCTTATTGTCTCGACTAGAATACCACACCATTTACTAATCTAATACTAGTGAAACAAGGCAACCTATGAGTGTATGCTAAATCTTGAGAGCTGAACCACATATCTCTTGATGTTATCTGCTTATCCGCATATCCATCTCTATTATATTACATACACTATTTATTCATTATTTGTTATCTCTGACTGGATTTCGTCTAGCTAAGACCCAACCTTATATCTATTTTTAGACAATAACATAATAGTGTCATATGTGGGAATGACTAAAGCATAGTTGTTCTCATTTAACTCCCAATTTATATGGATTTTTTTTGGAAAATCCCCCAAATTTTGTTAATAGTCATTTTATTGATTTGTTCAGCAAATTCACTCGATTTCTCGCCCGAAATCCTTGATTTATTATTCCATTAACAAATTATTTGTAAACTATACCTAAAATCTTTCATTTTTAGTCTATAACACTCCCCCCCCCCCCCCCCCCCCCCCCTTAAAATTCTCAAAAAATCATTCATACTTTGTTTTCATGCGTCCATACTATGTTTTTCTGGGAATTTTCATAACAATGGCACAACACTCAGAAAGTAGCAAGAAATTGCACCCTCCACCCCTATTGTACTAGGGATTTGGCAGGATTCTTGCATAGCTTGGCTAAAAGCCAAGAAGCTATGGAAGAAAATATGAGACAACTCACCTAGAGTGTGTTGGCCTCACGGAGCTGACCAATTCACCAAGAATCATATCCAATGACCCTAGCCTTGGAATAATTCTGGGTAAATGCAAGTAATCACCTCCTCCTTCCCCTTACAGAGATACAAGGTAAGAGAATCGAGCAAAAGCTTTGGAAAATTTCAAGAGATTAAATCTAAGATATGAGATATGAGATGAAAAAATCTGCTGAGACACATGGATTAGAACCTATGGAATCCTCCTACTGACTAAGTAGAACTTCCACTAGGAGGCCAATAGGGGAAAATGATGACCAAATGTAATTTGGGCAAGCGCATAAGTGCTTTTGAAAGGCTCAACAAAGCATTAGTTTTTTATAGGCCAAGAAGGAGAGGGGCGCAAGCACATCTGCACCCCGAAGAAGGCACAAGACTAATACAAAAAAAGGATCCAAGAAGAGAGAAAAATTAAAGATGAAATACGAGGGAGTCAAACAAGTTCGAGCAAGTTGGCCGAAGAGAAGAAAGTTCGTCCGAGAGTCATAGGCGAGCTAATAAATTAGTTGAGAAAGCTCAACCATGGAGGGTATCCATCTAGAGGATAGAATAAATTATGTGGTTCTCATTAAAATTAAAAAATCCACTATAAACGGGGTTTGTGTAGGGATCTCCATTAACAACCTCTATGATTAGCTATCCCACGCCTACAAAATTCAATCCACCCGTGATCACTCCCTGCTATGAAGGGGAATCGTATCTAATTTTCCATGTTGAGTAATATTAGGCAGCGTGCGATACACTTTCTATAGCTGTCGAGATGCGTTGTAGAGATTTTTCAAGAACTTTCAAAGGGCCCACTCAAATTTGTTATAATGGGTTGCCAAGATTGAAAATCTCAGAGTTTCAACAACTGGCTGACCTCTTTGTTAACAATTTCTACTCTAAGGAAAAATGTGGTAAGAGGATATCCCACTTATTAAGAGTCCGTCAACGCGAAGATGTGACAAGAGAGTACATTATCAAGTTCAATACTAAAAAACTGGAAGTGGTAGACTATAACGAGAAAGTATCCATTATAACAATCATAAGCTGGTTATTTACTAGGAAATTATACTAGGCATTGGCCAATAAAACTCCATACCATATGACCAAGATCTTGGCTAAGGTAAGAAAGATCATGAATGCAGAGGAAGCTATGGCGGCAAAAGAGTTCAGTTACAAAATGTTTGAAGAAATTAGTAGCTCGAAAAGAAAGGAGAAACCCAAAGATGGCCACAAGGCGAAGAATGAGATGAGGCCATACTAAAATTTTGACAAATATACTTTCTTAACATTAGGGGTACACCACATCCTTAACGAGATATGAGGACATGGTGAATTGAAATGGCGAAAGAAGTTAAGAATTCCAGGTGGAAGAAAAAATAAGAGAAAGTTTTGCAAATTACACAAGGATCATGGGCACGAGACCAAAGATAGCCTAGATTTGAATGATGAAATTGTGGCCCTCATCAAAAGAGGGAAGCTTAATAAGTACGTGGAAAAGAATGGTAGATCAACTCACGCCCGTGATAACTGAATGAATAAGAGGAGATCAAGATCACCTTAGACAACGAATAAAGCCTAAAAATCCTAGTGGTTACATCATCGAGTATAGAATATATGATTCTTAGGTCAGCCAGATCTTCAACTTTGACATCACTCTTGTGCCATATAGCATCATAGGTGGTAGTAACCTCTCTTAACGCTACACCAAAATGGCCAAAATGTCACCTTTCAGCCGGCCACCCTTGTCAAGGTCATTGACCGTGACAAAAAACACGCGTTTTATGTCACGGTCATTGACCTTGACACGACCGTGACAAAGAATTGTCACGGTCATTGACCGTGACAAGGCCGTGGTAAATTTACTTGTCACGGACTTGTCACGGTCATTGACCATGACAATTCTTTAAATACTTGTCACGGTCAATGACCTTGACACGACCGTGACAATATTTCCAGCAAAAAACCTTTCCCCCTTCTTTTTTCCCTCCCGCCCTTCCCTGCCTCTCTCTCTCTCTCTCGACGCTGCTCTCTCTCTCTCTGTACTTTTAGGTTTAATTCTCTCTCTCTCTCTCTCTCTCTTCCATTTATATATATGTTTGTGTGTATATATATGTGTGTATGTGTGTATATATGTGCGTGTGTGGGGGTGGGGGCAGGGTGGGGGTAGGGGGTGGGAGGGTTAAAAATGTAAATAAATAAGTAATTTTCTATAAATTTCCAAAAATAATATCCAAAAATGTAAATGTAAATAATATCCAAATATGTAAATGTAAATAATATCCAAAAATATTGGATAACAATTTATTTTCATTCAAAATAAATAAGTAATTTTCTACAAATTTCATAAAAAAATGAAGGTTGGCTTAATATGTGATTTAAGTGTGAAATAATCGCTATATACTTATACTAATGGAGAAAAAAACCATATATTTAAAGTTTAATAAAATAGGAGTTATAGAAAGAAAAGTGGGGTTTCCATAATCTTACTTTGTCACAATTAATTTATATGCCTCAAAGTTATTTTATCACTCTTAGTTTATATTTGTGATAATACTTTATTAAAGATTTTTATGGGAACTTGTTATACTAGAACTTAGATGAACACTAAGTGATGAAAATAGTCCTTAAAATTGAAAATTAAATAAAGTTTATAAAAGTAAAGATGCTGGTAATACATCAAAGATAAATTAATAAGGACTAAATAACAAAATGTGTTCAAGTGTATAACAAGAAAGACAATGTGGTATTTAGATTGGGTAAAATTCTTAAAGTAATGTTAAGGGACTAAAAGACCCAAGATAACTGAAAAGTAAGTCATGGACCGAAAAATTTATGACGGGTGATGAAAGCCCGTAAACATGTTGGGGTGGGGGTGGGGTATGATTTATAAAAAGCACAAAACAATAGTAGAAATTCAATACCTGAAATTAACATTGAGATTATTTTAAATAGACAGTCACTACTGTGTGTGTGTTTAAATTGAAAGAAGTTATGAGAATTTTATTAAAGATTTTTATGGGAACTTGTTATACTAGAACTTAGATGAACACTAAGTGATGAAAATAGTCCTTAAAATTGAAAATTAAATAAAGTTTATAAAAGTAAAGATGTTGGTAATACATCAAAGATAAATTAATAAGGACTAAATAACAAAACGTGTTCAAGTGTATAACAAGAAAGAAAATGTGGTATTTAGATTAGGTAAAATTCTTACAGTAATGTTAAGGGAGTAAAAGACCCAAGACAACTGAAAAGTAAGTCACGGACCGAAAAATTTATGACGGGTGATGAAAGCCCGTAAACATGTTGGGGTGGGGGTGGGGTATGATTTATAAAAAGCACAAAACAATAGTAGAAATTCAATACCTGAAATTAACATTGAGATTATTTTAAATAGACAGTCACTACTGTGTGTGTTTAAATTGAAAGAAGATATGAGAATTTTATTAAAGATTTTTATGGGAACTTGTTATACTAGAACTTAGATGAACACTAAGTGATGAAAATAGTCCTTAAAATTGAAATTAAATAAAGTTTATAAAAGTAAAGATGCTGGTAATACATCAAAGATAAATTAATAAGGACTAAATAACAAAACGTGTTCAAGTGTATAACAAGAAAGAAAATGTGGTATTTAGATTGGGTAAAATTCTTAAAGTAATGTTAAGGGACTAAAAGACCCAAGACAACTGGCCAGTAAGTCACGGACCGAAAAATTTATGTCGGGTGATGAAAGCCCGTAAACATGTTGGGGTGGGGGTGGGGTATGATTTATAAAAAGCACAAAACAATAGTAGAAATTCAATACCTGAAATTAACATTGAGATTATTTTAAATAGACAGTCACTACTGTGTGTGTGTTTAAATTTAGAGAAGATATGAGAATTTTATTAAAGATTTTTATGGAAACTTGTTATACTAGAACTTAGATGAACACTAAGTGATGAAAATAGTCCTTAAAATTGAAAATTAAATAAAGTTTATAAAAGTAAAGATGCTGGTAATACATCATAGATAAATTAATAAGGACTAAATAACAAAACGTGTTCAAGTGTATAACAAGAAAGAAAATATGGTATTTAGATTGGGTAAAATTCTTAAAGTAATGTTAAGGGACTAAAAGACCCAAGACAACTGAAAAGTAAGTCACGGACCGAAAAATTTATGATAGGTGATGAAAGCCCGTAAACATGTTGGGGTGGGGGTGGGGGTGGGGTATGATTTATTAAAGATTTTTATGTGTGTGTGTGTAATTCTCACTTTATTAATGCCAAACCCGACTGTTGATGTAAAAAACTAGATCGCTCTAATTTTTAAATCACAGATAAATAAATAAGACAAAGATTTTTAAAGTGGTTCGGCTAGGAATAAAGCCTACGTCCACTGTTATGTTATTGCTGAGTGTTTGTGGAATTCTTGATTACAAGTTCTCTCAAGAAATTCCGGTCCCCCATGAATGAGGATGATACAAGGTATTTATAGCCTTGAGACTGTACATGAAAGGTCCGATACATTAAATGAAATACATATGAAAGGGTAATACATTTAATGCAGCATGCACGTCAAGAATACAAGCATTCAATGAATATCTGAACTGTTGATTATCTGGCAATTATTGATACGACCGAGATGCAGCTCGGACCGCCATAGCTGTTCGCTGATCAGGAGTTCCTCGGAACATTAGAGTACCTCGGTATGTTAGAGTTCCTCGGTGCGATAGAGTTCCTCGGTGTGATAGAGTTCCTCGGTGCTATTGTGCCACGTAGATTGACACGTGTCTTCGTATTATTCGTCCACATCAGCATATTAATTTTGGTATCAACAGAAGCCCCCAATGTTTCATATTTCGAGTTTTGAGGAGTATGTAACATTCTTTCTCGGTACATGGCAATATTAAATGACCTTCCTGGGTTCCAGGAACATTATATTCAAATTTCCTTCTTATTTCGCTGTTTTCCGCCTTTTTTATAAGCGCTTCGATCTTCGTGTAATTTTTGTCCTTTTAGCCGCCGGAAGTTCAGTAGTTTCTTTTTGGTAATCATTTCTTTCGCCGCTTCCCAATGCAAAGTATTTAAACTTCTTTGGTAACCATACCGTCGTCTACTTTTCCCAATTTTCTGCGTTCAAGCTTTCTATTCTCTCTTTAAATCTTGTGCGTTCGTCCTTGTTTTCGTTCGTCAGCTCTTCTTTCTTCCTGTAAGCTTTTTCTTCCTACCTCTTTTACTCATCATGGTTTATGTTATTGAATCTGTTGAAAAATTCCGCTCTGATTTTTCCATCCCATCTTGGGTAATTTTGGAGGAATTTGCTGGAACTCAATATTATTTTCATTTGGCTGAGGGACATTGGTTCCCAAGTCTTTTTATTGCTGAATGTGGTTTTTCCTTTCCACCAAACCCATTGAGTCTCGAATTTTGTCAATATTTTGATCTTGTCCCTGCAAGAATAGCCCCTAATTCATGGAGAATAATTAATGGGGTGCACAAATTAAATCTAATTCATGGGACTCGTATTGGGATCCCTGAGATTATGTATTGCTATAAGTGGGCTACTCTAGATAATATTTATTATTTAAAAACTAGGTTTCTGAATAGAGCCCTTGTAGTTAACCTCCCTGACTCAAATAGAGATTATTTTGAGCATGGGTTGGTTATAAAAAATTGGCAACATGCCCCTTTAGCTGAAGATGGCGTATACAATGGTCCCAGATGCCCTCCATATGGCAATGGGATAGGTTTATTTTTCATTTTATTTTACTTATGAAATTATGCTTTCATCATGTTTGACAAAATGTATGATTGATATCTCGTTATGTATTTATTTGCAGTTGATAGCAAAAGAAAAACTCCAAAGGAAACAAAGGTGAATATCAAACATCTGAAACTTATCTGGGGTTTGCATAAGAACATTGCAGACGAGCACATAAGGTCTGCATCATATTTGTTGCAGTATAGGAGTTACACAACCTCTTATACTGCTCGCCCTGTTGAACCTGCATCAACTCCAGAGGGTTCCTCTTCAGATTCTCATATCCCTTTATCTCAAAGAATGGGCAAGAAAAGAGCTCCTCCTGCTCTATTTGATGAAATTTCTTCTGCTGTTGGAGCCAAGAAAGGCAAAACTGATGTCCCAGAAGGGATTAAAAAAGTAGATGCTGGGTCCTCCAAAGCTGCCGAGAAGCCCCCAGTGGCCCCGAGCAAGAAAAATGCTCCTGCTGATGTAATTACAATCTCTCCGACCAAGACTTCTTCCTTGGTTGATGCTGCTGACCCTCCTTTGAAGAGATTGAGGAAATCATCCTCAGTTAATCTTGCTGGAACTGCATCTTCTCTACCCGCTGGTGGTAGTAGTGTTTCAAACATCATTCTTCCGAGTTCTTCAATGAGCTCAGTTATACCCGAAGTTCTCGGGGTTGATGAAAAAATTCCTAGGGATACACTGACATCCCTAGCTGCTCGTCATCTTTCTTCAGTAAATTTCTCATACCTTTGGTCTTTCTTTCTTTCTCTGAAAGCTTGCATTTTGTATTGACTTTGCTCTTTCTCTTATCTTTCAGCTGGTGAACTGCTTCAATACCATCGTGAAGAAAGATCAAGTTATTAAAGCTTCCAGTTCCTCGTCCGATGTTGACGATGCTTTGTTGGGTTTAGCCCAATCTGTGAAGGAATCTCGCCAACAGTACATCGAGGAGAAAACTGTTTGGGAGAAAAAGCTGACTGTGGCTGAGGCTGATAAGATGAAGATGGCTGAAACCTCCAAGAATTTGGAGGAGAAAGTTAAAGTTTTGGAGGTTAAACATCAGGACTCTGATGATAAGTTGAAGAAGGCAGAGGAAGAATTATCTACTCTACGAGATATCAAAGTTAAGAAAGAGGAATTGGAAGTGAAACTCTCCTCGGAGAAATTGAGGAGAAAGGTCGCAATCAAGAAAAATTTCAGTGCTGGTTGGGAGAAAGGATGGGAGAGAGGGATAGCTGCAATGACATCCCAAGTCCAATATGGGAAGTCGAAATACTTCCATGAAGGCTGGGTAGCTGCTCTGCAAGAGCTAAAGGTCCAAGACGGTTCTGATCTATTCCAACAACATCTCCCTGATCCTCCTCCCCCAATTGTGGAAGAAGAAGATGAGCCTGCCTCAGATGAGTCTTCTATGGCTATGGGTGATCAAGTTTCTGCCTCTCAACCCTCTGCCACCGAGGACGTTTCTTCCATGCCTCCTCCTCCCGAGAAGATTCCTACCGATCAACCTGTTGTTACCACCGAGCAACCGAGCTCCTCGTCCTAGCCTCCCGAGAAAGTCTTGGGGGACAAGGAAAAGGTGTGAAGTTGTTCGGTATCATTTCTATATTTCCTTGTAATCGAACAATGTAACTTTTTGATGATCTAATAAAATATATCTTTGCTCATCTCTGTTGTTGATAACTTGTTTTTGTTGATTGTTGTCTTTTTCTCGTCTTTAGTTTGTTGCTAGAATGGAATTGATCTCTTCACATGATACCGAACTGATGCAGCAATGTCATCAATACTATAAAGCTGGTCATACAGACCTTAGTACATCGGAAATTGCTGATATCCTTGGTCATGGTGCTTCAGAACAGGCTATTGAAGCTTATCGGTACTTAAAAGATTTACTCGACCGAGCTGTGGCCAACAATGTCGCTTATTATGACTTGATTGAGGAGCTGCATTGTTCCTTAGAGGATCTCCAAGGTCAGCATAATGAATCAATGGCTTTGTTACACAAAGATTATGAAAATAGACACCAACAACTTTCTTCTGAAATAGGCCATAAGAAGATCATTGCTGGATATGATATTAGGGAAAGGACCCTAAAAAGTGAAGTTGAAGCTTGCAGGCAGATTGCCGAGATCCTGGAGCATGAAAATAATAATCTGCAGAAAAAATTGGCTCAGTATGAATCTGTTGCCTCCTCTTCCACTGCATTAGTACCTGTTACTGATGAAGGTTTCTCGTTCTTAGAGGTCGAAAACGCCAAACTAAGGCAAGAGCTGGAGGACTTAAGAAGATCTGCCATTTCTGGAACAGCTCGGGGACGAGGAAGAGGTTCTCGGGGGCGAGGAAGAGTCCTCAGCCAAAATGTTGAAGAGGCTCGCACTCGGTCTACTCTGGAAACTCAAGCATTCCAGTTGAAAGTAAAAGACCGTGCTTTGACTGAAATGTCTAATAAAAATCTGTCTCTGGAAGATCAGCTTACATCGACGAAATCTGCCTTGCATAATAAGGATCTTTTTGCCAAAAGCCTTCATGAACAATTGGATAGATTAACCTTCCAATTCCACAAACAGCCAAGGGAATTCTGGATGGCAGGATACAATGAAGCCCTTGTTCACCTGGATGCTCGTATTGAACATGCCAACAATGAAGGTTACAAGCAAGGATGGTTAAACGCACTGGGTGTGTTAAAATTGGAGCGAGGGCACTTCTTATGGGATTATCATGCTCCTGGGCTACTGGACTTGCCTATGCCACCTTTTAAATTGGACATGGCCTGGATCCCATCTCGTTCCATTCCTCGCAGCCTAATTTCAAAATACCTCGGTGATTATAGCCTTCATTCCCAAGTTGAATTATCTCGTCCTGAGCATCTTTTGGATACACCCTCTGTGATGAACGTCAGAATGCTCAGAGATGTTAATTTTATCAATTCTCCCCTTTGCCTAGAAGACCCTCCTGTCGGCGAGGAACCTGTTTCTAAAGCACAGGGCAAGAAACCAATAGAATAGTAATATCCATGTAACAATTTAGTACATTCTTGTATCCTGTAATCTTAAATTTAATGAAAGAATTTCATTTTCTATTTGCCAATTCTGCTATTGTTTTGTGTTTATCAAACACCTTTATATTTGCACATATGTATCTTTAAAAAGATAACAATAATATTGTTCATTAAGCAACTTAATAAAAAGTTACAAGTATCAGTAATGTTCAATCACTTAATAATAAAGTAATGAATATAAATTGTTCAAATTGTTTCCAACCAACCAAGGTAGATAAACAATGTTTGTCGACCAATTACAGTTGATGGGTTTTTATCCCCGACCAGCTATACTTGGTGTATTTTTTGAATATTTTGTTCTTCAAAGAACTCTTTGTAATAATATTACCTCCCGACCAACATAAGTTGTAATATGAGAGTATATTTTTATCTTACCAACCGTAATTGATCACGCTGGTGTCCTCTTAACCAAAAGAGGTTGGCTACTTATAGCACTTTTGCTCCGTAGAGCTGTCCTCCTAACCAAAGGAGGTTGGCTACTTATAGCACTTTTGCTCCGTAGAGCTGTCCTCCTAACCAAAGGAGGTTGGCTACTTATAGCACTTTTGCTCCGTAGAGCGAGGTTGGCTACTTATAGCACTTTTGCTCCGTAGAGCTGTCCTCCTAACCAAAGGAGGTTGGCTCCTTAGAGCACTTTTGTTGTGTAGTGTATTACACTAGTATTCCCCGAAAAACTTTCAACCAGAAAGAAAATGGCGAAACATCCTCTTTTTATTCATAATGAAAGAAATGCTTTACATTTGACATCACTGATAATACTTGCGCAGGTGTTCAGCATTCCATGCGTTCTTAAATTCCTCTCCTTCTAGAGTTGCTATTCTGTAAGTTCCTGGTCGAACAACCTCTGTAACTCGGTAAGGTCCATGCCAGTTTACTTCTAGTTTATTCTGCTTCTGAATGACCTTCTTTAGCACATAATCCCCTTCTTTTAGATCACATTTCTTTACCCTTTTGTTGTAAAACAGAGCTGTTCGTTGTTGATAAGCAGCATTCCTAATGGCTGCCTCTTCTCTGACTTCTTCGAGCATATCCAAATCCAGTCTTCTCATCAAATCACTGATCGGAGAATTGAAATTTAACACCCTGTGTGTTGGTAGGCCCAACTCGGCAGGTATCACAGCCTCACTTCCAAATGCTAGCATATATGGTGATTCTCCTGTTGCTGCTCGGGGAGTTGTTCGGTAAGCCCACAAAACTGACTGTAGCTCATTAATCCAATTTGCTTTAGCCTCACTTAACCTCTTCTTCAACCCATTTAGTAATGTTCTGTTCGTCACCTCAGTCTGTCCATTGCTTTGGGGATGGCCTGGTGCTGAATGAAACTTCAAGACATTCGACTGATGGCAATAGGCAGCAAATTCTTCATTATCAAATTGTGTTCCATGGTCTGTGATGAAAGCGTGGGGGAGACCATATCGACAAATGATATTCTTCCATATGAACTGGTACACCTTCTCGTACGTCATATCAATTAGTGGTTCAGCTTCCACCCACTTAGTAAAATAGTCTACTGCCACGACGAGATACTTGAACCTTCCTCGGGTCGTCGGCAATGGTCCAACCAGATCAATTCCCCACATGGCAAATGGCCAAGGTGATGTTATGGGTGTCAACAATGCCTGTGGAGTTCTTCGGATGGAGGAAAAACGTTGGCACTTGTCACACTTCTTAGCATACGCTATACAATCAGCCCTCATCGTCGGCCAGTAATATCCTTGTGTCATCACCCTTTGCAAAAGAGTCCGACCTGCTACATGAGCTCCGCATGATCCTTCATGGATTTCTTCAATCAATTCCTTGACTTCTGATGGATCTACGCATCTCTGCAAACCTGCCATAATTCCCCGTCTATACAAAACACCATTAATTAATATATACCGAGCAGCTTTATATTTCAGCTTCTTAGCAATGAGTTTATCCTCCGGTAGCACTCCTTCTTCAATGTATGCTCTGATAGGATCCATCCAAGATGGTCCTAAATCAAGGGTAATAATCTTCACTGTCAGATCTTCTTTTATGCTCCGACTTTCTAATATTTCAATTGGTATTGTTCTTCGCAGCTCGGTGCGCGTAGCTGACGCTAGTCGGGCCAATGCGTCTGCTCTAGCATTCTCCAATCTCGGTATCCTCACCAATTGAATAGCATCAAATTCTGCCAATAACTCCATCACTTTTGCATGGTATTTCACCATTAACTCTCCCTTCACTGCATATATTCCCATCATTTGATTCACAATTAATTGAGAATCACTGAAAATAATTACTTGTCGTGCCTCCATAACTTTCGCCAAATGAAAACCTGCTATCATAGCCTCATATTCAGCCTCATTATTGGAAGCTTTGAATTGGAATCTCAAGGCATACTCCATGTCAATATCATCTGGAGAGTTTAAAACAATCCCTGCTCCACAACCAGCCGTGCAAGATGATCCATCTACATATAATCTCCATGTATGTAACTCGTCTTCAAATTTCTTATCTGTTAGAGTTCCTCGGTGAAATATCATCTGTTTTCTTTCATCATCCCCGGGTATCCTTCGTTCCTCGTTGGTCATTTGTTCGCGCCCTTCTACCAACCGGAGTTGGTCGGGGTTTGAATATGATGATTTTTCTACATCCACAAATCCTTTTACCAACCTTGGTTGATCTGGATCTGTGTCTGTTGATCCTGTATCGTCCACAGGTAGGTCAGCAAGCACCTTTTGCTCCTCGGGGGTATCCGGGTATGTGAACTCTGCTATAAAATCTGCCACGGCTTGCCCCTTCAACGATGATCTGGGTTCATACACAATATCATATTCACCGAGCTCTATTGCCCAGTACATCAATCTTCCTGATTTTTCTGGCTTGTGAAGGGCTTGTCTTAACGGCATGTCGGTATACACAATGATGGTATGGGCCTGGAAGTATGGCCTCATTCTTCTACTTGCTTCAATTAATGCTAGTGCCAATTTTTCCAGCTTTGGGTATCTGATTTCCGCACCTCGGAAGGCCTTGCTTGTGTAATAAATTGGCTTCTGGACTCCATTCTCCAATCTGATCAACGCCGAGCTAACTGCATTTTCTGATACTGCCAAATACAAGTACAGCTTCTCTCCAGTTATTGGCCTAGACAACAATGGTGGGGCTCCCAAATACTTCTTCAAATCTTGAAAGGCTTTCTCACATTCATCAGTCCACTCGAAAATTTTTCGCAGTGTTTTGAAGAATGGGAGGCATTTATCAGTTGCTCTGGATACAAATCTGTTGAGGGCTGCAACTCGTCCGGTAAGACTCTGTACTTCTTTCCTCGTCGTTGGGGATCGCAGCCCTAGAAGAGCTTTGATCTTTTATGGATTTGCCTCAATACCTCGTTGGTTGACGATGTATCCGAGGAACATTCCTTCTCGTACTCCAAAAGTACACTTCGTCGGGTTAAGCTTCATCTGGTACTTATCCAGTTGATCAAAAGTTTGACTCAAGTCAACCAAATGATCTGCAGCTCTCTTGCTTTTGGTGAGCATGTCGTCGACATAGACCTCCATATTGCGGCTGATTTGTTCGGTAAAAACCTTGTTCATCAACCGTTGATATGTTGCACCTGCATTTTTTAAACCAAAAGGCATAACATTATAACAATAAGTTCCCCTTGGGGTAATAAAAGAAGTACTTTCCCTGTCTTCAGGTTTCATTTTGATCTGGTTGTAGCCAGAATAAGCATCCATGAAGCTGAGTAGCTCGTGTCCCGAGGTAGCATCCACTAGTTGATCAATTCTGGGCAATGGAAAATGATCTTTTGGACATGCCTTGTTGAGATCAGTAAAATCAACACACATTCTCCATTTGTTGTTCTTCTTCTTTACCATCACCACATTTGCCAACCAATCTGGATATTTCACATCTTTAATGAATTGGGCTTTCTGGAGTTTCTCGACCTCCTCTTGTATGGCCTGGTTCTTCTCGGGACTAAAGACTCTTCTTCTCTGCTTCACAGGCTTGATCTCCTTATTCACATTGAGTTCATGACATAAGAAGTTTGGATCTATTCCTGGCATATCTTCATGACTCCAAGCAAAAGTTTTCTTCCGGCTTCTCAAGAAGATTATCAACTCCTATTTTATTGAAACATCCAACGTTGAACCTATCTGGGTTACTCGTTCGGGGTGCTCGTCGTCCAGAATTACATTTTCTGTAGATTCCACCACCTGTCCTTTTACAAGTTGGGATTCATCTCTGGGATCAAGGGTTTCAATTTCTGTGCCTTCCTCCACTTGGTAAGTGGTAGTCTTTTTTCTGGACTCTTCAAGTTCCTCTTGCTCGGCAGATGAATAATAGCATTCCCGAGCTACTTTTTGATCACCTTTCACGACTCCAACCCCAAAATTTGTTGGGAATTTCAAGCACTGATGTACCGTAGATGGAACTGCTTCGAACTTCTTCAATCCAACTCTTCCCATGATGATGTTGTAGGCTGACTGCACATTCTTATCCATCACAAAGAAGCGTATTCTTTCGGTTCGACAAGCAGGCCAAGTTCCAATGAGTATATCCAACTTGATCGTCCCAAGTGGAAAAACTTTCTCGCTAGCAAAACCCAGAAGGGGTCTGTGATAAGGTTCTAATTGAGATAATTTTAAATTCAAGCTATCAAAGCATGAATAGTACATGATGTCTGCCGAACTACCATTGTCTACTAACACCCTTGAAATGACCACATCCTTCATCCTCATTTTGATCACCAAAGGATCATCATGAGGGTAAAGAACACCTGCCAGGTCGTTTTTTGAAAAACCAATCACTAGCTTCTCTTTGTTTACCTTCCTCGGACGATCATCCTCGGCCAGGTTTATTCGCTGAATGTATGAACAAGCTTGAGCCTCTCCGAGGTAAGCTTTTCTTTCTGCAGTAAGGTCTCCTCCTCCTGCATCTCCTCCTGTAATAACATTACAATCAAATGACCCAAAACGTATGGAAAATACCTCTCGTTCAGGTTTCCTTGGCTTTTTGGGAAGATCGGGGTCATCATCTGGATCCTCTTCATGGTCCCTCCTCTTTTTCTCCTCTGCACGACGAGGAGATCTAGATCTCTCTCTAGTTCTATCATCATTCTTCCTTTCGCCTCTGCGATCTACATACTTTGATAATTTTCCTCTTCGGATGAGTGTTTCAATCTCGTTCTGGAGGGCTATACAATTTTTAGTCATATGGCCGTGATCTTTGTGAAACTCACAATATTTGGCCTTATTCCTCATGTCGGGATTTGTCTTCAGTTTCTCTGGCCACTTGATTTCCTCGTTATTCCTGATTTCTTCCAAAACATGATTAATACCCATTTTCAATGGAGTATAATTATCATACTTCTTTAGGACTTCCAACTTCATCCGGTTATTCCTAGAATGTTTGTCACCACCATTACCTTTTTGATCTTTCTTCTTAGAGTTGTCGACCTCCACTTTAACTTCTTTATCCATATTCTTCTTCGCAGCCATAGCCTCCTCGGCATTCATAATTTTGGCCGCCTTTGCCATCAACTCCGACATATTTTTAGGTGGATCTTTGGCCAAAGTGTAGTACAGCTTGTTAGGCAGCAAACCACTCATCAGAGCAGTGATTGCTATTTTTTCTTCATAATCTATGACTTCCAACTTCTCGTTATTGAAACGAGTTATGTAATCTCTAGTACTCTCACCTGATTTTTGTCTAACACTTAGCAAGTGTGCTACTCGCTTTACCGGCTTTGCTCCAAAACAAAAATTGCCAATGAACAATTCGGCTAACTGAATAAAAGTTGAAATCTTACCCCGAGGAAGATTATTGTACCATATCTGTGCAGATCCGGTAAGAGTTCCCGAGAATGCTCTACACCTCATCTTGTCGGGGACAGCGTAGATATCTGCAGCAGCTTGGTATTGTTCTATATGAAGTACGGGATCTGTCTTTCCATCGTACTTGGGGGTCACTACAGGTGCTTTGAATTTCGACGGTGTAGGGAAATCCACAATGGCTTGCACAAAAGGTGTCCCTTGAACAAAAGTTCTCTGTAAGGGGTTCCTCGCTTTAACCATTTCTCCCAGTCTATCCTCCAACCGTTGAATGGAACCTTTCCATGCTTCATTCCCTTCCTCGGGCCGCTTAGTCCGAGCAACTGATTGCTCTGACGTAGCTTCCTGAGATTTATCTCGACGAGTAGTTGGTCGTGATTGTGCAGATCCCTCTCTCAAACCTGGTGGTGGTCGAAAACTTCTTGATGGAGCCCTAGGTGGACTCATGTTCCTCCTTGGTCCTAATCGACTGAAAGGAAACGCCCTGCTTAATCTTTCCAAAGCGCTGGTTCTTTCCGGAGAGAGTGTGACACGTTGATCTGTATCCGTGGCTCGTATCGATGATGTTCGCCCAGGTTGATACGTAGAATCAGTAGACTCCCCATTGCGATATGACCCAGTACGTCTGGATTGTGATTGCCCACGATCACTCCTATACCCTAAATAGGTAGGAGCACCGCCTTGAAGAGTTTGAATGAGTTGCCTCACAGATTCTTGCATGGCGGTTTGTCCTTGAGCCAGATTTGTCATAATTCCAGCCAGATCTGGAGGTGCAGATGGATTTGGAAGATTTCCAGTATTCCTAGCATTTCGATTACTGGATTCGGGATTATCTGCCATTGATAACAAATGATTTTTGGTGAAAAACGATTGCAATAGTCGTTTCCCACAGACGGCGCCAATCTGTTGATGTAAAAAACTAGATCGCTCTAATTTTTAAATCACAGATAAATAAATAAGACAAAGATTTTTAAAGTGGTTCGGCTAGGAATAAAGCCTACGTCCACTGTTATGTTATTGCTGAGTGTTTGTGGAATTCTTGATTACAAGTTCTCTCAAGAAATTCCGGTCCCCCATGAATGAGGATGATACAAGGTATTTATAGCCTTGAGGCTGTACATGAAAGGTCCGATACATTAAATGAAATACATATGAAAGGGTAATACATTTAATGCAGCGTGCACGTCAAGAATACAAGCATTCAATGAATATCTGAACTGTTGATTATCTGGCAATTATTGATACGACCGAGATGCAGCTTGGACCGCCATAGCTGTTCGCTGATCAGGAGTTCCTCGGAACATTAGAGTACCTCGGTATGTTAGAGTTCCTCGGTGCGATAGAGTTCCTCGGTATGATAGAGTTCCTCGGTGCTATTGTGCCACGTAGATTGACACGTGTCTTCGTATTATTCGTCCACATCAGCATATTAATTTTGGTATCAACACCGACTCTCTTATAAGATATGCATATTGTGATAATATTATATCTGTACAAATAATTTTTTTTTACAGCAAATGTCTCCTTCAGATATTAAGGCGAAGATGATGATGTCGTCTGGGGTCGGTGGTAGTGGAGGCGACGAGGTCTCTTCCGCCCCTAGGCTCCCCAAATATGGGAAATATGGGATTACCGTCGAGAACAAATCGGAGATATTAACGAGATCCCTCATTCTGCTAAAGACGGTCATCGGCCCGGGGTTTATGAGTTGGAAGGAGGTGCCATATGAGCTCAAGTTAGCTGTTTGGGCGGCACTACAGGTAATATATTTATATTTATATTTATATGAATATTTCAATTTCAATTTCAGTTTCAATTTCAATTTCAATTTCAATTTCAGTTTCAATTTCAATTTCAATTTCAATTTCAATTTCAATTTCAATTTCAATTTCAATTTCAATTTCATATTTATATTTATATTTATATTTATATTTATATTTATATTTATATTTATTCGCAACTAACATTGTATTTGTTGGACAGGAACAATTCAACTTGGATCCAAAGCTACGCGATCCCGTGTTGGAGCAGATTAGGGAGCAACTCAAGTCGTGGAAAAAAAATATGCGGGCACGGTACTTTGGGAAAACACGAGAGTCGATTATCCAATGGCGTGAATCCGTCCCCCCAAGGAGCCGATCTCATTGGCACAATGGCAGAAGTACATTGACAATGAGATCGAGGATCGACAATTGGCATCTCGCCAATCGAGGAGGGAAAATCGGGCAAAAAAGACGGACGTGCACTACTCCGGCCGGACCTCTTATGCCGAGGTGGAGCATAGGATGCAGGTAAGATTTAATTTTTCTATAACTACAGAAATATATTATTCTTCATTATTTTACTTTGTGGGGCCGATACTAATTTTACTTTACTTTATTTTATTTCAGGTGGTAGGGAGTGGGCCAGGGGGTAAGCCACATAGGCTCGATACTTATGTGGCTCTTTGGACGAAGAAGGGGAAGGACAAAGAGGTGTCCCCGAGCATCGCGGCCACGATTGTAAGTAATCCGACAGTTTAATTTTTGTTAATTACGTTATAATTTTTTAGTTTACTTATTTTACTAATCATGTGCTTTTTGTCGTTTCAGGCAAAGCTTAAGGAAGTGCATGAGTCGCAGTGTGATGCCGACAAGGCATCTTTGTCCACAGATGCACTCAGCTAAGTGCGTGGCTCTGATCGCAAGGGGAGGACAAGGGGGGTGAGCTCGCGGGTGGCCAAATCTAGGATCATCGGATTGGAGACGAGCGACACCGGGTTGGCTCGAACGGTGGATTCACATGACGCGAAGCTGTCCCGTTTGGAGGCGACGGTCCAAGATATGTACGCATGCATGAAGCGTACGTTGGGCGGAGACCGTAAAGGGAAAGGGAAAGGGAAGGAGAAGGCGGTGGAGGAGGAGGTGCGGGAGGACGAGGCGCGGGATGACGAGGATGTGGACCTCACTGCTTCATCACCGACACGTTCGTACTTCGATGATCCACTTCCCTATTTGGCGCCCTTCAACAGACCAATATCGACACTAGGTTAGCCGAGCGTGTTCATATTGGACGTATTTGATGGCCAGTGGATAGGGCGGGGGTTGAGGGACCCGAATATCTTCCAGGGTGGAATAGTTCTTGGACGTGCGCTTCAAGAGATGGAGTCCAGGGTGCTCGTCACGCATGTCATACCCGGGAAGGAGAACTCCCTATTGTGGTTGCGCGAACAATGCGGCACGACGTATATTAGTGGGTGCGTCAATTCGTATGTCGTGTGGCCTACTCACCTCCTCAGTTTTTACAATACACCAGACATGTAGTGACATTGTTTTAAGTTTGAATTGAATTGTTATAAGTTTGAATTGAATTGTTTTAAGTTGTTACATTTGAATTATATCGTGATGCATATTGTCTCTATTTGAATATATATTTGCATTATCTTTAGTTTGTTTAGATATATGATGTTTGGAACAGGTACAACGTTGCTATAACAGGTACAAATATACTGCTGGGCAGTGGCAGTGGCCATATTGCCTTTAAATTCTGCCCAGAATTGTCACGGTCATTGACCGTGACAAGTCCGTGACAAAAAGTTATCACGGACGTGTCACGGTCATTGACCGTGACAATTTTCTTAAAAAGGGTCACGGCTTTGTCACGATTATAAACCGTGATAAACGTGTCACGGTCATTGACCCCGACACGACCGTGAAACAAAACGCGAGTTTTGTGTGAAGGTCAATGACCGTGACAAAAAAAGTTATCTCGCCTCGAAATGTCACGATCATTGACCTTGACAAGTTGGATTTGTCAGGGTCAATGACCTTGACAATAGTGCAGATTTGGTGTAGTGTAAGTTCACCTATTCATATGTTAGCGGGACCTTTACTAGTTAGGTAGTAGGTGACTGTTTAGACATCAGGGCTCTCTCCTTATAATTCAATTGGACATAAGAAGTAGAATTACTAATATCATCATAATTTTCCCTCCAAGTCTTATGTTTACACTATCTAGGCTCTTTAAAGTATGAAACTGCAATGTGCTATAATGAACATTTAGGGGATTGGGGGTTGACGTGGTGGAAGAAGCTAATTTGGGGATAAAATTAGTTTTTTTTGGATCATTCTCAGGGTTAAGAACTTGGAGAGGAGTGGGAAATCTCTCAAAAAAGCACCAAGGTAGAGCTTATGTAAGTCATAAACGTGTTCCAAATTATTGATGACTTACTCATATAGGGAACTCAATATAACCCTTAATAAAACCTTGAAAATAAAAAAAAACGCTAGAAACAAAAAAAAAACTAGACAAAATTTCCTCAACTCAACACAAAAACTAGAAATGAAGGAACAGTAAAAGGGTAAAGAAAAAATGCGCAGAGAATATCGAAAGATTTTAGATGAATGTTGTATTTGAATAGACGAAATCAAGAAATTCTCAAAAGCACACAATCGATTTGTATTCTTTCTTTCTCTCTCTAAGAAGAATGAATCATGGTTTTGAAAAGACAAAAATGAATTTTGACTCTCTTTTATAAGTATGAAAACACGTGCATCAAACGCGCCTTAAAATAAGACCTGTCAGATTGCCGACACATGGTAAACTTAAGTCAATTGGAAATTTCAATGAGAAAACTCACAGTTCAATCTGCTCGATCGATTAAGGAGAACAACTGTCCACCTCTGAACCAAGAGATGTCAACCCAGGACCATTTGTAAAAGCTTCATTCACTTCTTTGCAGTTGTGAGCAAAGTATTTGGGGGCTTTTATTATACCATATTTGTAGAACATCTTTTAATCCGAAGAGAATTTTATGAAACACTCAATAGTGTGAAAGACCTCGGCCCTGGATGAACAGATGCTAAGGAGGGACCTCAACTCAATAAATATCTCGGCCTCCTTTCCACCTAGGCGGACTAGGTGAACACCAACAAGGTAAAGTGATAGCCTGTAACATTAGTAACTAGCCAAAAACATGTGAGTGGCATGTCATACAACCATCATGTGTGGAACCTTCCCCCAATGGGTGAAACATTAAAGTATTCATGAGTACTCAATTAACAAGATGCTCCAACCTAGCCCATTCTGACCAACAGACATTCCCTCAAAGGGATTCAATATATAAGGTCGGATCCCCTATAAGGATCAGGGCGTGTAAGCAACCATCCATCTAACCTATTGATTAAGAAAGGATATTCTGACATTCTTATTTTTTGGATTAAAATACCACACCATTGTACTATTCTAATATTAGTGAAACAAGGCAATGTCTAGACATAGGCTCATTCTTAAGAGTTGAGTCACGTATCTCTTGATGTTATCTTATTATCCTCATCTCTATCTTTATTTCGTTACGTACACTATTTATTCATTATTGTTATCTCTGCCTGGATTTTATCTAGCTAAAGCCTAACCTTGAATCCATTTTCAGATGATAACAAGTGGCTAGAGAGAGTTCTTAGGTAATTGCATGAGGAAAATAGGAACATTGTTGAGCCTCTTAGATATGTACTATTATATATAGTACCACCACCATGCATAGAGGGAATGTCTGCTAACGATCCTAGGGTAATCTAATAAACCCTTCTGAGTCAGTTGGCTATATTCCTCAACCTCGAAATATCAAATACAGTAAGTCCGAGTTCATAACATCAAATAAATTAGATTCTAGTGCTAGGAGTGATGGGAGAGGGAAAAATTGGGGAAATAAGATGTCATTTGAGTCTGTTGCTCCTCTAATTGGTGATTTAACCAAGGAGGCCCTATATTATTTTCCCCCCTCTTCTTCCCCTAACTCTCCTATTATAATGCGTGTTGCAATCGATGAGGAGACTCCTTCTTCATCCACTAGTTCATATTACCCATCTCAAAAAGATGTTTCCAATTATCCATGTTATACCACTTCAGCCGATCTATTAGAGAAAGTTAATCCCTATGGCATTCCTTTAAGTATCAATCGTATGAGGTCCTATAAAAATGAGCCAACTTATAATTGACTGAACTCTAAAAATATTTCCATCACTTAGTCTTCCTTGGTTATTGGTCTTCATCTCCATTTTTAACACATCATACGAGGTATTCTGAGGGGTTATGGTGTATCCCCCCCTCATATCGACCCGAATTCCTATAGGATGATCTTGGAGCTCATTATCTACTAGAGATAAGTGCTTAGGCAGGACATTTCAGAAAGCATTTTTAGATATATACCTAGCCAAAAAGATAATCTAATGGCCCTAGGATTTTACTATATCTCTCTGAGAAAAAACATGGTAGGGTTTTTTAGACCAAGAATCACTTTTGGAAGCACAAGTTTTTCTTCATCAAGGGTCATTGGGAGTTTTTCCCTAAGGAGACCGTGAAGACCGTGAGAGTTCCTTGCTAGTGGAAAGGTCCATATTTCATTGATGTTTTGTCTTTTACAATTCCTGGATGACATTTATTTATTTTTTGTATTTTTCCTCTAATCTTTTCTTTATTTTTCTTGCTAATAGAAAAAGCTTCTCGTCAACTTACTCCGATCGAGAAGTGCTTGATGGAAAAGTAATGTCGACCTAATCCCTTGGTGTTCGAGGAAATTATCACTTTATAAAAAACACACCCAGTTTGGTTATTACTCAACTGGTGTACAAACCGAGGTTGATGCTGAAGTCAAAACCGCATCCGAAGAGAGTAAGTGACAATTTATTAATTGACTTTTCATGGACTGTTAGTTCATCTTGCACTAATGATCTAATGTTTGAACCTTTTTTCTGCAGTATCTACCCCGCCACTTATTAGTTAAAGGCTCAATCAACTTGGGCTATGGCTCCAAAGGCTGTTGACCATGCCACCCTTCATTCTCTAAAAAAGTAACAAGTCGAGGCAAAGAAAATGCCCATTAAATCTCTTGTTGCCCTTTCATCCAAAGTAGATTAAGATTGTTCCTAGCAAGAGCACGTGAGAGCCTATTGTATTTGATGGGTCTCAGTCAAAGCGTCTTAAGAAGGAGGTTTTTATAAACATTCCTATGATTGAGGTGTTCAAGGAACCTCCTTATGTCAAGGATACGACTATTAACGTCTCTTATGGGAACTCGAGGAAGGATAAGTAAACCATGTGGGAAAATTCTACTAATACCACCAATCACATTGGCTACTCTGGGTACGAGCCAAACTACAGGTATCTCAGGTCTTTGAATACCAACAATTTGTGGTTCTGGTACCTGTATAGCCTTAAGGAATGAAGCCAGGCCTAGGCCTAAAATTAAGTCTTCATGTTAATCCTCATTATTTGAAGCTTCGAAGTTGAACCTTGGTGCATTTTAGAAATTTGATCCTAAAGTAGAGATAATGAGACAAACCCGACTCCCATTGCCACAAGATGAACCGTCAATAAACAACTTCCAAATGGGGGTGGTTTCATTAAACCCACCACCAACGGATGTGCAAGATTTGAACACTTTCTTTATGTATTCCTGATCTCGACTTTGTTCAACTATAGGTTTTGATGTGTTCTATATTAAGCGTTCTACTTATATAAATCTAGAGGGGGTAGAATAGGTTTAATTATGAACTTTGCCCAATTTTAGTCAATTTAATTTTTATCAATTTAAAAAATCTGAGAACAATGTTTAACTAGGTGACCGTGACACGACTCTGACACAAAACACGAGTTTTGTGTCAAGGTCAATGACCGTGACAAAAAAAGTTGTCTCGCCTCAAAATGTCATGGTCATTGACCTTGACAAGTTGGATTTGTCAGGGTCAATGACCTTGACAATAGTGCAGATTTGGTGTAGTGTAAGTTCACCTATTCATACGTTAGCGGGACCTTTACTAGTTAGGTAGTAGGTGACTGTTTAGACATCAGGGCTCTCTCCTTATAATTCAATTGGACATAAGATGTAGAATTACTAGTATCATCATAATTTTCCCTCCAAGTCTTATGTTTACACTATCCAGGCTCTTTAAAGTATGAAACTGCAATGTGCTATAATGAAAGTTTAGGGGATTGGGGGTTGACGTAGTGGAAGAAGCTAATTTGGGGATAAAATTAGTTTTTTTTTTATCATTCTCAGGGTTAAGAACTTGGAGAGGAGTGGGAAATCTCTCAACAAAGCACCAAGGTAGAGCTTATGTAAGTCATAAACGGGTTCCAAATTATTGATGACTTACTCATATAGAGAACTCAATATAACCCTTAATAAAACCTTGAAAATAAAAAAAAAATGCTAGAAACAAAAAAAAAACTAGACAAAATTCCCTCAACTCAACATAAAAACTAGAAATGAAGGAACAGTAAAAGGGTAAAGAAAAAATGCGCAGAGAATATCGAAAGATTTTAGATGAATGTTGCATTTGAATAGACGGAATCCAGAAATTCTCAAAAGCACACAATCGATTTGTATTCTTTCTTTCTCTCTCTAAGAAGCATGAATCATGGTTTTGAAAAGACAAAAATGAATTTTGACTCTCTTTTATAAGTATGAAAACACGTGCATCAAACGCGCCTTAAAATAAGACCTGTCAGATTGCTGACACATGGTAAACTTAAGTCAATTGGAAATTTCAATGAGAAAACTCACAGGTCAATCTTGCTCGATCGATTAAGTAGAACAACTGTCCACCTCTGTACCAAGAGATGTCAACCCAGGACCATTTGTAAAAGCTTCATTCACTTCTTTGTAGTTGTGAGCAAAGTCTTTGGGGGCTTTTATTATACCATATTTGTAGAACATCTTTTAATCCGAAGAGAATTTTATGAAACACTCAATAGTGTGAAAGACCTCGGCCCTGGATGAACAGATGCTAATGAGGGACCTCAACTCAATAAAGATCTCAGCCTCCTTTCCACCTAGGCGGACTAGGTGAACACCAACAAGGTAAAGTGATAGCCTGTAACATTAGTAACTAACCAAAAACATATGTGTGGCATGTCATACAACCAGCATGTGTGGAACCTTCCCCCAATGGGTGAAACATTAAAGTATTCATGAGTACTCAATTAACAAGATGCTCCAACCTAACCCATTCTGACCAACAGACGTCCCTCATAGGGATTCAATATATAAGGTCGGATCCCCTATAGGGATCAGGGCATGTAAGCAACCATCCATCTAACCTATTGATTAAGAAAGGATATTCTGACATTCTTAGTTTTTGGATTAAAATACCACACCATTGTACTATTCTAATATTAGTGAAACAAGGCAATGTCTAGACATAGGCTCATTCTTAAGATTTGAGCCACGTATCTCTTGATGTTATCTTATTAGCCTCATCTCTATCTTTATTTCGTTACGTACACTATTTATTCATTATTAGTTATCTATGTTTGGATTTTATCTAGCTGAAGCCTAACCTTGAATCCATTTTCAGATGATAACAAGTGGCTAGAGAGAGTTCTTAGGTAATTGCATGAGGAAAATAATAACATTGTTGAGCCTCTTAGATATGTACTATTATATATAGTACCACCACCATGCATAGAGGGAATGTCTGCTAACGATCCTAGGGTAATCTATTAAACCCTTCTGAGTCAGTTTGCTATCCTCCTCAACCTCCAAATATCAAATACAGTAAGTCCGAGTTCATAACATCAAATAAATTAGATTCTAGTGCTAGGAGTGATGGGAGAGGGAAAAATTGGGGAAACAAGATGTCATTTGAGTCTGTTGCCCCTATAATTGGTGATATAACCAATGAGACCCTATATTCTTTCCCCCCCTCTGCTTCCCCTAACTGTCCTATTATAATACATGTTGCAATCGATGAGGAGACTCCTTCTTCATCCACTAGTTCATATTACCCATCTCAAAAAGATGTTTCCAATTATCCATGTTATACCACTTCAGCCGATCTATTAGAGAAAGTCAATCCCCATGGCATTCCTTTAAGTATCAATCGTATGAGGTCCTATAAAAATGAGCCAGCTTATAATTGACTGAACTCTAAAAATATTTCCATCACTTAGTCTTCCTTGGTTATTGGTCTTCATCTCCATTTTTAACACATCATACGAGGTATTCTGAGGGGTTATGGTGTATCCCCCCCTCATATCGACCCGAATTCCTATAGGATGATCTTGGAGTTCATTATCTACTAGAGATAAGTGCTTAGGCAGGACATTTCAGAAAGCATTTTTAGATATATCCCTAGACAAAAAGATAATCTAATGGCCCTAGGATTTTACTATATCTCTCTGAGAAAAAACATGGTAGGGTTTTTTAGACCAAGAATAACTTTTGGAAGCAAAAGTTTTTCTTCATCAAGGGTCATTGGGAGTTTTTCCCTAAGGAGATCGTGAAGACCGTGAGAGTTCCTTGCTAGTGGAAAGGTCCATATTTCATTGGTGTTTTGTCTTTTACAATTCCTGGATGACATTTATTTATTTTTTGTATTTTTCCTCTAATCTTTTCTTTATTTTTCTTGCTAATAGAAAAAGCTTCTCGTCAACTTACTCCGATCGAGAAGTGCTTGATGGAAAAGTAATCTCGACCTAATCCCTTTGTGTTCGAGGAAATTTTCCCTTTATAAAAAACACACCCAGTTTGGTTATTACTCAACTGGTGTACTAACCGAGGTTGATGCTGAAGTCGAAGCCGCATCCGAAGAGAGTAAGTGACAATTTATTAATTGACTTTTCATGGACTGTTTGTTCATCTTGCACTAATGATCTAATGTTTGAACCTTTTTTCTGCAGTATCTACCCCGCCACTTATTAGTTTAAGGCTCAATCAACTTGGGTTATGTCTGCAAAGTCTGTTGACCATGCCACCCTTCATTCTCTAAAAAAGTAACAAGTCG
This sequence comes from Sambucus nigra, assembly GCA_949130495.1. Classification (NCBI taxonomy): domain Eukaryota; kingdom Viridiplantae; phylum Streptophyta; class Magnoliopsida; order Dipsacales; family Adoxaceae; genus Sambucus; species Sambucus nigra. The sequence goes on from OX422217.1 coordinate 201,199,241, forward strand.
AGGCAAAGAAAATGCCCATTAAATCTCTTATTGCCCTTTTATCCAAAGAAGACTAAGATTGTTCCTAGAAAGAGCACGTGAGGGCCTATTGTATTTGATGGGTCTCAGTCAAAGTGTCTTAAGAAGGAGGTTTTTATAAACATTCCTATGATTGAGGTGTTCAAGGAACCTCCTTATGTCAAGGATACGACTATTAACGTCTCTTATGGGAACTCGAGGAAGGATAAGTAAACCATGTGGGAAAGTTCTACTAATACCACCAATCACATTGGCTACTCTGGGTACAAGCCAAACTACAGGTATCTCAGGTCTTTAGATACCAACAATTTGTGGTTCTGGTACCTGTATAGCCCTAAGGAATGAAGCAAGACCTAGTACTAAAATTAAGTCTTCATGTTAATCCTCGTTATTTGAAGCTTCGAAGTTGAACCTGGGTGCATTTTAGAAATTTGATCCTAAAGTAGAGATAATGAGACAAACCCGACTCCCATTGCCACAAGATGAACCGTCAATAAACAACTTCCAAATGGGGGTGGTTTCATTAAACCCACCACCAACGGATGTGCATGATTTGAACACTTTCTTCATGTATTCCTGATCTTGACTTTGTTCAACTATAGGTTTTGATGTGTTCTATATTAAGCGTTCTACTTATATAAATCTAGAGGGGGTAGAATAGGTTTAATTATGAACTTTGCCCAATTTTAGTCAATTTAATTTTTATCAATTTAAAAAATCTGAGAACAATGTTTAACTAGGTGAGATGATGAAAGACATATGGATCAAAAATTTGAAGCAATAAATTTGGAAATCTAGATCAATTGACAAACAAACACAAGACGATTTATTTAATAGGCCTAGATCGCGATTTTTTTTCTAATAAAGCATAATTTATTTATTCTTTTCTAAAATTAACTTTAATCGATATAAATTAAATTTTGGTCTCCGATTTTTGAATTAAATTAAAATTTAGATACTGAAGAATTTAATTTGTATTAGTAATTGGAAAATTATCGGTGATTTAATTCGGGTGTTTAAAATCCAATAAATATTTTTTTCAGAAATACCCTTAAGTTCCAAATATTAAGTTGGAGAAGGGTTTCAACATAAATTCCAAAGTATCCGTTAATGTCTTTAGAATGTGATGTGATTAATTCCTTACGTTAACTTCGTTTTTCCTCCGAAACGGAGGGAGTTAATCACGACATCTAGTATTTTGAAAACTCATAAGTGATAGTTCCTAAAATTTGAATGTGGGTGAGTTCCCATTCCCCTAATAGGGAAATTCTACAAAAGAAATTCAAATTTGATGAGTAAACCTATGGTATACACTTAAACATAATTAGTGATATCATCACTAATAGAGTCAATGTCATTAGTTATGTAACGAAAAAATGTCGACTATTCAATTATGTTAGACAAAAGTGTCCTGGACTATTTAGATAGCATATAATTGAAAGATGAAAAAACTGTCTAGTTCAAGGTGGGTGATTTAAGCTCCTATGATATATATCACTTCACAAGGAAACTAGGATGCTCGACGGGATCAGTGTTAATTGGCGGTAGATGGGAGACAAATTTAATTTAATTCTCATATATTTAATTTGAAATTAATTTTATCAAATCATGATTCTTATGTTTCAAAATGGTCTCAACATTCAACCCACTTGGTTATATCTTAAATAAAAACAAAGTAACTAGAATAAATTTCATAGACTAGAAAAGAACTCTAGACATTGTCCTCGCAATTGAGGATTACAAGTTTGTTTTAATTGAACAATGTCTTTCCAAGACTGTAAGGAGGCATCTGAGATGGATGTCCAGGATTACCAGAGGTGATAGAAAGATGATAAAATGGCTTGTTACTATATATGGGCCTCTATAAGAAATGTGTTTCAACACCAACACCAGAATATATCAAGTACTTATGACATAATTAAGAACCTCAAGGATGTGTTTGAGGATTAGAATCATGACGTCAGACTCGATCTTATGGAAAGGTTGGTAAATACAAAGATAATATATGGAACTCGCATGCATAATGGTGTTATTAATATGGTTAAGATCTTGAGATAATTGGAAGTGCTTGGATCAGAAATCGATGGGGAAACCCAAAACGATTTAATGCTAAAATCACTCATAGAGTCATTTAAGCAGTTTCGCCTGAAATATTCTATGAACAAATTTGATTAGTCTCTAGCAAAACTACTTAAAGAACTTCAAGAAACAAAGATATCATAAATCAAAATGGTTTTGTGAAAGTTGCTGAGAGAGGCTCATCTTTTTCGGCCCTAAAAGGAGGAGGAGGAAGAAGAAAAAGAAAAAGAAGAACGAAAAGTCTTAGGTACGAACTGTGATATTTAAAACATCTATTAAACCTTTGGGAGGAGGGAGGAAATCAAAAGGAAAGTGTTACATCTGTAAAATTATTGACATTGGAAGAAGTGGTCCCCGGTCTACTTAAATAAATAAATGAACGAAAATAATAATTTATATTCAATCACTGAGACATGTTTTATGGTCCAATCCACTAGGACCTCGTGTATAGATACGGGAGATACTAATCATGTTTCAAATAAGTTGCAAGAGTTTTACGTAACTAGGGAGCTCAATGAAGGTAAAATATTTCTAATAATGGGTGACAACTACAAGGCATCAATATTAGAAATAGGATATTTATTTTTAAATTTTGGTGGAGACAAAAAGTTAATTTTAAAACATTGTTTCAAGTTACTACTATTAGAAGAAATATGATTTCGTCTTCTAATTTTGTTGTGATTGGATATTCAACTTATTTTAATAAACATGTTTCTATTAAAATTGGAAAATCTTTGATATATTCTAGTATATTGGAAAATGATCTTTATTTTATAAAGCATGTCTCACCTTTATTAGTAAATCTTGACATGAATAACTCAAATGGTAATAACCTAAAGAGAAAGGAACCTTCTAATTTGAACTGTAAGGACAAAATTTCCAATTAACTCAATGTAGAGTTTTGACTTATTCCTGAAAAAAAAAATATGTTTGAGTCATAGGTCTAGTTTTATTTGTCATGATCCCACACAGACTATGACGCGTTGAAGACATTGTGGCAAAGATTCAAGGAATTAATTATGCTGAAGTTTAATTGGTGCAAGTTTATTAGTCTTCATAGTTCAATTGATGTCCGAGATCACTCAGGTATGAATGCATAAATTTAATGAGACTCGAAATTTATTTTAAAATGATTAAGGATGTAATTTTTATTAAGTAAATGTTTAAAAAATGTTTTATAAGTGTTCGAAAAGTTTTACACTTCGTTTTAATCTATTGAGGATGGATTAGAGTTGAATTTAAGTGGAACTCTATCTTAAGAGTTGGTTTAAAATTAATCTCTAATTTTGCGCGTCATTAAAATGACCTGACAAGTTGTTCGAGCGAGATTGCATGTCGTTTGAGCAACATGCACATCTCGTTCGAACGACATGTCATTTCGTTTGAACGAGCCGCTGCCTCAAGGATTTTATTTAAGGCATGTTTTCAATCATATTTTTCAAGGGTGCATTATGCGAAAATCAGTATTCGTTCAGAACGTTTTTGCACATAAGTTTTCTAAGGTTTTCCAAAGTTAATGCATCCTTAGAGTTTCAAAGATTCGAGTTATCATTGATATTTTCTATAATGATCTTTGTGGCACCAAGAAGAGTTGTTCTACACTTGAACATTGAATTTTTTGCAGTGAAGATTCGTTGGAGTCCGGTTTCAACATCGTAGATGTTACAAACCATATCGACAGACTCCAAGACATACGTGGATGCGTGTGTTGTGGATAGGCATCGTGGAAGAAGGTCACTTTCTGCGTGGGCACTGTGAGAGGAGTGGTTGAAGATCATAGGAGCGTCATATCTCGTGGGTGGATCAAGTCGTTCAGTAAGACAACCATCTATACCTTTGTAAAACCTAATTCATAGTGATTGTCCGGCTTGGGTCGTCCGAGGTTTTTGCCATTTGTCATTTTCCTCCTACATCCGGCGTTGTGGGTATTCTTTACTTTATTTTACTTACATTAATCACTAGATGTATGTTTATGATTAATCAAGATAAAATTTGGTTAAGTTAGAGTTTTTTCACAACTTGGTGCGAATTAAAAAATTGGAAAAAGTTTTTTCACAAAAATAGAATTTTTTTTCTCATCCTAAAAACGCTTTTCGAATAAGAAATTAAAAGGGTCCTTCAAATTGGTATCAGAGTTATAAACATATTTTTATTGTGTTTGATCCCTTGTATTTTTCAGAATGAATTTTGGAGGTTTTGAAAGTTTTCGTGCTCCTGTTTTTTATGGCACAAATTATGCTTATTAGAAAATGCGAAATGAGAATTGCTTTAAAATCCATTGATGAGCGTATTTAGTTGGCTGTTGAAAAGGGTTGGACACCACCAGTCACACGAGAGGGTAAGGTCACTAGTTTAAAATGCGTTAAGTCTTGGACTGATGCTTAACATAAGCTTGCACGGTACAACTCTAATGGTCTTCATGTAATTTCCTCACATGTCACACCGGAAGAGTATAATAGAATTATGACTTGTGAAACTTCAAAAGAGACTTGGGATACACTTGCACTTACTCAAGAGGGCACTAGCATGGTTAGGGCATCTAAGTTACAAAACCTCACTACACAGTTTGAAACGATTAAAATGTTAGATAGTGAGTCATTTGATGAGTTTTACGCTAGGTTCTCTAATATTATTAACTCGTCGTTTAACTTAGGTGAGAGGAATCCCGACAACTGTGTCATAAAGAAAATTTTAAGATCTTTGCCGAGTAGGTTTGATGCAAAAGTGATTATTTTAAACTCCTTCGTAATGCTTGATTCGAAGAAACTTGAAGAGATTGTAGGTGACTTACAAACCTATGAACTCGATATGTTTACCTCCAAGAAAGTGCCAAGGAAAGAAAAGGGCATTGCTTTGAAAGCCCGGAAGGAGGAAACTAAAGTTTTGGATTCCAATTTCGATTCCAATTTTGAGGATGTCGCCTTGTTGGATAAAAATTTCAAAAAATTTCTTAAGTTTCAAAAGAAATGAAAGATGCCAAAAAGTTTGAGAAATTCAAGAACAACAAGCTTGAATCGAATCCTAAAGATAAAAGTGAGAAACTTAATAGGGTTGAGTATGATAAGTGGTTTGGGTGAGAGGGGTAAGGTCACAAAGTTGTCGAGTGTCCCACTAGACTTAAGAAAGAGGGCAAGAAATCGATAGCTTATGATGACACGTTAAGTGATAGTGATACGGAAGATGGAGAGAGTTCCCCCAATGAGAGTAAGTTTGTTTCTTTCTTAGCATGTCATGTAAGCGATGATGATAACTTTTTCCATGAAGATTCTCATCTGCATGACACTTTGGAGGCCATTGAATCCCAAGTGAGTGTGGGTGAAGTGAGTGAGGATGAGGAGGTGGATGTGAAAGAGTTGCAAGTTGCATTTAATGAGTTGTCTGCTGAGGCGGTGAAAGTGAAAAAGGCTAAATCTAAATTTCAAGCTAGGTTGAATGAACGTGACATAGAAAATAATGATATTTTAATTGAGGATCTTAGGGCACGGGAGAAAAATCTTAGGGAGAAGCTAGAGTACGTCGAAAAGGAGAGAGATGGTCTTCGTGGTTTGATGGAGACTTTGAAAAAGGAGTTGATAGAGTTTGAGGAGTCTGTGTGTGTGCTTGAGTCTAGGATTTGTGAGTTGGAGGAGAAGTTGAAAGACTCGAGTAAGGCGAGGAAAGGTTGGAGAAGTTGGATAGGATGTTAGGCACCATACAAGTCAAAAGTGGCAGGTGTGGTATAAGTTACAATGATAGAGTTGTTCCCATTCTCAGAGCCAATACCAACCGTGTGAGAGAGCCCACTAAGAACGCGAGGAAAGGTCGTCGTTTTGGTAATCATTCTCGTTTTCTTTACACTTGTACACATTGCGGTAGGAAAGGTCACCTTAGATTTTTTTTTCCATGACCTTAGGAATGCTCCTAGAAAGTTTAGGAATAAAGTCGTTTCGGTTCCCAAATCACCCGTCATTCCACGCCTACTTTGGTTAGGAAATCGGATTTAGTGGCTTTAAAACTAAAACTTCATGGTTCTCATTTGGTTGCACTTGATTCTTCCTATTCTAAATCTAAAGGATGATTGTGTTACCACGTTTGTCATACGCCAGTCTTTGCATCATATTTTATATCTTGCTAGTCTTATGACATGTGTATCATTTTGTAGTATATTTTTCTTTTATTAAGTCTTATTTGAAAAATTCAAAAAGATTTTTGGTTTATTATATTTTTTTAGAAAATACAAAAAGATTTTGCTTTTTATTTGAGTCAAAATATATTGAAAAACCAAAAAGAATTTCTATTTTGTTTTGTTTTTGAGTTTACATGTTTGATGTGGCATATTGGTGTGCTTGGATCCCCCTTCCTTTCATTATCCATGTGACTAGGACATTTGGTCATAATTATTGATGCTTAGAATGATCTTAACCATTGTATTATGGGGTTGTTTCGAAGTTGATATGCATTTTGAATCGACTTTGTATATATGCCATCTTTGCACACATGCATGAGTGTATATGGATGTTTGACATCTCTTGCATATTTGAGTTTGGTGAGACTTTCTTGTCTCAATTTTGTCATCTATGCGTAAGTAGACTTAAGGATCAGGTGTGCATGTAGGAACCGTTTATCGTGAGGATTAAAATTGAAAAATAATGAGTATTCACGGGAAGGGGCTGTGAGAGTGTAAAATATAATCGTCATGAAAGCCACCATTTAAAAGAGCCCGAAAAAATTAAAAGGCAATAGAAAGACTCGTATGCCAAAATTGGGACAAAGTAGTTTATGTTCATTCAAAAGATAATAAGATATATTTGAGGGAGTTTGGATGGATAAATTAAACGGGTTTGCACCAAAAACCCCAACTTTCAAAAAATCATGTCATGATGCTATTGTTTGTAGAATCGTCAAAATTCTGAATTTGTGTGCATGTTTGACTATTTAGTTCATTAATCTCACACTTTCATTGTCACATATGGATAAAATAAAGTTTGATGATTTATCGTTGTCAATTAGATCTTCTTGATCATTTCAGTGTGTTGAAATTTTGATTCATTTGTTGTAGTTCACGCCCATACATTCCATGATCCTGTTTGAGCACATTGATACCATGTTAGAATGTAACTTATTTTTTTGGTTGAGTTTTCAATTTCATCTTTCTAAAAGGCACTGTTTTGGATCTGTCATGCCCTTCGTGGTACTTTTTTATGGAAATTTTTTCACTGGGTAAAACTGTTTGATTTTTTGGACATTCTAAGAAAGTTACATTTTCTCGTTCGAGCGAGAACCGATTTCGTTAGAGCGACCTACGTGTGTCGTACGAAGCTGTCGTTCTAACAACAAGCCTTCTCATTCGAACAATAATGATTTTTGTTTGAGCGACCTGTTTGGTTATTTTGTTTCAGTGCCCTACTGCATATTGTTGACATTTTGGTACTGGATTTCTTCTGAACTGATTGTTTATATGCGGATTCACATGATCACATCGTTTATTGCATAGGGTCATTTAGTCACACCTACTTAGATTGTTGATTCATATTGTGTGATTTTATTATTTGCTAGCTACGAATTTGATATTGTTCATCATAATTAGTTGGTTGTCTATATTTACCTAGATACACTACATATTGGTATATCTCATGCTAGGTAGTTTATCTTTTCACCGGATTGTCGATTCGAGATAAAAAGGGGGAGAGATGTATGTGATGTAGAGGGAGATTTGAGTCGAGCACTATGTTTATTTATTGCACACATTTATATCTACACTGGTATCTTGTTTAAGTGTATATTTGATATCTGGATTTAAAAATTGTTGTGTTTCAAATTAGTATCATAATATATTTCTCACATATTTCATTATGATTTATATCATTTGTTATTCCATACTTCACTGGGTATTTGTCTGTTTCATGTGTGTAGGTATGCTTAAAGAGATTGGATATTTTAAGCTTACATCACATTCAGACATTCAGAGACAGTTCTTTCTTTTCAGACCACATTGTACTAGTCTTGTCCTGTAATTTTTGTTTTTGGGTTTATAGGATGGGATTTAGGCGTCATACGGCTTGACGGCCCATCTTAGGCATTTCACTGTTGGTTTTGTCCTAGAATAGTGAAAGGGGGATATTTGTAAGGACAAAATTTCCAATTGAGTCCATGTATAGTTTTGACTTAGTCCCGGAACAAATCATGTTTGAGTCATATGTCTATTTTTATTTGTCACGATTCCACACAGACTATGAAGTGTTGAAGATGTTGAGACAAAGCTTCAAGGAATTAATTATGCCGAAGTTTAATTGGTGTAAGTTCATTCGTCCTCAAAGTTTAATTGATGTCCGAGATCACTCAAGTATGAATGCATAAATTTAATGAGACTCGAAATTTATTTTAAAATGATTAAGGATGTAATTTTTGTTAAATAAATGTTTTTAAACTGTTTTATAAGTGTTTGAAAAGGTTTACACTTCGTTTTAATCTGATGAGGACGGATTAGAGTTGAATTTAAGTGGAACTCCATCTTAAAAGTGGGTTTCAAATTCATCTCTAATTTCTCGCGTAGCTCAATCGACCTGACAAGTCGTTTGAGCGAGATTGCCTGTCATTCGAGGGACATGAACATCTTGTCTGAGCGACATGTCATTTATCTTGAACGAGCCGTCACCTTAAGGATTTTATTTAAGGCTTGTTTTCCATAAGATTTCGCAACTGTGCTTTTGTAAAAATCAGTACTTGTCCAGAACATTTCTGCACGTAAGGTTTCTAGGGTTTTCCAAAGTTAATGCATCCTTAGAGTTTCGAGTCATGATTGATATTTGCGATAGTGATCTTTGTGGCACCAAAAAGAATTTTTCTACACTTGAACATTGTTGGTTTTGCGGTGAAGATTCGGTGGAGTCCAGTTTCAACATCGTAGAGGTTACAAGCCATATCGATGGACACTGTGACATACGTGGACGCGTGTGTTATGGACAGGCGTCTTGGAAGAAGGTTACTTTCTGTGTGGGCATTGTGAGAGGAGTGATTGAATATTAAAGGAGCTTCAAGTCTTGTGTGTTGATCGAGTCATTGAGTGAGACTACCATCTGTACCTTTCTAAAACCATATTCATAGTGATTGTCTGGCCTGGGTCACACGAGGTTTTTCCCGTTTGTGATTTTCCTCGTACATTCGGCGTTGTGAGTATTCTTTACTTTATTTTACTTTTTTTAATCACTAGATGGATTTTTAGAATTAATTAAGATAAAATTTGAGTAAGTTAGAAATTGTTCATAACTTGGTGCGAATTAAAAAATTGGAAAAAGGTTTTTCACAAAAATAGAATTTGTTTTGTCATCCATAAAACACTTTCCGCATAAGAAATTAAAAAGGACCTTTGTGAACCAAACATATCTTTGGCACAAATGATTAGATCATATTAATCTATACAGACTTCAAAGTCTGTTTTTAAATGGGAAGTTGATCTCATTGTAAGTTAAGTCACTTCTAGTATGTGAATCATATTAAGAAGGTAAAATGAGAAAGAGGACCTTCACGATAAAAGGTTATAATGCTAAGGATGTGTTGGAGTTGGTTCATTTTGATTTATATGATCCTATTTTTATCTGGGCAAAAGGAAGTTATGAGTATTACATCACGTTCATTGATGATTCCTCCAGGTATGAATATGTTTACCTTATGCACAATATTGAAGCCTTTGATGAGTTCACTTTGGCTAAAAAGAAAAGTAGTCATGGTAAACTAATCCGAACCCTGTATGATCGCAGGGGTGAGTCTATCTTAGGAGAGTTTAGGAATTATATATCAAATGTGGGGATAACTTTTCAATTGTCTGCACCAAGTACTCAACATCAAAATGGTGTACCAGAAAGAAGGAATGCGACTCTTTGGACATGGTTAGATCCATGATGAGATATTTAGATTATTTAGATTTTTAGGGGGTTTTGCATTAGAGATGGACACATACTTACTGGACTTAATTTCTTCTAGATTTGTCTCAATAACTCAGATGACACTTCGGACTCGTCACAAGCCTACTCTAGGGCATGTTTAGATTTGGGGTTACCTAATATATATGGTAAGGAGGGATCGAGGAAGTTAGAATCAAGGACATTTGTATGTATCTTTGTATGTTAATCGAAGGGCACCAAGGGTGGTTAATTTTATGATCCTAAGTACCAAGGGGTATTTATTAGCACAAATGCTCAGTACTTATAGAAAAATTACATAATAAACCACAAACCTAAGAGTAAGTTTATCTTACAACACCTGAGAGATCAAGACCAATTAATTGCTTATAAAACACCCGTACATGATGAAATATAACTTGATATCATTAGTATACTTATTAACTATTGTGGGAGTATTAGTGATGGTTAGAATACACGTGCCACTTATATTGGACCAGAAGTGGAGCCACATCATAGTGGGAATGCTAGGTATTATCCTGATAGGTTAGTGTATCTGGGTAAACATTTCGGTGAGATCCCAGGGGAACACGAACCAAATCCCATGAACTATAAAGAATTACTCCAAGACAAGGACTCTATGCCTTCGCTTGAGGTTATGAATACCGAGATGGATTAAATGTGCTAAAATAAAATTTGGTGTAAATGCGTAGATAATATCAGGGTGGTAACAGATAAAGATTGCAGCACCAATTTATAAATGCGAAAGCCAATTTTAGACAAATTTTATCTCTTATCCGAAATATGCATCTATTGTGATAAAACAGATAAATCAAACCAAGCAATCATCTTAGGCCAAGTTACAAGAAAAAAACCCAAAGGAAAAACCTTTTTTTACTTAGAAATCTACAAGATAGTTGACTTACAAACAACTTAGTAATTGCCATAAGTATAAAGCGCCAATCTTCACAAATCTCTAATGAACAACTATGATCCTAGCAATAATCACAAGACCGTTGTTGATGCAAAAACTAGAATATATCTAATTATTTTATCACAGATAAAATAAGTAGATGAAAGAGACACGAAAGATTTTTAAAGTGGTTCGACTAGAGGGAAAAGGTTACATCCAGTGTTGTGTAATTCCTTGCCTTTATTTAGGTGTGTCCTTTGTCCCATGGATTCATGGATTACAATGTATTTATATCCCAAGAGGGATTACAAGAGTTGGGATATCAAAGGATGGAATGCCTTTATAAATTAGGCATTTACACCTGTACAACGTTCATAATATACACAATTGATGGCGCTTTACTGAGAAGGTTGGTCGGTCTTCCTGCAGTTGGTCGCGCTTCTTAATATGTTGGTCGGCATTCATGGACTTGGTCGGGGTATTACTCCTTGCTAACTAGGACTAAAGCCACATTGGATAACACATGTTCATTTCTGATTGGTCTACGTAATAAGGAAATTTTTGACATCAACAATAGCCCCCAATGTTTCATGCTTGAGTATTTATAAAAGTGTGGAATATTTAGCCCTAAATTTTCCTAGGTAAGAAATTTGATGCTTGGCTTGTTCCCAACTTCCCAAACTTGTGAAATTGTTGACTTAACTGATGGCACATAACGCGGATGGAATTTTTGTAATTATTCAATGTTTTCACGAATCGTTTTTAGGCAAATATGTCTTTTTTGGCTTAGCCGCCAACAGTTCAATCAATGCTCCCTTTAATCACTACACTATCAATTTTTGAGTCAATCTATAAAAGGTGGGAAAAATGACGATTGTGCTCTACCTCAAACCTTCTGAGTTTCTTCTGCTATCTTCTTAAGCTTTCTGTGCGACCGTTTCTTCTGTCCTTCACTTCTTGCTAAATCTTTAAATCTTTGTAAGAATCTTCTCTCTTTTCCTATTCTTCACATTTGAACATGGTTTACATAGTAGATTCTCTATAGGAATTTAGGAATCAGTGGAATATCCATTCGTGGGTGGATGTGGAGCTTCCCAGTCCTCCTATGGACCTTTTTTATTTGTGTGAGGGCCATTAGCTCCCTTCTATTTTTATTGCTGGGTGTGAATTCACTTTTCCCCCAAACCCATTTTGCCTTGAGTTTTGCCAGTATTTTGACGTGATCCCTGCAAAAATGGCCCCCAATACTTGGAGAGTAGTTAATGGGGTTTGTAGGTTAAATAAACTTCATGGAACCCATATAGGAATCCTAGAGATCATGTTTTGTTATAAGTGGGTCAAGTGACAACAGTTATTATTTAAACACTAGGTAGAGATTTAGTTCTTAATTTTCCTGACTCCAATAGGGATTACTTTGACCGTGAAGTGATTGCCAAAAATTGGCAATATACCCCTATACCAAGGGGTGAAGTGTACAATGCGCCAAAATTCCCTTAAGAAGGCCATGAGATAGGTTGTTCTAAATTATTATATGACTTTGTTAACAACTCTTCTTGAATATTATACTAATTGTTGATGCTAACTTTTATCTAGTGACTGGATGCAGTTGATTGAAAGTGGAAATGTCCCAAGAAGGGTGATATCAACCTCAGGGAGTTGAAGTTTATTTGGGGCATTCATCAAAAGATAGGGGAGGAGAACATTAGGTATGCATCATACCTGTTGGAGTATAAAAATACCATCACTTCTTTTTTTTTCTCGCCTTACTATTGTTGTTTCGTCTTCAGTGATTGATCTTGATCAAGACCCCATCTCTACTTCATCTACCACTGCATTTGGCAGTGGTGCTGCCCCATCCTCTTCTATTGATTCAGACCTTCCCCTTACCACAACAATGAGGAAGAGAAGGTTCCCCAATATCTTAAGTGATATTTTTGCTACTGGGTCAACCAAGTAAGCTACTAGTAGGGCCCCAAATAAAGAAGAAGCTGGGAAGAAGCCCCCAGCTAAGAAAAATGATGAATCCCGCTCTCAAGAGGATGAAAAAAGGGCTTCCTTCCAAGCTAGTTGAAGGCTCTTCTGATAGTGCCCACTAACAAGAGTTGTTCAATTTGCCTAATTCTGGCTCATCAGTGGCCATTAGCCCTAGTTGGCCAAATAATTAATAAAGTATGGTACACTTTCGGACCACAGGGGAGATGCTTCTGCAATGCCCCAATCTAAAATTTCTAAAAGGGACGCCCAAAGCCTTGTAACTTATCCTCCTTTTTATTCATTTCTTTGTTATTTCTTTCACAAACTTTCTCATATTTCTTTTTGCCATTTTTGGTCAGTTTCAACAATATGTTGGAAAAGGGCGATGTTCTGCATTGTTATTCAAATGAGGTTGAGGACCTTAAAAAGTCCTTTCTTGACTCCCAACAAGCATTGGCTAATGAGCAAAAGAAGTGGGAGAACAAAATAAAGACTGTAGAGGATGATGCTGAAGTTGCTCGGTGACAGGTTATCGAGCTACAGAAAAAGATGGGTGCAGAGAAGACTAGAAGGTTGAAGGCTAAAGAATACGCATTCAACAGGTGTTGGGATAAAGCTATTGGCACTGTATCTGCTCAAATTGAGTTCGCCAAGAAGAAATATTTCAAGGATGGTTGGTCGACAGCCTTTGCAGAGGTTGGCACTCCCCAAGACTCTGAGTTGTTTCTCAGGCATGATCTTGGGTCTCCTCCTAACATGGATGAGTAGATTGATGATGATTGAAGGTCAGATGAATCTAACCTTGTTTTGGACTCTGCTGACCAACTCCAGGAAGCTATAGTTTATTCTTCAATCCCCCCTTCTTTATAAGAAGTTACTCCATAAGTCACTCCACCTATCTCTGCCCCTTCCCAAGCTGGGCCCACTTCTGACAAAAAGAGGGTGTAGACTTATTTGTCGAGTATCTTTTTCTTTTCTTTTTAATTGTACTTTTCTTTTTATTTCATGTTGATGTACTTGTAATTAACATTTTATCAATGAAAATAAACATTACTTTACCCTTGCCTTCTTCTGTTGTTGATTGGAATTTTTTCTTGCTCTTTATAGTTCATGGATAAACTGGATCAATTCTCTTCAACTGATTCTGAGCTTCTTCAAAGATGAAGGCTGGTCACTTGACTATAATTGAGGAAGAATTATCTAAGTTGCTCGGAGAGGGTGCTTCAAATCAAGCCAGAGAAGCCTACCTTTATTTAAAGTGTCTTCTTGATCGGGTAGTGGCAAAAAATGTTGCTTATTATGAAATGATTGAATAGATGCAAGAAGATCATAAAGAGACTACATCTCTTTTACATGTCGATTATGAACAGAAGTATAAAGCTCTGAGTGAAGGTTGGGGTTTTGAGCAGAAGTTGGAAAAGCATGCATCTTTCTTCAGGAGGCAGGAATTTCTGCTTAATCGTGAAGTAGAGGAGGCTAGAGCCATTACCAAGCTACTGAAAGAAGAGAATAATAGTTTGAGGGATGAATTGAACTCATTCAAGGCTTCTTCTACTACTGTTGTTTCTATTGATAACGGGGTTTCTTTCTTGTAGACTAAAAATGCCAGATTAAGGGAAGTATTGGATACACTAAAAAAAACTAAGTCTTCTTCATCTTCTCGAGAAAAAACTAAACCTGGACGAGCTACTACAGATGAGTCTAGGACGCAACAGACTCTTGATAATCAAGCTGCTCAATTGAAGGAAAAAAATTTGGCCATTACTGTGATATCCCAGAAGCATCAAACTCAGTATGAGCAGCTTTCTACTTAGTCCACCCAATTACAAGCCAAAAATGGAGTGCTGAAAGAGTTGCACCAATAGGTTGAGAGTCTAACCTTCTAATTCCATAAACAACCTAGGGATATCTGGATGGAGGGATATAATAAATCTCTGGGTCCTTTTGATGAACGGTTTAAGAAAGCTTAGAAGGAAGGTTACAAATGTGGATGGACCAATTACTTAACAGTGCTGAAGGTGGAGCAGAACAACCCTCTTTGGAATTGGTACGATCCTGGTTTGTAGGAATATGAAGAGCCTACTTTCAAATTGGATGTTGATTGGATTCATGCCAACAAAATTCCCCAGTTCCTGATTTCAAAGTACTTAGGGGATTATGTCCTTCATGATGAGATAGAGATTGTCCGTCCTCCTCATCTGTTAGATAGACCGAGCAGAAGTAATAGAAGCATGCTCCATTACTTCAACTTTATTAATTCCCCTTACACATTGGATGATCCTCCAGCATGCATGGAACCAGTTTCCAGTTCTTTTAAAGCTGAGGGGAAACGTCCATCAGAATAAATTTTATTCCTTTAATTCAATTGTGAGCAGAATCATGTAATGACTATTTAAATGAATGAAATATATTTGATCAACTTATTTCGTTAATCTTTGAATGCAAATGACTTCTTCTTTTTTATTAGTTCTATTGACACACTTAAGTTCTTCCCTAATTTTAGCATCAATTACCCATTAACTCATAGGTTCAACTAGTACACTTAGATTAAAATCCAAGTTTAGTACTAGTTACCCTTGTAAATCCATAGTTGCTACTAATGCACCTAAATTTTTAGACTTTTCATTTGTTACCAACGGTGACCAGGCATATGTGGAATATGTGTCTGCATTTCTTTTTAGGAATCTTCACAACGTTCTTCCTTCACTTTGCCCAATTGGATAAAATCTTGTTTATCCTTAACTTCAGTGGGATAAAATCTTGTTTTATCCTTTTCTTCAGTGACCAAGTTTTTGAGGACATGGAATCCTGCTTCACTTGGGCCTTTGTTTACTGCCAATCAAGTTTTGCTTATGTCGAGCAACGTTTGAACATCAGTAATCAACTCTGTGGTTATTTTGCTGATCAACATTATAGTTTTTATTCGAGCTACTTTTGAAGTTTTTATGAGCAACTTTCAACCGTCACCGATCAAGTATATAGTATATAGTAGTGCATAGCACTAGCACTCCCAAAAAAATTGAAAAAAGAAATGGAGGAAATCATCATTTTATTAATATTGAAATGACATGAGTACAATATGTTTCATTACATCACTGGTAATACTTCCTTATATGCTCGGCATGCCATGGATTATTGAAATCATCTCTCTCTAATGTCTCAATTCTATAGGTTCCAGGTCAGACAACAGCAGAAATGCGATATGGCCCAAGCCAATTAGCCTCAAGTTTGTTGTTCTTATGGATTAGATCCTTTAGCACATAATCTTCTTCCTTCAAGTTGGTTGACTTCATTCTTTTATTATAGAAATGTGTTGTTTCTATTGATAAGCAGCGTCCTCACGTACTTCCTCCAGCATATTCAAATCCAATCTTCGCATTAAATCACTTATAGGAGAGTTGGAGTTCAATACTCTATGATATGGGAGGCCCAATTCAGCAAGTATTATTGTTGTAGACACCCCATTCTATCACCCCTAACCTCTCCTTAGGTCCCTAGCACCTCCCTTCATCACTACAAAGCTAAGTCATACCCCGGGTACTGACCTAGAGGCCATTGGGCACTCCCAGGCTCTATTTGACCAAAAGTCAAACTCTTCAGCTCGACAGAGACTGAATGAATATTCAAAGGGTGCTAAATCCCCTTTCCAATGATTAGTCCCGTGCACAATTCTGACTAATGACACGGATGAACGATCCATTTTCCATCGAAACTTGATTCAAAGGCCACCCGACGCTCCCGGGCTCCATTTGAACAAAGTTAACTATTCAGCTTGACTGAGAATGAATGAATCTTCAAAGGTTGCTGAATCCCCTTTCTAATGGTCCGCATGCACAATTCAGACTTACGATACAGACAAACAATCCATTTTACTCCGAAAGGTCACCGAATGCTTTCAGGCCCCGATTAACAAAAGTCAACTCCCATAACCAAGTCAAGCTTTTTGGAATGTCAAAGTACATCTCCTAAACTTTCCAAAGGTACACCCCGTGCACGATTCTGACTTACCATGCGGACGAATGATCCGTTTTAGTCCGACAGTTCGTCGTCCAAAGGACCAACGAGTGCTCCCGAGCCACATTTGACCCAAGTCAACTCCCGGACCCCAGAGCAGTCTGAAGGAATTTTGAACGTCTCTGAAGTACCTTTCCATTGGTTTGACTCGTGTGGGATTCAGATAAATGTTTTGCATTTGACGACCCTTTTTCTGAAGGAACCTAAAAGAGACTGCCAAACGACAGGTTCCAAACCCTGCCTATCCGCATTGTGCCTATAAACTCCTGCCGACTGGAAGGACTAGGACTATGCCGATCGATAATGCCCCGGGCCTATAAAAAGGAGAGCCTTACCTCATTGTAAAGGGAACTTAAGATCTAAAACCCATCACTCTCAGTGAACTCAAAAAACCTCTCTCGAAGTCAGCGTGATTTCCACATCCAAATCCCTTTCCAACCCTCACATTTCATCATATTTTTCATCAAACTTGGTGAATTAACTACCCTTCATCATCACCCAAGTGTAGGAAATTCTCTCCAACATTCAAGATCATGCTCAAGATCTTTAAGAAGGTCCAACTTTCTCAAATTCTCCTAAATTCGCATTAACTTGTATTATTACTTAGCACTTTTATTCTCTCCAACTCACATATCCTAATATACTTTTTATTTAGTATTATTTCAAATCTCTTATTTTCATATAAATAAAATCTAATAAAAAAAGAAAAAGTGGGCTTGCTCATAAATTCCGAACGAGAATCCTCACACTTTTATCATAATTAAAACATTTTTTTTACACACACACATATAAGAGAAGTTCCCGGTTGGATTTATGGGATAAATCCGAACCCTAGTTTTGCATACGAACTACATGGACTTTGATGCCTCTATAGGCTATGTAGGCATCTCGGGATAAAACCCGAGACTCGAGTCCTATTCCTTCAATTTTTGTTATTTTTTTATATTCTTTAACTTAATTCTTCTCAAATCTATATATTTACATATACATATATTTGTTATTAGTGGCGCATTATTCCACATGCGTTATCGTTCCTTTATAACGATTAAAGCTAGGATAACCACGTAAATCATATTTTCTAATATTACTTTTAGGAACATTCCTATGGATGACTCTCTTTATCTCTTCTATGATACAAGTCGATGATTCCTATCTCCACTACATATACACATACACACATATCACGGGGAAATAAAGGAAAATAACAACAATCCTTGAGAGACCGCAAGGGAGGAATGGGTTCCTAACACCTTCTCATTCCAAAACTTAGCCTCCGAACCCTTTTCGAATCAATTTTGGTTTCATATGTATCAGTATGTCTTTGGATGTTGTCCTTTGGGACGACTCCACCTTCTTTTATCTGTTTTGAGTAAAATAGACGGGCAACTTCATCTCTCTACATTTTTTACCTCACACATCGCCAATGAATATCGAAGCGCTCCGAAGAGGGATGCGCGAAACCAGGATCCTCTCACCGCGGAGATGACACCCCCTCTCGTCATCTCTCTCCCTCCGCAAGGATCGGGGATGGACACAGTGGAGACTCCGCTAGGGATTTTTTTAAATGAGGGCTAGACTCTATTTACATGGGTGTATATATTCCCCTATTTTGCATGTTCCCCTTTTATTATTCATGTGTACCTCATGCTTCTGCTTCTATTCACACACTTGTAGAAAATTCTCCATGTACATTTCGCACCACGTGCACCTAGGATCACGTGTATCCACATGTTGCACACATAACCCATCCATACTTGGTATACCATTGGTACTTGTACTTTGCTCCTTGTTTGGCATGATCAAGAAAGATACTCTCATTATAAGATACTAATAGGAGAATCATGCATGATTCACACGACATCACCAAAGAGCATTGGTATTGACCAAATTTTGTCCAGTAACTGAAGGGTCACTTCGTGATGGGCGCTGGTCCGGCAAGGAGTTGTTAGCCTAAGCGATATGACTCTCACCTTCCATTGGACAAGTACCTTCGATGAATATCAAATGGTTCCCTCGCATTGTACCCCTTGACCGAAGTCGTGACGGGAGGTATATCGCAGGGAACTCGTTTACGTACACTGAGTGTATCGAATTCTCTCTCACACGTACCGTCCCCATAAGGTATATAGTGTGGCAATTCACGTACACTCAGGTATATAAAATGGCTTGTCCACACGTACCGATTGTCGTCAAAAGTAAGACATATATATTGTAAGCCACTCCAAAGGGGGGAACACTTTCCAATTCACCCAACCAATTGCATACCCACATATAGGTTTCAAGCCTAGGACACACATGTTAGATTACCAATTTCGACCCGAAACTTTGCCAAAATTATGGGTCGGCCTGCCGCCTAAAATTTTGTGCATTTTTAAAATGAGACCATGCCTGTAAGCTTGGTCACAAGTCCAACCATAGCTTTACATATGTTACAAACCCAACTTTTCCAGGCTCGGGTCCCGTCCGGCATTTCATTTTTTGCATATAGGAGAATTTAATACAAGTGAGAACATAATAATTATAATAATCATGCTGAGACCCGTCTCCTAAAAACATTTCTCCTTCTTTTATCAAAAAGTCAAAAACATTTCTCCTTCTTTTATCAAAAATCCAAAAATATTTTCCCTTTCTTTATCAAAAATCCAAAAATATTTTATCCTTCAATCTAAAAAAAATATCAAAAATATTTTCATTCTTTTTCACCAAAAATAAATCCCATTTTACGCCTTCTCAGGTCGATTGCACGCCCTTGGCCTGGCTCCTTTTTGGCAACCTTATTCATTCAAATCACCCCAGAGTGCCGTCCGTTCCTCTGCTACTTCTTCCGAGTCCGTAATCCATCCGCTTTCCATGGAGAACACAGATCAAGTACCAGTTGTGCAGCCAGATCTGACGACAATCTTAGCTCAGCTGGTGTCCAAGATTGACAACCTCCAGATTGAGGTCCGAGAGTTGCAACAAAACCAGGTTCCTGTTCCTCAAGAGCCCGAGTCCCTATTTCCCCACATGAGCCTATCTGGGTTCCCTAAGAGTATCAGCACACTCCACGTGCCCCCCTGCTAACGGGTCATCGCCTTCCCAGCTTCCTATGCCAAACCTTGCCCAACCTGAGGTTGACTTGCCTATGATCATTGATCCATAGGAGGAAGAGTGGAATAAGGTTAAAAAAGATGTCAAGATGCTAACTAAGAAGTTTGACCAAGTTAAAATCTCTGGAAATTACTTGGACTACACTCACATGTCTCTTTATCCTAAAGCAAGGTTACCCGATAAGTTCAAGATGCCAAATATCGAGAAATGCGGAGGAAGTGTACCCCCGATTGTTCATCTTTGCAGTTATCATCGTTCTATGACTCTCCTAGGAGCGTCTGAAGAAGTGATGGCCCAATTATTTCAGCAAACTTTAAAGGATAGCACCCTCCGATGGTTTTTATCTCTCGAGGAGTCCAGAATCTGTAGCTGGGAGGATGTAGCTCGAGAATTAATGTTGTAATACAAATACAATGAAGTGCTTGAGGTCACCCATCGTGATTTAGAGATGCTCAAACAGAACTCTGGGGAATCAGTCTGTAACTTCATAGATCGATGGAGGGAAAAAGCAGCCACTATGACCAATAGACCATCCAAAGAAGAATAAGTAAACATAGTGAAGAAGAACTTTTTACCCCATGTCAGAGCAACCATGGGAGAACAATACTATCCCCACTTCCGAGCTCTCAGAGAAGCCGGAGTAAAAATCGAGGAGGGTCTTGCTAAAATATAAGTTGAACCCAAGAATGTGTCGGGACAGTTCACTACCAGAAAATATGATAAGCCTATCAGTGATGCAGTTCCAACCATCAACAACATCTCTCAACCAACCACCTCATGGGCAACAGAAAGCAACCCTGTACCAGTCCAAAAGGAATACATCGAACTCCATGCTCCCCTATCCAAAGTTTATCGAGCCCTTTTAAGCCAAAACCTCATCAAACCCTTGGACCCCCATCTATTGCCAAATCCACTTCCCAGAAACTTCAAGGCAGATGCCCACTGTGCCTTTCACCAGACTGCTGGTCATGCCACTGACTAATTCTTTCACCTTCAAAACATAATCCAAGGTCTAATTGACTGGGGTACCATTGCCCCACCAGCCAATCCTAAGACAAACACTACTCACAACCCACTCCCAAATCATGCCAATGCTATCTTCCTAGAATATAACCCAAAATTTGATCCCTTAACACAAATCACACCCATATACTCTCTCGAACCTCTCCAAACTTGCCCATATTTCCTCCTACACCCTGTTAGCCTCACTGATCAGGCACTATCACTCCTTACCAGAGCATGCATCGTTGTTCGTACCCATTTTGAAAATGGAAGTATGGAATTATCATAAGTATTAAACCAACTCCTAGAGTTCGGGCAGAAGTTTCCCTCACAGATGACCTTTGATTGCCAGAGGTTCAGTGCGCTATTCTTGAAAGCATAAAAATGGGCCCGAGAGTAAGATAGTTGGGTAGTACTAACCGATAAAGTCAGTCTAAATGATGTTGTCCAGATCAGGGCAGAATTATTCAAATAAACCAATAATATTTATAGCATGACTGAGTTACTTAATAATCTAAAGTTACAAGGTCTCCTGGCCCCTTCACCCTTACACCTCCCCGCAAAATGGGAGGACATGTATCAAAAAGCCATTGAAGTTGTGGAATGCATTGACTTTACATGGAAAACCAGAATTGTTGCCACCGGATGGGGGGATTATTTGGAGATTCAAATAAAGAGCAAGCTTCAGAAAAAATTGGCCCGGTAGATGACATGTGTGGGATGATGTCATTTGAATAACTCCTCGTAGAAATAAACAAGGTGGTAAAACAACCAGAGATTGACGAGGAAATGGGATTCATGTTCTTCCCTTCTTCAGTAAATCAGATGACTAGATCAGGAAGGCATTACCAGATCCCAAGATTACCACCAGCCAATGACAAAGGGAAGGGCATTGAAAACCTTCCTATGCCAGAGATGACCCTCGAGGAAAGCAAGATCCTCTATCAACTGAAGAAAACTCAAGCTAAAATCATTCTATGGGGTCTTTTCATGTCTTCCCAGCTACATAGAAATGCTTGGATCAAGTTTCTCACTGGACCCACAGTTCCTCCCTCCACCACACCAGAAGAAGTGATAAATATAGTCGGATCCCTGACCTCTACCCGAATGCTATCCTTTTCCAAAGAAGAAATCCCCGGAATTGGGCCAAACCACAATCATGCACTCAACATCTTTGTCGAAGTTATGGAGAGGATCATACCACTCTCTCTTGTTGATAATGGATCCGCCTTGAATGTCTGCCCATTAAGAACATTAAAATGCTTAGGAAAAAAGGAAAGTGATATCGCTCCAACCTCCGCTGCAGTGTGTGCCTACAATAATACCCGTCGGGAAGTGATGGGATCCCTAAAACTTCTAACAGGGGTTGTCCCTATAAACCCTGTCATTGAATTCCAAGTTATAAACATCTCAGCTTGTTTCAACCTGTTTCTCGGATGACCTTGGCTCCATAGTATCAAGGGTGTGTTTTCCTTACTCCATCAAAAATTAAAGTTCTTCACCGACAGACGAGTCATCACCATTTTGGGTGATGATGACAATACCGAGGGTGCAAGTACCACCAATCCAATCCTTGAGATACATCGTGGGTCAAATAATATGCTCTTATCGGGATTTTGAGTTGAGCCACTTCTACTCCTGGCAGGGGTCGATTTCAAAGAAAGGGTTTGTTCAGAATACGACCCTCATAGCAATGTCAATGTGATTCAAATGTTCAGAAACATGCACTTCATGCCCGAAATGGGGCTAGGACAAAGACAACAAGGGATAATTGAACCCATTGAACTAAAAAAAGATTTCCCTCCTTATGGTTTGGTGTATCAACCATCAGAATAAGAACTCAGAATAATCCGCTAGTCTCGACCAAAGAGAAGATTAGATTGCATCTAGACTATCCCAGGTGATTCCTTGAATGGACGATTCATCAAAGAGGGTGAAGACTTCCCCTTTTGTGGCTTTTCGATACCATAGTATGACCATATAGACAAGAAAATAAAGCCTGGAATGGAGATCTTTTTCCAAGACAGCTACCCAGGGGCCGAAAGTTCTCAATACCATGTACAACCACTCATCAAAGATACCGCAGATTCTAAGGGAAGTGACTTCGAGGATTCGTTTGACTTACAGACACTCGGGCTGACACTCTGCATGGTTCATTTAGGAACTACATCACTGGATCTATCCTACCTGATTAAAGCTGTTGATACACCTCTCCTCAACTAGCATGCTGCGCCAGTTCTACCCGTTGAAATCCCACATAACCCCAATGTTTACCCAATCTCTTCTTCTATTGTCTATACTTGCTCAAATGTAATCGAGACCTCCTTTGATGAGGTTCTCAATGCTGTTTTTCCTATCAATGAGATAAATGAAGATTTTGAGTATCTTGTTGTTCCTTACACTAATTGTTTAGATTCTAATCAAACTTTTGATGATGATGATTTTGCAAATGAACAATTCTTAACTTATCTAAATAAGGTTAATAACAAACAACATAATCGCGTTCAAGTTAATGAAGAAGAAACTATTATGGTTAACCTCGGTTCTAGTAACCAACTGTATGAGATTAGGATAGGGGCTACCCTTGACAAGCATGAGTGTGCACAACTCGAAGAATTACTAAAGGAATTAATGGATGTCTTCACGTTATCCTATGACGATATGCCCGACATTGATCCTAAAATAGCTCAACATGATATCCCCACTCTTCCAGATTAAAACCCAGTTAAACAAAAGTTGAGAAATCTCCGCACCGAATGGTCGCTCAAATTCAAAGAAGAAGTGGTCAAACAACTGAGTGTGGGCTTCATTCGCGTGATCGAATATCCCACATGGCTAGCCAACATAGTGCATGTACCAAAATCGGGAGGGAAAGTTCGGATGTGTGTAGACTACCTGGACTTGAACAAAGCCTCTCCAAAGGATGATTACCCGTTACCCAATATCGACATAATCATGGACAGCACAACCTGTCATGCTCTTAAGTCATTCGTCGATGGGTTTTTTCGAATACAACCAAATCAAAATGCACCCAGATCACCAACAAAAGACCACGTTCATCACCCCATGGGGAACCTTTTGCTACACCATTATGCCATTTGGCCTCAAGAATGATGGGGCTACCTACCAGAGGGCTACCACAACCATCGTACACGATTTGATTCACAAAGAGGTCGAGGTTTATATGGATGATATGATTATCGCATTAAAAACTAGAGAAGGTTATGTCCTCTCCCTCCGAAAGTTCTTCGAACAACTGCAACGGTAACAGATGAGACTCAATCCACATAACTGTGTCTTCGATATTACAAAGGGAAAACACTTGGGATTCATGGTCAGTAAGAATGGGATAGAAGAAGATCCTGCCAAGATGAAAGCCAAAATTGAGATGACACATCCCCGAATGGAGAAAGAAGTCTGTGGTTTCCTTAAAAAATTATAATACATCAGCCAGCTAACCTCCATCTGCGAACCTATTTTCAAACTCCTCTGAAAGGATTCATCCAAAGTTTGGAATGAGGCCTGCTAAGAAGCTTTTGACCGAATCAAATAATATTTTACCCAAACTCCGGTACTCATACCACCACATCCTGGTCTCCCCTTGCCCTTATACCTAACCATAATCGACACTGTAGCTGGGGCTTTGTTAACCCAATACCTTGAAGATTCCTACAAAGAAAGAGATATCTATTACGCCAGTCGCAAATTGATCGGGTACGAAGTCAACTACACAGCTTTGGAGAAGGCATGTTTCGTGCTTATTTGGGTCACCCAAAAGTTGTGACACTACATGCTCACCTTCCCCATGAAACTTGTATCCCGAATGGACCCCATCACGTACCTACTTGAGAAACCCGCCTTATCCATACGAATGGCTCGATAGTTGATGCTCCAAGACGAGTTTGATATCATGTACGTCACACTGAAAGCCATGAAAGGAAGATCCCTCTCTGAATACCTCGCTGACTACCTCATAGAAAAAGCTAATTTTTGGATCTCTAAATTCCCAGATGAAAAAATCCTCTACACCGCTCAAGATGACCTTCGATGGCAAATGTTCTTCTACGGCATTGCAAATAAAAAGGGATATGGCATTGGGATACTTTTGATCGCCCCATATGACTCCCACACTCCCATCGCTATCAAATTAGATTTCCCCTGCACCAACAACATGACTAAATACAAGGCGTGAATGGTAGGCCTCAAAGTTTCTCTCAAGAAAGGAATTCAATGCCTATATGTCTACGGGGATTTTTCCCTCATCATCGGTCAAGTGCTCAGAAAATGGAAAGTCAAGGACGAGAAGCTCCAACCCTTCCATGCCCACTTAGAAGAACTAGCCTCCCAATTCCAAGACATCACCTTCCACTACTTACCTCAAGCAGAGAATAACCTAGCTGATGTCCTTGCTACCTTAGCCTCCATAGTCGACATGCCTGAAGGAATAACAATGGCCCCCTTTCAAGTTCAAAATCAAGATTAACCAACCCATTACTACCACATTAAGCTCATCACCAAAGAAGATCTCGAGCTAGCCAATTACTGGTACTATGATATCTGGCACCTCCTCAGGCATGGTAGGCACCTCAAAGGTTCCAACAAGAAAGATCGAGCAACCCTCTGAAGGCTGGATGCCCAGTACATCATCTGTCAGAAAGCAATGTTCAAGAGAAACTTTGATGGAACCTATCTATACTGCATCACAGGGACTGATATTGAAGAGATAATACAGAAAATCCACACCGAGGAATGTGCACCCCACATGGATGGACACATGCTTGATAAGAAGATCATCCGACAAGGCTACTACTGGACCACCACGATCCAGGATTGCACCGCCTATGTTCGAAGATGCCTCAAATGCCAACAGTTTTCCAATCTTTAACACCTACCTCCACGAGAATTATATAACATGAATTCTCCCTGGCCGTTCTCCACCTGGGGTATCGACATCATAGGGAAAGTTACACCCAAGGCCTCCAACGGGCATGAGTTCATCCAAGTTGACATTGATTACTTCACCAAATGGGTTAAAAATGAGTCATACGCAGTTTTGAACACCAAGAAAGTGGCTAAATTCATCAAGAAGAACATCATCTACCGATATGGGGTCCCGCACGAGCTAATGTCAGATAATGGGTTGCATTTCGAGGAAGAAGTCATAGAAGTGGTCAACGAGTAGGGGATTCAGAGACACAAATATTCTCCCGACCGACCTCATACCAATGATGCACTCGAGGCCGCCAATAAAAACCTCAAAGCCATCATCAATAAGATGACCGAAAGTGTCGAGATTGGGTAGACCGAATCCCTTACACCCTTTGGGGCTACCGAACCTCAATCCGAACCTCTACTAGGTCTACCCCTTACTCTATAGTCTATAGAATGGAAGTGGTCCGACCCGTGGAGCTCAAAATCCCTTCACTTCGTGTCATGATCGAAAGCCAAGTCAGTTAGGATGACTGGAATCAAAGGCGTCTAGACGAGCTATCACTCTTGGATGAAAAAGACTGAAAGCGCTGTATCACATACAAGGGTACCATCGTTGAATATCGCATTCATTTAATAAGAGGGTCAAGTACTGCGGTGTCCAATAAGGGGATTTAGCCCTTAAATAAATAGTATAGCCCATCTGGGACCCTAGAGGAAAATTTAAGCCCAATTGGAGCGGCCCACACATTGTGAAGAAGATCTTGTCTGGCGGTACCGCTATGCTCGCCGACCTAGATGGAGAAGAGCTGGATCGTCCAATCAACTTGGACCGTCTCTAGAGGTTCTACTCCTAGTCCGAAATCTCGGTGCTCTACGACTTTTCTCATCTCCCTTCTATTCTTAAAAAACAATCTTCATTTCCCCAACCCAGAACTACGTGGGCCTGATCCTCTGCAAAAAACCATTTTCAAAAAAATTAAAACCGTTTAAAAAAAACATAGGTACGTAAGCAGATCATACATCTTACATGAGCACGACCCTTTATTTTTCACAAAAAAACTATTTCTTTACTTATCTTCGAGAACGATCGTTCATTCTAACATATACTTGAACAAAAGGATTATTCATGCCTTAGCGATCGGTATAGGTAAATACAAAATTCATCAAAAAGCATAGCTGAATGATCAAAAATTTATTTATTCACTAATGAGAAATTAAAATGCAATTACATAAGAAAAGGAATGGATAATTCCCTTCCCCCTACCTTCCTAAAAAGCCAAAAAAAATCCAAATGTATTCCCCATTACAAAAGAAACTCTTAAAGAGTCCTACCCACGACTACCAGAGGAGCCCGCTCCATCATCATATACATCCTGGGGTCCCCAAGCTTCCCCTGCTTGAATGGAGTGACGTAGACGCTCCATGGACCGATAATATCGAACCAACCTCGAAAAAACTACCACACCTCCCTCCATGGTATCAGATAAGGCAAGCCACCTTAGTCCGGTCTCCACTACCAACATCTTGCTGACTACTCTTCTCCACAACCACTTCATATAATCCCCAAAGACGTGACAAACTCTCCCAACAAACTGAGAGGGATGGGTCGATGGACGATGACTCTCCCACAAAGAGCCAAGCCACATGCGCAGATGCTCTGTCAGATCTTCTACCGAAAAGAAATCCAGTGTCCGAGGTGGCACGATCTGCACCCAACCAAATTGGCGCAAAAGACACCAAAGGAAATAAAAAGAGGTATGTCTGAGACCAATCAGCCAAACGTACGAGTATTTCCCCATATCTAAAATAGGCTGCAATTGTCCCCACCAAGGCACTGACCAGTGAAGATTTAGAACCCCATGCTCCACAAGCCAGTCCTCCGAGCTCTCAATATCCAGGCCAACGCTGATGAAATGGCATGAAAAGAAGTTGGGTACATCCGAAAAAGGGTATTCCGGAGGAGTCACCAGGAGGATTCTTTCAGACAACCACATGAACAACATCATAGGGCTACCCTCAGAAAGTTAGAACGACCTTCTTGCTAGGCATCCAGGTCATTCAAAGTCTTCGCAAGTATCACCGCCGCAGAATTACGATGGTAGGACATCCATAAAGTAATAGCTGCAAGTTATGGGTCCACCAGCAGTTCCCCAGTCACCGGCAGTAATTTCAAAACCAAGCCCATAACGACGGGTCCGGCATATCTAGCATCACCAACCTCCTGCAAATGCACATACCGCAGCACCGCCAGAAGGGAGATCATTCCTCCAATAACCAAAGATCTACTCATTGGGGGAGAGACACGGAGAATTCCAGCCAACAACTCCCGGGGAGATTGAGAAAACTTAAGCATAGCAGCCGCCACAATAGGATTGACACCCAACATGGATGGAAAACTCCTCATAAGTCGGACAGACATTTTCCAAGATAAAGCGGAATACATGCTCTTCGGAGTACCAAAATTGTACCACCACCATCAGCATGTTCCATTCTATGGGCCGATTACGCTATAAAGAGAGTCGACGCATGTTGAAATCATCGTAGACAACATTATAAGAGCACATTGATTCCAAGGCTTTAAGGTAGTTAGCAAACTCAATACTACCAGGGAAAGACATCTTACAAGAAATAGTAAAGAAGAATGTGGAAAAGGAAGAATGTGAAGGTGTGATGAAAACACTCCACCCTTACCCCTTTTTATACTTGAAAACCCTCGACAAAAGACACAACCTTTACAGAAATAGGAGGTAATCCTTGCTCCACAAGGTACCAAAGGCTGAAGAGAGTACCAATCATAGCCTTGATTGATTAGACTGGACTAACCCGCTGATAGGCAAGACAAGGGGCTTGTCGATCGGAAACCCCCCTTTTTTGGAAATTTCCATTTTTCCTCTTTTATCCAAAATCAGAAAACTCAATAAAAATAAATTTATATTCTCAAATAGAATTTCAAATTTCTTATTTATATTTTTATAATTCCTCATTATGAATAAAACTTCCTTTTAAAACTTCCAAAAAATTTTCTTTTCACGGTCTCAACAGAAAAGTAAAAAACTCATATGCATGCATTCATTCATTCATCATTAACAGAAGATAATAAAAAAAAACTCCATTGCAATGCATAGATATTTTTACGTGTTACATCATTTTTACAGGAAAATAAAGAAAAGCAGAAAAATAATGAGACTCAACCCGGACCCACACTCTCTGTCTCACTTACCCTTTCCCCTCTCTCTCTTAAGAGCTTCCATCCCTGCGACGCGCTCTCTTTCCCTTGTGGCGAGATGACGCACCACCTCTACCCGAACCAGACTCCTCCCCAGATGAGTCAGACGGCACCAAGCAAGAAGGAACAAGAATTGCGTCCCGAATATGGGCAGTTGCCGAAGATATCCAGTCCTTAATATCCCTCAGCTAAGTGGTGGACACCCAGACTTACTCCAAGGAAAGGCAGAATCAGTATTAAGCACAAAAGATCAAAAGAAACCAAAAAGAAGAAAAAGAAAAGAACAAAAAAGTATACCACAGGACGAAGAACCTCCTTTGTGAATGCCAACTCCTCTGGGTCCATCGCATGAGGATGATGCAATATAGGCACCATTCCTCCATCATCCCACTGAATGTTATAGGAAGGGGTATGCAACCGAACAAAGGGAACCTCCGAAGTCGCCGCAGATGTCGACATACCACCACCACTTTGGGAGGACCCCAGTGGCCGACTCGAACCCGCAGGAGGGAAAGGCAGTGCATCATATATGCTGGGCGCCATAAGCCAACTCGTCACGAAGTCCATATAATCATACGGCACAGTCGTGTCGGTATATATTAGATAGGACTCGCCAATCATCGTCGTGATCCTAAATTCCTGTGGCAATAGCCACTCCCGCCTCATAGACATAGGGGGCCTCGCAGGCAGCACCACCACCTCCTCCTCAATAATTTGTCGAACCGCACTCTCCCCGACATACCAAGAATGTCCAAACTCATGCGCCAGCAAACACCTCATCTGCGCATTCACCCCAGTCAACCCCGTGTCCTGAACAGCCAACCCCCAAGGATAAAAGGTCACCTGAAAAATCCCCAGCAGATATAATTCAATACAGAATCAGATCACACAAAGACCAAGGTTGAAGAAGGAAAAACTCTTACCCTATCACTAGTCAGTCCATTCAAGACCTGATGCACCGCCTCCAGATAAAGATACTTCCTCAACTTTCGATTGGCCTTCCGCCATCGATACAACCAGCAAAAGTCCCCAACAGTATCATCCTTCAGAGAAATCAATTGGGTATTACAATCAATCACCTCATAAAACCACGTCTGCCAAATATAAGAATCCACGATAAAAAAAAGGATGCACAAGGAAAACGCGAATGCATGAAAGGAAAATGCGTAAACTAAAGAATATCTCAAGAAGATATGTGGCTCCAGTAAAAGTCTGCCGACAGCACCGGCTAAATGCATCCAGACAAAAATAAAGGGCCGCCAAAGTCAGGATCCTCCAATCATAGAGAGGGATGTTCGAAAACATTCTCAAGTAGGGCAAAAAGCATAAGTGGACGACATCGTCGCTCGACGGCACCAAAAATCCCTCTAGCACTAGCAAAATAAACAATCGGTCCATCTTCCTCACCTGCAGCCTGTCCTCCACATCAATCACCTTACTCAGTAAAACATCCCTCAGTAGCGAAAAGTGGATAGTGTCCCCAGATACTATCCTCCCCACATCACCGAGCGTTGCCCGCACCTCCTCCGGCCTCACCCGTAAAGAGCGATCCACCTCTATTTTCTCTCCATCGCATTCCAACCCCAGTAGCTGCTAAACATCTATGGGAGTCACAATCATCTCCCCAAAGCCAAAATGGAAGGTATGGGTAGTGTCCCACCACCTCTCCCCTAGAGCACATAAGACTGCCGTCGAATGGGCACAACAGGTGGAAGGTACTCTCAGACATCCTTAAGCCCCGTCGTCCTGCGGGCACGCATGGTCGACAAAGAAACATCCGACTGCCAATGAAAAGACCTTGTCAAAATCCAAGAAAAAGGGAAATCACCAAAAAAAAAGAATGCCAAAAGTCATAACCACCAGGGTTAACCACCCCAGAAGAGCGATGATGCGACGGATCCTGCAGTAAAGTCCGCTCATCCTCCATTGGCTCAAATGCATCAAAAGAGTTCTCACTCCCCAAAGCAAGAGGCGCCCTAGCCCTCCACTCCACATTCGCCCAATCGTCAATAGCCAACCACGCCCTGTAAACCACAGTGCTCACAAAAGCGGCCATTTTTCGGGCTGAAAAATGTTAAAACGATTCGCAAAAGAAAATCGCAGAGAGAGAAGGTAAGAAGCTATGAAAAATGAGGGGAACTCGCCCCCTTTTTATAGAAAGCCAAGGGTCTTGTCTATCGGCACTGAAAAACCTACCTATCGGCACTGAACTTTTACCTTCTCGAGGCAGTTCAAAAGTTCATGCCACTGTCGAATGACACCCTCCACACCATGCTAACCAGCACCCTCCTTAAATTTTGGTACAAAAACTCCTAGAAAATACCAGAAAACCCTGAAAAATCCTCAAAAAATGCCAGGGAAGGTTTAGAACACTTTCACCAAGAAAATTTTGCACTCCCTCAAGCAAAACCCTTATTTCCCCAACGAAACGCTCAAAAGCCAAGAGAATCTCCCCTCAGCAACATCCCCAGGGGACCCATGAAGTATCCCAAACCCCAGGTTATCTCCTATCCCCCAAAAGTCTCCCCGAGGAAAACGTCCAAATCATGGACCACCTAATCACGTACCAAGTGGAATTTACAGCATCAAATTGGCTATTACCCCGAAAAGTCTAAAAAAGATACGAATATTTCCCCATATCAAATCAAAATCACGAGATAATTTCCCCAACAGAGTTCCCCGAGAACATCTCAAATTAAGCCCTTAGAATTGGCTTCGACCCGCAGAATTGGTCATCTCAATTCAAGAGCTCAGAATTGGCTTCGAAACGCAGAATTGGTCATCTCAATTTAAACCCTCAGAATTGGCTTCGATCCGTAGAATTGGTCATTACAACCTAAGCCCTCAGAATTGGCTTCGACCCACAAAATTGGTCATTTCAATTTAAGCGCTCAGAATTGGCTTCGACCCGCATAATTTGTCATCTCAATTTAAGCCCTCAGAATTGGCTTCGATCCGCAAAATTGGTCATCTCAACCTAAGCCCTCAGAATTGGCTTCGACCCGCAGAATTGGCTATCACAATTTAAGCCCTCAAAATTGGCTTTGACTCGCAGAATTGGTCATCTCAATTTAAGCCCTTAAAATTGCCTTTGACCCGTAAAATTGGTCATCATAACCTAAGACCTCAGAATTGGCTTCGACCCGCACACTTGGTCATTTCAATTTAATCCCTCAAAATTGGCTTCGACCCGTAGAATTGGTCATCTCCATTTAAGCCCTCAGAATTGGCTTTGACCCGCAGAATTGGTCATCACAACCTAAGCCCATAGAATTGTCTTCGACCCGAAAAATTGGTCATCTCAATTTAATCCCTCAGAAT
The DNA here is from genome assembly GCA_949130495.1 of Sambucus nigra. Lineage (NCBI taxonomy): Eukaryota > Viridiplantae > Streptophyta > Magnoliopsida > Dipsacales > Adoxaceae > Sambucus > Sambucus nigra. The sequence goes on from OX422217.1 coordinate 201,231,687, forward strand.
TGGCTTCGACCCGTAGAATTGGTCATCTTATCCTAAGCCCTTTGAATTGGCTTCGACCTACAAAATTGGTCACTAAAATTTAAGCCCTCAGAATTGGCTTCGACCTGTAGAATTGGTCATCACAATTTAGGTACTTAGAATGGGCTTCGACCCGCAGAATTGGTCATTTTAATTTAATCCCTCAGAATTGGCTTCGACCCGCAGAATTGGTCATTTTAACCTAAGCCCTCAGAATTGGCTTCGACCCACAGAATTGTTCACCACAACTTAAGCCCTCAGAATTGGCTTCGACCTGCAGAATTGGTCATCACAATTTAGGTACTTAGAATTGACTTTGACCCATGAATTGGTCATCTCAATTTAAGCCCTCAGAATTGGCCTCAACCTTCTGAATCGATCATCCTCATCCTTAGGTCCTTAGAATCGGCCTCGACCCTCTGAATTGGCCATCCTCCTTCAAAAGCATCATGTGGTGTCTATTTGATGACTATCATTTGTTCTAAACTCACCCGTCCTGGGGCTCTATAGACACCCCATTCTAGCACCCCCTAACCTCTCCTTAGGTCCCTAGCACCTCCCTTTATCACTACAAACCTAAGTCATACCTCGGGTACTGACCTAGAGGCCATCGGGCACTCACAGGCTCCGTTTGACCAAAACTCAAACTCTTCAACTCGATTGAGACTAAATGAATCTTTAAAGGGCACTGAATCCCCTTTCCAACGGTCTACCTCATGCACAATTCTGATTTATGGTATTTACGAATGACCCATTTTCCCTCTAAACTTGATCCGAAGGCCACCAGATGCTCTCGGGCTCCATTTGACCAAAGTCAACTCTTCATCTAGGTTGAGACTAAATGAATCTTCAAAGGGTGTTGAATACTCTTTCCAACGGTCCACCCCGTGCGCAATTCTGACTTACAGTACAGACAAATAATACATTTTACTCTAAAAGGTCACCGAATGCTTTTAGGCCCCGATTGACCAAAGTCAAATCTATAAACTGAGTCAAGCTCTTTGGACTGTAGAAGTACATCTCCTAACCTTTACAACGGTCTTCCCCATGAGCAATTCTGACTTACCATGCAGACGAACGATCTGTTTGCGTCCGATAGTTCCCCATCTAAAGGTCCGACGAGTGCTTCCGAGCCACATTTGACTCGAAGTAAACTCCCGGTCTTAAGAGAAGTCCAAAGGAATTTCTAAGGTCTCTAAAGTGCATTTCCATCGGTTTGCCCCGTGCACGATTTGGATCAATGGTTTCCATTTTACAACCATTTTTCGGAAGGAACCTGAAAGAGATTGCCAAACGCCAGGTTCCAAACCCTACCTATCGGCAGTATGCCTAAACCCTCATGCCGACTGGTAGGAATAGGACTATGCCGATCACCAATGCCCTTGGCCTATAAAAAGGAGGGCCTGACCTCATTGCAAAGGGAACCCAAGATCTAAAACCCATCACTCTCAGCGAACTCAGAAAACCTCTCGCGAAGTCAGCACGATTTCCATATCCAAATCCCTTTCCAACCGTCACTTTTCATCATATTTTTCATAAAACTTGGTGAATTAACAACCCTTCATCATCACCCAGGTGCAAGGGCTTCTCTCCAACATTCAAGATCAAGCTCAAGATCTTTAAGAAGGTTCAACTTTCTCAAATTCTCCTAAATTCACATTAACTTGTTTTATTACTTAGCATTTTTATTCTCTCCATCTCACATATCCAAATATAATTTTTATTTAGTATTATTGCACATCTCTTATTTTCATATAAATAAAACCCCAAAAATAAGAAAAATAGGGTTTGCTCATAAATTCCAAACGGGAATTCTCACTCTTTTCTCACAACTAAAACACCTTTTTTTACACACACACACATATAAGAGAAGTCCCCAATTGGATTTATGGGATAAATCCCACCCTCATTTTTCATACGAACTACGTGGACTTTGATGCCTCTATAGTCTACGTTGCGTCTCGGGATAAAACCCGAGACTCGAGTCCTATTCCTTCCATTTTTATTATTTTTCTATATTCTTTAACTTAACTCTCCTCAAATCTATATATTTACATATACATATATTTGTTCTTAATGGCGTATTATTCCACATGCGTTATCGTTCCTTTATAACGATTAACACATGGATAACCACGTAAATCATTATTTCTAATATTACTTCTAGGAACATTCCTATGGATGACTCGCTTTATCTCTTCCATGATATAAGTCGATGATTCCTATCTCCACTACATATGCACATTCACACATATCACGGGGAAATAAAGAAAAATAACACAATCCATGAGAGACCGCAAGGGCAGAATGGGTGCCTAACACCTTCCCATTTCGTAACTTAGCCTCCGAACCCTTCTCGAATCAATTTTGGCTTCGTATGTATCAGTATGTCTTTGGATTCTGTCCTTCGGGATGGCTCCACCTTCTTTTGTCTGTTTTTAGTAAAATAGACTGACGACTCCATCTTTCTACATTTTTCACCTCATACATTGTCGACGATGACCGAAGCGCACCCGAGTGGGATGCGCGGGACCAGGATCCTCTCACCACGGAGATGATACCCCCTCTTATAATCTTTCACCCTCCGCAAGGATCGAGGATGGCCACAACTGTCTGCCAGCATATATGGAGAACCTCCAATCGCGGTCCTTGGAGTTGTTCGGTATGCCCACAGAACAGACTACAACTCATTAATCCAGTTTTCCTTGGAATCATCAAGTCGAGTTTTCAACCCATTAAGAAGAGTTCTATTTTTAACTTCAATTTTCCCATTTCTCCGAGGATGACCTGGAGCAGATTGCAGCTTTTGGATATTAGACTGGGCACAATAAGCGATAAATTCGTCATTGTCCAATTGCGTGCCATGTTCAGTAATGAAGTCGCAAGGCAACCCATATCTTTAAATGATATTCTTCCAAATGAATTGGTAAACATTCTCATACGTCATTTCCACCAAGGTTTCTGCCTCCACCCATTTTTTAAAATAGTCCACAGTAACGACTAAGTACCTGAATCTTCCTTTGGTGGTCGGCAATGGACCGACCAAGTCTATTCCCCAAATTGCAAACGGCCATGGTGAAGTGATTGGAGTGAAAGCAGCCTGTGGAACTTTACGAATACTGGAATACCTTTGGCACCTTTCACATTTCTTAGCAAAGGCTACACAATCCACTCGCATAGTGGGCCAATAGTATCTCTGTGCACTAATCCGCTGTAGTAGTATCCTGCCTGCTATGTGAGCTCTACAAGATCCTTCATGCACCTCCTGGATTAAGTCTTAAATCTCTGTTGGATGAACACAACACTGCAAGCTAGTTGTCAATCCTCTCTTGTATAACACTCCTTTGTCCAATACTTATCTTTTTGCTTTGTACTTCATCTTTTTGGCCTCAATTGTAATTGCTAGCAAAGTTCCTTCTTCAATGTAAGCTCAGATGATATCCATCCAAGATGGCCCCATATCTATTGTGATAAAATTAATGATCAAGTCTTCATCTATACTCCTATTTTCTAGAATCTAGATGGGAATAGTTCTTCAGATCTCAATTCTTATTACTGAAGGTAGCCGAGCAAGTGCATCTGCTTGGGCATCCTTCAATCTTAGTACTCTACCCATCTGTACAGACGGTAACTTGGCTATCACCTCCAATGCTTTCGACAAGTATCTAGTCATCATCTCTCCTTTAGCTCCATACAAGTTCAATATTTGGTTCACCACCAACTAAGAATCACTATGTGCCATAACTTTCTCGACGTTCAGTGATTGGGCCAAACTTAAACCCACAATGAGAGCTTCATACTCGACGTTTAGTGATTGGGCCAAACTTAAACCCATAATGAGGTATGGAACTGGAATCACAGAGCATATTCAATATCTATCCCTTTATGAGTGTTAAGTATTATACCTTCTCCACTACTGGTTGCAAAAGATGATCCATTAACGTACAAGTTCCATATTGGGAGATTATCATCAAACGCTTGGTCTGTCAAAATCCCTTTATGCAATATTTTTCTCCTCGATTCCTCGTACTTTCCTGACATCTCCTGAACTCTAGAAGAGGAATCGAGTAGGTCGGAAGTTATTTCTTCTAACCTTTCTTCTGATGAGGGTTGCTCGAACGATTGGTCATTAACAGTCCTAGCTAGACTATCCCTTCCTATGCCTTGTTCTTCCAGCACTCCTTGTTACTCGAGGGTCTCGGGTTTAATGAATTCAGTTATGAAATATTCAATGGCTTGGCATTTTAATTAAGACCTTGGTTCATACACAATATCATACACCCCCAATTCTACGGCCAAATACATTAATCTGTCGAACTTCTTCAGTTTATGCAAGGCTTGACTAAGAGGCATATCAATGTACACCATAATTGTATGGGCTTGAAAGTGTGGCTTCATTCGTCTGTATGCCACAATCAATGCTAATGCTAAATTCTCCAGGCGTGGGTATCTTATTACTTCTCCTCGGAAAGCTTTACTGGTGTAGTAGACTGGTTTTTGAACTCCATTTTCTTATCTGATCAAGGCAAAGCTTATAGCTTAATCAGAGACAACTAAGTACAAATACATTATTTCTCCCAAAATTGTTCGGGAGAGTAGTGGGGATGATCCTAAGTACTTTTTCTACTACAGAAAAGATTTTTTGCACTCGTTGTTCCATTAAAAACAAATCTGTCAAAAGCTTCTACTCTCCCAATTAGCCTTTGTAAATCGTTTTTGCAAGTAGAGGATTGCATTTCAATCAACGCCTTGCTTTTGTCTCGATTTACTTCAATTCCCCTCTGGTTGGCTATATACCCTAGGAACATTCCTTCTGTGACACCCCGCCTACTTAAATATCGGGTGATTAGTCCTTTATTAAATTAAAATCAAGGTGAACGGTTGGTTCATTCTTAGCATCACTATCGCAAAATAAAATTTCCAATTTAAACACCCTAGATAATTAAGCTAAGTATCAAAACAATTTTAAAACCTTATTTCCATTTTATTAAATCCAAATATGAAAACCTTTTTAAATAACCAACAGTTTATGAATTTCGAAATACTAAGGATGGATAATAACACACAAGAATTTAAATCATCCAAATAAACCAAACCAGTTTAAACTATAAATAAAACTATCCTGACAATACTTAAATCCCGAAGAGTACCAAATAATGGAAATATAAATGAACATAAATCTTTGACAAATCCAACTGAATAGGGAAACGGGCGACACATGCCCTACTAATAAGAACTAAAAATAAGAGTGGAGTCAACAATGAGGTCGTCAAAGCAATGGCCTGCAACACCCACATAAGCTGCAGCGCATCCGATCCAAGGAATCTAAGCATGATGCCCCTGTGGCTGGGTACCTGTAATATATATATATACAAGAGAAGAGAAATAGCAGGAAACGGGTCAGAGCCGAGTGTAAAATAGTTTAGCAAGTATTTAAAATGCTTACCGGCTAATGAAACAACCATGTTAGTATGCGACACTCTCTTGAGAAATTCTCACCTCTCATCTAGTGTGCACGCCTACCGAACTATTAATCTCAAATTTTATTTTAACTTGACATTCCCATAAGGTTTCATTCCGATAAATACCGTGGCTAAGATAATTAATTTCTAAAAATTAAGCTCTCTCATATATCGTATGTTATTTAAAATAACCGAGTGATGTCACAAAATTTCCAAACACTTATAATAAAGTTGGAGTATTTACTCATTACTTAACTACTTTTATGCACAGTAGAAAGTTCCCATACTTAAGTGTGTGTGTATATATATATATATATATATATATATATATATATATATATATATTAGTCACTCATATAATATATATACTATCTGCACCCCACATAAAACCTATGGTGTTGCCATACTCTGTTATCAAGTCCCCGTATCACTCGTACTAAGGGAAATACTAGTTCGAAATCATTCTCAAACTGTATTAACATAAAACACATACAATTGGAGGCGAAGCATAGTTCCAAGTCACTAAGAGGTTAGCACATACCCTCACGTCTCTTAGGACTGTCTGACTATCAATCCACTACACCAAAATGACAAAATTGTCACTTTTCAGCCGGCCACCCTTGTCAAGGTCATTGACCGTGACAAAAAATAGGCGTTTTGTGTCACGGTCATTGACCTTGACAGGACCGTGACAAAGAATTGTCACGATCATTGACCGTGGCAAGTCCGTGACAAGTAAATTTATCACGGACTTGTCACGGTCAATGACCGTGACAATTCTTTAAATAATTGTCACGGTCAAGGACCTTGACACGACCGTGACAACTTCTTCAGCAAAAACCCTTTCCCCTTCTCCCCCCCCCCCCCCCCGGCCGCTCCCTCCTTTTTATAACTCTCTCTCTCTCTCTCTCTCTTCCATTTATATATATGTTTGTGTTTTTTATATATATATATATATATATATATATGTGTGTGTGTGTGTGTGTGTGTGTGTGTGTGTGTGTACGTGATGGGTGAGTATATGGAAAATAGGGGATTGTTATATTAGAGGCAAAACATTGATGATAATGTATATAATATTAGCCTTGTATGGGTATAAACTAATTTAGATTAATATTGATGATTATGTATATAAAGATTAACTCATTTTCATTCGAATTAGACAATTCACATGTTAATATGTTTTTGCTAATTTAGATTAATATTTTTCTAATTTTAATTTCAAAGGGAAGATTACGATATTTTGACTATGGTTACAGATAAAAAATAATTCGTTGTGATTTTATTTCTAAGTGATTCTAGAATTTTTATTCTTGGAGTTAAAGAAATCAATGCATTCTTTATGTTGAAAGATATTTATTTTTTAACAATGCAGGTTATTTTGAACTTTCCTTCACCATTAAACATTAAATTGGTAGCATTTTTCTCCTACCAAGTTTTTTCATCGTGGATGTCGCCAAATTCTTAGTAGATTAGTATTTAACAAACAAAAGCGAAAGAACCATTATTGTTCACTAAATGTTGGCAAAAGTCTTACTGAAAATGTAAACATTTGTATTATTTATCAATTGTCTCTCTCATGTATCAAAACGCTTGAGTCTAAGAAGTTAAATAGACTTGGTTCGTCATGAGTGAGACACAATCGATAGTTTAGGTCAGATGAACCTTAAGGACTAAAGATTGATATATCCTTTCGAGAAGTTTGATATAATATTGGCTAATTGCAGACACTAAGATGTTTTTTAAATTGAGAGAAGTTTTTCATAAAATGTGTTTTAAAAACCTTTTGAAGTATTGAAGAATTTTTTTGAGTTGTGTATTTACCTTTTGAAGTATTGGGATCTAGGAACAAGTTTTAAAAATAATTTTGGAATTTTTTATTTTGAGGCATTAGAACGGACATAATATATAGCATCTATTCCATGCTTTACATCTATTCCGGCATATATAATATATATAATAATAATTCCATTCTTTACATCTATTCCACGTTAGATGTTTTCAACTAATTTAGACATATTTATGTGTGTATGTGTATATGTGTGTGTATATATGTGTGTAGTAGTGTGTGGTGGGGGAGGGGGGCAGGGGGTGTGGTGGGGGTGGGGGTGGGTGGAGGGGGTGGGGGCAGGGGTGGTGGTGGGGAGGTGTACATGTACGTGTACGTGTGCGTGTGTGTGGTGGGGGTGGGGGGAGGGGGTGAGGGCAGGGATGGGGGGTGGGTAGGTGTGTGTGTCTATGTGTACTAATAACTCCATGCTTTACATCTATTCCGTGCATATATAATATATATAATAATAATTCCATGCTTTACATCTATTCCACATTAGATGTTTTCAACTAATTTAGACATATTTATGTGTGTATGTGTATGTGTATGTGTATATGTGTGTGTATGTGTGTATATATATGTGTGTGGTGGTGTGTGGTGGGGGAGGGGGCAGGGGGTGTGGTGGGGGGAGGGGGTGGGGTGGGGTGGTGGGGGGGGTGTACGTGTGCGTGTGTGTGGTGGGGGTGGGGTAGGGGTAGGGGTGTGTGTCTACGTGTACTAATAACATTTTTTTTTTATCTGTACTAATAACATTTTTTTACAGCAAATGTCTCCTTCAGGTATTAAGGCGAAGATGATGATGCTGTTTATGATGATGTCGTCTGGGCTCGGTGGTAGTGGAGGCGACGAGGGATCCTCGACCCCTAGGCTCCCCAAATATGGAAAATTTGGGATTACCATCGAGAACAAATCGGAGCTATTAGCGAGATCCGTCGAGCTGCTAAAGACGGTCATCGGCCCGGGGTTTATGAGTTGGAAGGAGGTTCCATATGAGCTCAAGTTAGCTGTTTGGGTGGCACTACAAGTAATATATTTATATTTATATTTATATTTATATTTATATTTATATTTCAATTTCAATTTCAATTTCAATTTCAATTTCAATTTCAATTTCAATTTCAATTTTATATTTATATTTATTCGCAACTAACATTGTATTTGTTGGACAGGAACAATTCAACTTAGATCCAAAGCTACGCGATTCTGTCTTGGAGTAGTTGAGGGAGCAACACAAGATGTGGAAGAAAAATAGGCGGACACGGTACTTTGGGAAACACGAGAGTCCATTATCCAATGGCGTGGATCCATCCCGCCCAAGGAGCCGATCTCATTGGCACAATGGCAAAAATTCATTGACAATGAGATCGAGGATCGACAATTGGCATCTCGCCAATCGGGGAGGAAAAATCGGGCAAAAAAGCTGGACGTGCACTACTCCGGCCGGACGTCTTACGCCGAGGTGGAGCATAGGATGAAGGTAAGATTTAATTTTTCTATAACTACAGAAATATATTATTCTTCATTATTTTACTTTACGTGGCCGATACTAATTTTACTTTATTTTAAGTCAGGGGTAGGGAGTGGCCCAGGGGGTAAACCACATAGGCTCGATACTTATGTGGCTCTTCGGACGAAGAAGGGGAAGGACAAGGAGGTGTCCCCGAGTGTCGCGGCCACGATTATAAGTAATCCGACAGTTTAATTTTTGTTAATTACGTTATAATTTTTTAGTTTACTTATTTTACTAATCATGTGCTTTTTTTCGTTTCAGACAAAGCTTAAGGAAGTGCATGAGTCGCAGTCTGATGCCGACAAGGCGTCTTTGTCCACATACGCACTCAGCCAAGTGCTTGGCTCTGATCGCAAGGGGAGGAAAAGGGGGTGAGATCACGGGTGGCCAAATCTAGGATCATCGGATTGGAGACGAGCGACACCGGGTTGGCTCGAACGGTGGACTCACATGACGCGAAGCTGTCCCGTTTGGAGGCGAAGGTCCAAGATATGTACTCATTCATGAAGCATACGTTGGGAGGAGACCGTAAGGGGAAAGGGAAGGAGAAGGTGGTGGAGGAGGAGGAGGAGGAGGTGCGGGAGAACGAGGCACAGGATGACGAGGATGTGGACCTCGCTGCTTCATCACCGATACGTGCGTACTTCGATGATCCACTTCCTTATTTGGCTCCCTTCCCCAGACCGATATCGACAATTGGTTTTCCGAGCGTATTCATATTGGACGTATTTGATGGCCAGCGGATAGGGCGGGGGTTTAGGGACCCGAATAGCATCCAGGGTGGAATAGTTCATGGACGTGCGCTTCAAGAGATCGAGTCCAAAGTGCTCGTCACGCATGTGATACCCGGGAAGGAGAACTCCCTATTGTGGTTGCGCGAACAATGCGACACGATGTATATTAGTGGGTATGTCAATTCGTATATCGTGTGGCCTACTCACCTCCTCACAATTACCCCAGACATGTAGTGACATTATTTTTAAGTTGGTACATTTTAATTATATTTGGATTATATCGTCATGTATATTGTTTCTATTTTGAATATATATTTGCATTATCTTTAGTTTGTTTGGATATACGATGTTTAAACAGGTACAACGTTGCTATAACAGGTACAAATATACTGTTGGGCAGTGGCAGTGGCCATACTGCCCAACAGATTTTTTTCAATTCTGCCCAGAATTGTCACGGTCTTTGACCGTGACAAGTCTTTGACAAATATGGTTGTCACGGACTTGTCACGATCATTGATCGTGACAATATTTTAAAAAGGGCCAAGGCTTTGTCACGGTTATGAACCGGACTAAACTTGTCACGATCATGGCCCGTGACACGACCGTGACAATTCTAACGAACTTATCACGGTCAATGACTGTGACACGTCCGTGACAAAAAAAGTTGTCTCGCCCCGAATTGTCCCGGTCATTGACCTTGACAAGTCCAACTTGTCAAGGTCAATGACCGTGAAAATAGTGAAGATTTGGTGTAGTGATGAGATAGCCTATACCAAAGAATATTATGTTTTAGGGTACGAGTCAATATCCCCCATAAAGGCCCAATCGAGATAAGATTATCCCGGCGCGGAAACCCCCGTGATAGCAAGTATCTCGAGTATGATTTTTATAAAACTATACAATATATGCACAATCACACAGTCATATATGTATTAATATCCACATTTCTAAATTAGGTGCGCCCACAACCCATAATTATAATTATCCGTCATTTACACATTTTACTCGATTATTTCGCCTAACGGACTCGTCATTTTTATTCTCATTTATAATTTAATTCATACTCACTTCTCCTCTCTCGAAGTATTCTAAGTATAATTTCAGTAGGCATACACTTACTTAACTTCTGTTCTAACTCCCTTACGAGCCTCTATCCTTTTATTAAACGTACGCCTATTTTCTTATACGCATGAATAATTCCTCGTTAACCCAAAATCTCACCCTATATTAAATTTCACTCAACGTGGTCTACCTAGACCCTACTGGTCTTCTCTATATCCCATTATACCCCAACAATGATAATTAAGGATTCCTATGCATTTTAACTAGATTAAACCATCAAACGAGAAATATGTAGTTTTTCAGGAGGGGTCGATCGATCGATGTAAGGGGGTCGATCGATCAATCGTCGATCGATCGATCAAGCAGTTATGACGAAACCTGCTCTTTTTCAGTTACGGGTTTACCTCTACAACCTCAACCAAATTTCCAATAATGATTTCCAAACTCCCAATTAATAATACTACAAGTACTATATACCTAACAACAAGATTTTCTATGTAAAACATGTCTGAAATCATCAAGTATCATGATTTAATGGGGTAACATTCACATAAACTACAAGAACCCTAATTTTCTTTGAGTTTCCATTCTTTAAATTATTTTCCAGATTTCTTACTTCTAAACCCATAGAAATTCATGGCTTATCCTCTACATGTGATTTAGATGTCAAGAATACGTCTACTTCCTCTACACATATGATTTGAAATCTCCAAAAATATAATTTCTTCCATGAAACATGTTCTAAACAACTCTAGACTAACATGATTGAAACATTAACTAAAATAAAGCAAGATAGATACTTGCCTGGAATTTGGGTTTCTGATTTGTGGACGAAAGAGGTATAGTTGCGTTCCTCGTCGCGCGATCTACGCTTTGGGGGTGGTGGCGGTGCAAACGGGTGAGTCTTTGGCCTTGAGTTGCTTGGAAAGCTCTCCAACTCCTTCTCTAATGGCCGTACTTTGATTTTGTGTTTGTTAACGCTAGAAGATGACTCCTAAAGGCTGATATATACTTAGGAAATTCGTGGGTTTAATTACCCAAAAATGTAAAATGTCTAAAATACCCTCCCATGATGTCAATTAGACTTAAAAACGCACCGAGACCCAAACTAAACCCATGGGTACATTATTTTGACCATCTCAACCCTTCCGGACACATTGGCGCACTCGAAATGACCATACAGGTAACTTATAATTTATTCACTTTAAATAATAATAATGTAATCCCGACACGACACAGGTGCGTCCTGATTTAATTTCCACAATTATCAAAATATACACTCATGATAATTCCATAAATTCAATTATAATTATTACTTTATCCATTAAGTAATATTCAATAAATTCCCAATAATTACTAACTCTCATCACGCTAGTAAATATTTAAAATAATTTTTGGATTAATATTAAATTAATATCTCAATTTCAATTTAATAAATCCCTAAATTTAAAGGTTATAAAAGTACGGGTATTACATACTTCCCCCTAATAAGGTAATTTCGTCCCGAAATTCAGAAAATAAGGCATACCTGGTAAAAATAATTCTGGATATTTCTCGCGCAGATCTGTCTCGCGCTCCCAAGTGGATTCCTCCACATTATAATGCTCCCACTAGACCCTTACAAGTGGAACTACATTCGACCTTAATTTCCTCTCGCTATGGTCTAGGATGGCCACTGGTCTCTCCTCGTAAGAGCTATCGGGTAGTAAATCAATCTCCTTTATTGCGATGTGAGTATGGCCATGTCATCCTGAAGATATCGTCTCAACGAAGAGATGTGGAACACATCATGAATGCGGTGCAAATGCTCTGGCAACCCCAATCTGTATGCCACTAGCCCAATCCTCTCGATAATGTGAAATGGTCCCACATACCTCGGAGTGAACTCCCCTTTCTTCCCGAACCTCATCACTCCTCTCATAGGAGACACATGCAGTAATACTTGGTCCCCCACGTTAAACTCTCGGAAAAACCGTTTTGCATTGGCGTAGCTTTTCTGCCTATCCTGGGCTACCCGAATGCGACTCCTGATGAGCTCAATCCTAGCTGAAGTTTCCTGAATCACCTCAGGTCCGAGCAATTTGTTGTCCCCCACCTCTAGACAATAAGCGGGAGAATAATAATGCCTGCCATACAATGCCTCAAATGGAACCATGCCAATCATGAACTGATTGGAGTTATTGTAAGCAAACTCCACCAGTGGGAGATACGACTCCCATCCTCCTCCAAAATCAAGGACACACATGCGTAGCATATCTTCCAACATTTAATTTGTATGCTCTGTTTGTCCATCCGTCTGCGGGTGATAAGTTCAACTCAATCTCAACCTTATACCCATGGCCTCCTAAAAGCTCTCCCAGAAGCGCGACATAAAGAACTTGTCTCTATCAGACACGATATCTAGGGGCACCCTATGTAGCCTAACAACCTAGGTAATGAACAACTGTGCATACTTGCCCGTGGTATAGTCTATCCGTACTAGCAGGAAATGAGCTACCTTGGTCAACCGATCCATAATAACCCATATGGAATCGTGACCCCATTGTGATGTAGGCAGCCCAATAATGAAATCCATGGAAATACTCTCCCACTTCCACGTAGGTATCTCTAATGGCTGAAGTAATCCTAACGGTTTCTGGTGGTCTACCTTTACCATCTGGCAAGTAGAACACTTTGACAAGAACTCGGCAATGTCCTTCTTTATCCCACTCCACTAGTACTGCCGCCTCATATCCTGGTACATCTTATCCCTTCCGGGATGTACCGCAAATCTGGACTCGTGAGACTATGTCATCACTACATGACGTAAGTCTTCTCCTTCTGGGACCACCAATCTCCCATTAAACCTCAAACCTCCAACAGAACTTACTGAATAGGACTCAGCACCCTCAGTTAGAAGCCGTATAATCTGTTCCTGACAAAACGAATCCGCTGACTATGCCTTTATCACACTCGTAAAAATCTCTGGTGTGACTGTCATTACAGATACAAAGGAATGGGCTACCGCATCCTGATAACCTAACTCTTTCCACTTCGCTTTCCAGATGTCCGCTATATTGCCCACCTATCTATGGCTTAACGCTTCAGCAAACATGTTAGCCTTTCTCGAGTGGTACTGTATCTCGAACTAGTAGTCTTTCACAAACTCCAACCATCTGCGCTGACACATATTCAGCTCTCGCTGAGTGAACAAGTACTACAGTGACTTGTGGTCTGTGAACAAGCGAAACTTCTCCCCTAGCAAATAATGTCTCCAAATCCTCAATGCAAAAACGACCACTGTTAGCTCTAGATCTTGGGTGGGGTAATTCTTTTCGTGAGACTTTAGCTTGCGGGAGGCAAAAGCTATAGCCTTTTCCTCCTACTGAAGTACTCCTCCGAGTCCTCGTAAAGAAGCATCAGTTTACACCAGATACTCTACCCCCAGCTTGGGAAAAGCAAGAACTGGCACCGAAGTCAACTTATCTTTTAGCTCATCAAAAGCCAATTGACAAGCATCATCCCAAACATACTAAATTCCCTTGTGGGCCAGATTCGTCAATGGACCCGCTATCTTCGAAAAGCCTCGGATGAATGTCCTATAGTACCTGGCTAATCCTAAGAAACTACGCACTTCCATCGGTGTCATGGGTTATCCCCACTCCCTCACCGCTGACACTTTGTTTGGGTCAACCGATATTCCCAATTTCGACACAACTTGCCCCAAAAATTGTACCTCCCGTAACCAAAATCCGCACTTATCATACTTAGCATACAGTTGATGCTCTTGTAGAGTCTGAAGATCCTGCCTCAAGTGCTCGACATGCTCCTCCTCAGTGTGTGAATATATCAGGATGTCATCTATGAAAATGATAACAAACTGATCCAAGAACTCTCTAAACACTCGGTTCATCAAGTCCATGAATACGGCTGGAGAATTTGTCACCCAAACGACATGACTCTGAACTCATAGGACCTGTATCTCATTAATAAAGCAGTCTTCGACACATCCTGCTCCCTAATCCGTAGCTGATGGTATCCCGATCTCAAATCTATATTTGAAAATAAGGTTTCTCCCCTCAGCTGGTCGAACAGGTCATCGATTCGGGGCAACGGATATTTATTCCGTATTGTGACATTATTCTTCTCCCAATAATCTATGCATAACCTCAGTGAACCATCTCTCTTTTTCCCAAACAAAACTGGAGCGCCCCAAGGTGAGTTGTTCCTACGAACGAAGCCCTGAACTAACAGCTACTCTATCTGATCCCGTAACTCCCCCACTTCTACTGGATCCATACGGTACGATGCACATGCTATCGTTAGAGTACCCAGCATCATGTCTAAGACAAGATCTATCTCTCGACTGGGGGGTAGGCCACGTATCTCCTTAAATACATCGAAATGCTCACAAACGACTAGGATCTAATCTAAGGGAATCACAACCTCCTTAGAAGTATCCTCCTCTATGTAGTACAAATGGGTGGAAGAGCTTCCCTCTAGGCGAGGCATTTCCACCCAAAACATCTCATGTCCCGGAATGGCAAAGATGATACTCCCATCAAAATAATCTATCATGGCTCTGTACGCAGCGAGCCAATCCATGACAATAATAACATCGTGCTCATGCATCTCTAAGACTAGCATGTCTGCTGGTAAAATCAAGCTACCAATATCTACTCCCACACCCCGACATATAAAGAAAATCAAAGACCTATTCCCCAGTGGTGAGTCTATGCATGTCACAGTGATCTCTGTTGTGTCTAATAACCCTAAGGCCTTTGCAAAATGAGTAGCTATAAAATAGTACGATGTCCCAGTATCAAATAAAACCCGACCTATAGTTCCATGGATAGGAAACGTACCCTTAATCTTGGGTGGTGCCTGAGGTGCTGCTGCCTGGTGGACGTTATAGACACGTCCGTACTGTAATTGCCCCTACTGAATTGGAGTTGCTGGGATAACGGGTAAGGCTGGAATCTGAGCTGGCTCTGGGAGGGCGATTAGGAAGAGTGGCCTCTACAACTCATTACGGCCACGCTACTGCTGTGGGGACCTATCTCCCTCTGGGCAATCTTGGATCTTGAAGCCATTCTTTCCATATCCGAGACATCTGCCCCTGAAGTTACCTCCCTTCTGCCCATGCTGACCACAACCCTGTTGGCCGTTACCACCCCGCCACTGGTCCTGCTGGAAACGTTGTTGGCCTTGATGGCCCTACTTATATCCCTGTTGCTGACGGTGTTGGCCCTGTTGGCCATGCTGATTAGACTGGCCCTGCTGGCCCCGCCTGAATCCCCTAAATCCCTGTCTGGAGTCACCGGATCGGAACCGCTTGGTAGGGTCCCCATAATGGGAACTCTGCTTACTATGACGGGTCTTCCCCTGGGCTGCTGGTTCCCCACCAGTACTACTTCCCCCTGTCCTGTCCTTATGACTGGACTCCTCTGCTCATTTTCTCCCCTGCAGATGGAAGCGGTGATCCTGACAGTGTAACAAAGTAGCGTTGAGTACATCAGTGTAGGTACTCAATGATAGATTACCTATGAGGTGATGACGGATTCTCCAGGCCAATCCATCTACAAATAACAGTATCTTCTTCCCCTCTGTGGGTGACTCATCTGACACTATAGTGAGAAGCCTAGTAAACTCTTCCTCATAGTCAGTAACAGTCATATTCTCCTGCTTCGGATTCAGTAATTTCGGCCTCATCTTAGTCTACACGGCGGATGAGAAGTACTTGCAGTCAAACCGCGCCCAAAATCACTGAATCGTGGTGTTGTCCCTATCTTCCAAGGTGGTGGTGGACTCCCACCACAGCAAAACTACCCCCGCTAGCTTGAAGGAAGCCAAAAGATGTCTCTGTACGTCAGTTCACTCATACATGTGCAGATGCCTCTCGATATCTTTCTTCCATTGGCTGGCGACTACTATGTCCGAACTACCATAGAACTCCGGGGGATGTGCCTTCTGAAAGGCATCCCTAACCCGCTCCCATGCAGATGGAAGCTGTGCTGGTACTGACGCCACTGCCTGAATTTGGGGTGGAGCCTGCTGCACTACCGCTAATGCAGCATTCACCGCCTAAGCAATAATAGTGGCTACCTCAGTTGCATTCATCATTCCCTGAGCCAGAGCTGATGGCTTCTTGGCCTGGGCATTCCTGTCTCGGGGTGCGCATCACAGAGGCATCTGAAATGAGGAGGAAATATATTAGTCTACAGTTATTATAAATCTCAAATAGCTGAAGACGTAAGCGTAAATACAAGAATACAACAATCCTAAAAATAGGGCTCTATATCAAGGACCTTAAGCTGGATGCGAAATAAGACTTATAGATCCTAAAGGACACTAGAACCTGATGCTCTAATACCACCTGTGACACCCCGCATAGTTAAATACCGGGTGATCAGTCCTTTATTAAATTAAAATCAAGGTGAACGGTTGGTTCATTCTTAACATCACTATCGCAAAATAAAATTTCCAAATTAAACACCCTAAATAATTAAGCAAAGTTTCAAAACAATTTTAAAACCTTATTTCCCTTTTATTAAATCCAAATATGAAAACCTTTTTAAATAACCAACAGTTTAAGAATTCTGAAATACTAAGGATGGATAATAACACACAAGAATTTAAATCATCCAGATAAACCAAACCAGTTTAAACTTTAAATAAAACCATCCTAACAATACTTAAATCCCGAAGAGTACCAAATACTGGAAATATAAATGAACATAAATCTCTGACAAATCCTACTGAATAGGGAAACGGGTGACACATACCCTACTAATAAGAACTAAAAATAAGAGTGGAGTCAACAATGAGGTCGTCTAAGCAATGGCCTACAACTCCCACATAAGCTGCAGCGCATTCGATCTAATGAATCTTAGCACGACATTCCTATGGCTGGGCACCAGTAATATATACATATATATATACAAGAGAAGATAAATAGCAGTAAACGGGACAGAGCCCGAGTGTAAAATAGTTTAAAATAGTTTAGCAAGTATTTAAAATGCTTACCGGCTAATGAAACAACCATATTAGTATGCGATACTCTCTTGAGAAATTCTCACCTCTCATCTACGCCTACCGAACTATTAATCTCAAAGTTTATTTTAACTTGAATTTCCCATAAGGTCATTCCGGACACATTGGTGCACTCGAAATGACCATACGGGTGACTTATAATTTATTCACTTTAAATAATAATAATATAATCGTGACACGACACAAGCGCGTCCCAATTTAATTTCCACAATTATCAAATTATACACTCATTATAATTCCTTAAATTCGATTATATATATTACTTTATCCATTAAGTAATATTCAACAAATTCCCAATATTACTAACTCTCATCACGCTAGTAAATATTTAAAATAATTTTCAGATTAATATTAAATTAATATCTCAATTTCAATTTAATGAATCCCCAAATTTAAAGGTTATAAAAATACGGGGTATTACACCTTCCTGTACTCCAAACACGCACTTGGTCGGGTTTAATATCATCTATTGTTTCTTCAATTGGTCAAAAGTCTTGTTGAGGTCAGTAATGTGATCAGACACTTTCTATCTCTTCGGGAGCATGTCGTCTACGTATACTTCCATATTCTTGCCTATCTTCTCCTCAAAGACTTTATTAACCAATCTCTGGTAAGTAGCACCTGCATTTTTCAAACCAAATGGCATAACATTATAGCAATAAGTTCCTTGGGGAGTAATGAAAGAAGCATTTTCCCTATCTTCAAGTTTCATCTTGATCTCATTATAACATAAGTATGCATCCATGAAACTGAGCAGTTCATTTCCTAAAGTGGCATCAAGAAGTTGATCAATTCCTAGTAAAGGAAAATTATCCTTTGGGCATGCTTTGTTTAAATTCGTGAAGTTTACGCACATTCTCCACTTGTTATCCTTTTTCTTAACCATTAATGCATTGGCTAACCAATCTGGATACTTTACTTTATCAATGAAAAGAACTAAAACTGGGCATGAATACCTCCCGTTCTGGTTGCCTGGGTTTCTTAGGTATGGCAGGATCGTCCTCCTGATCATCTTCATGAGTCCTCCTTTTCTCGTCTGTGGGTTTGCAAATACACTTTGACCTTCATCGAGCTCAATCTTTGTTATGTAGATTAACAAATCTATCTAACATTCCTCTTCGGATAAGTTTCAATTTTATTTTGAAGGGAAATGCAATGATCTGTTATATGGCCATGGTCTCTATGAAATTCATAACATTTTGATTTATCCCTCTTGGTGGGGGAACACCTTATGTTCTCAGGCTAATGTACATCCTTGTTATTCTTGAATTCCTCCAAAACATGGTGGATGCCCATTGTTAATGGAGTGTAATTGTTGCACTTCTTGAGACGATTAATAATTACTTTTTTCATTGATTCCATGTGCTCCTTGGAATCTTTGTGCTCTTTTTTTCAGCTTTACCTTCAACTTTTTCCTCGAGCTCTGATTGGCTGCCATTGCCTCCTCGGCATTCATAATCTTGGCGGCCTTTGCCATCAATTTTATCATTGTCTTTAGAGTATCTTTAACAAGTGTGTAGTAGATTTTCTCGGGGAGCAGTCCACTCATAAGAGCTGTAATAGTTATCTTTTCCTCATAGTCAACAATTATAATAGATGTATTTTCCTCATAGCCAACAACCTCCAATTTTTCATTATTGAACCGAGTGATGTAATCTTTGGTACTTTCTCCCACCTTTACATTGAGCAAATGATCAACTCATTTCACTAGTTTAGCTCCAAAGCAAAAGTTACCAATAAATTGCTCGGCAAGCTGATGGAAACTAGAAATTTTCCCTCGATGAAGATTGTTATACCAGATCTGAGCAGGTACCATAATTGTCCCTGATAATTCCCTGCATCTTATCTCGTTGGGGACAGAATAAATGTCGGTTGCTGCCTGTTACTGCTTTATATGAAGGACATGATAAAATTTCCTATTATATTTGGGAGTAACTACAGGAGCTTTAAACTTTGAAGGTGTGGGAAAATTAGCGATAGCTTGTATGAAAGGAGATCCTTTCACAAAGCTTCTTTGCAAAGGGTTCTTAAACTTAGCCATTTCTCCCAATCTATCTTCCAATCATTGGATGGAACACTTCTATGCATTGTTACCAGCATCATATCTATGTGTTGCAGCATTTCATTCTGACCAGCTGTTTGTTAAGGGAAGTTCGTCAAGCATCTGATCTAGAATGGGTTGAGCCTTCCCTTTGATTAGTTGGTCATCGAGTATTTCTCGACAATGCCCTGGTAACATTTATGTTCCCCCTGGATCCCAAAATATCAAAAGGAGATGATCGACTTAGCCTCTCTAAGGCACTCAATCTTTTAGGAGTAAAAGTTTGATCGTCATAAGGCTCCTATGTTCTGAGCGAAGAAATTTCTCCCAGGAGATAGGAAGTATCTCTAGTAGTCCTGGATTGGCTATGTCTACTACTTCTTAGAGGCGGTGGTGGCATATTTCCATGAGCAGATAAGGAAAGTGGCTTGGCTTATAGGGTTTGCACTAACTGCCTTATGGTATGTTGCATAGCCTCTTCTCCTCTGGTGAGACTAGCGAGGATTCTAATCAAATCATTATAAGTTGGTGGAGCAGAAGGTACAGGCGGGATGCCATCATTCCTAGTACTTGACTCAGTAATATCAGTCATGTTTGGTAAATAGATGAGTGAAAATGCTTAGAAACACGTTCTCACGGACAATGCAAATCTCTTGATGCAAAAAACTAGAATATATCTAATTATTTGATCACAGATAAAAAAAAGCCCTGTTCGTTTTTGATAAAAAAATAAACGTCCCAAAATATAATTTCGTAAATTAATTTAAACTCTAAATTACTTTATACCTTATCGGGATGTTGGGAAGTCTTAAAACTTAGAATTGCTTGAGTTCGTTTCATCTTGACGGTGCATGACGATTTGTAACGAGATACGCCAAACTATCCTAAATCTATGCTATGAAAAATCCTAGAAAAATTGTTCTTAGATTTTGGAACTTGTAGACTTGCGATATGGGATAAAAATCATCGGATGAAAGTGGATGTACAAGAAAAAAAGAGGTCTAGATGGGAAGGTGGAAACCTTATAGACAAGTATTGTTGCATACTATATCCCCGGTAGCTAGGCTAAAGTCTATTCAGATTCTTTTATCCATTGTGGCTTATCCCAATTATCAGATTTCGCAAATGGATGTTAAGTCTACGTTCATGAACGATGGTCTTGGCAAATGCATTTATATGATGAATCCTAAGGGATTCATAGAAAGTAACCAAGAAAGCAATGTGTGCATGCTTACGAGATCATTTATGGACTTTATCAAGGGTTAAGGTCTTCAAACATCTAGTTTGATTAGGTAATACAATATTTTAGTTTTAACTGATCCCTGAATAAAACTTGTGCGTACAGGAGGCATGATAGAAACATGGTGGCATTTCTGGTACTCGATGTAGATGATATTCTCCTAATCAGAAACTATGTGGGTGTGTTCTCTATCATAAGAGTATGGTTGTCTATTCAGTTCAATAAGAATGACTTAGGAGAAACCAATCACATCCTTGGGGTCAAGTTTTTATGTGATTATCGAAAAAAAAGAATAATGTACTTATCCTAGTCCACTTATATCGATGATGTGCTCTCAAAATTTAGCATGCAATATTCCAAGAAAGGATTTCTTCCAATTTTAATTTACAAAGACACTTGATCATATAGAGGATGAGAAATATACCTTATTGATGATTTGGTGTATTTTACATTAGATGTTCTACTCAAATAAACCAAAGGGAGAGAGGGGGTGAAAAAGTTTAATTACTATTTATACCATTTTTTTTCAATTTTAATTTTTTTTTATCAATTTTAACAAACCTAGCACAATGATCAACTAGGTAAGGCGATAACGGACATGCGAATCAAAAAAATTTAGCTTTAATTTAGGAAATACAGGTCAATTAACACTAGACGTAAAATTCTAAAGTCAATTTGATGGATTAGGCTAGATCTAAGTGAGATCTATGTGATGCGTGTGATGGATATGAAGTAAACAACAGATAAATAATCCACAGTTAAATTTTATGGAGAAAAACCCCCACCATGGGGTAAAAAACATCGACACACTATAATCTCTCACTGAACTTGAAAAGATTGTATACAATGCAAGAAAGTAACTCTCTATAGCGCACTCACGAGAAATTACTTACGAATATCGAACTTTACCATATTAATAATAAGTGATCCATCCTAAGGTCTATAGAATAAACAAGGTTGTCCTTCTTACAGTCACATCATGACTTGAACTGTCTAATAGAATGAGATGCCTCATATTTAGATCTTGGAGTGTAGATCAATAGTTCCGATGTTGAATGGTTTAGATTCAATCTTGAGTAAGTGGATTCGATTAAAATCACTATAAATTCCTCACAATTCATAAATTAAGTTGTTCAATCAATTTTGAAAGGAACAAGTGCATTTGAATAACAAGAAGCAATTATAATGCTCCCAACCTTGAAAATACTCTCTAAGGTATATAGAAGTAATGAGGAACTTAGATCATTTGAAAATAAAGGAAAGTGGCCTATAAATAGAGTTTTGTTTTCCAAAAAATGGTCCCATCATGCACACGTGGGATAATTTGCACCGTGCGCATGGTTTTAGCTAGTGTTTCAAAATAGGATTAAAACATGTAGATGTGCGCACAAGGTAAATTTAGCGATGTGCGCCCACTTTTAGGAAGAGATTCCAAATGGCCTAAAAGTTGTAGCGTCATGCGCACGGGTCCAAATAGGGACTGTGAAATCTATTTAATGTAGAAAACACAAAGCATAGAATTGTAGGTCATTCTCAAGGTTATACACATCACTTGTTCAGATTAAAAACACGGTTTTATCAAAAAGTGTGTGCGTTCATAGCCAAAATTGTTTAATCATAAAATCTTATAAAAATGCATATGTCTTCAAAGCTTAACAACATAATTCTTTACGGGTTAAAGAAGCTAAGTAGACCTTCAAAGTCCAAAGTTCATGAAGTCTAATGAACGAGCCTCACTCTCTACACGACATCTATAATGACTCGACTCAAAATTTTTGATACATAATATAGCCAACTAATATATATATATATATATATATATATATATATATATAAAGGTTACATTTTCAGTCTCTCCCTTGGGATATTCCATGGAAAAAACCTAAAACCCTAAAAATCTCTTGATTAAACCTACCAACACTCATTCCACATTAGCCCTTTAGTGAGAGTAGTAGACACATAGAATCCATAGACCAACGACACATAAAAAGTCGATTCTAAAATTTTGGATTGAGCCACATCAACTTGACTAAACATGAAATAAATGAATTAAAAATATAAGATCATGCAGGTAAAGCATGCATGAGTAACTCCCCATACTTTAAGAATCCTCCAAAAATCAATATAAGATATAAAGATGGGAAAAAATATGAAAGCACATCAAAATAGATAAATCCATCTAATATCATCAAGTAAAACAATTATATGCTCCCCTTTCAGGAAACATCTCCCAAAATGAATGTTTCTCCCTTTAAATGCCAAAACACGTGAATCTCCAAAATATGTGAATCTTCCCAATGAAAGAGAAACAAAGGGACTCCCCTTATCTTAAACTTTTCTCCCATTTTTTTATACAAAATGTCAAAGATAAGTATTAAGACATAGGTAACAGGTAAAGCATGGCATATATAGAAACAATCACAATGCATAAGCAAGACTAGCAAATAAAAAGCTAGAAAACATGTAAAACAACCAATTCTATAAAGAGGGTAATCAATGGAAAAACATCAAGAGTATAAGAAAAATACAGGACCAATTAATCTCAAAATAGGAACTGAGTAGATGAGATATATTAAGAATGTGAGCATATAAAGCCGGATATGTGATATATATCTAACTAACTAGAAGATATAATAAGAAAAATAGATATGACAATGATAAATTTCAAAAGAATATGGATCAACAAGAAATCCATATAAACATACAAATCTATCATCATCAAAATACATAATAAAATACTCCAAAACTTAATAGGAGTAGTACACACCAAATATCTAAGATACCAAATGTACCAATAGAAATGTACGTAAATGGATCATAAAAAATAACAATAGAGATAAAACAAAAATATTTAGTCCTCCTCAGTCGTTTCATCTATTATTTCATTATCATCGTCATAATCATCATCATTAACAGTAGCTGAAGCAGGTGAAGGAGTATGAGAGGGATCAGTCTTTGGTGTAGATATAGATGTAGGAGTATCAGGTTTAAGTACAAAGCATCTTACATAATGCCTAATAAAAGCAACATTATCTTTTAGAGTATATGGATCTCTACCTAATAAATTGAGATGAAAGTTAAAGTGATCAAACATTTTGGTTATTCAAAAGTCCATCCTCTTAAACACATACCACATAAATGAAAAATTATTATCGAAGTACTCCCGTGATAGTTGTTGGGCTTGTAGAGTTGAAGCCTCTCATTTGGGATAAATAGGTTGTGTAGTGGGTCCTCTGGGAGTCTGACCAGTGGAACGTGAAGTACTAGAACTTGATATTGGTCTTAGAATAGAAAGACGCCCATTTGAATAAAGTATAAAAACACATAAAGAATGAAGGTATCTCCTAATCATATAAACATAAGGCAAAGCCTCATGAGATGCATTTGAATAAGTATTACTCATAGCCTCAAGAACTAGAGAGGGATAGTCTATATAATGATGATGAGTCATGGCATACATCAATTGACCAATGAAAAAATGGAAATCCCTTGAATGATGCCGAGGCATAAGGTTATAGATAACTAAAAAAATAAAGTGCAGAATACTTCTTACGCAAGGTAGTTTGAAGAAACAAGCACCCTGCCCAAGTCATATGTCAACCAACTAAGAACATATAAATTTGACCATGTGTATAAATCCTCTGAGTGAAATGGGTATAATAAGGAATATCTATATGTGGAAGACTAACAGGAGATGCAAGCACATCCTTTGTCAGAACTACCTTATGACCAGGTATATAAAAGGTAACGATAACAGGATTAGTGGTGGTCACAGCCATGTTCGCATATAACTCACGAACAAGAGTAGCATTAATGAAAGAGTGAATCCATATCAATCGTGTAGAAATGGTGTTCTGAATAATAAATAAACGAAATACACTCACCTCGATACACATAGGATGATCCTTATCAACATCTCAATCAGTTTTAACAGCTCTACACATGAAAGAACAGTGTAAAGGAGCACTAATTCTAGGGAACCATATCCTACATGTATCTGCTATCATCTAGGGGAAAATAATCATAACACTCGGGGCTTGTATGCATGCACGTAAAAGGCGTAGAGGTGATGGTGGCAATATTCTTGGGCGTGAAGACTCGTCGTGATTGCTTGGGGGTCTATGTGTCACTATATTGCCTGCAAATGTCTTTTTATAACCCATAATATTCGAAATAGTGTGCAAAAAGAAAGCACAAGAAGAAATGAGATAAATCCCAAAGAGTGAATGAGAAACACAAACGTATGGAAACCAAAAATCCGAAAAAATAACCTCAAAGCATAAATCAACACTTAATAGGATGAAAATAGCCCAGATAAACCCTAATACAAGAAAATCAACAAGAAATATAAAAAATGATGACTTACTAGAGTTGGAATTAGATGAAATGGAATCAAAGCAAAAACTAGGGTTTATGTTTGAAAACATATCCAAATACGATCAAAATACCTCAACAAATGATAAAGTAAGTGAAAAATAATATCGTGATCCCAAAAAATATCTTGGGTTTAGCTTTGGTGATGTTTGATTTGAAATATGTACCAAATGAGCCCTTATATCTATTTTCGTGGTCGACATGATCATGGTTTAAGTGTTGTCGTGCATACGATGTTTATTTGGCACCGTGGAACGATTTTCACCAAAACACATCATCAAGGAATTTTTTTTAGAAAAGACTGAGTTTTGAATCGAAGAAGCCCAATCTCTCAAAATATGTTTTCAATGTATACACATGCATGTAGAAATATTCATGTATGACATGTTAAGCATAATTTCTATATAAAATACACAAATAAAAAAAACTCACACACATATTTATACAAATATAACTTTAATATGAAAAGAGTGATTGTGATTAAGCATTATATGATAAATATGAGTTGGTAAACAAATTTCCTTTGAATCTTGATTAATGAATTAGTGTGAGAATACATTCATAACAAACATCAATCAATTCAACAAAAAATTCAAAATTTCTTTTAATATAAATCAAAGAATTTTGTATCATAATCATGGTATGATTTGTGGAAAAATATGGGTTGCAAAATGAAACGAAAACATATAATCAAGTCATAATAATTATAAGTTATGCTTAAGTTTATCATTTCATTAATATCATTTTAAGATCCCTTAATTTCTATATCTATCCATATGTCTCCCTCATGATGCTCAATCCCTAAAGTAGATACATAAGTATGAACCACAAGAAAATGCAAAATTTTCCTATCTTTTTTTCTTGCCTTGAACTTTTTATCTCTCATCTTTAGCTATTTTCATCATATACGGTGGATTTGACAAACACTTTGGTAGACACCTATTGACCATACTTAAATTCAAGTCGACATGATCTCACCAATGGTAGTTCTTCTCGTCTGTGAAAATGTCTCATTAATCATCTTCATCAAGTAAATAGCATTTCAGTCATACTCTCAAATGGACCATAGAAATATTTCAAACACAAATATGAGATCTCGGGATTTTATCATGATTAAGTAAAGCACTAATTGCAAAACAAATAAATATAATCATATAATTAAGTGATATGTAAGTGCATATGTAAAGTCTTATCAAGAGAGTTCTAACATATCATTGCTATAGCCAACATTTGCATTAATAAGTCAAGAATCCATGTTTTAATCATCATTCAAGTTAAGTTCGATAATCAAATCTATGAATCATAAGACTTAATCACATAGTCATGACATAAATAAAATGAAAATATTTTTAAAGCATCTTTTAATAAAGAATGATTCAATGTGCATATGCATATCGTGTAAGGAATTAAGAACACTGGAAAATGTATAAGAATGCACAAATGCATAAAAATTCCTCACAAAATATGAAAAACGATCCAAAAGAGGAATTTTAACCTCTCCCCCCAAATTATTTGATTCGAAAAAATCAAGGAGTACCTAGGAAGGGACCATATACTAAGAAGACCCTATGTTTACTAAACAAACTACCATATAGATAGCAATGGGTGAAACATGTCCTAAATCTTTGGGAGGAACGAACACAATTCCCCTCTTAGCAACCTTCTTTTGAGGAGTCTCAACATCAATTTTCCTTATAGAAGTATCTCTAGGAATACCTATCACATGGTTAGGTATCCATATTCAATTCCTCGCAGGATTCTTATACATATTGCTTGGAATTTGAGTAACCGTTCTAGGTTTAGGAAACTCTATACTAACCTTAGTCCTTTCTTTGACCAATAGTCCACTCTCTTCATCAATGTTACAATTTCACCTCTAAGTATACTAATAGTATATCCTTGAAAATGTTTCCTCCTATCATTCATGAACTTCCTATTCCTTTCCTTCAAGAACCTACAAGCTTGATTCGACTGCCTTTGTAATCTATAAAAAGTGAGGAAAGGAACAATTCTTCTAAAACTTATCTTAGATCCATAATCTCTATAAGGAAAAATCTCACAATGTGTCAAATTTGTAATATGTTTATTGTAAATTTATAATATTGTATTTTTTCCATTTGGAGAAAACTTCTTAAGTCATAAGTTAGGGTTGTGTTCTATTTTTCCTTTAAGCTTATGGACTCGAATACACGAAGCGACCGAGTTAAAGTGACATTAACTACTTGTTGTGGTTTCTTTAAACAACTTAGGATCTCAGAAAAGGTATATATGGTGTGTTATGTTGAACCCTGGGTTTCATTGTTTTGGTTGTTAAGTTTTTCTGATGTATTTTCGAAAATAAATATTTTTTAAAGAAAATATTTTTATTTTAACACTCGCTGGAATAACTTTTTATTTTGTTCAAAAAGTTTTCATTTTGTTCAAACGAGTTCCCCGATTTCATTCTAATGAAAGGTGTTTTATTCAAACGAGTTTAGAGGTTTTGTTCTAAAAAGCTTCAAACGATCATCGAGCAAAACTTTCTATCTTGGCAGAAACATTTCGCTAGAAGTTCATTTCATCCATGTTCAAACGAGTTTTGGGGTCTCGTTCGAATGACTTGGAGTTTTGTTTGAGCAAGGTGGAAAATCTCATTCGCATGACCTTGAGTTTTGTTTAAATGATGGGCCTTAAAGTTTATGCCATTACCTTTTCATGTTTCCCTATAAATTCAAGGCCTTATAAAGAGTTTTAAAGTTTTAAGGATTTCAAAAACAGTTTTACAAAAAGATAACCTAAGCCTCCAATAACAATATTTATGCCCTAGTTTTGAGATCCAATAATCAAGATAATATGCTAGTTTGAGATCTCAATTTTTTGAGCATGATGTTTGTTTACTCTACACCGTTGAGAGATTTTGTTTGGCATGGTGGATTCCTTGTGATTATGGTGACGGTTTTCTATCCAAAGATTGGTGAACACCGAGACGCATGCGATGCATGTATTTTGAAGGCCATTGGTGGATTCCTATGGTGTTGTTGTGAAGATTGTGTCAAATGTTGTAGGCGCCAAGTCAACTGAAGCAATTTTTTCTGTCACTATTTTATAAATTCTATATCATTGTTAATTTTCATAGGCTAATCCATCCGAGATTCTTCCTATTGCGGGTTTTCCTCTTACATGGCAGCATTTTGGTTGATCTACATTTTATTCTTGCTATTCACCTAGATGCATGCTTAGCCGTTGTAAGATTGGTTAATAGTGAGAACGCCCTATACGGTGTGCTTTGGTAGGGATGGTCATAAACAAAAATTCTATTTTTATATTTTTCAATCTTAAAGATCAAAACTTTAAACAGACAAAACCCAATAAAACTTTTTCACCAAAAATTAAATCAGTCGTTATGAAAATTCAATATAACCAATATTATATTTTTAACATAAAACATGCATCGAGGTGATAAGAACACAAAATAAATAAATCATCCACAACACGCCGATGTACGAGAAAATCTACAAGGGTAAAAACCTTGATTGACCCGGCCAAAAAAATTACTATAACAAGGCTTTAAAAGTACATAGTCCACCGCATGAAACACGTTCTCAATCCATGATGATGAGTAACAAACTTTGCTGACAAACATAAATATCTCAAAGCATATGAATATGTAAACTTGGACTTTTAAACTCAAAGGGTGAAATTAGGATTTTGGAACTTTGGAAAATAGGTAATGAATTGATTTTCACCAAAAGTTTTTTTTAAAATTTGAGTCTACCACACCTTAAATAGTGAAAGCACAAAGTTCAAGGCGACAATATCATTCGGAAAAAACACATAGTTTGTTTGAACGAGAAGATCTTTTCGTTTAACAAAACTCAAGTTCGTTCGAACGAACATGCTTTCTCATTCTAACGAGCTTCTAACGAGTTTTCCACTATTTGACAAAGATTCCTCTTTTGATGTCCATTAAATGCACATTCTAATGAGTTTCAGGGCCTAATGAGTTTCAACTTCGTTCCAACGACAATAGCTTTTCGTTCCAACAAGGTGTAAAACTCGTTCTAACAAACTCAGAAACAATGAATAATTTTCTTCAAAAATCATCTTAAAAATATTTCCTAACTATTTTGATCAAAAACAAAACACCCTTAAAAAATATCCAAGGATTATATTCAAAATTCATACATACCTTACGAGATCCTCGATAAATGTGAAGATAAATTTGGCATGATAAACACGACACGATCTTGACCGTTACGTTTTCATTACACATGACAGAGGCTTACGAGATTGACAATACATAGCCTAACCTATGAAGCAAATGTTTTATGTGGAATCAAGCCAATTACAAAAAAATTGCCTCATTCGAAAATTTGTCCTTACAAATCTCCCACTTTGTCTATTCCTGGAAAAAAAAATTCAATGGGTCGTCAAGGTCTCCAAAAAGACTCAATTCCCAACCCTAAAAAGGAAAAAGAGTACAGTCAATCGATAAACACATACTCTGAGTAGCTTTACTCGTTTGAATACTTTTCCGCATGTTGTAAACATGCACACTTAAAAATAACTTCAAACACAAAAAGATTATAACAAGTATAAATCCACATAAGAATAAATTTCAAATCATGTCTAAAATACTCGACGTCTCCCCCTAGATAAAGATATCCAAATCAGGAAAGGAAAGATGTTATTTCTCTCTCTTTTTGTTCAGGAATAGACAAAGCAAGAAAGTATAAAATAATTACTCCCCCATAAACAAAATATCCCCCTAAATGTATGAATATGAGATACTAATTTTAAAATAGGGAGTAATGAATAAAATTATGCAATGGTGTAAAATGTATCAAAAACACAAAATGACAACATAAGCACACATAATCCATACAAGGATCAAACAATACCAATATCGATAAACAAAGATACCAACATAAATAAGCAATAAAATATGATACCCATTTGAAAATTCCAATATGAGATAAGGAGTTTCAATGCATCCAATGAGAGATACCAATATAATCATATAGCATGCCAAAAATATTCCTAAGATTTAGTAGATGGCAAACATGGACAAAATACAAACATCAAGGACTCAAAACGAACGAGATACCGTATATAAGATTTGCAAAATATACAATGAAATACCATATATGCATTAGAAACCACAAAAACTCGACACAAAACACACAAGCTTTACACAATAGCATAACATCGATGTGTCTAAACGCGTGGGATGAAATGAATAAGTGTGAACTAGATACAAACAAATTACGACACAAACACTCAAATATATTCATGGATTTCTATTTGACTGCAAAACTTTATCAAACTCATATTCAGCCTCAAGTGACAAGATAAAGTAAACTCTATGAACAAATAAGCACAATGCACACAAGCTTATAATATTTATGATTCTATAAATTAATTGTGTCATAACATGATAAATATAACTAGGATTCATTCTGCAAACCGATTGATCTTCAACTATAATACCCTTAAAAGATAAACATATAACATATTTTATTTTATCTCTATTCTTTTGAAGTCATCACTTTTGAAAATGAAATAAACTAAACATGTTGGCCTTGGAAATTTTTCGATTTTTATTGCCTCTCAATCTTTTCATTAGGCTCGTGCCAATGGTGGCTTTTTCGCAAAGGAGATTTGCTCCTTTATTTTTCGTGCACCCTCATATATTTTAATAAAATCAAATAATATCACCGGCAATTGTTCTTACATGCACAAATCCCCCATGGTTATAAAATATGTAGATGACAAGATTAATGGGAGAACATTTCACAAAGCTTAAATATGACATGTGAAGTTAATGTTTAAAAATCTCTTTCATGTATAACATGAAATGAATTGATTTCAAATGCACAAATATACCAAAAAAAATATGTGAAACTAAAATACACAAAACCAAAATCTTTTTGAGCTTTTATAAAAATATTTCAAAAAAAATACCAATTTAAAACAAAAATAACTCAAAATACAAGTAACATACACATAATGAAGCACAAAAGCCAGTGTATACAAACATGAGAACACAATCAACTATTAGATATAAAATGGAAACTATCATGTGCATGCAAACGAGAATCATATAGTCTCATATGTAAAGCCTCTAAATCCGATTTCCTAAACCACGTAGGTATGATATGATTCTTAAGGATTTTGGTAACCTTGGTGACTCTATTCTTAGACTTTCTAGGACCTTTTTTAATATCATGAAAAAAATGCCTTAGGTGACCTTTCCTACCTCAAGACACGAAGAGGATTGTTACCAGAGGGTTGACCTTTCCTAACGTTCCTAGCCAAATATCTCAAATGCATGGTCTTGGCTTTGGTAGCAAAAGTCTTTTGATCATCGAAGATGATTCCACACTTATCATTTTTTATTTGGATGGTGATAAACATCTTATCCCACTTTTTAAACCAATATTCTAAATCAAATTTGACCCTACTCGAATCTCTTAATCTTGCTTCAAGCTCAACTATCTCAGACTCAAGTAAATGCCTAGACTCCGCAAACTCTAGAAGCTTTTTCTTCATATCATCCATCAAATATCGAAGACTATCTCTATCTCCCTCAACATACTATATCTTGTCTCGAAGAGTCCTCTCATGTGACCTAAGATCTCTAATCAAGACACTATCATTATTTTTTACGGTGCGCTTTTTCAACCTAGATTCCAACTTCAAGTTATCCTTCTTCACTTTTAATATTTCCGAATACAACTTCAGGAAGGCAACTTG
This sequence comes from Sambucus nigra, assembly GCA_949130495.1. NCBI lineage: Eukaryota > Viridiplantae > Streptophyta > Magnoliopsida > Dipsacales > Adoxaceae > Sambucus > Sambucus nigra. Next base: position 201,263,726 of record OX422217.1, read on the forward strand.
GAGTTCACTCTTTTCCTCCTCTTCATAATCCTCCCTATCGCCTCCATTCTTTCTACCATCACATATTTGTGATCCACAAGTTACAGCCTCAGAAGTATCATGTTTAAAAGTGTCTTCATGGGATTACTTCTCATCAAAGCTCACATGACTGGCCAGGAACATGATGTAGTTTCACTCAATCAAAGGAATCGCATCCCTCTTCTAAATTATTGTCACTAATGGTGGCATTATATACCTTCGATTTATTTCCCTCCTTCCTTAGTTTAGTGGGGAACTCGACTACTTTATGGCTAAATCCATCATAATCGTAACATCATTCCAACTCATCCCTCTTAAAACTTTCACTACTATTCTTAGAGAATTGATTGGACTTACTGTGCACGTTTTTTCCAAACCTTTTCGCATATTTTGATTGTTTTTGGTTCTTATAGAAATTTCTTGAATATCTTCACAATCATGGCAATATCCTTAAACTCAATGTCAGACTCACCATTAGAAGCAGGTGTTTTCTCCTTCTGGGATTGAAATGCCATGGTCTTTTCTTTAGTCTTCTCATTCTTAGAGGAAAACATGTCAAGCTCATAAGTTTGTAAGTCACCTGCAAGCTCTTAAAATTTCATAGAATCTAAAGTATCCAAAGAATTCAAAATCATCACTTTTGAATTAAATCTTTTAGATAACGACCTTAAGATTTTCTTGATTACTTGGTTGTCGGGTATCTTCTCTCCCAAGTTAAACTCATCAAAGCTCTCGCTCTCCAACATCTTTTAATAGTTTCAAACTGATTGGTGAGGTTTATTAGTTTAAAAGCTTTCAAAGAACTAGTTCCTTCATGGTTGAGTTGAAGTATGTCCCAAGCCTCTTTTAACGTTTCACATGCCATTATACGGTAAAAATCCTTCGAGGTGATATAACAAACAAATTATTTTAAACTCTAGAGTTATTTCTAACCTATAATCGGCCTCATTCCATGATTCTATGGGTTTAGTTATCCTATTCTCTCCAACTAAAGTAGTTGTTGACTTAAACCACTTAAAATCTCCTACCTTACCCGCTCATCTATCACAGTAAATGCTAACTTCATATGCATTTTCAAGCATGTGAGTTCGACCCATCAAACATCAAGGCTCTAATTCCATCAAAACCATCAAAATTTATTCGTAATAACACGGGAATAAAAGATAACCATCTACCATAACCTTATCTGATACCAATTTGATAACGCCCTATACAATGTCCTTAGGCAGGGAAGGTCACAAACGAAAATTATATTTTATATTTTTGTATTTTAAAGATAAAAAATTTTAACATATTAAACCCAATAAATCTTGTTCACCAAAAATTAAATCATTTGTTGTGAAAAAGGATTTACTCAATTTTATATTTTTAACCTAAAACATGCATCCAGGTGATAAGAAGATACAATAAATAAACCAGCCACAACATGCCGATGTTCAAGGAAAACCACAAAGGGAAAAAACTCTGATGGTCCACCCAAATAGATCACTATGATAAGATTTTATAAAGACTAGATAGTAGACTTACTTAATGACTTGTTTTCCTCGTGAGCTTTAATTCTCTTTTATCTTCTACCTCTCCTCCATAGTGCAACGTAGGAGTCCACCCGCGCACTTCTGGGTATCCACTAATGAGGATCAACAACTATTTACAGATTGGAACACGGAATCCAGCTCTTCTTTATCGCAACATAAAAAAAATAAGTATGAAGTCCACTACACAAAATAAGTTCTCAATCCAAGATGATAAGAAATAAACTTTGGTGCCCAAGATAAAGAACTCAAAGTATATGAGTATGTAAACTTTGATCTTTAAACTCAAAGGATGAAACTAGGGTTTGGGAACTTTGAAAAACAAGTAAGAATTGATTTTTCCCAAAAGTTCTTAAAAAATTCGAGTCCAACACACCTTAAATAGTGAACATACGAATTTTGAAGCAGCAATCTCATCGAAACAAAAACACACAGTTCATTCGAACAAGAAGCTCTTTTTCTTTCTAACAAAACTCAAGTTCGTTCAAACTAACAGGCTTTCTCGTTTTAACGAGCTTCTAATGAGTTCTCCATTATTTGACAAAGAATCCTCGTTTGATGTTCGTTAGATTCACGTACTAATGAGTTTTGAATTTCATTTTAACGAGTTTTAAATTTATTCTAATGAGAATAGTTTTTCGTTCCAACGAGGTGCAAAACTTGTTTTAAAAAACTCAGAAACAAAAAATCATTTTCTTCAAAAATTATTTTAAAAATAGTTCCAAACGATTTTGCTAAACAAATACCCTTAAAAATACCCAATGACCATATTCAAAATGCTTCCACACCATTTAAGATCCTAGGTAAATGTGAAGATAAACTTAGCACGACAAACTCGGGACGATGTGTATCCAAATTCGAAGCTTGTCTGATATGTCTTTAATAAACATGTCATAGGCTTACGATATCGATAATACAAAGCCTAACCTGTGATTCAAATGTTTTTTTTGGAATCAAGCCAATTACAAATAAATTTTCTCGACTGGAAATTTTTCTTTACAAATCTCCCACTTTGGCTATTCAGAGACAAATACAAAAAAAAATCCTGTGGGCCATCAAGCCCTCTAAAAAAAGACAATTCCCAACCTTAAAAATCAAAAAGAGTATAGACACTCAATAAGCACATACTCTGACTATATTTTCTTTCTTGAAAACTTTTCCGCATGTTGAAAACTTGCACACTTAAACACACCTTAAAATGCAAGGAGAATATATCGAGTATAAATCTGCATAAGAATAAATTTCTAACAATGTCTAAAATAATATCAACATAGGTAAGATGTCTCCCCCTAAGATAAAGATATCCTAAACAATAAAGGAAAGATACCCTCCCCCCCCCCCCCCCCCTGTTCAGGAATAGACAAAGTAAGAAAGCATAAAACAATTACTCTCCCAAAAACCAAATCTCCCCCTAAATGTGTGAATATGAGATATAAATTTTAAAATAGGGAAGAGTGAATAAAATTATTCAATGGTGTAAAATGTAACAAACACACAACATTGCAACATAAGCATAAATAATCCACATAATGATCAAACAATATCAATATCGATGCGCAAAGATATCAATATGAATAAATTATAAAATGTAATACCCATTTGAAATTACCAATATGAGATAAATAATTTCAATGCATCCAGTGAGAGATATCAATATGATCATATAGCATGTCAAAAATAATCCTAAGATAAAGCATATGGAAAACATGGACTAAATGCAAACTGCAAAGACTAAAAAACAAACGAGATACCATATATAGGATATGAAAAATGTACCAATGAAATACCATATATGTATAAAAAAAACACAAAAACTCGACTCATAAAACATAAGCTTTACACATTAGGATATCATCCATATGGGATCAAATGGATAGGTGTGAACTAGATACAAGTTAATTATGACCCAAACACTCAAATATGTTTAAGGTGTTCTATTTGACCGCAAAACTTTATCAAACTAAGATTTAGACTCAAGTAACAAGATAAAGTGAACTATATGAATGTGACACCCCTCCCAATTAAATACTGGGTGATGAGTCCTTTATTAAATTAAAATAGAATATCGAGTTGGTTCATTCTTAGCATCACTATAGAAAAATATTTATTTACTAATCACCTAATAGTTAATTAAGCTGGTGTTAAAAACTTTTACTCATTTAATTAACTTTCAAAAATTTAAACCGGTAACTACGTTCATTACTCCCATAAATAAAATAATAATGAATGAACATTCATCTGACTGAATAAATAGGACTGAAATAAACATCCCAGTTTAAAGTCTCAAGTACAAATAATCCATAGTAAAATAGAATCCAATCAACTAAAATAAATGAAGTACAATGTCCTTGATATGAATAATAACTAATAATGGGCGACATGCCATGACTGAAATAACTACATCAAGAAACTGAATGCATAAGAGTGGAGGCATCTAATATCTGGGACCTGCAACTTCCACAACAGCTGCAGTACATCAAGCATTAGTGAACTCCTAAGTTGGACGTCCCTATAGATGGACACCTAAAATGGTTTGCAAAAAGGAAAATAGATTTGGAAGAAACGTGTCAGAGCCTGAGTAAAAACAATTTAAAATATTTTATCAAGTATTTAAAATTCTTAAAAGTAAATATTATATACATGTTAGCTTTGTGGGCTCTCACTTGAGATTTTAACCTTTCAACTATGGTGCACGCCTAACATACCTCTAAACCATTCTAGTAACTGTTATCACACCTAACTAGTTCGAATTCATTAGCCTTTTTAAACTATTACTCATAATGTCCACCTGTATTTCTCATATAATACATTATCGAATATTTCCATATCTTTTAACTCACGTAAGAATTTCCCCAACTAAAAGTTAAGTGTTCATAAACTTAGGTGATTTTAGATTTTCACTATCTTTCTTATCTACTAAGTCCACACCGTAGAATAAATCACCAAAATGTATATTTATCACTCTATTATATATATACTTATACGGAACCCCTAGGCTCAGCTATAGTGCATGCATACTTTACTATCAAGTCCCGATACATCTCGTACTGAATAAGGACAACACAAATAAAGGCGAACATAGTTTTAGGCCTTTGGGATATGCACATAACTACGCACCCAAATGACCTTGCACACCATCATTCACATAGATAGTGATCCAACCTAAATTCTATGCTCAGAGGTAAAAGTCTAAAATCCACCTCATTGGGTTCATCAGGATAAGGTTGTCCCCATTTCAAAACCTCATACGATAAAAAGCATTGTACGTATGTCGTACACATAAAAATTATACAATAGTTATATACACAACCTTTATATTTGTACCATCGGTATAGGTATACTCATGACCTATATTATGAATCCCATACGTAGTATATTTATATCCCACGTATTAGTAAATTTCAATTTTACTTCTTATCGTACGTTCCCGAGTATCTCTCACCACTCGAAGGTGTCCATTATTCTATAACATAATATCAGTAGGTAACTCACTCATTGCTTACTGGTTTAAGTCATCGTTTTCCTCAAATTCTCGTGACTCGAATTATTCTTCAAATTAGGTTTTTCTCTCAATTAAGTCTAATTAAAAGTTAGCCCTTAAATCCCTCTCATAGGACTAAGCCTAAAACACAACCTTGGCCTACGGGTACAATAGTATAATCCTCATTATATTTAAAAATTAATCTAGCCAGTGAATACCGAACGTTTCCCAAGAGTTCTAAACAAAAAGGGAAAAGTGGACAAAATCTAGGCAGCCGAATCGATTCGGGCTTAGTCCGAATCGATCCTTATTATTAAACAAAAATCAAAACCAATCAATCTAGGCAACCTCCAATGGAATAATAACTCAAAATAATATTTCTTAAAATTTACCCCACGAATCTCCCCAAATTTTTAAAATGTTGTTTCGAGGCATTTCGGAGCCGTTTTTGGAGAAAACATAAAATGGAACAAAATGCAGAAAATAGGATTTTCTACAAGGCAACATGGATAGAAAGGCCATTTTAGGAACCAAAATGGCGCAAAATAGTTTCTAAAATGACTGTTTAATTTACCCAAAGCTGAATCGATTCGCCCCCACATGTCTTCATCTTCTTCATTCAACAACTACGGGTTTCACCATTTTTGAACATCAAAACCTCCATTAATCGTTGCCAAACTCCCAAACAATTATACCAAACATTATACCAACATGTATGTATTATTTATAACGTAGGGTCGTGAAATCATCAAGAATCATCAATTAATCAAATTAATTCCAATTAAACTATCAAAAACCCTAGTTGACCACTTTTATTCAACAATCATTATATAATCCAGATTTCTTCACATTTGGATAATCCCAATTCATCAATATCTTCCTATATAACTCAATTAGTTTAACCCAACATGATTATAACTCAAGAATATAGTTTAACCTTCAAAGATTGTTTCAATTCTCTACAAATTCATGAGAATAATCATCCTATTCTAACATGGATACATTATATGCTTATAAATTAGCAAGTTTAAGAACTTATCATGAGATTAAGGTCTGATATCTTGAAGAATAATGGTATGTTTGCGATCCTCTCCCTCCGATCTACGCGATGGTGGTGTTTGTGGTGCAAAAGGTGTAGCAATTGGTGGTTTTAGCCTTTGGGACCTCCTCTCTTCTTCCTCCCATGACCTCTATGGGTTTCACAAGTTTCTAAACCTAAATCCATTCTCTTATCAGATGATACAGACTTAGGAAATTCGTAGGTCTTATTTCCCTAAAAATACAAATGACTAAAATACCCTCCTAGAATGCCGGTTTGGCCTAAAATTGACCCAGGACCCATACTAAACCTCTGAGTACACTTTTTTGACTATCTCAACCCTTTCGGACACTTTGGTGCACTCAAAATAAACATTTGGATAACTTAAAAATAAAATACTTTTTATCTCATTAAATTGAGTTCCGACACCACTGACACGTGCATCCCGACAAAATTACTATAACTATCATATTTTTCGCTTGAGGTAATTTTAATTATTCGTAATCATGTATTACTTTATTCACTACATAATACTCATTATATTTCACATCAATAAATACTAACCCTTGTCTCGCTAGTTAATATTTATTTTAATCCGGATTAATTTCTAATGAATTTCCCATATTTAATTTAATTAATCCCACATTTAAAAATCATTAAAAATATGGGGTGTTACAATGAACAAACAGGCGCAACGCTCACAAGATTAGAATATTAAAGATTCTACAAATCAATGGTGTCATGACATGATAATCATAACCATGATTCATTGTGCAAAACCATTGATCTTCAACTATAACACCCTCAAAAGATGAAAATGTAAATATTTTCCTTTCTCTCAATTATTTTAAAGCTATCACTTTTGAAAATAAAACAATCTAAACATGTTGGCCTTGGCAATTTTTCTATTTTTATTGCCTCTCCATATTTTCATTCGGCTCTTGCCAACGGTGGCCTTGCTCCTTTCTAAGCTCTTTCCCATGCACCCTCATATATTTCAATAAAATTAAACAATATCACGGGCACCGATTTTTACATGCACAAATCCCCCGTAGTCATCAAATATGTAGATGACAAGATTGATGGAAGAATATCTCACAAAGTGAAAATATGACATATGACGTTATGTTTAAAAAGCTCGTACATGTAAGTGTGGAGGCATAAATGAAGTTAAATCCATAAATCAAATCACAGTCAACATAACTCCATGCAAGCATGATTAATAACAATCTAAGTATTGATAATCATAACCAAATATCCTAGTCACATGGATAACACAGAATAAATTGGATTCAAACACACTAATATGCCACATAAAATGTGTAAAACTAAAATACACAAAACCAAAATCTTTTTGAGTTTTTCTTAAAAAAATTCAAAAGATAATACCAATTTAAAACAAAAGCAACTCAAAATACAAACAAATCTTTTTTGTATTTTTCAATATGACTAAAACAATCAAAATACAAAAGACTCAAACAACATACAACTAGCAAATACATATATCATAAGGCACATAATCTAGTGTATGCAAACCTGCAAACACAATCAAATATTAGATATATCATGGAAAGTATCTTGTGAAAGCAAGCGAGAATCAACAAGTCTCATATATAAAGCCTCTAAATCTGATTTCCTAAGCCACGTAGGTGTAACCTGATGCTATAGGATTTTAGGAACCTTAGTCACTCTATTATTGGACTTTTTAGGACCGTTTTTAAGATTATAGGAAAAATTCCTAAGGTGACATTTCCTACCGTAATGAGGTGCAAATGAAAAACATAACGAGGGATGTTACCTAAGGGTTGACTTTTCCTAACATTCCTAGTCGAATCTCTCAAACGCACGGTCTTGGCTTGGGTAGCAGAAGTCGTTTGATCATAGAAGCCAATTCCACATATATATTTTTTGATTTGGATGGTGCCTAACATCTAATCTAACTTTTTCGACCTAGATTATATATCAAATTTGACCCTACTCCAATTCTTCAATCTATCTCCAAACTCAACTATTCGAGACTCAAGAAATTCCTAGACTCCTTAAACTCTATAAGCTCTCTCTTCATAGCCACCATCAAACCTCGAAGACTAACTCTCTCACCCTCAGCATACTATAGCTTCTCTAGAAGAGTAATCTCAATTACCCAAAGATCCTTAATCAAAACACTATTAGTATATTCTATGGAACAGTCTTTAAACCTAACTTCCAACTTCAAGTTATCCTTATTCACTTTAAATGTCTCCACATACAACTCACAAAAGGTAACTTGGAGTCCACTCTCCTCCTCCTCTTCATCATCTTTACTCTCATGTCCACTCTCGACCATCACACACTTGGGATCCACAAACTATGGACTCAGAAGTGTCATGCTTAAAAATATCTTCATGGGAATATTTTGTATCAAATCTCACATAAATGGACATGAATGCGGTAATCAGATCCCTCTTTTGTATCAATGTCAATAATGGTGGCATTATACACCTTCGGTTTCTTTCCTTCCTTCCTTAGTTTAATAGCGCACTCAGCTACCCTATGGCCATAACCCTCACAATCGTAATATATATATTCGAATCATCCATCTTAAAGTTCTCACTAGGATTCTTAGGGAAGTGATCGTCCTTGTTGTGCATATTTTTCTCAAACCTTTTTGCATATTTAGATTGCATTTCGAATTTGAGAAATTTCATGAATATCTTTTCAAACACGTCCATATCCTCGAACTCGATGTTAGACTCATCATCTGAAAATGCGTTTCCTCTTTCTAGGCTTTCAAAGCTATGTCCATATCTTTATTCTTCTCATTCTTGGAGGAAAACATGTCAAGCTCATAAGTTTGTAAGTCACCTACGTAGAATCTAAAGTACCCAGAGAATTCAAAACCGTCACTTTTGAATTAAAATTTCAAGCAACGATCTTAAGATTTTCTGAATTACTCGATTATCGAGTATCTTCTCTTCTAAGTTAAAAGATGAGTTAATTGTGTTAGGTAGACTACCATAAAACTTATCAGAGGTCTCACTCTCCAACCTCTTAATAGTTTCAACCTCATAATAGTTTCAAACTGATTAGTGAGGTTTTGGTGTTTGGAAGCTTTCACCGGACTAGTTCCTTCATGGGAGTTAGATTATATCCCATGCCTCGTTTAACATCTCTCATATCATTATACGGTGGAACTCCTCCGAGGTTATAGGATAAAATAAATTATTTAAACCTTTAGAGTTATAAATTGCAAACCTACGCCCGAACTCATTCCATGATTCTACGGGTTTGGGTATCCTATTCCCTCCAACTAAAGTAGTAGTGGACTCCAACCATTCAAAATTTCTAGACATGCCCACTCATCTATAGTCATAAGTGTTGACTTCATACGTATTTTTAAGCATGCGAGTTCGACCTATCAAACATCAAGGCTCTGATTCCATTAAAACCACCAAAATTCATGCCTAACCAAACACAATAATTTATTGTAACCGGCTCTGATACCAATTTGAGAACGCCCTAAACGGTATGCTTAGGCAAGGATGGTCAAAAACAAAGATTCTATTTTTTATATTTTTCAATTTTAAAAATCAAAACATTAAAGAGATTAAACCTAATAAAACTTCGTCACTAAAAATTATATCATTTACTACGGAAAAACAATTTACCCAATTTATCTTTTTGACCTAAAACTTGAATCTATATGATAAGCAGATAAAAAAAATTTATGATCCACAGTACGCCGATGTACAAAGGAAAACCACAAAGTGAAAAACCTCAGAGGACCCAACTAAACAGATCATTATGATAAGTTTTTACAAACACTAGACAGTAAACTTACTTAACGACTTGTCTCCCTCTCAAGCCTTGATATTCTTCTGTCTTCTACCTCTCCCCCCACAGTGCAACGTATGAGTCCACCCACATAAGCTTCCACAATGCACGATTTCACGGACGTCTTGGTATCCACCGACAAGTCTCAACAGTCATTTATAGATTAGAACACAGAATCCATCGATTCTTTACTGCAACATTGAAAACTAAGTACAGAGTCCACCGTGCGAAACAAGTTATCAATACATGATGATGAGAAAAAAATTTGGTGGTCAATACAAAGATCTCAAGGCATATGAATATGTAAACTTGGATCGCTAAACTCAAAGGGTGAAACTAACATTTTGGAACATTGGAAAATAGATAAGGAGTTGATTTTTCCCAAAAGTTCTTAAAAAATTTGAGTCCAACATGCCCTAAATAGTGAAAACATAAATTTCCAGGCAGTGATCTCGTTGGAACAAAAACAAAGTTCGTTCAAACGAGAAGCTCTTTTCATTCTAATGAAACTCAAGTTCATTCGAACGAACAAGCTTTCTCATTCTAACGAGCTTCCAATGAGCTTCTAACAAGTTGTCCTCTATTTGATAGAGAGTCCTTATTTAATGTCCATTAGATTCAGTTACCAATGAGTTTCAAAGTTTGTTTTAATGAGTTTTAACTTTGTTCTAAAGAGAATAGCTCTTCATTCCAACGAGGTGCAAAACTCATTTTAACAAACTCAGAAACAAAAAATAATTTTCTTCAAAAATCACTTTAAAAATAGTTCCAAATGATTTTGCTAGAAAAAAATACCCAAGGACAATATTCAAAAAGCATCCATACCTTATGATATCCTTGGTAAATGTGAAGATAAATTGGCACGACAAACATGGCACGATGTGTATCCAACATCGAAGCTTTGCCGATATGTCTTCATTAAACATGTCATAAAATTACAAAATAGATAATACAAAGCTTAACCTATGACTCAAATATTTTGTCTGGAAATAAGCCGATTACAAATAAATTGTCTCGATTGAAAATTTTTCCTTACAAATCTCCCACTTTGTCAGTTTTGGGACAAAAATAAAAACAAAAATCATATGGGCCATCAAGCTCTCTAAAAAGACATAATCCTCAACCCTAAAAATAAAAAAGAGTATAGATACTCAACAAACACATACTCTGACAAGCTTTGCTCGCTTGAAAACTTTGCCGCATGTTGAAAACCTCCACACTTAAACTCACATTCAATGCAAAGAGAATATATTAAGTATAAATCTGCATAAGCATACATTTCTAACAATGCCTAAAACAAACTTAACCTAGGTAAGACGTCTCCCCCTAAGACAAAGATATCCTTATCATAAAAGGAAATATACCATTTCTACCCCATTTTTATTTAGGAATAGGGTGGAGTCAATAAAATTTTGCAATGGTGTAAAGTGTAGCAAACACCTAATATGGAAACATAAGCACAAATAATCCACACAATAATCTAACAACATCAATATCGATGTGAAAAGATACCAATATGAATAATCAATAAAGTATGATGGCCATTTTGAAATTACCAAAATGGGATAAGGAATTTCAATGCATCCAATGAGAGATATCAATATGATCATATAGCATGCCAAAAATAATCCTAAGATAAAGCATATGGAAAACGTGGACTAAATGCAAACCGCAAAGACTAAAAACAAATGAGATACCATATATAAGATATGCAAAATATACCAATGAAATAACATATATGTATAAAAAACCAGAAAAACTCAACACAAAACACATGAGCTTTACACATTAGGATAGTATCGACATGTCTAAACATGTGGGATCAAATGAATAGGTGTGAAAAAGATACAAATTAATTATGATTCAAACACTCAAATATGTTCAAGGAGTTCTATTTGACTTCAAAACTTTATCAAACTAATATTTAGTGACAAGAACAATGCACACAAGCTTAATATATTGACGGTTCTACAAATCAATGGTGTCGTAACATGGTGTCGTAACATGATGAGCATAACCATGATTCATTGTGAAAACCCGTTGATCTTAAACTATAACACCCTCAAAAGATAAAAATAAACATATTTTCTTTTCTCTTAATTCTTTTGAATCTATCACTTGTGAAAATTAAATAATCTAAACATGTTGGCCTTAGCAATTTTTTTGTTTTTATTGCCTCTCAATATTTTCATTAGGCTCTTGTCAAAGGTGGCCTTACTCATTTCTTAGATCTTTTCCATGCACCCTTATTATTTCAATAAAATCAAACAATCTCATGGGCATCGGTTCTTACATGCACAAATTCTCCATAGTCATAAAATATGTAGACGACACAATTGATAGGAGAATATCTCACAAAGTTCAAAAATGACTTGTCAAGTTAACGTTCAAAAATCTTGTGCATGTGTGTGGATACATATATGAAGATGAATCCATAAATAAAATCAAAGTCAACACAACTCCATGCCAGTATTATTAAGAACATTCTAAGTATTCATAATCTTAACCAAATGTCTTAGTCACATGGATAACACGAAATGAATTGGATTCAAACACAATAATATGCCACACAAAATGGGTAAAACTAAAATACACAAAAGCAAAAATCTTTTTGACTTTTTCTAAATATTTTAAAAAGAAAATACCAATTTACAAAAAAACTAACTCAAAATACGAACAAAATCTTTTTGTATTTTTCAATATGACTAAAAAAATCAAAATACAAATGACTCAAACAGCATACAACCAGCAAACAAATATTTCATAAAGCACAAAATCTTGTGTATGCAAACATTAAAACACAATAAACTATTAGATATAGCATGGTAAGTAACATGTGCAAGAAAATGATAATCAACAAGTCTCATATGTAAAGCCTACAAATCCGATTTCCTAACACACGTAGTTGTGACATGGCGCTTAAGGATTCTGGGAACCTTGGTGACTCTATTCTTAGACTTTCTAGGACCGTGTTTTATATCATAGAGAAAATGCCTAAGGTGACATTTCCAGTCGCAATGAGTGCAAGTGAAAACACGGTGAGGGGTGTTAAGGGTTGACCTTTGCTAAAATTCCTAGTCGAATATCTTAAACGCATAGTCTTGTCTTGGGTAGCGGAAGTTTTTTATCATAGTAGCCAATTCCACATTTGTCATTTTTTATTTAGATGGTGCCTAACATCTTATCCAACTTTTCTGACCTAGATTCTAAATCAAATTTGACCATACTCAAATCTCTCAATCCCTCTACAAGCTCAACTATCCGAGACTCAAGTAAATGCCTAAACTCCTCAAAGTCTATGAGCACTTTTTTCATAGCCTCCATCATACCTCAAAGACTATCTCTCTCACCATCAACAAACTCTAGTTTCTCTCAAAGAGTACTCTCACACGCGGTACGATCCTTAATCAAGACATTATCATCATTTTCTACGATACAGTCTTTAAACCCAGCTTCCAACTTTAAGATATCCTTATTTACTTTTAATGTCTATGTATACGACTCACAAAAGCAAATTGGAGTTCATTCCCCTCTTCCTTTTTATCATCCTCACTCTCATATCCACTCTATTGACCATCACAAACTTGGGATCCATAAACTATGGCCTTAGAAGTGTTATGTTTAAAAATATCTTTATGGGAAGATTTCTCATCTAAGCTCACATAACTGGCCATGAACGAGGTGTAGTTATGCTTAATGTGGGAATCATATTCCTCTTTCGGATCACTATCACTAATGGTGGAATTAAACACCTTTGGTTTCTTTCCCTCCTTTCTTAGTTTAGTGGGACACTAGGCTACCCTATGGCCATAACCCTCACAACCGTTACATATTTTCGAGTCATCCCTCTTAAAGTTATCACTAAGATATTTAGGAAAGTGATATGCCTTGTTGTGCATATTTTTCTAAAACATTTTTTCATATTTAAATTGCTTCTAGAATTTGAGAAATTTTTTGAATTTCCTTATAATGATGTCCATATCGTCGGACTCAATATTAGACTCATCATTGAAAACATGTGTTTCCTACTTTTTGGCTTTCAAAGAAATGCCCTTATCTTCCTTCTTCTCATTTTTGAAGGAAAACATGTCAAACTCATAATTTTGTAAGTCACCTATAATCTCTTTAAGTTTGTTGGAATCTAAAGTACCCAAAGAATTCAAAAGTGTCACTTTTGAATTAAATCTTTTAGGAAACGATCTTAAGATTTTCTTAATTACTCAATTGTCGGGTATTTTCTCTCCCAAGTTAAAAGACAAGTTAACTATGTTAGATAGTCAACCATAAAACTCATCAAAGGTATCAGACTCCAATATTTTAATAATTTCAAACTCAGTAGTGAGAGTTTGAAGTTCAGAATCTTTTACTGCACTATTTCCTTCATGGGTAAGTTGCAGTATGTCCCAAGCCTCTTTTGACGTCTCACATATCATTATGTGGCGGAACACCGCTCGGCCTCACTCCATGATTCTGCGGGTATGGATATTCTATTCTCTCCAACTAAATTAGTAGTGGACTCTAACAATCTAAAATTTCTTTCCATACCCGTTCATCTATCGCCTTTAGTGCTAACTTCATACGCATTTTCCAATATGCGTAGTTCGACCCATCAAACATAAAGGATTTAATTCCATCAAAACCACCAAAATTCATGCCTAAAACATGGGATCAAAACATAATAATTTAACGTAACCTGTTCTGATACCAATTTGAGAACTCCCTATACAGTTTACATAGGCAGGGATTGTTACAAACAATTTTTTTTTTTTGAATTTTAAAGACAAAAAATTTAAACATATTAAACTCAAAGATTAAATTCATCTTTTTAACCTAAAACTTGCATCTATGTGATAAGAAAAAAAAAATCATCCACAATACGCTGATGTACAAAGGAAAACCACAAAGAGAAAAATCTCGGATGGCCTAGCTAAACAGATCACTATGATAGGATTTTACAAGGATTAAACAGTAGGCTTTCTCAACGAATCCTCTCTCTCTAAATCCTTAATGCTCTTTTATCTTCAACATATCTTATTTAGTGCAACGTAGGAGACCACCTATGCAAGCTGTCATAATGGACGAATCCACGCATGCCTTGGGTTCCACCGATGAGGCTCAATAACGTAGAGGGGTGGAATATGGAATCCATAGCTTTTTCACTGCAACACAAAAAACTAAGTAGGGAGTCCACCGCACAAAATAATTTCTCAATCCAAGATGATGAGAAATAAAATTTAATGCCCAAAACAAATATCTCAAAGGAAAGGAATGTGTAATCTTGGATCTTTATACTCAAAGGGTAAAACTAGGGTTTGGGGACTTTGGAAAACAGGTAAGGAATTGATTTTTCCTAAAAGTTCTTAAAAATTTGAGTCCAACGCGCCTTAAATAGTGAAAACACGAATTTTGAGGCGACAATCTTGTTTGAACGAAAATACACAGTTCTTCCGAACGAGAAACTATTTTCGTTCTAACAAAACTCAAGTTCGTTTGAAGGATTAGACTTTTTCATTATAACAAGCTTGCAACGAGCTTCTAACAAGGTGTCCACTGTTTGACAGAGAGTACTCATTTGATGTTCGCTAGATTCACGTACCAACAAGTTTTATAGTTCGTTCTAATCAGTTTTAACTTCATTATAATGAGAATAGCTCTTTGTTCCCACAAGGTGCAAGACTCATTTTAATGAACTCTAAAATAAAAAATCATTTTATTTAAAAATAATTCCAAGCTATTTTGCTCATTAAAACGCCCTTAAAAAAATTACCCAAGGACCCAATTCAAAATGCATCCATACCTTGCGACATTCACGACAAATGTGGAGATAAACTTGGCATAACAAAAACGGCACAACGTGTATCAAAATTTGAAGCATGGTCGTTACATCTTCATCAAACATGTCACAGGCTTATGAGATCGATAATACAAGGCCTAACCTATGACTCAAATTTTTTGTCTGAAATTAAGACAATTACAAACAAATTGACTCAATTAGAAATTTGTCCTTACAAACAGTTTTCAAAATGTATGTTTAATCGGTGCTTAATTTCAAATTAAATTAATTTGTCATTTGGTGAATTTAATGGATATTAAAATTTGGTGTCTGGTAATCCATCCCTCTTTTCATGCTCTCACTTTCTCAATTTCACAAACAGTTACACTATGTTATCGTGTTAATCCATAGGTCTGATTACTTTAGAGTTTTGAGATGGATTTTAATCGTAAGGGAAGTTTCATAACCTGACCTCCCATTTTTAGTGGTTCCAACTATCCATATTAGAAGGCCCAGATGAGATTTTTCTAAAATCTATTCATGAGAATGTTTGGAACTCCATCGAGAAAGGGTGATCTCCTCCCATTAAAGGTGGTTTATCGAAAGCACACTCCCTACCGACTACGGTTGAAAAGAATGCCTCCATTTCCTATTCAAATGGAGTAAAAGTTATTTTTTTAATTATTATATCCGAAGAATTTAGGTGCATTATGACTTGTGAGAGTGCAAAAGATGAATAGGATATTTTAAAATCCACATAAGAGGGTACCAATAGGGTTAGGGTTTCAAAGTTTCAAAATCTGACAACTAAATTTGAAAGGGTTAAAATAGGAGAGCTTGAATCTTTCGATAAGTTTTATGCCAAACTATAAGATATTATTAACTACTCATTTAAGATAAGTGAACCTATCCCGAACTGAGAGTAGTGAGAAAAATCTTAAGGTCGTTGCCTGGAAAATTTAATGCCAAAGTCACGATCCAAGATTATCTTAGTGGTGTTGATACTATGCAAGTCTAAGAGATTTTAGGTGATCCCCAAACCTATGAGATGAATATATGTCTTCTAAAGAAAGAGAAGAGTGCAACTTTGAAAACAAAATGGAGGATATGCTAGTTTCGGATAGTAAAGGTGATTTAGATCCCGAAGAGATTACTTGATTTGCTAGAAAGTTCCCAAAAGTTCATAAGTATAGAGAAGATAAGAACTACAATAAAAAAATTTAAGAACTTTAACAAAGACCGTGATAGGATGAAGAGGGCTAACTCTAAAAAAGTGAATGACCAAGATAAGTGTCATAAGTGCCAAAGCGTGTGAGTGTCCCACTAAACTAAGGAAAGAAGGTAAAAAGACCTAATAATACCCTCAGTAATAGTGAGTCGATAGAGGAACCTAATTCCCATGTGGAGCGTAACTACACCGCGTTCGCATCTAGTCATGTGAGACTAAATGAAAATTCTTTCGACTTTGAAGATGATCATGTGCATGAAAATTCTGATGTTCGATCATTAGATTCCCACGATACTGATGAATAGGAATAAGAGGAAAGTTATGATGAGGAGGAGAGTGAGGTTCAAGTTGCCTTCCATGATTTGCATGCGGAACTATTGAAATTTAAAAAGAACAACTTCAAAATAAAGGCTTAGTTGAAAACATGTCCCATAAAATGTAATGATAAATTGATTGATTATTTTAGGGAAGAAGAGGAGTCTCTCAGATAAATTCACAAATATGTTGAGGAGGAGATAGATTACCTTCACGGATTATTTGAAAATTTAAAGGAGTCCCTAAAATTTGATGAGTCATAATTTTTTCTAGTGTCTAGAATTTTGAAGTTATACTATGAATTAAGAGAGTCAACTTGCATTAAATTTTATTTGAAATCTAGGTCGAAAAAAATAGATAAGATTTTAGGAACCTTCGAAATAAAAAATAACAAAATTGGTATGGGCTACAATGATCTGAATGCTTTAGATCAGAAGGCTAAGATTTTGAAAAAGTCAGTCGTTGCCAAGGACGTTAAAAAATGTCCATATAAGGCAAAATTCCTCGCGTCTACACATGCACATATTGTGGGAGGAAAGGTAATTTTTGGAGGTTTTGTTTTGATCATATAGCAGGTCATGGGAAGTCCAAATCCGATGCCACCTTCGTTACCAAAATCCTAGGCTTCAAACCATCATCTATTTGGCTTAGGAAATCAGATTTAGAGGAATTGAATACTAGGCTTGTTGATTTTCCCATTCTTTCATAGGATTCATCACATGTTATATCTTATAAGTGAATATATTCACAAGTTTTTCATAAACTAGTTTTTTGTGCTTTATATTATATACTATTACTAGTTCTATAATTTTTATGTCTTTTGTATTTTGATTCTTCATTTTTTGGGGTTTATATGAAAAATACAAAAATATTATTTTGTTTTGAAAAAATGTTTTAAAAAACTCGAAAAGATTTTTATTTGTATGTTAGTTTTACACATTTTTGTGGCATATTGGAGTGTTTAATCCTATAGTTCTATGTGTTTAGATTATTAGAGTATGGTTTACTATGCTCCGGATTATTTCTTGATCATGCCTTATCATGGAGTTTTTCGAATTTGATTTTGGTTAGTGGATTCATCTAAGTATATGCATATGCACATACTTACATGGCCTCTTTTGAATTTTAACTACTTATATTACATGAGCTAAGTGAGGTGTTCTCCTATCAATCTTATCATATAAACATCTTTATATCTGGGGGATTTTTGAATAAAAGAACCGTTATTTGAGGATCTCTTAGGAATGAAAATTTTTTAGAGTACAATGAAAGGGCTATAAAGGGAGTAAATCTACTTTGCATGAAAGTTCACCATTGGCAAGAGCCTTTTAAAAAATAAAGGAAAATAAGATGTTTTTCGAGGCCAAAGTTAGAATTGATCATCAAAAGTAATATCTTCAAAAAGTGAGAAAAACTTGAATATATATATTTTTTAGGGTACTACAAGTTGAAAATCAATGGGTTTGTACAAGTTTGTCCTAGTTCATATTTAATGTCTGACGCTATTGATTTGAGAATCATTAATATTTTCTAAAATAATGTGAATTTAGTGCATTTGTCGATTATGAGTTCACTTTATTTGTCAGATGATGCTAAATTTCAGTTTGATAAATTAATACAATCAATTAGAAATTCTTGGACTATTTTGAGTGTTTGGGACATATTTCTTTTGATTCTAGTTCATGCCTTTTCACTTAATGACACACTTGTTTGAGACACATCATGAAGAGGCCCTTTAATAAGTGCTTTAGGTAAAACCATTTTTTCAATTAAAAATCAGTTGATTCCAATTTTATCTTCTTTAAACCATAATCATGCATCTAATCAATTTAACCCATTGAACAAATAAAGCATGCGGTAAAAGAAAAAAATTAAGGAAAAAATCCCCGAAAGGGCAAAAACCTTTTTATTTCACTATAATTTTATAAATTGCAAACTTACACTGATTACAATGAAATAGATTTTTGACAAACGAATACCCTAAGGTGTCGATCGGTGTCGTCACCAAAGGAACAACCATAGCTACTCCTCAAGAACACGCAGTACTATTTTCAGCAAAGATCCACACGCAGCGAATCTCAAAGACCGCAGTCCAGTCTTCAGCAGGGAATACCCTCAAGCACTCCCAATGACCCCAGTCAATAATTTTCTTCAAGTGTATGTGTTCAAGATCACAAACATTTGGATTTATGCAAATTGGATCTTGGATAAACTTTGGATGAAAACTAAACAGAATGGGAATTTTTAGAAATGTTCATCTTTGTGAAAAATGTCTATGCAGCGATATATTTGTAACTCGGCAAAACACAATCTAAGAAAATTAAAACACTAATTTTAAGGCGGTTCTCATTCGAGAGCGACGAACGATGTCGTTTGAACGACAAGCATTGTCGTTCGAATGACATAAAGTGTCGTTTGAGCGACAGTCAACAAATGTCCCATTTCAAATTTATCCTCGAATATTTTGAAAATAATTTGGCTCAGATATAATAAAAGTGTTTTTAAAAACTTTAATTTTAATTCCCATTAGTAAAAATATTTAATTCATCATATATTTAAACAAAATTTTAAATCACATATTCCTTTGATTATTCATACCTGTGTGATCTTAGAACAAATAAAGTGTGAAATTGCAACTTGAATTAATTTGTTGTTCACAACTTTGAATTGCAACTCTTCAATCTTGAATCATTGTAGACTTTGAATAATCTTGAATTAATAACTAGTCTAGACTCAATTTATTTTGTCCGGAATTAAGTCGGTTAAAAACAAATTGACAGATTAGAAATTTGTGCTTACAAATCTCCCCATTTGGCTATTCCGGGAAAAAACTAAAAATAAACAACTAACTGTATGCAAATGTCCTATCCCAGAAACCCAAATATGAAAATACGGGACATGAATAAATTAGAAAGCAGCATCTGAGTCTAAGAAGACTAAAACTGTCTCTGAATATCTGAATGTGATGTAGCACTAAAACTGTCTCTATATCTCTAAACAAGTACATACACACATGAGACATAAATAAATATACCCAAGTGAAGTATAGAGGAACAGAATAATATTTAATTTTAATTAAGTAGAATAAACATAAACTGCCCCTACATCACATATCTCTCCCCCATTTTTCCTGGAATAGAGAAATGACAGGACAGATAAAATAATTATCAGACTATTAATGATAAGCAGGATAAACTGTGACAAGTGAATATGAGTCAGACTTTTATCACATCAAAATGTTCAAGATACTCTAGATGATAGCAATATGTCAACAAATAATGATATAGCCATGTGTGAGAATTAATAAAAGAGCTTCATGAACTAAATGATCAACTTACACACAAATCTAGAATATTGACGATTCTACAAACAATATCATCATGATGCAATGTTTCATCCCTATGATTTGTGGTGCAAACCCGTTTTTATTTTCCATCCGAACACCCTCATAAATAATACGCACTTATTTTTCTTTTCAGGTGATCTAAACTGAATGGCCCAATTTTTGGCATAATTATCTTTTTATTGCCATTTTAATTTTTTTGGGCTCTTTTTATACGATGGCTATCACGACGGGTCAATTTTACACTCTCGCAACCCTTTTCCATAAGCACTCAACACATTTTGTAATTTTATTCCTTACGGTAAATGGTTCTTACATGCACACCTCCTCCTAAGACTACTTACGCATTGATGATGAAATTGAGATAAGAACATCACATCAAACTCAAATATGCATGTGATGTCAAACATTCATAAAAGCTCGTGCATGAGTGTGCAAGAATGGCATATATACAAAGATGAATCCAAATGCACATCAATTTCGAGACAACTCCATTATGACAATGGTTAAGATCATTCAACGCATCAATAAATATAACCTAATTCCCTAGCCAAATGGATAATGAAATAATGGGGGTCCAAGCACACCAACATGACATATTAAATATGAAAATTCACGACCCAAAATAAAAATCTTTTTGTGTTTTTCAAAAAGTGTTCAAAAATCAAAAAACTTTTTGTACTTTTAAATGGACTCAAAATGACAACTGGATAAATATCATAACTATAGAGAGAGAATGTATCCCAAAAATAAACTAGATTATGAAAAAACAACGAACATGCTCAGTCAAAAGATGAGACATGTGGAGATCCACGTGAAATGACACGCGTATCACCAAGTCTAATCCCTAACGCCTCTAAATCTGATTTTCTAATCCATGTGAGTGTGAAATGACGAGTGGGGAATTTTGAAATAGGAATGGTCAGATTCTTTGACTTTCTAAGAATGTGCTTAAGATCATAGAAAAAACATCAAAGATGAACTCTCCTACTGCAATGAGTGCAAGTGTAGATACGGCGGGGAATGTTCTCTATGGGACGATTAAATCTAACGTTCCTCGGTGGCTCTTTCCTAACAACCCTTGGTGGCTCTCTATCTAGCCTGGTATTATCTTTGGGAATGGGTGGAACATGTTTATCGAAGCCAATACCACACTTATTATCCTTGATTTGGACGGTTCCTAAATATTTTTCTAACTTTTTGGACATAGATTCCAAATCAAATTTAACCTTACTCGAATCTCTCAATCTCTTCTCAAGTTCACCTATCCTCGACTCAAGTAAACGTCTCGAATCCTTAAAGTCAAGTAATTACTTTTTCATAGCCTCCATTAACCCTCGAAGACTATCTCTCTCACCCTCGACATATTCTAGCTTCTCTCGAATTTTCTTCTCACACGCCATAAGTTCCTCAATTAAAGTATTAGAATTATTATTTTCAATGGCACGTTCTTTCAATTTTGCTTATAACTTAAAATTTGCCTTCTTTGCTTTTAAGGTTTCTTCATACAACTCATCAAAGCATTTTGAAAGTCTCTCTTATCCTCACTCTTACCATCACTCACCTCACCCTCACTTTCTAGGGTATCATAACCTGTGACTGTGGAAGAATCATGAAAAAGTATGTCGTCATCACCTACATGCTTAGCCACAAGAGTGGGATGTTCTCGCTTAGTAGCATCAAAATTTTCTTCTTCAGGGTCACTCTCACTATGGGTAGAAACATAATTTAACGGTTTATTAAAATTCTCTTTAAGTTTAGTGGGGCACTCATCTAATATATGGCCAAACCCTTCGCAGCAAAGACACTTCTCACAATTCTCTTTTTAAAAAAAAAAATTAAGAGCGGACTTCATGCGAGACATCAAATTAGAAGTTTCAAACACGTGAGTTCTAAAATCATCAAAATTACCAAAAGCCATTCCTAAAGACAAGGGATCACAAACACAATAAAATAGTGCAACAAACTCTGATACCAATTTGAAGAGTCCCTTTAATAAGTGCTTTAGATACAACGAATTTTTCAATTAAAATTCGGTTGTTTCCAATTTTATCTTCTTTAAACCCTATCATGCATCTAATCAATTTAACCCATTGAACAAATAAAGCATGCGGTAAAAGAAACAAATTCAGGAAAAAATCCCCAAAGGGCAAAAACCTTTTTTATTTCACTATAATTTTGCAAATCGCCACTTACACAAATTACAATGAAATAGATTTTTAACACACGAATACCTGCAGATGTCGGTCGGTGTCATCAGCAAAGGAACAACCATAGTTACTCCTCAAGAACACGCAGTTTTGTTTTCAGGAAAGATCCACGCGCAGCGAATCTCAAAGACCGCAGTCCAAACTTCAGCAAGGAATACCCTCAAGCACTCCTAAGGACCCCAGCCAGTAATTTTCTTCAACTTTATGTGTTCAAGATCACAAACCTTTGGATTTATTCAAATTGGATCTTGAATAAACTTTGGATGAAAACTAAACAGGATTGCAAATTTTTAGAATTGTTCATCTCTGTGAAAAATGTCTATGCAGTCTTATATTTATAACTGAGAAAAACAGAGTCCAAGAAAATTAAAACACTGATTTTGAGGTGATTCTCGTTCGAGCGGCGAACTCTATCATTTGTACGACAAGCGTTGTCGTTTAAACGACATAAAGTGTTGTTAGAGCGACAGTGAACAAATGTCCCATTTAAACTTTATCCTCGAATATTTTGAAAATAATTGAGCTCAGATATAATAAAAGTGTTTTTCAGAACATTAATTTTAATTCCCATTAGTAAAAATATTTAATTCATCCAATATTTAAACAAAATTCTAAGCCATATATTCCTTTGATTATTCATACCTATGTGATCTTAAAACAAACAAAGTGTGAAATTACAACTTAAATTAATTTGTTCTTCACGACTTTGATTGCAATCTTTGTAGACTTTGAATAATCTTGAATTAATAACTAGTCTAGACTCAATTTATTTTGTCCGGAATTAAGCCAATTAAAAACAAATTAACATATTAGAAATTTGTGCTTACATATCAATGCCATACAAGTATGGAAAAGTTAATTTTGTTTGTCTTTTGTGGTGTTATACCTATATATATATATATATATATATAGTATGTTGGTTTTGAGTCTTTGTATGCATTTAATCCATGTTCTTCATATGTTTCAAATTGTATTTGTTTCATTTTTGGATTATTTTTACTTATGTAGTTGTGTTTGTTTATCGTTGTTGTTTCAAATCACATCGCATGATATTTTCTCACATTAGTATAGCATTTTTTTCATGCTATGCACTTTTCCTTTGTCTATTCCCAAATAGAAGGGAAATAAGTCTTCCCTAAGGGGCAGGCGTTTGCCTTAAGGGGGATATATATATATATATATATATATATATATTCTCTTTGAATTTGAACAGTGTGTTAAGTATGTAGGTTTAAGGGACGATGCGACAAAGTTTAAGAAGAGGAAAGCTACCCAAGGGATAATGTCAGACAAGTGATAGTTTGTATCTTTTACTTTTGGGGTTTGGGGATTGGGTATTAGGTCTTTAAGGCTTAGTTTTTTATCTTTCGTTTTGTACCGGAATAGACAAAGGGGATATTTGTAAGGACAAATTTCACAATGAGTCAAGTTTGAAATATGCTTATTGCAAATTTGTAATATTGGCTTTATTCCATTTGGAAAAAGGTGTTTGACTAATAGGTTATGATTTTGTTATGTCTTCCCTTCAAGCATATGCACTTGAAGACATGAAGCGGCCCGAGTTAAAGTGACATCAATTTTTTTTGTGGTTTCATCATAAGCCTTGTGATCTTGAAAGGTACACATGATGTAATATGTTGATCCCTGGGCTTCGTTGTTTTGGGTGTTAAGACTTTTTGAGGAATTTTTGAAACAAAATATTTCTTATTTTAACAATCATTCGAATGAGTTTTTATTTCATTCAAATGAGTTCCTTGGTTTCGTTCGAACAAAGAGTGTTTTCGTTCAAATAAATTTAATGATTTTGTTCTAACGAGCTTCATCAATCATTGAGCAAAACCTTATGTCTTGACAGAAAATTTTTGTTAGAAGGTCGTTGTGACACCCCGACTAATTAAATACCGGGTAGCTACTCCGTTATTAAATTAAATCAAAATGCCAAGTTGGTTCAGTTAATAGCATCACTGTCGAAAACATTTTTGAGTAATTACTAACCACCTAGTATTTAAAAGTAAGATGTCAAATTTTAAATTAAGTCTGATTAACAAGCAGTAAGTGAGATATAAAATAATAACATAACCATACACCATAAAGTCTCAACGAAGTAACCGACAAACATTAGAGTCCAGAGGAAAAACTCCTCACAACAATCCCACAATTGAAATAAATAAAATAGTGTATCCTGAATTAATTACATGCCAAAAGTCTGAATAACTAATACGAAATGTCTCTAAAAGAAATGGGCGACATGCCCTACAAGTGATGGAACTGAATATGGAGTCAAAACCAAAAGAAGCGTCTACTAGCAAGGCCCTGTAACTTCCACAACAGCTACAGCTCGTCACCTGAATGGAAATACTATGCATGGTGTCCTTGTGGTTGGGCACCTAAAAGGTTTTTACAAAAAAATAGATTTGAAAGCAAACGGGTCAGAGCCCGAAAGTGGAGAGTATTTTAAAAATAGCAAGTGCTTTAATGACATTTAAAACAATGAATGCAAAATACATGTTAGGACGTTCACTCACATGAAATACTCACCTCTCGACTAATTGTGCACTCCTAACGTACCGTACCCATCTAAATGACATTCATATCTAACTAAACCGTTTTAAGTTCTACCCCTTTCCACTCGATTCCCATTATACATTCTAACGTTATCAATTAAATAGAGGACCTTACTTAAACTCGGATTCTCAATTATTAACAATACAATTCACTACAGGTTATCCCTTTTTATTTTCTCAAGGCGTAACCATAATTATACTCACAATACCAACCTGAAAATTCTCATTATTTAAGCGTGTATTATTCACGTCATAAATATACAATACAAGCACCCCGAGACTAAGCTGCGGTGCACACATACTCTGCTATCCATCCCGGTACATCACGTACATAAGGATCACGCATTCCGAATCTCTCAGCAATCGTTCTCAGATAACAACAATCACAATCAATGGAGGCAAACACAGTCACATCACATGGGTCACGCTCATACCTACGCTCCCACGATCAACAGACTTATTAACTTCCCAATAAGTCCTTCTCTGACCTATGTCCTCGAGGTACCAATTTATATCCCCCCGTAGGCACACAAAGATTAGACGGTCCTAAACGAACGCAAACCTCCCGTGATAGCAAATATGGTAGGTATGTCATACACATAAGTTATATACTAAGCATTAACACATCTTAGATGTCTCAATATTAATAAAGGTATATTCTACATCCTTATACCATTATTCCAATTTTATACATTTTAAGTCTTCCGATAATATATAATGTAGATTGTCGACACATCTCACGTCATAGTTTCTTGTACTTAAAACCTATCTCAAAGGGATTATTAAGTTTCCTATTATTCCCACATATAACATCATTATTCTTAAGGTCCTTACTTCTGCCCCAAACCTCATTTCATCAAATTATTCAAATTTACTCTTTTAATCCTAATATTATCTCACTCATCGAATTTCATTAGATTTTAGAATAATTCCTCAAATTGAATTCTAATTAAGGTCCAAATTTTATAACCATACTTACTGGTCTTCCTTAAGTCTAAGGATATTCATAAAGTCTCTAATAATAATTTTCTAAGGGTTAACATCATTAAAATTTAACTAGGGAAAATTTTACTCATTCTGGGAAGGTCGATCGATCGATCTTGAACATCGATCGATCGATGGTGGTCGATCGATCGACTGATGAATGTCGGTCGATCGATTGCACCAGATAGGTTACGAACTGCTTCATTTTGCAGTCCTCAAATCATCCCAAAAATTCATTACAATGCATGAAACTTCATTCTAACGTTATAATATTATCAAATAATCATCCTACAACATTGTTAACGTTCTAAAACTAATTAATCATCACCCAAAGGCCTTATTTAGATCAAAACATCCTCAAGAACCCTAGTTTTCTATTTCTTTCAAGAACAACAGTAATTCTCTTCTTTAATCCGTTTTTAGATCATCAAGTATTATGTTTTGGATTCATAATTCGTCCAGAATATGTTTACATGCAATTCCTAACATGATTTATAGTTTTAATCCTCAAATTCATAGGTCTATATCAATCTTCCAAGACAAAATTCAATAATTACACTAAACATGGAAGAACACATTCATTGAATCAATTGTAACTAAATCACTTGCCTTATGTTCTTCAGATTTTTGTTGTTGGTTGAAGAAGGTTGAATTGCTTTCTCTCTCTCTGCAAAATTCTCCTCTCTCTCTCTCTCTCTACAAGTTCTTCTCCAAGATGACAATGGTGGTTTAGAGGTTGCCTTAGGAACCTCTTAAAATTTCTTCCAATAACTCCCGTAGCCCATTAAGTCATTTAGTGTTGTTAGTGGGTTTAGTGGGTAAAGACTAAATTAGATTTTAAGTTCTAATTTTCGTGGGTTTTAATTCCCAAAATTCCAAAATTACCAAACTACCCTTTTGGATTGCCGGTATGGCCTAAAAATGCCCCGGGACCCAAACTAAACCCCCGGCTAGTGTTTTCTGACTATTTTGATCCTTCTGGACTCGTTGGTGCACTCAAAATGACCATACGGTTGATTAAAATAAAATTCACTTTTTAATTCAAATAATTACATTCCTGACGCAACTGTCACGTGCGTCCCAACTAAATTTTCCAAATTGCCGTATTTCAGCCTCGCGACAATTTCAATATTTTCAATATTCATATATTGCCATATATACACATTATAATCAAATACCAACTCACATCTCGTTAGTATTTTATCGGGATTAATTCTCAATTAATTCACATTAAATTTAATTAATCCCATAAATAAATATCGATAAAAATGCGGGGTATTACATACTTCCCCCCTAATAACAGAATTTCATCCCGAAATTCGAAACTAGAAAGTACCTGGTAAAAATAACTCTGGATAACGTTTGCGCATATTATCTTCGCGCTCCCATGTGGACTCCTCGACATTATGATGTCGCCACTGAACACGCACTAACGGAACTATCTTTGACCGTAGTTTTCGCTCACTTCGGTCTAAAATAGCAATCGGCCCCTCCTCGTAGGAGCTATCAGGCTGGAGATCGATATCCTCCAAAGCAATGTGAGAATGAGCCAAATCGTCTCTAAGATATTTCCTTAGTGAGGAAATATGAAACACATCATGAATCCGATGCAAATGCTCCGGTAATCCAAGTCTATAGGCAACAGACCCAATTCGCTCGATGATAGGGAATGGCCCCACATATCTCGGTGCCAACTTCCCCTTCTTCCCAAATCGCATAATCCCCTTCATAGGAGATACTCTGAGTAAAGCCTGGTCCCCCACTTGGAACTCCCTGAAGAACCTCTTCGCATCAGCATAGCTCTTCTGCCGATCCTGAGCTACCCGAATTCGACTCCGTATCAATTTTATCCTTGTTGAAGTATCCTGAATCACTTCCGGCCCAAGTAGTTTGTTGTCCCCCACCTCCAACCAACATGCTGGGGAACGACAAGGTTAACCATACAACACATCAAATGGAGCCATACCAATGGTGAACTGGTAGGAGTTGTTGTAAGAAAACTCCACCAGTGGAAGATACTGCTCCCATCCACCCCCAAAATCAATGATGCACATACGCAACATGTCTTCCAACATCTGATTTGTACGTTCGGTTTGCCCATCGATCTGCAGGTGATATGCCGTACTCAACCGCAAATCCGTGCCTATGGCCTCCTGAAAACTCTCCCAAAACCGTGAAACAAATATCTTGTTTCGGTCAGACACGATATTTAGGGGCACACCGTGAAGTCTCACTATTTCTGCAATAAAAAGTTGGGCATACTGTCCCGTAGTGTAGTCAGTCCTTACGGATAGAAAATGATCAACTTTTGTCAACCTGTCCACAATTACCCAAATGGAGTCGTGACCCCTTTGTGACGTAGGTAACCCTGTGATAAAGTCCATGGAGATTCTCTCCCACATCCACATCGGGACCTCTAATGGCTGTAGAAGTCCTGCCGGTCTCTGATGGTCCACTTTTACCAGCAGACAAGTGGCGCATTTAGAAACAAACACGGCAATATCTCTCTTCATCCCGCTCCACCAATACTGACGTCTCATGTCTTGGTACATTTTGTCCCCACCGGGATGTACCGCGAACCGTGAGCCATGCGACTCTGCCATCACCTCGTGTCGCAATTCCTCCCCTTCTAGAACTACCAGTCTCCCATTGAAGCGTAATCCCCCGTCTGGGCTAATAGTATAGGATTCGGCTCCCTCTGCTAGTAACCGAACTATCTGCTCCTGATAGAACGAGTTATTTGCATGGGCCTTTACCACCTTCGTGACAATCTGCGGTGTAACAGTCATCACAGACATGAACGATCTGGCCACTGCATCCTGGTGTCCCAACTCTTTCCACTTTGCCTTCCACACCTCGGCCACCTCATCTACTGGCCTACGGCTCAACGCGTCTGCTACCACGTTAGCCTTCCCCGGGTGATATTAGATATCAAACTGATAATCCTTCACAAACTCAAGCCACCTCCGTTGCCGCATATTCAACTCCTTATGCATGAATAGGTACTGTAGGGACTTGTGGTCCGTGAACAATCAAAACTTCTCCCCCAAAAGATAATGTCTCCAAATCCGAAGGGAAAATACCACTGCCGCTAACTCCAAGGCATGGGTGGGTTAATTCTTCTCGTGAGGCTTAAGCTTACGGGAAGCATAAGTTATGGCCTGACTCTCCTGCTGCAATACACCTCCAAGTCCTTGTAAGGACGCATCGGTGTAAACTAGATACTCAACTCCCGGTCTCAAAAATGCTAACACAGGTGCTGAAGTCAACTTGTCTTTCAACTCATCGAATGCCAACTGACAGGCATCACTCCAAATGAACGGCACACCCTTACGAGTCAGATGTGTCAAAGGACTCGCTATATTTGAGAATCCCCGAATAAACCTCCTGTAGTATCCTGCTAGGCCCAAGAAACTATAGATCTCAGTCGGTGTCATGGGTTGTCCCCACTCCCTCACCCCGGATACCTTCCCCGAATCAACAGATATCCCCCGGTCAAAAATAATATGTCCCAAAAACTGAACCTCCTTCAGCCAAAACCCGCACTTCTCATACTTTGCATACAGCTCGTTCTGACGTAACGTCTGCAAAACCTGTCTCAAATGCTCGGCGTGCTCCTCTTCTGTCTGGGAGTAAACCAGTATATCATCAATGAAGACAATGACGAACTGATCTACGAACTCTCTGAACACTCTATTTATCAAGTCCATAAACACGGCTGGAGCATTGGTCAAACCAAAAGGCATAACCCGAAACTCGTAGGAACCATATCTCGTTAAGAAAGCAGTCTTCGAGACGTCCTCCTCCCTAATACGTAACTGATGGTATCCCGATCGCAAATCAATCTTTGAGAAGAAAGAAGCTCCTCTCAGCTGGTCGAATAACTCATCGATTCGGGGCAACGGATACTTATTCCATATCGTAACCTTATTCAACTCCCGGTAATCTACACACAACCTCAATGATCCATCCCTCTTCTTCACGAACAACACAGGGGCACCCCACAGCGAAGTACTCCTCCGTATAAACCCCTAACCCAATAACTGCTCAATCTGATCCCGTAACTCTCTCATCTCAGCTGGAGCCATACGGTAAGGTACGCGGGCAATAGACCGAGTGCCCAATGTCAAATCGATCACAAAATCTATCTCTCTACTCGGAGGTAATCCAGGTATATCCTGAAATACATCGACAAACTCTCGAACAACCGGAATCGAATCAAGTGGTATCGTCACTTCTTTAGAGGTCTCCTCCTCTATATAGTACAAATGAGTGGGCGATCCTCCCTCAGGATGAGGCATCGCCATAAAAAACATCTCCTGCTCGGGAATGGCAAAGATAATGCTCCTACTAAAACAGTCAATCATGGCTCGGTACGCAACTAGCCAATCCATACCAATAATGGCATCATACTCGGTCATCTCTAACACTAACATATCCGTGGGTAGAGTAAGCCTCCCGATCTCTATACCCACGCCCCTACATATAAGTGAAATCATGGAACCCCTACTCAGCAGTGAATCTACACAGGTAACCGTGCTCTCGGCGGTGTCTAACAACCCAATGGTGCGTGCAAATCTCATAGCAATGAAACAATGTGTAGCCCCCGTGTCAAATAAAATACGCCCCAGAGTCCCCTGAATAGAGAACATACCCTCAATGGCTGGTGGATCATGTGGGGCTGCGGCCTGCTGGTGCTAATACACTCTCCCATACTGAAGCTGTCGCTGCTGAACTGGAACTACTGGAATGGGTGGTAATGCTGCCATCTGTAGTGGTGCTGGGAGGGCGGCGGGAAACATAGGCCTCTGCGGCTCCTGTCGAGCACCCTGCTGCAGCTACTGCGGGGCCCTGCCCCTATCAAGATAATCCTGGAGTTTATGGCCAGTCTTGCCACAAACGTAACACTTCCCCGGGAAGTTCCCCCCTCTCTGTCCCTGCTGCCCTCGTCCCTGGTGGCCGTTTCCATTCTTCCCCTGGCCCTGCTGAAACTGTTGTTGACCATTCTGCCCCTGCTGGCTTTGATGGCCGTTCGGACCCTGATGGCCCTACCTAAAACCTCCCTATTCGTGCCTGAAATTCCCCGATCTGAACCTCTTATGATCCCCCTGCTGGGAACCCTGGTCACCCTGCCTATGCCCCTGAGTAGATTGTGCCCCACTGGCACCATAACCTCCAGTCCTGCCCTGATGGCTGGACTCTCCTGATCTCTTACTCTCAGCCATGTGAAAGCGGTGATCCTGGCAGTGTAACAGTGCAGCGTTAACCACGTCAGAATAAGTGGCCAACGAGAGGTTCCCTAACAAATGCTGATGGATCCTCCATGTCAATCCATCGGTGAACTTCTGGATCTTCTTCTCTTTTGTCGGTATCTCATCCGGAACAATATTCAGTAGATTAGTGAATTCGGCCTCATACTCGGCCACAGTCCTTCCCTCCTTTCTGAGATTCATTAACTTCCTCCTCATTTTCGTGTGAATGGCTGACGGAAAATACTTGCAGTCAAACCGCACCCAAAACTCCTATATCGTGAGAGTATCTCTCTTGAGAGTATCTCTCTCCTCCCCGGTGGTAATAGACTCCCACCACTGCAGTGTAGATCCCACTAGCTTGAAAGTAGCTAGTACCTGCTTCTGAACATCGATGCACTCTTACATCCTCAAGTGCCTCTGAATGTCTTTCCTCCACTGACTTGAAACCACAACATCGGAGCTACCTGCGAACTCCGGAGGGTGTGCTTTCTGAAAAGAATCACGTACGCGTTCCCAAGCAGACGAGAATGCATGTACCTGAACTGGCGCGGCTACTGGAGCCTGGGGTGGTGCCTGCTATACAACTTCTAGAGCGGCATTTACCGCTTGGGCTACAATAGCTGCAACCTCGGCGGCATTCATGGTGCCCTGTACTGGTGCTGGCTGGGGCTCTAGCTGTGCATCCCTAGGAACCCGTGGTGCACGTCGTGGAGGCATCTGAAATAAGAGTAAGGTCTATAAGTTCGCAGTTATAAACCCAAAATGGCTGAAGAGCGAAGCATACATAAAAGAATACAACAGTCCTAAAATATAGGGCTCTACATCAAAGAAAGTTCAACGGAAACATAATAAGCCGTACAGATCCTAAAGGACACTAGAACCTGATGCTCTGATACCACCTGTGACACCCCGACTAATTAAATACCGGGTAGCTACTCCTTTATTAAATTAAATCAAAATGCCAAGTTGGTTCAGTTAATAGCATCACTGTCGAAAACATTTTTGAGTAATTACTAACCACCTAGTATTTAAAAGTAAGATGTCAAATTTTAAATTAAGTCTGATTAACAAGCAGTAAGTGAGATATAAAAGAATAACATAACCATACACCATAAAGTCTCAACGAAGTAACCGACAAACATTAATGAGTCCAGAGGAAAAACTCCTCACAACAATCCCGCAACTGAAATAAATAAAACAGTGTATCCTGAATTAATTACATGCCAAAAGTCTGAATAACTAATATGAAATGTCTTTAACAGAAATGGGCGACATGCCCTACAAGTGATGGAACTGAATATGGAGTCAAAACCAAAAGAAGCGTCTACTATCAAGGCCCTGTAACTTCCACAACAGCTAAAGCTCGTCACCTGAATGGAAATACTATGCATGGTGTCCTTGTGGCTGGGCACCTAAAAGGTTTTTACAAAAAAATAGATTTAAAAGCAAACGGGTCAGAGACCGAAAGCGGAGAGTATTTTAAAAATAGCAAGTGCTTTAATGACATTTAAAACAATGAATGCAAAATACATGTTAGGACGTGCACTCACATGAAATACTCACATCTCGACTAATTGTGCACTCCTAACGTATCGTACCCATCTAAATGACATTCATATCTAACTAAACCGTTTTAAGTTCTACCCCTTTCCACTCGATTCCCATTATACATTCTAACGTTATCAATTAAATAGAGGACCTTACTTAAACTTGGATTCTCAATTATTAACAATACAATTCACTACAGGTTATCCCTTTTTATTTTCTCAAGGCGTGACCATAATTATACTCACAATACCAACCTAAAAATTCTCATTATTTAAGCGTGTATTATTCACGTCATAAATATACAATACAAGCACCCCGAGACTAAGCTGCGGTGCACACATACCCTGCTATCCATCCCGGTACATCACGTACATAAGGATCACGCATTCCGAATCTCTCAGGAATCGTTCTCAGATAACAATAATCACAATCAATGGAGGCGAACACAGTCACATCACATGGGTCACGCACATACCTACGCTCCCACGATCAGCAGACTTATTAACTTCCCAATAAGTCCTTCTCTGACCTATGTCCTCGAGGTACCAATCTATATCCCCCCGTAGGCACACAAAGATTAGATGGTCCTAAACGAACGCAAACCCCCCGTGATATCAAGTATGGTAGGTATGTCATACACATAAGTTATATACTAAGCATTCACACATCTTAGATGTCTCAATATTAATAAAGGTATATTCTACATCCTTATACCATTATTCCAATTTTATACATTTTAAGTCTTCCGATAATATATAATGTAGATTGTCGACACATCTCACGTTATAGTTTCTTGTACTTAAAACCTATCTCAAAGGGATTATTAAGTTTCCTATTATTCCCACATATAACATCATTATTCTTAAGGTCCTTACTTCTGCCCCAAACCTCATCTCATCAAATTATTCAAATTTACTCTTTTAATCCTAATATTATCTCACTCATCGAATTTCATTAGATTTTAGAATAATTCCTCAAATTGAATTCTAATTAAGGTCCAAATTTTATAACCATACCTACTGGTCTTCCTTAAGTCTAAGGATATTCATAAAGTCTCTAATAATAATTTTCTAAGGGTTAACATCATTAAAATTTAACTAGGGAAAATTTTACTCATTCTGGGAAGGTCGATCGATCGATCTTAAACATCGATCGATCGATGGTGGTCGATCGATCGACTGATGAATGTCGGTCGATCGATTGCACCAGATAGGTTACGGACTGCTTCGTTTTGCAGCCCTCAAATCGTCCCAAAAATTCATTACAATGCATGAAACTTCATTCTAACGTTATAATATCATCAAATAATCATCCTACAACATGTTTAACGTTCTAAAACTAATTAATCATCACCCAAAGGCCTTATTTAGATCAAAACATCCTCAAGAACCCTAGTTTTCTATTTCTTTCAAGAACAACAGTAATTCTCTTCTTTAATCCGTTTTTAGATCATCAAGTATTATGTTTTGGATTCATAATTCGTCCAGAATATGTCTAAATGCAATTCCTAACATGGTTTATAGTTTTAATCCTCAAATTCATAGGTCTATATCAATCTTCCAAGACAAAATTCAATAATTACACTAAACATGGAAGAACACATTCATTAAATCAATTGTAACTAAATCACTTGCCTTATGTTCTTCAGATTTTTGTTGTTGGTTGAAGAAGGTTGAATTGCTTTCTCTCTCTCTGCAGAATTCTCCTCTCTCTCTCTCTCTCTACAAGTTCTTCTCCAAGATGTCAATGGTGGTTTAGAGGTTGCCGTAGGAACCTCTTAAAATTTCTTCCAATAACTCCCGTAGCCCATTAAGTCATTTAGTGTTGTTAGTGGGTTTAGTGGGTAAAGACTAAATCAGATTTTAACTTCTAATTTTCGTGGGTTTTAATTCCCAAAATTCCAAAATTACCAAACTGCCCTTTTGGGTTGCCGGTATGGCCTAAAAATTCCCCGGGACCCAAACTAAACCCCCGGCTAGTGTTTTCTGACTATTTCCACCCTTTCGAACTCGTTGGCGCACTCAAAATGACCATACAGTTGATAAAAATAAAATTCACTTTTTAATTCAAATAATTACATTCCTGACGCGACTGTCACGTCCGTCCCAACTAAATTTTCCAAATTGCCGTATTTCAGCCTCACGACAATATCAATATTTTCAATATTCATATATTGCCATATATACACATTATAATCAAATACCAACTCACATCTCATTAGTATTTTATCCGGATTAATTCACATTTAATTTAATTAATCCCATAAATAAATATCGATAAAAATGCGGGGTATTACAGTCGTTTGATCCCCGCTCAAATAAGTTTTGGGATCTTGATCGAAGGAATTGGAGTTTCGATCGAGCGATGTGGGAAATTTCATTCGAACGATCTTGGGTTTCGTTCGAACGAGGTGCCTCAAAGTTTTGTGCCACGGCCTTTTCATGTTTTTCTATAACTATACGGCCTGGCAAAGAGTTTTTAAGTTATAATACGTTCAAAAATAGTTTTACGAAGAGAAAACCTAAGCCTCCATGAACCCTATTTACACCCTAGTTTTGAGATCCAAGAATCAATATAATATGTTAGTTTGAGATCTCAAGTTTTTTAGCACCAAGTTTTTTCATTTTACACCGTTGAGAGAGTTGGTTTAGCATGGTGGATTTCTTGTGACTGCGGTGACGGTTTGAAGCCAAAGATCTATGGACACCGAGACGCTTGAGGCACATGCTTTGTGAAGGTTATTGGTAAATTTCAATGGTGTTGCTGTGAAGAAGGTTCAAGTAGTGAAGACTGCATTAAGGCTTGAAGGCATCAAGTCAAGTGAAGTAAGTACATCTGCACTATTTTAGAAATCCTATATCATAGTGAATTTACATAGACTAGGTCATTTGAGGCTTTTTCCATTGTGGGTTTTCCTCATACATCGCAGCGATGTTGTTGATCTTTGTTTTATTCTTCTATTCACCTAGATGCATTCTTAGGCAAGATAAAATTGGTTAGTAGTTTTCATAATATATGTTTAATTGGTGCTTAATTTAAAAGTGAATTAATTGATTATTCGGTTAATTTCATTAAAATTAAAATTTGGTATTTGGTAATCCATCCCTATTTGCACCCACTCGTGTTCTCAAGTCTCTTATTATTAAAATAAAATGAGTTGTGTGATTTAATTTCCCACAAAATTGGCATCTAATTTCATTTTTCACAAATATGGATGTATGATTAGTTTCATTCCTTTTCAAATTAGGAATTTGTTCCTTATCCTTCTTTTTAACACAAGAAGAAATTTCAAACTTAGATTTTGAAACAACAACTTTTCTTTTGATAGTTCAACATAACTAATGTCATGTTTATCATTTTTAACTTAACAATGAGTCAACAAAATGTAACCTAGAACATGTTCAATCAAGCCTCTAAATATTCAAGTCTTTGGCATGGTTTAACTCTAGTTTAAATTTTTCAAAATTAGTTCTCAAAATTTTCTTTTAAATTTAGCATTTTTCCTTCTCTTTCAAAATGGTCTCATTTTGTTTTTATAAAGAATCATTCTCATTTTTCAAGACATCAACTATTTATTTGAGTTTCAAATATTCCAAATGAACATATCAATTTTTTCATCTTTATAATCATGTTCACATTGAAACGTTTTCAATTTATTCAAAAGATTGATGTTAGACTTATTTAACTTTAAAGATTCATGATAGAGTTCATCAAAGTCGTCATTAATATTGTTAACTTCATCATTACTATCCTCTAGAGACCTAGGAATCGAAATGTATGAAATCTTTCTACTACATGAAGAAAAATCATTAAGGGACTTGTGACTATATGATTTGATCATATTCTTCCTCACAACATTCTCAAGAGACATCCCTCTTCATTAATCATCAATAATTCTCACCATAAACACAATCTCATTTCCACTATTTTCACTAGAAGTTCTCTCATCGAAGTCACACTATGTGTCACTTAAATTAGGTTTTTAAACATTCTTATTGTTGTCTACTTCCTTAATGTTTTCTTAATTTATCAAATGAGTTAGACAAACACTGATATGACGTCCCACTCCACCACAGCCACAACAATGGTCATCATCGTTCTCCTTGTTTCTCTTAGTATCCCTCCTCTCACCATAAGATTTATGCCAAGTAGATTTGTAAGGCATAGGCTAAAATTTGTTACATTTTTTTATTTTTTTGAAAGTTTTCTAAACCTTTCAACAAATAAATCCATGTCCACTTCAACATTTTCCTTAGTTTTTTCATATCCCTTTCTTGATACACTCTCCTTAGATTGAACCATAGACATTAAATATTTTTTTGGTTTCATCACAGTCATATTTTCTTCTTGATCAAAAATTTGAAATGATCCAATAAGTTTGTCTAGACTACAATTGTCCGTATCTCTAATCTCGTTAAGGATAGCAACTTTGGTATAAAACCTAGAAGCTAGTGTTCTAAAAACTTCTTAACGACCTTATTCTCTCGATTTTTGTCACCAAGATTGAAAAATGCATTGAATACTTTGGTTAACCTAGAGTAGTAATTGGTAAATCTTTCTTCCTCACTCATTAACATTGTCTCAAACTTACTTGCAAAGTTTTTAACTTAGCTCATTTTATGCTTAAATTCCCTCATATGTCACACGCAAGGTATCCCAACCTTCATTTTCTAATTTATAGTTAAGAATATGATTGTACTCTTGAGTACTCACGAACATAAACGAAGAATTCAAATAAATTGAATTGTAAGTATAATCGAAAAATTCATCATCAATTCATAACACTCTTGGGTTTTTAACTCTTATTTCACCATCTTCAATAACAGGATGATCCCAACCATCTTCAACACTTATCCATATTCTCTCTTGTTTGGATCTCAAATGTGTGTGCATCTTTGACCTTACAATGCCCATAGTTAGTCCATCAAAGAACGATGGACTATTCTAGGAACTACTATCTTTATATTGATCCATCATTAATCATAAACTAAGATTTAAAGACAAGAATAGTAGATTTACTAGTAATGAACAATAATATAAATACACAACAAATGAAGATCAAACTTTAAAACTTTAGTCCTTAAAAGATAAACCTCTTTGATACCAATTGAGGATTTAGTGTGTTAATATTAGATGTTCTACTCAAATAAACCTATAGAGGAGTGAATAAGTTTAATTACAATTTTGACCAATTATTTTTGACAATTTCAAAATTTCTTTTCGAGTTTAGCAAACCTAACACAACGATCAACTAGGTAGATTGATGATAGGTATGTGAATCAATAAATTGTATCTTCAATTTAAGGAATCTAGGTAAATTACCACAATTTGTAAATTATATCATCAATTTGATGGATTAAGCTAGATGTAAATGAGATCTATGTTATGTACATAATGGAGACGAAGTAAACATCATAC
Source organism: Sambucus nigra (assembly GCA_949130495.1). Classification (NCBI taxonomy): domain Eukaryota; kingdom Viridiplantae; phylum Streptophyta; class Magnoliopsida; order Dipsacales; family Adoxaceae; genus Sambucus; species Sambucus nigra. The sequence continues at coordinate 201,302,244 of OX422217.1, forward strand.
ACAACACACAAATAATACACAAGATAAATTTTACGAGGAGAAACCCCACCAAGGGGTAAAAAATCACAATGCACTCTAATCTCGCATTCAACTTGAAAAGGTTTTATATAATACAAAAAATCACCACTATCTCTCTCATACACTCATGAGAATGATCTATGAACATTGAAATTTCCCCCATTGATGATGAGAGATCCATCATAAGCTCCATAGAACGAATATTAAAGTACATTGTCCTCCTTAAATTCGCATAATGCCACGAACTATCCAATAGCTCGAGATACTTCCTCTTTATATCTTATTGTGTAGATATATAATTCAGATATAAAGTTGTTTAGATTGACTCTTGGCTAAATGATCTGATTCAAATCACTCTCAATTACTCACAATCCATTAATCAAGTATAAATCTAGGTTTCCACTCAATTTTGAAAGGAGCAAGTGAATTTGAATAACGAGAAGAAATTATAATGCTCTTAACCTAAAAAATACTCTCTAAGGCATGGAGAAGTAAATAAGGACTCAGATCATTTGAAAAATAAGGAAAATAAACCCATTTATAGAGTTATTGTTCAAAAATTGGGTCAATCATGGGCATGAGGCTAATTAGCACCATGCACATGAATTTAGCCATTGTTTCAACATAGGCTTAAAATCTGCAGGCGTGTGCATGAGGTCAATTTGGCATTGTCCACCTTCTTTTAGGTAAAGATTTCAAATATCCTAAAAGGTACAGGTCCTTGCAGACGAGTCCAAATAGGAACCGTGCGAACGGTTTAAGGCAGAAAACCAAAAGCCTTAAAATAAAGAACATTTTGAAAAATGTAGGTATTTCCTAAGGTTATACACATCAATTCTCAAATATTAGAATCATGTGCTCAGATTAAAAATACAGTTTTATAAAAAAAAATATGTGTGTTAACAAAGCGAAAAGACATTCAATCGCAAAATCATATAAAAGGATATGTCTTCAAAGTTTAGCAACAGATGTCTTTGTGTTGTGGAGAATCTAAGTAGATATTCAAAGTACAATGTTCATTAAGTCTAATGAAACATCCTCACTCTCTACACAATGTCAATATAATTTAATCTTTTTATATTGAATGATGTAAGACTAAAATGCTTTGCCATATAATGTAGCCAACAAATATCTATAAATAAAATCTTACATTTTCACTTATGTTTCAGCGGTGGGTAGCCTCATGTATGTTATGCTACGTATAAGATTGTAAATATGCTTTGTCATTGGCGTGGTCATCATATTAGAGTCTAACCCAGGTAAGGAGCACTAGACTGTAGTAAAGAATATTATCAAGTACATGAAATGGACTAGATATTATGTGTTGGTTTACTTAGCTAATAGTGTTATACCTTTAGGATACACAGAATTATAATTTCAATCAAATAAGGTTCCACAAAATCGACCTCAAGATATGTGTTTAACCTATGAGGTGGAGTCATAAGTTGGAGGAGTATCAAATAATCTTGTATTGTTGATTCGACCATAGAAGATGAATATGTTCCGCTTTGGAGGAAACAAAGATGGTTGTTTGCCTCCGAAACTTCCTAGGTGATTTGGGTATGGTTCCTTTAGTGAAATTGACTATTACACTTTATTGTGACAATAACAACGATTTCTAACTCGAAAGAACTAACGAATCAAAAAAGGGATAAGCACAATGATCGTAAGTATCATCTCATAAGGGAGATTATGCAAAGAAACAATCTCACCGTGGGCATGATTGCATCTCAAGACAACCTAGCGACTCCTTTACAAAGCAACCCAAGGCTTTTGATAGTAACGTAAAGGGAATGTTTATTAGATTCATAGGCACATGGGTTTAAGACTAAGTGGGATATTGTTGGGGTTTTATTTTATTAAAGGTGTGTCAAGTTCAATCCGAAATAAGAATCATGTTTATGGGAATGTATTTTTTTTTTAAAGTATTGTATTAATTTTGGTATTTTGAATTTAGTAGGAATTCTGGTGAGTTGGGTTCGCCTTGATTATAGAAGAACGGAATTTAGGTTGTAGTTCAATTGAACAATTCATGGTCTAGATAGGTGTTGACATCTAATCGATAAAATTGAGATTACGATCTTAGTTGTTTATCATGACTACGGGAACCTACTTGTTGGTTTTGAAAATTGTCTCATAGTTCAAAGATTATTGTACCTGTACATCAAGAATGTATTGAATAGAACAAGGGTCAAATTAAAGTTTAGGTTATGATTAGATTAGACTTGAATAATCTCACACCATTTGAAAAGGGTACATAGATTCTAAATCCTCGGGACTATGAGTATTGAAATGTGCATACAATTATTACTTTGATTGTTATGGTTGCAATCCAATTTACGGGGTCTATTTGAGAAATGCTATAGTCCTGAAGGGTTCTAATATGGATAGGGCAAACCAAAGAAAGGCATTTTTTTTATTTTTGAAATTAAATATTAAACATAAATAATTTAACCCAAAGTAAAATGTTGCACTAATTTTAAACAAGTTGTGATTAAACCGATTAAACAATTTTATCTTAACCAAAACATGCATTTAGGTGATTGCAAGATAACATAAAGTAAATTAATCATAACGTTTGATGCACGAGGAAAATCCAAATGGGTTAAACCTCAGACGATCCATCCACGTAAATTCACTATGTATGGAATTAGAAAGGACACAACGTTATATTTACCCAATGATATGATGCCCTCACAAGCCTTGATTATCTTGTTCCTCAACCTCTGTACAATGACACACAAGAGTCCACTAGCACACAACCTTAATGTGTGAGTCCACACATGCCTCGGTATCCACCAAATAACTCTGCAACCATCATATACAAAGTTCATCGTATGTAAACACATCAGCATATATGAAGTCCACCATAACAAAACAATTCTCACAGATATGTGGAGAATAAACACTGGTTCCTAAAAACAGATCTCAAAGCATAATAAGATGAATCTTAGATATAAAACAATCTGGGTGTAAACTAGGGTTTAAGTAAAACTGGAGAACTTTTTGTTAGAGTTTTGGAACTCAAAAGAAATGAAAAATTCTCATTTAAATTTTTTTATCTCCATTCCTATTTATTGAAGCTTTTCCAAAAAAAATGACATAAGGATGAAAAGAGAAAATCATGAATAAAATAAAAATTCACAGCCTCGTTCGAATGAGGTACATCTCGTTTGAACGAAGTCACACATCTCGTTCGAATGAAGTCACACATCTTGTTCGAACACATTTTTAACAACTCTTCCAACGTGATTCAAACGAAGGGAAGAAATTGTCTCGTTGAAGTTTCGTTGGAACGAGGGCGATCTAATGATGCACACAGACTCGTTCAAATGACATACCTAATGTCATTCTAATGACTTCACAAAAAAAATAATTTTCTTCTAAAAAATATTAAAAGCATAAAATCATTTAAAACTTTTAAAATCAATTTTGTAAAATACTCACACCCAAATAGAATATCTCCATGGACCAAAATATATAGGCACCCATACCTGAGAGATCCTCGGAATATGAAGATGGCAGCGAGCACTATACGTGACACAATTATGTTGATCTTCTAACTTGATCGCTACATCTTCAAGAAACTACGCCATAGGCTCAGAAATCCAACACACTCAAGTCCTAATCTATGACCCAAACAGTTTTGTCTAACATACTATATAAGGCCAAAATACATAAAAATTGACTCTATTGGAAATTTATCCTTATAAAATCTCCACAATAATTAAATTATTATGTGTGCATTTCTGCAATCATATTTGAGAGGGATTTGTGCCTAGGAGATATCCTAGATTATGATACCCCCTTGATAAACTTATAAGTTTTTATTATACTAGTAAACTTGATTATTGAATTATTTATAATCCGATAGATTATCAAATAAGTTAAGTTTGAGATCGAGGAATAAGTAAGATGTTGGTGAAAATAAATTAGTGAAAAATTGAATATCACTAAGCGTGTATTGTATGTTTTATGAATAGAATCACATTATGCACAATCTAACATTATAAATAAAAGACCTCATTATTCGAGTAATTATAAGATAATTAAATTATAGTTCAGTTATAATTATTTAGTGGAGTTAATTATAATTAAATGAAAAATAAAATATATTACGAGAAGTAATATGGAATTTTCATATTTTCATTTTGATGTTAATTTAATTATAGATCTTGGGTCCCCAATATAGTCTATTTGCTAAGGAGTAGTCCCAAAATCTTGGGAAACCCTAATTTCCCCATGCCCACTTTGTGTACATATATATATGGTTCTAAGGTACGGTTTTAAGTTTCATAACACATGATAAGGGTTGGAGAGAGATAAGGAGAGGAAAAAACTATTCACATTTTTTTTGAAGGAGTGAGGAGAAAGAGTGGGTTCTTTTACAAATCATCAAGTTTTCATCTTCGGAAGTCCCCACACACTAGGCTTACTTTGGGGGCATCATATACTATAAGATTCAAGGCATTCAGGGAATTCTAGAAAGCTTTTGTAGGGAAAATAAAATATCCTATTCTTCTTTTATAAATAATATATCTCCTCATTCAGATCACCTACAAGATCCGCGAAGGTATTGTGATTTCAAACCCTAGATTTATTCTTTGAAACCTAGTTTTCATTTTTTTTTCTATTACATTATCAATCAAACATTTTTGGGAAGTAAAGTTTTTCATTATATCAATAACAAAGAATAGCTTTCCCATAAATCAACCCCCCCCCCCCCCCCCCCAAATATATATATATATATGTTGTTAGAATTTTTAATTCGCATGCTTACATTGATATATGGTCTAAGTTGATTAAAACTCTAATAAATTTGAATAATGGAATTGACAGCCTGTTGGAATGTAATGTTGGGCTTGTAACATGTATGAATTTTTTTATATAACTCACATGTAAATGGGAATGAATAAATATGAAATAAAGAAATATAACTTTGGCCTATAAAATCGAATATTGTTGCAATTGGAATATTTTAAGAATGATAACATAGTTAGGATTATCGAGTTATGTATTGTGACACCCCGCCTAATTAAATACCGGGCGATCAATCCTTTATTAAATTAAAATCAAGGTGAACAGTTGGTTCATTCTTAGCATCACTGTCGCAAAAATAAAATTTCCAATTTAAACACCCTGATTAATTAAGCTAAGTGTCAAAACAATTTAAAACTTTATTTCCATTTTTATATAAATTCCAATTTGAAAACCTTTTAAATAACCAACAGTTTAAGAATCACGTAAGTTCTACGGATAACAATAAACACAAAAGAATGAATTCATCTAGATTAACCAAACCAAATTTAAACTACAAATGAAATCATCCTGACAAGAGTTAATACCCAAAAAGTACCAAATACTGAAAATAAATGAACATACATCTCTGACAAATCTATACTGAATGGGAAATGGGCGACACATACCCTAACTATAAAGAACTATAACAAGAACCGAATCAATGAAGAGGTCGCCTAAAACAAAGGCCTGCAACTCCCACATGAGCTACTGCGCGTCCAATCCAAAGAACCTATGCATGACGCCCCTGTGGTTGGGCACCTGTAATATATACATATATATATATATATATATATATACACAAGAGAGAAGAGATAACAGAAAATGGGTCAGAGCCCAATTATAAAATAGTTTAAAAATAATTTAGCAAGTATTTAAAATGCTTACCTACTAATGCAACAACCATGTTAGTATGCGACACTCTATTGAGAATTCTCACCTCTCGCCTAGTGTGCACGCCTATCATACTAATGAATCTCATAAGTCTCTCTAACTTATTCTCCATAAGGTTTAATCACTTGAAAATAAGGTTATGATATTCACTTTAGAAAATCAATCTCTTTAGGATTTATTACGTTATTTAGAATAACCCCGTACCGTCATAAAGTTTTCGAATGCTTATAGTGAAGTTGAAAATTTATACATTACTTAACTACTATTACGCACAGTAGAAAGTTCTCATATAGATATCCGTATATATATTAGTTACACGCATAATATATATACTAACGGCACCCCACATAAAATCTATGGTGCAAGGTTTTCATATATATAAGTATATATATACCAATCACTCATATATATATATTATTTGCACCCCACATAAAATCTATAGTGCTGGCATACTCTGCTATCAAGTCCCTATATCACACATATTTAAGGAAATGTTAGTTCGGAATCACTCTCGAACTGCATTAACATAAAACACATACAAATGGAGGCGAAGTATAGTTCCAAGTCACTAAGAGGTCAGCACATACCCTCACATCTCTTGGGACCGTCTGACTATCAATCAGATAGCTTGTACCAAGGAATCCTATGTTCTAGGGTACGAGTCAATATCCCCCATAAAGGTCCCATCGAGATAAGACCGTCCCAGCGCGGAAACCCCCGTGATATCAAGTAGCCCGAGTACAATTTTTAAACAGATATAATATATGCACAATCACACAGTCATATATATATACACATCCACATTTCTAAATTAGGTGCGCTCACGACCCATAATTATAATTATCCGTTATTACACATTTTACTCGATTATTTCGTATAACAAACTCGTTATTTGTATTCTAATTTATTATTCACTTCATACTCACTTCTCCTCTCTCGAAGTATTCTTAGTATAATTTCAGTGGGCATTCACTCACTTAAGTTCCGGTCTAACTCCCTTACGAGTCCCGATCTTTTTATTTAATATACGCATGATTTCTTATACACATGAATCATTCCTCGTTAACCCAAAATCTCATCCTACACTAAAATGTTACTCAACGGGGTCTACCTAGGCCCTACTGGTCATCTCTATATCCCATTATATTCCAACAACAACAATCAAGGGTTCCCATACCTCTTAATCGGATTAAACTAACGAATGAGAAATATGCAGTTTTCCAGGAGGGGTCGATCGATCGATCAGTCGATCGATCGATGCTCTGGGCTCGATCGATCGATCAAGTAGTTCTTGCCCAGAAACTGCAAATTAAACCTACGGGTTTCATCTTCCAATTTCTCCAAAAATGTCATTAACAAGTCTAAAATTCTCAAATAACGATACTACAAGTTCTATATACATATATACAAGATTTCCTACGTGAAACATGTATAAAAACATCAACGATATCAAATTAATGGGGTAAAATTGACATAATCTTCAAGAACCCTAATTTTGAAAGAATTATCCATTCCTCTAATTATCTCCCAGATTTCTTGATTCTAAACTCATAGTAATTCGTGGGAAATCCTCTACATGTGATGGGTATATCCAGAATATATTAAATCTCTCTAAACATGCGATTTAAGGCCTCCAAATTAACAATTTCTTTCATAAAACATGATGTTGGCAATCCTAAACTAACATGGGTGAGGCATTAACCAAAATAAAGCAAGATAGATACTTGCCTGAAATTCAAGATTCTGATTTCGTGGATGAAATGGTATGGTTGTGCTCCTCATTCCGCGATCTACATTTTGGTGGTGGTGGCGGTGAAAACGGTTGAGTCTTTTGCCTTGAATTTCTTGAAAATCTTGCCAACTTCTTCTCAAATGGACGTCCTTTGATTTTGTGTTTGTTAACCCTAGAAGACAACTCCTAAAGGCTGATATATCCTTAGGAAATTCGTGAGTTGAATTCTCCAAAAATATAAAATGCCTAAAATACTCTCCCGGGATGTCAATTAGGCATAAAAATGCCACGGGACCCAAACTAAACCCCCGGGTACACTTTTCTGACTATCTCGACCCTTCCGAACACTTTGGCACACTCAAAACGACCATAAGAGCAACTTATAATTTATTCATTTTATATAATAATAATTTAGTCCCGACACCACACAGGCGCGTCCCGGCTTAAATTTCCATAATTGTCATTTTATTCACTCGTGACAATTTTAATAAAATAAATCTCATTTATTACTTTACTCGTCTAGTAATATTCAAAAAAATTCCAATAATTACTAACTCACATCACGTTAGTAAATATAAAAATAAATTTCCGGATTAATATTAAATTAATATCTCAATTTAAATTTAATAAATCCCCCAATTTTAAAAGCCATAAAAATACGAGGTATTACATGTATATTGGCTTGGTTTGGGTCATATTTTCAAAATAGTCTATATACCTTGGTTGATCTCTAAGTATGGGATTAGAGAGTATGTTACTTTCTAACCAGTGGGAATGGGTGTGGATTTGTGCATTTCATAGGTATAGTACTAGGTGATATATAGTGTTCTAGTGAACTCTAGGTTTGAGAATAAGGAGGAATGGTTTGTGATGCCCGAGTGTTTTGCACCAAGAGGTAATTGGGGAATGATATGATGATTTATGATGAGAGATTGATTTGAGATGAATACCTTAAATACGATAAGTCTTAGAGATGGATGAGTTGATGGATGTCATTACATGTGCGGGGTATAGGATTAGTTGTCTACATTGTGTGTGGAGTACCTACATTGTCTGGTTACATTGATATGATCCATGTGGGTATTATGGTATGTTCAAGGTCTACATTGGTTGGCTACCTTGTATGTGCACGACCTAGGCTTACGACAATAGTAATTATTTCATGTGGGCATCATGGTATGTTTGGGGTCTAGGATTGGCTAGCTACCAAAGCATGTGTGTGACGTAGGCTAAGAGAATATAATGATGGGATTAGTTGTGTGTATACATCATGACATGTGCAGGGTGACATTATAGGGTATTTGGCTAGAGTGATGTAGTGGATTGTCTTGATACGATGATACAAATGGTGTACCATGGTATGTGAAAGGTTAAATATGAGACTATCTTACTATATTGGTGTAACAATGAGATAATTTATAATTAAAATATAATTATGTTGATGAGATTATAACACCTTGCCCGCCCGGGGAGAGCGAACGGAGCGCTAATGCGATAAAATAAATCCAAATCCACAAGTGACAAGTGACAAGGTATAGATCATCTAAGTCCCACAACAACAAAAGAGAAACTACAAATCTCAATCTCTTCAAATAAATACAACCAAATCTCTCGAATTAAAAATGCAACATCTAACTCGAAAAATAAATACAAATCTCCAATGCTCTATACAACAAAATAAATATAATCTTCTCAAATATGTTCTCGAATATTCTTCCCAAAATATCCAAGTTAAAATTAATCTCCAATAATCCATAGCGCCCAAATCCGCGCTAACCTGCCACTAAAAGAAAATATGGGGAAGTACACAATATGACAGGAAAAATGCTCAACAAATATATGTTAGCGATGAATAAAGAGTAACAACACGAGTACGAATATTCAAATCAAATGCTAATCCCAAAGCATTTATCAATAAATTTATCAACAACACATTAACTAGGTCACCAGGCCTCACCCCATCCACATATGCTTTATCTAGCCATAGCCCGGAAAGCAGGAATTTTGGCGGGTGCCCAATCTCCGTGCCATATTAAAATCTCATGACAACGTGCTCAAAAACAATATAATGATGCCACGTGAATCAAAATAATTCAACAATTATTTCTCAAGATTTCAAAGAATTTAACAATTCAAATATGAGTTCAATTAAACATGAAATCAACCGAATAAACTCTCGAGAGATTTAAAGGAGCATATTGTGTAAAACCCCATGCCTTAAACCATGATGAGAAACCAACGATCACATCCTCAAGATCAACACAAAAGATCTATAGAATCTCCTCCAAGAACCTCCAACAAAAATAGCCCCAAGAACACCTCTAATCTAAGGTTGGAACTCACAAATCTCAAGGGCCAAAGTATAATTAAAAAGGAGAGGAATATAAAATATATTTGCTGCTAAAAGTTGTGCCAAAAGTATGTTAAAAAGGATTGCCCATGACTCCTTTTATAATGCAAAGAAATAAAGAGTTGGAAGCCAAAAGTCTCCTTTAAATAAGGCAAAGAAATGAAGAGTTGGAAGCCAAAAGACTCCATTAAATAAGGCAAAGAAATGAAGAGTTGGAAGTCAAAACAACTCCAAGAGTTAAAAACATTTTAAAATCATTTTAAAATCCGTTTTAACTCCGTTTTCGAAACCGTTTGAAATTCTCGCCTTTAAAAATAATAACCAACATATTTGAGCAATAAAAATAATTTTATCAAAAACTTTATTTCCTCCATTTTTCCAAAATTAAATAGCCCAAAATTACGGTGTGTGTGTGTGTGTGTGTGTGTGTGTGTGTTGAAATTAGTTGGTGTTTAGTTTAGGACTTAAAATTAGTTATTAATGTTGATTTAGGATTCGAAATTAATGTTTAGTTTAGGACTTGAAATTAATTGTTAATGTTGATTGGACATTAAAATACTTAATTTAATTCACACAAATAAATCCGTAAATAATTACATTGTCTTAATTTGCTGAGTTGGTTAATTTTGGAAGTGGCACGACCACTAGATTATTGTAAAAATGGGGGAAGGGGGAGTTTTCGACTTTTTTCTAATATTACTTTCTGTCACAACCCGTTCGAGAGTGGCACGACCACAGACGTATCATAATTAAATGAAACATACCTACAATTACACATAGTGCGCATATATACTAGCCTTCTAGTTCTTATGCGTACACATTCAATAGCCCTTAGACCCGTTCGAGAGTCATTACCCTTGTAATGAGATCTTTTGAATTGTCTCGTTTGGACAGTTTGGGACTGCATAATTTCTGTATAATAATATTCTTAGTGGATTAAAGTTGTTACTTTTGGAGGAAGTCTGTAGTCATATCCTAATATTCTCTGAGTACATACTAGATTGGCAAATATGAGTGTTATTTCAATTGATCAATTGAAATAACACTCACACTTTCCAATCTACGTCGTGTACTTAGAGAACTATGGGGATATGCTGCCGAATTTTTCTCAAATCGTAACAATGTGCATGAGCTGTTAAATATATTACAGAAATATCCGGTCTTGCAAGGGATAGGACCACTCACCCTTTAGAGGAGATGGAGGAAATAGGAATTACTATTATAAATTGAAATTTAAAAATAGAATAAATAAGATATAATTAATTGAAACATACTATAAATCTAAGTTTTGTTTATACTAATCCCTGAATATACGCTTCTTACCTTTAATAGGTGATTGTTTGTAGTAGTTGTGATGGGATATCCTAAATACAAAGAGTGGATGGGGGAGACAAATATATTGAGGGATGTGTTTCGCAGAGGTGATAATTAATTTTTGAAATACGCAAAGAGATGTTATAATGATGAAGAGTTTCCGTGTATGTATGCTAGGTGTAAGAATAGTAAGGTATTTGAGTGGAAAATATTTGAACTACATTTGTTAAGATCGGGTATGCAAGATAATTATCGATTTTGGAGTTTTCACGGTGAATTGAAAGTTTCTTTTGTCCCTGAACAACCTTCACACCAACCTTCAACAAGTAGGAAAAAGTAGCTCGTTATCTATTTGACAAGTGGGAAAACGAGTGAAATTAACGAGTTTGCAACATGAACAAGTAGCTCGTTATCTATTTGACATACATGAAGATGTTGAAGAATAGAAAAAGTAAGTTTGAATTATTTTAAAATTTACATTATTTTAGATTATTTTATACGTGATTAATTTTATAATACGTTCGTCACATGAATTGTATGCAGAAAATATGAAGCATGTGAGAACAATAAAAGACGAAAAAAGATGGCACAATCAGACAGCGATTTTAGGCTGTGGTTGTCACACGAGGTAATTATAATGAAAATGGTTGTTACATGAAGTTACATTACAATAAAACTTTAAAACTAACATAATTAATTTATCACTATTCTCAGCTCTTAAAGACGAGTGATGTGACATCAAGGCTTTCTTGTCTAGCCACTGGACCCTTGTTCATGACACAAGAGTACAAAAAGTATCGATTGAACAGTTACGTATTAGGCGTAAGGGTGTACAAGGAAAATAAATATGTATACAACTCGGGCATTTCATACAAGGCTCTTATATTCTTTCGAGCGAGCGCAAAAGATAAAAACCTCGTTGAAACCGAAATGACTTACTATGGTGTAATTCACAATATATTTGAATTAGACTATGTAAGCTTCAAAGAGGTCATATTTTACTGTTACTAGGTAAGAGTTGAGGATAAAAATGTTTGTAAAGTTGATCCTAGCACCAATTTGATCATGGTTGACGTGTCCAAGTTGAAGAGCAATGAACACGTGAGCGATGAGCCGTTTGTTTGTGCATTGCAAAAGGTTAATCAAGTGTTTTACTCGGAGTATATTAACAACGAGCCCTGATCAATCGTTCTACATGCGCCAAAGCGTCTAAACAGTAGTGTGGATGACTTGGATGCTCCTGCCGAATATCAATCCATTTTTTATGATAACCCGAATTTGAAACAATTTTTTAATTTGTAATAAGTATTCCAATTTAGCGCATGTACTAGTGTTTTATTATTATTGGACATCGGTTTAATGATTTTAATTCATTTGTACTTGATCATTTTCACTCTTTTTATCTTTCTCTCTTTCCTTTGTATATGTGTGTGAGTTAAACAGTAAAAAGTATTCCAAACATCGGTTTAATGCTTTTTATTCATTTGTACTTGATTACATTAGCGCATGTACTATTTAGACTTAATGTTTGTATGTCATCTTCTAATTCATTTTGAATTTGTACTAATAACAACAGTTTTTTTACAAAACATATCTCATTCAGGGATTAAGGCAAGGATGATGATGATGATGATGATAATGATGATGTCTTATGGGCTCGGCGATAGCGGAGGCAACGAGGGCTCCTTGGCCCCTACGCTCCCCAAATGGAGCAAATTGGGAATGGCCGTCGAGAACAAGACGGGGATATTAGCTAGTTTCCTCGAGCAGCTAAAGACGATTATCGGCTCGGGATACACTAGTTGGAGGGAGGTGCCAAATGAGATCAAGTTAGCTATTTGGGCAGCACTACAGGTAATGTATTTATATTTATATTTATATTTATATTTATATTTATATTTATATTTATATTTATATTTATATTTATATTTATATTTATATTTATATTTATATTTATATTTATATTTATATTTATATTTATTCGCAACTAACATTGTATTTGTTTAACATGATCAATTCAGCCTGGCCCCAGAACTCCACGATTCTGTCTTGGAGAAGTTGAAAGAGCAACACAAGATATGGAAGAAAAATTTGCGGGTCCGGTACTTTAGGAAGACTCGAGACTCCATTATCATAATGCGTGAGTCCGTCCCGCTAAAGGAGCCGATCTCATTGGTATAATGGAAAAAGTTCATTGACAATGAGATCGAGGAGCGACAATTGGCAGCTCGTCAATCGGGGAGGGCAAGTCGGGCGAAAAAGACGGACGTGCACTACTCCGGATGGACGTCTTACGCTAATGTGGAGCATAGGATGATGGTAAGTTTTTATTTTTCTATAATTACAGAAATATGTTATTCTCCATTATTTTACTTTGCGGGCCCGGTGCTAATTTTGCATTATTTTATTTCAGGGGACGAAGAGTGGCCCTGGGGGTAGGCCACATAGGCTCGATGCCTATGTGGAAATTCGAAGGAAGAAGGGGAAGGATAAGGAGGTGTACCCAAGCATCGCGGGCACGATTGTAAGTGTAATCTGACAGTTTACTTTTTATTAATTACGTTATCATTTTTTTTTATTTACTTATTTAAATAATCATGTGCTTTTTGTCGTTTCAGGCAAAGCTTAAGGAAGTTCATGAGTTACAGTTCGATGCCGACAAGGCATCTTAATCCACGGATGCACTCAGCCAAGTGCTTGGCGCTGATCGCAAGGGGAGGACAAGGGAGTGAGCTCGCGGGTGGCCAAATCTAGGATCATTGGATTGGAGATGAGCAACACCGGTTTGGCTCATCAGGTGGACTCGCATGAAGTGAAGCTATCATGGTTAGAGGCAAAGGTTAAAGATATATTCTCATTCGTGAAGCGTTCGTTAGGCAAAAAGGGCAAGGGGAAGCGGAAGGAGAAGGTGGTGGAGGAGGAGGACGAGGTGGAGGAGGACGAGGACGTGAACATCGTTGCTTCATCGTCGACACGTGAGAACTCACCGATTGATGATTCAGTCCCATACTTGGCTCCTGTCGAGCGGCCTATGTCAATAATTGGTTGGATGAGCGTGTTTATACTCAACATATTTGATGGCACGCGGATAGGGAGGGGGTTGAGGGACCCGAATACTGTCCAGGGTATGTTGGTTCATGGATGTACGCTTCAAGACATCGAGACCAAGGTGCTCGTCACGCATGTGATAACCAAGAAGGAGAACTCCCCATTGTGGTTTCGCGGACAAAGCGACGTGATGCATATTCAGGGGTGTCTCAATGTGTTTATCGTGTGGCCTTACTTCCTCCTCAAACCTACCACATGACATTATTTGTATCTATTTTATCTGGACACTTGGATTATATTTGTATTTTTTGATTTGTTACATTTTGGTTTGGATATGGAATTATATATGCAATGATTTGGTACATTATTTCTATTTTATTTAGATATATGCTGTCTAAACAGGTACAATTTTGCTATAACAGGTAGCAGTGGCTAAACTGCCTAGTAGATTTTTTTAAAATTCTGTCCAGATTTGTCACGACATTTGACCATGAATTTTTTTTTAAAGATTGTCACGAGCTTGTCACTGTCTTTGACCGTAAAAAATCTTGTCAAGGTCAAAGACCGTGACATGACCGTGACAAGTCTAACGAACTTGTCACGGTCAATGACCGTGATAATTCAACAGATTTGGTGTAGTGTTAGGCTTGTTGAGACCATAATTAATATGTCAATATTTAGGTAATATTGCACAATATCACAATGAATCTAATACTTTAATTAAGTATGTTACTTGAATCTATTAATTAAATTTTTAGGTAATACATAAAATTAATTATTTTTCCTAATTAGTTAATTGATATGAATTAAATTAACATAAATAATTGATAATATTAGTTTATGTTAACAAATATTTAAAATTACATTAGCTTGGTCTAAGGTTGCACACGATTTAGTTTGGAACGGTTCAACCAGTATCATAGACCTAAAATTAGGATTGCCTATTTCTAGTCTTTGGAACTAAAATTGGATTCGATATGATGTGGTAACGAACAAACTTTACTTACAGTTCTTAGTTTAGTTCGGACCGGACTAGTTGCCGAATTCGAAAAATCTTAAAAATATGGTGAAATATTATTTTATCAATAAATTAATTTCAAAATCGTAAAATTAGGCAAGAGGAAAGATGATAAGATGGATAAGAAATCAAAGGGAAAGAGTGTTATGGTTAGGGGATAAGGGGTTATGGAAAAGGGGTGGGTTAGTGGTGGTGTTTGTCGATGACAGATAAGAGGTGGGGCCAAGAGAAGAAATTAAATAAAAGGGAGTTATGTTTATGTCATATAGGTCGGGTTTTTAAAGGGTATGCGACTGGGTTTGGACGTAGGTTCAAGGAACAAATATCTCAATTTTGACCCTTAAATAGTTTCATGTGGTATGCACATGTGTAATTGTGTGAAAACAAATGATGTTATAGTTTTTAGGGGTGAAGGGGAACATTGTAAATAGATTGAGTGGTTTAATACAAAAAATGTAAGTATCGGGGGTATGTTTCAAATGCTAAGTTTAGGGGGGGCATTATATATCCATAGAAAATGATTGTGGTTAAGGGTATTGTAAAGTTTACTCTAAAAAAATGAAGCACCCTTTAAGAGAGACTCTCATATATTTTGCTTGAATCTAGACTATCAAAGTGTTCAACTAGTTTGGATAGTTAGTGCAAAACATTTTAATTTTAGGAGAGATCTCTTCTCAAAATTCAATCAAGATTAAAGACTCAAGGGAAGACTATCTGCACAACCTGATTCTAATTAGTAAGATGTAGAGACTTCAATTGAATTAGTGGAACACATGCAACATCACTCATTTTTCACAAACATGCGTTCATATCGTTTTTGAAGTATCATTTACACTTTTTAAGCATTTAATTTATTTATTTTAGATTTATATTAGAAATTAATCAAATAAATTAATCATATGCTTAATAATGCAAAAAATGTGGGAAAATGTCATTTTGGTATAATAATGTGTGAAAATATTTTTAATGATTTTTTCCTAAATTAAAATTCATTTTCAGGAATTATTCAATCGGTTAAATAAATATTTTTTGATTTAAAAAACATTTTGTTATTTTGAAAAATACATTCAAATTAATTAAGGCATGTTTGTTATGTGTTTGTTATGTGTATCTATTGAGAGATGTGTGTAACAGTGTTGGATCAATCTCATCAAAGACTACGATTTAAGTTTTGAGTTTCACTTGGATCACTGACCTTCGCTTATACTTTTTACCGATTTGACCAGTTTGGCTTAATTGATATCCATCGTTTATAACCTTTGGATTAACACTTGATGGTGAGAAACCTTCTCATTCATTCATTTCTATTAGTTGTAAATTATTTATGTATCCTTCTCTACCCTATATAAATCCTTATCTCAATTTGCATTAGAGGTTTTTCGTTATTTTAGGGTTTGTATTATATATATATATATATATATATATATATATATATATATATATATAGAGAGAGAGAGAGAGAGAGAGAGAGAGAGGAGAAAAAAGAGAGAGAAGTAATATAAATGTTTGGAATTTCGAAACTCTATTAAATCTCAACGAACTAGAGTTTTAAACCTACAACAAAGTCATGTTTGCATATATCTTTGTAGGTTAAAATTTGGTTTTCATTTGAAGTTTTAAACCTCTTTTGAAATCAAAATATTTTTTATTTAAACTTCTTGAAAAACTTTTTACAAATCTGTTGAAACCTTTATATGTTTCTTTTTAAATCAGGTTATTGATGTTATTAGATATTTGAGATCTTCGTTCATATATTCTTTTTTTTTGTGGAAAACATTTTGTTTTTAAAAATTTTGAAACTGTGATTCTTTAAGTTTTGTACAGATCTTAAATTTTTATTAATAACCCTTAGATTTGATTTAAACCACTGTATATGTTGCACTGTATGTAGAGAAATCTTATAATTTGCTTAAGACGGATTTATACATGTTAAGTGTGTTTGAATTTCATACTTGCATGTATAACACAAACACCCCACTACCCAAATTCCACTATATTTCCATTGATATTTGGACGCTGGCGTGTTTCCATTCAACTAGAGAAGTTTGCATCAACAATATGAGGCTTTGTACCTATGTTTGAGAGGGGATTTTCAGTTAAGTAACATTTTTGGATACTTATGATATTTGTTATTTTTGTATACATATTCTCTGATTTTAGTGAAATTATTTTTTTCTTTTGGGGAGTAGAGGCCCTCATCAATGTTTCCTCTGGGAGGTTTTACCATGTTAAATCTTGTGTTGTGGATGCTTATTGTTTTACTTACCTACCTTAGTTCATAATCTTATTGGTTTAAATCAAAAGTTTTCTTTAAAAATTGAATAAGTATTTTACAACTAAAATATGCTAGACTTCAGGAGATACTCATCTTGTGTTATCTTTGATTTCGTTTTTGCGAATAAGGTTTCCTAAAAAAACTTGCATTTTATAAAAGTAAATTTGGTTAACTTTATTAATTATATTTTCACATAAGTGTTTTATCAAGTGGTATCAAAGCTTCGTATTAAAATCTTTCAAGATCTTGAAGTTTCTAAAATATTTTTACAAAAATGGATGATAAAAATGTTTTAGAAAAATAAGGAAATCTTGTAAGTCCCCCTCTGTTTGGTGGAGGCAATTTTTCATAGTAGAAGTTTCGAATGATTGATTTCAATCAAGGATAGTTGGTCCATGATGTTTGGGAGGTTATTCAAGACGTTTTTCAAACACCTGCTAGACTAGTAACTGAGGGAAGTACTGAGCAAGTGAGGAAAATACTGAGTGAATATACTAAAGAAGAAAAATCGCTACCACAATATAATAACAAATGATGTAAATATATTTCATGGCTATTAATGAACATGAATTGAAATTCATTTCACAATGTACTACCTTTAAGGAAGCTTAGGACACTGTCATCACTTCCCGTGACAGTAATCAGCGTGTTAAAGCTTCCAAAACACAAATGCTTATCCAACAGTATAATTTTATAATGATGTCTAACGCTGACACCTTTGATGAGTTTTATCTTAAGTTGTCATACATAATCACTAAACTGAATGCTAATGGCATATATTATCATAATAAGAACATAGTGACGAAAATATTAAGATCTTTCCCTCCTAAGTTAGACCATAAATGGCAAGCCATTGAAGAAATAAATGACCTTTATTTAACCCTTGAGCTTATTTGATGATAATTTAGGATTTTGGAAATTAAAGTTGATTATAAAAAAATAATGTCCTCAACTACTAAAAAGCATAGTGAGTCAAACACACGCTTTACTTCGAAGATGACCAAACCTAAGTTATATATGTCCGACTTAGAAAGTGACTCAGACCAAAAACTAGATCTTGAAACCCTCGATACCCATAATACCTTGATGAGCAAGAAGTTCAAAAAGATTTTAAAATATAAAAACATTGTTGTTGCTTGATTAGGCATATATTCTTCACATTTATCCCCTTAATTTCGGTATTTTTATGATCCCGTGCAGTGTAAATATCTTGGATTTGTCTCGTATATATTATACTAACCTTTTTTGGAAATTATTTCTTGTTTTGTGTATTTCTCATGTGTTTTACAGGTATTTCATGCAAGTTAGTGCGAAGGAGAACTCAAAACAGTGAAAGAAACCAAGAAATGGAGAGTTGAAGGGCATTTTCATAATTTTTCAGCCTTAGTCCGGAGGTGGGGTCAACTAGAAAGTTGAAGCGATCTAAATTACAAGAACACTGGAAAAAATGGCACCTCAATCCGAGCTACGGTGAAGAAGTTACGATGTTTTGAAGTTGCGCGATAATGAAGAGAAATGGACCGGTCCGGTCATGCGAAATCCAGGCAATTAATTATGCATTTAATGCAGTGCAACTCTTGAAAAACTTGTTCCACAAGCGAAATTTGATGCCAAATTCGTGCAACTTGGTGCTATAAAAAACCAAGCCCTACCTCATTTTCAAGAGGAGTTGAATTCTAGAGAGAGGGAGTTGAATTCTAGAGAGAGAAAGTCAGATTTTAGGGAGTCGTTTTAGTTTTCTTTGGTAGAAATTTTCATAAACCCTAGTTTTTGAAGTTTGTCTACTATTCAAGATTCAAAGTTCTATTCAAGATTCATCATTCATCCATTGCAAGTAATTTTAATTTATTGTTTTTACTGCTTTCCTAGTTAGTTTAATTAATTGTTGATTTCTAGTTTTCCATTCCCAATTCAAGTCATGTTCTCAATTTTCTAGAGTTAGTTATGAATTCCTACACTTTAATTTGTAAGTTTTATTTTGATTTCATCATGTTAAGATAAGTTTTTAAGGGTTGGTATGCATGAACCCATCCCAATGTAAATTACTTATGTAGAAAATAGAATTTAAATTAAAAATTTGAAAGAGTCGTGCGAAACAATTTTACAACCATTGTAGATCTTTTATTCTCTCTTGCCCTAGGTACTTGGGATGTTTAAGAATACGATGTGCATAAAATTATTTATCACCGCTTTATATTTACCTTTGATTTCATATGATGAGGGTTAGATCCTTCATATATGTAATGCTTAGGATCTATAAAGACTGGATTCATTCAAATTTATAATTTACAATTCTAGGTTTCTATACGGTAAATTACTAGGGTTAGGGGGATTGTATTCCAACCTACTTTCTCATTAATCTTAATTAATTTAACTTCTTTATTTACTTATTTTTTTTTCCTATTCAACCATCATCATCTTTTTCATTTTTTCTTTAGAGGTAATAAGTCAATTAAATTCTATCAACCATTCCCTGTGGATTCGATACCCAGACTCGCCACTATACTCCTTAAGAGTGTAGTTACAAGTTTAGGATTTTTTTGTATTGAGGTTGAAAGCCGATAACAACGACTAGCGTATTACACGGACACTCGGTTTTTCCACTCGATCAAAATGGCGCCGTTGTCGGGGAGTGTTTGTTATAGATTATAATTGACTTACGACTTCGTAAAAAAAATTGAAAAATATGGGTGTCACGTTCTTGAATTGCCCAATTTAAAATGTCTTATTTTAACTCTTTTGGTGGCTTTAATTGTTATGCTAATAGTGAGGAGGAGAATGAACTCACGATTTATGAACATTGGATCAATATCACTAAAGATGAGTCTCATAAATACAAGCTTAGTGCTAAGGCAATCCAAATTTATCAAAATCAATTGCTTGAAGAAGAAAGACTTGAAAAAGAATATCGAGAAAGAAATCGTTATTGGGAGCAAGAGTTAGATTCATTATTTGAACCCAATGAGGATTTTTCTTCCGATAGTTTTGAAGATGAAGTAAGTTTTCAACAAAATGAGGAATTCGAGGTGCTAGAACCAAGGAAGCCTACTTTGGAAGAACTCTTACTTGATATAAAAAAGCAATCTGATGACCTTGCTGCTACCGAGTTGAAAATTATAGCAACTTGCAAGGAGTTGAATGATTATTTGGACAACTTAGAGAAGGTCGAGACTTGCACTTCACCTAATACTTTTGAGGATGAAATCATTGAGAGTGATCCAAGTTCTTTTGAATCTCAACCTCTTATAAATATTTCAAAACCTATTGAGGTTGAAGATCATTTATCTCCTTGTGTCCCCACTATTATCGAACCATTAAATCCATCACAAGAACTGGATGAATGTCTTGAGGATGTTGATCCGATTCTTGTATGGGAATGTTTTTTTGAGATGCTTCGTCTTATGGGCCATACACTTAGACGTGTCACTCCACCAGATCCAATTGAAAATTTTGAGGGAGAAGATTTTGAGGACAAGGACTCAATGCTTGAATTGTTTTCCAAGATGGACTCTTTTAGTTTGTGTTCTCCGCTTCCCATAATTCTTAAAAAATCTTTGGGAAGTGATTCTATTTTTCTTGGATCCCAATGGTACTTGTCCCCCTATGCACCAAATCCCTCATTATCCCCTTAAATTTTTTAATTGGTGATGGTTCATTTTTTAACCTTTGCACATGCCTTCCGTTTTTCAAACGGAATTCTTATTTTTTGGGAGGCATGCTTTATAGTGAGGGTACACTATTAATCCCTCAAAGTCAAATTGTATTTTGGGTGGACCCCCAAATTTTTCGACTTCTACTGTATGAGTTATTAGAAGTTCAAATCATAGGTTGTACATAATTAGCTTTTTCTTTTTCCCTTTCTTTCTTTTATAGTTTAGAGTAATTAGTTAAAGATTTTGTTATTATTTTTGTTATGCTTGGTGCTAACATGTTTTGTAGATTCATTGGACTCGTACTTTTCGTGGATCGCTCCATTTGGGTAATATCTTTATTTTCCTCTCTTTATGTTGTGTTCTTGATTCGCATTGAGGCCAATGCAACATTTAAGTTAGGGGGTGTGGGATATTCTTCCCATTTATTGTTTAGATTCATTGATTCGATCACATGTTCTTTCCAAGTGTGTTTTGTTTTTTTTAGAAAAAAAAAATTGGAAAATGTTGAAAAGCCAAAAATATTTTTGTTCAAAATAAATAAAAATTGGAATTTAAATTTTTCAAAAATATCACCTTTATTATGTTTGAAGTCTCAAATTGTAAAATTCAATAATGCACTAAGCCAAAATTGACCGAAGATGGAAATTGAAAGAAAATTGACGACTTAACGAATAAGTGTGGAGATTAGTCCAACCCGGTGAGATTTCGAGCCTATCAATTTTTATGAGTTTTTAAATCAATCCGAGCTTATGATTAACTCAAAGTTCTTTTCAGCGTTTTAATAAGTTGTTGATGATCTCAATCCTTTGTTTTGATCGGTTATGGAAAATGTGTGATATGTTGTCTCGAAATTCGTGCTAAATATATCTCTAAACTTAATTAATCTCGAGATGCATATGGTAATGTGATTAGAAATTTGGACAATGAAGTAGGCCTTCGTTTGTTACCCAAAAATATTAGCCATAAAAGTTGTGAAAAATAAAATTATCCCTTTGCAACCCAATTTGAGCCTAATAAAATATTTTTCTTTCGTTTGATAACCCGAAAAAAACAAATAGCCCGGAATTGCGAAAATGGAATATTCATTAAGTTCGAAAAGTGCAACAAAAAGGGGCAAGAAAAAAAATAGATATGCTCAACAAAAATAGCAAGAAAAGAAAAAAGAAAAGAAAAAATGAAAATAGAAAAAGAAAGAGAAAGAGAAAAATGAGCAAATGCCCGAAAAAACACTAATGGACGTCATAAGAAAATTTTCCAATTCCGAACAATCCTACCATTTCCAATTTTACACTTTACACCTTTTAACCCCAAGAAAGTCCTAACTGAGTCCGAATGGCAAAATTAGTTACCGCATGGAGAGCTAAGACATGAAAAGATAAAATGAGAGATTAAATGGTGTGAAATAGAGGTGATGTTCCCATTTCCTAATAACTGTATTCCGATGATGAGATCTTTTCACCATATATTTCCTTCTTTTCAATTTTGTATGCATGAATTTGTGTCCATTATATTTACTCTTTATATCATGCATACCGAGAGAAAATAACCACAATCCGAGTGATTCGTTTGTGAGTGCATCCGTAAGAATTTGAATCAAAACGAATTTTCGGAAAGTAACATAATGCTCAATCGGTGGAAATTTGAGGTTTAATTTCTGGCTTTGCACACACACACTATGGTTTGAGACATTTGAATATGAATTTATGGTGATTATTTTTTGAAAAGTTTAAATTGTACAATTTTTAAGTATTTTGATATTTATTTGAGTCAATAAAGAATTTTGTGGGTGTATTCACTGCAAACCCTCACGAGACAAAACTCGTCCTACTAGGGTAACCTAGGGGTTTAAAGGCTTGTTGCATACGCTAAATGCAATCACTTACCCGCGAAAAAGGTATTCTATCCCAATAAAATGATTTTCAAGAGTTGAACTTTAAACTAATTTCATTTACATTGCTCGGGACGCGAAAAGTTCTAAGTTAGGGGGTGTGATTAGGCATATATTCTTCACATTTATCCCCTTAATTTCGGTATTTTTATGATCCCGTGCAGTGTAAATAGCTTGGATTTGTCTCGTATTTATTCTACTAACCTTTTTTGGAAAGTATTTCTTGTTTTGTGTATTTCTCGTGTGTTTTACAGGTATTTCATGCAAGTTAGTGCGAAGGAGAACTCAAAACAGTGAAAGAAACCAAGAAATGGAGAGTTGAAGGGCATTTTCATAATTTTTCAGCCTTAGTCCGGAGGTGGGGTCAACTAGAAAGTTGAAGAGCTCTAAATTACAAGAACACTGGAAAAAATGGCACCTCAATCCGAGCTACGGTGAAGAAGTTACGATGTTTTGAAGTTGCGCGATAATGAAGAGAAATGGACCGGTCCGATCATGCGAAATCCAGGCAATTAATTATGCATTTAATGCAGTGCAACTCTTGAAAAACTTGTTCCACAAGCGAAATTTGATGCCAAATTCGTGCAACTTGGTGCTATAAAAGACCAAGCCCTACCTCATTTTCAAGAGGAGTTGAATTCTAGAGAGAGGGAGTTGAATTCTAGAGAGAGAAAGTCAGATTTTAGGGAGTCTTTTTAGTTTTCTTTGGTAGAAATTTTCATAAACCCTAGTTTTTGAAGTTTGTCTACTATTAAAGATTCAAAGTTCTATTCAAGATTCATCATTCATCCATTGCAAGTAATTTTAATTTATTGTTTTTACTGCTTTCCTAGTTAGTTTAATTAATTGTTGATTTCTAGTTTTCCATTCCCAATTCAAGTCATGTTCTCAATTTTCTAGAGTTAGTTATGAATTCCTACACTTTAATTTGTAAGTTTTATTTTGATTTCATCATGTTAAGATAAGTTTTTAAGGGTTGGGATGCATGAACCCATCCCAATGTAAATTACTTATGTAGAAAATAGAATTTAAATTAAAAATTTGAAAGAGTCGTGCGAAACAATTTTACAACCATTGTAGATCTTTTAATCTCTCTTGCCCTAGGTACTTGGGATGTTTAAGAATACGATGTCCGTAAAATTATTTATCACCGCTTTATATTTACCTTTGATTTCATATGATGAGGGCTAGATCCTTCATATATGTAATGCTTAGGATCTATAAAGACTAGATTCATTCAAATTTATAATTTACAATTCTAGGTTTCTATACGGTAAATTACTAGGGTTAGGGGGATTGTATTCCAACCTACTTTCTCATTAATCTTAATTAATTTAACTTCTTTATTTACTTATTTTTTTTTCCTATTCAACCATCATCATCTTTTTCATTTTTTCTTTAGAGGTAATGAATCAATCAAATTCTATCAACCATTCCCTGTGGATTCGATACCCAGACTCGCCATTATACTCCTTAAGAGTGTAGTTACAAGTTTAGGTTTTTTTTGTATTGAGGTTGGAAGCCGATAACAACGACTAGCGTATTACACGGACGGTCGGTTTTTCCACTCGATCATTGCTCGTAAAGGATAATCTGGTCATCAAGGACTTAAAGCCTCTAGACCACATGAAAGAAAGTTTCATAAACCCATTGACTCAAATAACAATAGACCTACAAACTCAAATAATAAAAGACCTATGTTAGACCATTCCCATATACAATGCCAAAAATGTGGTAAAATGGGACATTATGCTAAAATGTGTTATTCTAAGGCAAAAAGCCACATATAAGGCCCATATTACCAAAACATGGGATGACTCAAGTGATTTTGATGAAGATGAGTTAGGTCCATCAAACATATATGAAACCTACATGTATTTTTACGCCAAAATTATTGAATATGATGGTGAGGCTTGCCTTTTTTATGATGATTCTATGTCTACTTGTGATATTATTAAAACTTCTTCTAGTGACACTCATATTAATGATGTTGCTATATCTGATTCTCATAGGTGTGTGAGTCAAAGTGACGTTAATAATGATGAACTGAATATGTGTG
Organism: Sambucus nigra; assembly: GCA_949130495.1. Taxonomy (NCBI): domain Eukaryota; kingdom Viridiplantae; phylum Streptophyta; class Magnoliopsida; order Dipsacales; family Adoxaceae; genus Sambucus; species Sambucus nigra. Next base: position 201,327,290 of record OX422217.1, read on the forward strand.
TGACTTCCACCATCATAACTGAACTGTTAGGAGACACAAGACACACTTCACTTAGTAATAGCGATGAGGAGGAGGAGGATTTGCCAAATTTTCAAGACTTCTATTCTAAGACTTTATAGAAAAATGGTGAACAAGTTATTTGAACAAGTTGAGAGTCTAACTAGGACTATTAGGTAAAATGCCAAAGACTATACGAATCAATTTATAACTCGTGAGACCAAGGTTAAAGAATTCAAATACAAATTAACTGAAACTTTTTGAGAAAATTTTGATTTCAGAACAAAAATACAAGGACACTACAGTTGAATTGGAACAAGCTAAAGCAAAATGTTCAAAAGTTTTTAAAAGGAGGTAAGATTTTAAAGACTTAACTAAACTACAAGAGCTCATGTTGAGTGAAATGAAAAAATATCATGACAAAAGTGGAATTGGTTTTGTTAAAAACAAAAAATTTCAAGAAACCTATTTTGTCAAAGAAAGTTCTGGAAAAACTGCTTCAGTCTCACAAGTGATAGAAACTTCACATAATCCCCAGCAAAAGCCTGAAACTAAAACTAAGTGTGTTTTTCCTCCTATTATAAGTAAGGAAAAAATTGGTATTATCCTAATTAAGCCTAGAAATCAAACTAAACCTTAAACCCATTTTTCAAGGATTGGACAATACGGTTAAACAAGCGTTACCTAAATATTGTTCCTATTGCGATGTTTATGGACACAATTTAGGTAACTATTTTCAGAAAAGAATTTACGCACCAGTCTATCAAAATTTTAACTACTCTTGTGTGAAACACCCTAGTTATGTTTTCCCTGAACAAAATCAAAATTCTTTTAAGGGCAAAAACAGAAATAAGTGTCATACTAAGAAACAACCAACCCACAGAATTCCTCAACCTTCCACCCGCTCAAAAGGCAAAGAGAATTTTAAAACTAGGCCTATTTGGGTAAGGAAAAAATGATATATTATCCCAATTAAGTTGCACTGTTTTTATTTCCGCACTCAAAGCTAAAAGAACCTCAACTAGATGGTATTTAGATTCAGGGTGTTTATGATAGGTGACAAAACAAAGTTGAAAAACCTAACTAACTACCTTGGTGGCAAAGTCATATTTGGAGACGGAGTCTCGTCTGAAAAAACTATGTTTGATGATGTTCTCTTAGTTAAAGGGTTAAAATTCAATCTGCTGAGTATAAGTTAATTCAGTGATGCAAGGAACTCCATTGACTTTTCTAAAAATGAATGCAAAGTTATTGACAAAGTTGGTAATTACATCATAGTTGGAAGTAGAAATAAGGAGAATTATCATATAGTTCCACGTATTTTTGTTTCTTGTTAGTTAACTAGACTTAATTCTACCGATATTTGGCATAATAGACTCAATCACACTAATTTTGAAAACCTAAGTAGATTGAGTACCCAATAAATTATTCATGAAGTGCACAAAATTAAAAAGAGTCCAAACATAGTTTGTGCACCTTATCAAGTAGGAAAGATAATTAAGGATCCTCACAGAAAAGTTCCCGATCTTTTAACTTCACAACCCTTGATCTCATCCACATGGACTTAATGGGTCCCTCTATTACTATTAGCCTTATGGTAATAGTTATATTCTAGTCCTTGTGGATGACTTCACTCATTTTATCTCGGTAGATTTTATGAAAAATAAGTCAGATACTTTTAAAGAGTTTCTAAAAATTCTTTTTAAAATTGAAAATGAAAAGGATACTCACGTATTACCTAAAAGAAGTGATAGGGGAGGAGGACAATTCAAAGATACTGGTATTGTTGAATAATATTCTATAAATGGCTACTTCCATGAGTTTAGTTCTCTTAAGACCCCCCAACTTAATGGAATAGCCGAACGTAAAAATAGAATTATTAAAGAGATAGAGAGGGTATTAATTCAGGCTAAGAACCTCCCCAAATATTTTTGGTTTGAAGATGTCCAAATGGATTTCCATACTATTAATAGGATTTACCTCCATAAAAATACCAAAATGACTCCATGTGAACTTTGGTATGATAAAATTCCCTATGTTAAATACTTTAGAACCTTCGGGTCTACTTGTTATATATGATGAGATAAAGAAACTCATTTAAAATTTGAATCGTGAGGTGATAAAGGGATTTTTCTGGGATATTCTCAATATAGTCGTGCCTATATGGTTTATAATTTAAGAACCAAATCCATTATAGAGTTGATAAATTTAATTGTAGAAAAAACTACATCTACTTCTTTCACTAAAATACTAGTTTTTGAGAACGAGTCTGAAATTTTTGGAAATATTGACTATACTTTTGAAACTGATACTTTTCCAATTGAAACCCCTATTATTCCTAGTTAGGTTTTTAAATATCTTCCCACCACTAGCGTTGTTGGTAAAGTATTAGAGCCGGTTGGAACGAGATTATAACTTCGAATTTTGGCAAACTTTACCTGTTTTAATTCCCTTGTGGAACCTAAAAATGTAACTGAAGCACTATAAGGCTCTTTTTGGATAGATGCTATGTGAGAAGAGATATCACAATTTAAATTTCATGATGTTTGGTATTTTGTTCCTAGGCCTACTAATACTAAATTAATCGTCACCAAATGGATTTTTAAAAACATAACCGATGATTATTAGAAATAAAGCTAGACAAGTAGCTCAAGGTTACGATTAGATAGAAGGGGTAGATATGGATGAGACATTTCCCCAGTTACACAGATGGAGTCTGTCCTTTTCTCTTGGTTCTTTTATTGTCATTTACAATTTAAACCTTTTCAAACGAATGTCAAATCTGATTTTTTAAATGTTATTATAACAGAGGAAGTTTATGTGGATCATCCAAAAGGTTTTATTGACCCTAAATACCCTGATCATGTCTTTAGACTTACAAAGATATTGTATGGCTTAAAACAATCCCCCCGATCGGGTACAATTAACTTTCAACCTTTTTACTTAATAAAGGGTTTGAAAGCAATTGCAGTGACCACACATTATTTGTGCAAAAAATAAAAAATGAAGTTTTAATAGCCCAATTTTACGTGTATGATATAATATTTATTTCGGCTTCCCCGTAACAAGTTAAAACTTTTTTTAATTTTATGAGTGGGGAGTTCCAAATGTCATTTATGGGGAGTTGCAATATTTTTGCGTACTTCACATGAAACAATTTGATGACGACTTATTTATTAATCTCTCCAAATATGATAAGGATCTATAAAGAAGTTTGAATTAAAGATGCCACAATAACTTATACACCCATGATCACAATAATAAAACTAACTAAAAATGAAGTGGTAAAAGTAATGATCTTAATTTATATAGAAGCATGATAGGTAGTTTATTATATTTAACTACTTCTCGACCTGATATCGTGTTTTCTATCTATGTGTGTGCCCATTATAAATCTACTCCTAAAAACATTCAACTTAAAAGCGTTAAGCGTATTATTAAATATGTAAAAGGGACTTTAGTCTTAAGATTAGGGTACGAAAAAGACCCAATTAGTACTATAATTGGTTATAGTAATACCGACTGGGCATGTTGCTCTGAAGATAGTAAAAGTATCTCAGGTGCTTGTTATTATGTTTGAAATAGATTGGTTGGCTGAGGCTGCAAGAAACAAAATTGCATTTATTTAGCTACTACTAAGGCAGAATATATCGCAGATTGTACTTGTTGTACCCAATTAACGTGGATGAAACAAATTCTAAGTGACTACGACATTTTAGAATCCTAAGCTACCTTATTATGCGATAATGAGAGGGCAATAAATATAACTAAAAATCCTACTAGCACTCTCGAACCAAACACATAAAAATACACCATCATTTTATAAGAGATTTAGTAGATTAAAAAGAACTCGTAATCGAATATGTTAACACTGAAAAGTAACTTGTTGATTTTCTAACTAAACCTCTTGATAATATTCATTTTGAAAGTTTAAGAAGATCAATATGGATGGTTATGTTTGATTGATATATCTTTTGTACATGAATATACATTCCTTTCTTTGTCATGTTTATGATATTATTTTTGTGTTTATAGGTAATGGATGTTTGATAACGATAAAAGGCACCCCAATATCTAGTCAATGTAGGATTAGCATTTCTCAAGAACCATTTGTTAGTTTATTAATTTTCAATCTTGTCTATTTGAGCCAAAATGGGGGAGAAGAGTACATCCATATATTTTATATTATCTTTTTTACTTGATATTACTCACTTGATCTGAAGGTATATTTTTTATGTATATTTTGTCAAAGTTTTTTATTCTTTGAGTCTAGGATTAAATGTTGTTAGTTGAGTTGTATTTTCACTTTTCTCCTTATTTTTTGGTTCTAAATGGGGTAGTTAGATCTTTTATAGGGTCAGAATTTTTTCTTAAGAGTTCAAAAGTATTCCACGGGATATGTGTATACTCGGTGGAGTTTTTTCACAAATATTCAAAATGACAGATTGAAGCACCTGTTGATAGAGACTCTCCAAGATTTTCTGATTTTTGTGAAATTATTTTTTCTTTTGGGGCATAGAGGCCCTAATGGATGTTTCCTTTGGGGAGGTTTTGCCTCGTTATATCTTGTTTTGTGGATTCTTATTATTTTACGTGCCATCCTTATTTCGTACTCTTCCTGGTTGAAATAAAAAGGTTTTCTTTAAAACTTGAATAAATTTTTTACAAACTAAATCTACGAGACTTTAAGACATATACATATTGTGTTATCTTTGATTATGTTTTTCGAGAATAAGGTTTGTTTAACAAACTTGCGATTTATAAAAACACGTTTGGTTATCTTTGTTAATCGTATTTTTGCATAAATATTTTTTCAATATATATATATATATATATAGAAAGTCTCATGTAAGGACTCCTTATGGTACAGACCCCGCTACATACCATTTTTTAAAATAGAAAAAAAATGATTTTTTTTTATGAAACTTCATGGATATGATTTCCCCGGATAGAAGATCATTTACAATTTTTTTCATCAAAAAATTCAATAAAAAAACCATTGAGAAGAAGTGATATGTAAAAAAATTATATAAATATTCATTTTCAACCGTTGAAATGTTGGGTCGGCACCAACCACTTTATTGATTGAATTTTTTTATGAGACTTCATGGATATGATCTTCTCACTCTCGAGATGATATCCATGAAGTTTCATCAAAAAATTCAATCAAAAAGTAGGTGAGATGATCATTAACATTTCAACGGTCGAAAATGCATATTTATACCATTTTTTTACATATCACCCCATCTCAACGGTTTTTTGTTGAATTTTTTTATGAAAAAAATTGGAGATAATCTTCTCATCGTAGATATCATATCCACGAAGTTTCATCATAAAATTCATTTTTTTACTATTTTAAAAAAATGGTATGTACCAAGGTTTGCACCATAAGGAGTCCTTACAGGAGGGGGCCTCTCTCTCTCTCTCTCTCTCTCTCTCTCTCTCTCTCTCTCTCTCTCTCTCTCTCTCTCTCTATATATATATATATATATATATATATATATATATATATATATATATATATATATATATATATATTGCCTTTTTAAATAGGGTATACAATTTCTATAAATCATATGATAATGTTTAATTAATAATAATTGTAGGTTTCCTTAGCGACACCTTAAAATTTAAAGTATCTCACCTCCACATATTCCCTCTCAATCAGTTATGCTATGTTTGTACAATTGTATTGATCAAAGAATTAAACTTCAATGGGACAACCAATCAAAGCCTACACATATATTTTATATCCAGAAAATGAGACACAAATTACTATGATTTGGGGTACTAGTTGAAATATCGCGCCACTAATAAAAAATGAAAACTGGTAAAAGATGAAAAAATGAAGAAAAATCATTTGTCGCGACACCTCAAGTGCTGTCCAGATGAGATCAACCCTATACCAAACTCTATAAAACATATTGGTATGAAAATATATGAATGAAATGCATATTGCACTCACTTGGAGGATGAATTTCATAAAAATAATATGAAAATTGCACCTTTTTTCAAAACTATAAGAATATCCTCTCATTTTATTTGGGGTATCGTGACTTTACCATCCATTTAGTTTTCATAATTACACATTGCCCAATATTTTTATCTTTCTTTAGACTTTAATCACTAAAATAGATGTTAAATGTCATCTTTCTTAAAAAAACTTTGAATTTATCTTATTGTACATTATTTGATGCCCAATTCAATCTTTATTTTCTTTACTTACTCAACATACTTTATTATATTAATATATTGATATATTAATTGAATAAGATATTTATTAATTCGGTTTTTAATTATGCACATATTTTTTTCTTTGTAGAATAAAAAAAGTTATAAAAAAATATCGTTAATTACATATATGTCCCCTAGAGTTTGGGGATAATCTCAGTTGAGTCCTCGATGTTTCAATTTTCTCAATAAGGCCTCAAAATGCCATCTTATTTCAGTTTCGTCCAAATGTTAATGGAAAGTTAAATCATTTACGCAATTGACATGTATCACTCATGTGAGGGACTTAATTGAAACTGAACAAAACATCAAGGCACAAATTTACTAAAGGCACTAATTAATGTAATTTTTTATGTCATTTTCTTTTATTTTCATGTTATAATTGTAATAAGGTATATTAACTTTAATAATAATTGAAATGGAGTTATTTTTTAATCTTAAAATGATATTGTTAATTAATTAATATCTCTCTACCTATATGTATCTTAAATAATAATAATAATAATAATAATAATAATAATAATAATAATAATAATAATAATAATAATAATAATAATAATAATAATAATAATAATAATAACAACAACAACAACAACAACAACAACAACAACAACAACAACAACAACAACAACACATGTGGCTAGGGCTGTGCACGGGTCTGTCGGTTTGGTTTTGAGCCTATTTGTTGAACCGAACCGACTTTATCGGTTTTTGAATTTTTTGAACCGAAACTGAACCGTTGTATCGGTTAACCGAACCGAATAGGGCCGGTTCTTAACAGGGCCGGTTCGGTTTAACCATTGGTTTTTGACAGGGCTAAAAGTGACAGGGCCAGTTCGGTTAAACCGAACCGATTTTGACAGGGCTAATTTTTTAAATATTTTTTTATTTTGTTTTAATCATTTTCCATCTAAATTCAACTAACAATATTTTATTTATATGCAACAAATTTACAAAATGGTTCAAAAGTGTGTTAAATTCCTTTTCAACTTTATTTCAACATAATATAATAACATGTTCAACATTTCTAAATAGTTCAAACTAAATGCAAATATAGTGCATAACATAACATAACAAGTAAAGGTCCAACATGCCTAATTACACCCATTAAAAAGGGTTAAAAAACATTCCAAATGAAATAAAAGTCCAATAAAAAAATTCAAGCAAAGAATTCTTCAATTATATTTCTTCAAGCAAAGCAAAGCAAGCATCCAAGCATTCTTCAAGCTTCACTATCTTTCTCTTTCTCTTGGCATCCCAACATTTCTGAAAAATAAAACAATCAAAATATTAGCAACTTAACTTTAAAGTATCAACTATATTCAAACATAAAAGAATAATTTGAAATATAAAAAATTACCCGAATCTAGTTGCTCTAATTCCTCAATCTCATCCATAGCATCACGAAGACTAATCGGGGTAGATGAATTATGAATCCAATTTTGTGTGCAAATAAGGGTTTCCACCGTTCTAGGCAACATTGAACTACGAAAAAGGATCAAGTATATGACCACCTGTACTAAAAGCTGATTCAGATGCAACGGTTGAAACAGGAATCGCTAATACATCACATGCAACGAAAGAGAGAACCCGATATTTGGATAAATTAATCTTCTACCAAGATAAAACATCAAAATCGGCTACATCTTCCTCACACCTCTCCGCCAAAAATCAATCTGTAACACACCGTGTTTTTATTTATTATTTAATTCATTAATTGGAATTTTCGAGAAAAATAATTTTTTTGCATTTAATAATTTTTATTGGCTAAATATGTTGGTTATGATTTTAGAAGAATAAAACTTCAAGCGGAATTAAAATCGAAGTTAAAACGGATTTTATATTGATTTTATAATATATTGCCTTATAGGCATTTTTTAGGAAAACTGTCAGTTTTTCGGGGTGATCGATCGATCGACCCTCCCAGAAAACGTGTGCTGTAAGCTATTTTTAGAGTTTATGTAGGATTATGACTCCTAGTCAATATATAACCTTGTTAATCCGTAGGGCGGCCTCTCATAATCATTTTTTCTCCAGTTTTTCACCAGCGAACGCTTCCAAATATTTTTCCTCTCACTCATAATCATCAACCTTCAACAAAATCAAGTTTTTGGCACAAGTTTTTGAAGGCTTAATTGGGATTTAATCAAGATCGTTCAAAGAACACTCTTTTGCTAATTTTTCGAGAGGAATCCAGATTTCTAATCAGATTTTTTTTTCACGATCTTCACAGGCATGAATACTCTATTCTTTTTCTTTAGTATTATGCATTTTAAGTGTCGCCTAAACACTTAATTACATGTGTTCTTAAAAATAATTAGTAACTTAATTAGAAAATTGGATACTAATTATGGGGTTATTTTTATAAAATCTTTTAATCTGAATAATATTCATAACCATTTGGGTACGTAGGATTCGTGAGTGATTTTGGGTTTTAATGGTGTAGGTTGCATGTAGAAAACCCTAGCTTTAAAATAAATGATTTTTGGGTGCGTATAACTCATGTATTACATGTAGAGATAATAAAAATTTGGTTTTGATGGATATATGACGAGAACTTGGTATATTTAATTTAAGAATAATTAAATGAGATTAGTTGGGTATTTATGACGTTGTGATAATTTAATTAAAGGTTTAAATTGAATTGGACTATCATACATAGTTTTATAGGTTGATTAATTATGCTTGTTTGTGTGACTTTTTGGTATTATTATATTGCCTTTGTGACGACGGGTTGTTGGGTAATTTTTCTCTCCCTATAATTTAGGATGCCTTCTAGGTATGGGACTAGTTAGGGTAGATTATCACGATTTTATCATGTCGGGGGTGGGCTGATTTATATTACTTTATCGTCGTTACAGTAGTCTAAGTACGAGACTAAGTTAAGATTTATGTTAGAAAATCCTCCTATACATAGGTTAGGACGTATTGATAACTTGGGGACCCTTAGGTATGGGACTAAGGGGTATTTTGAGGATCTCACATCGATTAAAAGGGTGGGGTAATTTATAAATTGTGAAATCGAGAAATTGAGAATTAATGCCTAAGATAAAAACGGGTATTAAAATTTGTGGCGACATAATGTGTCGGACCGACAGTTTAAACGGGCCAGAGGGCGATTTATGTCGTGTCGTGTGTGGAACCTTGTCATGTGTCGGGGCCGACAGTTAAACGGGTCAGAGGGCGATTGACAAGGGTAACCTTGTCATGTGTCGGGGCCGACAGTTTAAACGGGTCAGAGGGCGATTGACAAGGAGAAGTGTGACACTTTAATAAAAAGTGAGAACAATAATAAAAGTTGGTTAATTTAATTAAATTAACATCGTGGGACTTAGGAATTTAAAATCTTATTGGTGTGCCTTTTTAAATGGGGATTCCTACGGGTAGTTAGTAATTTATATTTATCGCGTTTAAATTCCCGTTTAATTTAAAATATTCTATTGTGATATTTATTGCGTATAATGCTACTGTCTGGATTCAAGGATCCTATTTGAGGGGAGTAGTGTGTATTCTTGCTCAGGGCTTTGGCTCTGACCCATTCGTTGACTAATCTTTTTCAGGATTTGATTTGGAGAAGCTGCATAAGTTTATCGGAGTTATCCTTGGAGGTGCAGCTGGAGTTATTTACTTTATGGCATAGTTTAGTTAGATTTTCTTTTCCAGTCGTATTATGAGACTTCATTGGAGTTCTATTGGTCCATTCGGTTCCAAAGTTGTTTAGAGGATTTATTTTGGGATTATTTCAGATTTTATTTAATCATTATTGGAGATTGGATTTTTTGGAGTTAGCATGTGATGGATCTTTTATTGCTTAGTTATTTGTGATCATTTGAGATTGACTCAATTGTTTATCTTATGGACTGATTTATTTATGTCCCATATCTGTCTCATGCTAAGAATGGTATTTATTTAGTTCACGCCCGGCTTAGTTTTGGTGGCGGTCGACGCCAGAATTAGGCGGGGTGTGACAGATGGTATCAGAGCATGGTCTTAGGTCTCGTAGGTTATGAGTCCGTTTAGCTTCCACGTTGTCGATCTTTGATTCCCTTTGTTGATTCGTACTTCTTAAAGTAGAGGGTCTAGCATACGTGTTAGATGTGTTTCTTGGAGAAGTGAAGTATTTAGTTAAGGACGTTGTAGGCATTGAGTTTAGAATTAGTAAGCTTGATGTGGGGATCCTTCGAATGGATTTTGGAGACGATATTTATTTTGGAGATTTTAGTACAGATGTTAGGTATCATATGTATTGATTTTTGATGTTGAGATTTAATTTGAGGATGTTAGCATTTTAATGACTTTCGGATATAGGATCGAGTGGGAGATTTGTGAGAACATGTGGTACGCCATAATTTTCATAGTTATGCGTATGCATATAGGCATTATATATATTATTTTTTTGTTCGTGGGGTAGGTGCGCGTAGAATTGGGTGTATGGGCGCTCAATTATGGCATTCTACGGGTAGGCATATATGAGTCATATTTTCTTTTTGCGAGATTTAAGTGTTTATGAGTATGCTTCGTCTAATTTCGAGGACGAAATTCTTTATTAGTGGGGAAGTATGTAACACCCCGTGTTTTTATTTATTATTTAATTCATTAATTGGAATTTTTGAGAAAAATAATTTTTTTGCATTTAATAATTTTTATTGGCTAAATATGTTGGTTATGATTTTAGAAGAATAAAACTTCAAGAGGAATTAAAATCGGAGTTAAAACGGATTTTATATTGATTTTATAATATTTTGCCTTATAGGCATTTTTTAGGCAAACTGTCAGTTTTTTGGGGTGATCGATCGATCGACCCTCCCAGAAAACGTGCGCTGTAAGTTGTTTTTAGAATTTGTGTAGGATTAGGAGTCCTAATCAATATATAACCTTTTTAATCCGTAGGGGGGACCTCTCATAATCACTTTTTCTCTAGTTTTTCACCAGAGAACACTTCCAAATATTTTTCCTCACTCATAATAATCAACCTTCAACAAAATCAAGTTTTTGTCACAAGTTTTGGCACAAGTTTTTGAAGACTTAATTGGAGTTTAATCAAGATCGTTCAAAGAACACTCTTTTGCTAATTTTTCGAGAGGAATCCAGATTTCTAATCAGATTTTTTTTTCACGATCTTCACAGGCATGAATACTCTATTCTTTTTCTTTAGTATTATGCATTTTAAGTGTCGCCTAAACACTTAATTACATGTGTTCTTAAAAATAATTAGTAACTTTATAAGAAAATTGGATACTAATTATGGGGTTATTTTTATAAAATCTTTTAATCTGAATAATATTCATAACCATTTGGGTACGTAGGATTTGTGAGTGATTTTGGGTTTTAATGGTGTAGGTTGCATGTAGAAAACCCTAGCTTTAAAATAAATAATTTTTGGGTGCGTATAACTCATGTATTACATGTAGAGATAATAAAATTTTGGTTTTGATGGATATATGACGAGAACTTGGTATATTTAATTTAAGAATAATTAAATGAGATTAGTTGGGTATTTATGACGTTCTGATAATTTAATTAAAGGTTTAAATTGAATTGGACTATCATACATAGTTTTATAGGTTGATTAATTATGCTTGTTTGTGTGACTTTTTGGTATTATTATATTGCCTTTGTGACGACGGGTTGTTGGGTAATTTTGCTCTCCCTATAATTTAGGATGCCTTCTAGGTATGGGACTAGTGAGGGTAGATTATCACGATTTTATCATGTCGGGGGTGGGCTGATTTATATTACTTTATCGTCGTTACGGTAGTCTAAGTACGAGACTAAGTTAAGATTTATGTTAGAAAATCCTCCTATACATAGGTTAGGACGTATTGATAACTTGGGGACCCTTAGGTATGGGACTAAGGGGTATTTTGAGGATCTCACATCGATTAAAAGGGTGGGGTAATTTATAAATTGTGAAATCGAGAAATTGAGAATTAATGCCTAAGATAAAAACGGGTATTAAAATTTGTGGCGACATAATGTGTCGGGCCGACAGTTTAAACGTGCCAGAGGGCGATTTATGTCGTGTCGTGTGTGGAACCTTGTCATGTGTCGGGGCCGACAGTTAAACGGGTCAGAGGGCGATTGACAAGGGTAACCTTGTCATGTGTCGGGGCCGACAGTTTAAACGGGTCAGAGGGCGATTGACAAGGAGAAGTGTGACACTTTAATAAAAAGTGAGAACAATAATAAAAGTTGGTTAATTTAATTAAATTAACATCGTGGGACTTAGGAATTTAAAATCTTATTTGTGTGCCTTTTTAAATGGGGATTCCTACGGGTAGTTAGTAATTTATATTTATCGCGTTTAAATTCCCGTTTAATTTAAAATATTCTATTGTGATATTTATTGCGTATAATGCTACTGTCTGGATTCAAGGATCCTATTTGAGGGGAGTAGTGTGTATTCTTGCTCAGGGCTTTGGCTCTGACCCATGCGTTGACTAATCTTTTTCAGGATTTGATTTGGAGAAGCTGCATAAGTTTATCGGAGTTATCATTGGAGGTGCAGCTGGAGTTATTTACTTTATGGCATAGTTTAGTTAGATTTTCTTTTTCAGTCGTATTATGAGACTTCATTGGAGTTCTATTGGGCCATTCGGTTCCAAAGTTGTTTAGAGGATTTATTTTGGGATTATTTCAGATTTTATTTAATCATTATTGGAGATTGGATTTTTTGGAGTTAGCATGTGATGGATCTTTTATCGCTTAGCTATTTGTGATCATTTGAGATTGACTCAATTGTTTATCTTATGGACTGATTTATTTATGTCCCATATCTGTCTCATGCTAAGAATGGTATTTATTTAGTTCACGCCCGGCTTAGTTTTGGTGGCGACCGATGCCAGAATTAGGCGGGGTATGACACTATCAACTTTGGATTTATTTGCCTAAGAATCTTCCTCCTCCAAATGTCTCTTGAATTGAGTAGCCAAAAAAGCACGCCCATCCTCATCATCATCATTAACACCTGACATCCCCATGCCCCTTTTTTGTGAAGATGTCCCACTCGATTTGGGCCCATGGCATTTATCATACCACCCATACAAAGAATGTAACACATCCTCCACCTTCCTCGACATATCCTTCGCCACATCAATATCAAATAATTGATCAAGATAAAACTTAACGTACATCAACTTGTACCGAGGATCGAGGACAATTGCAACAAACAACAAAAAGTTCACTCTCTCAACATTCCAATACTTATCAAATTTAGCCCTCATATTTGTCGCCATTGTTGAAAGAAAATCGTCATCGCTTTTGCTCATTTGGACTAATTTACTTTGTATAAGAACAAGTTCATGGAAAAAAGCATTTGAGGTAATATGCAATGACCCAGAAAATAGCAAAGTTGCATTATAAAATAATTTAAGAAACCTCACTAGGAACCTAACTTTCACCCAATCAATACTTTGGGGAGGAACCAATATCACCCTTCCAACTCTTCCTCTCCCCTCCTCATCATCTTCCTCCTCATTGGTAAAATAATTTTTGTAATGATCATCATCATCCTCCATTCTCTCAAATGCTCTCTCAAACTTTTTCGCCGCTTCCAACATGATATAAGTGGCATTCCACCTAGTTGGCACGTCTAAACACACTAAACTTTTGCTTTCAATTTTTTCCTTTTCAACACATAATTTAAATTTGGCCAATCGAGATGGGGACGACTTCATATATCTAACCGCATTACGCACCTTCACTATTGAATCATCCAATTCCTTTAAACCATCACACACAATAAGGTTAAGAATGTGAGCACAACATCATGCATATATTCATGTTCCAAATTGGTACTTTTCTTACTTTTAGTCTTTTTTTTTCAAATCTTGAATAGTACCATTTTTGGAACTTGCATTATCAACTGTTACGGTGCAAATGCTCTCTGTACCCCAATCAAGTAAACAATCCTCAACCATCTTCCCTATCGCATCACCCTTATGAGTCTCAACTTGACAAAAATTAAGAATCTTTTTGTCCAAGTTCCATTGTTTATCAATAAAATGAGCGGTTAAGCACATGTAGTTTGTGTTTTGAATTGAGGTCCAAGTATCCGTAGTAATACAAATTCTTTGACCCCGTAAAGCATTTTTTAGCACCTTCTTTTGGTCCAAATAAAGATTAAGGCAATCTTGAGCTACCGTTGTACGACTAGAAAGTTTTGTCATCTTAGGTTGAAGATAGTTCATTAACCTTCTAAAGCCCTCTCCCTCAACAAACCTAAAATGATCCCAACACCAAGCCTTTCGTTTAGACCCAATTACCTTCTTTGGAGATGGCTTTTACCCTTCGCAACCGCTTCGGTAGACTTTGGATCATCCACATTTTCTGTAGGCGGCATCTTTCTGCCCAGCAACACAAACACTGTATAAAAATGAAAAATGAGGACAAAAAAAATGTTAGAATCAGATCTGAAATAAACAATGATTTGTTAAAAGACTCAAACACAAACATTGTATGTTAGAATATTAAAAACAATGATTTGTATGTATGCATAGATCTTAAAAAAATGTATGTTTGAACAGATGTATATTACGACTATGAAGAGATCTTTAAAAAAATGTATGTTTCAATAGATGTATATTACGACTATGAACAGATCTTAAAAAATAAAAAATGAAAAGCTTCAGATCTAAAATAATAAAAAAAAAAGATGTATGAAAAAAATTAAAACGCTTTAGATCAGATGTATAGATTTATGAAAAAAAACGTATGAACGGATGTATGAAATAAGCATGAAAAAAAAATCTTTAGATATCGGTTTTGATCGAAAAAAATAAGCATAAACAGATCTAAATATGAAATAAGCATGAAAAAAAAGCATGAACAAAGGTATGAACAGATGTATAAATGTATAGATCTAAGAAAAGGAAAAAGCATGAAAAAAAATGTTCAGATCGGAGTGGGAGATGAACAGACTTACGAAATGGGAGAGGGGGATGGGACCTGTTCACGCCGGCGGAGATGGGACCAGTTCGCGCCGGCGGCGGCGGTACCTGTTCGAGTCGGAGATGGGAGAGGGAGAGAGCGAGCGACTGAGTTGAGGCTGTGAAGAAAAGAAAAGAAAAGAAAAGAAAGAAGTGGGAGAGGGTTAGGGCGTGCGTACCGATTTAGGGTCTTAACCTAAAGTGTGGTGCATGTTTATTTTAAATATTATATATATTATATTTTATAATAAGAGCGGTTCGGGTCGGTTCTAACCGGGCCCTATAAGGTCTAAACCGAAAACCGAACCGAAGATATCGGTGACCATATAAAAAAACCGACCTGATTTCATCGGTTCAGTTCAATTTTGTCGGTTCAGCGGTTCGGTCGATTTTTCTGCACACCCTTATATGTGGCGATATCATATCCATAGTTTTATTAACTTTTATGCTTGTGACACACCTGCATGTTATGCCCATAGTACTATTTAATTCATTTTGTAATTTAAAAAATGGGATAAGTGTTAATATTTTAAACTAAAAGAGGGGCAAATTAAAAAAATAGTTAACTACTACTTAAATAAATACTATAATTTATTCTAATATTTGATAAAAAAAATTGGATGATACATAATTTTTCCATACTTTTAATATAAATTTTATATTACTCTACCACCTTGTTAAAAAATTGAGATGAGCATTGTTAAAACTCTCATTGAGGACCCTTAAAATTAATAATGATAGATAATGGACATTTATTAGTAAATGATTTAGGTAATGGGCATATATTAGTAAATAATTTAAAAATTAGTTTAGGTAATTGACATTTACGAGTAAATATAAGTTATGACATTTAATAATAAATAGTTTTAAAAATTTACGCTATTATAGTTACAGTTCAAATGAGAGTATTGTAAGTGTCTTACTAGGATCCAACATAGTATATCATTAAGTTAGAAATTGTTAATTACTACGGTTAGTACAGAATAATGACATGAGTTCAAAAAATCATATCAAATTATTCCTCAAATAAATTAACATAGCATTAAATGTTGAGAATATTAGAACTCATAGCATTAATCGTTAATAAATGATGAGCGTAGGTGTCTTAAGTTGCAGCTTAAAAAATCAAGGTATCATCCCCCACTTGTTCTAGTTTATGCTTCTAAGAGCATTCGTAATGATGAAGGAAATTAATAAGAAAAGAGGTAAACTTGTAAATCGAATTCATCGTAGTGATGGACGAAATCTTACAAAATTTGTAGAGAAAAAGGTAAGAAATTGCTAAGTTTACTAAACGGATGCAAATTCAATAAAAGTTCATAAGAACTTTATTTATTCGTACCAATTCTTACGAACAATTAAAGTTCGTAACAAATATTTTTATGTTCCTATAAACTTTTAAAGTTCGTAAGAAATATTTATGTTCTACGAACTTCAAAAATTCATAAAAATATAAATATATTTCTTATAAATTTTAAAAGTTCATAGCAAACGCCAAAACACATGAGATACACTTCACCATTATATATATTAAGATTAAAAAAGGTAAAATCTATTTTTAAATTTACATACCTGTCTTTCACTGGACACGATCAATATAGATGCTCTAAAGTTGTACCAAATAAAGCATCAAACATTGAGAGGGGTACTCATTTCATTTTAGACCTAAAAATGAGACGTGACACGAATTAATACAAATCGGGTTTATTAGTGCTCTACTTGGACCTGATAAAATCGCTAGACTTGATAACTATGATGTGACTCATGTAATGACCTGATAAGGGTTAAGTTCACATCAAGACGCAATAAAATATGATTAGATATAATAAATCGTGTTAGAATGTTCAACTAATTAAAAAAACCCAAAATAAATAATTTATTTAACGAATGATAGTATTAGTATAATTCAATAGGGAAACGGAGAATGTACGAGTATTTATTTCAAAAATGATAAAAAAAAATCGACACAAAACTAAAGAAAAACCGACAAAAACACTATCAGAAAGAAAGGACCGTGATCTTGATCGGCATATACCTTGCGGAATTCGTCAGCCATTTTCTTTTGGACAATGGAATTCATGAGTCACAGTGGCACCGGTGACATAATTTAGTACCTGTATGGGTAAATGCTGGGCATATATACTAATTTTTAAGTTCCACATGCTCGCCTGACAATCGCATTTTTCATATTTCTTTTAAAGTTTTTTAATTTTTTGTTTTCAATAATTAATATAAAATATTTTTATATATATAAAAATAAAAACAGCTTTTTATAATTAACAGTAAATAGTTTTTTATTAAAATTATAAATATTTTTTTTATAAATAAAAAAAATTATGTTTATTGACATGATGTCGCAATTGCTTAATATCACTGGCACGGACCCATATTCTCGGACTCACATCATCTATTGAATCTATTGAATGTGGCTTCGCACCAGGAGCATATTAGTAAACATATAAAAAACTGTTTAATTTTAATAAAAAAAAAAACTGTTTAATTTGATGTGTTAGATTCGCGATTGATTAGTGTCGCTTGCGCGGATCCATATTTAACAAATGATATGGGTCCAAAAATGTGGGTCCGCGTCAGCGACACTATTCAATCGCAATATCATATCAATAAAAATATATTTATTGACATGTGTTTAATTTTAATAAAAAGAAAAATTGTTTAATTTGATGTGTTAGATTCGCGATTAATTAATGTCGCAAATGTGTTAGAGTCGCAATTGATGTGTTACATTCACGGATTCACATTTAACAAATGATGTGGTTCCGAAAATGTGAATTCGCGTCAGCGACACTAATCAATCGCGATATCATGTCAATTAACATAATTATTTTTTATTTATGAAAAATATTTTTTTAATTTTAATTTTAACAAAAAACTGTTAACTTTCAATTAAAAAGTTGTTTTTCTATTAATAAGAAAACTATTTTTTTATATAAAAAACTGTTTTTATATCAATTGTTTAAAATAAAAGAATAAAAAACAAAAAGAAAGATAAAAAATAAAAATAAAAAACACGATTTCAATGGGATTTGAGGAGCGATTCATGTAAAGTTTATGTTTTCTTTTGTGCAATGGAATTCATGAGTCACAGTGGCACTGGTACCAAAATTTAGTACCCTCTATGGGTAAAGACTCGTAATAAATGCTGGGCATATATAACCATGCGTGAACTAATTTTTTTTTTCTCTCTTACTATGTCTAATAAAAAAATGAAGTTAATTTTTTTACACTCTCTGTTATAAATCAAAAGTCTATTATTTTTTTTTTAGACTCTTTCAAATTAAGGATTTATTTTCTTTTTTGGAACATATTCAACCAATCAAGTTTTACAATGGACAACTAGACTTAATACAAAATAAAGATATGAATTTTTAATTTGGAACAAATGAAGTAATAATTTGACATATCTTTGTAAGGATCTTCCAAAATACTGCATTATTTACTGTACCAGCAGGTAAAAAAAAACATTTATAAAAACATAGGTATCTTAAAAATAAAAAATCAACCACAAGAGTAAATACAAAAAAATAAGGGACATATATCAAATAGTCCATCGAACTTTTTTTAATAGACGTTTAGTCCAAGCTTTTTTATTTTACACCAAAAAGTCATTTACCATGCCAAAAATATTTTACCATGCTGTTGCGGGGAGCTTTAAAGATAAGAAAATAAGAACTTTTTGAAATAAAATAAAAGACTTGAACTAAATGTGTATTAAAAAATATTTTAATTTTTTTTTGATATTTGATCCAAAAAATAAATGATACTTGGCATTTCATAGTCACTTGATTCAGTGCAGTAACTTGCTAATCTATGGGCATCTAAAGGAGGCAAAGTTTACCACCTTAAAATTAAAAACAAAAATCTAAAAAACAAGTTCAAACACCATTAAACAAACACTAAAAATTATAAACGTTTTAACTTTAATTGTTTATCATTTTAATTTCAAAAAAATATATATTTGTACAAAAATTTTGTTCTTTAGAATTTTTTATGCTCTACCACACGATGTAATAATACAATACGAGACGAGTTTTGAGCTGATGTTATACTCATTTGCAAATTTAATATATGTCGACCAGGGTTATAAAAATGTAACTATTTTGAGTTTGGTTCTATTGTCTTAGGCTTTTTGTTATGTATTTTTTCAATTATATTAAATTTTATGTTAATTCTTATAACCATTCGTAACCACTTTCAATTGCTTTGTAATGGCTCTTTTTCATGCTTTGCGAAGAGTGACACCTATTGCATAACTATTATTATATAATTACCTATTAAAAAAATAAAAATATAAACATGATTACATATAAAGTTATAAAATTAAAATTAAATATTTGTGATCTCTAAAAAAAACTTAATTTTCTTGACAATGATATTCTATCCATGTTTCACGTGGTGGGGAAGTCTAACAAAAAGATATGGGAAGATATATGCTTGAGTTGATGCAGAGCCACAAAATATATATATATTTTTTTTGATAAAATGGAATGAATTAAACCAAAAAGGCCAAAAGCCACAAAATATATGCATTTGAGTGCGCGTCCTTTTCAGAAATATTGCGTCCTTTTCAAAAGATTTGTTTTTCTGTCTGCATTGTCATTACGTAAGCCGTACTATAAGAGCAGCCGGGGGGATGCTGGATAGAAATTTTGATTGACCAATATCAATGGAGTTCATTTATTTTCATAAATAATGTTAGTCTCTATTAACACTATTAATCAATTAAAATTTTAAATTTTAAATAATTCGATATTTCAAAGACATAAAAAAAAAAAATTCGTGGATTCTCTCATCAGCTAATTATATCAAACCAAAAGCTGGAATTAGCTTTCATGACAGATGGAGCTTACAACGACGATTTGTAAAAGTTGAAACTTTTTGTGTGTCTTAATAACTAATATAATTCGTAAAAATTTCTTACGGTATGCCCAACGGTGGACTTTCAACGAAAGGTATATTGCAAATTCAGAAGTAGATTTTGCTTTTCATCAGTATCAAGTCTTACGGTGGTGGAAGAGTTTGATTTTGCAAAATAATTCTTACGAATTTTTATTGTTTTTAGGAAATAAAGTTAATATTTTTTATGAACAGAAGTTCGTAAGAACTCTTACGAATTACTCTTACGAATTACTGTGGTTCGTAAGAATTCAAAAAATATGATAAAAAAATTATTTATATTTCTTATGAACTTTTGTTCTTCGTTAGAATTATTACTTACTTCAGAAGTGCGTAAGAATCATTTAAAAATTCTCCAACCGATTTGTATTTTTGAAAAATCACTACAAATCTAGGTAGAGAATTTGTCCATGTATCCCCACCAGTGTAGACTTTCGAATTTGTAAACATACAAATTTACTTGGCACAAATCATTCCCATTGTGGATGCACTTACCAAGTATATTAGCTTGTAAGAACTTAAAAATATAATATAAGAAATTATTTATAGTTTTTAAGAATTTTATTTGTTCATATTAATTTTTACAAATAAACAAAGTTCGTAGAAATTATTTGGAAATTCAGTACACGTTCAACAAAATTATAAATTTTCTACCTCTTACTTATAAAATTTGTTCATTTTAATACACTATTGCGGAGGTTTCAGTTTGTAAATTCATCAATTTAAATATACATTTGCTCTACCATTCCGAATGCTCTAAGAGCATTTGTACTGGTATAAATTAGTAAAAAGTAGTTTTACAAACGGAAAAGTAGATTTACCTTTCGTACATGGGAAGCTCTCACAATGATGATACAATAAAATTTGTATATAATGTTCTAACGAACATCAGATGTTCGTAGGAAATACAAGGCATCCTTCTTACGAACAACATTTGTTCGTAGGAAATGGTACAAATTAATGTTGTTCATAGGAACCTAGATATCTGACCAAAAAATATTATTTATATTTGCTACGAATTTCATTTGTCTATAAGAATTTCTACGAATAAATGAAATTCATAGGAACCATTACAAATTTTGTAACCATATTGCAAATTTAGAGAAGTTTTACAAATTCGTCTATATAATTTATCTTTTTCAACTCACCATTACATCACTTCAAATTTATAAAGGGACTTTGTAAATTTACGACATATCGTAATATATATTCTTGGAAATAGAATAACAAATATTTTATTTATAATTTTAGTCAATATTTTTTAATAAAATCGCTAGCGCGGAACCATATTCATAAAACGTCAATCAATTATAGCATACCACGTGTCTTTTTAATTTGAAAATAAAAACTAAAAATAAAAACAAAATATTTATTATTTTATATCCATAATCAATAATATTTTAAATCCTAAAAATACATAATCTAATTTATAATCTTATAATTTTTCTTGGACTCTTACATCCAATTGTGGATACTCTATGAGCTGGTCCTTTGCCAGATTAATCCTTTCTCTTTACCCTTTTTCCACTCCTTTTAAATGTGAATGAGTAAATTTTCCCTGTAGGATCACAGTAAGGTACAATACAAATAGTAGTGACATGACATGAGCAGACTATAATTGAGACAGAGTCAAGCAAGTAACTTTTAAATTTGGATACAGCTATTCCTGCTCCATAAAAGTCATGACACTCCAAAAATTAATCTAATGACTCTTTTACCCTTATTATGTCTTATATGGAGTGGGGGCATCGTGCAGGGGATTCTGCATGCTAGTAACGTTTGAAGTAACATTTGAAGTTTGAAGTTTTATATTTTGAGTAATTCTATATGTACTCCAAATCGCCTAAGAAACCGCATCTTTCACTTTTTTTATTATTTTATTTTATAAGTTTCTTATTTTTTTATTTTATAATTAAAAGCAAACACATTTTTTTTAATTAAAAGTAAACAGTTTTATTAATATTTAAAATTAAATTTTTTTTTTCATAACTAAAAAAACTCTATTTATTGACATGATATTACCAATGATTAGTGCTGCTGGGGCGGAGTCACATTTTCAAACCCACATCATTTATTGAACGTGAGTCCACGCCAGTGTCACTAATCAATCGAAAATCTAATACATAAAAAATAAACAGTTTTTTTAAATTAATTTTTTTTCGTAAATAAAAAAACTATATTTATTAACATGATATCATGATTGATTAGTATGGCTAGTGCAGACCCACATTCCCGAATCCACATCATTTGCTGTATGTGGGTCGAGCTAGCGACACAAATCAATCTCAAATCTAAGACATAAAATTAAACAGTTTTTTTTATTAAAATTTAAATTAAAATTAAAAAATATTTTTTTCATAAATAAAAAAACTATGTTTACTAATATGCCATTGGTGCTGACCCACATTCAATAAATGATGTGAGTCCGGGAATGTGGGTCATTGCCAACAGTACTAATCAATCGCGATATCATGTCAATAAACATAGTTTTTTTTTGTTATGATTTTTTTTTAATTTTAATTTTCATAAATAACTGTTTAATTTGATGTGTTAGATTCGCGATTGATTAATGTCGCTGGTGCGAACCCACATTCAAAAAATAATGTGGGTTCGCGTTAGCGGCACTAATCAATTGCGATATCATGCAATTTTTATTTCGGTTGGGTTCATTTTTTGTTAAAAAATAAATTTTGTTGTGCCGCTTTTACTTGGATCGTGTTCGTAATAAGTAAAAAAAATCATCCTGTGTCGTATCGTGCCATGTCATGCCATTTTTATTTTGGTCGGGTTCATTTTTGGTTTTAAAAAATAACATTTTGGATTGTGCCGTTTTTACTTTGGTCGTGTTCATGATAAGTTGAAAAAAATATCATGTCATGCCGTACCATCGTGTCATTTTTGTGTTCATTTTTGGTTAAAAGAATATATTTTATGTCATGTCTTGTTCTGTCACTTTTATTTGAGTTGTTTTCATGACAGTTAAAAAAAATAAGATTTCGTATCGTTTTATGTTCGTGTCTTATTTTAATTAGGTTGTGTTCTTGATGTTGATATAAAAAAATAAGATTTATTGTGTCATGTTATGTCACGTCGTTTGTAATTGGAACGTATTCGTATTAAGTAAAAAATTAAAATTTTACGTCGTGTTACTTATAATTGAAGCATATTTGTGTTTGGTAAAAAGATAAAAATAAACGAGTGAGTATGTAAGCATAAGTCAGATAAATGAGTAAGTTTAAAGTGTGAATTGTATTCTTTATTCAAATAGTGTTTAATTATTTAAAGTAGAAATAATGAAAAAAATAATGGTTCTAAACCTTTGATTGATCCTTAATTTATGCCCATGTGTTAGTTCACGTGAAAGAAAAAGAGATATAAGGCACCTTGGGTCAAAGAATGTGAGGACTAGACTGTCATTTATTATATTTGATATTGGATTCAGAGTGCCAAATGAATAAAGGGAAGTGCGAACACCGCCACCCTTAAATTTTAATAGGTAAATTTTAGATTATGGAGTTGGCCCATTGGACGTATTTTAAAAATAGAAGAGAGGAAGAGAAATTATGTCACTTTTAAAAAAGTATCTTAAATATTTAGCTTATTTTTTAATATTCATGCATATTTATTATCATATTTTTATTTGTATTATAATTATTATGAGACAAATGTTATTATTTGTGAAAAAAATAAGGAAATTTACAATTATGCCCCTTAGTAACAATTTTTAAACATTGAGGGCTCGTTTGATGCGCCGTATAAGAGGTTCGTATTGGATAAAATTATCATATCCAATGTTTGGGGTAATTTAGGATGAGATATGAGATGGAATAAGTTATCTAAAGTGAGCGTCTTATCCCATAAGGAGTGGGATAAAAAAATCTCGCCTCCAAAGTCCTATATAATTATACGGTGTCAAAATTTGATTGAAAATTACGACTCTACCCTTATTAAGTTATAAAAAAAAACTCACGCAACTTGCACTATGTAAAGTATTAGATAGCAGCCGGTGGTCCCTTTGATTTACATAACTCTCCATTCATGTTTTTATCACGGTAGGTAATTTTCTCATTTTTTATTTTTATTTTTTTCTAATTTTTTCTATTTGTTATTTTATCATGAACTACTATTTTGGTTTTAGATCGATGCAAATATTATGTTAACTCACCTACTAGACAAGTTGAAAGTTATGTGTTGTTAATTCACCGTTAATATTTTGTTACACTTATTTTTTTAATGTATTATTAACATATATGTTAGACAAGTTGGAATTATAAATACAAATATAAATACATATTTTCATCTCATAATATTATTTTTTTAACATCCCACGTGGAATTAAATATTATGTTATTGAGTTAAAATGTGTGATAACAATATATTTTTTTATTTTTTTATTATTAAATACAAAAGAATGTTATTTTTGGAAAACTGGAGATAAATTAATCATATCCTAAGCATTTTAAACACATGACTGTATTATTATATCCCATCCTGTCTTCTTATTTGGAACTGTTCCAAACGAAGTATTGGAATAAGTCTTATACGGTCCATCATTATCCTATCCACTGTTCTAAAAAATCCGCTTAGGGTTAAGGCTTGGGAGAAACCCATCGCCTTAAGTTTTTTACGCCCTATTCTTGGTAAAACCCTTAAGACGCATTTTTTTCTAAAAACAACAATGCTTTAGTGAAATGATATCGCCTTTTAAAGAATTTGTTTACTGACTGGAGCGTTATCTTATCCAAAATAATCAAATAGTATTTTAATTTGCATATATTCAGACATATTTTTATGATATGTACAATTTTAGTATTTTAATAGCCTTTTTATGGTTAAAAAATATTAAAATATATTAAGAAGGCCTAAACGCATTTTCACACCTTTTTACGCCTAAGGCCCGCCTAGGCTTCTAAAGCTTAAGGTTTGTCCTCCACGCCTCGATCACGCCCCGCTTGGACCTTGAGCTAGAGCAGAAAGAAAAGCAAGTTTTTACCAAAAGAGCCGGATTCTCCCGAAATAATTTTCTTTCTCGTGCGAGACGGAGGTAGACGATATAAAGGTGAATCGCGGGTTAACTACTTATTGGATTTGAAAGACCCATTGATGGCTATTCTGCCAAGAGGCTGACCTTCCGGCACTGGGCAGGCGTCAGCCCCCATACATGGTCTTAGAAGCTTTGATTTTCGTGCTTGCTTATCCGGTTCTCTCCGTTCACACGGTTCTCAAAGCAGAGGAGGAAGGGTGGGCAGCAGGTACCACGAGCCCTCTGTCCTCTATGGGTAGGGCATCTTGTGAGACCTTGTATAAAAATGTCTCACATACCGGATTACCGAGGAAGAAAGAGAGCTTCTCCCCTCCTTGCTTTCATGCATAGGTCCCAACAGGAAGTTCGATGTTTTACTACCCATAAAAACGATCATGTTGGACGCAGTACTCTTTTTTAGAACCTTGATCATATCCAATCCGACTCTTATCCTATCCTATCCGGACCCCTTATACGACGTATCAAATGAGGTCAAAGACAATTTACTATTAGGTCCACTTGTTATGTCACTAGCGTGAACTTCTACAAGAAGAGAATTAGTTGACTTAAGTGTTTAAAATTTGTCAAAATTCCATTAGTGTTTAAAATTTGTTTGTGAGGGACCTATGATATTTTTTCCAAAAAATTAATGATTATAAAATAATTATGATCGATTTTGAATAATTATGAGACTTAGTTATAATTTTAAAAGTATTTAAAATGAAAATTTAATAAATTTTAAGATATGAAATTAAAGTAAGAAAAAATTATCTAATCTATGTATAAATATAAAACTATAGCCCGAAATTGTGCCGAGCTTACACGTGGCGCTTTGACTCAACCAATTAATTCCGTGGTGGTGTAAATGACAACCTCTGCAATTGTGAGCCAAGAACGAAAAGCCTTTCTATCTTTCCCATTTAATTACTATGACCCTTTATCTCTTTCATTTTTCAGTTCCTTCATTAACATCGCTTTTATTACTGATATACCAACGCATTCCTTACACTCATATTTATAACTGATTTGTATAAAACCACATATCATGTTTCATAAACTTTGTTTGATATACCTGATGACTTTCCCTGTGTCCACGAATTTATTTCTGGTGGGCTTCTTCACAAACCTCTATATTTCTATTATTTTGGTCTTTCTTGGGAGAAGGAAGCAATATGTGGTAATTTTTTTCTAAGCATAACAAATATTATACAATATGCATAAAACCATTTGTTTTTTTTTTTAAAAAGACATTTTGAAACACATCATCTTCTATTGTTGTGTACATTCTACATGTAAAAATTTATCGCTTAACAAAACGATATACTATTTGCAATAAGATACAAAGTTATTAACATCCAATAGGCAACACAATCTATAGTTTAGGCCTTTAACAAAAAGTCATATTTGATAATAAGTAAATATATTTGGATTATGATTGTGGATAAATATTATTGTAAAAGCTAGATGATGCAGGTATTGGGACTAATGTAATAATTGTTTCATTTCTATGGTAACATCCTCTTAATTTCTTGAATTTTATAGAGATCTTCATGACATTTACTTGAGTACTAATATATATATATATATATATATATATATATATATATATATATATATGTGTGTGTGTGTGTGTGTGCCCGTGCCGATGGCACGACAATAAGTTTGCCCCGTAATAAAAATAAATAAATTATTTAAAAAAAAATATAACATTTAAAAAAATTATATTATATTATGTATGTATGTTATATATATATGGGAGAGGAGGGCACGGGAACCCCTGGTATCCCCCCTCCACCCCCCACCACCTCGCCCCAGCCCATGCCCATCTCCCCCCCCCCCCCCCCCCTTTTATAAAAAAATAAAAACGAAAACCCTTTTTATATAAAAAAAAAACTTTTATAAAAAAATAACACTTTTAGCATGACATTTCATGCATGCGCATGAAATGAGAAAATATCATGCAAAAATATCATACATACCCTATATATATATATATATATATATATATCACTACACCAAAATGGTTAAATTAGCACCCTTCAACCGACCAGCCTTGTCACCGTCATTGACCGTGACAAAAAAAACTCGTATTTTTTGTCACGATCATTGACCGTGACAATCATATAAAGTTATCACGGTCAATGACCTTGACATGTCCATGACAATTTTGTCAATAAAAAAACTCCCCCTCTTTTTTTTTTCCACCGATTCACATTCCCTCCATTTCTGTCTCTATCTAGTGACTGCACTCTCTCTCTCTGTACAACTTCGATACGTTTTCTCTCTCTGTTTCTCCTCCATTTATGTATATGTGCGTGTGGGGGGGGGGGGGGGGGGGGGAGGGGGTGTTTGTGCATGTGTGTGTGTGTTTGTGTGTGTATATATGCGCGTGTGTGTATATGTGCGTGTGTGTGCGTGTGCGTGTGCGTGTGTATATGTGTGTGCATGTGGTGGGCAGCGGTAGTGGGGGAGAGGGGGTAAGGCTGGGGTGTGGGCGGGGGGAGGGGGTTATGTGTGTATATGTGCGTGTGTGTGTGTTTTTTTTAATTAATTTTTTATTAGTTTATTAGATATTTCCCCTCATATTGTAGTCCCCCTTGTAAAAGAATTGATTGATTTAATATTGATTGGTTGTTAATTTTTTTTGTAAATTAATAATTAGTGCCCCTTTCATATGCAAGTAGGATTACCCCTCATTGTAAATTAGTAAATTAATAATTGTATACTGTAATTGTTAGTTTAATTGATGAAAATAATTAATTGAGTAGATGAATTAGAAGGAGTACGGGATACACATTTGTTGTTGCCATTGCGGTTGGATTATAGTGGATGTTCGGTTGGTTAATTTTAAAAGTGGCATGACCACTGGATTATTGTCCATATGGGGGTGGGATTTTTTAACTTTTTTTGAAAATTACTTTGTATAACGAACAATATATATATAGTATGATAATTAAATGTACCATACTTGAAATTACATATAGTGCGGATAGATACTAGCCTTCTAGTTCTTATGTGTACGCATTCAATATCCCTTAAACCCATTCGAGAGTCATTACCCCTGTAATGAGATCTCTCGAATTGTCCCGTTTGGACAGTTTGGGCTTGCATAATTTCTGTATAATAATATTCTTAGTGGCTTAAAGTTGTTACTTTTGGAGGAAGTTCTGCCGTCGTATCCTAATGTTCTCTAGGTACGTACTAGATTTTTTTTTTGAAAACTAAATATGTTTATTCAGATATAGGAATAGAAGACCAGCCTCTTTCAAACAACTTACATCATTGTAACTCTCTAGAGGATTGAAAAGGAAGAGACTTAAAGAAGGTTCTTTATATGACAGAACCTTTACAAGAGATGTGATAAAGATAGAGCAAATTAAAACTAACTTAAGACCAGATGAGGATAGCATTAATCCCCAAGAATAACTATTCATTGATGAAGTTTGGTAGACCCCATTTTTCGACTTTAAGCAGGCCTTTAACTTTATATGGAAAGTCTTCAAGGTTATGAGAGAAAATCTCTTGATAAATCATACTTCCATGTTTATCTAGGACGTCTGCTACTAGGTTAGCTTCTCTATAAATATGAGTGAAATAGTAGTTGATCTGCTTCAAACATTGGTCGATTTCGTGGATTGTCCATTTGATTTTCCAAGGGACTTGAGCTTTCCCGTGCAGGATATCAATAGAGCCTTTGAATCACATTCTATATGAAGATCATAATCTTTAAGATCCATATAAAACTCCAATCCTTTAATTAAAGCTGTAACCTCTGCCTCCATATTAGATATTTCTCCCAGAGAAGAGAAAAAGGCCCATACCATATCCCCATATTGATTTCTCATAATGCCTCGACCTCCTCCCTTACCTGGGTTTCCTATAGCACTGCCATCTTGTTAAGTTTTAAGAAACCAGGAGGGGGATTCTTCCGTATGATCTTCTTCCTTGGATTTCTCTTGGAAAGATTTGGATTTGGAATATACAGCTTCTTCAAAGTATTAACCTGATGCAAAACAGAAAAAGCATTAGCATTTACCCCCTCATACTTACTTTTGTTTCTGTGGAGCCATAGACACCAGCAAACAATATCAGGTATGAAAGAGGTTGTAATAGGATCAGACTTGTGACCATGTAACCACCACTGGAACAATTGATTTTTCATACTAATAGAAGCCCTCTTGACTCCATATTTTTTAATGATATTATTCCAAACTTGATTAGCTAACTCCTCTCCTTCAAAAATATGATCAATAGTCTCCTCTGCTGAATTCACACAACATTGGATTTTAGATGGACCTTTAATGCCAATAGCTCTAACTTTATCCTCTGTTGCAAGAAAATTGTTGAGAATTTTCCACGTGAGGACTGAAATTTTTGTGGGGATTCCATTGTGCCAAATGAACTTAGAACTGAATTGATGCGAATTCTTTATTCTGCAGACCTCCCAAGCTGAACACATAGAGAAAACTCCATTTGAATTTGGCTTCCATATCACATTGTCTTGAATGTCAGATCTGATATTCTGATATAGCTTAATCTTGGCAGCTATGTTTAAAGGGAAATGATTCTCCACTTTTTCCTTATCCCATTGAGAATTCGGATTCCAGAATTGATTAATAGCTTTGTCCTCTCCAATATCAGGGTCTTTGCATTCAATTATATCCCAGTTATCCTTATATATATTGATGTTTCCTTTCCCGATTTCCCATATCATATTATCTTCTGCTATGTCTCTCACAGAGCACATCCTATTTTTAATTTAATCCATTTAGTCGCTCAAACACCCATTTATCTAATATTCTCTTGTTTTTAAAGGTCCGCGCTAGCGGCACTTAATGCCACCCCTTCTCACCCCAAACCGGAGATCCGGTGGATTCGAACCCCATTTATCCAATATTCTCTTATTTTTAAAGGTTTGCGACAGCGGCACCCAATGCCATCCCTAATCACCCCAAACCGTTGATCCGGTGGATCCAAACCCTATTTATCAAATATTCTCTTATTTTGAAAGGTCTGCACCATCGACAACCCATGTGAGCTCAACCCACCACAAATCGAAAAATGCAATAGTTTTATATTTGTGGCATTTGCACAAATTCTTGTGAAAATATCACATTTTTTTATGAATACAGTAAACTTTACTGTATGCACCAGAAAATAAAATAGTCTTATATTTGTGATATTTTCACAAACAGTAACATTAACTGTGTTGAAATATTTTTATATATGTGAAATTTTCACAAATAGTAATGTTTATTGTGTTGATATTACACAGACAATAAAATTTAGCGTGATGGTCAATTAATGTGTATGTGTATGTATGTGTGTGTGTGTGTGTATATATATATATATATATATATATATATATATATATATATATATATATATATATATATATATATATATATATATATATATATATATTGTAAAAATGACACTTATATTTTGTTTAACCCATTTAGTTGAAACACTCATTTATCCAATATTCTCTTATTTTTTAATGTCCGCGTCAGCGGCACCCAATGCCACTCGTACTCAACCCAAATCGGAGCTACGGTGGATTCAAATCCCATTTATCCAATATTTCTACACCAACGGCACCCATGTCACCCCTACCCACACCAAATCGGAGCTCTGATTAAGGTCGTTGGAGTTCCGACAATGGGAATGGGTGGTGATGGGGATTGGGTGCCACTAGCGCGGACCTTTAAAAATAAGAGAATATCGAAAAAAAAGTAGTTTGGATCCACCGGAGCTCTCGTTGGGGGGGTGAGTAGGGGTGGGATGAGGAGCCGCTGGCGCACACCTTAAAAAATAAGAGAATATTGGATAAATAAGTGTTTGAGCGACAAAATGAGTTAAACTAAAAATATGTGTTTTTTACAATATATATATATATATATATATATATATATATATATATATATATATATTGAGGCTCTTGTGCGCACTAAGTTTGCACACGTGCTGGAGCACATCAATTTTTTTTAAATGTTAAATAAAATATTTTTGAGTTGATTTTTTTTGTGTGAGATTTAAACATTTCAATGGACACATATAAAAAAATTCAGCACAATTTTTATTTTTGCCATTTTTAAAAAATCAATCAAACTTTTGAAGCATTTAAAGTACTTAAAAGTAGTGGAAGTTTGACCGATTTTTAAAAATGACAAAAAAGGTTTTTCGAGTTGATTTTATAATATGGGTTCTTTGAAATGTTTAAATATCACAGAAAAAAAATTAGCTCAAAAATATTTTTTTCTTACTATTTTGAAAAATGATGGTCAAACTTAGTGTGCATAGCAGTGTGTCCATATATATATATATATATATACACACACATTAATTGGCCAACACAATAAATTTTACTGTCGGTATAGTATCAACACAATAAATATTACTGTTTCTGAAAATGACACAAATATAAAACTATTTTAACCCAGTAAATGCTACTGTTTGTGAAAATTTTACAGATATAAGACCATTTCATTTTCTGGTACATACATTAAAGTTTACTGTATTCACAAGAAAATGTGACGTTTTTACAAGAATTTGGAAAAATATCGCAGATATAAAACTATTTTATTTTTCGATTTGTGGTGGGTAGAGCTCGCATGCCTTGCCGTTAGCGCGGACCTATAAAAATAAGAGAATATTAGATAAATGAGGTTTGGATCCACTGGATCTCTGGTTTGGGGTGAGTATGGGTGAAATTGGATGCCACTCGCGCGTACCATTAAAAATAAGAGAATATTGGATAAATGGATGTTTGAGAGACTAAATGGGTTAAACTAAAAATAACTGTCTTTTTTCAATATATATATAATTTATTTGACTCATTTATTTAACTAGTA
The DNA here is from genome assembly GCA_949130495.1 of Sambucus nigra. Lineage (NCBI taxonomy): Eukaryota > Viridiplantae > Streptophyta > Magnoliopsida > Dipsacales > Adoxaceae > Sambucus > Sambucus nigra. The sequence continues at coordinate 201,359,236 of OX422217.1, forward strand.
AATTTTACTATCTGTGTAATATTAACACAAAAATATCACTATTTGTGAAAATGTCATATATATAAAAATATTTCATTTTCTAACGCATACAGCAAAGTTTACTGTATGTGTAATTTTTTTTCTTTGAAATTTTATAGGTTTCATGGGTATTGTTTGATTGATCTCGACGAGGAGATTTCGAAAATAGTAATTTTGCGAAAAACGAATTTGTCAATAAAAAGTTATGATCATTTGAAAATTAAAAAAAAAAATTCGACCTCTTCTGTAACTTCCTCAAGAAAGTTACGGATGGTTAGTTTTAAAAGAGTATAATTGTGAAAAAAAAATCTAAAAAATTAGGAGTAGGACCTACATATAGGAAAAAAAATATGGTGGGACTAGAATGAATAAATAAATGTCTAATAGGACCTATATGCGAAGTCCCATTTTTTTTATGTAAATTTAATTTCATTTATTATGTAATTGTCAATTAATAGAAATTTTTACTTATTAAAAATATTTAAATACACTTTTTTATAATATTTGAATAACATAATTTTTTTAACTTTTTATATAGAATTTATATAACGTTCGTACTTCATGCGAGATTAAAATATAATTTTTATAATAATATCTTTGGGACGGATCTCAAGACAATGTTGTCCCCCGCAAACGTTACCTATTAAAATTTAGAAGTTATGAACAATCACTACCTCACAGTTAGGAAGTGGGAACCATTTTTCAATCCAAAAAAGGCCTCAGAAACCCATACGGCAATGTGGCTAAGACTCCCATGCCTATCTTTGGAATTCTTCCAGGAGAGGATCCTGCATGAGATTGGGAAATTAATCGGTGAACCCATTAAAACAGACACAAACTCTGCTGCCTCTAGCAGAGGTAAGTTTGCTCGCATTTGTGTTGTCGTGGACATATCCAAGCCTCTTATACCCAAATATCTCATAAATGGAGTTGAATACGACATTGAATATGAGTTTCTACCATCCCTTTGTTTTAAATGTGGCATGATTGGCCACAGACAAGACTTTTGCTCCACATTTAAAGCGCCGGCCAGAACCCCGACGAATCAACCAGAAAATAATCATGTTTCGGCGGGAGGAACGGGACAGGGAAATACAAAGGCTAGTACCTACAAGGACCAGAATAATGAACCTACAAGACAGCTGGATATGGATAGCAGTTCGGAGTATGGGCCTTGGATGCTCGTACAAAGGAAAAATACAAGACAACCAATGAAAAGTGTGGGAAATGGATATATGCATAATATGGGGTATCACTCCTATCAGAAACAGTACAATCGCTTTAATGCTTTGAGTGAAAAGGCACCCAAAGCTCCCAGTAACGTAACATCTAAAAATACAAATGGAGCGGGCAGGTACCAACGCAGCAGTAACCACCGGTCAGAAGCATTAAATAAGGGTACCTTGTTTACTGACAATGGGAGAGAATGGAGCTCCCTCATTGATTGCGCTATGACAAACCGGAATAAAAGAGTTCGTGATATTGAGAAACCCCATAAGGGTACTGGAAAGGTGGCCCACACACCAGAGAAGGAGTCTAATCCCCTGAGGAGTACAATTGGAACCAGCCACGTGGAGAACCCCCTTAATGAAAACTACGAAAACTCTAGCCACACACGCCAGGCTAGTGAACAGATCATCAATTCGGAAACTGCCCCATTTATGATTGATAGTGACGCACGAACACTTCTACACACAAACCAACCTTCTTTGGAAAACCACCATACTAGTATTTCTAACCTAAATGCGACTGAGTCCAGTCATTTTGCATCCAAGATCACGATACCCTCTTCGCTAATTAATACAAGCACCCAGCATGGAAGTAAACAAAGAAATGGAAATGAGCGCACTAGCCATGATAGGAGACACCCAAGTCATACACAAAATACTGTCGACCAAGGAGGAGGGAAACTTTCTGGTGGAGACCATGGTGGACGAAGTAGTTGTGGTAAGAGTAGCATGGAAATTTGCACAGGTTCGACTGAAAATATTAGTAAATCCCACACAACCAAGGGAGGATCGGAAACTACTGGCAAATGTATCGCCAACAATGACAACGGAAGAAATAGTGACTATGGTGAAAAACCAACTCCCTTGGCCTGATATGGAGCCACTACCTCTACAACCCAACTTGTTCTCAATGAAAATGCTTGTTTGGAACGTAAGGGGAGCGGGTAAACCCTTGTTCAAGCCCACCTTGGTTGAATTGAATAATATGTATGCACCGGAGGTGATAATTATTCTGGAAGCACAAATTACACTTGCTGATATGGGATCCTTCTTCGATGATTTGGGCTTCACTCAGAAAGAAAAATCTGACCCGCAGGGAAGAGCGGGTGGCATTTGGGTTCTGTGGAAGGAAGCTGCCATCTCTATCCAACCCATCGCGATTTCTAGGCAGGCCATCCATCTCCTTGTGACGAGGAGAAACTATGACGACTGGCTTCTCACGGCTGTCTATGCAAGTCCTCTCCCCACGCTAAGAAGGAAACTTTGGGAGAATCTCTGCATACTCGCCGATCAATCCAACATTCCCTGGCTGGTCACGGGAGATTTTAACGACCACCTTGACTCTAGTGAGAAAAAGAGTTTCTCTAACCCACAGACTAAAGGCAATTGCTCCTCCTTCGCAAGGAATATTGACAAATGCAAGCTCTCTGAAATCAGTAGCACCGGACCGAGACTAACGTGGACTAATAGCAGGAAGGGCTTCACAAACTCAATGGTAAGGCTAGACCGTTCAATGGCTAATTCAGATTGGAGGATTATGTTTCCGTAGGCGGTTGTGGACAACTTGCCGAGGACAGCCTCGGATCATTGCCCTATGCTAATCTTCACGGAAGGTAAACCCACTCCCAAGTCTACTAACAAACCTTTCAGACTCCTGGCCAGTTGGTTTGAGAGGACGGATTTCGACGAACTCGTGAGAGGGAGTTGGCACCCGCCCTCCAATATTAACCATAACATTAATTTAATCACCAACAATGCCATAGTCTGGAACAAAAATGTCTATGGCAACATTTTTCAGAGAAAAAGGAGGCTTTTTAATAGAATCAAAGGAATACAAATGGCCCAACAACATAAATTCTCACACAATTTAGACTGTCTCGAAACTGACCTTAAGAAGGATTATAATATTATTCTTCGGGAGGAAGAACTTTTTTGGAAACAAAAATCTAGAATACTATGGCTTACAGAGGGCGATAAGAACACTAAATTTTTTCACACCTCTACCATTATTAGGAGGAGAAGAAATAAAATTGATAGGTTAAACATTGAGGGTGAGTGGACCGATGACAGGGACATAATTAGCAAACATATAAAGGACTATTTTGAAAATCTTTTTTCGGAAACGAATTCTTTTGATATCGAGAATAATTTTGACCACTCACTTCTCCCTAAAGTTAACATTGTGGAGAGTAATAGACTCAATTATGAGATTAGCGATTATGAAATTAGGAGAGCCCTTTTTAGTATGAAACCTCTAAAAGCTCCCGGGCCCGACGGTTTTCAACCCCTATTTTTCCAAAAATATTGGAACACGGTCGCCCCGAGCCTCGAGGACGCGATCAAAGATTGTTTTAGTAAAGGACTTGTACCTGACTATATGAATAAAAATCACATAACTCTAATACCTAAAATTGATAACCCAGAAACCATTAACCAGTTTAGACCCATCACACTATGCAACGTCACGTATAAAATACTGGCTAAAACTATTGTGAATAGAATCAGGCCCATTCTTATGAAAATAATCAGCCCCTACCAAGCTAGCTTCTTACCTGGCAGACAGACCACGGACAACATTATCATCACCCAAGAAATCCTCCATACCCTTCAATATAGGAAGGGTAACTCGGGTGGTATCGTTTTTAAGATTGATTTAGAGAAAGCCTATGATAAAGTAAGTTGGAAATTCCTTCATAAAGTCCTTACGGCTTTCAACTTTAATAAAAACTTGATTGATCTAATCATGAATTGTGTTACAACCACCAGCACGGCCATTTTATGGAACGCCGAACCTCTCCCATCCTTCAGACCTTCTAGGGGGCTCCGACAAGGGGACCCTCTCTCCCCGTATCTGTTCGTACTATGTATGGAATACCTATCTTGCAACATCTCAAAAAAAGTAGATTGTAAAGATTGGAGGGGACTCCGCGCCTCCCTCGGGGGCCCAATCATCTCGCATTTATTTTTTGCTGATGATTTAATCCTCTTCACGGAGGCCACTAGCACTGCGTGCTACACCGTCAAAGAAACCCTGAAAGACTTCTGCCTGCTATCCGGACAAACTATCAACCTCACCAAGTCCAAGCTCTATGTGTCTCCCAATATTGCCAGAAAAGATGCCCTCGATCTTGCTCACATCTGCGGTATGAGCCTCACCGACGACCTGGGGAAGTATCTAGGCACCCCCTTATTATGGGACGTGTGAGCAAGAACTACTTCACCGACATTCTTGATAAGATGAAAAGAAAACTCGCAGGGTGGAAGACCAATCTCCTTTCCTTGGCTGGAAGAGCCACACTCATTCAGGCCACCACCTCTGCTATCCCCGGTTATAACATGCAAACTATACCCTTCCCTGTTAGCGTCTGTAAGGAAATTGATAGGATAAATCGAAAATTTCTTTGGGGGGAACACGAGACAATAAGAAGATCCACCTAGTCAAATGGGACATTGTCTGTCGACCCAAAAGGTCAGGGGGGTTGGGGATCAGGAAGGCTGCAATTAATAACATGGCGACCATTGCCAAACTCGGCTGGAGAATCATAAATGAAGACAATTATCTTTGGGTTAAAGTCTTGAGAAAGAAATACGTAAAAAACCACAACCCCAGAACTTGGTCGAAGAAAAGTAAGGCCTCCCACATCTGGCGGGGAATCTTCAAGAATAAGGCGATCATGAATAAAAATATCAAGTGGAATATTGGAAATGGAAAGACTGTCAACATATTTAATGACTGGTGGTGCGGTGAAAACCCCGTTAAACCGAAGTTGGGGGTCAACACGGATGAGGACACGAGAGTGGAAATCTTATTGGACCAACAGGGTCGTTGGGACTCGAACCCATACACCATTGGATCCACCCCTCGAACATAAATGATGTCATTAATACGAACTTACCTAGGATTAGCTCCCAATGCGACAAACCCATTTGGACCCCCAACCCGAATGGTAAATTCACCACCAAGTCGTTCTATGATCTTCTCCTGGGGAGGGACCTTAATGTGCCGGGACATAACGAGTGGAACCTCATATGGAAGAAACAAATCCCCCAAAAATTGAAAACTTTCCTATGGACCATCCTACATGGAAAGATCCTAACTAACCAGCACCGTTTGATCAGAAATATGACGAATGACCCCGCATGTCACACGTGTGGTAGGATTGAGGACATGGAGCATGTGTTTCGTGAGTGCTCCGCAGCCAAGGAAACTTGGCAACTGATGAGGCCGAGGGTTAATCCGTTCAGTGAGGGCACAGAGAGTTTTGGAGAATGGATCATAACGAATGTGAAAAATAATAAACATGACATCCTCTTTATATCTACTATTTGGCATCTTTGGAAAGCTAGGAACCAACGTATCTTCGAGGATTTTTCTACTACGCCTACTATGAATGCCAAGTCTAGTGTAAACTATGCACTCGAGATCATTAGTGCATACACTAAACCTGACAAGCATAGGGGGCCTTCAGTTTCTACACTAATGTCGTGGTCTTGTCCTTGTGCAGGTAGATTGAAGATCAACACCGATGGAGGTTGGGACAACAGTATCGGAGTGGGATCTTTCGGCGGAATTGTGAGAGACTGGAGGGGAGAATGGATCACCGGCTTTATTGGAAAAATCATCGGAACTCACCCACTTCGTGCGGAGTTTGAAGGCATCTTCTACGGCTTGCTCTTGGCTAGAGACAGGGGGTGGAAGAACATCAACCTCGAGTCGGATTGCAAAGTGGCAGTGGACATGATCAATGAGGGGGAGTGGATGAATCACCCACAATCAGCCATTATTCTTGACTGCAGGGACTTGAAGACGGAGCTGAGCATTATTGTCAAGTTCATCCCAAGAGAAGCCAGCCGATGTGCGGAATGGTTAGCCAAATATGCCAAGTCTCGGGCGACAGACTTCTTCACTTTGATGGACCCCCCGGACCAACTCAGAGCAATTATCGATGAAGAGAAAAACAAATTTCAGGATGAAGCATCTGGATCAAACTAAACGTAGCTGCCTCCACTGTGTGGAATTACTGTTAGGAACATGCTTAATATTGTGGATGTATGTCGGACCATTTGTACTATCATGGTGTGCTTGTTTAATTAGTTAATATATTCCCCTTTTCACCAAAAAAAAAAAAAAATTTATTCTTCAAGGAGTGATGCTTTAGCCACCGCTAAAAGTTACACCTGTGGCATATGGCTGATTTGGCCATGTGTCACATCCTTTTAAGTCTTTTACTCGGAAAAACAAAGGAGAAAAGTAGAGCAAAGTCTGCAACTTAGCGAGCTGATATGAGAGTCTCTACTAAACAAATAAAATGTAACTTTAAGGAAATTAATTTTTCTCTTTAGCTTGAGACTCTGATAAATATTATTAATTGAAATTACTTGATAAAAATTATCAACATAAGATATTAATCAAATAATAAATTTTAAAGAGGATCAAATATTAAAAATTCACTCAAACATTTTTTATTAAACATTCGATTCAAGCTTTTTTATTTTGTTTCAAAAAGTCTCTTCGACATCCATTTAAGCAATATTCTTTTATTTTTAAAGTTTGCGTTAGCAGCATGTTCAGGGACTTTTTGAAACAAATAAAAACGCTTGGCCTAAATTACATGTATTAAAAAATATTCGAGGAACTATTTGGTGTATGCTCCTTTTAAAAAACCAATTTCAAAGCTAATTTCATAATCCATAGAATTTGAAATACAAATTGACAATTTTTTGTCATAAAAAGAGGATAAACACAAGAGCCTCAATCCAAATAATTTTTTTTTAACATAAACTTTTTTGAGTGCACTAATAAGTCCCCCTTTGATCTTTTCACCTGACATGTCTTTTAACTGCCTTTAGTGCCTCCATATCTAGAATCTTTCTTCAATCATGTTTGCCTTCCACAATTTTTCCAAGGTTATTGTATGAATCCATTGTAATTGTCATTCTGTAAAAAATAAATCCAATTAAAATAGTAAATTAAATATATTGGTTATTAAAGTTGTGCCCATTTCGTGGATTTTGGAAAATCAACTACTCCTCTTTTCATGAATTAACGATTTTTTTATATTGAGCACCTTTGTAAGGAATAGAACTAAATATCTCATAATGCATCACTAAATGCCTGTGAGCCCAATTTTTTTTATTAAAACATAAAACAAGAAATTCACCTATAGAAGTTGCATGCAACTAACTAAACTTTGGTCAACTTGATTAGAAAAAAGTATGTTGATGAATTGCTCCTCAAGTTGTTATCTGTTTCTTTCATCAAATAATAAATTCCAATAGTCACTTACTACATGAGAGATTAAATATAACAGGATCTAATAGAAAATAATCAAATATGTACATGTGTTATGTTCTCAGTACCATTGTGAAGATTGATATCTAACCCAACTGAAATTGCATTTCGAAATTCTTCTCATTGATGCTAGATTGAGAAACCTGTTAACCAAAAGCACACAACATGCATTTAAAACAGTATATACATTTTTAAGGAAAAATATTATCTCTATTATTGATGGAAAAAATTCTTTTTTTCTTTATGACATTAATAAGTTAATTTTCTCATCTAGTACCTTTGCCTTTCTTTTTACAGTTTGTATTAAAAAAATTTGTTTAGTAACTTGACAAAAGAATTGAAATATTGAAAATGATTTTATTTCTTAGGCAGATACCTTTTACTTAGCAGTGCGACTGAACTTTTCTGATTTTGACTCTTTCCTTCATGAAGCGGGACGACCTTTCGTTCTAACTTTGACAGGGCTAAGAAACTTGCTACTCTGTTTCAATATTCCACAGTCGTCAATTTTAACCACGGTCTTATATTTGTTTAGCGTCTCTATAATTTCACTGACATACGTCTTTACATAATCATACACATCATCAAATTCTCAACCAATATCTAAAATAAGTGTACAATCTATTACACCGCATTAGTTTCTTTTTTATCACTCAATTCATCGTAAGACAATTTCACAAAATCATATGGGCGTTTAGTATCTCTTCTCCAACGTAAAAGAATATATTGAAATTTAATCTCAATCACTTTTTGATCCATAAGCACACGTAATGAATGCATACATAAGATCCCATGAAACTTAAAGCTATGAAAAATGTACTGAAGCTCATAATTATCAATCTTATAAAGAACTTTGTACTTCACTTGCTCTCTAATTTTAACAGCATCATTTTTTTTTCAATTTCGGGCCTCAAAAGTTAGCTATGAACCATATTGATCAACAAGTAGAGGTATGCAATAAATCAGATTCTTAAGCTCATCTTGGAATTTTTTAAAGATGGCATTTGTGTATATTTCTCGCATTTGTTATCCATGTAAAGGTCTGTCACCAAAGGTAAATTTGTATTGAAAGAATAAAAATTTGATGTAGCTTCCATTTCAATTCTATTTTTTAAGGCCTTCCTATACTGATCCACAAAATTACTTGAGAGAAGTCTTTGAATGTACAAAATCGTTGAAGAATGAATTTATACTTTCACTACATTGCGATGCTCACATTTTGGCTAAGAATCTACATTTTATGAAAACTGGAACCCAACGATGTCAATCCTTGTATAAAGAATTCAACCATTTATTATTTTGCAACTTGATATATTTAATCATTTCCCTCAAATCTTTCTCGAAATCCTCACTTTTCAAAGAATCATACACACAATTTTTCAATTGGTACTTAATATCTTTATATTCAGTGAATCCTCTTAGCTTTTATTGAAGCTTTTTCATTATGTTCCATCTGCACAATATATGATTAGTTTTTGGAAACATCTTTGCAGTTGATCCTTACATGTCTTTACATTGGTCAGTGATTATGGCATTTGGATGATAACCCAACATACATTTTGATCATCTCTCAAACAACCAAATATAAGTTTCTAAGTTTTCATTTGACAAAAGATCTCAGCCCAGTAACATAGATTGTCCATGGTGATTAACACTAACAAAAGGCGTGAAAGGCATATCATACTTATTTGTTAAATATGTTTCATAAAAAACTAATACATCCCCAAATGATTAATATACAGCCCTTGATGTTGCATCGACCTAAAATACAGTTTTAAATGTCCTTCATCATCGTGATCCACAAAAGAATTGAGGATTTTTTAGTGCATGGAAACAAAGTACCTAAGAATAGCTTCAGCGTTTCCCTCTTCAAGTTTCAATTTTCGAACTTTATCAATATAATTTCAACATTCTTTTTCACTAATTGTTAAATTTGCATACCTTTCATTTCCCCCCACTAAGGAGTTAAAACTTTTACATAAAGTTATCCCATATTGCTCATTCAATTCATTTTTTTTCTCACAGGGCATCCAAATGTTTCTTTCCTCTATAGATACTAACTTCCGATGGACTAATTACATGATTATAATTAATTTCTACAAGAGATAAAACAAAATATCCATTTAGTGTTAAATTTGCATTAATTCTTACTTTGCAATCACTCTTAATTAATGGCTTACCTCTAAAAGAATTTTTGCAGTGCTTTTTGGCATACCTGACTTAGCACAAGCAAGTGTGAAGTACTTCAATATAGGGGTGGCCGTGGGCCGGGCCTGGGCAGGCCCGGTCGGGCTCGGGCCGGGCTTGAAAAATTAAGTGTTATCCCAAGCCCGCTCGGGCCTAGATCGGGCCTTATTATGTAATCCCAAGCCCGCCCAGATTTGAAAGCTCTTTACCCAGGCCCGCCCGATCGGGCCCTATTATGTTAATTAAAAGATTTTTTTTAAAATTAAAATACCTATTTTTTTATTTAAAGACCAATTTTTTTAATTAAAAATCTGTTTTAAACTCCATATATTACAAAGTCCATATATAAAGTTTCTCACTTTACATGAAAAGACTTGGTATACGTTTTTATATTTATAGAAGTCCCCCCCCCCCACACACACATATATATATATATATATATATATATTTCGGGCCTCGGGCCGGGCCGGGCCTCATCGGGCTTAAGAACTCATGCCCAAGCCCGCCCGAAAAAAAATCGGGCCTATAAAATTTTTCCAAGCCCGCTTTGCGGGCCTATTTATCTTACCCAAGCCCTATTTTTTTATTGGGCGGGTTGGGCGGGCTTGGCGGGCCTCGGGCCTATGGCCACCCCTACTTCAATATACCTTCAGTTATTTTTTACCATCTTTGCATTATATCAAAGACCTTATTCCGTGCATACTTTTTACAAAATTCACGAACATCTTTGTATGAGTTGAAAGTCAATCTAACTTTAGGTGAATCGTCATTGTCCTTTTATGAACACTTCAACTTTCATCTAAATCATCACCCACTTCCACTTGATTAATGTCTTTCATGTACAGCAAAAAAATATAGTTTATGAGTGAGAGAGAAAGATTTCTCCATAAAAAAATACAGTTTATGAGTGAGAGAGGAAGATTTGTCCAGCAATAGACTTTATAGTCTTTTAAAAAAAAAAGAATGATCCTTTCAATTGTTGTAACATCCACACTTCTTAATCGAGTTAATTACTATTCATTATTACTTACAAATCCAATTATACCCCTTATGGAGTATCAAAATAAAAAAATCTAACAAAGATGAAACTACTCTATCAAACCTATAACTTTACTTCATCACACAAATACCCTTTAGAGTTTTAATATTTCTAAAATGCCCCTAGAACTTTTCAAACAAGTATAACTTACTTACAGTAAACCTCTAAAACCAAACCTTATATCAATTCAAACCTCTAGACTTCAACTAACTGTAATTTATAGTTCCAATCCTTATATTTTTATAAAATTAAAGAAATGCCCCTAAAATTTATAAAAAAAGCACATTTAATGCCAAATAAATATAGGAACTTCAAACCAAGGACTAAAACTTAAATATTTCATATTTACACATTAACCCCTTACACATCAACCTTCATATGGGCAGTAGACACCAAAAACAAATGGTCACTAAACATGTGAAGTTAAAGTTTACACATCTTATCTTCTTCAACAATGAAAGAATCGACCTCCAAATTGGTCCAATAAACTTCCCTAATCCTATACTATAAATCCCCTATGACCAAAAGCAACAAAAACTAACCCTTGAACCTGCTCAAAATTAAAAAATTTCCCTTTAAACTAGTATTGTGATATTTTATGTGTTAAAATTCATTCTTTCAATTCCAATAGTCTTATGTATTATTAGTAAGCTCCTATCAATCCAAACATCCAAGCTTTAACATCCAAAATAACCTCTGTTTAAAGAAAAAAAAAACTCCATTACAACTTGAGCTTTAATGTTGAAAATTGAATCTTTGACTTTAAATCAGTTTCAAAGTGAGGAAATGGTTACTTATGAATTCAGGAGCTCAAGTGCTTTGATCGTTTTTAAAAAATCATAACTTTTGAGCCTCAATTACTCAAAGGTGTTTCCTATTAAAAAAAAGTAAACTTCAAATTCTTCACAACCAGACCACCTCAATCCTTCAAACCAAATCCAAATGCTTCCTTATGATAGCAAAAACACAACCACATCCATAAGACCCTCTTCCATATTTAGTAAATCTTTGAAAGTTTGATCAAATTTTTTGAAAAGTACAAAGTTTTGTAACTCGATGAATATTGAACCTCAATCCACAAAACTTATATTTTTGGATTACATGTAAAAAGTTAGATTGGATTGGTTCAGGAATCATCTCAAATGGTTTAGATTATCAGGAGCTATGTAAGGTAAAAGTTTTTTTCAAACCCTAGGTCAACTGTCGAGAGGTTTAAGATGAACTTTTCGACCAGAATCATGGACTAAGCACGCAAGGGCACGCGACCAATTATTTTTTTTTTTATTTTTTTATTGTTTCCCAATATTTTTATGTTTTTTTTATAGAAATGTATAAGGTAAGACCATATTTGGTCAAGCCTAGCCACAATTACAAAAAATTAGGATTTTAGGTTAGAAATACTTTCTTTAAATAAAAAATTCGCCCCTCCTGACTTTTTCAAGTAATGAATTTTAACCCCAACTTTTTTCTATAAGTACTTTTGTAGATTTTGAGTAAAAAAGTCTTTTGCCTCAAGTTTCGAATTTCAACTTAAACCATAGATTTTAAATCCCAAAATATTTTCAAATTAACCCCTGTAACAACCCAGGTTTTCGAGCGACTATTTTATACTATTTTGCCTGATGGGCTAATATTATAAAATAGGGGATGTTGGAGTAAATATTATTTCCCGTGAGACTTAGGGATAATATTTACTATGTTTTGTCTATTTGCCGTTATGAGAAGGTAAATAGCGTTATATTGTGTACTATTGCGTCGTTATATGTAAAACGACAGTTATGACCTATATATGAAATTGGGTATAATTAATGAAATAAAATGAAACTGGAACGTAAAAATAGTTCACACTTTCCCGAATGCCAAAATAGGGGGTGCGGTTGTTTTTAGAATAGTCGAGATAGTCGAAATAAGTGCCCAGTTGTAATTTTTGAGATTCGGACATTTTTAAGGGGTTATGACTCAAATAAGTGGTTACGAGTCATTTTAGTGGTGTATTAACAATTAACAGTGGGGATTTATGTTTTGGGACCCATATAAGTCCCCCACCCCTTTTTCTTTCTTCATTTGTGATAGAAACCAAAGGAGAGAGAGAGAGAGAGATGTGAGAGTTGGGAGAAATGGAGAGAAAGAGAGAGAATGGAAGATTGGAGCCGGAATCCGTTGCTTCGGGAAGAGAATCCGAGACTACGAACCTCGAGGCAAGTTTCTTACTTGCTAGATGTGATTTAATGTGATAAATTGCATGTATGGTTAGGCTTTAGAGATTTAACCCATAAATGGGTATTTGTTGATTTTGATGATTAAACCCTTAAATCTTAGTTTTAAATTGGATTTGAGGAATATATATTAGTTATAAATGGTGTAGGAATGATTTAGGTTGAATTGTTGTTGTTGATGTTGGGAGAAATCAAAGTTTTGGGGTTGTTGGGAATTTAGGGTTCATATAACCCGTAGCCCAAACTGGGCAAGATTTCAGGTCCGAATCGATTCGGCCCTAGGGGCGAATCGATTCGGATAAGGGTCATCCTACGGGTCTGGGCAAACCGAATCAGTTCGGGTTAGGACCGAATCGATTCGGCAATTACAAGAAGTCAGGTTTGCTCACCGAATCGATTTGGCCTTTTAGGAGAATCGATTCGCAAGGGGCGAATCGATTCGGCCCGAGGGGCGAATCGATTCGGGTCCCCTATTTTTGTGAGATTTTTCCTAGTTTGATTTTTATCCCTTTTTCTTTTATGTCCGAGATTTAGGGCCCTTCCTTTGGGAAGTAATAAGAGTTCCTAGAGGGTTGTATTGGGTAGATTAATGTCCTAGGTTAAGATGGGATATTTGGGTTTACTGGAGGGCTAGTTTGTATAGGTTAATGTCCAAGTAATATAGGAGGTTAACCTAAAGATAATTGGAAGTTAAAATATCAATGTTGAGCTTTTGGGATACACTCCTTCATGGAGACTCACTTTGAGGGTTTATGAAATTTTATGAACTCTTCGAGGATATTTTGAGGTTAGTGGCACTTTGGGTCTTAGGTCATCAATAAAATATGACTTAATGAGAATGAAATGCACATTCTAAAACTTGGTGCTTAACGGAAAAATGAATGATTTTTGGAAAAGTAAAATTGGAAGTTTTCAAAAAGGAAAAAGTTATGTTTTTCATAAGTGTTAACTTATGGTTACACACCTCCCTAAATCGCTATCATAAGGGAAGTTGCGTACGTGTGGTGAAGCCCCCTGGCTAATGAATGCAGGGTGGATATAGTCCCTAGGCCATATGGGCATTTGTATTACTGCGCTGGTTAGGGGATTCTGGGTGTGGTCCTGACTTTCCCGCAGGCAATATGGCCGCTTCCCGACGTTGGTAGGTTCCCAGGTTGTCTTGTATAGATAGGCCCTGGAAGATGATAGCCATTTAGGGGCTCGTCCAGTGGGGAAACCCGGAGGGACGGTCTTAGTTTTATTAAAGCAATTCATGATAATGGATTGGCTTTAATTACATTTCCCGGATGGAAGAAGGGAAATGGGGTATGATTTGGCTTCGGTAACACTCTCGGATGGAATAAGGGATGTGGAAGCATATGGTACACAAAAGTATTTTTATGATAATAAAAATGACTTTTGATTACACTTCCTGGATGGAAGAAGGGAAGTGGGGTTTTTATGAAAAAGGATAAAGCACTTTTTATGATAATAAAAACTTGCTTTAAATTATATATTCTTCCTGGAGGGAAGAAAGGAAATAAAATTTATAAATAAGTTTGACTTGGTAAACATTTGATAAAATGTTGTACCAATTATGTAAATTCCTAAAGAAAGAAATTAGGAATTGTGCCATTAGATGATGGATGGGTTTATTTTTATATTTCTTGAGTAGCTGTAGATGTGACCTCCCACACTTACGCACACACATGTACTTATTGATTATTTCGTGCTAGGGATCTAATGGATCTCAACGATCAACCTTGCCTAAGTAGTAGTGTATCGGGGGGGGGGGGGTTCCTTATTTGGATTTCGCTTTGCGAGACACCCCACGCACGAATAGGGCATAGTGTTGAGAATGGGGAGAAGTTATCCCTTAGTACTTAGGGTTAACTAGAACATCTCACTATATTGCGCTAGGTTGCTGCTAGATTGAGAGGTGAGAAATATTACTGTTATCTGTGAGAGAATTACGCACTTAACTGTCATGAATTTTAGTCACATGGTAATCATATCAAACCGGACCCTGACCCGTATCTATATTTCTTTGTTTCTGGATATTCCTTGCCGTTACAAGTGCTCTACGGCATGGACACACGTATTTACATTTCCATTCCAGTCGTTATGGGGCTACAGCATATTGCGGATGTTGTAGGTTACTTGTAGTAGACGCTTCTTTCTACTGTACTCTAGTTATGTTCAGTATTTTTATTCGGGCGTGTTTTGACCAAGGTATTGCACTCATTCATTATATTGTAAATATTGAATTGTAATACTCGATGTACTATTTGTATTGGTCTGTTCGCCGACAGCTTATTCGACGATATTTATTATATTGTCATTCGTTATCCATTGACTTTTGATATCCACCGTTTTTACAAATGGGATTGTCTAAGAGTTTTTCTTTTCTTTTCAAAATTTTAAATTTGATAGTCCATTTTCTAAAATGATTGGTGGTTATATCATACTATTATTTTAATCGACAGTGATGCTAAGAATGAACCATCTATGATTCCTGTGATTATTGGAGTATTGGGCTGTCCACCTATTATTTTAGTAGGCGGGTTGTCACAGATGGTATCAGAGCATTAGGTTCTAGAGTCCTTAGGAATCTGTGCGGATGTTCTACATCTTCTGCGTTTCTCTCTGTTTGGTTTAGATCCTTAGGAATAAGGTCGTTGAATTCTCTTGTGAGATTTCGTTCTCCTGCTATGGTATGAGAACCCCGAAGATCTTCTGCGTGTTCGTGTGAGACTTGTAAGTCGTTAGATGAAGGGCGTCGAGGGAGGCCGTTGTGAAGGCGTCATATGATGGGATTACTATAAGCTGTAGGTTGTGGTCAGGGATAAAGGCCGCTTTGGAGGTCTCTCCCTTTGTAGCATTATTTTATATTGCTGTCGTGACTACTAAGTACGGTGAAAATAGTTTTCCCAAGTACCGCTGTCGGTAGAGAGTGGTACTATGCTTGGGATTCCAAGCAATGTCAATTTGGAGCTGAGAGGTCCTTGACAAGGACCACATGTTGAAGTTCGGTTGGATAGAGGAAGTGTAACCTCGTTCGGTGAGAACGTAAGGCCCGAGAGTTTTGGCCTAAGAGATGGGTATAAGTGACCAGGTGTGAGGATTTGAGGAAAACCTTTCACCCACTGGTGTAAGGTTGAAGTGGCGGAAATGATAGTCGCCTCTTAATGGTGGGGCAGAATTTTTTGCCCATAGAGAGAGAGCCTTTCAGTGGAAATGCTAGGCTCGTAAGTAAGTGTTGGAAACACTTCTGGAGAAGTAGTGTTCAGGAGACCCCATTGGTGGACATCCACCCGGGGAAGACTCGTGGAGTTAAGGCCGGGGAGTCTGGTAGAACGTTCTCTTTACTAAAGAAGTCAAGGGAACTACGCGTTCTGATCTTGTCGACTGAAGATAACTGGCAAGGATGGGATTCCTAGTTGAGTTATTGATGGAAGTAGTTTGGTTCAGATAAGACTATAATGTTGTGTCTTGGAACCATTGGTAGTAGCCAAGGAGGTTGGCTAGTATGTTGGTGGAATTTCCAACTAGGGTGCGAGTGGCGCATTCCTTAAGGTAAGATGGAGTACTATGGTGTTAACCCTAGATTCGGGTGTGTATATCGAGCTTGTGGTAGTATCGGTACATTTTTTTTTTATATATAGTAAGTGTATCTATATGACTTCCAGGATAGGGAGTTCTATATTTTCTTTCACTCGTTATGGGGCGAGCGATGATATGTGTGGTATGTACTACTTGTATCATATGTATTATACGAGTAGGGATATTCTTAGATGGAGTTGGTGTGATAGCAAGCGAATTAATTGCGAGGCTATCCTAGTTCTAGTTCTAGAAGAAGGACTAGTTGTTCTATAATATCTCCCCTGGATACATGTCGAGACTTTATAGAGGTGGTTTACGGCATATAGATAGTTTCCATTCTTTATCTTGTTTTGCTTTGTTTGTTTTGTTTTATTATTTATTTGCTTTGCTTGTGTGTGATGTGCCTTGTCTCCACGACCGGCTAGTTAAGAGGATTGTGTGGAGGGGTTCCTTGTTTGGATTTCTCTTCGGCGAGACGCTCCACGCATGAACCTTAACGATGTTGGGAGCGGAGAGATGTGCATTTTCTTTTCTTTTCTGTTCTTTCATTTCTTTTTCTGTTGGTAGGGATGCTAGGTTGGAAGGTTTAGCCAAGAATCACGTATATGAGTGATTAAGGGATAAGTTGATGTGCGATATATGAGCACTATGATAGTTTTCCTCTGATCGATGTGGGGAAGACTAGGATGATGAAAGTCCGATAGAGACTGATGGTTGTGCCTTAATGAGAAGGCCATTTGTATAGAGGTATATGTGTACTTTGGGATAAGTATTGGTGGCATCTTACTGAAAGTAAATGCCTCAGTTGGTGGTTATGGTAGGATGTAGACATATATATGTATTAGTAGAGTTATGAGTTACGATTCCGTGGATCCCGATCATGTGTCTTCGACCGTTACTTTTCGACGACCGACAATGCGAGGTAGTAGTGTAATGGGAGGGTTCCTTATCTGGATTTCGCTTTGGCGAGATGTCCCACACATGAAACCGAGCTAATGTCGGATGTTGGGAAAGGTCTTGGACACTAGGGATATATTTAGCATTATATTTATACGACTAGATTAGGATATATAGATTAACTTTAGAATTCTTAGGACGCTAGGCTCTTAGGGCATGCGACGTTATTTTAGTAGGGTGGTTGGGAGTTGACCACAATGGGTCAACTCTAAGTAGGATTTGGTCCCTAGACGAGAAGTATGGGATCTCGAGCTATTCGAAATGTTAGGCCGTTAGTGGTGGGGCCTCTCGTATATAGAGTGTTACGTTAGAAACCTACCTTTTGAGGAGTTGAAGCATGAGCTGACTTTCCTTCCGCACTCGTGTTGTTAAGATCAAGAGTGGATTTAACGAATGAGTCTTTGCTAGGAATGGGAAGTATTAATGTGGGAGAATGGACCCATTGTTCATGTGTCTCACACTTTTACGAAGTGTCATCCCCCGCTTGACGAAGAGTTCGTAGTGGTAGTATTTGCCTTAAGGAATCGAGGCATTTCTTCCTGGGTAGGAATTTGGGTCTTTTCGCGAACAACAATTTAGAGTTCGTGATGGACTATCGATAGGATTTTACCTTTCGCTAAGGAAATGCGGATGGGGTAGACGATGCGCCGAGTAAAAACCCGCTAGAGAGTTTAGTCGTGGCATGGAATGTCAATTAAACGAGTTTAACCGTATGGATGCGGGGTATATCCTACCACCCGTAAGTGGATGGGTGGGTTTGATTTAAAGGAAGGATTGGAGTAGTGGTTTTTATGGATCCAAGTTCCACACAATAGTTTAGATCATTGAGCCGTATACTTTTGAGGGCTACGCCAATGCGAATAGGAGTTAGTAGTGTTGGGGTTAGCGATTGTAAGTTAGTGTAGTTATTCCCTAGTAAGGGTGTAACGTGTTTCGGAAAGTAAGGCAATTTGTGTCGAGATTGTGTGGGTACCTCCTCCCGTAGTAGAAGGGTAGGATTGAAAGTTCCTGAGGAACGAATTGGTGCTATGTTAGAGCACAGAGAATGTGGACTGAGATCGATAGTGATGACCTTAGTCTGTGTCCTATGGAGACGCTGCACTGTAGAGGGGTTTGCTAGTATGATAGCACGGTCTTTGGTATAGTATACCCTTTATATGGTTATGGGTTATGCCTGAATTTTGAGGGCAAAATTCCCTTTAAGGGGGGGAGTATGTAACAACCCAGGTTTTCGAGCGACTATTTTATACTATTTTGCCTGATGGGCTAATTTTATAAAATAGGGGATGTTGTAGTAAATATTATTTCCCGTGAGACTTAGGGATAATATTTACTATGTTTTGTCTATTTACCGTTATGAGAAGGTAAATAGCGTTATATTGTGTACTATTGCGTCGTTATATGTAAAATGACAGTTATGACCTATATATGAAATTGGGTATAATTAATGAAATAAAATGAAACTGGAACGTAAAAATAGTTCACACTTTCCCGAATGCCAAAATAGGGGGTACGGTTGTTTTTAGAACAGTCGAGATAGTCGAAATAAGTGCCCAGTTGTAATTTTTGAGATTCGGGCATTTTTAAGGGGTTATGACTCAAATAAGTGGTTACGAGTCATTTTAGTGGTGTATTAACAATTAACAGTGGGGATTTATGTTTTGGGACCCATATAAGTCCCCCACCCCTTTTTCTTTCTTCATTTGTGAGAGAAACCAAAGGAGAGAGAAATAGAGGAGAGAGTTGGGAGAAATGGAGAGAAAGAGAGAGAATGGAAGATTGGAGCAGGAATCCGTTGCTTCGGGAAGGGAATCTGAGACTACGAACCTCGAGGAAAGTTTCTTACTTGCTAGATGTGATTTAATGAGATAAATTGCATGTATCATTAGGCTTTAGAGATTTAACCCATAAATGGGTATTTGTTGATTTTGATGATTGAACCCCTAAATCTTAGTTTTAAATTGGATTTGAGGAATATATATTAGTTATAAATGGTGTAGGAATGAGTTAGGTTGAATTGTTGTTGTTGATGTTGGGAGAAATCAAAGTTTTGGGTTTTTTGGGAATTTAGGGTTCATATAACCCGTAGCCCAAACTGGGCAAGATTTCAGGACCAAATCGATTCGGCCCTAGGGGCGAATCGATTCGGATAAGGGTCATCCTACAGGTCTGGGCAAACCGAATCGGTTCGGGTTAGGACCGAATCGATTCGGCAATTATAGGAAGTCAGGTTTGCTCACCGAATCGATTTGGCCTTTTAGGAGAATCGATTCGCAAGGGGCGAATCGATTCGGCCCGAGGGGCGAATCGATTCGGGTCCCCTATTTTTGTGAGATTTTTCCTAGTTTGATTTTTATCCCTTTTTCTTTTAGGTCCGAGATTTAGGGCCCTTCCTTTGGGAAGTAATAAGAGTTCCTAGAGGGTTGTATTGGATAGATTAATGTCCTAGGTTAAGATGGGATATTTGGGTTTACTGGAGGGCTAGTTTGTATAGGTTAATGTCCAAGTAATATAGGAGGTTAACCTAAAGATAATTGGAAGTTGAAATATCAATGTTGAGCTTTTGGGATACACTCCTTCATGGAGACTCACTTTGAGGGTTTATGAAATTTTATGAACTCTTCGAGGCTATTTTGAGGTTAGTGGCACTTTGGGTCTTAGGTCATCAATAAAATATGACTTAATGAGAATGAAATGCACATTCTAAAACTTGGTGCTTAACGGAAAAATGAATGATTTTTGGAAAAGTAAAATTGGAAGTTTTCAAAAAGGAAAAAGTAATGTTTTTCATAAGTGTTAACTTATAATTACACACCTCCCTAAATCGCTATCATAAGGGAAGTTGCGTACGTGTGGTGAAGCCCCCTGGCTAATGAATGCAGGGTGGATATAGTCCCTTGGCCATATGGGCATTTGTATTACTGCGCTGGTTAGGGGATTCTGGGTGTGGTCCTGACTTTCCCGCAGGCAATATGGCCACTTCCCGACGTTGGTAGGTTCCCAGGTTGTCTTGTATAGATAGGCCCTGGAAGATGATAGCCATTTAGGGGCGCGTCCAGTGGGGAAACCCGGAGGGACGGTCTTAGTTTTATTAAAGAAATTCATGATAATGGATTGGCTTTAATTACATTTCCCGGATGGAAGAAGGGAAATGGGGTATGATTTGGCTTCAGTAACACTCCCGGATGGAATAAGGGATGTGGAAGCATATGGTACACAAAAGTATTTTTATGATAATAAAATTGACTTTTGATTACACTTGCTGGATGGAAGAAGGGAAGTGGGTTTTTTGTGAAAAAGGATAAAGCACTTTTTATGATAATAAAAACTTGCTTTAAATTATATATTCTTCCTGGAGGGAAGAAAGGAAATAAAATTTGTAAATAAGTTTGACTTGGTAAACATTTGATAAAATGTTGTACCAATTATGTATATTCCTAAAGAAAGAAATTAGGAATTGTGCCATTAGATGATGGATGGGTTTATTTTTATATTTCTTGAGTAGCTGTAGATGTGACCTCCCACACTTACGCACACTCATGTACTTATTGATTATTTCGTGCTAGGGATCTAATGGATCTCAACGATCAATCTTGCCTAAGTAGTAGTGTATCGGGGGGGGTTCCTTGTTTGGATTTCGCTTTGCGAGATACCCCACGCACGAATAGGGCATAGTGTTGAGAATGGGGAGAAGTTATCCCTTAGTACTTAGGGTTAACTAGAACATCTCACTATATTGCTCTAGGTTGCTGCTAGATTGAGAGGTGAGAAATATTACTGTTATCTGCGAGAGAATTACGCACTTAACTGTCATGCATTTTAGTCACATGGTAATCATATCAAACCGGGCCCTGACCCGTATCTATATTTCTTTGTTTCTGCATATTCCTTGCCGTTACAGGTGCTCTACCTCATGGACATCCGTATTTACATTTCCATTCCAGTCGTTATGGGGCTACAGCATATTGCGGATGTTGTAGGTTACTTGTAGTAGACGCTTCTTTCGTTTGTACTCTAGTTATGTTCAGTATTTTTATTCGGGCGTGTTTTGCCCAAGGTGTTGCACTCATTCATTATATTGTAAATATTGAATTGTAATACTCGATGTACTATTTGTATTGGTCTGTTCGCCGACAGCTTATTCGTCGATATTTATTATATTGTCATTCGTTATCCATTGACTTTTGATATCCACCATTTTTACAAATGGGATTGTCTAAGAGTTTTTCTTTTCTTTTCAAAATTTTAAATTTGACAGTCCGTTTTCTAAAATGATTGGTGGTTATCTCATACTATTATTTTAATCGACAGTGATGCTAAGAATGAACAATCTATGATTCCTGTAATTATTGGAGTATTGGGCTGGCCACCTATTATTTTAGTAGGCGGGTTGTCACAACCCCTTAAACTTTAACGAACACCGTTTTTTGTTATAATTTTACCAAAACCAACATTATTATCCACTATAATTACTCACACAAAAGCTTATGTACAGATAATCTAGTACCAACCCCTCCTGATCTCCTCTTTTGTTCATACTTAGACCATTCGATATACATGCAAGTAGTTTTTTTTTACCTTTTTAGTAGTATACTTTTGTGTACTTGTTTAACTTTTATTGATATCATTAAATGATAGCCCTATTGATTCTAAGTATGTGTAAAAATTGCTATACTTATACTAATATCATTAAATGATACCTCTATTGATTCTAAGTATGTGTAAAAATTGCTATACTTATATGTTATTATATCACCGGTTATTTTGTTTCGTTATGATTAATCGAAACAAATTTAGCCTTTCTCACATAATAGATGATTACATGAAAATCATTATAATGATTGAATTCATTCACTATGCACCTTTATATATATTATTTATTGAAAGAAGCATCAATATTAACTAGGGATTAGACTGCTGTGTTGTCCTACAAAACATTAATACTTGGCCTAAGGTCTCAGATGTTGAGAGCCTGAGTATTAACTATATACATATGAGTGCCACTTTAATTGTGTGCCTAGTCGGTTACTTTTCTTCAAAGGTTTTGGGCTAATTACAAATTGGTTATGTTGATGATGCTTCACTTATTTCTACACCCCCTTGTAATCTGACAAATATGGGATTATTAGCTCAAATTCTTTGACTTTCTTATTAGCATTTCAAACCATGTGATTACATGCAAACAGAAGAATTCTATACAAATTTCAAGCTTCCATCTATATATAATTTGTTATAAAATTTTAAGATCTACTTAGCATATTTGTCCTAATTCCTTTTTCCTCCAAATGTTTTAGGAGAAAGAGGATAGCCCCCCCCCCCCCCCCCCCCTTTTTTTATATACACGGGCCACATGTTTGATTGTTTAACTGTATGGGTGGAGACTAAATAAGATGAGAGAAAGGAGTGGAGGTCTTCATTGACCTACTTTTTTTTATTGAGAATAAAATATAATTTACCCTTGTGGTGGTGGTACAATAAGTTTGCGACATTATTTAATGAATAAAGTTTAGTTTTTCTGCCTTAACTTTAATTTATTGCTTATATACTCTCTTGAACATTCATACCAATACACATGGTGTGACAAGTTGGTATCATAGAAATGTTCTAAAATACTAATATGCCTGGTTAGAATCCGATATTGGGAAATTTTATAGCATATTTGCTATTTCACATTTTTGTAACTTTTGTATCATTATGATATATTAGATTTTATTTTTTGCAGCATGAATACATGGGCCTCTATTATATTTAGTTTGGATATCGTACCTAATAACTGCTGAAAGACCACTGTTAAGGAGGAGACTTTCTTACATCTTAGGTAAATGATCCACACTATCGATGACGAATGTCTCAACACGAGTAGTGATGTAAAATAATTAGTATTAACAATTCGAGTTTCAGGACAAGCACAAGTTCTGCAAAAGATGCGTGATTACGTGGATGATCCAATTGTACTACAAGAAACTATAAATATTCCATTGGCTAAAAATCAACCACCTCCTATACTTCACCCAAAAGCCAACTCAAATGGTATTATTAGAATTTCTTTAGATTCTAGCCACTTTACTGATGATGATCTGTCGGAGCCAGAGGACTTTTCAGTTGTTCCAGATACTAATCCTTCAGAGCCAGATACCACAATTACCAATTAGGAAAATACAAATAAGAAAAACAAAAAGTGTCCATCCTTGATGTCAAATAAGTGAATAAAGTAGTGTATATAGTGTGCAAGTCTACTAACTTAGGAGGTTGACTAACTTGAAGCAAAAAAATATATGCTCATATAGACTATAAACTATAATTTTTTGGTATAATATAACTAGGATTATTATATATCCTCTTTTCAAAACAGTGTCTTTATATATCTTTGTGATTGTCATATTATATTTTAGGACGGTTAGCACTCGAATTCCCTCTATCGAAAATCAAACCGAACTAACCCACACTGAAGGAATCATGCATTGCCTTCAAGAATTAACATCCCTAGCTCGACAACAATAAGTTTCACATCCATGTTTGGAAGAACTCTGATTTGAAACTAGATGGAAGAATGCACTTAAAGAATTCCTGAAATAACGACCCCCTTTTTTCCTTGGAAAGCCAGGCACCAGCGAAGCTAAAAAATGGATATGTCATATTATCAAAATCTTTAATGGACTAGGAATCATTGCCAATATTCGAGCTACCTTAGTCGTCTACATGTTCAAAGGTGACGTAGATTACTGGTGGCAAGATGTATCTGTAATACCCCGTATTTTTATGGCATTTAATTATGGGATTAATTAAATTTAATTGAGATAAATAAATTTAATATTAATCCGAAAATTTGTTTTAAACATTTACTAGCGTGACGAGAGTTAGTAATTATTGGAAATTTATTGATTTGTTGAATATTACTTAATGAGTAAAGTAATATGTAGAATTGAATTTATTAAAAATTATCACGAGTGAATAATATGACAATTATGGAAATTAAGTCGGGACGCACCTGTGTCGTGTCGGGACTAAATTATTATTATAAAAAATGAATAAATTATAAGTCACCCATATGGTCATTTGGAGTGCATCAATGTGTCCGAAAGGGTCGAGATAGTAAAAAAAGTGTAGCCGGGGATTTGGTATGGGTCTCGGGACGTTTTTAGGCCTAACCGGTAACCCAGGAGGGCATTTTGGTAATTTTTATTTTTGGGATTTAATTACCTACGAAATTAGAGATGTATATCAGATGTTAGAGGTTGTATTCTATGGTTAGAACCTGCATATTTCACAGAGGCCATTAGAGGAGGAAGGTGAAGAACTTCCCAAGGCTAGAGCCACCATAGTTGCACCATTTTTCACCACAAATACCGCCAAGTGTAGATCGGAGGAAGGAGAACACAACAACATCATCAAATCTTAGAAATTCATACTCATATTCCCAGGCAAGTATTTATCATGCTGATCTTGCAGTTGAAATTCCATCCATGTTAGAATTGGAAATTAAATTATAAGTTTTAAGGAGATAAATTATGAATTGGAAGACTAAATCTAACATAATGGAATAGAATCATGCTAGACTGAGGCCCTCATCATATGTAGAACATTTATCACGAATTTGAATGAGGATTAGAGGAAGAATCCTAGAAATATTATATAGATCTTGAAAGAATATGGAAAAATAGGGTTTGAGATGAGTTCACGTAGCCCACCCATTTAATGATGATTTCTTAATGAATTTTTCTATATTTTACATTGGAAATTGTTCACACCTAATGCTATAACGTTTATGATGTTTGGTTGGGAGTTTGGGACACTTTAATGGAGGTTTTAATAATTAAAATGAAAGAAACCCGTAGGCTTGAGATGCAGATTTTTTGGGAAAATAACTGTTCGATCGATCGATCGACTCAAGAATGTCGATCGATTGACCCCTCCTGGATTTTTATTTTTATTCCTCCTATCGATTAATCCAACCTTAATCTATGAGAACCTTTGGGCATAACTAAAATACCATAATGGAACATGAGAGGGACCAGTAGGGTATAGTAGGGTCCGGGTAAGACGAGTTTATATGAGATTAACTGTGGGGTTTTAGGAATATAAATTTAGTGGGAAATCGTGTGTACGTTATAGCATGTCTTGTGAGAATTGAGAAAGACTTAGACCAGTAGAGTAGTGAGGGTGCACCTACTGATTTTATGCTTATTTATATGAAACACTTCGAGAGACGAGAAGTACCTAAGAACATGCGAAAATTGAGAAAATTAAAGAATGATTTAACTATACGTAGGACTCAGGCATTATGTGACACGTAGAGATAAAATATTATGGGTAGTGGGCGTACCTAGCTGAATAAGGTAAATGTCTATATGAGTGCATGTATATATATTATTTGAATATCTGTGTTTAATCATACCCGCGCTACTTGCTATGACAGAGGTTTTTGCCCCGGGACAGTCTTATTCTGATGTGACCTTTATGGGGGATATTGACTTGTACCCTTGAACATAGGGTCCTTGGTTCAGGCTATCTGAAAATGATAGTCAGACGGTCATAAGAGATGTGAGGGTATGTGCTGACCTCTTAGTGACTTGGAACTATGATTCACGTCCAATAAATGTGTTTTGTGTTAATACAGTTCGAGAGTGATTCCGAACTAGTATTTCCCCTTTTTACGTGAGATACGGGGACTAGATAGCAGAGTATGACAACACCATAGATTTTATGTGGGGTGTCGATTAGTATGTATATTTTACGAGTGATATATATATATATATATATATATATATAAATATATACCTGGTAATCTTCTACTGTGCGTGTAGGTAGATAAATATTTAATAAACGCTCCTAATCATAGTTGTTGATACCAAATTTAATCTGCTGACATGGACCAATCATATGAAGACACGTGGTTATCTACACGGCAACAATAAGCACTTCCGAGATGATCGCACGCTCCGAGGAACCATGTTACTCCGAGGAACTCATACGCTCCGAGGAACCATGTTACTCCGAGAAACTCATACGCTCCGAGGAACTCCTTAGTACCGAGAAGCTCAAGCGGTCCGAGCAACTCAGGCGGTCCGAGATGCACCTCGAAGCAGGATACCAACAGTTTCGCTGCTCATTAAATGCTTATCATTCAGACGCACACGTAAAAAGAACATTAAATGTATTGCCCTTTCATATGTATACCATTTAATGTATTACCCTTTCACATTACAGCCTCAGGGCTATAAATAAATTGTACAATCCTCATTGTAGGGGGACCGAATCCAAACCCTGGAATCGAGAGAACGGAATTTCTTGTAATCGAGAATTCCCAAACATTCAGCAATAAAATAACAGTGGACGTAGGCCATTCTTATAAGGCTGAACCACTTTAAAATCTTTTATCTCATTTATTTATCTGTGATTGAATTATTAGAGTGATCTAATTTTTTACATCAACAGATTGGTGCCGTCTGTGGGAATCAACTGATAATATCGTTTTGCATCAAAAACAACCCATTACCAATGGCTGATATTCCTGAATCCAGCAATCGAAATGCTGGAACCCCTCCAAATCCATCTGCTCCACCAATTATTCCAGATTTGACTGGAATAATGGCAAATCTGGCTCAGGGCCAGACCGTCATGCAAGAAACGATGCGATAACTCATCCAAACTCTCCATGGCGGTGCATCAGCCCATTCTGGACCACTAAGCATTCAAAGAAATACCCGTGCGCTTTCTTCGCATACTAGGCGTTCTAATTTATATCGCAATAAGCAATGTGAAGATTTTTCTTATCAACCTGGACGAACTTCGTCAGTGCGAGCCACAGATACTGAACAACGTGTCACCCTCTCCCTAGAAAGGACCAGCGCATTGGAAAGATTAAGTAGGGTTTCTCCTTTCGATCGATTAGGCCCTAGGAGGAACAAAAGTCCTCTTAATGCAGCGTCGAGGAGCTTTCGACGACCATTAGATTTAAGGGAAGGATTTGCCCAGTCGCGATCAGCTGCTTGTCAAGATAAATCCAATGACCTGACCAGCTGCTCGTCAAGATAAATCCCAGGAAGCCACTTCAACATGATCATTTGCTCGAACCGATAGGCCCGAGGAAATAAATGATGCATGGAAAGGATCTATTCAGAGGCTGGAGGATAGATTAGGAGAAATGGCTAAAGCCAAGAACCCTCTACAATGAACCTTTGTCCGAGGAACACCTTTTGTTCAGGATATTGTTGATTTTCCAACACCATCAAAGTTCAAAGCACCTGTTGTGACCCCCAAATATGATGGAAACATTGACCCTGTTCTTCATATAGAACAATATCAAGCTGCTGCCGATATCTATGCTGTCCCAGACGAGATGAGATGCAGGGCATTCTCAGGAACTCTTACCGGATCTGCTCAGATATGGTATAATAATCTTCCTCGGGGTAAGATCTCAACTTTCTTTCAACTGGCCGAGTTATTCATTGGAAATTTCTGCTTTGGGGCAAAGCCAGTTAAACGAGTAGCACATTTGTTAAGTGTTAGACAAAAAGCTGGTGAGAGTATCAGAGATTATATAACTCGTTTTAATAATGAGAAACTCGAAGTCATTGATTATGAAGAGAAGACAACGATTACCGCTTTGATGAGTGGACTATTGCCAAACAAGTTGTACTACACTTAGGCCAAAGATCCACCTCGAACCATGTTGGACCTGATGGGAAAAACGTCCAAGATTATGAATGCCGAGGAGGCTATGTCTGCGAAGAAAAATATGGACACCAAAGAAACCAAGGCGGAAGGTGTTAAAACTAAGAAGAAAGAACATGAGAACAATGGTGGTGACAAATAATCCAAAAATAGGTCGTCATGGGAGGTCTTGAGGAAATTTGGTAATTACACACCTTTGAAGGTAAATATCAACCACGTCCTGGAAGAAATTAAGAACAGCGAGGAGTTAAACTGGCCAAAGAAAATGAAGGCAGACCCTGACACAAGGAATAGGGAAAAATATTGCGAGTTCCACAAGGATCATGGCCATATGACCAAAAATTGCATAGCACTTCAAAATGAGATTGAAACACTCATCCGACGAGGAAAGCTAGCGAAGTATGTTGATCGGGGAGGCGAAAGAAGAAACAACGACCGAACTAGAGAGATGTCTAGATCTCCTCGTCGAGCAAAGGAAAATAAGAAGAGAAACCATGAAGTTGATCCAGAGGATGACCCCAATCTTCCCAAGAAACCGAGGCAGCCAGAACGAGAGGTATTTTCAATACGCTTTGGGTCATTTGATTGTAATGTCATTACAGGAGGAGATGCAGGCGGAGGAGACCTTACTGCAGAAAGGAAAGCTTACCTCGGTGAGGCTCAAGCTTGCTCGTATATTCAGCGAATAAATCTAGTTGAGGAAGATCGCCCGAGAAAGGTGAACAAGTAGAAGTTGGTCATTGGGTTCTCAAAGAACGACCTTACAGGTGTTCTATATCCTCATGATGACCCGTTGGTGATCAAGATGAGAATGAAGGAGGTAATGATTTCAAGAGTGCTGGTTGACAATGGTAGCTCGGTGGACATCATGTTCTACTCGTGTTTCGCTAGTTTAAATCTAAAGCTATCTCAACTGGAGCCTTACCACAGACCCCTCCTCGGTTTTGCTGGCGAGAGAGTATTTCCACTTGGGACGATCAAGTTGGATATATTCATTGGTACGTGGCCTTCTTGTCGGACAGAAAGAATACGTTTCTTCGTGATGGATAAGAATGTCCAATCATCGTACAATATCATCATGGGAAGGGTAGGATTGAAGAAGTTCAAGGCTGTGCCATCTACAGTGCATCAGTGCCTAAAATTTCCAACAAACTTTGGAGTAGGAGTTGTGAAAGGTGATCAGAGAGTAGCTCGGGAATGATATTATTCATCCGCCGAGCAAGAAGAACTGGAAGAATCAAAGAAAAAGACTACTACCTATCAAGTGGATGAAGGTGCAGAAATTGAAACATTGGATCCTCGAGATGATTCGCAACTTTTGAAGGGTCAAGTGGTGGAAGCTACTGAAAACATCATTCTGGACGATGAGCACCCTGAGCGAACTACTCAAATAGGTTCATCGTTGGAAGCCTCATTAAAACAGGAATTGATAACTTTCCTTAGAAGCAGAAGACAAACTTTTGCATGGAGTCATGAAGATATGCCTAGGATAGACCCAAACTTTTTATGTCACGAGCTCAATGTGAATAAGGAGATCAAGCCTGTGAAGCAGAGAAGAAGAGTATTCAGTCCCGAGAAGAATCAAGTTATACAGGAGGAAGTCGAGAAGCTCCAGAAAGCTTGTTTCATTGAAGATGTTAAATATCCAGATTGGTTAGCTAATGCGGTGATGGTAAAGAAGAAGAACAACAAGTGGAGGATGTGTGTAGACTTCACCGACCTCAACAAAGCATGCCCAAAGGATCACTTTCCATTGCCTCGAATTGATCAACTGGTGGACGCTACCTCGGGACACGAGTTGCTGAGCTTCATGGATGCTTATTCTGGTTACAATCAGATCAAAATGAAACCTGAAGACAGGGAGAGTACTTCTTTCATTACCCCTAGGGGAACTTATTGTTATAATGTTATGCCTTTTGGTCTGAAAAATGCAGGTGCGACATATCAGAGGATGATGAACAAGGTCTTTGCTGAACAAATCAGTGAGAATATGGAAGTCTATGTTGACGATATGCTGACGAAAATCAAGAAAGTTGTCGATCATCTAGTTAACTTAAGTCAGACTTTTGATCAACTAGATAAATATCAAATGAAGTTGAACCCGACGAAGTGCATCTTTGGAGTACGAGAAGGCATGTTTCTCGGGTACATTGTTAATCAACGAGGCATTGAAGCAAATCCTGAAAAGATCAAAGCTCTATTAGGGCTGCGATCTCCAACGACGAAGAAGGAAGTACAGAGTCTCACAGGACGAGTAGCGGTACTCAATAGATTTGTGTCACGAGCAACTGATAGATGTCTCCCATTCTTTAAGACACTCAGAAAGACTTTTGAGTGGAATTATGAATGTGAGAAGGCTTTTCAAGACTTGAAGAAATACTTGGGAGCACATCCACTGTTGTCCAGGCCGGTGATGGGACAAAAATTGTATTTGTACCTTGCAGTGTCCGAGAATGCAGTTAGCTCGGCGTTGATCAGACTGGAGAATGGAGTACAAAAGCCAATTTACTACACAAGTAAGGCCTTCCGAGGAGCAGAGATCAGATATCCAAGGTTGGAGAAATTGGCACTGGCACTGATTGAGGCGAGTAGGAGAATGAGGCCATACTTTCAGGCTCATACTATAGTAGTATATACCGATGTGCCATTAAGACAAGCCCTTCATAAGCTAGAAAAATCAGGGAGATTGATGTACTGGGCAATAGAGCTCGGTGAATATGATATAATTTATGAACCCAGATCATCATTAAAAGGGCAGGCTGTAGTAGATTTTATAGCGGAATTCACCTATCCTGATACCGCTGAGGAGCAAAAGTTGCTCGCTAATCAACCTGTGGATGTTACAGGATCAACAAACATAGGCTCAGACCAATTCCGATTGGTAAAAGAGCATGTGGATGTTACAGGATGTGACGCATAGATAGTTGTGAGGACTCCGGACGAGGAGCAAGAGTTGCTCGCTGATCAACCTGTGGATGTTACAGGATTAACAAACATAGGCTCAGACCAATTTTGATTGGTAAAAGAGCGTGTGGATGTTACAGGATGTGACACAAAGATAGTTGTGAGGACTCCGGATGAGGAACAAGAGTTGCTCGCTGATTAACCTGTGGATGTTACAGAATCAATAAACACTAGCTCAGACCAACTCCAGTTGGTAAAAGGGCAAGTGGATGTTACAGGATCAGTGAATTCGAGCTCAAACCAACTCTGGTTGGTAAAAGGGCAAGAAGAAATGATCGACGAAGAGCAAGAAAAATCCGAGGAGGAAAGGAAGCAGCAAATATTTCATCGAGGAACTCTGACAGATCAGAAATTTGAAGACGAGTTACCTATATGGGGGCTATATGTAGATGGCTCATCTTGCACTGCAGGATGTGGCGCGGGGATAGTTTTGAGCACTCCGGACGAGGTCGGCATGGAATACTCCTTGTGTTTCCAATTCAAAGCTTCCAACAATGAGGCTGAATATGAGGCCATGATTGCAAGGCTTAATTTGGCAAAAATGATGGAGGCACAACAGGTTGTGATTTTCAGTGACTCTCAATTGATTGTAAACCAAATGATGGGAATATATGCAGTTAGAGGAGAATTAATGATCAGATATCATGCAAAGGCAAAGGAGATGGTGTCAGAATTTGCCGCTATTCAGCTGGTCAGAATACTAAGATTGGAGAATGCGAGAGCAGACGCCCTAGCTCGACTAGCGTCAGCTACTCGCACCGAGCTACGATGAACAATCCCAATTGAAGTGTTAGCTGGTCTGAGTATAGATAAAGATCTGACGATGAACTTTATCACCCTTGATTTAGGACCATCTTGGATAGATCCCATCAGGGCGTATATCGAGGAGGGAGAATTTCCAATTGACAAGCTCGTAGCCAAGAAATTGAAGTTTAAAGATGCTCGGTATGTATTAACTAATGGTGTTTTATATAGACGAGGAATTATGGCAGGTTTGCAGAGATGCGTACATCCCTCCGAGGTGAAATAATTGATTGAAGAAATCCATGAAGGGTCTTGTGGAGCACATATAGCAGGTCGAACGCTTTTGCAAAGGGTGATGACGCAGGGATACTACTGGCCGACGATGAGGGCTGATTGTGTAGCCTATGCCAAGAAGTGTGACAAGTGCCAGCGCTTCTCCTCCATCCGAAGAACTCCACAAGTATTGTTGACACCCATAACTTCCCCTTGGCCATTTGCCATGTGGGGAATAGATTTGGTTGGACCACTGCTAACGACCCGAGGAAGGTTCAGGTATCTCGTCGTTGCAGTGGATTATTTTACTAACTGGGTAGAAGCTGAGCCACTTATTGACATGACGTACGAGAAGGTGTACCAATTTATCTGGAAGAACATCATTTGTCAATATGGTCTACCTCATGCCTTCATCACATTCCATGAAACACAATTTGATAACGAGGAGTTTGCCGCCTATTGTCATCAATAAAACATTTTGAAGGTCCACTCAGCACCAGGCCATCCTCAAAGAAATGGACAAACTGAAGTAACAAATAGAACGCTGCTGAACGGTTTGAAGAAAAGATTAGATGATGCAAAAGCAAACTGGATCAACGAGCTACAATCAGTACTTTGGGCTTACCGAACTATTCCCCGAGTAGCAACTGGAGAATCACCATACATGCTGGCGTTTGGAAGTGAAGCTGTCATACCTGCCGAGTTGGGCCTCCAAACACACAGGGTACTGAATTTCAATTCCCCTGTCAGCGACTTAATGAGAAGACTGGATTTAAACATGCTCGAGGAAGTTAGAGAAGAAGCAGCCATTGGAAATGCTGCTTACCAGCAGCGAACAACTTTGTTCTACAACAAAAGGGTGAAGAAGTGCGACCTGAAAGAAGGAGACTATGTGCTGAAGAAAGTAATTCAAAAACACAATAAACTGGAAGCAAACTGGCATGGACCATACCGAGTTACAGAAGTTGTTCGACCAGGAACTTATCGAATAGCAACTTTAGAAAGCGAGGAGTGTAAGAATGCATGGAACGCAGAGCATCTGCGCAAGTATTATCAGTGATGTATATGTAACGCAGTTCCATTAGTATGAATAAAATGAAGATATTCTGCCAAAGTCTCTCCTTTTTATTGAGAATTTTTCGGGTAATACTAGTGCTACATACTACTCGGCAAAGCTGCTCAGACTGCTCAGCAAAATATTCCTAAAAATGCCAACTTAGGTTGGTTAGGAAACAATATATTCCTAAAAATGCCAACTTCGGTTGGTTAGGAAACAAAATATTCCTAAAAATGCCAACTTCGGTTGGTTAGGAAACGAAATATTCCTAAAAATGCCAACTTCGGTTGGTTAGGAAACAAAATATTCCTAAAAATGCCAACCTGTTTGGCTAGGAAACAAAATATTCCTAAAAATGCCAACCTGTTTGGATATGAAACGAAATATTCCTAAAAATGCCAACCTGTTTGGCTAGGAAACGAAATATTCCTAAAAATGCCAACCTGTTTGGCTAGAAAACAAAATATTCTCGCAAATACCAACTTATGTTGGTCGGAAGGTACGTATATTCTCGAAAAGGCCAACTTATGTTGGTCGAGAGGTAAGATTATTCCAGAAAGTGCAAAAGTTACCAAATATGGCTGGTCGGGGATAAAAACCCACTAACTGTAGTTGGTCGACAAGAAGAATTTTCGACCTTGGTTGGTCGGACACATTTTATAAAAAATCTACCAAGTATGGCTGGTCGGGAATAAAAACCCAATAACTGTAGTTGGTCGACAAGCACAATTTAACAACCTTGGATGGATGGAAAAATTTTAAACAACATTTTTATACTCATTACTTTATTATTAAGTGATCGAGCAACAGTACTGATACTTGTAATTTTTAATTATTACTGAGTTGGTTGACAAACAACACAATATTGTTATGTTTTTAACATATATACGCAAATATAAAGTGTTTGATAACTACAAGACAATAGCAATCAAGATTTGTAAACGAAATGAGAGTTTTTCATTGAATTCAAAATAAATAACATTGATAATGAAATTACAGTTACATTGACATGTATACTAACTATTACATCAAAAATTCCTATTTTACTGGTCTTTTCCCCTCTGCTTTTGACACAGGTTCCTCGCCAGCAAGCGGATCATTTAAAGACAGATGAGAATTGATGAAGTTGAGATCCTTCAACATCCTGACATTCATCACGGATGGTCGATCTAAGAGATGCTCGGGATGAGATACCTCAATTTGAGAATGTAAATTGTAGTCACCGAGATACTTTGAAATTAAGCTCCGAGGAATAGCCCGAGCAGGGATCCAATCCATCTCCATATTATATGGCGGCACAGGCAAGTCGAGTAACCCGGGATCATGATAGTCCCACAGATAATGACCTTGTTCGAGCTTTAACACACCTAAGGCATTCAGCCAGCCTTGTTTGTAGCCCTCATTGTTGGCATTCTGGATACGATCATCCAGGTGGAATAGTGCTTCGTTGTATCCAGCCATCCAGAACTCCCTGGGCTGTTTGTGGAATTGATATGTTAGCCTTTCTAGCTGCTCGTGGAGATTCTTGATGAAAAGCTCCTTGTTCTCCAAAATTGACTTCTACACGGAAAGCTGTTTTTCCAGGTCCCTAATTTTCTTTGACATATCGAACAACGCCTGGTTCTTCGCCATTAGTTGGAAGGCCTGGTTCTCTAAGGCAGACTGAGTCCTCTGTTCCTCGATAAGAACTCGATCTGCTCTTGCTCGTCCCCGAGGAGCTCTTGCTCGGCCCCGAGAAGATGTGGAAGGGCCTGAACTCCTCAAGGTGTCCAACTCTTCCCTTAACTTAGCGTTCTCAACTCTAAGAACGAAAATCCCTCGTCGGTCACTGGGA
This sequence comes from Sambucus nigra, assembly GCA_949130495.1. Taxonomy (NCBI): domain Eukaryota; kingdom Viridiplantae; phylum Streptophyta; class Magnoliopsida; order Dipsacales; family Adoxaceae; genus Sambucus; species Sambucus nigra. Next base: position 201,394,302 of record OX422217.1, read on the forward strand.
TTAAGGCACTAGAAGTGGAAGCTGCAGACTTCAGTTGTGACAGCTCCTTTTGCAGGTTATTGTTTTCCTTTTCCAGCAACTCAGCAATCTGTCTACATTCTTAGACCTTGCCTCTCAAGGTTCTCTCCCTTATATCATACCCAGTAAAAAGCTTCTCGTAGCCCTTGTCAGCCATGATCAGCTTGTACTTATTTTCGTACCCCTCATGCAACAGGGCAGTTGATTCCTTGTATTGATTCTGAAGGTCTTCGAGGGTACACTGGAGATCCTCAATCATTTCATAGTAAGCCACATTATTGGCCACTGCTCGGTCAAGTAGACACTTCAGGTACTGATATGCTTCAACTGCCTGTTCTGAAGCATCATGACCAAGGACGTCGGCAACTTGTGCAGCACTCAAGTCTGTGTGACCAGCCTTAAAGTACTCATTGCATTGTTGGAGCAACTTTGTGTCATGAGAAGATAGCAATTCCATCCCGACCAGAAACTAACAGAGAAAGAAGAGCGATCATCAATAAAAAGAATAAGCAGAGTATGAATGAAAGAGAAACAACAGTATGCAAAAAGTTCAAGTTTTATTAGATCATAATTCAGAGTTACATCTTCTGAGTTACATTTGATAAAGAGAAACACGAACAACACTAAACCGTTTCCTTATCTCCCAAAACCTTCTCGGAAGGCTGGGATGAAGAGGTAGGTTTCTCGGAGGGAAGAGATAGTTGCTCGGGTAGAGTAGGCAGTTGCTCGGAGGAAGAAACGATGTGCTGATTTTCCTCTGCAGCAGGCTGGATGGTTAGAGCACAATCTCCCATCATCATCGAAGACTCTTCAGAGGTAGCTTCATCCTCTTCTAATTCTTCTGGAGTTGGAGGGGGAACAGGTATATGTCTCTAGAAGAGCTCGGAAGACTCGTCGACCTTCATTTCCTGAACGGCAGCGACCCATCCATCCCTAAAGTATTTAAGACTGCCATAGTCTACTTGCGACACCATGGCAGCCAACCCCTTGTTCCACCCCTTGTCCCAGTCAGAGCTGAAGGATTTCTTCACAACAGCTTTTCTCTTCAGCTTCTCCGAGGAAAGCTTCTCGGACAGCAGGTTCTCAGCAGCCTTCAACTTATTTTCTACCTCCTCCTTCTGCCGACCTACTTCCTGAAGTTTAGCCAACTCCTCCTCGGTAACTTTGAGTTTATTTTCCAACTCTCCAGCTGCTTTGAGCTTCTCCTCGAGCTCTTTATTTGCCATCTTCAGGGCATTTATTTTCTTCCCCAACTCCTTGGAGGCATTAACAGCCCGAGCCTTTTCTTGCTCGGAGGAGGCAAGCTTCTTCTCCCAAACAGCTTTGTCATCAGCATATTTCTGGCGAGAATCTGCCAGGGACTTGGTAGCTTCTTCCAGAGCTCCCTCCACACTGGACGAGGAGCAAGAAGCCTTAATCACTTCATCCTTCTTCAGGATTATATTGAAGCAGCTCGTCAACTGTGAACAAAAAAAAAGAAAGCAAGTTAGAAACAAAAATGACAAAGGAAATATGAAAAATTCAAAATAAAGAGACTTACGGAAGCAAGGTGACGAGCAGTTAGCGAGGTGACCATATCCCGAGTGAGGTTTTCTTCAGTACCTTGGACCTCGGGAATGATCCAGGACTTTACCGAGCTCATGGCAGAGCTCGGGGGAATAAAAGTGGGAACTCCAGCCCCAACAGCTGGGGACTGAGTAAAGGTGTCAGCCAGATTGACCGAGGAGCTCTTCTTCAGCCTCCTCGGGGGAACAGGTACAGATTCAACCAAGGAAGAACCCTTGGTCGGTGATATCACAATCACCTCTCCAGGAGCAGCAGACCTGCTCGGAGCCACTGCGGGCTTCTCAGCAACCTTCTCAGAAACTTTAGCAGAAGCAACTGGAGGAGCTGCATCATTATTTTTTATCCCCTCCTTTGGGACATCAATCCTACTCCTTTTTTCCTCCCCAGAACCGGAGGCAATTTTCTCAAACAGGGTAGGAGGTCTTCTCTTCTTCATCCTTTCACTTAAAGGAATATGAGATTCAGGCGATGAGCTAGTGGAAGCTGGTACTGGTTCTGATTCACTAATCACTGGACGAGCAGTGAAAGAAGTGGTGTAGCTCTTGTACTGGAGCAGATACGAAGCTGATCTAATATGCTGGTCGGCAACACTTTGATGTAGACTCCAGATAAGTTTCAAATGCCTTATATTGACATCTTCTTCTTTTGGGCACTTTCTCTTGCTATCAACTGCAAATAAATAAACATTGTTATCAGTGGCATATTTTATCAAACACAAAAAAACATGATTTCAAAGTAAATAAATAAATAAAATGAAAATAACCTATCCCATTGCCATAAGGAGGGCATCTGGGACCCTGGTAAACCTCATCTCCAGTTAATGGAGGGTGTTGCCAATTTTTTATGACAACCCCATGCTCAAAATAATCCCTATTGGCATCAGGGAGATTGACTACTAAGGCTCTATTTAAAAATCTAGTTTTTAAATAAAAAATATTATCATTAACTGCACATCTATAGCAGAACATGATTTTTGGGATTCCTATACGAGTTCCATGCATTTGATTTAATATATGCACCCCATTAACTATTTTCCATGTGTTGGGGGCTATTCGTGCAGGAACAACGTCGAAGTACTGACAGAATTCCAGACACAAGGAATTGGGTGGAAAAGAAAATCCACATTCAGCAAAAAAGAGACTGGGGAACCAATGTCCCTCATCCAAATTGAAATAATCAGAAGGCTCAGAAAGCTCTTCCAAGACAACCCAAGAAGGAATGGAGAAATCAGAACGAAACTTCTCAAGAGACTCAACAGGGTAAACCATGGTGAATAAAGAAATAAAGAAGAAGGAAGAAGATCTTACAAGAAAAGAATGGATCTGCTGACAACGAACGACGGAAAAGATGAACGCACAAGAGAGTAGGAAGAGACGACGTAAAACTCAAAGATGAAAATATGAAAAGGTAGAAGACGATATGAGTGTCTGTGAAGTTTAAATACCTTACCTTGGGAAATGGTGAAGTAATGATTACGAAAAAAAGATGAAAAATGGCGCGGGAATCAAAGCGGACAACAGCGGCTAAAAAGACGAAAAGTAACTCGGGAATCGAAGCGCGCAGAAATCTACGAATTGGGAAGGAGAAGTAAATACAAGGGAAACGCTCCTAAAAATCAGGAAGACTATTTAAAGCTACCATATTTCGAGAAAGAATGTTCCATACTCCTCAAATTTTGAATTATGAAACATTGGGGGCTTCTGTTGATACCAAATTTAATCTGCTGACATGGACCAATCATATGAAGACACGTGGTTATCTACACGGCAACAATAAGCACTTCTGAGATGATCGCATGCTCCGAGGAACCATGTTACTCCGAGGAACTCATACGCTCCGAGGAACTCACTTCTCCGAGGAACTCCTTAGCACCGAGAAGCTCAAGCGGTCCGAGCAACTCAGGCGGTCCGAGCTGCACCTTGAAGCAGGATACCAACAGTTTCACTGCTCATTAAATGCTTATCATTCAGACGCACACGCAAAAAGAACATTAAATGTATTGGCCTTTCATATGTATACCATTTAATGTATTACCCTTTCACATTACAGCCTCAGGGCTATAAATACATTGTACAATCCTCATTGTAGGGGGACCGAATCCAAACCCTGGAATCGAGAGAACGGAATTTCTTGTAATCGAGAATTCCCAAACATTCAGCAATAAAACAATAGTGGACGTAGGCCATTCTTATAAGGCTGAACCACTTTAAAATCTTTTGTCTCATTCATTTATCTGTGATTGAATTATTAGAGTGATATAATTTTTTACATCAACAGTAGTAAATGCCTGAGATTTCATAGTAGTATTGAGATATTCATAATTGACTAAAATGACCCTTAATAACATGTTATTTTAATAAATTATAGACATACGGTCTCGCGAATCAGAATCTATGGGAGGAAAATTGAGATTGACTTATGAGTCATTTTAGTAGTTGGTAGGCGTGCACACTAGATAAGAGGTGAGAATTCTCAAGAGAGTGTCCAGTACTAACATGTATGTTATGTCAACTGATAAGCATTTTTAAATACTTGATAAACCATTTTTAAAACTGTTTTACACTAGGGCTCTGACCCGTTTCCTGTCTTTTTCTCTCTCTTGTATATATATGTATATGTATTACAGGTGCCCAGCCACAGGGGCGACATGCATAGGTTCCTTGGATTGGACGCAATGCAGCTTATGTGGGAGGTGCAAGACTTTGTTTTAGACGACCTCTTCATTGATTCAGTTCCTATTTTAGTTCTTCATAGTTAGGGCATGTGTCGCCCGTTTCCCTAATAAGTTTGGTTATATCAGAGATCTATGTTTATTTGTATTTTCTGTATTCAGTACTCCTTGGGAGTTTTCTGTTGTCAGGATGGTTTCATTTATAGTTTAAAACTGGTTTGGCTTATCTGGATGGTTTTAATTCTTGGGTGTTATTGCCATCCTTAGTATTTACGTGATTCTTAAACTGTTGGTTGTTAATAAGGTTTACATATTTGGATTCAATAAAATGGAAATAAAGTTTTAAATTGTTTTGACACTTAGCTTAATTATTTAGGGTGTTTAAATTGGTATATTTTATTTTGTGACAGTGATACTAAGAATGAACCAACTTGATTTGAATTTAATAAAGGACTGATCGCTCGGTAGTTAATTAGGCGGGGTGTCACAGTATCCCGCAGTTATAATGTAACTACGTTAACCTGGGCACAATTTGAGGAAATTTTCTTTAAAAAGTATTTTTTCAAAACTGAGCGAGATTAATTAACCGTAGATTTCTTTAGGTTATAACAAGCATGTATATGCCTCAGTATGAAGAAATGTTTAGTGAGTTGCCCCACTGTGCCATTAAATATGTGGATATCGAGACAAAAAATGCAAGCAGTTTGAAAGAGGATTACATCTAAGAATTAAAACTTATGTCTCTTCTTTGCAAATTCGAGATTTTTCTCAACTTATCAAAGTTGCAGTAATTGTTGAATGAAATCCGTTACTAAAAATAATCATGTTGTTAGGACTTTACCTAACACACAACCCCATTCTTATCCTAACCCTAATGGGACACTTTATTCCCAAATCAGCCATAGCACCACCTATCCATTGATTAGTTGTCATGAATGTCAGGAACTAGGACATATTCGACCCCAGTGTCCGAAGTTGAAACCTTCTACAACCTGTTGTCAGTTAGGAAACCCCCCAAGAATTCAGGACCCTTGTCCTATCCAAAATCAACTTAGGTCGAATCTTATTAAAAAAATTGAATCAGTCCCTCACCGTGAAAATAATTGTGTTATACTACCGATACGAAATTCACATGATGTGATAGAAGGTACAATACTCTTTCATAATTTTCTCACTCATATTTTATTTGATTCTAGTTCAACACATTGATTCATAAGCCTTAAACTAGCTAAAAGTTTACAAATCCTGCCTACATTTTTAATTACTCCTTTGGAAATAGAATTACCTGTGGGTGAAACTAGCACACCTACCCAAGGGTAAGAAAATTGTAAAATTTATCAAGGATTAGGTACACTCTTTGTCAAATTGATAATTTTAGAAATTTGCAAATTCGATATTATTATTGAGATGAATGTACTGTCAAGACATCATGCTTATATCGATTGTAATGCAAAGAGAATTTATTTTTGAGACCAAGAAAATTGTCCCTTTATGTTTCAAGGAACTGGTCATTCTCGACCCACGACCTCCCAAATTTAAAATTTCTCTTCTTTAAATCCTACAATTTTGGAATAATTATAAGGCATTTTCCCCAAAGAATGTCCAAGTATACCCCCTTCCTGAGAAATAGAATTTTCCATTAGTCTCTATCCCAACACTTCTCCTATTTTGGTACCTCTGTATCGAATGGATTCTTTAAAACTTCGTACCCAACTAGATGGTTTTTTGGAAAAACGTTTTATTCACCTTAGTTCTTATCCTTGGGGAGAACCCATGTTATTTGTCAATAAACACAATGAAAGCTTTAGGTTATGCATAGATTATTGTAAGCTGAACTCAGTAAGTGTAAAGAATAAATACCCTCTACCTAAAATAGGAGATTTATTTGATCAACATAGAGGAGCAAGAGTCTTTTCTAAAATAAACTTATGATCTGGTTACCATCAATTACAAGTAAGAGAAGAAGACATTCCAAAAACTACTTTTGAACTCATTATGGACATTTTGAATTCACCGTAATGTCTTTTGGATTAACCAATGCCCCCATAATTTTTATGGATCTTATGAACACAATCTTTAGACTTAACCAACTTGTTATCGTGTTTATTGATGATATTCTTGTATATTCCTATAGTCATGTAGTGCATGACCAATATTTAGAGATAGTATTAGGCGCTTTAGGAAACCATAGATTGTATGGCAAGAAAATCAAGTGTGATTTCTCGATGAAAGAAGTGAAATTCTTAGGGCACGTGATTTCTGAAAATGGAATCCAAGTCGATCCAGTCAAAATTTTAGCCATTTTAGAATGGAAGAACCCCAGAAATATCACTAAAATAACGAGTTTTCTCAGATTAACAGGTTATTATCCCCGCTTCATAAAAGAATTTTTTTGAATTTATCTTCCACTATTAAAGCTAACTAGGAAGGAAGTACCATTTGTGTGGACTGCTGAATGTGATCAAGCATTCCAAATTTTAAAGGACAAATTGACCACTGCTCCTATTTTAACCATTCCTTCTCGTGATGTAAGCTATGATGTGCATACCGATGCCTCGTTACAAGGCTTAAGGAATGCTTTGATGAAACGGGTAAGATTATTAGAGTATGGATCATGATAACTCAAAACCCATGAATGTAATTATCATGTCCATGATTTAGAGTTAGCCATCGTGGTCTTTACTTTGTAGATATGGCGTTATTACCTTTATGGTGAAGAATTTCAAGTATTTTTGTATCGCAAAAGCTTAAAATATATCTTCACTCAAAAGGATCTAAATATAAGATAACGATGTTGGATGGATGTTTTGGAAGATTATCGATTTAAATTAGACTACCACTCAGGAAAAGGAAATGCGATAGCCGATGCAATAAGTCAAAATTCCACTAGGAGACTCTAAGTCTTAATCTCTTTTGATATTTCTACTACCATAGAGCAATATGACCTTCAACCAACCCCACATTTCTTAAAATTTCCCAATGTAATTGCCTATCCAGATTTGAGAAAGAAGATCTTAGCACAACAGTGCCAAGATCCTTTTACACAACAAGTCCAACATGAAAACCCCGACTTCTCATACAATGAGGAAGTAGGCCAACGATTTTGAAATATATTATATGTGCCTAATAAATCGTCTCTTCGAGAAGAAGTATTACAAGAATCCCATCGATCTAAGTTCATGATTCACCCTATAAGCTTCAAAATGTATCACACATTGAGGAAATAATATTAGTGGCCAAATATGAGGAATTATATAGAAAATTTTGTGAGAAGATGTCTTACTTGTCAACAAGTAAAGATATAACACCAGCATCCTGATGGACTTCTCCAAACACTACCAATTTCAGAATAGAAATGGTATCATGTCTCCATTAATTTTTTATATGGATTACCCCATACGTTCTAAGGATACAACTCCATTTGGGTGATAGTAGATCAACTTAAAAAATCTGCCCATTTTTTACGAATAAAAATCACCGATTCTTTTCAAAAGCTGTGTAAACTTTACACTCGAGAATTTTTATGATTACATGGGATTCCTTATCCATTGTATCAGACAAATATTCTTATTTTCTAGGAAGATTTTGGCAAGCACTTCAGGGCGCAATGGGTACTAAGCTCCATTGGAGTACTGCTTTTCTCCCTCAGACAGAATGACAATCTGAACATATAATTCAAACATTAGAAGATATGTTACAATTTTGTACGTTGGATATGGCCAACAATTGGAGTGAACATTTATCACTTATTGAGTTTTCTTATAATAAAAATTATCAATCAAGTATCAAAGCTTCCCCATTCAATGCTTTGTATGGAAAACCATTTTGCTCGGCCTTAATTTGGTATGAATATGGAAATAGTAAATAATTTAGTCCTGAAATAATCTAAGAAACCATTGAAAAGATATAACAAATCAGAGAAAGATTGAAGGCAACTCAAGATCATCAAAAAAGTTATGTTGATCATCGTCGAAAACCCCTGGAATTTTAAAATTGTGACCAAGTGTTTCTTAAAGATTCTCCTCAAAGGGAATTTTACATTTTGGGAAGAAAGGAAAATTAACACAAAGATATATTAGACCTTTCACTATTACTAAACGCATTGGCTCTATAGCCTATCATTTAGAATTGCGAGTGAAGTTATCCAATATCCATAATGTATTCCATGTATTCCAATTATACCAATACATTCCCGACCCATCCCATGTCATTACATGGAAAGAAATTTGTGTACAACCTAACCATGAGTTTGAAGAACGCCATGTCCAAATTTTGTACTGTCAGGTGAAAATTCTCAGAAATAAAGAAATTCCTTAGTCAAGTTACATTGGGAACATCCAAATCAATAAGAAGCTACCAGGGAGCCCAAACAAGTAATGAAAGAATGTTATCCGAATCTCTATGAAGGTAAAATTCGAGGATAATTTTTTTTAGGTATGTATATTATAACATTAACACTTCTTAACCGAGGTGATTACTATTCATTATTACCTATGAATCCCATTATACCCCTTATGGAGTATTCAAATTCAAAAATATCCTAACAAAGATGAAACAATTCTACCAAACGTATAACTTTACTTCATTACACAAGTACCCCCTTGAAGATTTAATATTTTTAAAAGGCCCCTTGAACTTTTCAAACAATTATAACTTAACCTATACTAAACCTCTAGACCCAAACCTTATATCAAATAAAACCTCTGGACTTCAACTAACTGGAATTTATAGTCCTAATCCCTAAATTTTCATAAAATTATTGAAATGCCCCTAAAACTTATAAAATTACCATATTTAGTGCCAAATGAATATATGAATTTTAAACCAAGGATTAAAGCTTAAATATTTCATATTTATACATTGCCCCCACACCATATCAGTCTTCACATGGGCAGTAAAAGCCAAAAACACATGGTTACACCGTGTAACCATGTGAAGTTAAAGTTTTCACATTCTTATCTTCTTAAACAATGGAATAATCCTCCTCCAAATTGCTCCAATAAACTCCCTTCATCCCATACTATAAATCCCCCATGACCAGAAGCAACAAAACCAAACCCTTGAGCCTGTTCAAAATTCAAAATTTTCCCTATAAACGGAATTCTATTATTTTATGAGTTAAACTTCATTCTTTCAATTCCAATAGTTTTCTGTGTTGCTAGTAAGTTCATATCAATCCAAACATCCAAACTTTTACGTCCAAAACAACCCATGTTCAAAGAAACCAGAAAAAAACTCTATTAAAGCTCGAGTTTTAATGGTCAAATTTGATTCGTTGATTGTAAATAAGTTTAAAACTGAGGAAACAGTTCCTTATGAACTCAAGAGATCAACTGCATTGATCTTTTTTTTAAAAACATAACTTTTGAGCCTCTATTGCTCGAAGGTGTTTTCTGTTTCAGAGAAATAAAAACTTCAAATTCTCCAACAACCAAACCACCTCAATCATTCAGACCAAATCCAAATTCTTCCTTAGTATAGAAAAAAACACAACCATATCCATAAGACCCTCAGCTATATTCACTAAAGCTTCAAAAGTTTTGTTATTTTCAAAAAAATACACAGTTTTGTGACTCGATAAATACTGAACTTACCTACAAAACTTGTATTTTTGGATTCCTTATGAAAATTAGGTAGGATTGGTTCAGGAATTATCTAAAATGGTTTAGAAAGTCGGGAGTTATGCAAGGTAAAAGTGTTTATAAATCATAGGTCAATTATAGAGAGGTTGAATATGAACTTTTCAACCAGAAACCATTCACCATGCCCGTGAAGGCGCCTGGCCAATCAAAATATTTTGATTTTTCCCCAAATTTTTTTAATATTATTTTTCTGGTAAAAATGGTATAAGGTAAGACCATGTTTGGTCAATCTTAGCCAAAGTTACAAAAACTTTAGGGTTTTAGGTTAGAAATACTTTCTTTAAATTACAAATTAACCCCTCCTAACTTTTCCAAGTTATGAATTTTAACCCCAACTTTTTTCTACAAGTACTTTGATAGATTTCGAGTCAAAACGTCTTCTTCCCCAAGTTTCAAATTTGACGTTAAGCCATAGATTATAAAGTCCCAAAATAATTACAAATTAGCCCCTTAAACTTTAACAAACACGGTTTTTGTTAGAATTTTACCAAAACCAACATTATTATCCACTATAGTTACTCATATAATTATTTATGTATAGATAATCAAGTATCAGCCACTCCTAATCTTCTTTTTTTATCATACTTAGACCGTTCGATATACGTGTAAGTAGTTTTTTTTTTACATTTTTAGTATACTTTTGTTTACTTGTTTAATTTTTATTGATATCATTTTATGATAGACCTACTGATTCTTAGTATGTGTAGAAATTACCACACTTATATGTTATTATATCACTGGTTATTTTGTTACATTATGATCAATCAGATCACACTTAATACTTCTCACCTAATAGTTAATTTCATGAAAATTATTGTAATGACTGAATCAGTTCACACTACACCAAAAACAACATTTTGGCACACCCTGATATTAAAAATCTGGCACAGTTTAAAACTCTGCCAGATTTTGGCACGGTTTTATAGAGATTTGGCACACTTTAAAACAGTGCCAAAATTTGGCACTGTTTTAAAGTGTGCCAAAATTGAGTACACTTACTAAAATATATAATACCCAAAAAAAAACATTACACTTCCCTTTCTCTTGTTCCCATTCAGATTCCCGCCTCTCTCTAACCTCTGCGCTCTCTAGCCCCTGTGCTCTCTCTCTCTCTTGGCGGTCTCTCTCTCTCTCGGCAGCTGCTGCTGACACATGCCCTAGGTCAGCTCTCGGCGGTCTCTCTCTCTCGGCAGCTGCTGCTGACACATGCCCTAGGTCAGCATCTCTACTGCCGACACTCTCTCTCCGGCCCATTCTCTCTTTCTCTGGTCACTGCCCTGTTCTCTCACTGCACTCATCCCAATCAGGTAATTGTTTAAAGCATTGTATTTTTTTTAACCTAAGTTAGATTTCAGATTTGATCCTAGAGTTTATGATATGCTTGATTTGATTCGTATTTGATTTTTAGGGTTTTATATATACATATTTAAATATTTATTATTTTTTTAATGTGTGAGTTTTTGGTGCAAATTGAATGTTGATAATGAAAAAAAAATCATGAGTTTTTATGTTCTTACCCCTTTAACAAAAATGTATATTTGATCTGATTTGTAGATGTTACGTAGTTTTAAGAAAATTTAAGTGCTAAATATTAATTAATAATGTAAAAATAACAAATTGAAAAGTAGACACCCCACTAATTAAATGGATAAATGAGATTATGTATTGAAAATTTAATAAAAAACAAAAAAAAAACTATTTAAATAGTAAGTAGACATTAATACTAAACATTCAATAATGATGTTACACATGTAGAAAAACCTTAGACCCGTTCAAGAGGTCTCACTATGACTGTGGTGAGAACTCTTGAATTGTCCCATTTTTGGACAGTTTGGAAATGCAAAAGTTTGTATTGTACATAATGATTATGCATGTCCTATTTTGAAAATTTCGGTGACATCTCTTTATGTTCTTTGGGTGCATACTAGATTGATGTAGTGTTTTGTGTTTTCTTGGTTGAAAAACTTAAGTAACACATGAACACTCCCAATTTAAGTTGTGTACTTGAAGAACTGTAGGGAGATGCTGGCGAAATTTTCTAGATTAGGACATAGCATGAGACATTATGAACAATACAAAATATGCATTTTCGAATGGGATAGGACCCTTACCCTGTAGAGGAGATGGAGGAAATATAGGAGCTCAAATATATACATATTTACACTTGAATAAACTTAAATATATTTATAGTAAGCGTTTATATTATAATGTGTGCTCTTTAAACTTATCAGGATGTCGTCGGGAATCAACAGAGAATGGATAAATGAGAAAAATATCGAGACCGATACATATAGAGATGGGGTGTTACAGTTTCTTCATTATGTGCGTAGTAATAGTTCGAATGTTAAACATTCATGTCCCTGTAGACGTTGTCGAAATGGGAAAGGACATGTTGTTATAGATGACATATTCATTCATTTAATGACATATGGTATGGACATGAACTATACCTTATGGCATTTTCACGGTGAGACATTAGTTGTTGATCAAGTCCAACCACTACCACAATCTGTGACACCGACCGAACACGCTGATATGCACAATATTCCAATTTTGAATGATCTTGTGAATGATGCTTGTGAGATATTTATGGGTGAAGCGGAACCTAGTGAACCTAATTGTGTAGGCAGTGATGAAGCCCCCCAACTTCTGAGATTCCCAATGATTCGCACACACATAAATACAAAGGTAAGAAGTATGATCGTTTACATCAACTCGCACAGGAGCCATTGCACCTAGCTACCGGTTCTTCGCGTCATACCACAATGTATGCTCTTATAAAGTTGAATGATTTGAAAACACAATTCAATTTATCGGATGGTGCTACATGTGGAATTCTTAGATTGTTAAATGAACTACTTCATGAAGAGACAACTTGACAACTAGTTATACAGAAATGAAAAACACCGTTAGAGATATCGGTATGGATTATGTTAAGTATGACGTATGCATTAACAACTGTATGATATTTTGGAAAGAGCATGAAAAATCTACTAGATGTATAAAATGTGGTTCTTTACGCTACAAGTTTACTTGTCTAGACGAGGACGGGGTAGAAATTCAGAATACTAATGGAAAAAAAAAGTACTCTAGGGTTCCTAAGAAGGTAATGCGACATTTCCCCCTAATCCCTAGGCTAAAACGGTTGTATACCAAAAAATGGATAGCAGAGAAAATGACTTGGCACGCTCGTGCAAGCTCTTGTATGGAATTCTTACGTCATCCCCGAGATTCAGCAGAATGGGTAAATTCAAACATCATGTGGAGAGATTTTGCAAAAGATCCGCGGAATATTCGACTTGCAATAGCAACTGATGGTTTCAGCCCGAATAACATGTTTGGCCGTAAGTATAGTTGTTGGCCAGTGATAATTCAACCTCTCAACCCTCCCCCATCAATGTGTATGAAAAGTGAGTTTTTAATGTTGTCTGTATTGATTCCCGGTCCAAAGTCACCATCAAGTAATATTGATGTCTTCCTCCAATCGTTGGTCGATAAGTTAAAGATCTTATGGTCTGGAGTTGAGGCTTGGGATGCGTACAAAAATGAGAAATTTCAGTTAAAAGCCATGTTGATGTGGGGTATACATGATTTTCCAGCTTATGGGATGTTAGCAGGTTGTTCAACTCAAGGTTACAATGGGTGCCCTGTTTGTTATACAAATACACCTTCTGAATATCTTTCTAAGTCAACGAAATGTTGTTACCAACGATCTCGTATGTTCCTTCCTAAAGACCATCCTTATAGGTTTGACACATCAAAGCAAACATTTAATGGTAAAATAGAGGATGCTATGGCTCCAAGAAAGTTAACAAGTGCAGAAGTTGAGCAGATAGTGTCACTTATTGCTCGAGAAGGTGTTCAAAGAGAGGGAGAGGGAGACAGAAAGGGAAAGGGAAAGGGAAAGGGAAAGGGAAAGGGGAAGGGGAAGGGGAAGGGGAAGGAGAAGGAGGGGAAGGGGAAGGGGAAGGAGAAGGAGGATGTCGTAATGGAAGACGATGATTATCCAAGTGAGGGTGACGATGAGAATCTAGCAGGTACCGAGGGTTTTTCAAGGAGGTCAATTTTCTTTGACTTAGAGTATTGGAAGGATCATGATATTAGACATAATTTAGATGTTATGCATGTTGAAAAGAATGTCATAGAGACTCTTTTAGGTACAATACTCTCGGTGAAAGGTTTATCAAATAAAGATACGGTCAAAGCCCGTGAAGACTTGGAAGTTCATTTGAAGCTTAAAAGGAAATTATGGATGAAAGATGTTTTTACCTAAAAATCTGAACCATACCAATTTGTTGGCCAAACAACAAGAATCATCCCTCAATTCCAAATTATCAACCCATAAAACCAATCACACTAACCCACGCTCATCTTTGTCTAGCCAAAACCAAAAATCCACTCATCCCAACCATTTAGGAATCGAATACCAAAGTACTTAGATAAAAATAGGCTTACCATAAATATCTTCCACTCTTCATATATTTGCTTTAAAAATGTATGGACTTCCTTATCAAGTTTTCTAAATTAGTTTATGAAAGAGAGAAATAATTCAAAGTTCATCGCATCAAACTCACAAAAATCAAAATCAGTATAAACTTGCAAAAATCAACACTTAGTTAAAAACATGCCGTCAAAGGGTGAATACCCAAACCAACCCCCAAACGACCCCGTAGGAGGCATGAACACCTCGCACGGGACCAATGTAACTTGTAGGAACTGATGGCGTAGTCCCGGGTCTCTCGGTTTGAGAGTATGACGATAATTTGCAAAAATCAACACTTAAACTTAAAAACAAGCCGTTAAAGGGTGAAAACCCAAACCACCCCCCAAACGATCCCGTAGGGGGCACGAACACCTCGTACGGGACCAATGTAACTTGTAGGAACTGACCGCGTAGTCCCGGATCTCCCGGTTTCTGAATAGGACGATAATTGGCAAAAATCACACTTAAACTTAAAAAAATGCCGTTAAAGGGTGAAAACCCAAACCATCCCCCAAACGACCCCGTAGGAGGCACGAACACCTGGCACGGGACCAATGTAACTTGTAGGAACTGTCCGCGTAGTCCCGGGTCTCCCGGTTTGTGAGTATGACGTAAATTTGCAAAAATAACCACTTAAACTTAAAAACAAGCCGTTAATGGGTGAAAACCCAAACCACCCCCCAAACGACCCCGTAGGGGGCACGAACACCTCGCACGGGACCAATGTAACTTGTAGGAACTGACCGCGTAGTCCCGGATCTCCCGATTTATGAATAGGATGATAATTTGAAAAAATCAACACTTAGTTAAAAACATGCCGTCAAAGGGTGAATACCCAAACCAATCCCCAAACGACCCCATAGGAGGTACGAACACCTCGCACGGGACCAATGTAACTTGTAGGAACTGATCGCGTAGTCCCGGGTCTCTCGGTTTGAGAGTATGACGATAATTTGCAAAAATCAACACTTAAACTTAAAAACAAGCCGTTAAAGGGTGAAAACCCAAACCACCCCCCAAACGATCCCGTAGGGGGCACGAACACCTCGCACGGGACCAATGTAACTTGTAGGAACTGACCGCGTAGTCCCGGATCTCCCGGTTTCTGAATAGGACGATAATTGGCAAAAATCACACTTAAACTTAAAAACAAGCCGTTAAAGGGTGAAAACCCAAACAATCCCCCAAACGACCCCGTAGGAGGCACGAACACCTGGCACGGGACCAATGTAACTTGTAGGAACTGACCGCGTAGTCCCAGGTCTCCCGGTTTGTGAGTATGACGTTAATTTGCAAAAATCAGCACTTAAACTTAAAAACAAGTCGTTAATGGGTGAAAACCCAAACCACCCCCCAAACGACCCCGTAGGGGGCACGAACACCTCGCACGGGACCAATGTAACTTGTAGGAACTGACCGCGTAGTCCCGGATCTCCCGGTTTGTGAGTATGACGTTAATTTGCAAAAATCAGCACTTAAACTTAAAAACAAGCCGTTAATGGGTGAAAACCCAAACCACCCCCCAAACGACCCCGTAGGGGGCACGAACACCTCGCACGGGACCAATGTAACTTATAGGAACTGACCGCGTAGTCCCGGATCTCCCGGTTTGTGAATAGGACGATAATTGGCAGAAATCACACTTAGTTAAAAACATGCCGTTAAAGGGTGAATACCCAAACCAATCCCCAAACGACCCCGTAGGAGGCACGAACACCTCGCACGGGTCCAATGTAACTTGTAGGAACTGACCGCGTAGTCCCGGATCTCCCGGTTTGTGAATAGGATGATAATTTGCAAAAATCACACTTAGTTAAAAACATGCCGTCAAAGGGTGAATACCCAAACCAACCCCCAAACGACCCCGTAGGAGGCACGAACACCTCGCACGGGATCAATGTAACTTGTAGGAACTGATCGCGTAGTCCCGGGTCTCTCGGTTTGAGAGTATGACGATAATTTACAAAAATCAACACTTAAACTTAAAAACAAGCTGTTAATGGGTGAAAACCCAAACCACCCCCCAAACGACCCCGTAGGGGGCACGAACACCTCGCACGGGACCAGTGTAACTTGTAGGAACTGACCGCGTAGTCCCGGATCTCCCTGTTTGTGAATAGGACGATAATTGGCAAAAATCACACTTAGTTAAAAACATGCCGTTAAAGGGTGAATACCCAAACCAACCCCCAAACGACCCCGTAGGAGGCACGAACACCTCGCACGGGTCCAATGTAACTTATAGGAACTGACCGCGTAGTCCCGGGTCTCCCGGTTTGTGAATATGACGATAATTTGCAAAAATCAACACTTAAACTTAAAAACAAGCCGTTAATGGGTGAAAACCCAAACCACCCCACAAACGACCCCGTAGGGGGCACGAACACCTCGTACGGGACCAATGTAACTTGTAAGAACTGACCGCGTAGTCCCGGGTCTCCCGGTTTGTGAATATGACGATAATTTGCAAAAATCACACTTAGTTAAAAACATGCCGTCAAAGGGTGAATACCCAAACCAACCCCCAAATGACCCCGTAGGAGGCACGAACACCTCGCACGGGACCAATGTAACTTGTAGGAACTGATTGCGTAGTCCCGAGACTCTCGGTTTGAGAGTATGACGATAATTTGCAAAAATCAACACTTAAACTTAAAAACAAGCCGTTAAAGGGTGAAAACCCAAACCACCCCCCAAACGATCCCGTAGGGGGCACGAACACCTCGCACGGGACCAATGTAACTTGTAGGAACTGACCGCGTAGTCCCGGATCTCCCGATTTCTGAATAGGACGATAATTGGCAAAAATCACACTTAAACTTAAAAACATGCCGTTAAAGGGTGAAAACCCAAACCATCCCCCAAACGACCCCGTAGGAGGCACGAACACCTGGCACGGGACCAATGTAACTTGTAGGAACTCACCGCGTAGTCCCGGGTCTCCCGGTTTGTGAGTATGACGATAATTTGCAAAAATCAACACTTAAACTTAAAAACAAGCCGTTAATGGGTGAAAACCCAAACCATCCCCCAAACGACCCCGTAGGGGGCACGTACACCTCGCACGGGACCAGTGTAACTTGTAGGAACTGACCGCGTAGTCCTGGATCTCCCGGTTTGTGAATAGGACGATAATTTGCAAAAATCACACTTAGTTAAAAACATGCCGTCAAAGGGTGAATACCCAAACCAACCCCCAAACGACCCCGTAGGAGGCACGAACACCTCGCACGGGACCAATGTGTAATACCCCGTATTTTTATGCTATATTTAATTTGGGGATTTATTAAATTTAATGTGATGATTTATTTAATAAAAATCCGGAAATTAATTATGTTATAATTATTAACGTGACTAGAGTTAGTAATTATGGGAAACTTGTTGAATATTACTAATGAGCATAGTAATATATTATATTGGTTATATTGAATGTCATAAGTAAATTAAATGACTATTTCAGAAATTTAAGTCGGGACGTGCCCGTGTCACGTCGGGACTAATTATGTTAATTAAAAAGGGAATATTTTATAAGTTGTCCATATGGTTGTTTTGAGTGCGCCAACGCGTCCGGAAGGGTCGAGATAGTTAGAAAAGTGTACCCGGGGGTTTAGTTCGGGCCTCGGGGTGTTTTTATGCTTAATTAGTGACCCGGGAGGGCATTTTGGTCATTTTACAAAATAGGGTAATTAAACCCACGAATTTCAGCCATCCTTAGCAGCCATTTAAGTCTGCCTTTTAGGGTTAGAACATTCAGAACCCTAGAACGACCATTGGAGAAGAGAGGAGAGAGATCTCAAGGTGATTCAAGGCCCAAAACACCACCGATTGCACCGCCGTCACCACCAACGCGTAGATCGCGAGGAGGAGAACGCAACCACACCAATATCAGTAGGAAGCCAGACCTCTGAAATCCCAGGCAAGTGTTTAACTTGCGTATTTTCGTTGGTGCAATATTCATATTAGTGTAGGAATGATTAAGAGTATAATCCATGGAAGAAAACCCCAATTTTGATAGGGATTTGCATGTAGAAATCATTATAACCATATTCTGGAAATATAATGTGAAGTAGATGATTAACCCACGAATTTGTAATGATTTGTTAGAAGGAAATTCTGGAGAAAACTGATTAGAACAAAAGTTAAGAAAACTTTAGGGTTCTTGATGATTAGATGAAATTTTAGGTTGTTTAACCATGTTTAATGATGTATACACGCATGCTGAACGTTAAAGATATCTGGAATTATGTTAGAATGTTAGTAGTAGACTTTTTGGGTCGATTAGTGTTGGAAAATATGAGTTTTGATGAAGAACTTTAATCAATCCCGTCACTGCAATTTCTGCAGAATTTTTGCCCAGAACTGCTTGATCGATCGATCGAGCATAGAGCTTCGATCGATCGAAGGTTCGATCGATCGAGCCCCAAGCTTCGATCGATCGACCCCTCCTGGAAGACTCCTATTTCTCTTGTTTAATTAGTTAAATTAAGTTTATCGTGGAATAACCTTTGGGCATTCTAAATAAAATGATTTGGGAGATATTGAGGACCAGTAGGATATATGGATAAATGTTAGAACCTTTAATCTTCAACGAGAATGGTATTTATGGGATATGTACTTTAGGTTGGTAGATTTATGAAATTAAAGGGTGAGGTGCGTAAGAGAGTTACGTTGGAATCAAATAAAGTCACTTACTGAATTTCAGATTTGCGAGGATATAATCCATGAGGGTTAGGTAATGAGTGAGAAAGCCCTTCGTGTTAAGGTTAGGAATAAAACCTTATACATAATTCTATAATTGTGAAATTAAGGATAAACAGTATAATTACGGGTGATGGGAGGAACCTATATTAATATGAAAATGGTATATTTATATGATTGTGTGTACATATATTATATACATGTGAAAAACATACCGCGCTACTTGCTATCCTTGAGGTTACCGCGCTGGGACAGTCTTATCTCGATGGGACCTTTATGGGGGATATTGACTTGTACCCTAGAAGATAGATATCCTTGGTACAGGCTATCAAATTGATAGTTCAGACGGTCCTAAGAGACGCGAGTATGTGCCATCCTCTTAGAGACTTGGAATCTATGCTTCGCCTCGATATTGTTTGTATATGTGTTAATACAATTCGAGAGTGATTCCGAATTTGTATTCCCCTTGATTTGAGTGGTATGGGGTGGATAGTGGAAGTATGCACGCACCATAGTTGTTCGGGGTGCTGTTATATATATATTATACGAGTAGATAATATATATATATATATATGAGATTATGACAATTGAAACTGTCTACTGCAATGTGATAGTAGAGCATAGTTGTTAACGCATATTATTAAATACTTATATTGAAAAGCATAATATGTCACTGGAAAACTTCATCGTTTTTATAAAGTTAAAAAAAAAGAATAGAGAATTTTGGTTACAAATTGGAGCACCTTTTAAAATGAAGTCGTGAATTGTAAATCTTGCCGGTAATCTAAGTTAAGTTAAAGTTTTTAGAAAGACTAGTATGTTAGATGTTAAAACGAACCGTGGGGAAGGTTAGTGCGATAGGTGTGCACATTAGAAGAGAGGTGAGTATTTCTCAAGAGAGAGACGCACTAATATGTTGTTGCATTGGCCTGTATCAATTTAAATACTTGCTTAACGTATTTTAAAATCAAACACACTTTCGGGCCCTGACCCGTTTCTTTTTCTCTCTCTCTCTTGTGTATATATATGTATATTTTCAGGTGCCCAGCCACAGGGGCGTCTTGCTTAGGATCCTTTGAGAAGAACGAGCTGCAGCTTAGGTGGGAGTTGCAGGTCACTTGAGTAGACGGCTTCTGTTATTGACTCCACTCCTACTACTCTCATTTATTGGGCACGTGTCGCCCTTTTCATCATTTCATTTATTGTTGGGATTTTTATATTTCAGTTATTCCAGTATTGTTTTACGGGATTTATTCAGGATGGTTTATGATTTTTAGTTTTATTATGTTGACATTCGATTGACGAATGTATGGTTTTATTTTAGTTCATCGTGGTGTGATTCTATATCGTAGAAATGTTATTTTGTGTATATAAATCTTTTCTTTAATTAAAATTTGGAAGTTTGTATGAAAAATGTTTTTGACAGTTAGCTTAATTATTTAGGGTGTTAAATTGGATTTTTTTTATCGACAGTGATGATGAGAATGAACCAACTGTTTACCTTGATTTAATTTAATAAAGGAGTGATCGCTCGGTATTTAATTAGGCGGGGTGTCACAGGTGGTATCAGAGCATCAGTTTCTAGTGTCCATAGGATCTGTACGGCTTATTTCGCTTTCAGCTTAACGTTATTTCTATAGAGCCCTATTTTTATGACTGTTGTATTCTTGCTTTTACGTTTAAGTCTTCTGCTATTCGAGATTTGTTGATAACTGTAGACTAATAAACTTGTTCACGTTTCAGATGCCTCCGAGACGTGCTCCGAAAGATAGGCGTGCCCAAGCCGAGCAGCCAGTAGCTCCGGCACCAGGCACAATAAATGCGAATGAAGTAGCCGCTATTGTTGCTCAGGCGGTGAATGCCGCGATAGCGGTGATTCAGCAGGCTCCACCCCAGGTCCAGGCAGTGGTGCCAGTACCAGCACAGCTTCCATCTGCATGGGAGTGGGTTCGGGATGCTTTTCAGAAAGCACATCCCCCTGAATTCTCCAGTAGCTCCGACATTGTCACGGTTAGCCAATGGAAGAAAGACATCCAGCGGCATCTTCGCATGTATGAGTGTACCGAAGTACAAAAGCAGTTATTGGCTTCTTTCAAGCTGGTGGGAGCCGCATTACAGTGGTGGGAGTCCACATGACGTTAATTTCCATTCATATATGTAATTTTTTTGCTTTGAGTCTTTTTTTTTTGTAAATTTGTGGGTTACTAATATCGTATCTTTTTTGTATTCTATTTTTTTTGCAGGATAACAGTTTATCGTTGGCTTTTATTCGCTTGGAACACACAAAGAACTCAATGGTTTACAACAAGGGGTTTATTAATGAATTCATTTTTTTGTGTCATGACCGTACGGTCTCTTGTTGTTTTATTATTGACTTTTATGGCCATGAGGGCTTTTGTAAGTTAATTGTTATATTTCTTGGCCGTGCGGGCTTTATGTTAGGCAGGTTTTGTATTAACAGGTTTTGGAATGTCCAGAAAATAGAGGAAACTCTGCCCAATTTTTTTTTGGCATGCGAGCAGTTAAAGACTTGTAATATTTTGATGTTTGTATGTACATTAGTTTATTAATAATAGGCAATATTATTAATTTGTGAATTTTGTGCTTTCAAATATTTTTTTTTAAATTAAAAAAAATTGGCACAGTTCAAAACCGTGGCAAAAGTGTATGATATTTTGGCACGGTTTTAAACTGTGCTAATTTTTTTTAAAATTATGCTGAATCTGGCACAGTTAAAAACCGTGCCAAAAGTGTGCCAGAAATATCAAATTCTGGCACGGTTTAAAAGTGTGCCAGAAGTGTTCCTATTATGCTGAATCTGGCACAATTAAAAACTGTGCCAAAAGTGTGCCAGAAATATCAAATTCTGGCACGGTTTAAAAGTGTACCAGAAGTGTGCCTGTTTGACTGATTCTGGCATACTTTTAAACCGTGCCAAAAGTGTGCCAGAAATATCAAATTCTGGCACGGTTTAAAAGTGTGCCAGTAGTGTTCCTGTTTGACTGATTCTGGCACACTTTTAAACCGTGCCAGAAAAAAATTCCCATTTTGGAACACCTGATTCTGGCACAGTTCAAAACCGTGCCAGATTTGATCTGGCACGGTTTTGAACTGTGCCAGAATCCTGTTTTTGGTGTAGTGTCACCCTGTAACTGTATGCATATTAATTATTGAATGAAGCATCAATATTAATTAAGGAGTAAGCTGTCGTGTTATCCCACGAAACTTTTCTACTTAGCCTAAGGTCTTAGATGTTGAGAGCCTGAATTTTGGCTACATACGTATGAGTGCCACTTAAATTGTGTACCTAGTCAATTATTGTTCCAAAAAAGATTTTAGATTGATTATATTGATGACGTTTCACTTATTTCTATACCCACTTGTAATATGATAAGTATGGGATTATCAACTTAAATTCATTCACTTTCTCATTATCATTTCAAACCATGTGATTACATGCAAACAGAAGAATTCTATATACACTCCAAGCTTTTATCTGCATATAATTTGTTGAAAAATTGGTAAGATCTGCTTAACATATTTTACTAATTCCTTTTTCATCTAGATGTTCCAGGAGAAAGAGGATAGTCCCAACTCCCGTTTTGTGATATACATGGGCCACATATTTGCTTATTAACTATATCGGTTGAGACTAAAGAAGATGAGAGCAAGGAGTGATGGTTTTTAATGACTTACTTTATTTTTCATATTGAGGATAAAATGTAATTCACCTCTGTGGTGGTAGTACAATAATTAAGAGACACTTGTTAATGAATAAAGTTCTATTTTTTTTGCCTTAACTTTAATTCATCGCTTATATACTATCTTGTACATTCATACCAAAACATAGGGTGTGACAATTATTTTTAAGGAAAAAATTGATTCAGTTATCTATTTTTATTAAATACCCACTTGCATGTTATATGGACACATCATCCGACTGGAAAAGGCGGTGGGTTTATCCGGTTGGAAAAATATTTCTCTTCTTCAAGTTATTTTGATAAACTTCACTTATTTGCTTGTGGATATGTTGTCCATCCAAGCAAGGGTTGTACAATAGTTAATATTTATATTTTATTATTAATCATACATCATATTTAAGGATGTATATTTTTATTATAATATTAAGACCACTGCCGAAATTAATGTTACACCAAAATGCTCAAACTATTTAACATCGTCAAAATGGTTTAAACTCCATACTTATGGCCATTTGTCATGTCATTGGGCTCCTGGTTAATTTTTCATAACATTCATGTTTCTTAAAATGTTATTTAAGTGACCATGATTCAAAAATCTCCAATAGTTTTATTTCAATGGTAAGTTAGTACAATAATCTACCTACCTTGACAAGGTCTCGCGTTGAGGATGGAGTGTTGCATGAGCCGCGCTTGATCATTTTGTTAGCAAAGCATTAACGAGCTCTCACTTTGGCCAACCATATATGTAAATCCAAATGCTTACATTTGCATTGTTAAAGCTCATAGTGGGCACCAAAAATGCATTGTAACAACCTGCATTTTTGAGAAATTAAAATTTAAATAATTGGTTTAAATTAAAATTATGTGTGTGATGTAATTTAAGGAAAATTAAATGTTATGGGTTGATTAAATTATTAATTGGAGTGAAATGATTAATGTTTATCAAATAAAATTACTAAGTGAATAGTAATTACATATTTGGCGTTATAACGCTTGTCAGTGACGTGACAATATGTTATCTCAACTAGGCGTCATGTGTGGACTAAATAAGGTTGAGATAGGAATTTTATTATGAGTAACTCGAACAATGATTTTAAGGTTACGGTTGAGCCTGAAAGGGTCGAAACAGTCAAAATAGTATACCCGGGTGTATAATTTGGGGCCCGGGACAGTTTTAGACCAAACCGACACCCCGAGAGGGCATTTTAGTCATTTTACAGCCTAGGGCTAAGGGAGATACGGAATTTGAAGCGTTTTATATACTTGTTGTTGTGTGAAGCTAGGGTAAAAAGAGTATAAAACCATTAGAGGCCAGCATAGAGGAGAGGAAGATCTTTCTTGGAGCTTTGGAAAGGATTTGTGGAGAGATTATCCTCATTCAATATAACCATAGTTGGAGGGGGGATTAGAAGAGAACCATTATCAAAAAGGATCAAATCGGACTTCTTTCATAAGAGGAAACTATTTGACTTTCAAATTTTTATGAGTTATAATGCCCATGTAGAGTAGGGTCTTTAAATTAAGGAATAATGATACAATGCATGTGATTTGATGAATATAAGACATAATTAGGAATAAAATGGCATGAAGAATAAGCCCAATTGTATGATTAAAAAGAAATCAGAATTTTTGGGGATTTAGGTCATGGAAAAAATCTAGATTTGTGATGGTTTTATATTTGGAACATAAAAATATATGGTTAATGATTAGTGGAGTTTTAATCAGATTTTTGGGATGAAATTGTAAGAATTTTTCACATAATCTATGTTGGAAATTATCACTACATATATCCTTGATGTTTAGTTATGTTAATTTGGAAATTGTAATGATTGTACGAAAGTTTATAGGATTGGATAATGTAGAAATTTGTAGCATCAAATTGAAGAGGAGAGACCTGATACATTTCGGCGAATCGATTTGCCCATTTAACGAATCAATTCGATTTTGTTCCTTTTTAAGCCCGAAAATTATGGATAATTCATGAGGGAAATTTGGAGATAACTTTAAACTATAGAAATAAGTATAAAATTAATAGTAGGCCTAAAGTGGAGATTAGGTTTACATAAATTGAGACGAGTTAACTATTGGGTTAATAGATAAAATATCAAAATTGAGATATGAATGAAATTCGAGACGGGTTACGGAGTGAGGAATGAACCTATATTTATGACCAGTAGTACACGAGGGGAATAACTACGTATTACATAAGGGATAAATTGGACCCTTAGAGTAGTAAGCGATAGTCAACATTATAAGAATTGAAATGGTGATTGAAATCAACAGTACGTTAAATATATGAGTGACATATACTACGTACGAGTGAATATAATTGGGTTGTGTGCATACTTACTGAATAATATATGTATATAGGTTGTGTAAATACCTATAGATATGATTTAATTATGTGTGTGAACATACCTTCGTTGCCTGTTATCCGAAGGTTTTGCGCAGACGGCGATCGCACCTTGACGATTCCAGTGAGATCTGGATTTGTGCCCCAAAGTATGGAACTTAGGGTGGCTCACTAAGTGATGTGTATTATTGGGATCGACATGTCATTTGGGTATGTTAGGTATGTGCGTATCCCAAAGGCTTGGAACCATATTTGCCACCATTATTATGTGGATTTATTTTGGGCTCGAGGAGACTTGCCGAATCAATAGTTCTCGATTGAGTATGAGAGGTACATGGACTTGATAGCAGAGTATGCCAGCATCACGAGGGTCCATTCATGGGATGTTATAGTTGTGTATATATTATATATGTGATTAAAATATACCGATTTGATATATATACTTATAGGAAACAGTAGAATCGATAGATGATGTATATTTAAAATACTCTAAGTGGTGAAACTTATATAATTGACTCAATAATAAAATGAGAATAAGTAATTTATTATTGAGACCGTAGTAAAGTATTGTATGGGAATATAGGAGAGAACTAGACTTATTAAGAGTAGTCAGATACCTTATCTAGTTGGGTAGGGAATATTAGTTAGGTAGAATATGATAGGCGTGCACACGAGCTGAGAGGTAAGGATCTTAAGTGCGTGTATGTGGATATTCCATGTGTAATAAATAACTGATTTAAATTGTGATTTAAATACTTGTTAAATATTTTTAAAATGTTTTAATTGGACTATGACCCCTGTCAAAAATATTTTCAAAACCTTTTAAGTGTCCAGCTACAGGGACGCCAAGCTTAGATCCTATCTCGAGGCGCGCAACTGTAGCAGTGTAGAGGCTTGCAAGAGACCTTCTTTAGATGCTTCTTCTCATTCATTCTAAATAGGATATTCCTTAGTTGTTCAGTTGGGCGTTGTTGATGTAAAAAACTAGATTTGATCTAATTATTTAATCACAGATAAAAATGAATATATAAATATAAGGCAAAAGATTTTTAAAGTGGTTCAGCCTTGTAAGAATGGCCTACGTCCACTGTATTTGTTATTGCTGACTGTTTGCAGAATTTCGATAATGGGTTTACCAAGAAATTCTGAGTCCCCTTCTAATGAGGAGGTTACAATGTATTTATATCCTTGAGAGTGTACATGTGAAAGGACAATGCTCTGTTATCCAGTAAACCTGTACATCTGTACCATATTAATGGGTATTTAATGCGCAGTTATATCCTGGATTCTCTTGATTTGGATACGCTGTACACTTATGTAGCTCGGACCGCTTAAGATGCTCGGACCGCCTAAGCTGCTCAAACTGCCTAAGATGCTCGACACGCTTGAGATGCTCGGGGCCCTTGAGTTATTCGGGGATGAGCAAGAGCTGCTCGGGGACCATGAATTCCTCGTGGTTTCTTAGTTGCTTGGGTGAAATCAAATTTCTTGGTAGAAGCGTATGTAATTGCCACGTTGTCGGACACGTGTCTGTAGGTGAATGGTCCATGTCAGCAGACTAAATTTGGTATCAACAAAAGCCCCCAATGTTTCGTAGTTTGATGTTAAAGAAAAGTATGGAATATTCTGCTGCTTAGATTTTTGGTTTATATGGTTTTTAGGAAAGCATTCGTTGTATACAACTCCTTTTTAATTGCACAGTATCAGTCCTCATAAATATTTTGAACTTCCCTAACCGCTTCGTTTTTTGTGCCCCTTTTCTTCTTTTTAGCCGTCGGATACGCAAATGTCCGTTTTGGTAATACTTGCTTATTCTATTCCCGAGGTAAAGTATTTAAACGCGACAGAAATCCTATCATTTTTTCACTTTTCAAATCTGCCTTTGAGCTTTTCATTTCTTCTTTATCTTGTGCGTTCGTTTCTTTCCTTGTTCGTTGTCAACTGATTCACTCTTCTCCTGTAAGATCTTCTTCCTTGTCTTTTTAGTTTGCTTTGATCATCATGGTTTATGTTGTTAAATCGATTGCTAAATTTCGTTCTGAATTTTCGATTCCTTCATGGGTCGTTTTGGAGGAACTTTCTGAACCTTCTGCATATTTCTCTTTGGCTGAGGGACACTGGTTCCCAAGTCTCTTTGTGGCCGAATGTGGCTTTTCTTTTCCTCCAAATCCTTTATGTTTGGAGTTCTGTCAATATTTTGACGTTGTTCCTGCAAAAATAGCGCCGAATACCGGGAGAATAGTTAATGGAATCCATAGGTTAAATCAAATTCATGGAACCTATTTAGGAATTCTAGAAATTATGTTTTGTTACAGATGGGTTGTTAGCGATAGTACTTTTTATTTAAAAACTAGGTTTTTGAATAGGGCTTTAGTTATCAATCTTCCAGATGCCAATAGGGATTACTTTGAACATGGGGTTGTTATGAAAAATTGGCAACATGCTCCATTAAATGGAGATGATGTATATCAGGGTCCCAGGTGCCCCCCTTTTGACAATGGAATAGGTTATTTTTATCTTTTAAAATCTCATTTTCTTGATGCTTGATAAAATGTATCACTGACATTTAATTTTTATTATTTGCAGTTGACAGCAAAAGAAAGTCTCCAAAGGAGACAAAGGTTAATTTAAAACATTTGAAACTTATCTGGAGTTTGCATCAGTCTGTGGCTGACGAACATATTAGATCGGCCTCCTATTTGTTGCAGTACAAGAGCTATACTTCATCCTTTACTGCTCGTCCAGTGGTGGTTGACATCGACCAAGTACCAGCTGCTGATACTAGTGTAGAAGGTTCTTCTTCAGAGTCAAATATTCCAATTAGTAACATAATGAAGAGAAGAAGAGCTCCTTCTTTCTTTGACAAATCAGATTCTGACAATGTGGAGGCAAAGAAAAATAAGCAGGATGTTCCAGTGGAAGGAACGAGAAACATTGATGCACGCCCTCCAGTTGCTGCCAAGAAAATTGCTGAGAAGCCCCCAATGGCTCCGAGAAAGGCTGTGGTTATCTCTCCTCCTAGTGAGGTTATTGTCATATCACCAACCAAGACTTCTTCTTTGGTTGAAGATATTCCTGCTCCTCCAAAGAAGTCAAAGAAAAGTTCGTCTGAGAGACCTGTTGGACTTGTCTCTCAGGCTTTAAATGCTGAAAGTGGTATTCCCACTTTTGTTCCTCCGACCTCTGCCATGGGCTCTGTGAAGTCTTGGATTATCCCAGAAATCCAAGGTATTGAAGATACTCTTCCTCGGGACAGGGTCACTACCTTGGCAGCTCAACATATTGCCTCAGTAAGTATTACTAGTCTAAGTTTTCACTTTTCATTAATATGTCCCTGTATTGACTCAAAATTATTTCTTTCTTCAGTTGGTAACATGTTTTAACAGCATTCTAAAGAAGGATGAGGCTATTAAAGCTTCAAGCTCCTCTGGAGGTGTAGAGGAGGCTTTTGTTGGTCTAACTCAGTCTTTAAAGGACTCTCATCAGAAGTATGAAGAAGATAAAGTGGCATGGGAGAAGCAACTCAAGTCCATTGAGCAAGAGAGAGATCGAGCTGTGGAGGCCTCCAAGGGTTTGGAGAATAAATTGAAAGATTCCGAGCAGAGTAACAAGGTTTTTGAGCAGAGTAACAAGGAGCTTGAAGCTAAGCTCAAAGTGTCTGGAGAGGAAGTTGTTAGACTTCATGATGTTGAACGTCAGAAAGTGGAGGTGGAAGGGAAATTGAAAGCTGTCGAGGAGCTCCTTAGGGAAAGGACCTCCTTGGAGAAAGAAAAGAGGAAAAAGGATGTTAAGAAATCATTCAGTGCTGGTTGGGATAAAGGCTGGAACAAGGGCCTGGCTGCCATGACCTCACAAATGGAGTATGCCATCCTCAAGTACTTCAGGGATGGATGGGTTGCTTCCTTGAAAGAGATGAAGATTTATGAGAATTCAGAATTATTCCAGCAACATACTCATGGCCCTCCTCCATCTCCTGGGGAAGAAGAAGAGGACGAAGATGCCTTAGAGGAATCTTCCATGATGATTGGAGACCAAGTTCCTCCTGTTCCAGTTGTTCAGACTTTCTACGAGCAACTTCAGCCCACTAGTACTTTAGTCGAGCAACTTCCATTATCTTCCGAGCAACCAACCTCCTCATCCCAGCTTTCGGAGGAAGTTATAAAACACGAGGAGAAGTCGTAAAGTTTCTTGGGTTTTAATTTTGTTATTTCTTTTGAATGTAACTTGGAGCTTTGTATTTATTTTTTTTATGAATAAAAATTCGAACTTTTGGTTGTTCAAATTGACTCTCTTCTTCTTGCCCCGTCTTTATCATTATTGATACTTTTT
The DNA here is from genome assembly GCA_949130495.1 of Sambucus nigra. Taxonomy (NCBI): domain Eukaryota; kingdom Viridiplantae; phylum Streptophyta; class Magnoliopsida; order Dipsacales; family Adoxaceae; genus Sambucus; species Sambucus nigra. The sequence continues at coordinate 201,423,763 of OX422217.1, forward strand.
ATGGATTTTCTTTGCTAGTTTATGGCCAGGTTGGAGCTATTATCGGCTCATGACACAGAATTGATGAAAAAATGCAATGACTACTTCCAAGCTGGTCATGCAAATCTGAATGAAGCTAAAATCATTGACATCCTTGGTCCAGATACTTATGAACGAGCAATCGAAGCCTACCAATATCTGAAGTGCTTGTTCGACCATGCAGTTACCAATAATGTGGCATATTACGAGATGATTGAGGATCTCCAGGGCACCATCAAGTAACTCCAACAATAATATAAGGAGTCTTTTACTCTTTTGCATCAGGGGTATGAGGAAAAATATCAGCAACTAAATGCTGACAAAGGATATGATAAATTCATCGCTGCTTACGAGAAGAAAGAGAGAATTCTAAAGGTTAAGGTCGAGGAGCATAGGAAAATCGTGAAACTGTTGGAGCAGGAAAATAATGTTTTGCAAGGAGAGATATCTCAACTGAAATCTGCAGCATCTACCTCGGGAACCTTGGTCCCTGTTAATGACAAAGGTTTCTCTTTCTTAGAGGTAGAGAATGCCAACTTAAGAGATGACTTGGAAACTTTGAAAAAAGTTGGACCCTCCACTTCTACTCGTGGTCGAGCAAGATCTTCTCGGGGACGAGCAAGAGCTGCTCGGATCTCAATTGAAGATGTGAGGACCCAATTAGCCTTAGAGAATCAGGCATTCCAGTTGATGGCGAAGAATCAAGCCTTAGCAGAGATGTCCAAGAAGATTCTGAACCTCGACGAGCAACTTTCTACACAAAGCTCGGCCTTGGAGAATAAGGAAATTTTAGTAAAGAATCTTCACGATCAACTGGAGAGGTTGACCTACCAATTCCACAAACAGCCCAGAGAGTTTTGGATGGCTGGATATAATGAAGCCCTTTATCATCTCGATGATCGGATCCAGCAGTCAAATAACGAGGGTTACAAACAAGGATGGCTGAATGCACTATGGGTGTTAAAGTTGGAGCAGGGCCACTATCTATGGGATTATTATGACCCTGGATTTCTTGAGTTGCCCGTGCCACCTTTTAAACTTGATATGAGCTGGATTCCTGCTCGGGCAATTCCTCAGTGCTTAATCTCCAAGTATCTCGGTGACTACAATCTTCATTCTAATTTCTAGATATCTCGCTCGGAGCACTTGCTCGATCGACCATCTGTAATGAATGTTAGGATGCTCCGAGATATAAATTTTATAAACTCTCCTTATGCCTTAGATGATCCTCCTGCTGGAGTAGAACCCGTTTCAAAGGCAGAGGGAAAGAAACCCATAGAGTAGGATTTTTATGTAATAATTTGTACTTTTCACAACATATGTAATTATTTTTGTTTTAAATTAAGAAATTTAGTCTTCTGCTATTCCATATTCTTCTAAACATTCTGCAGAATATCTTTGTTTGTGAATATATGCATATTTTGATATGGTCATTCTGTTTTATTTTTTGACTATAGTGACTTATCACTTCTTTGATCTTAAGCAGTAAAATGACTTACATCCCATGATCCTGCTTAGTCTAACCAACCTGAGTTGATTGTAAATTGATTTTGCCGACCAACCGGAGTCGGTGGATTTTGATTTACCGACCAACCGCAGCTGGTGGATTTTATTTACCGACCAATCGTAGTTGGTGGATTTTATTTATCGACCAACCGTAGTTGGTGGATTTTGATTTACCGACCAACTGTAGTTGGTGGATTTTTATTTACCGACCAACCGTAGCTGGTGGATTTTAGTTTACCGACCAACTGTAGCTGGTGGATTTTAGTTTACCGACCAATCGTAGTTGGTGGATTTTTATTTACCGACCAACCGTAGCTGGTGGAGATCATTCTGAATTTGATGCGTAGTGTGTAGCACTAATACTCCGAAAAATTTCATCAAAAAGAGAGAACTGGGTAAAAATTTTGACACTTTATTTATACTGGAGAAAACTGCATTTACATAGGAATCCCAACTATTGATAATACTTGCGTAGATGCTTTGCATTCCATGCATTCTTAAATTCTTCTCCCTCCAAGGTTTCAATTCTTTAGGTCCCTGGTCGAACAACTTCTGTTACTCTGTAGGGTCCATGCCAGTTAGCTTCCAGTTTGTTGTGCTTTTGAATTACTTTCTTCAACACATAGTCTCCTTCCTTCAAATCACACTTCTTTACCCTTTTGTTGTAAAACAGAGCTGTTCGATGTTGGTATGCAGCATTCCTGATTGTTGCGTCTTATCTAACTTCTTCGAGCATATCTAGGTCTAATTGCCTCATTAAATCACTAATTAGAGAATTGAAATTCAGCACTTTGTGTGTGGGTAGGCCCAACTCAGCAGGTATAACTGCTTCACTTCCAAATTCCAGCATGTATGAAGATTCTCCTGTTGCTGTTCGTGCAGTAGTACGATAAGCCCACATCATAGAATGTAGCTCGTTAATCCAATTTGCCTTTGCATCGTCCAGTCATTTTTTCAAACCATTCAACAACGTTCTGTTCGTCACCTCAGTTTTTCCGTTGCTCTAGGGATGGCCTGGTGCAGAATGGGTTTTCAATATGTTTGTCTGATGACAATATGCGGCAAACTCCTCGTTGTCAAACTGGGTTCCATGATCTGTGATGAATGCATGGGGAAGACCATATCTACAAATGATATTCTTCCAAATAAACTGATACACCTTGCATATGTCATATCAATAATAGGCACAACTTCTACCCATTTAGTAAAATAATCCATAGCGACCACAAGGTATTTAAATCTTCCCCTAGTTATTGGAAGTGGCCCGACCAAGTCTATTCCCCACATGGAAAATGGCCAAGGGGAAGTAATGGGTGTTAACAATGCTTGGGGAGTTCTTCGGATAGAAGAGAAGCGTTGACATTTGTCACATTTCTTGGTATAAGCTATACAATCATCTCTCATCGTTGGCCAGTAATACCTTTGGGTTATCATTCTTTGCAAGAGCGTCCGTCCTGCTACATGGGCTCCACAAGACCCTTCATGGACCTCTTCAATCAAATTTCTCACTTCAGAGGGGTGGACACATCTTTGCAAACCTGTTATAATTCCTCATCTATATAAAATGCCATTAGTCAATACATAATGAGCAACTTTAAACTTTAGTTTCTTAGCTGCGAGTTTATCAATTGGTAAAGCCCCCTTTTCAATATAGGCCCTGATGTGATCCATCCAAGATGGTCCTAAATCAAGGGCAATGAAGTTCATCGTTAGATCTTTGTCACTGAATGCAACGACATGCTCTTCTTTCATAGTTTTGGCTAGACTGAGACCCACGATCATAGTTTCATATTCAGCCTCATTATTTGAAGCCTTAAATTAAAAACGCAAAGCATACTCCACATCGATCTCATCGAGGCTGTTTAAAATAACTCCTGCTCCACTGTCGGTAGTGCAAGAAGATCCATCTACATATAAATCCCACACATGTATCTCATTATCAAACTCTTGGTTAGACAGAGTTCCTCGGTGGAATATTTGATGCTTCCTCATATCCTCCTCTAGCATTTCCTACTCGTCGATCATCTTTTCTTGCTCGTCTACCAACTTAAATTGGTCGGGATTTAAACTCGATGATCCTGTAACATCCACAGGCTGGTCAGTATTCAACTTCTGCTCTTCGGAGGTGTCTAGATAAGTGAATTCTGCAATAAAATCTGCCATTGCTTACCCTTTGAGTGACGTCCTAGGCTTATAAATTATATCGTATTCACCCAATTCTACCGCCCAGTACATCAATCTTCTTGATTTCTCTAGTTTGTGCAGAGCTTGCCTTAACGGCAAGTCGGTATACACAACTATAGTATGAGCTTGGAAGTATGGCCTCATCCTTCTACTTGCTTCGATCAACGCCAGTTCTAACTTTTCCAGCCTTGGATATCTGATCTCTGCTCCTCGGAAGGCCTTGCTAGTGTAATAGATTGATTTTTTCACTCCATCCTCCACTCTTATCAACGCCGAGCTTACTGCGTTTTCTGAAACTGCCAGATACAAGTATAGTCTTTCTCCCATCACTGGTCTGGATAACAATGGAGGTGCTCCCAGGTATTTCTTCAATTCTTGAAAGGCCTTCTCGCATTCATCATTCCATTCAAATGTTTTTCGGAGTGTTTTGAAGAACGGGAGGCATCTATCAGTTGCTCGTGACACAAACCTGTTAAGTGCTGCAGCTCGCCCTGTGATGCTTTGTACTTCCTTCTTCGTCGTTAGGGATCGTAGCTCCAATAAAGACTTGATCTTTTCAGGATTCGCTTCAATTCTTCGCTGATTAACAATATATCCGAGAAACATGCCTTCTCGTACTCCGAATATGCATTTGGTGGGATTCAGCTTCATTTGATATTTTTCTGATTGATCAAAGGTCTGACCTAAGTCAACTAGATGATCATCAACTTTCTTGCTCTTCGTTAGCATGTCGTCTACATAAACCTCCATGTTATGACTGATTTTCTCTGCAAACACCTTGTTCATCAATCGTTGATAGGTAGCACCTGCATTTTTAAGTCCAAAAGGCATAACATTATAACAATAAGTTCCCATCGGGGTAATAAAAGAGGTACTCTCCCTATCTTCAGGCTTTATTTTAATCTGGTTGTAACCAGAATAAGCATCCATGAAACTCAACAATTCGTGTCCCGAGGTAGCATCCACCATTTGATCGATTCGGGGCAGAGGGAAATGATCTTTTGGACAAGCTTTATTAAGATCAGTAAAGTCCATACACATCCTCCACTTGTTGTTTCTCTTCTTTACCATCACCACATTAGCTAGCCAATCAGGATATTTGACATCCTCTATAAAACAGGCTTTTTGTAGCTTCTCTACTTCCTCCTGTATAGCTTGATTTTTCTCATGGCTGAACACTCTTCTTCGTTGCTTTACAGGCTTGATTTCCTTATTCACATTAAGCTCGTGACACAAGAAATTCGAATCGATTCCTGGCATGTCTTCATGACTCCATGCAAAAGTTTGCTTTCTTCGCCTTAGGAATTCTATCAATTCTTATTTTACTGATTCATCCAAGGATGCATCAATTTGAGTTGTTCGTTTGGATGCTCGTCGTCCAGAATGACATTCTCAGTAGCTTCCATAACCTGCCCTTTTACGAGTTGGGACTCGTCTCTAGGGTCTAATGTTTCAATTTCCTCATCTTCTATTTGGTAGGTAGTGGTCTTCTTTCTGGATTCTTCATGTTCTTCCTGCTCGGAAGATGAATAATAGCATTCCCGAACTACTTTCTGGTCGCCTTTCACCACTCCCACTCCAAAATTGGTTGGGAATTTCAAACATTGATGGACAGTAGATGGTACTGATTCGAATTTCTTTAGTCCTACCCTTCCCATGATGATGTTGCAAGCTGATTGGACATTTTTATCCATTACAAAGAAGCGGACTCTTTCTCTTCGACAAGCAAGCCATGTACCAATAAAGATATCCAACTTGATTGTCCCAAGTGGAAAAACTTTTTCGCCAGTGAAACCAAGGAGGGTCCTATGATATGTTTCCAACTGTGATAGCTTCAAATTCAAACTGTCAAAGCATGGATAGAACATGATATCTGCCGAGCTACCATTATACACTAATACTCATAAAATCACCACTTCCTTCATTCTCATCTTAATCACCAACGGGTCATCATGGGGATATAGTACTCCTACCAGGTCATTCTTAGAAAAACCAATGACCAGTTTGTCCTTATTCACCTTCCTCGGGCGATCATCTTCAGCCAAATTTATTCGCTGAATGTACAAGCAAGCTTGAGCCTCATTGAGGTAAGATTTTCTCTCGGCAGTCATATCTCCACCTCTTGCATCTCCACCTGTAATAACATTACATTCAAATGATCCAAAATGGATTGAAAATACCTCACGTTCTGGCTGTTTTGGTCTTTTGGGGAGATCGGGGTCATCTTAGTCATCATCCGGGCCTTCTTCATGACTTCTTTTCTTATCTTCTTTTGGTCGACGAGGAGATCTAGACCTCTACCTTGCTCGTTCGTTGCTCTTTCCACCATTTTGGCGATCCACATACTTGTTCAATTTTCCTCGCCTGATGAGCTCCTCAATTTCATTTTGGAGAGCTATGCAGTTTTTGGTCGTATGACCATGATCCTTATGGAACTTGCCATATTTGGATTTATTCCTCTTGTCAAGATCTTTCTTCATTTTTTCAGGCCAGTTTAGCTCCTCGCTGTTCTTGATTTCTTCCAGAACATGGTTTATGTCTACTTTCAAAGGAGTATAGTTTCCAAATTTCTTCAATTGTTCTAATGCTTGCTTTTCTTTTGACTGCTTGTTACCACCATTATTCTTCTGCTCCTTCTTCTCAGGCTTATCACCCTCAACCTTGGTTTCTTTGGTGTCCATATTCTTCTTCGCAGCTATAGCTTCCTCTGCATTCATAATTTTGGCTGCCTTTGCCATTAGCTCTGCCATGGTTGTAGGCAGATCTTTGGCTAGAGTGTAGTACAATTTATTTGGCAACAGTCCACTCATCAGAGCAGTGATTGATGTCTTTTCTTCGTAATCAATAACTTCGAGCTTCTCATTATTGAAACAAGTTATATAATCCCTGGTGCTCTCACCTACCTTCTGTCTAACACTTAATAAGTGTGCTACTCGTTTAACTGGTTTTGCTCCAAAATAAAAGTTCCTAATAAAGAGCTCAGCTAGTTGAAAGGAAGTCGTAATCTTCCCACGAGGAAGATTGTTATACCATATTTGAGCGGGTCCAGTGAGAGTTCCTGAAAATGCCCTAGATCGCATCTCGTTCGGAACATCATAGATATCGGCAGCTGCCTGGTATTGTTCTATATGAAGGACAAGGTCAGTTTCTCCATCATATTTAGGCATCACCATAGGAGCTTTAAATTTTGATGGTGTGGAAAAATCCACAATCGCCTGTACAAAGGGGGTCCCTTGAACAAAAGTTCTTTGTAAAGGATTCTTGGCCTTAGCCATTTCTCCTAACCTGTCTTCCAACCTCTGAATAGAACCTTTCCATGCGTCATTTCCTTCTTCGATCCTATTGATTCGAGCAACAGATCGTGTTGAATTAACTTCTTGGGATCTTGCACGACTAGCAGCTGGTCGTGATTGGGCAGAGCCTTCCTTTAAATCAGAGGGTCGTTGAGAGTTCCTCGACACAATCTTAGGGGGGCTTCTATTCCTCCTAGGACCTAAACGATCAAAAGGAGAGACTCTACTTAATCTTTCAAGAGCACTTGTCCTTTCTGGAGATAACGTGATGTTTTATTGAGTGTCTGTAGCTCGTACCGAGGAAGTCCGTCCAGGCTGATAAGAAGGATTATTAGATCTCTCAGTACGATATGAATCGGTGCGTCTAGACTGAGATTCTTCTGGGAATAATGTTTGCCTAGTTCGTGAAGAAGGTAATTGGGTATTTCTTTGAATGCTTCGTTGTCCTGACTGGGATGGCATTCCACACTGGATAGTTTACATGAGTTTTCGCATGGTTTCTTGCATGGCCGTCTGGCCCTGAGCCAAATTAGCCATTATGCCAGCCAGATCTTGGACATTTGGAGGAATAGATGGATTCGGAGAGATTCTAGCGTTTCGATTGCTAGATTCAGGATGATCAGCCATTGGTGATGACTTATTTTGGTGAAAAATGATAATTACAGTCGTTTTCCACAAACGACGCCAATCTGTTGATGTAAAAAACTAGATTTGATCTAATTATTTAATCAAAGATAAAAATAAATATATAAATATAAGACAAGATTTTTAAAGTGGTTCAACCTTGTAAGAATGGCCTACATCCACTGTATTTGTTATTGCTGACTGTTTGCAGAATTCTCGATAATGGAATTACCAAGAAATTCCGAGTCCCCTTCTAATGAGGAGCTTACAATGTATTTATAGCCTTGAGGTTGTACATGTGAAAGGACAATGCGCTGTTATCCAGTAGACCTGTACATCTGTACCATATTAAAGAGTTTTTAATGCGCAGTTATTTCCTGGATTCTCTTGATTTGGATACGCTGTACACTTATGTAGCTCGGACCGCTTAAGCTGCTCGGACCGCCTAAGCTGCTTGACATGCTTGAGATGCTCGGGGCCCTTGAGTTATTCGGGGACGATCAAGAGTTGCCCGGGGCCCATGAATTGCTCGTGGTTTATTAGTTTCTTGGGTGAAATTGAATTGCATGGTATAAGCGTATGTAATTGGCACATTGTCGGACACGTGTCTGTAGGTGAATGGTCCATGTCAGCAGACTAAATTTGGTATCAACAGGCGTGTTTCCTTCAGATTGTTTCTTTATTTCAATTAAGTATCAAAATGTATTTCATTTCAGTTTTACTTAGGGATCATAGGTATTTAGTCCCGTTTAAAAAAAATCATTTGTATCCACTCCCATATTTTTATTGTTTTATTCGTTAATTCTGTTGTAACAACGATTGTACACGTGTCATTCTTTGCGGAGAGAAAGTGAGGCAGTCACAAGGTGGTTGAGGGAGGTTTTGCGTAGTTATGGGACTTAATAAAATTTAAAAGATACATGGGAGGGAAGCCTAAAAAGCATTGGGCATGGGACTAAACCCCAAAAAAACTATTTTACTTATTATGGTTGGATTGTGTACTTAGAGCACTGACGGTTTATTCGGTTTAGTTCGTTTAATTTGTTTTTGCATGTGTTCATGATAAAACATAAAATTTGACACCAGCTTAATTTAACATAGGTGATTAGTAATTAAAAAGTTTTAACAGTGATGCTAAGAATGAGACCATTAATGAGTTCGATTTAATTTAATAATGGACTTATCACCTAGGATTAGAATAGGTGGGGTGTCACAGATGGTATTAGAGCATCAGGTTCTAGTGTCCATAGTATCTGTACAGCTTACTACGATTTCAGCGTAGCGTTCTTTGACCTAGAGCCCTATTATTAGGATTGTTGCATTTATGATTACGCATTTGAGTTTCGTTCTTCTGCTATTATAATTGTATTGACTTTGAATTCATACAATTCGAATCTATTTTCAGATGCCAACCAGGAGAAGACAATCGGTAAGGGCACCGCAACCACTGCCACCACAGGGGTCAGAGATGGCAGCAATCGTGGAACATGCAGTTAATGCAGCAATGAAAGCCATGGCTTAGTGTTTCCCTCAAGTCCATCAGCCACCACAGCCAGTGGTAGCAGTATTTTAGGCACACTCAGTGGTCGAAAGGGATACTATGCCTATTGATGATTTTCGAGTGCGATTTGATCGTAAATAATTTCCACTAGCCGTCGAGACTGAGATGTGAAATAAGTTCAATGAAGTGACTCAAGGTGAGTGTTCTATGGCTGAATATGAGGAGGAGTTAACTTATTTGGCTAATTTTGTCCTAGAAGAGGTGAACAATGAAGAAAGGAAGAAGGAGAAGTTCATGGATGGTTTAGCCTGGAAGATCAGATAGCATTTAATCGTTAATCCAACATTTGTGACTTACACTGATGTCGTCAATACCTCACTGTTACATTTCCAAGATCATCGCATCCATGTGAAGGGAAGCAAGAGAGGAGGTGAGCCCAGCCAACAAGGCAAGACAGGAAGAAGCGGTGAAAATGGAGCACCACAGCAGCAGTAAGCAGGCAGGCACCAGGGGCAGGATTCTCGATAGGGGGATTAGTACAAGAGGTTCAGAACTGGGGGCTATCGACCCGAGGGTAGTTTCAGGTAGGGCAAGAAGGGTCCTAAGCATAAATTATTTCCTCAGGGCCGCCAGGGATAAGGGAACACTAGGGGAGGTCAGTAGGGCCACCAGTAAGGTCAGTATCGTCTGGGCAATTGGGGCCAACGACAAAAAGAGTTTCCAGGCCAGTATTTTATTTGTGGATAGACGGGCCACAAGAGCAGGGAATTCCCATACAAAGGAAGAGCACCGCAGCAGCCGAGAGCCCCACAGGAGCAGTAGGTATAGAGGCCACCTATAGCACCAGCCCCACCCGCACCACCATAGCAGGGACAGTTATAGTACGGGCGTGTCTTTAACGTCCACGATGCCACCATACAGCAGGCCTCGCAGGCACCACTAGCAGTAGCAGGTATGTTCCTTATTCATGGGCTTGCGGGTAGTATTTTATTTGGTATGGGGGATCACATTCTTTCATAGCGACTGGATTTTCTCGAGCAACTGGCCTATTAGAAACAGTGGGTAGTCTACTTATGTGTGTGGAGTCACCAATGGGTAGTAGGTCGCTTATACGCTCGATCTGTCGAGACATCGATGTGGCTAGATTATGTTTAGCCGTAGATCTTCTGGTATTATACATGGGGGGTATGAAGTTATTTTAGGGATGGATTGGATAGCAGGATATCGGGCGATGGTGGATTATTTTGGGAGGACTATCGTATTCTTTATTTCAGGACTAGAGATGTTCTTAGTGGCGATGCCTCTGCCTGAGGAAGATCGAGCACACATTTGTACTACATTAAAGCGGAGACCTCACAAGTGGTGGTTGTTTTGTTAGACTCGATTCCAGTCGTAAGGGAGTTCGGGGATGTATTTCAGGACATACCCCGATTACTGCCTAGTTGGTAAATTGATTTTGTTATTGATCTATCACCAGGTACGAGACCTATAGCTCGAGCGCCTTATTATATGGACCAATATGAGATGCGAGAATTGAGGGAGCAGGTTCAGGAGCTCCTAGGGCAGGATTTTATTAGACGGAATACTTCACCATGGGGCGTAGCGATGTTGTTTGTCAAAAATAAGGATGGGTCACTTCGGTTGTGTATTGACTAAAGAGAGTTGAATAAGGTCACGATCTGAAATAAGTATCCACTGCCTCAATTTGATGATCTATTCGACTAGCTGAGGGGAGAAACTTACTTATCCAAGATAGATTTCATTCTAGCTATCATCAGTTGCATGTTAGGGAGGAGGACGCTCCTAATGATAAAAAGCTTTTAGCGTATGGTCATTGTCTTCAAAAGCCACTCTCAAAATCCCTTTAATACCTACAAAACTTGTCTAAAACAACTCGTATTGTGCGATAAGTACGGGTATTAATCCAACTTCCATGGTGAAACAATTAATGTGAATACTTGCAATTTACATTTTTTTAATTAAAATCTTTTTTTTTTTTTTTAAAAATTGAGCGAGAATTAACTAATAAATGCTAAAAAATATGAAATGACTAAATAAGGAAAAAAATAATGTGCAACCGAGTGTGAAAAATGTGCCAAGAGATGGGATTACACCTAATTACCAATTATTTTATTTTCTCAATTTATTAATTTGAAATATTTCGAGATAATATTAAATCGATAATCTAACTCTAGTTACAATTATAAATTTAATAATATCTTTTTCAGAAAACTAATTTAAAAATGTCACACGATGAAAAATTAAGAACGATACTATTTTCAACAAAATTACCCACTAGGATCAATTTAACAAAACCAGTATGAATTATTAAATTTCAACACAAAATTAAGATTCAAATTTCAGAACAACCTATCTCTAGTTCGATTCCTAAATTAAAATATTAATTTGTACAATTAATTGACGAACTCTCGTTACATAAATTAATTGGTGACAGTCAAAAATTAATTTTTCTAAAAATATAACATTAATGAAATCAATTAATTAAATTAATATCCTACGCAGTGCATTCCACCCCTTGAACAGGGTGACTAGACAAGCATAATGAAATAATTAATCGCAGTCATAAACATGGAACAATAAATTAAAAATTAGAGCAAGAAATACAATACACAAAAGTCTCCCTTTAAATGAATTCCTTGAATCACGTTCATGCATGTGTGTCCCAATGCTTTCACAAATCCAGCACTTGACTACATAAAAAAAAAACTAAACCTAAAAATTATTCTAAGCGAAACTAATTTTTTTGAATTTTTTTTATATAACTACTATGTACATAATATACACAATTTCTCTCTCTATTCTCTATCTCTTCGTGTATGCTATTATGTGTTGTGAGAGTCCTTCATTTCCTTTTAACGAGCTGATGCCCCATTTTTATAACCCATGTAGTTGGTGTTTTTGTTTATAGATTTTGTTGGGATTTGCTTTTGGCTTGGGATTGACCCCGATTTTTATGGAGGTTGGTGGTGATTTGAAATAAGGAAAGTCTTGGAGATAGGTCAGAGGAGAACATCGAGTTGCATTCGGGTCACCGCTGGAAGTCACCGGAGGGGTCACCGAAAGGAGGGGTTTCTGTTTATGGGTTGCCGAGGATTTTGGGATGTGGGTATTGAATCCGGGTTGCTATAGATGGCGGGTAAGGGGTCTGGAGGTCGCGGGTCTGGACGAAGTTGGGGGCTGGGCCGGACTGGCTATGGCCGGAGTTGGGTTTGTACGCGGGTAAGGGGTCTGATGTGGGTTTTGTATTATTGGGTCTTGGATGGGTTTGATTGGTTATGGTTGAAATAGGAGAGAGAGTGTGTGTGGGTGAAGATGATGAATAGTAAAGGGGTTGTGATATGTGCAGTGTAGTATAGTGTATGGGAAGTAAGGTGTGTGTGAGTGAGTTGTGTGTGTTTAATTTGGTCCTTTAAACAAAATGCATTACCTAAAAAAATAAAACTAGACCAAGTTAAAAAATTAAAATTTAAAAATAAAATTCTAATATATTATTAAGAGACATAAAAAATAAAAAGAAAGAAATAAATTAAATTCTATAAAAACTAAAAACTAAAAATCCTAACTAAATAAATTAAAACTAAAAACTAAAGAAAAATAAAATAAATTCCTAAAAACTAATCCTAAGAAAAATAATAAAATAAAATAAAGATTAAAAACTAATAAAAATCAAAATCAGAATAAAGAAATATATGAATAGAAAATAAATTTTAGAAAATTCTAAATAAATCTAAAATAAATCCTAAAAATAAAACGACTCAAAATAAAAATCTATAAAAATATAAAAGTACAAACTAAACACACACGGGGTTCAGGTGAAGGCCAGGGCTCAGATTAAGCTTAGGTTTGGTATGGGAAAAGGTCCGAGGCATCGGAACTCATCTGGACAAGCTCAATGAGACATCTGACTTCGCAGTTTATTTTGATTTCCTCGTTGAACTCTTTTAACCGCTTATGGGTCGTAATTGACTTGATTTAGCATTATTTGATGTTGCGACTGATGATTGGCCTAAAAAATAATAAAATACAATATAAGGCCATTTTTAATTAAAATGAGTGACTAAAATGCATCTATTCGGGGTATAAAATAGACACTTTTGGGTGCTTATCACCTAAGATTGTTTTTTTGACACGATATGGGTCTTATGAGTTTAGGGCGATTCTATTTGGACTCACCAATATGCCAACAGTCTTCATGGATATAGTGAATTGGTTTTTTTGAGAGTTCCTCGATTAGTTTGTGATCGTGTTCATCGATGATATTCTGATTTACTGTCGCTCCGTGGATAAGCATGTGAAGCACTTATGGAAGGTTTTACAAATAATTAGAGAGCATCAGTTATATGTGAAGTTTAGTGAATGTGGGTTCTGGATTTAGGAGGATCAATTTTTAGGCCATATTGTGTCTAAGAAGGGTATCACTGTTGATCCAAGTAAGGTATCGATAGTAAGGGAGTGGGGCCAGCCCACGACACCGACCGAGGTTTGCAGTAATCTGGGATTGGCAGGATATTACTGGCGGTTCGTTAAGGGTTTCTTAAGGATTGCGAGTCCATTGAAAAATTTGACTCGTAAAGGGATACCATTTATTTGGAATGACCATTATTAGTTTGCTTTTGATGAGCGAAAGGATAAGCTGACGTCAACACCTGTACTTGTGCTGCCTAAGGGAGGAATGGCATACCGTGTCTATATTGATGCAGCCTTGCAGGGACTTGGGGGTGTATTGCAGCAAGAGGAAAGGGTTATAGCATGTGCATCTCACAAAATTAAGCCATATGAGAAAAATTATCCCACGCATGACTTGTTATTAGCCGTAGTGGTATTTGCGTTGAGGATCTGGAGGCATTATCTGTTGGGAGAGCAGTTTACTTTATTCACAAACTATAAATCGCTTCAACATCTATTCACGCAGAAAGATCTGAACATGAGATATAGGAGGTGGTTGGAGTTCGTGAAAGATTACCAGTTTGATATTTAGTATCATCCTGGAAAGTCTAACATGGTGACACACACATTAATTCGATGGCCTGTAGGAGAGCAAAAAGAAGTTTGGAAAGTGAAGTGGAGGGAGAATCGATAGGATGATGAGATTGCTATAGCTTGTCTATCCATATTAGCTATCACACTTGAGATTGTGATGAGGGTGGTGAAAGCACATGCAGAGGACCCATATTGCTAGGACATAGTTCATCAGTTATTAGCTGATAGGACATAGGGGTACTTGATCAGTTTCGAGGGTGGTCTGCATTTTAATGGGAGACTTGTGGTCCTAGAGGGTGATGATTTGAGTCATGTAGTGATGTCAGAGGCTTATGGGTCTCAATTTATGGTACATCCCGGGTGGGATAAAATTTACTAAGATATGAGAGACAATATTGGTGGTGGGAAATGAAACGGTATATAACAGAGTTTATCTCGAAGTGTGCTAGCTGCCAACTAGTGAATGTAGACCACCAGAGATCGACAACTATATTACTGCCACAAGAGATTTCAGTGTGGAAACAGGAAAGCATCTCCATGGATTTTATTACCAGGTTACCGTTAACACAGAGAGGTCATGACTCCATATGGGTGATAGTGGATCTTTCGGGATGCAATGTGCGCAGATTTATGATTGAGTCCATCATATCACCCACATATAAGTGGACAGACATAGAGGGTTAATCATATGCTTTAGGATATGCCGAGGATGTGCATACTTGACTTTGGGAGAGGATGGGAATAGTACCTTCCATTGGTGGAGTTTGAATATAATAACTCCTACGGATTCACCATCGGTATGGCACCATTTGAGACACTGTACGGTCGGCCTTGTCGTTCGACTGCTTGCTGGTTAGAGGCGGGGGAAAATAATTTATTAGGTCCAAAGATGATTCAGGACACCACATAAGGACATTGTCTGTCACAATTATCATGTCATAGACCGCTACAAGTTATTTTCAAGTCATCGAAGGATTGAGAAGATTACATCTACACAATATGTATTCAAATTACAAGAAGGCTTCAACGTTATGCCCAACAAGGATAAATTTGGTAAATTTGTTTTAGTCCGATTTACATTTTACATTAAAAGTGTTGGGATATTTTCATAATAGTTTAAATGATTTTTATCATAAAAAGGTTTTGGATAAATGCTCCTGATCCCGTAAGCAGTTTTAGTTTTTAAGGATTCCAAGTTATTTAAATATTGAAAACTTTTTTAAGAGAATCAGTGACTGTCGTTCAAATGACATCACATGTCGTTCTAACAAGATGGAGTGTCGCTTGAATAAGGTCGTATGTCATTCGAACGACATGTGTTTTTAGCCTACACATCACCGCCATGATTTTTTATATAAATAAGGGTGTCAGGCTACTGATTTTCATGTGGAGAAATACTGGTTTTCACAGAATACGTTTTTTTATTCTCCAACAAATTTTTGAGGGTTTAAAGATGTGTTTTACATTTCACAAATCTCAGACTTTTTGTGTGAGTTATTTTGTGGAACATGAAGCATATATTGGCTGGGAGTTTTGTTACTGAATCATAGGTGCCTTGGAAACATACTGGGTTGACCATAGGTGCCACTTGCAAGAGGTACTGGCCTGATCGACTGCATGTCATAAGGAGTGTTGCGGTGTTCCTGGACTAACGACTACGAACTGACACCTGCGGGTATTTCATAAGTCAAATTGTATTTTCACTATAATCCAATTGTAAACCGTTGCTTTACAAATTATAGTGGAAGTAAAAGGTTTTAGACCTGCGGGGATTTTTTCCTGAGATCTACTTTTGTCAGCACTTGTCATCGCATGACTTAATTTGAGATTTGAATTCTCACGTAGTTGCAAGTTTAGGGGTTGATTTAATTGGTATTTGGTCTGAGCAAATTTAGACACCTAAATAAATAAGCCTGAATTGGAAATTGCGAATCTATTTGAATCAATATCGCACACGGTCTCTCAAAGTCACATGAATGGATGGAATGTAAGGGTGATCCGAATATCTTAAATGTTCATCCATATACAGTGAAAAATCAAAAATACAAAAATATTTTTGTCTTTTTCAAAAGTTTTATCAAAATAAAATATTTTTCATTTTTTCAACCTTTTTCGTTAAAAAAAATCTTTTTGCATATTTCAATTTTTTTCCAAAAAAGAAAAACTCTTTTTGGATTTTTTTTAACATATCAAAAGGAAAAAAAATAAATACAATCTAACAATAGGAATATGATATATGATTGTGATAAACATCATATTCTAGAAATAAGTCTCAACCTAAATCATTAGGCCCAGAAGAGGTATCAAAAGAAGAAGCCATCCTATGAAATTCCTCCATCAAACATTATGAAGTTTTGACTAAGTACTCTACTTTCTCTCGAAAGCAATCAAAATCTATATGATGATGATGTGCAAGAGCATGTGGGGTAACACCTATGCTAATGTGCGATGGAACATGTGCAGGAACCTTTGCAGTACAATATCGAGGAACATACATTTGAGAAGTATCCCTAACTTAAAATAAAACTCTCTAAGGTGACCTCTTAATTTGCAATGGGAACACACGTAAATGGTCTTGGTTCCACCTTGCATAAAACATCCAGGACAAGATCTCCTAGGTGGGTAGATCTCATTGGTTGGTAGGACAAGGTCCATAAGGGTCCTTCATAAACTCGAGAATTGGTTATGGTGTAGCATGGTAAGTGGATGCACCATCATAAAGAATTCCTTACCTCTCAAAATTAACTGACGTAGAATCGAGGACCATCTTTTCAACTTTCTTAGATGTGTCCTCTAAAGTTACCTTGACCTCCTAGGAACGTTTGAGATCAATCTTGAGGTGGGATACACGACTTCAAGTTTCTCACTAGTCTCAAATGGAGCTTGAAGATCTCTCGTAAGACTAGGCACTGTGTCAGTCAAATTGGTCTTCTCCCTATCTACAACAATTAACTGCTTACATAAAGAAACCTTCACCTTCTTGAGTTGACTCACTGTCGCCTCACACTGTCTCAAAATTTTCACCTCCTTCTCGAAATCCAACACCCTAAATGACAAATCTTTTTTAATATTTTTCATTTTTAAAGTCTTTGTGTAAAGCTTACTAAAGGCTTTTTAGATTCCACCGTCTTCCTCACTCAAATTCTCTCACACTCTCCAGAATGATTTAAAACATCATCAAGGATCTCATGTTTATAAATGTACTCACATGACTTGCCATAAATGCAAAAAAATTACGTTCATATTGTGATTCATCCCTGGAATTCACCGATTTGACATCACTATCACTAATAGTGACCTTATGTGTAACTTTGTTGACTTGTCTCTTTAACCTAGTCGTATACTCATGGGATATATGTCCCTTGCCATCACACTCATAGCATCTTACCTCATCTTTCTCACAAACATTCTTACCCTCATTCCCATTTTTATTTCTCTCAAAAATCTTTTCTTTGGAAGAAATTTATTTGTTAAATTTTAGATTTATTTTTTGCAAAAAGGGCTAAATCATCAATCTTAAAACTCCGGCTCATAATCAATAACTTTTTCTTTCTTTTTAGACTCTACTTTTAATGTAGTTCCGTTTTCTTAGGTTTAACAATTTAGGAAAACACATCTATCTCATATATTTGAAGGTCTCCTACGAGTTCTTCTAACCTAAGAATATCTAGTATCCATAAGGAATTAAGCATGGTAACCTTATGAATAAAATGGTTTGAAAGAGATCTCAAAATCTTCTTAACTACATGCGCCTCAGGAATTTTCTCACCTAAATTAAAACTAGAGTTTACGATGTCAGACAATTGTGCATAAAATGAATCAAAAGATTCAGACTCTAGCATAGTGATAGTCTTAACATTTTGTGGTGAGATTTTACAACTTAGAAGCTTTCACATTATTGTTACCCTCGTGAATGAGCTGGAGGGTATCCCAAGATTTTTGTTGTGGTGTACGTCATGATGTGGTGGAACTTGTAAGGGGTGACGACTCCAGAAATGGCACTTAGCAGCGTGAGTTATAGGTACTCCATTTAAATTTATCCTCCACCCAAGAAGCGACAGGTTTTAGACTTTCAACATTGTCGTTAGTCATAGTGAATGGTGTCCACCCTCTTTCACATATAAGCCGGACCCTTTTATTAATAGCATTTAAAGGAGACCTCATCCTAGATTTCCAATTGGAATAATTTGACCCATCAAAAATTGGTAGCCTATTATATAAATTATCCATAAATTTAAATTATAAAAATCACCAATTTTAAAAAAAATTGATATAATAAAATTAGTAAAAAGATCACACAATATTTTAGTGTAACCTGCTCTGATACCAATTTTAGAAAATTGGTATCTCAAAAAGAAATCCGTAAAAATCAAGTTCACATAATATTTTAGTGTAAACTGCTCTAATACGCATTTAAGAATGTTGGGAATCTATGGAATGATTCATATATTAGTCAACCAGACATAAATTTAATTTTACCAAATTTATCTTTAATTTAATTAAGTGTGCATTCAAAGATGTGGACCAAATTTAAATTCGGCAAACCAATTATGAAAATACTTGAAGAAATAAGGAAAAATCCCTAAAATGGGCAAAACCTCTATTCAACACTATACAAGATTTGATAAACACAGTCAACTTACAAATTACTCAGAAGAACTAAGTATGATGCACAGTTCTTCAAATCTTCTACAGTAACAACACAGGCCAGCACTGCCCACGGGAAGAAATATTCCCTCGATATCCACCGATGAGGCTTCTTTTTTACTAGTAGAGCCTTGGCTCCATAAATCAGCAGTTGAGATTAAAATATACAAGAGTGTTTTACCTAGAAAGGTTCTTCTTGATTTGATAAAGTGATCTCTAAGTTTTCAAGGTGTTTGGAATAATATTGCAAGAGTTTAATCTCAAATAAAACTAAAACTCCAATCCCGCCTCTCTATTTATAAGGAAAGTAGTTACAATAGGATAAATACTAGAGATTTGGATCAAATTTATTTTAATAAACAAAATCCCGCGCATTCGTTCGAACGACGGGTACCTCATTCGAACTATCCCCTCTTTTTCGTTCGATCGGGTTTCTATGACATATTGAACAAGATTCCAAAGCTAGATGAACAATCACCTCGTTCGATCACTGGAAGGCTCGTTCTAACGATATACCCATTCTCATTCTAACGACTTCTAACATGGCTTCTAACACAAACTCGTTTTAATGACATTGCATAGCTCGTTCGAACGACAAGCCATTCTCGTTCAAATGAGTTGGAGAGATTTCCAAAAAAAATCTTAAAAAATTTTTAAGCATATTTTGAAGAAAAATCTCTTAAAAAATCTAAAAACCCTTAGAAAATAAAGCTTTACCTAATGTATCCATAACTTCTTTTGAATGTTGTTGAGACATACGATTGTACAATCTTCCAAAAGTCTTCAACTTTGTCTTTGAATTGATAGAAGTCACGACGGTGCAGTGTAGGTGTAACGGGATAAGCCAAAATAAAAATAAACTGAGTAATTATAAAATTTTCTCTTAATATATATATATACTCTAACAACAATAATACTAATAGTTCGTCCTGGAACTCGTATAAACCACATCATCAATTTAACAATATTCAGAAATAAACGCAAAAATATGAATAAATGATAACCATTATTGGAAATTGGAGCATAGAAATGCCTCAAAATATTCCATCCGGCATCAATAATTATCACGTTGAAAAATAAAATAACGAACACATCAACATAATTTTTTCAAAAGGCCATATGATACAAAACAAAAAAATATTTAGTTACAATTAACTATATTTATCTTGCTTTATTTTCTCAGTGGCAAAACCAAGTAGAATTAAAGATTCTAAAAGGATTAACCAAAATATTTATCAACAGACAGTGAACATCCTAACATGCTACTACAATTATGCAAAGACAATTGGGAGTAGGGGTGAAACAAATAGGGGGACCTACAAGACAAAAATTAATAGAAATATGAATACTAATTATTTAGTACTAATCTTACTCATAATCAAGAAGAACCTCTCATGAACCTTTACGACACATTGACACATCCATTATTTAGTACCAGTATAAGAATATAGGCAACAAAACATGCATGACATCACTTGGGCCGTATGGCTGTAGGATTGTTGTGGAGAATAAATTAAATAAAATTAAATAAAGATAAATATAAATCCTAATGTAAGTTTCCTTTGATCTAAAGTCGTATGACAACATTAATGACAAACATAGTTCGGGGTGGACGATGTAAATAGAAATATTTAGTACAAATTCTCCCATAAACATAACATTTCCTTGCATTCTTTTAAATTCCTTTGGCACATGTGAACCAAAATAATAATGGTAATTATGAAGAATATGTGACTAAATATAAACTTCATGTGAATGTTGGGAACAAACAGAATAGTGGCGAGATTACATATAAACTAATCTCACCAAAAATGACCTCACCTTCACTTTGTCACAGTAAATTATGCGCGACTATGAAACATCATTTGGAGTTTGTGAAACTCGAAGCCCCTTCAACTAAAAATAAATAATTATAAAAAATTATTCAACAAAAACATATAAATTCCCCCAAAAAATATAAGAAAAAAAGTTTAAAATAAAGTGAAATGCGTATATTGATATTTTCTCAAACACCTGGAGGTATACAAATAATAACACTCATTGATCACACCCTTGGTTGACACAAAAGAATGCCAATTTTTTCTATACTAAACCAATAGAGAATGCAAAAACATATAATTATCCTTTACATCAAATTCATCCTTTACAATAAAAGAATGCCAATTTTGATGTATATTTAACCCCTAAACCCCAATTTTACATCAAATTAATCCTTTAGACCTTAATTAGCATATAATTATAATTTTAACCCTAGAAACTTTCTAAAATTACCAAAAATACCCCTATACTTCATAAAAAGTACACTTTTAAGGCTGTAAAAGTAATTATACAACCAACTAAGGACCAAACTTGGAAAATTCTTTAATTACATTTACATCCTTGTCCACCTAGTACTACACATTAACACTAGAGGTTAAAATGACACAAGAACACAACATGTAGACATGTGCACTACACTTACCCATAATGAAAACTATACATAATCTGGCTCAAATCCACCACCCAAAGGCACTAATTAAATCTCATGAAGATGTAGTATAAAAACCCCACGAACTTAGTAGTAAAAACACACCTTGCAACCCAATTCAAAAAACTCAAAAATCTTCTCAAATCAGCTACCTTTTGATTTTATGCTTAATTTACAGTTCTTTCAATTTCAGTAGTTTTTTTTGTTGTTAATATAGTTAGAACAATCATAATATGCAAGCTTTTACGTGTAGAATAACTTAGGATAGAAAAAACAGGAAGAAACACCATTAAAGCTTGAGCTTTAATGGTTAATCTTGATACAATGCCTTAAAATTTGATTTTAAGCTACCTATAACTTCATTATAACCTAAGGATCTTGAATGTAATGGTTAAAAGCCATGAATATGCATTTAGAGCTCAAATCGATCAAAAGTGTATTTTGAACTCAAAAAAAAAAAATATGAAATTCTTTATGTATAATCCATCTTAATCAATATAACCAAAACCAAACTACTCTCATATATAGCAAAAAACAATGCAATTTCATAAGAAACCTTGCTATACTCTAGAAATCCACAAATGTTAGGTCAAAAGTTTAGCTAAACACACAATTTTGAATCTTGAGCTATACTGAATATCAATCCACAAAACTTATATATTCGGATTCCTCATAAAAAATTAGGCTAGGTCGGTTAAGAAATCATCTCAAATGGTATAATAATGAAGGATAAAATCAAGGTAAAAAAAGTAAAACCCTAGAAGTAAAATCGAGAGGTTGAAGATGAAGACTTTTAGCAGGAACTTTGACCACGCGCGTGAGGGGCCGTGGCCAATCAGGAATTTCTTATTTTTTCCCCAAATTTTTATTAATTTTTACTTGTCAAAATGGTATGAGGTAAGGCCATGTTTGCATATATCTAGCTTATGTTATGAAAAACTAAGGTTTTAACTTAAGAATATTTTTCCAAATTTATAAATTGACCCCTCTTAACTTTTCCAACTTATGAATTTGATCCCCAAATTTTGTTTATGAATACTTAAAAGTATTTTAAGGCAAAAAGTCTCTTACACCAAAGTTCAATAATGATTTTATGTTCAGTATTTTAAAGTCGAAAGATAATTACAAATAAACCCCCAAAACTTTAAAAGATACAATTTTAATACAAAACTGACTGACTAAATCCTAAATACTTATATACCCAAACATTGTATGCAGAAAATCAAGCACCAACTCTTACTAATATCCTATTGTGATATAAAGCCGACCAAGTAGGTTTTTCCTATCTTTTCAATGGTATACTTTACGTATTTGGCATACTGCTATTGATATCATTATATGATTGCTCTTATTTACTCTTAGTGTGTGCACATTATTATACTACCATAATATATATTTTGTTAAACATTATCGGTATTTGAATTTATCACCAGTATTAAAATTTAAACTAAGAATCAATTTTAATCCTTCTTATCTAATAACTGGTATTACGCTTCATATTGATTTAGTTACCCTTGCATTTTATGTCAGTATTAACTAGGAAGTAGACTAACGTGTTATCCCACAAAACTTTTTACATGGGCTACGTTCTCAGATGATTGGGAGTCTTGATTATTGCTACATAACATCACTTTAATTGTGTGCATAAAAGGTTAATTTCCCTAAAGGTTTTGGGTTTATCACTTATTATTATGGTTTTATTGATGGCTTAACTACTTCTATACCCTTTAGTGAATTGGTAAGTGCGAGACTATTAGTTCAAGACAGTTTGACTTTGTTTACATGATCCTAAATAAAGTGGTAATGAACCTCATTTTCTTAAAACATACTAGTAAGTATGGGATTATTAGCTCCAAAACTTTTAATGTTCTTTTAAAAATTGATAAGTATAGGATTATCAATTTGTTATTGTTAGCATTATTAAAAACTAATTCCATACACACTCCAACTCTCATCTATACCTATATACTTGTTATAGAATTGGTAGAACCTGCTTAGCATATTTATGCTAATTCCTTCCTTATCCAGATGCACCAGAAGAAAGAGGATAATATCTCTTCCCTACTAGAGATAGAAACCCGTAATATGTTTGCGTATGTGACCGTGTGGGCAAAGAATAATTCGGATACGAGTAAGGAGTGACTCTTTTCGATTTTTTATTTTATAGTTTGTACTAAAAACATGTAACTCACCCCTGCGGTGGTACAACCCAATGTAACCCTACTTAATAATGAATAAAGTTATGTTATTCTGCCTTAACTTTGATTCATTGCTTTATGTGTACTTCTGGTTCATTCATACCAAAAAGCAAGGTGTGACAATTATTTTCATAGCAAGAATTTTAGAAAAATCCTAATTAAAATTATCAAAAATATAAATCACAAACATAAATATAAATCACAAATAGAAGTCCAAATGGATGAAGAAAAAGATACCTCAAACTTTATAACTAAAACATAAGAATTGTCAATAGTGAACATACTCGGTACAGAGAACATAAAAAATCTATGACGAAGTAAATCAAAAAAACTTTAAAAACTAGATTCAAAATATTCACCCAAAATTATTACAAAGCATCCACGAACATGTTCAAAGTGAGGAATTCATTGTCAAAATTTAGCATTTCGCCCGAGTAATTCTCAACTCATAACCACAATTCATAAACTCCCACACCATAACATGTATTGACAACTAATTTTGTTAGTTAAAAAGACCTAGTTTTTGACAAATAAAATTATAGATAACCCCAAGAATTATTACAAAGGGGCAAGGACAATTTTTTAATTGACTCAATTTGTATGTGTTGGCTTGATTCCACACAAAAATCTTTGAGTCATAGGATAGAAGTTATGTTTATGACCTTTCAAGCCTTTGTTGAATACGTAGCAGCCAAGTCAAAGAGATCACATCCTATGTCATATTTCGGGCCTCATTTTGATCATATACATTCCAAGGATCTCTCAGGTATGAATGCTTATATTATGCTGGGCGTTGAAAATTTATTATTGGGTGTTAGAAATTTTTCTAAGATATTTAAAATAACTATATATTTTTTCAAGAAAAATATATTATTTTTTCCTAGGTCGTTAGAACAAGAATTGGTGTTCATTAAAACACCTTCTAATGAGGTCACTTTTCGGTTTGTGCCGACTTCCCATGAGAAGTCTCGTTCTTATCTCGTTCAAATGAGATAGCTATGTCATTCGAACGAGATTGAATGTTGTTCGAACGAGCAGAGCGATTATTTGGAAAATATCAATTTTTAAAGATATTCCCCCCCCCCCCCCCCCCCTCATAACATACTTTTCCCAACCATTTATGTAGTGCGAGAGATTAATTTATTCAGAGATTTACCTACATCTAAGAGGGATAAACCTTTAGAAAAGTTAAAGAGTGTTTTTATTCTAATCTTATTGTTTAATTTTTTTAAAGAAAAACAAGTTTACACCCAAATAGTTTTATGATCCAAACTTCTATATAGTATATGTTTGAGATCAAGTGTTGGCACCAAATTCATCATTCTCTACATCATTGAAATTGTTTGTTTCCAAGGATTATGTGTTTGTTGGAATACATACAGTGCACTCCTTATGCGTGATGGCAGCAGTGCCCCATCGATAAACTCTGAGATTGAGGTTGAGGAACGAAGGGTATCAAGGCTTGCAAAGGCGTCGATTCATTGAGTAAGTATTATTTTGTGTCATTGTATTAAATCCGTACATAAGGAACTTATGGCTAGGCCATCTGAGGTTTTTCCCATCGTGGATTTTCCTCGTATATCGCGGCGTTGTGGTTGTGTATTTTATCTTGCAAATTCTCACCTAGATGCATGCTTAGGTCTAACAAGATAAAATTGGTTTAGTCATCAAAATGGTGTAATTGGTGCTTAATTAATTTAGATTGTGTAAGTTTAAGAAAAAAATTAATTTGATAAAATTCATGTTTAATTTGGTTTATATAAATTTGAACTTGAATTGAAGTTTTTTCTTATGAGTGAAGAATAATTTTTAAAGAAATTAAAAATTTTAGTATTTCGGAACCATCACCCCATATTCGGATAATTTGGTTTCACAATTGGTATAAGAGGAGGGGTAATAAATTATCGTGTTGGATCCTTGTTAGGTTGAATACGAAAACTTTGTCATTTTTTAAGTTTCCTATTTTTAATGGTTCTAGCTACGCGTATTGGAAAGCGCATATGAGGTCAACACATGAGTCGTTAGATCAATGGGCTTGGCAATCTGTTGTTAGAGGGTGGTCCCCACCAACGTGTTTAGAAGGAGAAGTTTGTGTTACTAAACTCGTAGATAGATGGAATGAGGATGATCTTTAGCTAGAAAATTTTAATTATCATGGTTTAAATCCTCTTTTAGTGCGGTCACACCGGAGGACTTCCGCTGGATTATGACGTGTAAAACGTCTAAAGAGGCTAGGGATGCACTCCAACTCACCCATGAAGGTACAAGTACTATTAAGGCTTCTAAACTCTAATTCCTCGCCTCTTAATTTGAAACCATTAAAATGGATGAGAGTGAATCCTTTGATGAGTTCTAAGCTAGATTGTCCGATATTGTGAATTCGTCTTTCAATTTGGGAGAGAAAATACCCGACAACCGTGTTATCGAAAAATAATTTGAGGTCATTATCGATAGGTTTAATCCAAAAGTGATCGTTTTGAATTCTTTAGTCACCTTAAACTCTACGAAACTTGAAGATCTTGTAGGTGACTTACAAACCTATGAACTTGACATGTTTACCTCCAAGGATATGAAGAAGATGGATAAGGGCATAATTTTAAAAGCCCCAAAAGAGGAAACATTTGTTTTGAATGATGAGTCTGACTTCGACTCAGATGAAATGGATACGTTTTCTAAGAAGTTTAAAAAATTTCTTAAGTTTAATAAAGAAAAATTAAAAAATGATTATAAGAAATTTGAGAAATCTAAGTCTAACAAAGTCGAGAAACTCCCTAAAAATCGTAATGATGATCTTAAGAGGGACGAGTCGAATAGATGTTTTGGTTGTGAGGGTTATGGTCACAGTAAATCCGAGTATCCCACTAAACTAATGAAGGAGGGAAAGAAATCAATTGCATATAATTCCACCCTTAGTGATAGTTAACCGGAAGAGGGACTCGATTCCCCCATTGAGCGCAAGTTCACCGCGTTCATGGCTAGTCATGCTAGTTTTGGCAATGAATATTCCCATAAAGATATTTAGTTTCACGACACTTTCGAGGTCATTATTTATGAATCCTAAGTGATTTATGGTAGATAACGTGAAGAAGAGAGCGAGAATTAAGAAGACGAGTAGGAGAGTGAACTCCAAGTTTCCTTTCATGAGTTATATGAGGAATCTTTGAAATCGAAAAAGGATAACTTGAAGTTAGAAGCTAATATGAAAGAACTTGTTGTAGATATTGATGAGAGTGTTTTAATTGAAGATCTCAGAGCATGTGAGAGGACTCTTCGAGATAAGCTAACGTATGTTGAAAGTGAGAGAGATAGTCTTCAAGGCTTAATGGAGGCTATGGAGAAAGAGCTTCTTGAGTTTTAAGAGACCAGGAGTTTACTTGAGTTTAGGATAGTTTAGATTCAAGATAGATTGAGAGACCCTGTTTGATTTGGAGAGTAGGTCAGAGAAATTGGATAAAATTTTAGGCACTGTCAAAATCAAAGATGACAAGTGTGGAATTGGCTTCGATACTAAAAGTGATTCCACTAATAAGCCAAAACCATGATTTTTAGAGAATCAACTAAGAACACTAGAAAAGGTCAACCCTTATGTAATAATTCTCTCTATTCTTTCAGTAGCACATATTATGGTAGGAACGGTCACCTAAGGAGGTTTTGTTTCGTGTAACACCCCGAGATTTTTGGGACAATAATTTATTTATTTTGGGAGAAATAAATATTATTTTAATTCGAGATTAATTAAATTGGCATTTGAGGTCAAAATTTGAAGATGTTAGAAAGTGATTCGGATGACAATTCTGAGGGTCCGGTTGTTTCCAGAAGGGTCGAGATAGTCAAAATGACTGTACTTGGGGCTTATTTGGGTTCCGAAATATTTTAAGTTCGTTTGGCTCGAAAAAAGTTACCGAGTCAATTAAAGTGTGTATTATCATTTAAAGTGGTGTATTTTGGATTCAAGGCTTAAAAGACTACGGGAGAAGACTTTCTCATTTAGAGAAAAGAGAAAGCCCTAGAAAGAGAGAGATAAAAAAGAAAGAAGAAGAAAGGAAAAGAGAAAGAGAAAGAGAGAGAAAGCTTGGGATTTTCGGCAATTACGCGATTTCGAGGACGAATCAGACTCTACAAATTTGAGGCAAGTGATTAAACTTGCTAAATAATTGTTGTGTATCACTTATTTTGTGATTTGTGGATAAATTTATGGATTTTGGGTTAAATATGTTAAAACCTAGATTTTCGGATTAATCTAACATTTGATGTGTTTAGGATGAATTTGAGGTTGTAAATTAGTTGGGTTGAGTTATTTGATGTGTATTAATGTTATGAATATGGTTGGGTTGAATATTTGTGGTTGGCTGTAATTATTTTGGGGTTTTTGAGAAGTTAGAGTTCCTTAAAAATGGAGTTTGGACGAGATACCTGGTAGGGCCGGTCGACCGCATCCACGGGACCGATCGATCGCGCCTCCAAAACGAGGCACACTGTCTTCTTTTATAGGCATAATTCAAAAGAGCGGTCGACCGCGGTTGGGGGACCGGTCGACCAGGTCTCTG
The DNA here is from genome assembly GCA_949130495.1 of Sambucus nigra. Taxonomy (NCBI): domain Eukaryota; kingdom Viridiplantae; phylum Streptophyta; class Magnoliopsida; order Dipsacales; family Adoxaceae; genus Sambucus; species Sambucus nigra. Next base: position 201,451,749 of record OX422217.1, read on the forward strand.
TTTTTGGTTCAAGTTTGGGAATTTAAGTTTATCCCATTTCCTTTGGGTTTATATTTATGGACCTCCTAATTATTATATCATAGAGTATTTAGTGATTATTTAAGGGGATTAAGGATCGTAGAAAGTGAGAAGATGTTTGGGGATTATATCATAATGAAATTGAGTGCGTATTTCCTCTCTCATCAAGGACATGAGAGAAAAATTTATAGATGATTAGATGTAAATGTTGGGGTTTTAGTGATTGATTTAGAGAGAGTGTGAATTTAAGTTATCGTATTGATTTAGTAGAAAATGCTCTTAGTGTCGAGGTTAATAATTGAAGAGTAATAAATGTTGATTAATGTGCATACGAATATAGAGAATATCCTCAGCGTAAATTGAATTGAGAGAGTAATGAAAATATAAGTGAGGTATGAACTTCAAGTGAGAAATCGTATAGTGTATACAAAGTGGGGAAGTTATGTGAGTTATTGGCGAATAGTATATCGAGAGTTAAATATACTAAATACTGAAGTTATGTATGTATATCTTGTGTGTATGATATATATATATATATAAGTATGTTAAGCATACCCCCTCTATGCTATCATGGGAAGTTGCGCGATGTGGGTGAGGCCCCTGGCTTGAGGAGCGGGGCGCGTATAGTCCCCAGGTCATAGAGTTCATTTATCATTGTGTGATTTTTTTATTAGGGGTGAGACATGGTGGGTATGTTTTGTCTCATTTTCGGGGAGGAACTATGACCAATTTCCGTATGTTGTGTTATGGTTTTTACCAAGGCGGTGTGAGATTCCGACCGTTGGTTCCCAGGATGATACGTGAGTATTCCCTAGTAGATGATAGAATTGAGAACATGCATCCTCGAGTTATAACTCGCTGGGATAGTTATTATTATACTTGTGTGAATAATATAATAATTGTATATGATTATGTGATATCATATTTGTCTATAGAGTAAAGAGACATAAGAAGATTGCTTGAATCTCATTCCGGGAGATTTTAACAGGACTTAAATTGTGATGAAAAAAAAGAATGTGAAAATGAAGAATAGATAATTATATGAGTATATATATTACTTTGAGTATCGAGGGCATAATGGACCTCAACGACCAACATTGCCAAGGAGTAGTGTTTCGGGGGGATTCCTTGTTTGGATTTTGCTTGGGAGATGTCCCACGCAAGAAACGCAGTGCAATATTGGGAGTGAGGAGAAGTTAGTACTTAGTGCTCATAATTATAATAGTATATATTTTGATGATCGACAGTGCCAAGGAGTAGTGTATCGAGGGGATTCCTTGTTTGGATTTCACTTGCGAGACGTCCCACGCCCGAACCCCCGTGCACTGTTGAGAATTGAAAATAATTAATTAATCATTTATAGAATAAGAGAATTTGAGTTATACGTGTCATGCATTGAGGTCATAATGAATCTTGATAATCAATACTGCCAGGAGTAGTGTATCGGGGGGGTTCCTTGTTTGGATTTCGCTTGCGAGACATCCCACGCACGAACCGCAGTGCATTATTGAGAATTGGGAGAAGTTTAATCCTTAGTACTTAGATGCTAATAACTCATATATTGATATATGTATATTTATGTCAATAACTAGAATATGAGAACTTCTAGTAAAATAGAATGTTTATGTATACTTTATATGTTTAGAAAGTGGGTGAATAGATGAGAGTGGTAATATTTGGAGTTGTGAGATAATTTAGATTGATTTTAATTGAAAATAAAATTGGGAGTAAGTTAGATTACTTTTCCCCTAGATAGATTTGGGCATTTATTTGGAGATCACGTGCATACTCTTAGTTGCGCGCTTTAGTTGAGAGGTGAGTTAAATTTTATGGAGAGTGCGACTCCACTTTAATCATGTCATAATGCATTTATAATTATTATGCATTTTAATGCACTTGCTATAAAAAAATATTTTCACGCCTCGGGCTCTGACCCGCTTATACTTTCTCTTTCCCTGTGTGTATTTTATATTATTTTAGGTGTTCCTCCGCAAGGATGCCTTTGATGATATCCATCCAGTGTATTCGTGGAGCTGTGGCAGTAGGGGACTGTTGCGGTATTTTGATATAGTCGATTCCTATCCTTTGTGTGTCTAGATTAGGATTTAGTTTGTGTATCGGGTTTATACCCAAGGGCTGTAGATGTAGCACTTTTATTTCCTCGTTCACAGTTTATTGTATTGTCAGTAACCCGACAGTATATTCGGGTAATTCATTTTGTAGATCTTATTATACTCTTGTATTAGTCTCCTTTATATCATTTGAGCATGTGTGTGTTATTTATCATATTTAGTAGTTGTTATGTGTGGGTTAGTTATTGTATGGTTTGTTTCAGTAATGTAAGTAAATGTTTTTAAAAATTTTGGCACCCTCTTTTTGTAGTAATGGGTAGTTAGACGTGTTTATTTTAGAATCGTAAGTAGATGCTGAGAAAGATCCACTTGAGATTCCTAGTTATTTTAGTATATGGCTGGCCACCCGTTATTATTTTGAGTAGGGTGTCACATTTCGATCTTAGAAGCGTTCTTAGGAAGTCCAAGGGTAGAATCACTGACACGACTCAAAATGTGTCTCTAATGCATGTGAATTATGGCTCAAATTTAAGTCGGTCACGTAAGTAACAATACGATCAAGTCGGGTATCGAACACAGAGACTAGGACATAAGATGTGATGACGGGTAGGAAAGAAGAATAACCTTTTGGTTGACTTAGAAAAAGAGGGAAAAGATGATTGTTTTGGGGAATTTTCTATTAACTAATGAAAATTAATTAAACTAGTGATTTGACTACGCATGTGAGAATAATTAAGTGATTTTAAATCAATGTGAGAAAATGGAGTTGGTGTACACTCCCCCAAACCGTCGGTAATTACTTAGAACATAAAACCTTTAATAACCTAACTCTTAATTCAAAGAAGCATTAATTACTTTCTAAGTATTCGACATATGCGGATTTTACTCCTCATAATATCAAATAAAAAATTGTATTTAACGGGAATGATAAATTATCGAAACTCATATCGTAACCTTAAACATTCCGGTTACCTAGGGAAAATAGAATTATAAGACCTATAATATTTGTATCGATGATATTTCAAGCCTTTTATTGTTAATTAGATTCTATTCACTTTTAAATCCATTTGTATCACTAGGATGGGGTCATGTACCCCGACCCTCTAATAGCTTAATCGGACATGGCGTGATTATGAATTAATATTATTTCTACGTTATATGAAGTCATGATTATGTAGATGTTTTATTAATAAGAATGCATAAACAAACTATAGCAATAACTTAGAAAAGAACAATCTAGAATAAATATGACTGTTGAAAGTACCGAAATATATTACTTTTATTGAAGAACACCCAATGCAAATATGAAGAATTTTATAACTTTCTATATAATCTTAATCTAGGGTTCCTTACCTCTTTCTAGCTCTCAAACTTAGGTTAAAATTTATCTCACTTAGTCCTACAATAATGAATGAAATATATCTCACGTTTTTACAAGTGTTTTAAATGAAACAAACTCTCCAAAATAAGTGGAATTAAAGTTGGAAATTTCGCAAAACAGAAAAGCGAACTGGTTCCACTTTGGAACTGAACTGGTCCAACTTTCATTAAAATCCTAAAAAACCTGAACCGGCTCTTCTCAGAACCGAACTAATTCTAATATCTTATTTGATTCTTCTCATCTTTTAAATCTCACCTCTTCAATCATTGATCGGATTGGGTTGTCATTTCTTCTTATATTCTCCCGAGCTTGATGTCTTCGAATTATCTTTCACTAAATTGGTGAACTATTTCAGAATATAGAAATCCTATAAATGAAGCAGGTCCTACATCTGCATTTTGATTGTATAATTACGAATTTGCCCTTGTCTTTCCTTCTTTTATTTTTAGTTTTCATTCCAATTTCTCTATTTATTTCATGAGCGTAAGATAAATACACGAAACACAATGTACTTATTTGTAGAGGTTAGAAGCAATAATATGATATAAACTCATCAAATTAACATCGTGCGGGATAATAAAAGTACCTAAATTACGGGGATAAATATGAAAAATGTATGCCTAATCATAACCCCCTAACTTAAAACTTTGATTGTCCCGAGCAATGTAAAATAACCATAATATGGTCCAAACATTTGTACAACATTTTATTAGGATATAATGTATTTTTCACGGATGAGCGATTGCATTTAACTTATACTACAAGCCATTAAACCCTAGGTTACCCAAATCGGATGAGTGGTGTCTCATGAAGGTTTGAAGTGAGTATACCCACAAAATTCGATTTTTGACTCAAAGAAAAATAAAAATACTTAAAAAATGTACAATTTAAACTACCCAAAAAAAGTCACCGTAAATTTATATTTAAAAGTCTCAATTTGTTACATGTGTGTGAAGCCGCGAATTAAACTGCTAAATTCCACTGATTGATTATTACGTTACTGTTTCAAAAATTCATTTTGATTCAATTCTCACATGATTCTCTCACAAACAAATCACTCAAAATGTGGCTAGTTCTCTCGGTATGCATGATTTTAGAGAGTAAATGTAGTGGTACACGAATTCATTCACACAAATAGAAATAAAAAAAAATGATCTCATCATCGGAACTCGGTTGTTAGGAAATGGGGAACATCGCCCCTCAGTTCACATTAATTAATCTCTCTTATTATCTTTTCGTGTCTTAGGCTCTTCACACAATAATTAATTTCATTATTCGAACTCAGTTAGGGCTTTCTCGGGTTGTAAGGTGCATTGGAAAAAATGGGAATGATTGGGACATTCAGAGTTGAAATTTTTTGCTTACAATGTCCCTTGGTGCTTTTTCGGGCATTTGCTCTTTTTCTGCTCCTTTCTACATATTTTTTTCTTTCACGTTTCTCTTTTTTCATTATTATATTTTTTTCTTCTCTTGCTATGTTTGTTTGAGCATTTTTTTTTCTTTTCTTACAACTTTTTATTGCACCTTTTGAACTTTATGAATGACCTTTTCGATTTTCACAACTCCGGACTTCGTAGGCTTTTTGGGTTAATCAAACAAATTAGAAATTTTATTTGGTTACTAGTTATTTTACAATATGCATCTCGAGATTTATTTAATTTAGAGATATTTTAGCTCGTGTTCAAGACAACATCCCACTCGTTTCCCATAATCGATCAAAACAAAGGAATAAAGATAACCAAATTGAACTTTGAGTTAATTTTAGCTCGAATTTATTTAATTACTCACGAAAGTGAAAGGCTCGAAATCTCACCGGATAAATTAATCTCCACACTTATTTGTAAAGTCGTCAATTTTCACTCAATTTCCGTTTTTGGTCAATTTCGGCTTAGGGCATTTGACTTTTACAATTTGAAACTTTAAATAAAATTTTAGTGATATTTTTAAAGATTTCAAATTCCAATTTATATTTATTTTGAAAAACGTTTTTTGGCATTTTTTGAAAAATTTCAATTTATTTAGGAAATTTTTAAAATTTTCTAATTTTTTGGCATTTTGCAAATTGTGAACTTTAGAAACGCACATAAATTTTCTAATTTTTTTGAAAATTTTAGCATTTTACAATTTGTGAACTTTAGAAATGCACACACACCCCTTAACTTAGACATTGCAATATCCTCATGCAAGGACGAAAATATAAAAGAAAAGCGAGCAAAAAGACAAAATGCCTAATTTTTATATTACTACCATCAACATCATTACGATGCAAAATTAAACAGGATAGACATACATAGTTCCAAAAAAGATAAATAATAAAAATAGAAAAACTATGAAGATAAACTCTGAAACACTAATGAGATGGCCTCGGGAGAATTTAGAATCCCATAAAAGGGAATTAGTTCGGCCTTGTAAGGGAAAGAGGGCGAACTAGTTTGGGTACCCCTAAAATCCCTAGAAAGGCGAATCGATTCTACCCTGGTGTAGGTCCAGGGAGAAGGGGTTCAGATATCTGGTGCTGCCTGAATTTTTTTCAGTTAATTTTTTAGACTTCATGCGTAGGCAACGTACCCAATTAAATTCTCGATAAATCTGCAACACTTCCACCTATGTTTCGACATTGGGACCCTCAAAATCTTACCATAATTTAACGAAACTCTCTCGCGTATTGTGTAACGGTGTGCCTAATCCTTTCTAACTCACGATTCACGAACCTCTACTATCTTAACCTAACACGAATCAATAAGTTACAACAAGATTCACCCCATATGTGTCGAGGTGTGATGACCTTTCTCTCCCCCCCCCCCCCCCTCAAAACTCAATGAACCCCGTGAACAGGTCCCGATGCTATGTTCTTATTCATCTTCCTCACAACATAAACTAATAACCGAAATAAGGGGGGATTATCCCCATAGGTATAGGGGTGACCTCAAGGCTCGGGATAACTGAAGTGAATGAGATCCTCATGGTGCCTAATCGAATTGCAACATACTTGTCCCGACTTGGAGAGAATATCTTAGTGAAAATTAGAGGGACGCACTAAACCTAGATTTTCCTTACACTCGGTAGTACTTGGATCAGTATCTAAATGAGATGAAACACTATTCCTCTCCTCGATAGCCTCTGAGAACTGAAGTGGCAAGGGTGGATGGTCACAAAGAAGGAATTTGCCTATCCGGTCCTTCTAGTCGTTCTCCTCTAAGTGACAAAAGGAGTCCAATAACGATTATACTTTGACATTGAGATTCTCAGCGACTGGCTCGAATTCTTTTTCAAAGTCCTCTAGGCTCATATCTTCTAACACTCTCTTAGTCGATTTCTGAATATTCTCTCTTACTCTCCTCAAACTTCTCTCTCTCGCTCATATCTACATGTTCTCTTTCGGTCTTAATAAATTTGATTAAACATGCCTCCTCTACCTCTCTCTCAACATCAGAATTATCGCTCTCACTTGATGCAAAATGACTTACCCCTAACAGTTCTTTTTGTGTGATTTCTCTCAACATGCTCGTGTACTGTCTCTTCCTTAAGATCATTCTCTCACAATTTGCGCTCATCACCCTCGTGCTGGGTGGTGTTCAAGATATTTGTTTTGAGAGTCATATTCTCGAACATGAGTTACATTTTCCCATTGAGTGTATTAATTATTGCATTATCCATAGCTAATAATAAGTGTCAAAGGATCACGGAACCATGATTACTCGATAAAGTTGAGGGCTCTTAATCCAAAATGATAAATTCAATTGGGAAGTAGAAAGTATCAACTTAGACGATCACATCCTCAATGACACCTTAGGTATCTTCATGGAATGATCCACGAGTTAGAGAGTTATATTTATGGGCTTAAGGTCCCCCAATTCTAATTGCTTATAGATGGAGTAGGGGAGGATGCTAGAACTCTCCCCTAAATCTATTAGCACTCTATCAATTCAGTTCTTCCCCATGATGCACGAAATGGTTGGTGCATCTAAATCTTTATATTTTGGTGGCAGGTCACTCAACAGTATCGAACTGAAGTTCTGTGGTAGGAACACATTTTTATTTACCTTTAGCCTACGATACACCGTGAGTAAGTCCTTAAGAAACTTAGTGTATGAAGAATTTTCTTTATGGTCTCGAGAAAAGGTAAATTCATCATTATTTACTTAAGAACGTCTAAGATATAGTTACGGGAGGTCCCTTTGGCATGAGAGACCAACCGTTGAGGGTATGGGGTAGCAATAAGAGGTTTCACAACCACCTTCAGCCTGACGGTATCATCATTACACTCTTTCTCAAGAGGACATATTTGGCCTCTTTCGTGTTGGGCGAAGTCTCCTTATCATTATGCTCATTATATGGGGGAGGTAACAAGTCAGCTACTCTCCTACTCTGTAGAGTGGTAACTTCACTACATTTCTCTTGATTTACATAGAAGTAGAGCTAACATTATTTTAACCTTTGGGGGGGGGGGGGGTATTTATCCTTGGGCCAAAAATTTTCCCTTATCTTGGACACTTAGTGCGGACTGCAGCTTAGACAACGAGACCTTTAATTCGGTAGCATTTTGGGCATTTTGAGCGTTGATCATTGATTGAGTTTTCATAAATTGGTTCAAAGTTTCCTTGATATTTCTTCACGGTGGGGAGATATATGGCGTAACAGGTGGATCTTGCGTGGGTAGAGCTTGTTAGAAAGGCAGTAGCGGTGGTGAATGTGGGGAAACATATGAATTAGGATTCATCGCTCCGTGTGGTTCCCATAATTGAAACCGAGATGGTTCTTCCATGAAAGGTTATAGGAATTTCTGTGAGGGGCATTAAAATTACCCTTAAAATCTCCTACCGCTTCCACTTACTATTGAAGCATAACTTTATAGGTGAGTATCGTCGGGAATTCCTTCATTGAATGTCCCGCCTCATAAATCACACACACGTCCTCTCTCAATGCTCTCGTGGAGTCGAATGTGTCTCTCCCACTAGATTCAACTAAGTCTTCCAACCTCTTATCAAGTTGGTTGAATTGAAGCTTTAACTCGACTTCTTTGTCCAAATGATAGAGTACAGACACAGAACGAGTTGTGGATGTTTATCGAGCCCCGGATTGGGTGTTTAGATTGGATGTGTCCCACGCTTGAGTAGTCTCGGTGACATACTTAAGGTAAGACTCGGCAACGTGGCGTCTAATACTAGAAACTCCCCAGGGCACATAATTTTAATGAGTTGTTTAGAACTTAAGCTTAAACCGTGTTGGAAAAAGGATACGAGTCTCCACTTCTCAAAATCGTGGTGCGGGCACATATTAAGTAACTCATTGAAATGCTCCCAACATCTATCGAAAGTCTCATTTTTGAGTTGTCTAAACGTTTGAATTTGAGATTTAATGGAATTGGTTTGATGTGGGAGGAAGAATTTTTAGAGAAACTTTACTTGCATGTCCGTCCATGTTCCAATCGAGTTCGGTGCCAAAGACCATAGCCAAGTCTTGGCCTTATCCTTAGGGAGAAGGGAAAATTTTTTAGGCGAACGATATCTGCAGTGCACGTTTGATCAGTGAAGGTCTCACACCCCTCCTCGAACTCACTAATGTGCATGTAGGGTTTTTTCGACTCCATACCATGGAATGTAGGGAGGATTTGAATCATCCCATTTTCAAAACGAAATTGCCTCGCATTATACAAGAATATAATGCATCCCAGAATGACGGTTTGCTCAGGATATAAGACGTTTCTTATAGGGCAGTATGGTTTTTGACCCTAACTCGTTCCAAAACTACCTTGATCCGACATCGCACTCTGACTAATATTATCATTCCCCTCTCCGGACTCTCTAGACGTGTGACTCGTGATGGAGTTAGGAGGTGTAGGAGGTGGAACCCAAAACTATGGATCACGTGGAGTGTATGGGCTATAGGAATTGTACTCTACTATAGGATTTTCATGAATTTTGGTAGGAGTAGACTGAGGAGTTGGTTGAGGATTTTGCATGTAAGGATTTGAGAGATTCTTTTTTTTTTCTATTTTTTTTTGAATTTTTGGATTTTTCTGAGTTATTATTATTATTATTATTATTATTATTATTATTATTATTATTATTATTATTATTATTATTATTATTATTAAGAATTAAAGTCAAATTTTGGATTAATTCGACGTAACCTAAATGTCTACCTAGTCCCTGGCAACGACGCCAAAAACTTGACGTGACTCAAAATATGTCTCTAATGCGTGTGAATTATTGCTCAAGTGTAAGCCGATCACATAAGTAATAATCCGAGCAAGTCGGGTATCGAACACAAGAAATAGGACGTAAGATGTGCCGACGAGTAGGAAAGATGAATAACCTTTTTGTTGTCTTAGAAAAGGAAGTTAAAGATGATTGTTTTTGGTATTTTTCTATTAACTAATGCAAATTAATTAAACTAGTAAATTAACTAAGAATGCGAGACTAACTAAGTGATTTTAAATCAATGTGAGAAAATGGAGTTGGAGTACACTCCCCTGAACTGTTGGTAATTACTTTGAACATAAGACCTTTAAAAACCTAACTCTCAATTCAAAGAAGCATTAAAAACTTTCTAAGAATTTGACATGTGCGTATTTTACTCCCCATAATATCAAATCAAAAATTGCATTTAACCGGAATGACAAATTACTAAAACTCATATTGTATCCTTAAACATTTCGGCAACTCAGGGCAAACGGAATTAAAAGACCTACAATATTTGTATCCATAAGATTTCAAGCCTTTGAATTGTTAATTATATTCGATTCACTTTTAAATCCATTTGTAACACCTAGGCTGGGTTTATTTAACCCAACCCTCTAATATCTTAGCTGGACATGCCTTGATTACGAATTAACATGGTTTCTACTTTGCATGAAGTCATGATTATGTAGATGTTTTATTTAAGCATGCATAAACGAACTCTAGCAATAACTTAGAGAAGAACAATTTAGAATTGAGATGACTATTGAAAGCAAAGAAAAATATTGCTTTTATTGTAAACCACTCAATGCAAATATGAAGAAATCTACAACTTCCTTGAATAATGTTGCTCTAGGGTTCCTTGCCTTTTTCTAGCTCTTAAACATAGGTTAAAAGCTGTCTCACTTAGTCCTACAATAATGAATGATATATATCTCACATTTTTATAAGGGTTTTAAACTAAAGAAACTCTCCAAATTAAGTGGAATTAAAGTTGGAAATTTCACAGAGCAGAAAAATGAACCGGTTCCACTTTGGAACCGAACCGATTCCATTTTGGAACCAAACCGGTTATACTTTCATTAAACCCCAAAAAACCCGAATTGATTCTGCTCAGAACTGAACATGTTTTGATTTCTTCTTTGATTCTTCTCATCTTATAAACCTCACATCTCTTGAAATGTAGCTGGGATTGGGTTGTCGTGTCTTCCTATATACTCTTGATCTTGATGTCTTAGAATTATCTTTAGGTCCTACATCTGAATTCTGGATGTACAATTATGAATTAGCCCTTGACTTTCCTTCTTTTCTTCTCGGTTTTCATTCTAGTTTCTATCTTTCTTTTACGAGCATAAAATACCTACAAAATATAAGAGAAATATACGAAATACAATGTACTTTCAGTTAGAGGTCAGTAGCAATAATATGAGATAGAATCATCGAATTAAGATCGCATGGGAGAACAAAATTAACTAAATTGTGGAGATAAATACAAAGAATTTATGCCTAATCAGTCACCAAGGTCACCAAAACCTAAAAGCGTCAAGTTTCACCTTTGTGGTTTAGGGGTTATGATTTGGAGGCTTTACATGATAGACTTTATGATTCTTATTTGCTTGCATATGACACTTCCCATGATAGATCTAAAGGTTGATTATGTTATCTTGGTTTACATACACTAGTTGTGCTTCATGATATATTCTTGCTAGTTGTATGTTTGTTAGTCATATTCTTGTTTATGCTTCATCATATATGTTTTGCTAGAATCATGACAAGTCTATATTTTGTATTTTGTTTTTACATTTATTGAGTCTTTTTAAAAATACAAAAAGATTTTTTTTGTCATTTGAGTTATCCTTGTTTTTAAAGTTTGTTTAAAAAATTTGAAAACTCAAAAAGATTTTTATGTGTATTTTTGTTTTACACATTTTGTGTGGAATATCCTTGTGCTTGGATCCTATATCATTCCCCGTTTCCATATAGTTTGAACATTTGGTTATGAATTTCAATTCTTAAATTATTCTTTATCATGCTTGCATGGAGTAGTTTGACTTTGATTTTCTTAATGGATTCTCCTTGCGTATAACACACACACATGCACAAGCTCTTTTGAACATTAACTTCACATGTTATATTTAAGCTAAGTGATATGTTCTCTCATCAATTTTGTCGTCTACATGTTTGTGACTATGGGGGATTTGTGCATGTAAGAACCGTTGCCCATGAGATTTATTTGAATTATATTGAAATTAGATGAGGGTGCATGAGAAAGGGCTGTGAGAGGAGCAAATTTTCTTTGCGGTAAAGCTACCATTGGAAAGAGACAAATGAAAAGATTAAAAGGCAATAAAATCAGAAAAATTACCAAAGGCCAACATAGTTTAGTTTGATCATTGAAAAGAAATAGCTTCCAAAGAACAGCTAAAAGAAAAGAAAAGAAAATATGTAATATGTTTATCTTTTGAGGGTGATGTTAAAGATCATAGAGCTTGGACAATGAATCCTAGCTATGCTTATTTTATCATAACACAATTGATTTGTAAAATCATCAAAATTCTAGGCTTGTGTACATTATACTTGTTTGTTCTTTGAGTTCACTTTGTCTTATCACATTAGGTTAAGTCTGAGTTGATTGAATTATGTGATAAAATAAAACTCCGCGAACATGTTTAGGTGATTAAGTCATAATTCTTTTGAATCAAGTTCACACCCATTCACTTCGTTTACCACATTTGGTTTATACACATTTATGCCATATGAGTGTGGAAAACTTATTATGTTTAATGTCTTGTGTGGTGTTTATACCTATATATGTGTGTGCTTATGAGTCATTGATATTTTTGTGTATATTTATATATACTAGTTTTAAACCCGTACGTTGCGGGGCATCACGTAATGTGCGGAACATAAGCAATAAGAAAAAACACGGATACAAAATTTATATCAATTAGATATTTTTTACCACCATCTTTGAGACATAATTTAAGCAATACATGGATAATATGAAGTTAAGAAAGAGGACTAGTGATAGGTTCGGGTTTCGCCGCGGCACGAGCGTCACCTGCGCGCCGGTCGTTTTATTCTCGGCTCACCGCTTCTATACAAAAACCTAAACTTATGACTACACTCAATAAAAGGGAGTACAACGGCTAAGTCCGGGCATCAAAAATTCAGAGAGAGGAGTTGCTAGAATTTATTTCGTTTAGTAATTCTCAATAAAAGTGTAAAAGATAATTATAAACAAAAGAAAAAGATGCAAAAAGGGAAAGATTAATCTAGGCATGTTTTTAAACTAGACTAACAAAAGCGGTAAAAACTATAGATTGCATTGGATATCCCTCGGCTCAGGTTAATGCGTATAAATGGTTACATGGTTCTACGGATTCATTATGATTGCATCTCGTTTCGAAAGTTTATTAAATCCAGAGTTGTCACGCCCCTAAATTTAAATAAGAGTCTAACAAGATTTTGGCGTCAATAAATTCCCCAAAAATTATGCATGCAAGGTCATAAATACGGAACATACATGATATAACCCGTTAAATATCCTAGGTGTAATAACTAGGACAACTCAATCTAAATAAACACGCATCTTCCATCACCATAGCAAAGCAACACGATAAACACGAGTCAAGTTCGATCCAACACAACCTAGGCTAATTTAACCTAAAAAGCATGATAAAAATGCGGTAAATAAAGAGGTAAATATACACTAGAAAACATGTAAATAAACACAATAAATCTAACTATAAAGCGAGTAAAAATGCGATAAATGAAGAAATACAAACATTGGAAACTCTGATTGATAGAGAAGATGGGGGATAGTGTTCTACACAACATCGATGAGCAAACCCTCGGAGGGAGAAAATGGCACACTCCCCAAACCCTCCAAACCCTAGCTTACCTCTCTAACCTTAAGTATAGAAAATGATCTATTATTATAAGATATATAACAAAAATGAGATAAGTGTTCTATTTATACTAAGTTCAGAAAAGGAAAGAAAGAAATAAAGGAAAAAGAAAAGAAATAAAACAAAGGGAAATTGACTGCTACTACCGGTCGACCGGAAACAGGGGCACGATCGACCGGTCCCTTAAGTTGAAGCCCACTGGTTAATTCGTAAAGCAAAATACCAAAATGTGGTCGACCGACAGAAGGGGCACGGTCGATCGGTACTCTGTTTTCTGGTGCTCTTTGGTTTTCACATGGGAGGAAAGCTTCATAATGGAAATGGCCCCAACTTCTGCATCTGAAATAAAAACGACGCGCCGTTTATGGCCACACAATGCTAACTCAACAAACTCTGCATCTGTGGAAAATCCATGAGAAGTATGAATTGACTAAAATGCCCTTGAAGTAGCGTTCGATGATGGAACTTCCCCCGAAATGCAACCGATCCTTACTTTTAGAGTTTCAATACCTACAAAAGTACAATTAACCCCTACAAAATATATATATGTACAAATACAAGGTTGTCTGGTTAACGAGCATAAATATAGGAATAAAGAACGTAAAGTGCTAGAATGTGCAAAGATAAAGGGTGAAAATCTGTAATATTCGTGACGTATCACACCCCCTAACTAAGACATTGGTAGTTCCTAGTAATGAAACAAACAAAACCAGTCCATAGTAAGCGTTACGAAAACCTATATATGTATCGAAATATAAATGCCACTTTCGTAGGGAACACGATTGTAATTAGCATATGCAATAAGCCATTAGACCCCTAGTTTACCCTACTGGACGAGTGTCGTCTCGTGAGGGTTCTCAGGGATGAAACCCACAAGCATCATATGGTTTCCTCAAAATATGCCCAATCACATGCGACAAGCCCAAGAATAAGAAAAAGATTTCATACACATTATTAGCAAAGTGAATGAATTCACACTGAAGTCCGTATTATTAACATTATAGAATGCACCTCATAGAATTGAAACTTTAAAATGTGGGAGGGGAGAGAGCACATGCAAAGTATGATTGGGAAAAAATTTATATAAACTGGATAAAAACTAAAGCAAGCATAAATTCAATCCTCACGGGCATTACACTCATCAAGTTAATTCACTTGAAATAGGGAGTTAACACACGGAACATGCGGCCATAAAGAGTAAATGTAAATGAAAACTAGGCCACACACATGTCACAAATGAAGAATGTTATATATAAAATGTGTAGACACCCCATTCTGTTACCCCCTAAACTCTCCTTTGGACCCTAACACCTCTCTTCATCACTACAAACCCAGGTCATACCCCGAGTACTGACCTAGAAGCCATCGGGCACTCCTAGGATTCGTTTGACCAAAAGTCAAAATCTTTATCTCGATCGATACTGAATCTTCAAAAGTAATTGAAACCCCTTTCCAACGGTCCATCCCGTGCACGACTCTGACTTACCATGCGGATGAACGACCCATTTTCCCGAAAACCTGACCTGAAGGCCATCGGGCGCTCCCGAGCTATGTTTGACCTAAGTTAACTCTTCATCTCGATAGAGATTGAATGAATCTTCTAAGGGAACTGAAACCCCTTTCCAATGGTCTATCCCGTTTGTGATTCCGAGTTACAATACAGACGAACGATCCGTTTTACTCCGAGAGGTCACCGAATGCTTCCAGGGCCCGATTGACCAAAGTCACTCCCCGAACCAGATCAAACTCTTGGAATGTCGAATTATATATCCTAACGTTTCAATTGGTCCACCTCGTACGCGATTCTGACATACCATGGGTACGAATGATCCGTATGTGTCCGACGATTCTCCGTCCAATGGACTGACGAATGCTTTCGAGCCATATTTGACCCAAAGTCAACTCCTGAACCCGGAAGCAGTCCCAAGGACTTTCGAAGGTCTCTGAATTACCTTTTAAATGATCCACCCCGTGCGCGATTCTGATCAACAGTTTGCGTTATGCGACCAATTTTCTGAAAAGGCATGAAAGACACTACCAAATGGCAGGTCCCAGACCCTGCCTATCGAAAGTGTGCTTAAATGCACCTGGTGATTGGCAGGAATAAGGCTATGCCGATCGACAATGCCCTGGGCCTATAAAAAGGAGGCCTGACCTCACTTGCAAGGGGGGCCCCGATCTGATAGATATCACTCCCAACAAATCCAGAAAACCTCTCTCGAAGTCATCGTGATTTCCACACACAAATCCCTTTCCATCCTTCACTTTTCATCATCCTTTTCATCAAACATGGTGAATTCACTACCCTACATCATCATCCAAGTCTAAGGGTTTCTCTCCAACATTCAAGATCAAGTTCAAGATCTTCAAGAAGATCCAATTTTCTCAACTCTCACCTTAAATTCTCATAAATTCGCAATAACTTGTTTTATTACTTAGCACTTTTATTATCTCATCTCACACATTCTAATATACTTTTTATTTACTATTATTGCACATCCCTTATTTTCATATAAATAAAAACCAAAAAACAAGAAAAAGAGGGTTTTGCTCATAAATTCTAAACGGGAATTCTCATACTTTTCTTACACTTTTCTCACAACTAAAACACTTTTTCTACACACACACAAATAAGAGAATCCCCTCTATTGGATTTATGGGATAATCCCCACCCCTCATTTTGCATGGGAATTACGTGGACTTTGATGCCTCTATAGGCTACATAGGCATCTCGGGGTAAAACCCTAGTCTCGAGTCCTATTTTTACTTTTTCTCTCATTTTATATCTTCTCTAAGATCAACTCTCATATATTATATATATACATATATTTGTTATTAGTGGTTTCGCCTGCGTTATCGCTCAATCAAAATGGTCAACGTAAGGATGATCGCATAAATCCTATTTTCTAATATTTTTATACCTTCCTACGGATGACTCGCTTTACCTCTTCCATGGTACAAGTCGATGATTCCTATCTCCACTATAAATACACATGCACACATATCATGGGGAAAAGAAGGGAAAATAACAAAAATCCATGAGAGACCGAAAGGGCGGAATGGGTGCCTAACACCTTCCCATTTCGTAACTTAGCCTCCGGGCCCTTTTCGAGTCATTTTTGTTTCATATGCATCCGTATGTCTTTGGATGTTGTCCTTCGGGGATGGCTCCCTTTCTTTTGTCTATTTTGAGTAAAATAGATTGACGACTCTAATCTCTCTACATCTTTCACCTCACCCAAATGATGTCAGCCGAGGCGCTCTCGAGAGGGACGCGCGGGACCTAGGATCCTCCATTGCGTCGCCCGCCCGCCACGAGGATCCAAGGGGGATGACCACAAAATGAAAAATTGTAATCTCAATGAAAGATACCGCTCATTAAATTAAATGCATCCTAAGATCACATAGGACTTTATAGGGTTGTCATGTAGGTTTGGGGTTAAGGTAAGAAATGAAAGGTATATGTACGGATTCAAAGTGTTCGGAATGAAAACTTAGAATACTGGGAAGATTGCGAGCAATTCCAAAAATTGGAAAATGACTTCCAAACAAGCATTAAATATAACAATTGGAAAGCAATCAAAGCTTATTGTACTATATACACAACATACACAAATTTTTCTTTCTTTTCGTTTCTTCTTTTTATCATGTTTTCTTTTCTTCTCTTTTTCTTTTTCTTTTTTCTTTTCTTTTTCACTACTTTCTTTTCTTTACTTTTCACACTCTCACATGCCTAAATTGTAACCACAAGACAATAACATCATTTAATCCTAAGTAATATTCCAAACAAAGGTATGGAAGGTAATGTGTATGGTTTATAAATCCAATTCGGAGTTGGTTTTGGGATTTGGGGTTATGAAATGAAAGGTTATATTTAGGATCAAAGGGGTTAACGAGGGGAAACAGATAAGGTGAGGTAAAGGTCAATATGGGTGATATAACAAAGATGGCATATGATCATTTCATCAAG
This sequence comes from Sambucus nigra, assembly GCA_949130495.1. Classification (NCBI taxonomy): domain Eukaryota; kingdom Viridiplantae; phylum Streptophyta; class Magnoliopsida; order Dipsacales; family Adoxaceae; genus Sambucus; species Sambucus nigra. Next base: position 201,469,283 of record OX422217.1, read on the forward strand.
TTTACACAATTCTCGAGTCAAAACAATATATGAAAATCATGCTCAAGTAACACATTTCAAGATATAAACTCAATTAATGAACGATCAATGAAAGAGTAGAGAGATTACCATTGAATTCAACATTTTCAAAGAGGAAAGAATAGTGTATACACTCACAAATGACGAAAGGTACAAAGCTTACTCGGTGTAAGTATATACAATGCAATAAAAGATTATCGAGTTATAAAAATCTTAAACCAAATCAATAAATCAAGAAAAGCGCATGTGCTCATGGGATTAAAGGTTAATTCATGAAGTTATTCATAATATCAATGATTGAGGAGTAACGTCTAATAACTTCTAAAATCGAGAACATGCATCATTGAGTTGTCTATTGGATCGGGCAATTATTAAAATTTATCATTGGAAACAAAGGCAAAATGCCCAACAAAGGAGAAAAAAGAAAGAAAATATTTTTGAAATTTTTAAATTTTTCTAAGAAAAACATACTTAGTAACTAACATGTGATAAACTCAATGGACGAAACAAAGAAATGGATAGAATATCCCATACCCCCTAACTTAAATGTTGCAGTGTACTAAATACGTCCATTAAGAACACAACATAAAGAGAGGAAAATAATGATATTACCCAAAATAGGAGCAATCTCATTAAGCACGAGTCCAATTGAATATACAAAACTAGTTAGTACCAAGAATAGCAAGAACAAATGACAAAAGGTTAACTAATTACACTAGACAAAATAAAATGGAAAGAAAAAAACTAAAGAAAGAAAGAAAGAAAAAAGATAACTATTTAAAACCTATTGTTTACAACCTACTATTTACAACATACCTCCCGAAAGATATGAATTTCTTTTGAACAACAGAAGGCATGTGGTAGGTGGAAAAATTGAACCATCGCCTATTTGAAATTTTGGGTCGACGATGGGGGATTTGGATAACAAGGGGCAAAGACACACTTGAGGTCCAAGAAAAATCGACTCATCTCCGAAAGGTTTGTCAACTGGAATGGGAGATGGTGCACACATGGGGATAGCATCCATCATGGTAAACAAGAGAGAAAAAGAGTCATCATCGGCAAATGGTTTAAAAACTTTAAATATTTTCTACCGACTCATACAATCCACCGATAATTCTAATGGTTCAAGATTCGAGAACAAATCCCAAATGAAACATTTTCAGGGCCAGATTCGAGAACATATCCCAAATGAAACATTAAAATTACCAACAAAACTATAAAATTGGACATGGTTATCGAATTGTTTATAGATGGAGCATTCGATAAGGAAGGTGCGTGGCCGAGAATCCAAGTCTCTTAGCGCTCAAATGTGTTATCTGCAAAAAAGGTTAAAACAAAGAATACAAAGAGAAAAGAAAAGAAATACTAAATGAAATAAATTCTAAAAGAAACTCATCCCGGGCAACGACGCCATTTGATAGGGTCGGGTATTGCCGCAGCACGAGCGTCACCTGTGCGCCGGTCATTTTATTCTCGGCTCACCGCCTCTATACAAAAACCTAAATTTATGACTACACTCAATAAAATGGAGTATAACGCCCAAGTCCGAGTACCGAAAATCCACAGAGACGAGTTGTTAAAATTTATTTGGTTTAGTACTTCTCAATAAAAGTGTAAAAGATAATTATAAACAAAAGGAAAAGATGCATAAAGGGAAAGATAAATGTAGGCATGTATTTAAACTAGACTAAAAAAAGCGATAAAAACTATAGGTTACGTCGGATATCCCTTAACTCGGCTTAACGCATATAAATGGTTACATGGTTCTACAAATTCATTACGATTGTACCTCTTTTCAACAGTTAATTAAATCTAGAGTTGTCACACCCCTAAATTCGCATAAGAGTCTAATAATATTTTGGCGTCAATAAATACCTCAGAAATTATGCACGCAAGGTCGTAAATACGAAGCATACATGATATACCCCGTTAAATCTCCTAGGCTTAATAACTAGGACAACTCAATCGAAATAAACATGTATGTTCCATCACCATCGCAAAGCAACGGGATAAACACAAGTCAAGTTCGATCCAACACAACCTAGGCGAATTTAACCTAGAAAACATGATAAAAGTGCGATAAATAAAGGTGTAAATCTACACTAGAAAGCATGTAAATAATCATAATAAATCTAAACTTGAAAGCGAGTCAAAATGCGGTAAATAAAGAAATACAAACATTGGAAATTAGGATTAATAGAGAAGATGGGGGATATTGTTCTACACAACCTCGACGGGTAAACCCCTATATACGAGCAAACCCTCGGAGGGTGAAATGGCACACTCCCCAAACCCTCTAAACCCTAGCTTCCTTCTCTAACCCTAAGTATGGAAAATGATATATTACTGCGAGATATCTAACAAAAATGAGATAAGTCTTCTATTTATACAAAGCTGAGAAAAGGAAAGAAAGAAATAAAGGAAAAAGAAAAGAAATAGAACAAAGGGAAATTTCCAGGTAACTACTACTACCGGTCGATAGGCAATAGGGGCGCAATCGATCGATCCCTTAAATTGAAGCTCACTAGTTACTTCGTAAGGAAAAATCCCAAAATGCGGTCAACCGGCAATAGAGGCTCAGTCGATTGGTACTCTGTTTTTTGTTGCTCTTTGGTCTTCACATGGAAGGAAAGCTTCATAACAGAAATGGCCCTACCTTCTTCATTCGAACTCGAAATGATGCGTCGTTTGAATCCACACAATGTTAACTCAACGAACTATGTATCCGTGGAAAATCCATGTGCCAAAGAAAAAGTGTGAATTGACTAAAATTCCCTTGAAGTAGTGTGCGATGACGCAACCGATCCTCACTTTTAGCGTTCTAATACCTACAAAAGCACAATTAACCCCTGCAAAACATATAATGTCCAAATCTAAGGTTGTCTAGTTAACGAGCATACATATAGTAATTAAGAAAGTAAAAGTTCTAGAATGTGCAAACATAAAGGGTGTAAATATGCAATATTCATGAAATATAACTTGTGCTAACAAAACACTTTCGAAAACACTATGGATTACAATCGAGAAAGAAATGATGATACATAATAAAGCCCAAGGTACGTAAAAGAAAAAAATATATTAACTGACGGGTTATGCAATTAATTACAGAGAGAGGAGCCATTTAAAATATGGATATTCAAGAGTCTTACAAATGTGTGCAAATAGAGTATCACATGGACACTCTAATAACAAATGACAAATGAATGTTGTAAAGCATTATTTAATATGTAAAACCCCCGTGTTTCTGAGTATTAAAATTGAATTAATTCGATTAATTTTAAATTACATGCATGACGTAATTTGATGGAATTAAATATTATGTGTTGATTAAAATATTAATTGGAGAGAGAATGATGATTTTTTAACGAATATAATTACTAAATGAATAGTAAATAATGATTCTTACATCATAGCAAGTGATAGTGGTATATCTCAAACGGGTGTCAAGTGTAGACTATATGAGGTTAAGATAGGAAATTTTTTAAGAGTGATTTGGATGGTGATTTCGAGATCACGATTGATTCCAAAAGGGTCAAAATCGTCAGAATAGTGTACTTGGGGTAGTAATTGGGTTTCGGGGCCTTTTTAGCCAAAATCGAGTTTAGAGGGGGTCTTTGGGTCATTTGGGCTTGGCCTGTTAGCCTAATTTTAGGAATTAAGATTATAAACCTAAGGCTAACTAATTGGGGTAGCAACAAAACACTTTCAAACCCTAAAAATCAAAAGAGGCGAGAGTAGAGGCTATTTGAGAGGGGGAAGGGAGGTTTCTTGGAAGATCCAACACCATTCCTGCATCACTTTACTAGCGGAGTGCAATTGGGAGGAAAGAAAGGCATCTCCATCACTCAAAACACGAAATCAGACCTACAATTGATAAGGCAAGTGTTTATCTTGCATGTTTTAATGATTAATAATACCCATGTGTAGTAGGGTTCTCAATTTGATGATAATTGATAAAGTTCTTCGGAATAAATGAATAGAAATCATGTTTTGGAATAGGATTACGTGTATAATGAATCCATGTATGTTGGTAGTACGAATCATAACATGTAGGATGATAAATATAATAGAAGTCTGGAAAAATGAATGTTTAAATATGAAGAACACAAAAATAGGGTTTTATGTACAAATCTAGGTTTTAATCCATTTTTAGTAGGATTTGTATGGATTTAATGTGTTACTTACGTTAAAAATTGCCTATATACTCTTATTTGATGTTAGGATAAATCATGTTAGAGTTTGGGTAGGTTGCATGAGGATATACAGGTTAAAAATTGTGGAAAAATGTAAAAGCGTAAGGAAGGAGATGAGCAGAAGTATTTTAAATCAATTTGTCTCAAAGAGCGAATCGATTCGGTCTCTTCATCGAATCGATTTGGTTACCTAGAATTGACCCGTTTGTTTAGTTCATGTCCTGATTTTGCAATTAATTAATCGGGAGACTTTTGAGTTATTCCAAAAATTATTGAGGGACATAGTGAATTCCAGTATGCATGTGGTAGGGTTGAGGCTTACCCAATTGAGAGGATTTAAGTCTAGGTATTATCGGGCATATGTTCACAGTTAATGAATTCGTGAGATTTAGAACGTGTCACAGAGAGATAAGTGAACCTATGATTTTGACCAGTAGGATATGAGTGTATTAACTATTGATATTAATTAAGGGGTAACTAGGAACCTTCTGGTAGCTAGTGATACTCAAGAATATATGAAAAGAGGTTATATTAGTACGTTGAGTATACGAGAGATATATACTACGTATGACTTGATATCATGGGTTGTGTGTATACCTACTGAATAATATGTACATATCGGTTGTGTGAATACCTATAGTTGTGATTTGATTATGTGTGTGAACATACCTACGTTGCTTGTTATCACAGGAGGTTCCCTACAGAGGGTGATCCCACCTTAATGATTCTAGTGAGGTTTGGATGTGTGCCCAAAACATAGAACTTAGGACGGTTCATTATGTGCACTGTATTAGTGATACCAAGGTGTCATTTTGGTACGTTAGGTATGTGCATATCCCAAAGGATTAGAACCATGTTTTCCTTCATTATATGTTGATAAATTTTGGGTTCGAGGAGATATGCCGAACCAATAGTCCTTGATTTGGTACGATAGGTACAGGGACTTAATAGGAGAGTATGCCAACATCACGAGGGGCCATTCTAGGGATGCTATAGTTTTATTTATTTTATGTGTGTTAGATATATACAAGTTTGATTTATCTACTTATGTGTGATAGTAGAGCTAATAGATTGTGTAAATCTAAAAGTAACTTAATTAAAGAAACTTTAATAACTGACTCAATAATAATATGTGGGTAATATTTATTATTGATACTCTAGTAGCATGGCGTATGTGTAATACGATGGAGCTAGATCATTTATGGATAGTTTGATACATTATCTAGTTAGGCTGGGTAACATAGCTAGGTAAGAGACGATAGATGTGCACATTAGTTGAGAGGTGAGGAATTCAAGGGAGTGTATGTTGAACTGACGTGTGTATCTAATAACTTATTTAAATTGAAATTTAAATACTTGCAAAATATTTTCAAACGGTTTTATTAGGTTGACCTTTATCAAATCATTTTTCCAAAACCTTTTAGGTGTCTTGCCACAGGGATTCCTAGCTTGATAATTCTTTCCATGGATGCGTAGTCGGAACAGTTGTAGAGCCTTGCAAAAGTTTCTTTAGATGCTTCAGTTTATTCATTCCTAGTTAGGAGTTCTTTCAATATTTCATTTGGGCGTATTGCCCCTTCAGACTATTCAGTACTTTAGTTTATTATCAGACTTTGTTGAGATTCTATTTTACTTACTTTAGGTTGTAGTTGGATTATTAATTTTGGGAATCAATGGTTTATTCGGTCTTATTTAATTATATATACATCATGTGATTATTCAAACTATTATTGTGTTCATTGTTTGGTTAATTTATTTTAGTTCCGCTTATTGTTAAATAAATGAAAGATAAAATTTAGCATCGACTTAATTTGAAATATGTGATTAGTAATTATAAAGTTTTTCAACGGTGATGCTAAGAATGAACCAAATGAAATTCCTATTTATTTTAGTAAAGGACGGATCACCCGTGGTTAAAACAGGCGAGGTGTCATAGATAGTATCTGTAAGGACATATTTTCCAATTAAGTTCCTGTATTATTTTGACTTAATTTCGTGAACAAAACTAATTTGTAATATGTCATAGGGAGATTTTTAATTTGTCACGATCCCACTTGGTCTATGACGTACTGAAGAAAATTGAAGATGTTGCGGCAAAGCTTCAAAAAATTTATCATGCCGATGTCTAATTGGTGCAAGTTTAATCGTCTTCAAAGTTAATTGCATTTCAAAATCACTCAGTTATGAATGCGTATAATTAATGATGCTCAGAATTGTTTTTATAAAAGATAAGGAAGTATTTTTATATAAAAATATATTTTTAAATATTTTAAAAAGTGTTTTAAAGGTTTACACTTCGTTTTAATTCTGATAAGCTCAACAAAGGAGTTTGACTTTAATGGGTCACTTTAAAGAAACGTTTTAAATGAAAAGTCAAAAAGTCAAACTTATTGCTCGAACGATATTAGATCTCGCGTGAACGATATACCTATGTCGCTCGAACGTGATCCTTAAGTCGTTTGAATGACACACATTTTGAGGTGGCGCTAAATTGTTATTTAAACCGTATTTTTATCAGAGTTTCGTAAGTGTGCATTCTGGAAAACAGTATACGAACCAGAAACTTGTTTGCACATGTTTTCTAAGGTTTACAAAGCATAAACAGACCCTTATAAGTTTGCAAAGATCCGAGTTATCATTCTTATATGCTTACGTGATCTTGCGGCACCAAAGTTATTTGTTCTACATATTGAACATCAAAGGATTTTGCGGTGAAGAAAAGAGAAGGACATCTTGTTCAACATCGTAGACGAATCAAAGCCATTCGGTGGACATCGAGACATACGTGGACGCGTGTGTTGTGGACAGGTATTGTGGAAGACAAAATTTCTGCGTGAGCACTATTAAAGAACGGTAGAAGATGAGAAGGAGTGTCAAGACCCATGGGGATCGAGTCTTAGTGTAAGGCTAATATGTCTTTGTAAAACCATTGTTCATAGTGATTGTATGACTTGGGATGTCCAAGGTTGTTTTCCCGTTTTGTTTTTTTTTCCACATATATCCGGCGTTGTGAGTATTCTTTACTTTATTTGCTTTAATCACTAGATGCATGTTTAGGATTAATCAAGATAAAATATGTTTAAAGTAAGAATTGGGTTTTCACAACTTGGTTTGGTGCATAATTAAAAGTTGGATAATCTTCGGTGAAAAATTTGGTTTTGTTTGAAACACACATATCGGGCCGCACTCTACAAATAGGTATCAGAGCTAGAAAACATTTTTATTTGTTTTGTGATGTCGTGTGTTTTCAAAGATGAATTCTGGATATAATGAATTTTCTCGAACTCCTATTTTTGATAGCACTAATTACACTTATTGGAAGATGAGAATGAGATGTGCTTTAAAATCTATTGATGAGCGTGTGTGGCTAGCAGTTGTGAAAGGTTGGACACCCCCTGTCATTATTGTAGGTGAGGTCACTAGTTTAAAGTCTGTTGAATCATGGACCGAAACTGAACGAAGACTTGCACAATATAATTCTAAAGGTCTGCACATTATTGCTTCACATGTCACACAAGAAGAATATAATAGAATTTTGACGTGTGAAACATCAAAAGAGGCTTGGGATATTTTTTCACTCACTGACAAGGGCACTAGCACGGTTAGGGCGTCAAAACTTTAAAATCTCACTACCTAGTTTGATACCATTAGGATGTTAGAGAGTGAGACATTTGATGAGTTTTATGCTAGGTTGTCCAATATTGTCAACTCGTCGTTTAACCTAGGTGAGAAAATTCCCAACAACCGTGTCATTAAGAAAATCCTTAGGTCATTACCAAGTAGGTTTGATGCGAAAGTGACCATTTTAAACTCCTTGGGTAGGTTAGAGTCAACGAACCTAGAAGAGATTGTAGGTGACTTACAAACCTATGAAATCTTCACAAAAATCTTTTATCCATAAAAAATATTTATCTATTATTTTCTTTCTATCCATAAAAAATAACACAATTTTCTTTCTATCAAATTGCTTATCTATTATTTTTGTCGTTGTGTGCAACTCCTCTATCCATCAAAAATCTTCACAAACCTATAAAAGTAGAACAAAACTAGAATATAGCGGTAAGTGAGGTATCAATCCACATCTAAGGGTGAAACACAAAATTGGAAAGGACATATATAGATTCATTTACTTTTCATTATTATTTTTCTATTTTTTTTGCTATTTATATTTTTTTATGGATTTTTCAAGGGATTATTTTAACTAACTAACTATACTAATTTTTATAACTACTAATTAGGAAGTAAAAGCTAATTTAACAAAAGTGAGATAACCAAAATTTTCCTAATAAGTAAATTAACAAAATTGGACTCATAAGGGCTTCAAAATATCATCCCATAAATGGGAGATTAGCCCTCAATAATCATCATCCAAAAAATATAAGATAAACAAATGAAGCATGAGATGATTAAAATAAAAGTAAAAAGAGAGGAATAGATCAAACCCATTTAAGGCTTTAATTGAAATGGAAACTTCAATTACATAACAATTGCTCAATTACAATCCCTCACTCATGTATTTATTGAATCTAAAATAAAAATTACAAAATAAAAATAAAAATAAAAATAAAAAGGATAGTGAATGAATTCGTAATGGACAATTAAATAATAGAAGAGATTTGATAAAAATGCAAATCCTAACATTATAAAATTGTACATTAGAACTCATCCAAAGAAATAAATTCTAGATTATTACTTTATATTGAGATAATTGCTAAAAATGCAAAATCTTAACATAAAGGAATGGGTTGGAATTTACCTCCCATAAGGGATGAATTCAACTACATCAATCTATTTTGAAATAATTGCTATAAATGCAAAAATTCATTATAGAGGGGTGGGCTTGAATTTATCCTAGAGATAAATTTCACTACACACCTCTATATTGAGATATTTGCTAAAAATACAAATATTCAACATAGAGAGATGGAGAGAAATTTATCACACAAGGTGTAAAAACTAAATTTGAGATCCTTCTTCAAATGGTCTTCATCTCTTTAAATAGTGTGGCCATGAAGCAAGGGGTAAATTGGGTAAAACAAAGGTGCACATGGGGTGAGTGAGGTGATGAAATCTGATTTAGTCATGGGTTTTGAAAGGTGCAAGTGGAGTGGTTTGTTTGGGGGTACTTTAGGAATAAAGGGTAAGTTGGATAAAACACATGTGGGTCTTTTAATTTATGTTGACTTAGCTTTTGGTTTTAACCGGTAAGGAAAATCGTGGGTATTGTTTAGGACAAATGGAAGAAGTGGAGAATGGGTCAAAAGTGGAAATGGGTTCATGGGTAATGGGTATGGCATGTAGGTTTGGTTTAAGGCTGGAGTTTGGGATTCGAGCTCGCTCGCACTGGGTTTTTGATTACGCGGGTTTGGGTGTTAGCGCCGGCGGGTATGGCCTGTGAGCTTCGTTGGAGGGATCTCAGGTAAGACGGGGAAGGCTACGGGTTAGGGAGGTCTTGGATTCGGGTCATTCGGGATTCGCCACCGCCAGAAGTAAGGCTGGACGACGATGGGTTATCACCGGTGGTTCGAATTTTTAACGCCGCACGCTGGTCGCATGGTGGGGTAGGTTTTCAGGATGGCCATGGCTTGGAAATGGGGTAGTGGGTTTTGGTTTTGGGACAAGTGGAAGATGTGGGTTTGTTTGTTAATGGTGGATTTGTGGTGAGGAGAGAGAATGTTTGAGGTTGAAGATGGTGAGGAGGTGTTATGTGTGATAAGGTGTAGGGTAGTTAGGGTATGAGTGAGATGAGTTGTTAGGGTGTGTTTGTGGTGTAGGTTAGTGTATAAGTTTTAAGGTGTGTGTATTTAAGTTGTGACCCTAAAAATAACTCAACTAGAAAAAACAAAACTAAAAATCTAAAATTAAAATCCTACTCTAAAAATAAAAATAAAAATAAAGGCTCAATTAAAAATGAAACTAAAAAGAAATAAATATAAAAAAATAAAAATCTATTAAATTAAAAACTAAAATCCTAAAAGAAATGTAAAATCTAATAAAACTAAAAATAAATGAAATCCTAAAAAAACTAGTTCTAATAAAATAAAACTAATAACTAATAAAAATAAAGATAAAATAAAAATATACAATAAAAATAGCAAAATAGAAAATACAGCCTATAAATTTCTAAATAAATCTAAAATAAAACCTAAAAATAAAATCACTCAAACTAAAAATCTAAGAAAATTCTAAAAAGCACAAACTAAACACACACGGGCTCGGGTGAAGGTTTGGGCAAAGTCTGGGCTAGGTTTTGGTACGGGGCAAGGTTCAGGTTACGGGATTAAGCCACTTTTATCGTGCATTTTCCCTGAATTAACACTTTAAACTTCGCAAACGCTTATTGAGCTACAAAACAAACAAATACAATCATAAGTCCGAAATTGCCGAGAATTAGCAACAAAAATGCGTCTATTCGGGGTATAAAATGTACACTTTTGGGTGTTTATCAAGCAACATGATTACCTCCAAGGAAGTGCCTAAGAAAGAAAAGGGTATTTCTTTGAAAATCCGAAAGGAGGAAATTAAAGTTTCGGATTCCGATTTTGATTTCGATTTTGAGGATGTTGCTTTGTTGGCAAAGAAATTTAAAAAATTTATTAAGTTTCAAAAGCAATCGAAAGATGCCAAGAAATTTGAAAAATTCAAGAACAACAAAGTAGATCCAACCTCTAAGGATAAGTTTGAGAAGCCTAAGAGGTATGAGTCAGATAAGTGTTTTGGGTGTGAGGGTTATGGGCACAAAGTTAAGGGGTGTCCCACTAGACTTAAGAAAGAGGGAAAGCAACCCATTGTCTATAATGCCACCTTAAGTGATAGTGACCCAGAAGAGGGAGAGAGTTCCCCCATTGATCATAACTTTGTTGCCTTTATGGCATGTCATGTGAGCGACGACGATTCTTATTTGCATGACACTTCCGAGGAGGTTTTCAGTGTATCCCATGTTAGTGAGGGTGAAGAGAGTGACGAGGAGGATGTAGAAGTGAAAGAGTTGCAAAATGCGTTTAATGAGTTGTATGCCAAAACAGTGAAAGTAAAATGGGCATAACTCAAAATTGCAAGCTAAGTTGAATGAGGATGCCATAGAAAATAATGATAGTTTGATTGAGGATCTTAGGGCACGAGAGAAGAAGTTTAGGGAGAAACTAGAGTTTGTGGAGAAAGACAGAGATAATCTCTGTGGTTTGATGGAGTCCTTGAAAAAGAAAATTTAGAGTTTGAGGAGTCTAGGCGTTTGCTCGAGTCTAGAATTCTTGAATTGGAGGAGAGATTCAGAGACTCGTCTAGATTCAAGTTTGATTTGGAGGCTAGGCTAGAGAAGTTTGATAAAATCCTAGGTACCGTCCAAATTAAGGGAGAAAGGGGAGGTATAGGTTTTGATGAGAGAGTTTTTCCCATTACCCCCGTACGTATGAGAAACACTAGGAAGTTTAGAAAAGGTCCACATATAGGTAACCATTCCCACCACCACTACACTTGCACGTTTTGTGGTAGGAAAGGTCACCTTAGGCGTTATTGTTATGACCTTAGACAAGATCCTAGGAAGTTTAGGAATAAAGTTTCCTCGGTTCCCAAAACCTCCATGCGTCGTTTTACACCTACTTGGGTTAGGAAATCGAATTTAGTGGCTTTAGGAATTAAACTTCATGATTCTCATTTAGTTGCACTTGATTCTTCCCATGCTAAATCTAAAGGATGATAGTGTTGCCTTGTTTGTCATATACTAGTTTGCTTCATCATTTATTCATTGCTAGTATTATGACATGTGTATTATTTTGTATTATAGCTTTCATTTGTTTAAGTCTTATTGAAAAATACAAAAAGATTTTATTTTTTAGACAATTCTGAAAATCCAAAAAGATTTTGTTTTTGAGAAAACTTTTGAAAACCCAAAAAGCTTTTTTTTTATTTTAAGAAAATATGAAAAGCCAGAAAAAAATTTGGTTTTTGTTTTTGAGTTTACATATTTGATGTGGCATATTGGTGTGCTTGGACCCCCCACCATCGTTTCATTATCCATGCGGCTAGGACATTTGGTCATTATTATCGATGCTTAGAATGATCTTAACCATTATTTATATGGGGTTTTTTCGAAGTTGATATGCATTTTGATTCTACTTTGTATATATGCCAACATTGCACACATGCACAAGTTTATATGGATGTTTGACTTCTCTTGCATATTTGAATTTGGTGAGGCGTTCTTATCTCAATCTTGTCATCTATGACTTAAGGAGAAGTTTGCATGTAATAACCGTTTACCGTGAGGATCTAAATTGGTAAAAATGATGAGTGAATTCACGGGAAAGTGCTACGAGAGTTCAAAATTAAATCGTCATGAAAGCCATCGTTTAAAAGAGCCCAAAAGAAAATACAATATGTTAAGAAAAGGGCCAAATCAGTTTAGTTCATTCCAAAGAAAATATGATATTATTGAGGGAGTTTGGATGGATTAAAATTTAAACTGGATTACATTACTAATCCTAATGTTGAAACATTGCAATTTGATGCTATTGTTTATAGAATCGTCAAAATTTTGGATTTGTGTGCATGTAGTATGTTTAGTTCATTAAGCTCAAAATTTTATTGTCATATGGCTATAATAAAGTTTGATGATTTATCGCTATCAATTAGATCTTCTTGGTCATTTCGATGTGTTGGAATTGTGACTCATTTGTTGTAGTTTCACGGCCATTCATTACATGTCCATGTTTGAGTACATCAATACTATGTTTGCATGTAACTCGTATTTTTAGTTTTTATGAGTTTTTGTATTTTGTGTTCAAAGCCTACTGTTTTAACACTGTTTCGTTTCTGTCAGGCCCTTCCTGGAATTTTTTTGTGGAATGTTTTTCACTGGGCAATATTATATTATTTTTCAGGGAATTTGGGAAATTCTGACAAATCGCGTGAAGTCGTTCGAACGACTTCTCTATCTCGCGCGAACGACAGTTGTACTTCGTTCGAGCGACATCCTCAACTTGTTTGAGCGACGTCCCTGGCTCATTCGAACGACATGCTGTTTTGGAGCTTCTGATTGGTTTGCAGTCCACTGGTTAATTTTGGTATCTTTTTGGTACTGCTGGAAGCATTTCTGGACTGACTGGTTTATATGTAGGTTATAATTGGTTCAAAATTGATTTTTTTTCATATAGTCCATTTATCACACCTGATTGGATTTCTACACTCTTTGTGCGATTCTTGATTTACTAGCTACTAATTTGTCTTTTCTTGATCATATTTAACTGGTTATTTCAGGGTTATCTAGCGTTTTTAATTCTCAAATTGATTCAAAATGGTATATATTCTCATGCTAGATACTTGATTTGGTTTATCTTTTCATCGGATTGTCTATCCGGGACAAAAAGGAGGAGAGATGTATGTGATGTAGGGGGAGATTTGTTGAGCGTGAGTCACTATTGATGTTTGGATGTACATATTGTTTGATTATAATGCTTCCTAATTGATATCAAATAATTGCTCACCTGTTTCAAATTATTTGTCCTTATTAGAAATATAAATTGGTATCATTTGTTACTCCGTACTTCACTGGGTATTTCTTTGTCTGTTTCATGTGTGTAGGTATGCTTCAGCGATTCGAGATTTCAAGTCTACATCACATTCATCCAGTTCATGCTTGTCGGTGCTAAATATACTAGTCCGTGTCCTGTATTTTTTATTTTGGGTTTATGGGATGGGATTTAGGCGTCATACGGCTTGACGGCCTGATTAGGCATTTCACTGGTTTAGTTTTGTCCCGGAATATTCAAAGGGGGAGATTTGTAAGGACAAAATTTCCAATTGATCCCCTGTATTGCTGGCTTAATTTCGTGAACAAAACTTATTTGTAATATGTAATAGGGAGATTTTTAATTTGTCACGATCCCACTTGGTCTATGACGTATTGAAGAAAATTGAAGACATTGCGGCAAAGCTTCAAAGAATTTATCATGCCTATGTTTAATTGGTGCAAGTTTAATCGTCTTCAAAGTTAATTGCATTTCGAAATCACTCAGGTATGAATGCGTATAATTAATGATGCTCGGAATTGTTTTGATAAAAGATAAGGATGTATTTTTATAAAGAAATATATTTTAAAATGTTTTTTAAAGTGTTTTAAAGGTTTACACTTTGTTTTCATTATTATAAGCTCGAAAAAGGAGTTTGACTTTAATGGGTCTCTCTAAAGAAATCTTTTAAATGAAAAGTAAAAAAGTCAAACTTCTCGCTCGAACGACATTAGATCTCACACGAACGAGATACCTGTGTGGCTCGAACGAGATCCTTAAGTCATTCCAACGACACGCATTTCAAGGCAGTGCTAAATTGTAATTTAAAGCGTGTTTTTCTCAGAGTTTCGTAAGTGTGCATTCTGGAAAATAGTATAAGAACCAGAAACTTATTTGCACATGTTTTCTAAGGTTTACAAAGCACAAACACATCCTTAGAAGTTTGCAAAGATCTGAGTTATCATTCTTATATGGTTACGTGATCTTGCGGCACCAATGTTGTTTGTTCTACATATTGAACATCAAAGGGTTTTGCGGTGAAGTAAAGAGAAGGACCTCTTGTTCGACATCGTAGACGAATCAAAGCTATTCGGTGGACACCGAGACATAAGTGGACGCGTGTGTTGTGGACAGGTATCGTGGATGATGGAATTTTTGTGTGGGCACTATTGAAGAACGGTGGAAGATCAGAAGGAGCGTCAAGACCCATGGGGATCGAGGCTTATTATAAGGCTAATCTGTCTTTGTAAAACCATTGTTCATAGTGATTGTCTGGCTTGGGCCATCCGAGGTTGTTTTCCTGTTTTGGGTTTTTTCCTCGTACATTCGGCGTTGCGAGTATTCTTTACTTTACTTTACTTTACTTTACTTCACTTCCTTTAATCACTAGATTCATGTTTACGATTTATCAAGATAAATTTGGTTTTAAGTAAGAATTGGGTTTTCACTACTTGGTTTGGTGCATAATTAACAGTTGGATAATTTTCGGTAAAAAATTTGGTCTTATTTGAAACACACATATCGGGTCGCACTCTATAGTATCAAAGCATCATATTCTAGTTCCATAGGATCTGTGCGGCTTACTACGATTTCAGCATAACATTCCTTTGACATAGAGCCCTATTATTAGGATTGTTGCATTCATGATTACGTATTTGTGATTACATTCTTCTGCTAAATTATTTGTATTGACTGTGAACTCATACAATTAGATCTATTTGCAGATTCCAGAGAGGACAAGCAATGGGAGCATCGACTAGAGATATTGTGAGGGAGGCTCAATAGGAGCCACAACCACCACAAGGGACAATGATAGCAGTAGAGGTGGCAGCGATTATGGTACAGACAGTTAATGCCGCTATAACTGCCATGGATCTTTACTTCCCTCATTCACATCAGTCGCCACAGCGAGTGGCACCAATTGTCCAAGCCCACCCAGATCCATCAGAGTGGCAGAGAGTTAGGGAGGCATTTCAGAAGGGCCACCCACCCGAGATCTAGGGTAGCTCAGACGTGATTATGGCGTGCCAGTAGAAGAAAGATATTAAGTGTCACCTGCACATGGTAGAGTGTAGGGATGTGCAGAAGAAAATGTTGTCTACTTTTAGTCTTGTTGGAGAAGCATTATAGTGGTGGGAGTCAGTTACCACCATTGAAGAGAAGGACACGATGTCCATTTTCAATTTTTTGATGCAATTTAACTGTAAATACTTTCCTCCAGCCATTGAGACAGAGATGCGGTAGAGGTTAATTGAGGTGACTCGGGGTGATCGCTCAGTAGTTGCATACAAGGAGTTCACTCGTTTGGCTAATTTTATGCCAAACTACGTGAACAGTGAAAAAAAAAGCTGAAGTTTATTGATGGACTAGTCTGGAGGATCGGGTAGAGTTTCATTAGCAACCCTGCATTGGTAACTTATACAGATGTCATCAATGCCGCACTTTTACACTTCTAGGACCATCGTTTCCATGTGAAAGGGGAATAAGAAAGGAGGTGAGCCTAGTCATCCGAGTAAGGAAAGGGAAAGCAGTGCTAACAGAGCACCATAATAGCAGTAGCAGTCAGGCATATACAAGGGGTAGGATTCCCAGTAGGGGGATTAGGTAAGAGGTTTAAATCTGTGGTTTATAGAGCCAACGGGGGTTTCAGGTAGGGCCAACAGGGTCCTCACCAGCAGCAACATCATGTTCCTCAGGGCCAATGGAACAATGGTCGAGGCCATCTGGGCCAACAGTAGGGTCAACACCATCCGGTCCAGAGGTAGGGAGACTCTACATGTTAGTTCTTAATTTGTGGATAGACGGTCCTCAAGATGAGAGACTACCCTCAGCAGGGTAGAGCATATACCACTTGCAGCACCATCCCCACCTGCCCCACTATAGCAGGGGAAGTTTCAGTACAGACATATTTATAACTTCCTGGATGCAGCCATACAACAGGCCCTATAGGCACTACCAGCAGTAGAAGGCATGTTTCTTATTCATGGACTTGAGGGTAGGATTCTATTTGATATGGGGGCATCACACTCTTTCATAGCGACCAAATTTGCACTATGAGTTGTCGGTCTATTGGAGACATCCGATAGTCTCCTTATGTGTGTGGAGTCATCGTTGGGTAGTGCGTCACTTATATACTCGATCTGTAAAGGTGTAAACATCGATGTGGGTAGATTATTTTTAGCCATCAACCTTCTTGTGATAGATATAGAAAGGTATGACGTTACTTTGGGTGTGGATTGGTTAGATGGATACCGAGTAATGGTGAATTGTTTCGAGAGGACAATTGTGTTCTCAATTCTAGGGCAAGAGATGTTCTTAATGGCGATGACTCTTCCTAAGGGAGAGTCAATCACACATATGTATTACAATGAGGAGGAGACATTACATGAGGTTGTTGTTTCGTTATACTCAATTCCATTGGTGAGGGAGTTTAAGGATGTATTTCAGGATATACTTGGGTTGTCGCCTAGACAGGAAATTGAGTTCGTTATCGACCTAGCGTCGAGTACGAGGCCTATCACTTGAGTGCCTTATCGCATGGACCCATATGAGATGAGGGAGTTGAGGGAATACATTCAGCATCTATTGAGGTAGGGTTTCATCAGACGGAGTACATCACCGTGGGGTGCATCGGTGTTGTTCATTAAGAAGAGGGATGGATCGATTTGGTTATGTATCGATTACAAGGAGTTGAACAAGATCACGATTAAAAATAAGTACCCACTACCTAGGATCAATGATCCGTTCAACTATTTGAGGGGAGAATCTTACTTATCTAAGATAAATCTGAGTTTCGATTATCATCAGTTATGCTCGAGAGAGGGGAACGTTCCTAAGACTTTTTTCTGGACACGATATGGGTCATACGAGTTTAGGATGATGTCATTTGAGCTCACCAATGCACCAGCAATGTTCATGGATCTGATGAATCAAGTTTTTAGAGAGTTCCTTGACTATTTTATGATTGTGTTCATCGACGATATTCCGATTTACTCGCTCTAAGGATGAGCATGTTGAGCATCTGTGAATTGTTTTACAAACATTACGAGATCACTAGTTGTATGCCAAATTTGAAAAGTGTGGGCTTTAGCTTTGAGAGGTGCAGTTTCTGGGCCAACACATTTTGTCTGAGAGGGGTATTGTGATTGATTCAAGTAAGGTATCGGTTGTAAGGGAGAGGGGATAGCCCACAATACTGACCGATGTTCGTAGTTTTTTAGGACTGGCCGAATACTATAGATGATTCATTTGGGGTTTCTCGAAGATTGCAGATCCGTTGATGAATCTTACTCACAAGAGGGTGTCATTTATTTGGGACGACCATTGTTAGTTGGCTTTCGATCAGCTAAAGGACAAATTGACTTCAACACTTGGACTCGTACTGCCTAGGGTAGAAGTGGAGTACTGTTTCAACATTGATGCATCCTTGCGGGGACTTGGGATATATTATAGTAGGAGGAGAGGGATGTAGCTTATGAATCTTCCAAGATTAAGCCACACGAGAGGAATTACCCCATATATGACTTGGAGTTAGCTGCATTTGTATTTACCTTAAGGATTTGTAGGCACTATCTATTGGGGGAGAATTTTACCCTATCCACGGACCATAAATCACTTCAGTACCTATTTACGCATAAGGGTATGAACATGATGCAAAGGAGGCGGTTGGAGTTTGTAAAGGACTATAAGTTTAATATTTAGTATCATCCTGGGAAGGCTAATGTGTTGGCAGACACGTTGAGCTGATGACCTGCTGGGGAGCTAATGGAGGTTTGGAAGGAGAAGTGGAGAGAGATTCGATATGATAATGATATTTCCAGGGCCTGTATATTCATATTAGCTATCACGCCTGAGATTATTATGAGTATAATGAAATCCCAGGTAGGGGACCAGTATTGTCAAGACAGAGTTCTCCAATTATTAGTTGATTGGACAGAATCTTACTCTATCAGTTTAGAGTGAGGTTTGCGCTTCAATGGGAGACTAGTGGTTACAGAGGATGAGTATTTGAGACATGCAGTGATGTCAGAGTCTCACTGGTCTAGGTTTGTGGTACATCTTGATAGGGATAAGATCTACCAGGATATGCGCACATAGTATTGGTGTTCGGGGATGAAGCACAACATAGCAGAGTTTATCTCGAACTATGCTACTACGAACTAGTGAAGGTAGAACACCAAAACTGACAGGAATGTTACAGGCACTCGAGATTTCAGTGTGGAAGTGGGAGAATATCTCTACGAATTTTATTATCGGGTTACCGTTATCACAACGAGGTCACAACTCCATTTGGGTGATAGTGGATCGGTTAACTAAAGTGGCCCATTGTCTTATAATTTGTATGGATTTTAAGATGAGATAATATGCACAGTTGTTCATTGTTGAGATAGTACTGTAATATTCTCTCTGTTCGGAATAAGATCTTTGTGTCCCATTTTTGGCAGAGCTTTCTGGAGGCGATGGGTACGGATTTATGTTTCAGTACAACGTATCATCCACAGATAGATGGGTAGACGAAGATAGTTAATCAAATTCTTGAGGATATGCTATGGATGTGCATACTTGAGTTCGATGGAGTATGGGACCAGTATCTTCATTTGGTGGAGTTTACGTACAATAACTCTAACCAGTTCACTATAGGCATGGAACCATTTAGGCGTTCTATGGACAACTTTGTCGTTCGCTCGCTTGCTAGTTATAGGTGGGGGACAATAATTTATTGGGGCTAAAGATGATTCAGGATACCACTGCCAAGATCGACCTAATTCGATGGCGCATCCATATAGCTCAGGACATGCATAATAGTTATGTCTATACAGACATGATACTCATAAAGCTTAAAGTTAGTGACTAGGTGTTGGTACAAGTGTCTCCTATGGTGGGTGTTATGAGGTTTGGGAAAAAATTGAAGCTAGCGCCGAGATATGTGGGACCATTTTTTATCATTAAGAGGGTGGGACCAGTGGCATATAGGTTGGGACTACTAGAGCACCTACAATGAATCCACGATGTTTTCCACGTGTTATTGCTGAAAAATACCAGAGGAGTGAGAGGGCCTTCTGGGATATTCCATTAGAGTGTATCGACTTGCATCCAGACATCTCGTATGAGGAGAGACCAATGGTTATAGTTGATCATAGTGAGTGTAAGCTGCGATCTAAGGTGGAACCTATAGTTTGAGTTTAGTGGGGGCACCATAATGTGGATGAGTCAACATGGGAGCAGGAGGATGGCATGAGCAAGCAGTATCCAGAGTTATTCACCGCAGGTACGTCCCAATTTCAAAGGCGAAATTCCTTTGTAAGGGGGAAAGTATGTAACATCCCGTATTTTAGAGTATTTAAAAGTGAATTAATTCGGTTAATTTAAATTACACGCTTGACGTAATTTAGCGAAATTAAATATTATATGTTGATTCAAATATTAATCAGAGAGATACTGATTAATGTTTATTGAATATAAGTGAATAGTAAATAATTATTCTCATGTCATAGCGACTGACAGTGACATGATTGTGGTATATCTCAACCAGGTATCGAGTGTAGATTATATGAGTTCGAGATAGGAAATCTTTTTAGAGTGACTCGGATGGTGATTTCTAGATCACGGTTGATTCTGAAAGGGTCAAAATAGTTAGAATAGTGTACCTAATCGTAGTAATAGGGTTTCGGGACCTTTCTATTCATAATCAAGCTTACACAGAGGTGTTCGGTTCATTTGGGCTTTGTCCTCCTAATTTCGTTAATCGGGATTATAAACCTAAGGCTAACTAATTGGGGCAGCCGGAAAACACTTCAAACCCTAATAAAATGATGTTTATTGGGAGATCTAACACCTTTCTTGCATCATCATCGGAGTGCAATCGGGAGGAAAGGAAGGTATCTCCATCACTCATAATACTAAATCAAAACTACAATTGATAAGACAAGTGTATATCTTGCATGTTTTAATGAGTTATATTACCCATGTGTAGTAGGGTTCTCAATTTGATGATAATTGATGATGATCTTGGGATTAAATGAATAGAAATCATGTTTTGGGATAGGATTGCATGTAGAATGAGTTCACATATGTTGGCAGTACAAATCAGAACATGTATAATGATAAGTATAAGAGAAATCTGGAGAAATGAATGTTTAAGCATGAAGAATGCAAGAAATAGGGTTTTGGGTAGAAATCTGGGTTTTAATCCATTCTTGAGTAGGATTTATATCGATTTAACGTGTTTCTTATGTTAAAAATTACCTATATGCTTTTATTTGATGATGGGATAAATCATGTTAAAGTTTGGGTAGGTTTAATGAGGATTTATGGGTTAAAAATTATGGGAAAACGTAATAGCATAAGGAAGGAGATGACCTGTAGCATTTCGAATCAATTCATCTCAAAGAGCGAATTGATTCAGTAGGCGAATCGATTCGGCCTCTTCACCGAATCGATTCCGTCTCTTCACTGAATCGATTAGGTTACCCAGAATTGCCTAGTTTCTTTAGTTTATTTCCTGATTTTTCAATTATTAAATGGGAGACTTTTGGGTTATTATAAAAATATATTAAGGGACATAGTGAATTCCAGTAGGCCTATAGTGGGGTTGAGGTTTACCCAATTAAGAGTATTTAAGGCTAGGGATTATTGGGCATATGTTCATAGTTAATGAATTCGTGAGATTTAGAACAGGTCACGGAGAGAGAACTTAACCTATGATTCTAACCAGTAGGGTGTGAGTATTTTAACTGCTGATATTAATTAAGGGGTACCTAGGACCCTTCGGTTAGCGAAAGATACTCGGGAATATATAAAAAGAGGTTATATGAGTATGTTGAGTATGCGAGAGATATGTACCACTTACGGATTGATATGATGGTTTGTGTGTATACCTACTGAATAATATGTATACATAGGTTGTGTGAATACTTATGGTTATGATTTGATTATGTGTGTGAACATACCTACGCTTTCTGCTATCACTGGAGGTTTGCGTAGAGGGTGATCCCACCTTGACGATTCTAGTGAGGCCTGGATGTGTCTCCCAAAACATGGATCTTAGGGCGGCTCACTATGTGCAGTGTATTAGTGGGACCGATGTGTTATTTGGGTACGTTAGGTATGCGCATATCCCAAAGGCTTAGAACCGTGTTCGCCTCCATTGTGTGTTGATTAATTTTGAGTTCGAGGAGACATGCTGAACCAAGTCCTTGATTTGGTACGAGAGATACATGGACCTGATAGGAGACTATGCCAGCATTACAAGGAGCCATTCTGGGGATGCTATAATTGTATTTATTACATGTGCATTAGATATATACAAGTGTGATTTATCTACTTAGTAAAACTAATAGATTGTGTATATTTAAAAGTAATTTAAGTAGAGAGACTTAAATAATTTACTCAAGAATAATACGTGGGTAATATTAATTATTGACAACGTGATAGCTTGACGTATGTTTAATATGAAGGAGCTAGACCGTTATGGATAACTAGATACGTTATCTAGTTGGGATGGGTACCATAGCTAGGTAGGAGACGTTAAGTGTGCACATTAGTTGAGAGGTGAGGAACTAAAGGGAGCGTATATTGAACTAACGTGTATATCTAATAACTTATTTAAATACTTGTAAAATATTTTCAAACGGTTTTATTGGGATCTTACTCGTATCAAATCCTTTTTCGAAAACCTTTTAGTTGTCCAGCCACAGGAACGCTCGGCTTGATGATTCTTTCCAAGGATGTGTAGCTGCAGCACTTACGGAGGCTTGCAAGAGTTTCTTTAGACGCTTCAGTTTATTCATTCCTAGTTAGGAGTTCTTTCAGTATTTCATTTGAGCGCGTTTCCCCTTCAGACTATTCGGTACATTAGTTTATTTATCAGACTTTGTTGAGATTCCCTTTCATTTACTTCAGATTGTAGTTGGATTATTTGTTTATGGAACTGATGGTTTATTTTGTCTTATTTAATTATATATTTGTCAAGTGATTGTTCAAACTATTATTGTGTGGATGGTTTGGTTAATTTATTTTAGTTACACTTGTTGTTAAATAAATGAAAGATAAAATTTGGCACCAACTTAATTTGACATAGGTGATTTGTATTTAAAACATTTTTCGAAAGTGATGCTAAAAATGAAACAAATGAGATTTCTATTTGTTTTAATAAAGGATTGATCACCCGTGGTTAAAATAGGCGGGATGTCACATAATAATATAAAAATAATTAGAGAGAGAAGATATGTTTAAAAGATGGGTATTCAAGAATCCTGTAACTGTGTGCAAATTAAATATCGCGTGGACACTTTAATAATAAAGAACAATTAAATGTTGTAAAGCATTTTATAATATTATAAAGATATGGTATCATTTGTTTTAGGTCTTTGTTGGTTCATCTAGTCATTCTATACTATGTGTTCATATCAATATCTATCTTTTTGCGATTTTTCATTGGTCTTCCATGCTCATTTTAGTTTATTCAAGTTGAAATCATTTTGTTATCGCATCACATCTGGTATACATTTTTCTCTATGTGGATTACTTGTTCTTGTGTTGCTAAGTTACTTTGTTGTTCTTGTTTCACTATACACCATTGCATAATATAGTTGTTTTTTCTTTATGCTTAACTATTTTTTCGTTTAGGGGGAGTATTATTTTAGCTGGGGGAAAATTATTTATTTTATGCACCATAATCTTTGTCTATTCCTGAACAAAAGGGAATGAAATGGTATCTATCTCTTTTCATTTTGGGGAGATCTATTACTTAGGGAGAGACGTCTTGTCTTAGATAGACATTATTAGACAAAGGGGGAGGATTTAATTATGCAATCTATATTATTATATTCTCTATACATTTTTGGTGTGTTTAAGTGTGCAGGTTTTCAATCATACGTCCAAGTTTTTAATGCAAAGCTTCTCTGAATATGTGTCAATCAAGCGTCTGTATTTTTTCTTTGTTTTAGGAATGAGTCTTTTAGATGATCTTGACGGCCTATAGGATTTTAATTTTTGGTAGTGCCCCAGAATAGCCAAAGGGGGATATTTATAAGGACAAATTTCCAATTGAGTCAATTTATATGTGTTGGTTTAATTCCGAGAAAAACTCTTTCAGTCATAGGACAGAAGTTACGTTTTTGACCTTTCAAGCATAGGACATTTTTGTGAAGACTTAACAGCCAAGTTGGAGAGATCACATCCTATGTCGTATTTCGTGCCTCATTTAAGTCATCAACATTCCAAGGATGTCTCAGGTATGGATGCTTATATTATGTTGGGCCTTGAAAA
Source organism: Sambucus nigra (assembly GCA_949130495.1). NCBI lineage: Eukaryota > Viridiplantae > Streptophyta > Magnoliopsida > Dipsacales > Adoxaceae > Sambucus > Sambucus nigra. The sequence goes on from OX422217.1 coordinate 201,493,272, forward strand.
TTTATTATTAGGTTCTAGAATTTTTGCTAAGATATTTTAAAATGACTTTATATTTTTTCAATAAACAAATTTTTTTACTTAGGTCATTCGAACGAGAATTGATGTTCCTTCGAACGACTTCAAACGATGCCACTTTTTGGTTTATGCTGACTTTCCGTTAGAAGTAATGTTATTATCTCATTGGAACGAGATGGCTATGTCCTTCGAACGACCGAATCAGTTATTTTAAAAATATCAATTTTTAAAGAAGTTTTCTCCCATAATTCCCCACTACTTCTTCTAACCATTTAGTTAATGTGGGAGATTTGTTTATTCAGAGACTTTTCCAACATCTAAGAGGGAGAAACCTTTAGAAAAGTTCAATAGTGTTTTTGTTTTAAACTTATGGTTTAACTTTTAAAACAAAAACAAGCTTACACCTAAATTTTTTTATGCTTCTACATAATATATGTTTGATATGAAGTGTTGGCTCCGGTTTCGTCATTCTATATATAATTGAGATTATTTCTTGTGGCGGATTCTGTGTTCCTTGGAATACATATGGTGGACTCCGTATGCGTGACGGTAGCACTGCCCCATCGGTGGACTCCGAGACGTAGGTGGACTCCTGCATTGTCACTAAGAAGAGGTTAAATGAACGAGGAGCATTAAGGCTTGCGAGGGCGTCGAGTCATTGAGTAAGTCTTCTATCAAGTCCTTGTGTTAAATTTGGAACTAGTGGACTTGTGGCTAGGCTGTCCAATGTTTTTTTTTGTTGTGGGTTTTCCTCGTACATCGCGGCATTATAGTTGTGTATTTTATCTTGTAAATTCTCACCTATAGGTTTAACAAGATAAAATTGGTTTAATCACAAAAATGGTGTAATTAGTACTAAATTAATTTGGGTTGTGTAAGTTTAAGAAAAAGTTTAATTTGATAAAATTCATGCTTAATTTGGTTTGTATAAATTTGAACTCGATTGAAGCTTTGTCTAAGAAGCGAAAATTAATTTTTACAGAAATTAAAATTTTCAGTATTTCGGAGCCATCACCCTATATTCATATAATTTTGTTTCACAAAAGGGTAAGAAAAAAAGGTAAAAAACAATAAACTAGCACCTAACATTAAAAAGCAAAAAATATATAGGACAAATGTTGGAAAGAATAGATAATAAACAGAAAACAAAATATTTAAAACCTTGGTTTAGGAACTCCAAACTAAAAAAAAAATCACAAACTTACTATGGTAGAAATAGTAAACATAAATTATTATCTATAAATCAATTCAAAATAATCATAACCTTAAAAATTTTGGGGTTTTCCCCTTTTATGCCCATAATATAATTTTGAAAACCTAATTTTTCTAATTGAAATTAAAAATCCTAAAATAAAAATAAATTACCCCAAATAAATTCTATTATGTTAAATTGGGGTTCCTGTGCACAAAATATTTAATTGAAATAAATTTATTTGAATCCACTAAATAAAGTAGCTCAATAAAACTTCATAAAATCCAATAAAAGAGATGTTACGAGAAGTAGAAAGAAATGGAACATAAAGTGATAGAGGATTATGACCCAATGAGATGTTACGAGAAGTAGAAAGAACTGGAACATAAAGTGATAGAGGATTATGACCCAATGAGCTCCTAATGTGAGGAAGAGCGGGTAAATTAAAGAGAATATGATTTGAATTTGGAAATGACATACATATGAGTGAGGGTTTGGGGACATGTTTGGTAAGAAGAATGGTCGGTGAAGTCTTGGAGCGGCTTAGATTGATTTGAGAGGATGTCCAGCTGTGACTGGGAGCTGAGTTCAATCTCAGTTTATGAATCTCAGATTATAAAATTAAACTACGAAAATATTAAGACCATCTCAACCCTTCATTTGGTAATTCACATCAATGGGCACATAACTAATCCCTATACATAAGTCTGGATGAACCTCCAACTAATTTCATCTTACAACTAAATGCTAAGGTAAATGAAAAGTCCCTGTTAACTAAGGTTTGATTCATATATAAAATATTTCCAAGATAACTAAGATAACACAAAATCAATTAACATGTATAATGGGAAAACTTAAAACAAACACGCTTTTTGGCATCAATGCAACATCTCTGCTTTACCTATACTATAAAAAAATTTAATATTAACAAAACCACATGTGTTCCAACACCTAATTTATTGTCAAAAACACCATGTTGATATATATATATACAAATTATATATAATTATTGAACAAATAGATTTAATTATTGAGCGAATAAGTTTAATACATAAGCAAAGTCTACACTTAAGATACATAAAGTACCATTCCCAAGTTTATGCTCCAATTAAATAAATTTTTTGCAAAATTCTATAAAACAAAATATTAGTAGCCAAACATATTATCTATATAGGGAAATAGAAAAGAAATGTTTTAAGTAATCACAACTTCGAATTTAACATACTAAAATAACCTTCAACAAATATATCATGAAAATATATAGTACTCATTTTTTTGGCTAACCTCATATATTCAGTACACATGAGGCATACTTCATGACTTGATAAACAATAAGACTAAATAAAGTAAGGAAAACCTATGTGAAAAGCCATTAGTAATAAAGGAAATAAACCAGTAAATAAAAACAACCCAAATGCAATTAGCTATCGTTATCCATGCACCTGATTAAATTATATTAAATACATTATGTTTGTCTTTTTAGTTCCAACTTTGGTCATTACATTATTTTTTTCATCAATAAAATATTATTTTCGTCCTTTTAAAAGTATACAATTAGATAATTGCATGAAAATAAAATGGTAAAAAAAGGTCATGTTTAGTAGGAGTTCAAATTTAATAGACAAAGTACAAAAAATAGGAGTTAAAATTTACAACTTTCTAATGGTTGAGAGGGAATGATGCATTGTAGTAAAAATTGAGAGAGATTAATGGTGGGGATGGCTAACATTCAACTTCAATTTTTCTTCCATGCTACAACAGTTGGCGAATATACCAAGGCCAATAGTAGTCAGATTCATAAATTGTCGCATTCAGGATAAATAAAGGACTTGAATATTAAATGTTTTGACCTCAAAATTTTATAGTTACTGTTGATGCAAAAATATAGACTAGGCCTAATTGATTGATCACAGATAAATGAACAAAAATAAATAAGATAAAGATATTTTTAAAGTGTTTCGGCTCAATGGAAAAGCCTACATCCACTGTTATGTATTGACTGCCTTGATTTTTTTTGATCCCTTGCAATGAGGATGATACAATGTATTTATAGCCCAAGAGGGGTATTGATAGGTGTCATGTGAAAGGATGGAATGCATTCATTTGTTAGGCATTTACATTAATACATAATGAGAATTAAATATATGAACGTTGTCGCTTCATTGTCAATACATGCTGTAAGACTGCTACCGCTTTGTTGGTTATACAAGTTAGATTTTTGGCTGTTGGTCGGGCTTCCCAATTGGTCAGGCATCATTGTTGGCCAGGCTTCTCAGTTGGTCGGGCTTTCCTATTGGTCAGGCTTTTATATCATGCTGACTTAGACTTGTGCCACATTGGATGACACGTGCTGACTTGCAATTGGTCCACGTAGAGTGGTAAATTTTGGTATCAACAAAAGCCCCCAATGTTTTATACTTGGAGCTAATGCGAAAGTGTGGAGTGTTACGCTTTAATAGTAGTCGGGCTGCTTGGTTGGCTGTAGACCTTCCAAACTTATGAAATTTATCCACTTAGATAGTTTTTAAGCTCGAATGGCAATTTTGTAAATATTTCAAATTTTAGTGAACATTTCTTGGGTATTTTTGTCTTTTCCCTTATTAGTCGCCATAAACTCAACCGTCGTTCACTTTAATCATATCTTTTCCCAGTTTTTGAGGCGACTTATAAAAAGGGAGGTAAAACTTCAATCATCTTTTACCTCTTACTTCTGATTCTGCTGTTGTGTTCTTTGAGCTTTTGTGCAGTCGTTTTCTTTTCTGTCTTCAGTTCCTGCTGAATCCTTAAACTTTTGTAAGAATTTTTCTTCTCTTATTCTTTATTTTCTTCATCATAGTTTATTCTATCAAGTCGCTTGATAAATTCAGAAGACTTTAACATTCCATCTTCGGTTACACTGGAATATCCCATCTTTCTTTCTGATTTTTTCTCTCTTACTGAAGGCCATTGGTTCCCTTCCATCTTTATTGTTGAATATGGGTTTACATTTCCTCCCAATCCCCTGTGTCGGGATTTTTGTCAATATTTTGACATTGTTCCTACAAGAGTGGAGTAGTGAATGGAGTATATAGGTTAAATCAAACCTATGGAACCCATCTAGGGATCCAAAAAAATGCTTTGTTATAAATGGGTAGATAGTGATATTATTTATTATTTAAAAACTAGGGCAGTTAGTAAAGATTTAGTAGTTAACCTCCCCGATTCTAATAGGGATTATTTTGATCATGGGGTAGTTGTAAAAAATTTGTAGCACGCCCCTTTATTTGGAGGTGCTAAATATCAAGGATCTAAATGTCCGCTGTTTGGCAACGGAATATGTTATTTTATGTTTTAGTAGTTTTGTCCTGTTTATATTTGATAAAATGTCATACTGACCGTTGCTTTGTAAATTAAATTGCAATTGACCAGAAAAGAAAGTCCCCCAAAGAGAGTGAAGCAAATTTGAAAGAGCTAAAGTTTATCTAGGGGCTTCACAAGGTAGTTACTGAGGAGCACATTAGGTCCACCTCCTATTTGCTTCAATACAAAAACATTATTTCTTCCTTTATTTCCATACCTGCTACTTCTCCTGCTCTAGTAATTAATCTTGATCAAGAGGTTGGTGTTGATTCAGACACTCCTTTATCTGAAATTATGAAGAAGATAAAGTTTTTGGACCTTCTCAGTGCTAGCACTTTTGGCTCCCAATCACCTACTGAAGGAGTTAAGAAGAAAACAGGGGATTCAATGAAGCCCCCAATTCCCAAGGACCCAACCCTCAAAGACCCATCCCCTAAAGTCCCAGCCCCCCAAAATGCAGCTCCTAAAGATGCTGAAGCTCCTTTGAGGAGACTTAGGAGAGGGCTTGCAGAGAGGCAGGTCGGCTCGGTGACTGATCAATTATCCTTGATTGAATTACCCTCTTTTGATGCATTCCTCTAGCAGCTATTACTCTTGATTTGGCCAGGAAGTTGATCAAGTCTTATAGTCTTTCAGACCATAGGGAGTGGATGCCATACTCCCCCGAGCAAGGGTTTCTGAATTGCCTGCTCAGAGACTTGCATCCGTAAGTGGTTTCCATTTTCTTGGTTTGGTTATATTTTATATTTCTCATATACTCAATTTAATCTTTATCTCTTGCAGTTCTTGGTACACTTCAATGATATGATGGAGAAGGATGAAGCAATTATGGCCTCTTCTTCTTCTTCTTCAAATGATGTGGTAGAAGCCTTGACTAGTCTAAAGAAGTCTCTGCTCGAATCTCAGTAGGACTTGGGGACTGAGAAGATCACTTGGGAGGATAAACTGAAGACAACTAAAACTTCTCGATAGACGTCTAATGAGAATTCCCTTGAAGCTGAGGGTAAGAGGAAGGAGGTTAAGCATAAGGCAAAGGAAGCTGAGCGCAGGGAAGAGGAAGACGAGCACAGGGAAAAGACTACCGAAGAGATTTTATCCACTGCCAGATCTAAGAGAAAGTTTACTGTGAAGGCGTCCTTTAGTGTTGGTTGGGACAAAGGCTGGAACAACCCTATTTTTACTACCTCTGCTCAGATTAAGTATGCAAAACAAAAATTCTTCAGAGATGGTTGGTTTATTACCCTTCAAGAGTTGAACACAGCTGAAGGCTTTGAACTTGTTCAGAGATATATTCATGGTCCTCCTCTAGTCATTAAGGATGAGGTTGAAGATGAAGCTGGTTCTGGAGAGTCTTCTCTAGTGGTTGAATCTGCTGTCGATTAACCCAAAATCACTAAATATTCTCTTCATCAAGTCGATCAAATAGAGAAACTCCATCCTGTAGTCCCTTCTTCTGAGGAGGATAAGAAGGTTGAGAATGATAGGGAGCAGGTATAAAGTTGTTCGACATTTTCTCTTTTTCCCTTTTTGCTTTTTTGTTTCTTTTTCTTTATTTTTATTATACTTGAACTCTTTGTTATTAATAAAAGAACTTTTTGTTCCTTTTGTCTCTTATTGATTATACTTGTTCTCCATTCTTGTCGTTGATTGGTGGTCATTTCTTTTTTCCAGTGTAGAGCGAAGATGGAATAACTGCCTTCCAATGATACCGAGCTACTGAGGAAGTGAAATGCTTTTTTCAAAGCAGGTCATACAGACTTGTCTGAAGAATAAATTGTTCAGTTGATCGATGATGATGTATCAGAGAAGGCTAAAGAAGCCTACAAGTATTTAAAGTACTTACTTGATCGGGCGATAGTAAACAATGTTGCCTACTATGAGATGATAGAAGAACTTCAAGAACAGTATAAAGAATCCAATGCACTGTTGCAACAGAGCTACGAGCAGAAATATCAAAGCTTAAGAGTAGATCGGGGTTTTGATAATTTTATTTTTGTTTATAATAAAAAGGAAGCTTTGCTTAAGCTTGAAGTTAAAGAAAGTTGCCAAACTTTTGGAAGAAGATAATAATAATTTGAGAAATAAAGTGAATCTTTTGAAGTTTGCCTCCGGAGCTGTTGTTAATCCTTTTTAGAAGCTAAAAAATGCAACATTAAGAGATGAATTGGAAGCTTTAAAAAAGATTAAACCTTCATCTTCCTCACGAGCAAGAAATAAGCCTGGTCGAGGAACCACAGAAGAGATTAGGACTCAACAGGCCCTTGCCAATTAGGCTATACAGTTAAACGCAAAAGATCGAGTTATTGCTGAGATGTCCCAGAAGCTGCAGACCTTATCTGAATAATTATTCACTCAATCTTCCCAATTAGAGGTTAAGGATGGAGTATTAAAGAAACTTCAGTCTCAAGTTGATAAATTAACCTTTCAATTCCACAAGCAGCCAAGAGAATTTGGATGGATGGGTATAATGAAGCTCTACGGAATTTTGATGATAAACTTCAATAGGGCAAGAATAAGTCCTATAAATGGGATTGGATAAATTCTTTAACCGTGATGAAGGTGGATCGAAACAATTCTTTGTGGGATTGGTATGACCCAGACTTGCTGGAGCTTGAAAATCCTCCATTCAAGTTAGATGTTAACTTGATTCCTGTTCATCGTATTTCGCAATGCTTGATTTCAAAATACTTAAGAGATTACAAGCCACATGTTGAACTAGAGATCATCCTACCTCGTCAATTGCTGGATCGTCCTAGTAGCAGTAATACTAGGATGCTTCAGATTTTTAACTTTATCAACTCCCCTTATTCTTTGTATGATCCTCCAGCTTGCATGGATCCTATTTCTAAGGCTGAAGAAAAATGTCGTGCAGAATAAGACTTTGTATTTTGTTTATGCATATTTAAGCAAAAATATGTAATCATTTAATTTAATGAGAAGCTTATTTTATGAATGGTTCAACTTTTAGTCAATCTTTGCATATATGAATGTTTCTTTTAGTCATTGACTATGAACGGATTAACTTTTAGTTAATCTTTAGTTTTTCATCGGTTCTATTGACATCCTTAGGATTATCCTAAGTATTATATCAATTACCAATGCATCACCATGGTTCTACTAATGTACCTAAAGTTTTTAGGTAATTTCATTAGTTACCTTGGTTCCCAGGCGTGAATGGAACATCTGTCCATATTTTAGCCCAGTTTAGATGAATATTATTCCTCAGGGTCTTCGTTAACCAAGCATTTTGGACTTACAATTTTGCCTTGCATGGTTTTTTTATGTATTTGACAACTAACTTTGTTGGTGGACTTTATTGATACCGACCAACTTTGTTGGTGGATTTTATTGATATAGACCAACTTTATTGGTGTCTTTTACTGATACCGACTAACTTTGTTGGTGGCTTTTATGTTGACAACTAACTTTGTTAGTGCCTTTGCTGCTGTCGACCAATATTGTTGGTATTTTTATGGATGAATGTAGTTCATAGCACTAGTACTTTAATAAAATAACAATTTTAGGGAAATCGCATTCTCATTAATATTGAAATAAACTTAATACATCATGATTACATCAGTGATAGTATTTTCTCAAGTGTTCTACATTCCATAGGTTCTTGAATTCTTCACCTTCTAAAGTCTGAATTCAATATATGCCTGGTCGGATGACTGTAGTAATACGATAAGGCCCATGCTGATTGGCTTCCAGCCTATTGTTCTTCTGAATCACTTTTTTCAAAACATAGTCACCCTCTTTTAAGTTACTCGGTTTCACCCTCTTATTATAAAAAATGTGCAGTCCGCTGTTGATAGGTTGGATTCCTTAAATTCGCATCTTCACGTACCTCCTTCAGTATGTCTAAGTCCAGCCTTCTCATCAAATCACTGACTGGGGTAATTAAGTTAAGAACTCTGTGTGTAGGTAAACCTAGCTTGGTAGGAATTACTGCTTCTATACCAAATACTAATATGTAGGGAGTTTTTCCAGTAGCTATTCTAGGAGTTGTTCGGTAAGCCCACAAGACAGAATACAGTTCATCAATCCAATTCCCTTTAGCATTTTCCATATTTTTCTTCAATCCATTTAGTAAAGTTCTATTAGCTACCTCTGTTTGGCCATTGCTTTGAGGATGGCCAGGAGTGGAGTGGATTTTTTGGATGTTGGATTGGGCACAATAAGTAGCAAATTTGTCATTGTCGACCTGTGTACTATAATGAGTGATAAAGGCGTAGGGTAATACATACCTGCATATGATATTCTTCCAAATAAACTGATAAACTTTTTCATAGGACATGTCGATCAATGGTTCAGCTTCTACCCATTTAGTAAAGTAATCCACAGCTACAATCAGGTACTTGAACCTTCCTTAGGTGGTCGGTAGAGGCCCGACCAAGTCAATTCCCCACATACAAAAAAGGGCCAAGGTGAAGTGATAGGTGTTAGGAGAGCTTGCGGAGACTTACGTATGCTGGAAAACCTCTGGCACTTGTCACACTTCTTGGCAAAAGCTGCACAATCTACTCGCATAGTTGGCCAGTAGTACCATTGTGTGTGGATTCTTCGCAACAACGTTCTTCCTTCTATATGGGCTCCACAGGACCCTTCATGGACTTCTTCAATCAAATCCTTCACTTCATCTGGATGCACACATCGTTATAGACCATCAGTTAGTCCTCTTCTATATAACATACCACCATAGATCACATATCTTACGATTTTGTACTTCAGCTTCTTAGCTATAAGTAGGTCGGCTGAAAGAATCCCTTCTTCGATATATGCTCTTATGGGATCCATCGAAGATTGCCCAATATCAACTGTAATAAAATTGACCATCAGATCTTCATCAAATCTCCTATTAACAAGTAGCTCAATAGGAATAGTTCTTCGTAGCTCAGTTCTGGTTGCTGAGTCTAGCCGAGCATGTGTGTCTGCTCAGGCATTTTCTAATCTTGGAATTCTAATCATCTAGATAGCTAGCAAAGTGGAAATTATCTATAAAGTTTTGGCTAGTATATAGTCATCCGTTTTCCTTTAAATGCATATAAATTCAACACCTAATTTACCACTAATTGCGAGTCACTATATACTACAACTTGCTCGGCACTCAGTGATTTATCTAGATTTAACCCAATAATTACAACTTCATACTCTGCCTCATTATTGGAGGATTGAAATTGGAATCGTAGAGCGTACTCTATATCTTGTTCATCTGGAGTATTGAGAATGATTTCATCTCCGCTTCCAGTTTCACAAGATGACCCATAAACATACAAGATCCATATGGGAATATCATTATTAAACATTTGGTTTGTCAGAATTCCCTGATGGAAAATTTTCTTCTTTACCTGCTCGTATTTCGTTTTCATCTCATGTACTCCACTGGATGGTTTTGGTTGGTCGGTGGTAATTTTTTTGATGGTTTCCCTTGCTTGGAGTTGGTCGGGCATATCTTCAGTAGGTCTGGTAACTCCTGAATGTTGCTCGACTAGAGTCCCTTGTTGCTCGGTGACTGCTAGCTAAGTGAATTCTGTAATAAAATCTTCCACAACTTGGCCTTTTAAAGTAGTCCTTGATTCGTATACAAGGTTATATTCCCCCAACTCCACAACCCAATACATCAATCTCCCGAATTTCTCTGGCTTAGGTAAAACTTGCCTCAGTGGCATGTCAGTGTATACAACTATGGTGTGAGCTTGAAAATATGGTTTCATCTGTCTACTGGACTCAATTAAGGACAATGTTAATTTCTCCAGTCTGGGATATCTGACTTCTGCTCCTCGAAAAGATTTGATAGTGTAGTAAACTAGATTTTGAACTCCATTCTCTTCCCTGATTAAGGCAGAGCTAACAGCTGACTCAGAAACTGCCAAATATAGATACATCTTCTCCCAACACTAGTCGAAAGAGTAGTGGTGGTGTTCCCAGGTACTTCCTTAATTCCAGAAAGGCTTTTTCACATTCATCGTTCCATTCAAAGGTTTTTTTGAGTACCTTAAAGAATGGAAAACACCTGACCATTCCTCAAGATACAAATCTATTAAGTGCTGCTACGGGCCCTCTTAGCCTTTGAACTTTTTTATAGGTCGGGGATTGCATTTCTATCAAGGCTTTGATCTTATCTGGATTGGCTTCAATGCTCTTTTGATTTACTATATACCCGAGGAAAATACACCTCCATGTTCTTGCCTATATGCTCCTCAAATACTTTGTTCACCAGTCTCTGTTATGTAGCACCTGCAATTTTTAGACCAAATGGCATGACATTATAGAAATAGGTTCATCGGGGAGTAATAAAGGAATAATTTCTCTATCTTCTGGCTTCATTTTGATCTGGTTATAACCAGAATACGCATCCATGGAGCTCAACAACTCGTGCCCCGAAGTAGCCTCCACCAGTTGATCAATTCGTGGTAAAGGAAAGTGATCCTTTAGGCTTGCTTTCTTCAAGTCAGTGAAATTCAAACACATCCTCCACTTATTATTTTTCTTCTTGACCATAACTACATTGGCTAACCAGTTTGGATACTTTACATCTTCAATAAAGGAATCTTTTTGAACCTTATCCACTTCTTCCTATATACCCTGGTTCTTCTTCGGACTAAAAACTCTTCTTCGCTGCTTTACGGGTTTAACCTACTTATTAACATTAAGCTCATGGCATAGGAAAATGGGTTCTATGCCAGGCATATCTTTATGGCTTCATGTGAACACCTATTTTCTTTGTCTCAAGAAAGCCACCAACTCCTATTAAAGAACTGGTTCTAATGATGCTATTGTTTGAGTTGTTCGTTCTGGTTTATCATCATTTAAAACAATGCTTTTTATTGCCTCTATCACTTGGCCTTTTACAAGCTCAGATTCGTCTCATGGATCTAAGGTTTCAACCTCAGATTCGATGTTTGGCTAAGATATATCCACTTAATAAGTGGTTGTTTTCCTCTTTGTTTTTAGCATATCTTCTTCCTCGATAGAGGAATATTAGCATTACCGAGCTACTTTCTGATCCCCTTTTACTACTCCGACTCTAAAGTTGGTCGAGAACTTCAGGCATTGATGAACAGTAGAACATATATCTTTGAATTTCTTCAAACCAACTCTTCCCATGATCTGGTTATAGGCAAAATGAACATTTTTATCCATTACAAAGAATCTCACTTTCTCTGTCCTGCTCGCCGACCATGTTCTGATCAATACATATAGTCTGATTATTCCCAATGGAAATACTTTCTCGCTAGAGAATCCAATGAGTGGCCTGTGGTAAGGCTCTAGTTGGCTGAGTTTTAATTCCAAACTCTCAAAATAGGGATAGAACATGATGTCTGCCAAACTTTCATTATCCACTAATGTTCTTGCCACCAGTACTTCTTTAATCCCGACTTTGATCACTAAAGGATCATCATGAGGATACAACACTCCAGATAGATAATTATTGGAAAAGTTAATTATGAGCTTATCCTTGTTAGCTTTTCTTGGTCGGTCTTCCTCAGCAAGGTTGATTCACTGGATATAGGAACAATCTTAAGCCTCATTGAGGTAAGCCTTCCTTTCAGTTGTATAATCTCCTCGTCCTGCATCCCCACCTATAATCATATGGCAATCAAAAGATCCAAAACTGAGTGTGAATACCTTGCGTTCAAGTTTTCTAGGCTTCTTAGGGAGATCAGAATCATCGTCATCGTTCCTCTTCTTATCTTCTCTAGGCTTAACAGGTGATTTAGATCTCTATCAACCTCTACCTCCAATTCTTCCACCATCCTGTCGATCAATAAATCTGTCCAATTTTCCTCTTCAAATGAGTGCTTCTATCTCATTTTAGAGAGCAATACACCGATTAGTCATATGACCATGATCTTTGTGAAATTCATAATGCTTGGACTTATCCCTCTTATTAGTAGGTGACCTTAACTTTTTAGGCCAACTCAAATTATTTTTCTGCCTGATTTCTTCCAAAACATGATTCATATCCACCGTTAAGGGAGTATAATTGGTAAATTTTCTAAGTCGATCTAGGCTTTCCTTTACTTTTGAAGTCCTTCACTCATTGTGATTCTTATGATCCTTCTTTTCTGACTTTCCTTCTATCTTTGCTTTTGCCTTTTCATCTGAATTCTTTTTAGCAGCCATAACTTCCTTAGCATTCATAATCTTTGCTTCTTTGGCCAATAATTTTGTCATCGTCTTCGAGGGATATTTTTCTAAGGTATAATATAGTTTGTCGGGGAGCAAACCACTCATCAGGGTTGTGATTACGGTCTTCTCTTTATAATCAATGACTTCCAGATTCTCGTTGTTAAAACGAGTGATGTAATCCCTGGTACATTCTCCTACCTTCTGTCTCACTCTAAGAAAATGAGCTACTCTCTTCACTGATCTTGCTCTAAAGCAAAAATTACCAATGAATATCTCGGTGAGTTATTGGAAGCAAGAAATTTTCCCCCGAGGAAGACTATTATACTAAATTTGAGCAGATCCAGTGATTGTTCCTGAAAATTCCCTGCACCTCATCTCATCAGGAACAATATAAATATCAGTCATTGCTTGGTATTGTTCTATATGAAGAACCGAGTCAATCTTCTCGTCATACTTGGGAGTGACCATCGGAGCTTTAAACTTGGTCGGTATAGGGCAATATACGATGGTTTGCACAAAGGGAGATCCCTTAATAAAACTTATGTGGAGGGGATTCTTAGCTTTGGCAAGTCTCCGAACCTATCTTCTAAGTGCTGAATGGAGCCTTTCCAAGCATCGCTGCTAGCACCAGATCTATGGGTGGAGGCTTTTTTATTCTATCCAACAGATCGTGCTGATATTTCTTCGTGCGAACCTTCTCTATGACTAGACCGATCTGTTCGTCGGGTGTTTAATCGGTATTGGGCTGAACCTTCCCTTAAATCATTTGGTCATCGAGTATTTCTCAACGCAACCCATAGGGCATTTCCCTTGGGTCCCAAATGATCGAAAGGAGAGGCTCTACTTAGCCTTTTTAAGGCACTCACTCTTTCTGGGATGATGGACTCTCCATCAGAGGAATTAGTAATCCTGATAGAAGAAGCTGCTCCAGGAAAGTACGAAGGATCCATTGAATTTCTAAAATGGCTATACTAACCACTCCTTGTTGGCGGTGGTGGCATATTCCTTTGATTCAATTGTGTAGGGACTCCAGTTTGCAGAGTTTGGGCCAACTATCGTATAGTATCCTTCATAGCCTCTTGACCCTTGACCAAGCTAGCAAAAATTCATGTTAAATCATTGTTGTTAGGAGGGACATGAGATTATAAGGAATTCCCTCATTTCTGGTATTTAATTTAGGAAGTTCGGCCATGGATGATGAATTAGTGAAAACCTTTAGCAATACGTTCCCACAGACGGCGCCAATCTATTGATGCAAAAACCAGACTAGGCCTCATTAATTGATCATAGATAAATGAACAAAAACAAATAAGATAAATATATTTTTAAAATGGTTCGGCTCAATGAAAAAACCTACATCCACTATTATGTATTTCCTGCCTTGATTTGTTTTTCGATCCCTTGCAATGAGGATGATACAATGTATTTATATCCCAAGAGGGGTATTGATAGTTATCATGTGAAAGGATGGAATGCCTTGATTTGTTAGGCATTTACATCAATACATAATGAGAATTAAATATATGAAAGTTTTCGCTTCATTGGCAATACAGACTATAAGACTTTTGTCGCTTTATTGGTTATACAGATTGGACTTTTGGTTGTTGGTCGGGCTTCCCAGTTGGTTGAGCTTCATTGTTGGTCGAACTTCCCAGTTAGTCGGGCTTCATTGTTGGTTGGGATTTTGTATCATGCTGACTTGGACTTGTGCCACATTGGATGACACGTGTTGCCTTATAATTGGTCCACGTAGGGTGATAAATTTTGGTATCAACAGTTACAGAGATGCAGTAACATACCATGATGAAGCCATGACATGGAAGAATAAGAACAAAGAGGATTTAGTACATATCACTCGTAAGATTAAATAGAATAACATATGTCATGGAAATATAAATGAACATTCAACTCTATACAAAACTGAACATAAAACAACCCATATTAAATATTAGAATACATGATAGTAAGACGACCTTTGGAATCATCCTTTCAACCATAATTTAAGTCCATACGAATATTTGAGAAATAGTATAAGAAAATGAGGTTTATACACCCAAATAAATTATTTAAAATAAAAATGAAAGAAAAATCATAAGAACCATGACCATATGCCCTCTATTGAACCCTAAAAAGTCATCAATCTAAAAAAAAACAAGATGTTCAATTTCAAACCACAAAACCCAATCCATAATTAAACAAAAAAAAAAACAACATGAAAACATAAAACTCAGGAATTCTAACTTCCCAAATTATCAAAGCCTATTCCATTAAATATATAATTCATGTAAAAACACTAAGATTTTGTTAGACATTTTAACGAATACATGATGAAACCCTAAGATTCTCACTTACTAATCTTTCTCTGAACAAAATATGGTGACATGGAACAAATATGAGAAAAAATATCGTGAAGGAAAGAGAAATTGGAAAGTTATTTAAAGATCTGTTTGCGAAAATTGTATATACACTGTTACTCGTTAATTATATTTATGACATTCAAATCTATGTAACAAATAGTCATCTATTAGTAAAAGTATACCTCATTTGAACTGAAGTATCTGTAAACTAACTATAAATATTATATTAGGGTTTTGATTATTTCAAAAACACTAATTTCAAAATGTTCTTGAACTATACAAAATAAAAAAAAAATCAAACAAATGGCACAGATTTATGTTTGAACCCAAGAAAAAGTAAAGGTGCAATTGCATAATGGTAGTTCTAATTTAAACAAACGTGTGGTAGATAAAGAGTAAAACCTACAAAAAAAATGCAATTTGAACCATAAAATCCCCTAAAGTATCAAACTAATAGAGATTGAAAATGGGTACACCTTCGAATCTTGGTGGTTTCTTTAAAATGTAATTTGTGCTCTATTTTTTTTTCTAGAATAACCATTATAATTATAACTTGGATAAAAATAAAAAAATCATCCACAATGCTAGTACAAAATTGTAAAAAGTGTTCTTCAACCTTAAATTTATTAAATTTAATAGAGTAATATTAATAGATAAAGGGGTTAATTAGACTTATAACCAATGCTCAAGCAAAAAAATATATAAAAACCCAAAAACTAATAAATAAATAAAAAACATGAAAATACAGAAAAATTAGACAAAAGAGAAATATTAATTGTTTATGGGAGGGAAACCTAAAGAGAGAGAAACTAGAGAGCTTTTTAAACACCTTAAACCTTACAAATCGGACACAATTTCAAGAAAAAAACTATACTATCCAAACGAAAATCCCTAAAATCGAAAAAATCTTAATCGATACCCTAATTTCAAATTAAAAAACCCAAAATAAGATAGAGTGAGCGCATACATATAGTTTTGGCCATTTAACATCACGAAGGAGAGAAAAATGAAGTGGGAGAAGAGATACAGTGAGAGACAAAATAGGATAAAAGTGAGAAATTGAAAATGAGAGAGTAGAGGGAGAGACTCGTATAGAATGATTTATAAATGGATTGTGGGTGACTTTGGGAGGTGTGAAATTTTTTTAATGTGGAAAGATATTGAGCGAGATAATAGAAGTTTTAATAGAAATGTTTGGGCGGGATGTTGAATTTTTAAATTTCATCACAATAATTTATTTTCCTATAACAGATCTCAGCCATCATTGTGATCTTACATTTTTTAATTCAAACTCTTTCATATATATATATATATATATATATATATATATATATATATATATATATATATATATATAAGCCATTTGATCAGCATTCTACCACTTCTGGTAAGCCCATACATGCAAGTCGATTGCCCCCTCACTAGTCCTCGCGAGGTGGTTTAGTTAAAACAAATTTATTATTCTCAATAGTGAGCACAATGTCCAAGTTTTTTTCCTAATATATGAAATTCATTCAAGTTAATTTATTTTCCTCTAAGATTGATTTAAATTGGTTGAAAGTTTAGACTATTTTGAAATCTATGAATCATCATAGAATAAATAATATTCGATTAAATATGTGAGAATTAAAATTTTGATTGAATTTTAAATTTGCTTCCCTATATCTCAAATTAGAATGAATCTCGTTGAACATTTTAATTCCATTGTGAAATGAAATTTCTTGTTGGGAGCTTAAATCATTTCACCCTAAATTAAGCACACATAACACCTTTTAATTATGTTATCCAGAAAGTCTAAGAAACTTTTGTCCAACATAATTAAATAACCGACGTCTTTTGGTTTCATAATTAATGACCATGACTCCGCTAAAGAGGATATTATTACTCATGTTTAAATGCATACCATAAGTTCATTTGTTAAAATTAAAATCAGCTTGTGTTGAACTTTCCCATTGTGATGTTATGATTAATTCCTTCTATTAGGAAGGAAATCAAGATAACACGATAAATCAATCATATCATCTTTTAAAATATTTTTTTGGGAACTTTAGTTTGGCTACAAGTGTTTTTTTATTTAAGGAAGAAGAAGGATTATGTGCCTATCTCATTCAAATGAGATTGACGTCTCATTCGAACGAGATGCAGTATCTACTTCGAAAAACTTCTAGGTCTCGTTGAAACGAGACTTTTTGTTATTAGATTTGGGGCGGTAACGGTACTATTTTGGTTTTTAGAACATAATTTAATCTTAGGGTAATTGTTATGAACCTATAATACAGTTTATATATGATTTAAACTAGAAAAATATGATAAGAGAATTTAATTTAGTTTTCAGAATTACTAACCTTTAATTAACAAGCATAATCCAACGTTAGGGATTGCGACAATTTTGGTTATGCGCGACAGCGATGAGATGTCCTATGGGGTGTGTGTGTGTATATATATATATTTCTTGATTATGTGAACATACCATTACTCATGGATAATCTATCTATTGAGGTTGTTTTGATGGTTTGGGCCATGTAGCATATTCCTGGTCGATGATGCCAAACTTTGTGTACAATTAATGATGTCAAATACACATACGATTTCAGATCCAAACATAAAATTAACACGTGCTTTCAACTTACATATGAAATCAATCTAAAAACGAGTTCTAATCACATAATCATATTCCAAAACAGTTCAATTGAAGGTTTCTCCTCAAAAGCTTAAGTCTTTCAAGTTAGAATTAACTCAACACTAATCTTGATTAATTCGTTAACAATATATAATGATATCTTATTCCAATACTAAATATGCGTATAAAATCATATTTAACTACATAACATGGATTACAAATAAGTTACAGATTATACATGATAAAGTAAGAGATTTGTTGTTTGAAATATACGAATGACGAATCTCCATGCATAGATCCTTATTCTTCTTCATTCAAATTATTCTCAAGCCCTCCCAAAGGTTTAAAGATACTAAGAATTGTTTCTCCTCTGTAAATTATTTGATTAATGAGGTCTAATTCTCCTAATTAATCATTAAATCGGCACATCAATATTAGGCATATTTTTCGGCCTCCAAATGTGCCCAAAATAGTATCCAGATTAGTCCAAAACTTGGTATACCTACTGATATACCCATATATACCCTCGGCCAGGCCGAGGGCATCCTTTATCTGGACAAGGCCAAGATGATCTCTCAACTAATATCAGATGACCCTCCAAGAGGCCGACCCCTCATCATGGTCCAGACGACCCTTCAAAAGGCTGACCCCTCATTATGTTCAGATAACCCTCAAAGGGGCCGACCCCTCATTATGTTCAGATCACCCTCAAAGGGGCCGACCCATTATCATGGTCCAGACGACCCTACAAGGGGCTGACCCCTCATCATTATCCAGACGACCCTCCAAGGGAACGACCCCTCATCATGTCCTGGACGACCCTATGAGGTACGACAGTACGAGGCCCAAATTAGGCCAGGCTCACTACCAGCAGGAACTTTGCCCTCGGACTCATATTATAGGCCGAGGGTGATGTCATCACAGCGCGTGATTTGGGAGACGCATGGAACAGTGCGCGTAGGACTCATATGGAACGTGGAAGACCGTTATAACAATATCAACCCCTCACGTGAGTGAATATTATGTCATTATGAATCATAGGTGGCACCTCCAGGTGTCAGCAGGGGATTGACTAGATCATAGTTCACATGCACCATGCATGCTTGGGGGGTGCATTACTCCCCCCAAGACCTATATACACTTGTCACCTACAACCCTCCAAAGGGATTGATAATTGGTAACCCTAGCTAAAACTCTACTTGTACACAGTGGAGAGAGAGAGAGTGAGCTTATGAGCATTGTATCCAAGGCCATTAGTGCCCATACTTAGTGGATCACACACTCACAGTGGATGTAGGCCTAATTGGCTGGACCACTATACATCATTGTATTATCCATCTTATACTCTTCCCCCTTCTATAAATTTACAAACATACATCTCTATGGCTGCCATTGTTATTATTGTTTGAGCTCATCATCACTTATCTGGTGGTGCTAAATCTTAGCATCATCAGTTTGGCACCGTCTGTGGGAACAAGAAGACATCTCTTCCTTTATACAGCTTGACCTCACCCGGCACTCTGGTGGTGAGCCAGTCCTCCCCATTCGTGTGGAGTTATTTCACCATTGAAAGAGACCCATTAAGGTTTTCAAGCTCATCAGTCTTTTGATCATTCAGCTCTCTATAGCTCAAACCAAGGTTCTAAAAAACGAGGGGCGTGATTGAGGCGTGGAGGCCAAGCCTTAAGCCTTAAGCCTTAGAAGCCTAGGCGTAAAAAGGCGTTTAGGCCTTCGTAATATATTTTAATATTTTTTAATCATAACAAGGCTATTAAAATACAAAAATTGCACAGATCATAAAAATATGTCTGAATATATGCAAATTAAAATACTATTTGATTATTTTGGATGAGATAATGGTCCAGTTTGTAAACAAATTCTTTAAAAGGCGACATCGTTTCACTAAATCATTGTTGTGTTTAGAAAAAAGTGCACCTTAAGGGTTTTACCAAGAATAAGGCGTGAAAAGCGTAAGGTGAGGCGTTTCTCCCAAGCCTTAAGCCTAGGCGTGCCTAGGCGGGTTTTTTAGAACAGTGGCTCAAACACATGGCACTGGAGATGCCACCACCACCTCTTCCTCCATAGAATAGTGGAGTAGGACCCAGTTCCAGTCAACCACCACCTTAGTCTGAGATGGCTGATGTGGCGATCGCCTTGAAGTCTCTAGCAGCAAGCCAGCGGATTATGCATGAGCAGTTCACAGCTCTTGGTCAAAACATACTAAGACCACCGGGAGTCTCATCGGAGATGATTACTCCAGCGGCATCTCCAGGGCAGCATGAAGCCAGGGGACCACCCCAGGCACCACGCAGAGACTTTTGACTCCTCAGAGGCGGAGGGATGTTGTTGACCCCCGGCGTCTACGCCTGGGGAGGGAGGGAAACCCTTGCCCAGAAGACAGGTATGATGATCTGGAGGGGGAGGAGGCCCCCATAGAGTGCTGGGAGACGGATGAGGTCTCCAACAACACTGTGCGACCTCTCCAGGAGATCAGAGGTAAGTGTGGAAGGCAAAATCCTGACGATCGCCCGAGGGGCTCTACTTTCGATTGTCTCAGCAGAGGGTCGGCCTTTAAGAGGCTAGGCGCAGTAAATGACTTCGAGAAAAATTGTCCCTGTCGAGAAGTGTTGCGAGGTCCAGAAGGGAGGTAGCAGATGGCCAAACCCATGGGGGCCGACCCCACGGACAGGATGATGGTTAGGGAGAAGTAAATAACCGACACAGACCTGCTGCAGGGGAACCCTCCGTTCACCTCAAAGAGGTGGCAGGGGATAACATCGGCTAAGCCGACCCTATGAGGCCCTGGAATGACTCGATCCAAAGGTTGGAAGATAAGATTGGTGATATTCTGAAGAGCCGGGACCTTCTTTAGAGAGGATACTCCCTAGGATCACCCTTTCTGGAGAAGATAGTAAACTTCCCCACGCCATCCAAGTTCAAGCCACCAGTGGTCACCCCTCGATACGACGGGAGCACCAACCCTATCCACCATATTGGGATGTACCAATCAGCGGCAAACATATACTCTATCTCAAATAAGATGAGGTGTCATGCCTTTTTTTGCACTCTGACTGGGGCTGCACACGTCTGGTATATGTCTCTTCCAAAGAACTCTATTGAAATCTTTAAGCAGTTAGCAGACCGGTTTATCCATAACTTTTACTTTGGAGTGATGCCACAAAAGAAACCCACACACCTGCTCTATGTTAAGCAGGGGAAGAATGAGAGTTTGACAGACTACATAGCCCGATTTAACAAAGAAAAGTTAGAGGTCGAAGACTATGAAGAAATCATAGCCATGACAACCCTCATTGGAGGACTCCAGAAGGGGAAGCTGCTATGGAAGCTTACTGAAGACCCTCCTAGGACGATGGCTAAATTGCTATCAACAGTAGGAAAGGTGATGAACATCAAAGAGGCGATGGAAGCAAAATACGAAGACGAAAAAGGAGGCACCAGTGGGGGCAAGTACTAGAAAAAGAACACCGAGGGGAAGAAGAAGTCTACAGTTGACAAATTCACTGATTACACCCCTTTAACGGTTAGCTGCGAGCATATCCAGAATGAGATAAAAAATGATCGGTCCTTGAAGTGGCCTTAGAAGCTGAGGGCAGCCCCTCACAAGAGGAATAAGAATCTGTGGTGTGAATTTTACCAAGACCATGGCCATGTCACCGATAAGTGTTTGGCTCTCAAAGATGAAATCGAGAAGATGCTAAAAGAAGGGAAGCTTAGGAAGTACGTTGACAAAGGTGCCTTCAAGAGGGGCCGAGGGGGCGGCCCTAAGAAGAAGAGAGGTGATGCATGTCGAGAAGACCCTCCAAATCGAAGGGACGACCCTTCAGATGATGAGGACGACCCTGGCCTCCTGCTGAGAGACAACTATGACCGTATAAAGAGACTTAATATGATATCACTCGGTATTGGGATGATCTTCGATGGACTAACAGGAGGAGGGTCAGAGGTCGCAGACAGGAAGGCCCATGTAGCTGAAGCCAAGGCGGTGACAAAGGTTTTGCACTCAACCTTTGTTGAGGCAAAGTCAGAAAAGAAAAAGAAGGTTGATATGGATACACTGATAGTGGGATTCTCAAGAATGGACTTCAAAGTCCTTTTAGCCCCGCATGATGACCCTCTAGTCATCACTACCAGGGTGCATGGATGTGAGGTGTCGAGGATCTTGGTAGATGGGGGTAGCTTTGCAGATGTGTTGTTTTGGCCGTTCTTCAAAGCCTTAGGGCTCAATCATGCTAGACTCATCCCATACCAACACCCATTGATTGGGTCCAGTGGGGAAAAAGTTCATCCTCTAGGAGTGTATGAGGCCGATGTCAGGATGGGGGATGAGTGGACGAGATGGCTTACCAAGAAGATCAGCTTCTTTGTGATGGACGAATATGTCTTCTCGGCCTACAACATTATACCGGGGAGAGTAGACCTCAGGGGGTTTAAGGTTGTGTCATCTACGGTTCATCAGATGATCAAATTCTCGACCCCTTACAGGGTAGGGGAAGTTCAGGGAGATCGAGAGACGGCACGGGAATGTTACTTCAACTCCGTCGAAGAAAGAGAGGTGCATAAGAAGGAAACATCCACTTACAATATTGTCACCCTTGACCCCAGGGATGAGAAAAAACTCAAGAAAGGAGATACCGCAGAAGAGGTAGAATCCATTATCCTCAATGAGGATGAGCCGGGAAAAACTGTCCAAGTTGGCAAAGCTCTGAAGATAGACATAAAAGAAGACCTCATCAAGCTGCTAAGGAGAAGACAAAGTGTCTTTGCATGGAGTCACTTAGATATACCAGGGATCGATCCCAAAATTATAAGCCACAAGCTCACCGTGATAGAGGGTGTGAAGCCAGTAAAGCAGAAGAGGAGAATTTATTCTCGAGAGAAGTATGAGGTCATTAGGGATGAGGTCAAGAAGCTAAAAGATGCAGAGTTTATCAGGGAGGTCATCTATCCCGAATGGTTTTCCAATGCAGTCATAGTCCCAAAAGCCAACGGGAAGTGGAGGATCTGCGTAGACTTCACAGAACTCAAGAAATATTATCCCAAAGACAGCTTCCCTCTCCCCCGCATTGATCAGATGGTAGACGCCACCGCAGTCCATGAGATCAAGAGCTTCATGGATGCCTATTTAGGGTACAACCAAATCTTCATGAACTCTGAAGACTTAGAGAAAATAGACTTCATTATCGACAAGGGGACATACTATTATAGGGTCATGCCCTTCGGCCTAAAAAATATGGGGGCAACGTATCAGCGTCTTGTGAATAAAATATTTGAAAACCAAATTAGGAAGTCTATGGAGGTTTATGTAGATGACATGCTGACCAGGAGCTTAAAGGCCGAGGATCATGTGGCCGACCTCGAGAGGAACTTTAACACAATGGACAAGTATCAAATGAAGCTCAACCCAACCAAATGTGTCTTCGGGGTTGGAGCAGGGAACTTCTTGGGATTCATTGTCAACTAAAGAGGCATCGAGGCTAATCCTGAAAAGATAAAGGCCCTCATAGAAATAAAAACCCCGAAGACCATCAAAGACGTTCAAAGTCTCACAGGGCGGGTGGCTATTTTAAATAGGTTCGTGTCCAGAGCCATAGCCAGGTGCTTACCATTCTTCAAAATTCTCAGAAAGGCCTTTGAATGGAGCAAAGAGTGTGATCAGGCTTTCAAGGAGCTAAAGTCATACTTAGGGTCTCCCTTACTTTTGTCAAGACCAGTGCAAGGCGAACGGCTATGTGTGTACCTAGCCGTCTCAGAATTAGCCATCGGCGCAGCCATTGTGAGTGAAGAGGACGGAGTATAGAAGCCTGTGTATTTGAATAGTAAGTCATTCTAGGGGGTAGAGCAAAGATACCCAAGGATGGAGAAGTTAGCATATACCTTGATCCATGCATCAAGAAATATGAAGCCATACTTCCAGTCCCATACAATGGTCATCCTCACTGACTCCCCTCTCAGACAGGTCTTACACAAGCCAAAAAAATTGGGGAGGCGAATGGCCTGGGCCATAGAGTTGGGGGAGTTTGACATTGTATATCAACCTAGGGTGGCCATTAAGGGTCAAGCATTAATAGATTTCGTGGCTGAATTTACTTGGGAAGATAATGAGGCTGAAGAGGAGAGCCTCAAAGAGAGCGATCCACGACAGGGTAGAATTATTGACCCATCCGGAGAAAAGGCTAACACAAGCACCGCTAGAGGAAAAGTGGCAAAAAATGAAGAGGGAAGATATCTCTTTAAACAGGGGTCCCTCACCGAGGAAAATTTCTCAGAAGAAAAGACCGTGTGGAGCCTCTTCATTGACAGGTCCTCTTGTGAAAGCAAAAATGGGGATGGATTAATTGTAATAGCACCTGATGGCACAAACATTGAGTACACCCTAAGGTTCAACTTTAAAGCCTCCAACAATGAGTCTGAATATGAGGCCCTGATAGCAGGACTCTCCTTATCTAAGTCCCTTAGTGTCGACCATATTGTGGTCCGTAGTGATTCAAGACTAGTGGTAAATCAGATACTAGGAGCCTACGAGGCTAAGGATGAGAGAATGGCTAAATATTTGGAAAGGGTAAGGGCACTATTAAAGAGTTTCAGAGAGGTAAAGTTGAAGAGGATACCTAGGCATGGCAATGGCCGAGCTGATGCACTTGCTAGACTGGCCTCAACAACTAGGGCAGAAGTCAGGAGGATAGTCCCAGTAGAAATTTTGCTTCGACCAACGATCGAAGAAGAAGAGGGAATGCTTGGCTTTTGCCTAAACATCGATAAGGAAGATTCGTGGATAGACCCTCTAATCAGATACATTAAAGAGGGGGAGATGCCGGAGGCAAAATAAGAAAGGAAGAAGTTGAGATACAGAGCTGCGAAATTCACTGTCATCGGAAACACCTTATATAAAAAGGGGTTCTTGCTCCCCTTGCTTAGATGTGTGCACCTGTCTGAGGTCCCTCACATTCTGCAAGATGTGCACGAGGGGTCATGCTCAAGCGACATTGGGGGCAGATCGTTAGCAAAGAGGATAGTAACCCAAGGTTACTGGTGGCCGACCCTGGGGAAAGACGCCGCGACATACCGAAAAATGTGCGATAAATGTCAAAGATTTGCCACAATCCCTTACCAGACCCATCAACCTCTTACCTCCATCACATCCCCATGGACATTCGCAGTATGGGGAATCGATCTAGTAGGAGCTTTTCCCAGGGCTGCCAATAACTATCGATACTTGATCGTGGCAATTGACTATTTTTCAAAATGGGTGGAGGCAGATCCGATGGTAACGATCACAGAGCAGAAGACCTTCCAGTTCATCTGGAAAACATTATATGTAGATATGGTCTCTCCAACACCGTCATCTCGGATAACGGGACTCAATTCAAGAATACATCTCTGGAGAAGTACTGTGAAAGGGTGAGTATCAAATAATTCTTCTCTACCCCAGGCCAACCTCAAGCCAACGGGCAAACGGAAGTTACAAACAGGACAATCCTAGATGGGATCAAGAAAAAACTCGAGGAGGCAAAAGGAAGATGGGTTAAGGAGTTGTACGCTGTACTGTGGGCCTATAGGACGATGATAAAGACACCTATCGGGGAAACCCCGTTCATGCTGGCATATGGCTCAGAAGTCGTCATCCCCACTGAGATTGGGTTTACTACTCATAG
The DNA here is from genome assembly GCA_949130495.1 of Sambucus nigra. Lineage (NCBI taxonomy): Eukaryota > Viridiplantae > Streptophyta > Magnoliopsida > Dipsacales > Adoxaceae > Sambucus > Sambucus nigra. The sequence continues at coordinate 201,518,601 of OX422217.1, forward strand.
GTTCCAAATGTATGACCCCCAGAGGAATATGGAAGAAAGGAGACTTGACTTAGACTTGATCGAGGAAAGGAGGGAAGACGCTGAGATAAGGTAAGCTACCTACCAGTAGAGGACTGCCAGGTTTTACAACCAGAGGGTGAAGAAAAGGCCAATCGAGATGGGGGACTTAGTCCTCAAAAAGACTTGGAAAAAGCCTAACAAGCTCCACCCAAATTGGCATGGCCCATATAGGTTCATTGATGAAGTTGTCCCTGGAACCTATAGGCTAGAAAACCTTGAAGGAGAACCCTTTACGAATCCATGGAATGCAGATCATCTAAAGAAATACTATCAATAATGTTGTAATGTCCTATCAGAGTACAATTGTAATGAATATATTGCTCCAGCAGAACACTTGGAATTTTAATGAGAATGTCATATTGGTCCCTCATCTTGTGTTCGTTAATTCTAGTATAATTGGGGTTATCCTTGGTAGCAACTCCCCTCGGCTATAATGAGGGTCAATGGTGGGGACGACTCCCCATTCACCCTCAAGAAAGATGAGGGGGACTTTATTTATAACATCATTAAATTGGTGAAAAATCACCCTCGGCTATAATTAGGATCAATGGTGGGGACGACCCCCCATTCACCCCTAAGAAAGACGAGGGGGGACTTAATTTACAACATCATTAAATTGGTGGGAAATCACCCTCGGCTATAATGAGGATCAATGGTGGGGATGACCCCCCATTCACCCTCAAGAAAGATGAGGGGGGACTTAATTTATAACATCATTAAATTGGTGGGAAATCACCCTCGGCTATAATAAGGATCAATGGTGGGGACAACCCCCCATTCACCCTCAAGAAAGAAGAGGGGGACTTAATTTATAACATCATTAAATTGGTGGGAAACCACCCTCGGCTATAATGAGGGTCAATGGTGGGGATGACCCCCCATTCACCCTCAAGAAAGATGAGGGAGTACTTGATCTAAAACATCATTACATTGGTGGTAACCACTCTCGGCTATAATGAGGGTCAATGGTGGGGACGACCCCCCATTCACCCTCAAGAAAGACGAGGGGGGACATAATTCTTAACATCATTAAATTGGTGGGAAATCACCCTCAGTTATAATGTGGATCAATGGTGGGGATGACCCCCCATTCACCCTCAAGAAAGACGAGGGGGGACTTAAATTATAACATCATTAAATTGGTGGGAAATCACCCTCGGCTATAATGAGGATCAATGGTGGGGATGACCCCCATTCACCCTCAAGAAAGACGAGGGGGGACTTAATTTATAACATCATTAAATTGGTGGTGAAGCACCCTTGGATATAATGAGGGTCAATGGTGGGGACGACCCCCCATTCACCCTCAAGAAAGACGAGGGCGTACTTGATCGAAAACATCATTAGATTGGTGGTAACCACCCTCGGCTATAATGAGGGTCAATGGTGGGGACGACCCCCCATTCACCCTCAAGAAAGACGAGGGAGTACTTGATCGAAAACATCATTAGATTGGTGGTAACCACCCTCGGCTATAATGAGGGTCAATGGTGGGGACTACCCGCCATTCACCCTCAAGAAAGACGAGGGGAGACTTAATTTATAACATCATTAAATTGGTGAAGAAATCACCCTCGTCTATAATGAGGATCAATGGTGGGGACGACCCCCCATTCACCCTAAAAAAGACGAGGGAGGAATTGATCGAAAACATCATTAGATTGGTGGAAACCACCCTCGGCTATAATGAGGGTCAATGGTGGGGACGACCCCCCATTCACCTTCAAGAAAGATGAGGGGGACTTATAAGATGGGTGAACACAATAGCCAAGTCAAATCATATAGAAAGACAAGAAGAGGCATTATATTGTAAAGAATTACAAGTGTTTGTCCAACAAAAATAGAATATTAGTGTAACACCCCGCCCGCCCGGGGAGAACGAACGGAGCGCTAATGCGATAAAATAAATCCAAATCCATAAATCACAAGGTATAGAGCATCTAAGTCCCACAACAACAAAAGAGAAACTAAAAATCTCAATCTCTTCAAATTAAATACCAAATCTCTCGAATTACATACAACAACTAACTCGAAAATAAAATAAAAATCTCCAAAGCTTTATACATCAAAATAATACGAATCTTTCCCAAACAATCCTCGCTAAAATCAATCTCCATAGCGCACCAAAATCCGTGCTAACCTGCCACAAAGAAAATATGGGAAAATTCACAATATGACAAGAAAGATGCTCAACAAATATATGTTAGCGATGAATAAAACGTAACAACACGAGTACGAATATTCAAATCAAAATGAAAATCTCAAAGCATTTATCAATATAATTTCTCAACAACACATCAATGGGTCACCAGGCCTCACCCCATTCGCATATGCTTTATCAAGCCATAGCCCGGGAATAGGTATTTTGGCGGGTAATCAACATCCGTGCCATATTAAAATCTCATGACAACGTGCTCATCAACAATATAATGATACCACATGAATCAAAATAATTTCAACAATTATTTTCCAGATTTCAATGAATTTATCAATTCAAATATGAGTTCAATTAATAAGAAATCAAAGAGAATGACACTCGCAAGATTTAAGGAGCATATTGTGTAAACCCCCATACCTCAAACCATGATGAGAAACCAATGATCACATCCTCAAGATCAACTCAAAAGATCTACAAAATCTCCTCCAAGAACCTCCAACAAAATAGCCCCAAGAACACCTCTAATCTAAGGTTGGAACTCACAAATCTCAAGGGCCAATGTGTATATAAAAAGAAGAGGAATATAAAAATATATTTGCTGCCAAAATTTGTGCCAAAAGTATGTTAAAAGGGTTGCCCACGACTTCCTTTTATAATGCAAAGAAATGAAGAGTTGGAATCCAAAAGACTCCTTTAAATAAGGCAAAGAAATGAAGAGTTGGAAGTCAAACCAACTCTTGAAAATTTACTTAATGTTCGCCGACTTAGAATTCCAAGAGTTAAAAACATTTAAAAATCATTTTAAAATCCGTTTTAACTCCGTTTTCGAAACCGTTTGAAATTCTCCCCTTTAAAAATAATAGCCAACATATTTGAGCAATAAAAATAATTTTATCAAAAGCTTTATTTTCCTCCATTTTCCAAAAATTAATTAAAATAGCCCAAAATTACGCAGGTTGTTACAATTAGAATATTTGTTACACGAAGAGGGTATGGGCTACAGACAGCCACCCTATTGAACAACATCGGAGGGCAAGGCTTCAACGTCGATAAGAGGAGTCTCCTCAGTAACCAAGGCAGGCTAATCTTCAGAAGTGATGGTGCCTTCAACGTTCACGTGAGACTCCACGTGGGCCAGAGCCTCAGCAATCAATGGGTCGTCCATTGAACTGCCTCAAGAGAGGGGCGAACTGAAGAGGCGACATCAGCAAACTTAAGGATGACCCACCGACAGGCCGTCCTGATCCCCCTCTCCAAGTCTCAAGACCAAAGCCTTGAAACTCGTCTGAGAGTTTGTAAGCTTCCACTGCATTAGCCTCGGCCCTCTTCACTGCCTCAGCTAGCTTTCTCTTAAACTGAGCGTTCAGGGCTTCTCCCTTTGCCTTGAAGAGGTCATCTTTCGCCTTCAGGTCTGCATCGTATCGCCTCGTAAGCTCATCCATGACCCTAACATGCTCAGTCCTGGCACTCTCTAATGTGGCTCTGGCGGTCTCGAGCTCGGTCTGCAGCTCAGCCTCGTGATGGATAGCTCTCTCAGATTTGTGAAATTTTTATTAATTCTCGTCCATCCATTTGGTGGCCGACGTGAAGGCAAAAATAATCTGCACAAAATAGGCACTTAGTGAGGGGTTGAGGGAATAGTTGGTGCAAAGTTAACTGAGGAAATGAAGTAAAAATGAGTACCTGGGCTAGAGTATGCAGACCGTAATCATACACATTTACAGGGGGCATCTTTCATAAAAAGTTGTAATCAGCGGACCAGGGAGTAGAGAATATGGAAGCCTTGGCCGTATTTAGGTTGGTTATGAGGGAAGATGGTTCAGGCTTCAAAAATGTCAAGTTTTGAGACCAATAAGCCCCCATACTTGAAAAGGAGCCAGTCCCCTCAGACGTCTCCACCCTCACCCTAGTCCTAGAATTCGACCAAGAATCAATAGGTACTTCTGGCTCTTTCCTTTTATAACTGCTGATAGTCGGCTTAACATGTGTCGGTCCCATGGACTTTGTCTTCCTCAGAGGCTGCTGAGGCTCTTTTCCCTTTTTCTTGCCCAGACCAGACAGCAAGCTCGGGGCAGTCATCTCCCAAAGTTGGTCAGAAATATTCGACGGACGACCTGAAAAAGAGACGACATATCAGAAAGATGCAGAGACAAAGACGAAACACTTTGAAAAAAATCAAAAATTGAGAAAAAAAACCACTCACATAGTTCTGTCAGGGGGTCGACCCTCAGGCCAGCCTCTTTGAGGAAGCGAGGGGTCATCAAATCTTCAAACTTGGCAAGTTCACCCTCTCTCCCTGGCTCCCTTAGGTAGTCAACAATGACCCTCTCCTCCAAGCTAAGACCGAGGTCTGAACGCGCTTTCATTGAGGGATCGGACCATACCTTGGGTACCCTAAGACCATCTTCCACGGGCTCGCCCTCGGCCGGGACTTCCCAATCCCCAAAAATAAAGAAAAATGTTTTCTTCCAGTCATGATTAGAAGTCTAAGCCACGTGGAGAAGCTTCTTGGCAGACTTCCTAGCCCCCAAATGGAAATACCGAGGCTGTTTGAATGATGAGGTGATGTTGTAGCAAGCCAGGAATACATCGGTCGAGAAGTCATCGGTAAATGAATTCTTCCAAAGCGAGATATAGCCAAGGATAGTCTTCCACGAGTTAACAGGAAGTTGAGAAGGGGAAACCCCAAGGGAAGATAAGATTTCGACTATAGAAGGGTGTAGAGAGAACCTAACACCTACCCTTAGCATCTGCTCATAGACAACAATCTCTCCCGCATCACCCTCGAAGACTCTCTCAGATTCAGTTGGGACCCTCATACTTATATTGGGTTGTATGCCAAAGAGATGCCTCCATACTAAGAAATCACGGTCTTTAACTGACGATACATAAGTCGAGGCACTTGAAGTATCGACTTGACTATCATCATCATCGGAAGAACCCTCACTGTCATCCTCAGCTCTCTCGTCCCCGGATCCCCCCAGCCTCTGGAGGGACATCTAGAAAGGTTACTTGAAATGCAAGAGGGGACAGGGCTATTACAGGGATAGCCTCAGAAGGTTCTGTTCCCTCGGCCTGTCGGTTTGGGCTAAGAGTGGATGTCTCTCCCCTCCCAAAAGGACCAGCACCTGTCGGTGACGATGCTCTCTGATCCATTTCCCCCTCGTATAATTGACTCTCGGCTGGACGACAAGACGACCCGCAGGACTCGGGGGGTATTATTGTGGCTAATGGAATGGGAAAAATGGGTCGTACCCAATTAGGGTCGGCCCCTCGTCTTTTCTCGTCCTCCTCCTCTATTCGCCTAATCTCTATGAAGAACTCCTCTCTCAGGGATGGGAATTCCTTAGCTAAATCCTAAAGCCTCCTAAGCATTAAGGGGAAAACCCTACACTTTAATGAATTTGTCTAAGCTAACTACAAATAGGATTACAGTTGACTAAGTTTGACTCTTAGATCAAACCTAAGGAAATGAAAAGATTTTTAGGTTTGAACACTCAAGAACAACTCACCGGAGAAGAACACCAGAAGGGTATGAAACAGCCAAAGAAAAATTAATTCCTATAAGACTGAAGTAAGAAAGCAAACATCAATGGAAGATAAATAGGGCACTAGGGCAGAAAGACTACCTGAGAAAGAACAACGAGGCTGCCAAGCTCGAAATGTTGAAGTTGCAGAAATGGCAGTTTGAGACTATTGAGAAACTAGAGATAGAAGGCCTGGGCGCGAAGAAGGAGGAGAAAAGAAAATGTTTCAAAAAACCTTTATATACCTTGTTACAAGTGGGCCCAATAATTAATACAAGGCACAACCCACGAGGAAATGTATCATTAGGGCATAAAGTCCCAAGTAAAGTGTGCAGCCGCCACATCGGGGAAACTAAAATGATAATGGATATCTGCCGAGGTGTCACTCATCAAACTGATCATACACTTATCTCAAAAGTAGCACTATCCCTTATCCATCTCAACAACATCGATGGCTAAGGGCTGGGGGTGATTGGTATACCCATATATACCCTCGGCCAGGTCGAGGGCATCCTCCACCTGGACGAGGCCAAGATGATCTCTCAACCAATATCAGACGACCGTCCAAGGGGCCGACCCCTCATCATAGTCCAGACGACCCTTCAAGGGACCGAACCCTCATTATGTTTAGACGACCCTCAAAGGGGCCGATCCTTCATCATGGTCCAGACGATCCTATAAGGGGCCGACCCCTCATCATGTCCAGGCGACCCTATATGGGGCCGACCCCTCATCATATCCTGGATGACCCTACAAGGGTACGATAGTACGAGGTCCAAATTAGGCCAGGCTCACTGCCAGAAGGAACTTTGCCCTTGGTGTCGTATCATAGGCCGAGGGTGATGTCATCACAGCGCGTGATTTTGGAGACGCATGGAACAGTGCGCGTGGGACTCATATGGCACATGGAAGACCGTTATAACAATATCAACCCCTCACGTGGGGGAATATTATGTCATCATTAATCACAGGTGGCACCTCCAGGTGTCAGCAGAGGATTGGCTAGATCATAGCTCACATGCACCACGCATGCTTGGGGGGTGAATTACTCCCCCCAAGACCTATATATACTTGTCACCTATAACCCTACAAAGGGATCGATAATTGGTAACCCTAGCTAAAACTCTGCTTATACACAGTAGAGAGAGAGAGAGAGTGAGCTTATGAGTATTGTATCCAAGGCCATTAGTGCCCATACTTAGTCGATCATACACTCACTATGGATGTAGGCCTAATTGGCTGAACCACTATACATCATTGTATTATTCATCTTATACTCATCCCCCTTCTATACACTTACACACATACATCTCTATGGCTGCCATTGTCATTAATGTTTGAGCTCATCATCACTTATCTAGTGGTGATGAATCTTAGCATCATCACCTACCACTTGGGCCCAACTTAGAATAATAAAAACACATATTTGGTCATTCTTATCACTCTAAAGTCCAATCCAAATGGTAGTACCTCATAACTCGCGATAGTACCTTTCAATGTAAAATAAAATACACTCTTACTTATTTTATGTACAACCGCATATAGTCCAATTAATTATACCGACTAATTAATTATAAAATGTGGTACAAATAAATAACATAATATGGAAATTTAATCATCATCTAAATATGTATTTTTATTATTACCAATCCACCCAAGTAATAATTACTTCCAATTTATTATTTTATTCTCATAATTATTAAATAAAAAATAAATACAAGAAAATACGGGGTATTATAAGAATGGAACCAAATTTGATGGAACTTCCACCACGATCAAAACCCATCATAATATAGGATTCAATAATAGACCAATATCCACCCCTATCCCTCTACGCATCCAAGTGTGAATCAACATATAATAAAATATTCAATATTAAATTTTCCATCCTCGAAGACTGATCAAAGGTAGTACAAGCGGTTGAATGTGATGCACCAATATCAAACCAAATGCATCCTACATACCCAAAAAAAATTAACTTACCTTTAACCGCCTGGGTTAGTGCTTATTCATCCTTATGGGCAACATGGTATGCACACCAATATTTTATTTCTCAAGAGGTTAGGCTAGTGGTTCTAGTACCACTAAATTGAAACTACTGGTGGGTCTGGAAATTAATGGCGCTTCCCTAGAGGTGCCTAATATCATCACTGGCCCCTACTCCTATGCATTCTAATTTCCTTTAGGTCACCTCCTAGTAATATGTCATACTTCACCAAAAGTAAAATAATGGTCATGGAACTAGCATCTACCCTGTTATTATCCCAGTTGTACCTGCTAGACTCAACCTTAGTTATCCTTGACCCCGCGGGCCTCTAGCCTGTTATATCTTGCCTTGGTGGACTTACTAATACTGTTTCCCTTAGCCCTAGTGGCTCTTACAATCATTAAAACCCTTAATTTTCTTATATTGTTAGTATCCTGACTGAAACCCAATAGACTTTTGAGCCCCTTGAATGCTACCTCCATTTTTCTTTCCTTGTTGGCTAAATGAATCTACAATGGACCGTTTCGTGCTCTTCCCTTATGAAACTCACGATGGTCTTAAGAGTGAAGTAATGTGGCATTCACCACCTGTGTAAAATTACTAAATTTTGGGTTTCCAAAAAATTTCTGCCTGATATGTCAATTCAATCCAAATATAAAATTCTCTATCTTTTTATCTTCCGTGTTTACCTCCTATAAAGGAAATAAAGAAATGGTGGTAAACTCATACTCATATTCCACCACAGTGCGATTTTCTTGCTTTAGACTCAAGAACTCTTTTTTCTCACCCCTAATGGATGGTGGGAAGTAATTTTCATCAAATTTGACCCTTAACTCAGATATGGTCATAGTGCGCCTCTCCTCTATCATGGTGATAGACTCACACCACTATAAAGCCTCCCCTAGCAGTTTAAAGGTGGCCAACATATACTTTTGGATCTTTGTGCCCTCTATCATCTACAAGTGCCTCTAGTTGTCCTTCCTCCAGTGATGCATAAGAAGAATGTATATACTCCCAAAAATTTCAGGTGGGTTTCATTTAGAAAAGTCCCCACATGCTCTCTCTTAAATAGTAATCCGTTGTTGTGCGGGTACTACCACTCACGATTGTGGTGCATCTGTGGTCGTGGCGGTGGCTAGAAATGATATAACATGCAAACCGTTATTTTGGTGTCTTCTTGAGTAAAAATAGAGTCTAAGTCTACCATGGATGCTACTGGTGGTGCTTGTCGCGTCTGTGGAAGATGCTACCACTGAGTAACTCTATCTGCAACCTTATTGGTAGTCTGTCGTCATCTATGGTGCCTGGTGTTTGTTATGTGAAATAAAATAATAGGGGTGTTCGTGGTCCGATCCGATCCAATTTTTAGGGTTTTTATGGACTGAACCAATTAAATCGGTCCTAAAAAAAGGACCAAGATCAGACCGATTGTACCGACCTTCTAGGTCTAGTCTGTCCAATTTTTTGTAGGGTCGGTTTGGTCTAACTTGTCGGTCCTAATCTTATTAAAATAATCATTTTAAAATTAAAATTACCTTTAAAAAGTGTCCAACCTGCTGTGTTAAGTGCAAAATTCATATTGTCAGTAACTTTGATACCACTGCAATTATGGAGATGGCAAACATTTGAACCTATAGTTTTCAGATATTAAAGAAAGACAACAATAACATCCACCATTGAGTACAAAATATTTAAAGCAAGATAGAAAAATTAAAATAAAAACTCTAATATAAGACAGTAACAAAAAAGAGAACTCTGATTCACGGTATATTATTGAAAGGCTTGGAGGTCAGGATGGGAGATAATGATTAAATATATTCTAAACATGCTACCAACAAAAAATATAACCCACCAAACCAGATATTAGATAATACACATGCTACCATTAAATATATGCCAAACAGATGTCAGGGGTGTTCGTTCATGAATCAGATGTTAGATTAAATATATGCCAAACATGCTACCAACCACCAACTTGAATAGCATAGATAATATACATGTATGATAATACACACACATTTTTTCAGTTGAGAAAAAAAAATACCATAGATAAAAGGATGAACAGAGAGTATTGAGCCTTTGTGTTGTGCTGTTGTGCGTGAGGAGAACTGAGAACATCTTCAAGATCTTCTTTCTTTGATGAGCGACACAAATGGACCTGATGAGTTGTGCAAATGGAGCTCAGTGAGGAGAGTACAGAGCCTTTGTCAGTGATGAGTGGCGCAAATGGACATAGAGGTTTTTTTATCTTGAAAGAAGAAGAGTTGAGAGAGAGTAGAGAAGTTGAGAGCGTGCGACTGTCTGTGAGAGAGAGAAGAGTAGAAAAGAATGAGAATGAAATGAATGAATGGTTGTGTGCGCGCGTCTAGTTTAGGTTTTTTCCCTCCTATTTTGGATTTCGATGAGCGTACCCCTCATCCTTGAGTATTATATTTATATAAAAATATAATTATAATTAAATATATAATAGTAACCGGTCTAGGTCGGTCCAGACTGGGTATTTAATAAGGATAACCGAGGACTGAAATGATTAGACCGGTTTGTAAAAAAAAACTTGAATCAGACCGATTAAAAAAATTTGATAAAATTAGGGCAGTTCGATCTGGTTTGGTCCTGTCTGGTCCGGTCCACCGGTCCATTCGGTTTTCTAGAACACCCTTAGAAAATAAGATTCATATTATATAATAATTAAGATAGGAATACAATGAATCCCACTCACGGTTCTCTAAATCCAAGAACACTATATAGAACGTAATGGGAATCATAAGGAACCTGAGACACTAGAACCTCAGATGCTCCGATAAGCACTATTACAACCCCTTATTTTCTCACATATTGGTTAAACATTATAACATTTTGTAGATAAGGCGTGTTAAACAATTCATATCCTTCTCAGCATTAACAAATATATAAATTAATTAAATCCACAACATGCAACAACTAAACGATAAATAAATACAAGAATAAATACTCAATCCTCCAATAATAATGAAACTGAAATAGTCACCACTCCCAAATAAACCGACAAAATACAAATAATTGGGACACGTGATCAGTACAATCTTTTAAATGAATAAACTTATTAAAGTATTGAAATGAAATAACAACCTATGTTAAGAATTAACCGAACGATTGGAAAGAAAGTGGAGCGACAAGTTTGAATCTCGCTAGGCCTCCCAATCCTATCTATGAATGTTTCGAAAAAAGTTTTATATGATTTGGGTTAGCATCCTAAAGCTGCAAGAAATATCTCCAATACCAACAGTAATAATCATGAAACTCATTTACAATAACCATGCCAACCCTTCGACACTTGCATGAAATAAAGTACATCATCTCTCATCATAAGTAAAATCCTAATGCATGTCCAAACCCAAGGCATGAATTATACTACAAGTATTTATCACTAGATGAAAATGTATAAATAAATACTAGTATGCAATACGGATGTAACAAACTATGCAAGTGAGGAATACAACCCAATACCAACCCTCACATATACTGCTCATAAAATAAGATACTTGCAACCTCATAATATAATACATAACATGACATAGGATACATTTATTTAAATGTCCATCACTGGACTAAGATAATCCTTTATAATTATTAAATAAATCACTTAAAGGCAACTACCTTTGAGGATCTTCTCATGCTTCTATCAGTAAATACGTAAGATCCCCTATCCTAACAGACTTAAATAAGCATACATATAAACGCGAGGAGATCACTACGCAATAATACCATCCAATAGTTGCATACCCCAATCCATTTGATTGGTTGAGTTAATCTTCATCGCCCATCATGAAGCGATGACCATCCTCTTAATGTAAGGTCAAATACACATCAACCTTCACAAAGTTCTCTATCATCAGCCAAGAATACTGTATACAGTCAAAAGCATCAAAACAACCCCAATCGATAGATTTTCCACGTGTAATAGTATGTTCACATAAGAAAGCAATATATATATATATATATATATATATATATATATATATATATATATATAGAGAGAGAGAGAGAGAGAGAGAGAGAGGCAGGCTCCTGTGCACACTAAGTTTGCACATTACCTTTTATATATAGTAAAAAAAATATTTTTGAGTTGATTTTTTTCGTGTGATATTTAAACATTTCAAGGAACCCATATAAAAAAAATCAGCTCAAAAAAACTTTTTTTGCTATTTTTAAAAAATCGGTCAAACTTTCGCAGTTTTTAAGCCCTTTAAAAACTACGAAAGTTTGACCGATTTTTTAAAAATAGCAAAAAAAGTTTTTTTGAGCTAATTTTTTTTATGTGAGTCCGTTGAAATGTTAAAATATCACATAAAAAAATTGGTGTGCGCCAGCACTAAGTTTGCACACTTTTAAAAGGTAATGTGCAAACTTAGTGTGCAAACTTAGTGTGAACAGGAGCCTGGCTCTCTCTCTCTCTCTCTCTCTCTCTCTCTATATATATATATATATATATATATATATATATATATATATATATATATATAGAGAGAGAGAGAGAGAGAGAGAGAGAGAGAGAGTATGCTACATCTCTCTCACACATACCCAAAATCATCCTAATCCCCAAACCGGAGTGTGCTTGTTAATTAGAGGTTTATAATTCACAAACTTAAATTAAAGTACCTTCTTATATTCTTTAAGTTTAAGAAATTTATAAATTTTATTATAGGTACATAAAATTTCCCTAAGACTAAATTATATGCTAAAAATAAAATAGTACCATTGTTCCCCCTAAATCCATCGACTGCCCAGTCTCCTTTGAAGGAGACTTGGAAGTCGTTCGAACCAGATACCCCATCTCATTTGAATGAGACACCAATCTCATTTGAACGAGATAGGCATAAAAGCCTTCTTCTTCCTTAAGTCGAAAATCACCATTGCCAAACTAAAGTTCCAATCTAAAGCCTCAGTTCATCAGATTTCCCCTTCTCACTCGAATCTATACTACGTAATTGCAATACTAACACATATTGAACAACTCTAATAAAAATTTAAAGGTTCAATTCATCAAATCCTTAAATATGTATTTTTCATATCCAAACATCATAGATCCAAACATCAAATTAACAAGTGGTTTTAACGTACATACAAAAATCAATCTAAACATGAGTTCGAATCACATAATCATATTCCAAAATGATTTAATTTAAGATTTCTCGTCAAATATCTTAAGTCTTTTAAATCAAAATTAACTCAACATTAATTCCAATTAAGTTTTTAACAAAACATGATTAAGATATAATATTCCAATACTAAAGATGCGTCTAAGACTTACATTTAACTTCATAAGCTAGATTATAAATAAGTTACATATTATACGTGATAAAATAAGAGATTTCTTACTTGAAATATACAAACGACAAATCTCTATGTGATGATCCTTGTTATTCTCCTGTCAAATTCTCCTTAAGCTCAATCAAGGGTTTAAGGTTCCTTGGGTTTGTTTCTTTTATGTAAAGTATTTGATTAATGAGGTCTAACACTCCTAATTGGTTCTTAGATCCTTAGGTCAATATTAGATCTATTTTTGGGCCTCCAAATGAGCGCAAAATATTACCCAGATTACTCCAAAACTTATCCCAAAGGTAAACCTACCCTTGGGCCCAACTTAGAATGATAGAAACACGTATCCGGGCCTCCGTATCACTTTAGAATCCGATCCAAATAAAAATGCCTCATAACTCACAATAGTCTCTCGCAACGAAAAATAAAATATACATTTACTTATTTTATGTGTAACCGCATATAGTTCAATTAATTATATAGATTAATTAATTATAACATGTGGCACAAAGAAATCACATAATATGCAAATTTAATCATCATCTAAATATGAATTTTTATTATTATCAATTCACTCAAATAATAATTACTTCCAAATTATTAATTTATTCTCACAATTATTAAATAAAAAATAAATATAAAAAAATACGGGGTATTATAAGAATGCAACCAAATCTCATGGAACTTCCACCACAATCAAAACCATCATATCTTAGGATTCAAGAATAGAAAAATTATCCCCTCATAAAGTCCTCCATGTAGATCAATTCTTGAAATAAATGAAGTTAACCAAATTATTATATCCATATCGAAACTAGGAAAAACAACTATAGATAAACCACCATAAGGTCCATGCACACCGTTGAATCACGTAACCATTATATAGTGGGTAATTAAAAATCCTTAAAAAAAATATTATAACAAAAGATCCACGACCATGCATATATTTTCTAACATAAAAAACTAGGTTTTTCGTGGTGGACAACATATATATCTTTAAAACATGATCAATCCTTAACTAGGTTTTTAATACCAATTGTTGAGGATTGCTAATAAAAAAAACTTTGTTGCCTAATAGACTTTAATTAAACATGTTTCATAATGTGAAACCATAATAACTAGATGTTGGGTTTATATCACCATACAATTGCAGATCTTGTACGCAATTCGATAAAGGACTAAAAGTTAGCGAATAAGATGATATTGTTATTAAATCACCTCTGATACCTTGATTGGATGTGAAAAATACCTTAAATGTTAGTGTACGAACTACCCAAAGAAAGCTATATGTAATAAGAGAAAATTCATTCTCTCTTGACCCCTCAAAAAAATGTGAATCTCTCTCTCTCTCTCTCTCCCTCTCTAACCCATAAGTGTGTTGATGAAGTGAGCTTAGGCAAATTAAGATTTAAGCGAGTTTTAGGCTTTCCTATTGGTATATGGACTATACTTGGGACATAAGGAAACTAATTAAATTAACTTCTAAACAAAAATATAAAAATTTTAAATTACACTTTGTAATTTATTTTCTTTTTATTTAATTATAAATAATTCTACTAAATAATTACAACTGCACTCCAATTTAACTATCTGAAAATTACTAAAATATCGTCATCTTGCTTGCAAAGTTAAATAGCACATAATATGATTCCTCGAGTTAAGTATTCAGTACCTTCCTTATGAAATTCAATTTGTCGCGAATCTAATTTTCACCAACGTTTTATTTATTCCTTGATCTCAAACTTAACTTATTTGATACTCCACCAGATATAAATACACTGGACAAGTTTACTAGTAGAATAAAAAATTATAAGTTTATCAAGAGAGTATCATAATTCAAAATATCTCTTGGATGCAGATTCCTCCAGAATATGATCTTAGACATATTCATAAAATGATGCCCGACTTATAGAGATTATTGACATAATAAATTGAATCTCACTCATTGAAAATTAAATTTATAGTTAAGTGAATATTTCGATATTTATAATTATCGAGATCAAGAATTTATGCACCCTTTGAAAACTTGTGATATTGTGTAAGTTTAATTAGTCAGCACCAAGACTAAAATCTCACCTTTGGTCTTGTTTAATAAAAAGTTATTTTACTGGTACAATGCTTTTGAACTATCAGACATGTTCTCGAACCATCAGATAGGTTTTTGTAATTAAGATAAACAACTAAGACTGTACACTCAATTTTACCAATAGGATGTCAACTCCCTATCTAGGTTGTAAAGTGTTCGATTATAGGAGAACTGGAATTGTGATGTTCTGTAATGAGGTCGAACCCAACTCAGCAGAATTCCTACTAAGTATAATTGACTAACATAAACAATATATTTAAAACAAACATAAGCCTTTCCCAAAAAAATGATTCATATCTCAAAATGAGCTCAGATAATCTTTTATCAACAAATAATAAACGTCATACATATGGTTTTAAGAATAAAACTCCAACATTAGCATGTTCTCTGTTTTAATGGTTATATTAACCATTTAACATTCTTATATTCATTGTTTTATCGTATTACTTTTTGTAACATTGTATATTTATGTACATTAGTGTCTTGATGTTGCATGTTAATGAATAACATGAAACTGATATAAGAACTTATATTTTTATCCCATTTGAACTATTAGGATTGCATTCCTCAGCAAATATATTTTAATTTCCTTTGGCCACCAAGCCATGTCATATGTTATAAGTAATAAACTTGATTAACATGTTTTCATATTTTTATCTGAATGTTTTGTCACTAAACAGACAAAGGGAGAGATTTGACGAATAAAGTTTGGTCGTCTTATTCTATTTGACAATTGTTTTTATAAGTTTTAGTCCAAGAGATCGTTTTGGAAAGCTTCATCATCAAGACCGCATCACCTATAATAACCATTATTTTTGTATCATTATTTAAGTACATTTAATTAATTTAAAAGGATAAATGTTTGTCATAATTTGTACATTAAAGAAGTAATTACCTTAAATTTAAATAATCAACTTATAATGGCATACATTCCCTTTATCATGGCAAGATTTTATTTGGAAAATAGGTGAGAAAAATTTGGCATGAAAAAAATGTTATATTAAAAAACTATATTATCCAAAACCATTTCACGAAAAATTCATAGAGATGCGCCATTTAACTGGAAGTGTAAAGCATTATGGAATGCATCATTCTAAACACACCATTTTTTTTTTGTCTGGCACCATAATGTTTAGAAGTTATTATACATTGTGTTTTAATAACTAGTGTTGTGCGGCCGGAGGAAAAAATATTGTGCCCTGAGCATGATCCTTATTGAATAAATGAAAAGTTCACAAAAATAAAGAAGATTACATTCAAGAAGTTGTAACCTAAATGTGAAAGTAACATGAAGGCTCAACGCCATTATAAAAGGCTATTTTTTTTTCTATTATTTTTAAATATTCTTACTATATAAAACTATATTTTTATAAACAAAAACTTCAAAACTACTGCATATATTTTATATAAAAAAAACTAAACATATTTTTATTTGTTTTAGTTTAGAAAACTATATGTTATTTATAGATACAAACTTAAAATTTTTCTATGAATAAAATGTTAAAAATGTTTGTGTAATCAATTTTTTTTAACTATATTAAAATAATTTTAAATTTTTATATATTTTTTAACTTATTAACTATTTTTCATTAATACAACCTTCAATAAAACTTTACATATTTTATATAAAAAAAAATTATAGATTGTGTTTAATCTATAATTACACAGAGTACAAAAGAAAATTATGATTAAACCAAATATACAAAAAAAAAACATTCAAAAGAGAACTTAGACTAAAAATGGGATGAAATGGGATGAGAAAATTCTGCCGAGTGTAAACGAGATACCTTTCGCACTTCCTCGTGATCCAAGAGCCCTAGATCGGAAAAATCCTAAACAAAACTAAAAGATGAAAAAAACAAAATGCATATCAAAATAAAGAAAGAAAGAAAATTTACATCGGTTGCATATCTTACCTTAAAATAAAGAAAATGCCTGACGTACGATATATATATACACACACACACTAGGGTATGCCCGTGCGTGAAGGCACGTATATCATTTTAAAAAGTCTAAAGTCATGTATAATATAAATAATAAATAATTTTTATATTATAAGTATAAAATTTTAAATTATTGAATTGTGGAAATTTAATTAGTGTTGAATCTTGTAGAATTAAGTCAAAAAGTTATATTACAACACATAAGTGTAAATAATTTAAACTATGTAGTGAAAAAGTGACATGTATTTTTTTTATGAAGTGTTTTGTTACATGTCCTAAATTTTCAAAAAAAAGAATGAGACCCATTTTTGGTGTCTTAATAACTTATTTACTGTGCAACACTTAAGTTACACATTGTGCGATTAAAAAATTCATGTGTTATGTCTAGTTATCTACTATTGTGAATATGACTACACACATGCTTTACAACCATTTTGTATGTAGTGCAAAAGGGCCAAAAAAATTTGTATCACATAATACAAAGGATATATCAAAATATTCTCCAAAAGATTATTTATTTACAAATTTTTTCGATTGAAACATGATTAGTAGATTGTTATAAGATAAACATCACCAATTTGGGTCGAATTCAGCGATTTTGGGTTCACTTTTAACCATCTCCACCAACTTTACTAACCAAAAAAGAATAGAGAACAAATATTAATAGTACCAAGTATATTGAATAATAATACCAACACTTAAAAAATTGTTAATTCCATACCATTGACACTTAATTCCTACTTATGTTTACTTCATCACTCGATGTTTCCCACTCATCCAATAAGTTGCCTAATTTCGGATAGACTACCCATATTTTCAAAATTAAAAGGGATATATTTAACATTTGATCAAGACTATATATGTAGTTTCGAAATGAGAAAGCTTTGTATTTTAGTAAAACACAAATTGCCAAAATTAACTACAAATGCCCTATAAAAAAAACATTGTATTTGTGTAATGTGATATAGCCGATGTAAATACTTTTCTTTTTCTTCTTCCTCCAGCACCCACATACAACATTATAGCGCCCCCATGCTCACTATCAAATTTCAGTAATAAATTGAAGCGCTACACTTTTTGTTTTTGTTGCTCTTTTGGACTCATGTGTGTTCTGTTGTAGCTCTGCTTAATACAACCACAACAAAGTTAGCACAACAAATTTAAATTACGGATCAAAAGGAGATGCTATTTAAAAACAGTTGTTTAACACTTTTAAATTAAATCTGCACATCAACCATGACAATCTCAATATGCGCACATGACAAATTATTCAATGAAAATCATACACTACCCAAACGAGTAGATTAAATAGATCAACAAAAAATATAGTATCGTGAGGAGCAAGAAAAGAACTATACTTAACCAAGTTCAACTATAATAAAGAAAGTAAAAATACCTTATGAAGCTAAAACCAAAACAAATTAACAAAAAAATATTTTAAATTTGAAATGTTTCAAACCATTATCCCTAGATAATTTATAAATCTCATATTTAAATGAAAATTACCTTCGTAAAAATGTTCTCAGCTAAGACACATGCAAAGTCCAAAAAAATAGAAATATTTGTCTCCACATCAAACAATAATAAAATAGTAAAATATAATGAGTTAAATGTTGTTTGAAATATAGCATATTCCTCACAACAAATAAAAAATGAGATACCAGTATTCACATAAAGGAAAATAAAATAGAAGAGGAAGATTAACATGCTCTGCAAATCATAACCATTTCAGAGAGTTGGGTATTAGATTACCCTTGTAGGCCTTGAAGCCATTTATACCCTATAGCTTGCGCATGTACATATAAAAAGCATCTAGAGCTGTAAAATTATATTCCTCATCACTTTGTTTAAATGGAGGCAATAAAAAAAAGTTGAAGTGAAAGTACACATGTGAAGATGTGAGAACTATTAATATAAAAGATCAAAGCATGACTTTTTGCAAACAAATCATGTGAAAAAAATGTCACGCAATATATGCACTTTGCGGAGTGTCATTTGTCAGTAAGCATTAGCTGGCTATTGTCTATACATATGCAAAATATATACGTTTTTATCCCTCTGATTATATATATGAAAACATTAGACCAAACGTACATGTAACCTTATTGGAACCAAAGTTATGGTCCCTGTCACGAGCTTTACTGCCTACACCTCCTACCCAAATCGTAAGATAGTTTTTTATTAGATTTAAGGGTCATTCTCTTTTTGTGTTGATAACATCCCTTAAGATGTAGTTACTGTAATGAAATCTGTGAGAGATACTTTTTTTTTGGGTTTTCAATTTCTTAACTTCCTACCCTCTGCATTTTCAGAAAGTACACTTTGATTGAAATAAAGAACAAAGTTTATTTTATTTATATCACATGAGGCGCATCCATTATTCTGAGCCATACAAAAAAGTCATTTTTTACCAAAAGTACAATCCAGATACTTGTACAGTAGAGTAGAGTAGCTCGTGTTAAATTCAGTAACGGGTACTTTTACTACCTATTTTCGGCTGACGGGACCGTCAAAACAGTAATAAGTGAAACCCATCAAATTAAAAATAAAATAATGAAAATAGATCTCAACCTGGATGTTACTATAAATAATGAAAATAGATCTCAACCAGGATGTGCACACTGCCCATAATAATTCACAGACGTCCACGGCATGTTGATCTACTGCTCCACTTCCAAATTATCAGATCAAATCAAAACATTTTTTTCTGAAACAACACTAAAATTCTCCATATATTATCAAAAGCACATAACTTTACCATACCCATAAAATAAAATCTAACTTGCTAAAAAATGAAACCTGTATTATATCTCAAAGAAATCTACCAACTTTAACATATCCATAAAAAATTTAACTTGCTAAAAATTACAACCCACATCATGTCTCAATGAAATCTACCAACTTTCTAGAAAAAATCGAACCACAACATTTTTACATGGTACTAATATATGACCAAAAAAAAAGCAATCGTAAAGTAAATGATTAGGAATGATTAAACTAATAATATAACAGTAAGAGGCGTAGATGTACCAAAAAGAATGGTTTTTGATAAAGATCAAACTTGAATATGTGGGAATTTTTTTTAGAGATGGAATGAAATGAGATCTAAAGAGTGGTGGTGTTTAGATGATATGGTATTTGTGCCCAAAGTGTGTAGACAGGAGGGAGTCAAATACGAAGAATATGAGCCATTGGATGGAGTCTTGGAAATTATTTTCGTGTAATGTGGATGTTAGCATATGGAGAAAATAAAGTGGGTATATTTTATCAGATATGGGAGTTAATAGAACCCAAAAGCTAAGAAACCTCAAAATCAATGAAACCCAAAATCAGAAACCAAAATCAAGGAGTCTCAAAATCAAAATTGAGAGAGAGAGAGAGAGAGAGAGAGAGAAGAAGAAGAAGTTGTCATTTGTATCTTTGATCTCATAAAGTCACAGTTGCTGTGGTTTTCATACAGAGAGAGAGAGAGAGAGAGAGATGGGGTGGAGAGCATGTTTTATTCAAATTAAAGTGAAGAAGAATTTTAGCTGGATATGATGAATTCTAGTAGGAAGATCACAACCCGAAAGAGAGAGAGAGAGGGGGTGTTTACAAAAATACCTTTGTGTTTGAATTAAAGTAAAAGATGGGTCACATTATAGAGAGAAAAAAGTGGGGGAATCCAAAATTTTGAAGGGTAAAATGGGTATTGTAGGAAAAAATGCATATTGATGACATCATCAACTGAGCTTATGATATACATAAGTTTTCTACTTTATTTTTTTTATATATATATATATATATATATATTGAAAACGACTCAAATCCACAACCCTGGTCTTAACTTAAATCTGAAAATTCATTCATAAAAATACCATTAAAACTACACTTGAAAAACACATACCTTATAACATTTTACTGGTAAGGAGATGGGAGAAGGCTGAATAGATACAGGCATTAAAATAATGAAAACAAATAGAGGGGCATCCCATTCCATGGCTTATAATGCTTCATCCATACATATATTATGATTTTGTTTGTTTGGTAGTCTATAGAATCTTTGGTTTCTTACTATTTGGTTTCCAAGAATTACGGTTTGGTTTCTTACGTCTATTATTAGTTATTGATGTAAGTTATTTAATTAGTCTGCAGAGTAAATCGAAAGTCATACTGCATTAATTTGTATTAAAACCTCTAATACTATCGTATGAGAGGTATAATAAGGTTATAAATATTATTTTAATATTTTCAATCAATTATGTGAAAAGATTTCAAGATTTATTTTTCAAGTAGTCAACAAATTTGGAATCATAATGCCATTACTTTTTTTTTATTTTTCTTGGAGGATATAGTAGTTTAATGTAGTATATTGGTTTAAAAAGGTATACACCATATCCTAGTAGATTAGGAGTAAGAAGACAAACAAACCTTGAAATCATTTTCCAGATGTTTGAAGTGAACAAATTCTGGGATGACACCATTGTCATGACCTTGGGAGAGATGATCCATATAGAGAGAGGATTACTCGATGTGTTGAGGCTTAGCATGACACTTTGGTGCTAAACCGTCAATGTGCTCTCGTATAGCATCATCTATTTTTGGCTCTTTCGCTGCAAGGATATATTAACGGATGAGAGGTTGAGATGGCCAAATGATTTAGAGTTATATTTTCAACAAACATATTTGAAATTAGGGGTAAACACTCTTAACTCCTAATAACGATCATGCAAATAGTGGGATAAGTCATTAAACCCCTAGAAGGTTCTACACTTGAAAGAAAAAAGAGAAGAAAAACAATTTATACCTGTTGGTGCGATTGATCATCTTTATCGACTAATTTCTTCAAAATTTCCTGATCGCCACTCTACAAAATCCATCCAGAACGATTAAATGACATGTATATAACTTGAATTCGGAATTCAATCCAAACATACCTTTAGTGAAGAGAACCACATAATTGCCTCTGGCGTAGAAATAGAGGATGAGTGTAAAGGAAAGCAATCCAAGTGATGCCACTTTGGCATATCAAACCCTATCGGGTGTTTGGTAACTAACCCAACCTCAGAGTATTTGCGAAAATAGCAAGGTTTTATAAGAGTTTTGATATATTTTGATATATTAACGGATAAGAGGTTGAGAAGTTTAATAAATTTGGGGGTATATGGGAAATGGGCGATCATTTCTCTAAACCCGAGACGAAATTCACCAATAAACATGAATAGTAGGAGAGGAGATTAAATAGGTTAATATGCATTATTGATAAATTATATCTCTAATACTATCGTATTAGAGGTAATATATATATACATTTGTCGTGTCCACACGATAACATGTGTACACTTCATTAATGTATTAGCCATTTATAAATTTTGTATTATTTAGAGTTATGTAGACACATATGTATTTGATAAATACATGCATTTACTTGGTTCATATATGTAGACATATATATTTGATCAATACATACATTTAGTTGGTCAATGTATTAGGAGGTTCATGTATAGAAGCCTAAATGGGATATGTTCAAATCATCATTTTAATCTTTTTCTGGTATATATATAATGCTTTCACTCTCTACTTTTATTTATTTGATGTTTTCAATTTAACATCGTATGAAAGACATCGATATGAATTTATAAGTGACATAAATGGGAGATTTTGAGGAAAATAATAGCACTTTATCTGATGTGTACGAGGAGAAAAAACTTAGAATGTCTAAGGAATAGTGAGGGTGCTCCAAGACATGTTCAAAGTCAACAGTCTCACTCCGAGCAGTAGTATTTTTGGTATATAAATATCGTCTTAAATAAGGGTGTCCGTTCTACTATGTTAAATATATTCTCAACATGCCTTAAATATATACTCTTTCGCAATGTGAATTTTCAAAAAGTAGTAATTTACAGTCACAAAATGCATGCGCCCTAATATATATATATATATAGAGACAGAGAGAGAGAGAGAGAGAGATGATCATGTACACACCAAGTTTACATACTTGCTGGTGCAAACCTATTTTTTTAAAACACTAAAAAAATATTTTTGAGTTGAAATTTTTATGTGATATTTAAACATTTCAAATGACCCATATAAAAAATAACAAAAACTTTTTTTTGAGGCTTTTTATTATGTTGGTTCCTTGAAATGTTTAAAATACCACACAAAAAAATTCAACTAAAAAATAATTTGTTCACGATGTCAAAAAATCGGTGTGCAAACTTGAATGTACACTAGAATCTGACTATATATATATATATATATATATATATATATATATATATATATATATATATATATATAGAGAGAGAGAGAGAGAGAGAGAGAGAGAGAGAGAGAGAGTATATATATATATATATATATATATATATATATATATATATATATATAGAGAGAGAGAGAGAGAGAGAGAGAGAGAGAGAGAGAGAGAGATGACCCCTCCTGTAAGAACTCCTTATAATACAAACTCCGGTACATACCATTTTTTTAAAATAGTAAAAAATAAATTTTTTGATGAAACATTATGGATATGATCTCCAAGGTGAGAAGATCAGCTCTAATTTTTTTAATCACAAAATTCAATAAAAAAAACCCGTTGATGTGAGGTTATATGTAAAAAAATGGTATAAATATGAATTTTCGACAGCTAAAATGTTGGCGATCATCTCACCTACTTTTTAATTGAATTTTTTTATGAAACTTCATGGATATAATCTCGACAGTGAGAAGATCATACCCATGAAGTTTCATCAATAAAGTGGCTGGCGTCAACCCAGCATTTCAACGGTTGAAAATGAATATTTATACATTTTTTTACATATCACCTCATCTCAACGATTTTTTATTGATTTTTTTTAAAAAAAAATTAGAGATGATCTTCTAACCGTGGACATCATATACATGAAGTTTCATTAAAAAATTTATTTTTTTACTATTTAAAAAAAATGGTATGTATCGGGGTCCGCAATATAAAGAGTTCTTACAGAAGACTTTGTGTATATATACATATATAATGCTCTTGTGGACTGATCCACATTTTAAGAATGCAGACTAGACATGTGTCACCTGACGGTGCCCTAGAAATTATCGCTTCAATTATACCCACACTATCTCTTTTTTCTAGGTCACCGCCACGTAATACATGTTCGGTCCGCACTATTAAAATGTAAAATGATTCGCAAAAGAACAGTACTATATATATATATATATATATATATATATATATATATATATAATGCTCCTGCGGAATAGTCCGCATTTTAAGAATGCGGACCGGACATGTGTCGCCTAAAGGTGCGCCTAGAAATTACCGCCTAAATTATAAAGACACTCTCTCTCTTTTCTGGGATCACCGCCAGGTGACACATGTCCGATCCGCATTCTTAAAATGCGGACTAGTTCACACAAGAACAGGGCTATATATATATATTTCGTGTTTTGACATCAAACATGTGCCAGTGCGTTAGGGGATGCATGTACAATGCGATTGGGTAGACGTGACAGATTCATTTGGACGTCAAGTATACATGTGCAATGCGACAGGGGTGCTAACCTAACGCAGTATAGAGGGAATGATGGGACAATCTTATCACCATGCTTAATTATGCAATGAGACTCATGAGGTATCCAGCATTGAAATCTGAATGTAGTGTTAGGATAATATGGTATATATAAAAAGAGGGAGATGTATAGCTATACCTGCTAGCATTGATTAGGAGGACGAAAGGCATTTAACAAATGTGCTATTTAATTTTGCTTTCACTTTTGCTATATATATATATATATATATATATGATTCTATTTTTTTTAATTATTATTTAAGGTTATCATGATGGTCCTCCTATTGACCGAGCTTAAAGTTGTTGAAGCAACAGTTGTCCTTTTCAGATCTATCGAGGTATCTGTGGAAGAGACGATGCTTTTATTATTTTCTCTTTAGTTTACTTTTGGTTATTGAGACATTATGAGTACTATTATATTAGTGTGGCTACCGGTACATGGTGGGATTTTAGAAGAGTGGTTTGGATCGGCTTGTGAGGTATTGATACTTTATGTGAAAATGGTGATTCAATAAGTTGTATTTTCATTCCGTTTATTTATCCATTCATGTTATCTATTGATTATATATATATGTTTGAGTTGATTCTGTACATTTTTAAAACGATATTAATTTGTTTGGCTCTTATATTTTTTGTATTTCTGATTGGCCACATTATTGGAAAAATGAGTTTCTATAGTTGGAAACATGGTACTATAGGATCCATAGGTTCAACTCTTTTTTTGCACAGTTATTTTCATAAGAGCCCTATTTTATACTATCATATGGGGTTTTGACGTCCATTTCTTTCTCCTTTTTTCAAATGGTAAGTAGTAGACAAGGAGGTGTTAATAAAGCCCGAGGGAGGAGGCTAATACGGGAGAAGGACAGGGAGCACATTGATATGCCTCGTAGGTCAACCCTAACATGTCTTCCATTATCATACATGTTATTGCTGAAGAAGTGGAGAGGACGCTATAGTATATCATATACCGTATATGCCCAAGCGAGCAGTGTCGACACCCCACCTAAAGAAATAAGTTTTGCACAAGGACCTTCGAGAACCCCACATATGAAAACAATATAATATCGCGCTAGGCGCTCTCGTCCCAACAAGGTCTTCCCCGATTAGAAAATGATAAAATGCTTTTTAGGGAGTCGTGTTTCGTTAATTCTCTATTGTTTATGCGTATAAAAGAGTTATGAATCGTGATTCAAAAAACAAAATCATTAGTCTTTTCGAAAAATAATGATATGGGTATCAATTTTTTTTTTTAAAGTGAGATGAATTTTATTTATTTTCTCATTTGCTTATTCACTATTGTCATGTGGTATGAGTCCCGTCAAGATACAAAAAATTATTACTTCTGGGGAACTTATTTGGAACTCACATTAAGACTTACAAAACCCTAACCTAAAGTTTCGAGAGAGATTTTTGAGAGAGTATTGATCCCCGTCAATTTTATTCTTTTAAGGGTAATAGTTATCAAGTCTCATTCACTTGGTCAATAAATCGAGAGATCTTTTGAATAAGCCAATGGTGTAAAATTTTCTATTTTGTCAATTCAATGCATTAAAATGATAAATACACTCCCAAAATATTATTGACAAATGTTATCTCGTTTTTTGCAAAAAAGTAAATCAAATCTTTAAAAGTCCATAACTTTAAATCTACAAATCCAAAATTAATCAAATTTATATATTTGGAATATACTCGTCAAAATCTATCAAACAACACCAATATTCGATATTTTTTGAAGAAAAAATCTAAGCGAATAAATTTACTGTTTTTATAAAACCTCCATTTTTTTCGAATTAAAACTCTATTTTTTTCGACAGAAACTCATCTTCTCTCAGCTCAGACGATGGTGCCACTGGTGTAGATCAGAAAAATCAAAGAAATACATGAAGAGAGAGAGAGAGAGAGAGAGAGAGAAATGAGAAGAGATAAACACTCCGGCGATAATTTCGGCAGCCTCTGAAGAAATTTTTCGGTGGGTTATTTTCGGCGAGTCTCCGATGGGCTGAGGGTGAAGGTGGGGATGTTAGAGAGGAAAATAGTGTGGGGTTATGTGTTTGTTTTTAGAGATAGAGTAAATGCGTTTTAAATGAGTATATGTGGAGTATATTTATCTAAATACATATCGTCTATAATGAAATAGGACTTGGTGCATAAAAAAATAATGGGATTTGATGTATCTTTGACTTAATAAATGAGACTAGTTTTGAATTATCCATTCTTTTATATAAGATCTTGGTTTACAATCCTCACATTTCCATCTAAAGAAGATTTTAGAACACTTAATCATGTGGTATGATAGCACGTGTTTACGTGTGGGTTCAACGTTCACTAATTAGATATTGCATGGATACGGGTTATGCAAGATGTGTTCATCGAAAGCAACTGATTGCTAGTACAGGTTGAGGCATTAAAGGGTAACACAATGACTCGTAGATCATGGTGGTAATGATTTTTGTATGATAGTCGGCTATGTCTCTCTATAAATCCTGTAAAACACTATTTAGTACTAGTGGACTTGTTGAACTAGGTGTAATAGTTATTTTTTTGGTTAGGGTTTACACTCAAAATCACATTTCTTGTGGTTTCATGAATTTTACTTTCCTAACTTATTAATTGCATCACCCACATGACCATTGGACTGATTTATTTAATCTGGTAAAATTAAAACTACTTCAATTAAATAGGAATTTGATTTTAGGGGAGATTATTTAATTAGGTTTGATTAATTTGACTTAGATACCTAAGCACATAATTTATTCAAACTAGTACCGAAGCTGATATTCACTATGAATCCCGGGGGAATGTCTTTAGATTTCACAACTACGTATGCTAGAAGACGCGTCTGTTACCTATTAGGCGTGTACATTTAAAGTGAGACAGAAAATTTTATAGCTAGGACGACCATTAGAACGTCCATGTTATACGGGAAAAAGTATTGGGCAACGAAAAAACAAAATATGCAGAAAATGAGTGTAGCGGAGATGTAAATGCTAAGATGGATTTGTGGTAAAACTCAAAATCATAAAATTAGAAATAAAAATACTTTTGAAATGGTAAAAGTAACTTCTATAGAAGATACATTAGGAGAAAATTGAGATAGTTTGGGCACGTTAATCGTAGATCAATGAATGCCTACATAAGGAAGAATTATTTAGTTAATATTGATGGTTAGGTAAGGGGCAGAGGTAGGCCTAAATTGACTTGGTGGGATATTGTAAAAAGGAATATAATATCAGATAGTTTAACCGAAGATATTGCACTAAACATAATGGGATGAAAAAATAGGATTCATGTAGTCGATCAGAAATAATTTGATGTGGCATAGATAATATGAAGTTAGAGGAGATGTAGAGTTGAATTGAGTTGTATGGAGTCACCTCAGAAGATTTCAATCGGATCTTGAAGGATGCCACATCCAAGGAGGTGTAGGATAGTTTTCTAGTCACCCACGACAGTATGAATATTGTATAGGTCTTGAAGATCTTACATATCATCATCCAGTTTGAGCTGTTGAAGATCCTCGGTAACTAGACATTCGATGAGCTTCACACAAAATTCTCTAATATTGGGAAATCTTACTTTAATTTGAATGAGAAAATTCCAAACTCTGGGGTAGTTAGAAAAATATTAATGTCATTTTCCCCCTAGGTTCTTTCCTCATGTGTTAGACTTAAACGTAGTCAGTGGCATAGATAATATGAAGTTAGAGGAGATATTGAGTTGATTCAAACTTTTAGTTAGAAAACATGGTGATTACGAGCCCACTAAGAGAATATACATATAATGTACGATAAGGAATGCCTATAAATATATTATAATCTTTTAATTTTTAAAAGCCATGCAATTATCATTATTTTCTAAGTGAAACATGTAGATGAAAATTAATTTATTATTATTAGCCCTCGTTAATACCATTTTTATATTTTTGAATCACTCGGGATGTAATCCTTATTATACCTTTAATACGGTAGTATTAGAGTTTAATGAGATAAAAACCCTACAATAAATTCTGAAACTCATATAGAAATTCACCTGTCATACCATAATCACCACCGAATAAGGAGACCAAAAGTCATTCCTCATCTCTCGCCATCTATCATTAATTTTTACAAATTCATCAATCTCAAATGAATCTGGTATTAGCATTCTAATAAACATGGGGAATGTTCAATTTTTAAATTAACATCACCGCCTCTTTCACATTCTTCTCTATTTAACCATATATTTCATGAAAACATGGATAGTGTATCCAATTACCCTTTCATGAATCCTTTCATCTTTTTATAATTTAATGTGTCCCGACAAAAGGAAAGGACAAGGGGTTATGGCCATCTGGGGTTAGTCAGAGGTTATGATGGTTTAGTCAGGCAGTACAGGGGTAGCAACCATCTAGGGATAATGGGGAGGGGATTTTAAAGGTTTAGGACAAGGTGGAGAGATAGGGTCATGGTCTATAAATAGGCATAAGCGGGTTAGGAGAGAAATAAGGGATAAGGGGATCACCTCCCGTGATGATTTACACCAGGAAAAAGGGGACAAGAGGGTGAGGCGAAAGAGGGTAAGTTAGGTTTAGATGGGTGTAAAGGGTTAGTGAGAGAATGAGAGGTGAAGAACATATGGGAAATCAACCTTCAAACAATCGCAGATGATTGAACGATAGAAGTAAAGAGGAAGATAAGAACTTTAGAGCATGGAAAAGAAAAGAAGAAGCTAAAAGACAATTGTAACCATGTTTGGGGTCTTCTGGATGACAAATTAAATCCCTACATTTATATGCACTTGTTGAAGAGAAATATTGAACCTCATTCTAATTTTGGCATTAGAAAGAACTGAAATTCAATACCAATAGCCTATTTATTTCTGGATAACATGTAAGTGAAAGTTATTATTGATTAGCATCCTTCTGTAACCACGAAAAAAGAGATCAATTTACCCACTCATTTAGGCACTTTCTTCACAACATTTTTCTTGTGTTATCGTTCCTAATATTTTTCTTTTCTATTCTGGACATTCCATTACTTAGTAAATAAATCAGTAAAAAGATTAATTAATAATTTTCTTATTCATTTTTTTATTAATTCACATTGTCTACTTAAGTTTTATTTTCTATTTGAAGGGATAACTAAATGCTTCCTAAGAACCATGCAATTAATATTTTACAATAATGTAATATAGATATATAGTGATACATAACACAAAGCAGTGACATAAAATTTATATCACTTAAAAGAGTAAATATTTCCCCTATTTCCTATAATTGTGTTCTCGTAAATTTGTAAACATAATTTTATTCTAATTTAAATGTTTTATTTTTCAGTTCCTTTGTGACTATGGCTTTTGCTCAAGGGTAATAATGCATGGTTTGGGTTGGCCTGACACCACATGACGAGTATTATTTAGGTACGAACATGATGCAATACACAATCATTTTTTACCTAAGACAATCATAATCCATTTAAAACATGACACAACTAATAAAATTAATAACTTTTATTCTAATTAAACAGAGTAATTCACAATAACACAAGTAAAAATACGAATAACACGACATCATAATATGACTAAGACGAGTCATAATTCACACGAACGAGACAGATTGTTTTAATATTTGATCATTTTCAGACCGTTTTATTGTGTTGTGACTAAAATTATCTCCCCCATTTTTGAGTCACATATTTTTAATCATTCACCATAAATATTAAGCACAATATATTATATATGCTATAAATTCTAATTGTGTACTTTTATTTTACGAAATGCTTGCACATCGTAAGGATTGCATGCTAGTTAGTTATTATTCCTTTATTACTAACCTGATTAGGCATCGATTTTTAGCCTTTACCTATCATCGACTCATGTCATCATTTACATACATGACATCTTTATAACTTCTATTTTGACTCTTAGTCGAGATTTTACATATTATTATTGACACCACTTGTTAGCCTAATCAATTAATCTATATTATACCTCTAATACGATAGTATTAGAGATATTAATAACAATTAATACATTATAAAACCTGGTGAGAAAAAACCCACTGAGGAGAAAAAGACCACCGTCACCAAGAAAGCTCCGGTAGAGAAGAAAATCAAGTCCTGTAAAAAATGTAACACCCCGCCTAATTAAATATCGGGTGATCAGTTCTTTATTAAATTAACATCAAGGTGAATGGTTGGTTCATTCTCAGTATCACTGTCGTAAAATACTTATTACCAATACAAATACCCTAAATAATTAAGCTAAGTGTCAAAACAATTTAAAGTCTCATTTTTCCTTTCTTAAGTACCAATATAAACCATTTTAATACCCAACAGTTAAGAATCACATAAATACTAAGGATGGCAATTTACACACAAGAATTAAACCATCTATATAATCCAAACCAAGTATAAGAACCATAAATGAAATCCTTCTGACAAGAGTTAATACCCAAGGAGCATTGAATACCGAAAATATAAATGAACATAAATCCTTGACAAGATCTAAACGGAATAGGAAATCGGGCGACACATGCCCTAACTATGAAGATCTAAAGTGGGAACTAATTCAATGACGAAGTCGTCTAAAGCAAGGGCCTGCAACTCCCACATAAGCTGCAGCACATCCAATCCAAAGAACCTAAGCAAGACACCCCTGTGACTGGGCACCTTAATACATACATATATATACAAGAGAGAAAGAAATGACAGAAAACGGGTCAGAACCCGAGTGTAAAACAGTTTAAATTAGTTTAGCAAGTATTTAAAATGCTTACTGGTTAATATCACAACCATGTTAGTATGCGACACTCTCTTGAGAATCATTACCTCTCATCTAGTGTGCACTCCTACCATTTTACTAATATCATAAGTCTATCTAACTTATTTCCCATAAAGTTTTATCCCAAAAAGTACTAAGGCCATAATATTTAGTTTTAGAAAATCCTTCTCTTCCATATTCTTGTGTTACTTATAACCACTCATTACCGTTACGAAAATTCATGAACACTTGTTATAAAGCTAAAGCATTTATTCATTACCTAACTACTTATACACACAGTAGAAAGTTTCCATATATAAATACATATATATATCAATCACTCATATATATATATATATATATATATATATACAATCTGCACCTCAAATAAATCTATGGTGCTGGCATACTCTGCTATCAAGTCCCTGTATCACTCGTACTAAGGGAAATACTAGTTCGGAATCACTCTCGAACTGTATTAACACAATACACATACAAACGGAGGTGAAGCATAGTTCCAAGTCACTAAGAGGTCAGCACATACCCTCACGTCTCTTAAGACCGTCTGACTATCAATCAAATAGCATATACCAAGGAATACTATATTCTAGGGTACAAGTCAATATCACCCAGAAAGGTCCAATCAAGATAAGACTGTCCCGGCGCGAAAACCTCCATGACAGAAAGTAGCCCGAGTATGATTTTTACATAGATACATAATATATGCACAGTCACACAGTCATATATATAGATATTCGCATTTTCCAAATTAGCTTCACCCACGACCCATAATTATTGTCATCCGTGCTTAACAAAAATTTTACTTAATTATCTCGCATAACGGATTCGTCTCTTTTATTCTCATTTATTATTTACTTCATTCTTACTTCTCATCTCTCGAAGTATTCTCTCTCACTAAGTATAAATTTCAGTAGGTCTACCCCCACTTACCTTCTAGTCTAAATCTTTCACGAGTCTCAATCTCTTAGTAAACGTACGCACAATTTTCAATATTTAAATAACTCTCTCGTTAACCCATAATTTCATCTCATATTAATTTCACTCAACGGAGTCTACTTAAACCCTATTGGTCATCTACATAACCCATTATACTCTATCAATGATGATCAAGGGTTCCTACGCATTTTAACCGGACTAAACAAAAAGGCAAAAAATATGCAGTTTTCTAGGAGGGGTCGATCGATCGAGGAAAGGGGGTCGATCGATCGATCATCGATCGATCGATCATCAAACGATAGATGTTCTTGAGTCGATCGATCGATCAATCAATTCTTGCCCAGTTTTCTGTAATATGCAACCTACGGGTTCAACCATTTTAACCCTTCTAAACCTCTATAATTTCTTCCCAAACTCAAACCAAAGTAATCCAAGTGTATAAGTGACACGACTCAGAATGTGTCTCTAAGGTGTGTACTCTCTAGGCTCAAGTGCAAGCCTGTCGTTCAAGTAATAATCCGACAAGTTGGGTATCGATCCTCAGGGAAAAAGGACAACGGAGTTGTGACGACGGGATAAGAAAGAGGAATCCTAACGTTGACTCTAAGAAGAAAAGAAAAAAATTGATTTTGGGTTTTTGGGATTGATTAAACTAAATGCAATTATGAAACTATGATAAAATATGCAACTAACTAAATTATCTAAATGAAGAATGAAGAATTAAATTGAACTTTTTAACTAAATGATGAGAAAATAGGATGGGACTACAATCCCCCAACCCTAGTGTAATGCAGTGACAACGTCAATCATAAATTTATCCGATTAATTCAAACCCGGAATTTAGTACTCCCAAGCATTATGTATACGAGGTTCAAGCCCGCGTCATACCTAATCTGAGGATGAGTAAATCGGTATCGCGGTAATTACAGTCAAATTGTACTCTAAATCATCACGAGTACCCAGAGGCAAACGAGATATAAAGATCTACAATTCTTAAGAAATTACGCGATACGATTTAAATTAATCATTAAATTCAGCGGATCGACGTTATACACACGCACTAACACATCAGGTTGGGTTCATGCATCCCAACCTTGAAAAACCTAGCCGGACATGTTAAATGGACTAATGCATGAAATAATAACGTTGCATGTGTATGAATTCATGATAAAACTAAATCTAAACATGTAAATACGTATTATGAATGCGAAAACAAGTTGAATCTAATGGGAAAACAAAGCATGCAAGAACAATAATAAGAAACAAGAATTTTGAATTAAAACTAGAAAAGCAAACCCGAAACAATGAATTCTTGAAGTAATTTTAGCCCTTGATGTTCCTAGATGTTCCTCCCCTTTCTTTCTATCAAAAACTCTCTAAAAATAGCCCTAAAGGCTGCCCCTAGGTTAATGCCTTCGTTTCCCACAAGTTTGGAGTCTTTTAAACCTATTAGGAGACTTGGAGACCAATCCAAATGAAAGACAAAATTCGCGTGTCAGGTACAGCGAACCGGTTCGCAGGTACACCGAACCGGTTCGCATGTACCAGCCTGGTCTTGCTCTCAGCACTTAGATTTTTTTTCTGGTTTCTCTTCTTTTCTTGGATTTTTCTTCAACTTCAACTGAGCATAACTTTTCAACCGTAGCTCGGATTTGGGTGCCGTTTTTTCCAGTGTGCTCGTTGTTCCGAGATCTTCAACTTTCCAGAAGGACCCACCTCCAGAATCGGGCTGTAAAATTACGAAAATGCCCTTGAACTTGCCTTTCTAGCCTTTCTTCTATGATTTTTCCGCAACTTCAAGGTGGCATAACTCTTTCATCGTAGCTCGGATTGAGGTGCCGTTTTTTATGGTGTTCTTGTAATTGAAAGATCTTAAACTTTCTAGTTGGACCCACTTCCGGACTAAGGCTGAAAAATTACGAAAATGCCCTTGAACTTGCCTTCCTAGCTTTTCTTGCACTGTCTTGCTTCCTCCTTTGCACTGCTTGCATAATTAACCTGTAAAACCAATAGGAGAAGCACAAAACACGCAATACTCGCCAAGAAGGTTAGAAGCATAAAAGTGAATCAAATCCATATATTATACATCATTCGGGTTCACAAAAGTACTGAAATTAGGGGGATAAATATACAATATTTATGCCCAATCAAACCCCCCTAACTTAGAACTTTGCGCGTCCCGAGCAATGTAAAAGAATGAAAGTAAGAGTTAAGGACACTTCAAGGACTTTATTGGGATATAATACCACTTTCGCGGGAAAGCGATTGCATTTAGCGTATGCAACAAGCCTTTAAACCTCTAGGTTACCCTAGTAGGACGAGTTGTGTCTCGTGAGGGTTTGCAGTGAATATACCCACAAAATTCGACTCAAAGAAAATTCAAAATACGTAAAAATTGTACAATTCAAACTTTACCATAAAATAGTCATCATCAAATCATATTTACAAGTCTCAAACCGTAGTGTGTGTGTGCGAAGCCGGAAATATAACCGCCAATTTTCATCGATTGATCATTACGTTACTTATCCGAAAATTCGTTTTGATTTCAATTTCTCACGGAATGCACTCAGAAACGAATCTCTCGGATTATGGCTATTCTCTCGGCATGCGTGATATAAGGAGTAAATGTAATGGAAGCAAATACACGCATGCAATTAGAAAGACGGAAATTTTATGGTGAAAGGATCTCTTCAACGGATTACGGTTTTAAAAACGGGAACATCGCCTCTATTTCGCGCATTTAACCTCTTATATTATCTTTTGGTGTATTAACTCTCCACGCGGTACTCAATTTACGCAATTTGGACTCGGTTAGGACTTTTTCGGGTTAAAGGTTGCATTGGGTAAAATAAAGGAGGTATGGAGGGTTGGAATTGGAAAAGTCATTCGTGATGTCCGTTTGTGCATTTTCCGGGCTATTGCTCATTTTTTTCTTCTTTTTCTATTTTTTTTTTCTTTTCTTTTTTTCTTTGTTGCTATTTTTGTTGAGCATTCTTCTATTTTTTTTTTTTTTTTTTTTTTTTTTTTTTGCCCCCTTTTTGTTGCACTTTTCGGACTTAAATTCTGATTTTTTTTTTTCATATTTCGCAATTCCGGGCTATTTTGGGTTTTTCGGGTTGTCAAACGAGAGGGAAAAATATTCGGCTCAATTTGGGTTACAAAAGGGATAATTTTTCGCTACTTTTTTTCTGGCCAATATTTTTGGGTGACAAACGAGGGCCTACTTCATTGTCCAAAATACCAATTGCGTTACCATATGCGTTTCGAGGTGAATTTAAGTTTAGAGACTAATTTGGCACGATTTTCAAGGCAATATTGCACACATTTTTCAAAACCGATCAAATGAAAAAAAAATTGAGATCCTTGACAACTTATTAAGCGCTAAAAAGAACTTTGAGTTAACAATTAACTCGGATTGATTTAAAATCTCGCAAAATGTGATAGGCACGAATCTCACCGGGTTTTGTTAATCTCCACATTTATTCGTTAAGTCGTCAATTTTTCGCTCAATTTCCATCTTTAGTCAATTTCGGCTTTGTGTATGTTGGATGTTTACAATTTGAGACGTCAATTTGACTTTTAATGATATTTTTGAAAAATTTGAATTCCAATTTTTATTTATTTTGAACAAAAATATTTTTGGATTTTTCAAAATTTTATGATTTTTTTTGGAAATTTTGGGCATTTTTGAAAATTTGTGAAGTTTTAGAAATACGCACTTGTGACCCCCCCTAACTTAGACTTTTGCATTGTCCTCAAGCAAAAAGGACGAAAATCTAACTCAAGGCGAATGAAAAGTGCGGAAAAATAAAACAAACAAATATGAAAAATGCAACAAGACACTATATGACACTCATGCATGACTCAAAAATACGACAACAATCACCCCATACGCGTCGGGGGCGCGACGACCTCTCATCTCTCCATAAACTCACCCGACCCCTTACACGGGGAATGATGCTCTCCTTATCACCCCCGTCTTCCTATCATATACTAACAACCGGAATAAGTTGGGACCTCGCCCATAGATAAAGGATAGACCGGGAGACTCATCGTGACTAATTGGAAAGGGATCCTCATGATGCTGACTCAAAGCGTGGTCTGCGTGCGCTGACTCGGAGGGAACACCTAAGTTTCTTTCAATTTTTAAGACACGTGGGTCGGGCTCTAAGTCGTATGGACCACAACTTTTCTCCTCACTTGCCTTCGGGACCTCTAGTGGTATGGGTGGATGGTCACAAAGAAGGAATTTATCAATTTTAGCTTCCCATTCGCTTTCTTCTAGGTGACGAAATGAATCCAATAGAGCTTGGACTTCGTCGTTAAGGCTCTCATCCAGGCTCTCATCCACCGGACCGAATTCTTTTTCAAAGTCTTCAAGACTTATATCTCCTAATTCTCTCTCTCGAGTGTGTTTTGAACAATTTCGTTCACTCTCTTCTGAAGACTTCTGTGATGTGGATGATTGGTCATTACGAAGGAATTCATCTATTGTATCTTGCCACTCGCTCTCATCCAGCACCTCCCTCGTAATACTCATCAATTTTTATTTATTTTTTATTTATTTTTTTTTTGGTCAAAGTTTTGGATTAACTCGATCTAATCCTAAGTCTACCTAATTCCCCGGCAACGGCGCCAAAAACTTGACACGACTCAGAATGTGTCTCTAAGGTGTGTACTCTCTAGGCTCAAGTGCAAGCCTGTCGTTCAAGTAATAATCCGACAAGTCGGGTATCGATCCTCAGGGAAAAAGGACAACGGAGTTGTGACGACGGGATAAGAAAGAGGAATCCTAACGTTGACTCTAAGAAGAAAAGAAAAAAATTGATTTTGGGTTTTTGGGATTGATTAAACTAAATGCAATTATGAAACTATGATAAAATATGCAACTAACTAAATTATCTAAATGAAGAATGAAGAATTAAATTGAACTTTTTAACTAAATGATGAGAAAATAGGATGGGACTACAATCCCCCAACCCTAGTGTAATGCAGTGACAACGTCAATCATAAATTTATCCGATTAATTCAAACCCGGAATTTAGTACTCCCAAGCATTATGTATACGAGGTTCAAGCCCGCGTCATACCTAATCTGAGGATGAGTAAATCGGTATCGCGGTAATTACAGTCAAATTGTACTCTAAATCATCACGAGTACCCAGAGGCAAACGAGATATAAAGATCTACAATTCTTAAGAAATTACGCGATACGATTTAAATTAATCATTAAATTCAGCGGATCGACGTTATACACACGCACTAACACATCAGGTTGGGTTCATGCATCCCAACCTTGAAAAACCTAGCCGGACATGTTAAATGGACTAATGCATGAAATAATAACGTTGCATGTGTATGAATTCATGATAAAACTAAATCTAAACATGTAAATACGTATTATGAATGCGAAAACAAGTTGAATCTAATGGGAAAACAAAGCATGCAAGAACAATAATAAGAAACAAGAATTTTGAATTAAAACTAGAAAAGCAAACCCGAAACAATGAATTCTTGAAGTAATTTTAGCCCTTGATGTTCCTAGATGTTCCTCCCCTTTCTTTCTATCAAAAACTCTCTAAAAATAGCCCTAAAGGCTGCCCCTAGGTTAATGCCTTCGTTCCCCACAAGTTTGGAGTCTTTTAAACCTATTAGGAGACTTGGAGACCAATCCAAATGAAAGACAAAATTCGCGTGTCAGGTACAGCGAACCGGTTCGCAGGTACACCGAACCGGTTCGCATGTACCAGCCTGGTCTTGCTCTCAGCACTTAGATTTTTTTTCTGGTTTCTCTTCTTTTCTTGGATTTTTCTTCAACTTCAACTGAGCATAACTTTTCAACCGTAGCTCGGATTTGGGTGCCGTTTTTTCCAGTGTGCTCGTTGTTCCGAGATCTTCAACTTTCCAGAAGGACCCACCTCCAGAATCGGGCTGTAAAATTACGAAAATGCCCTTGAACTTGCCTTTCTAGCCTTTCTTCTATGATTTTTCCGCAACTTCAAGGTGGCATAACTCTTTCATCGTAGCTCGGATTGAGGTGCCGTTTTTTATGGTGTTCTTGTAATTGAAAGATCTTAAACTTTCTAGTTGGACCCACTTCCGGACTAAGGCTGAAAAATTACGAAAATGCCCTTGAACTTGCCTTCCTAGCTTTTCTTGCACTGTCTTGCTTCCTCCTTTGCACTGCTTGCATAATTAACCTGTAAAACCAATAGGAGAAGCACAAAACACGCAATACTCGCCAAGAAGGTTAGAAGCATAAAAGTGAATCAAATCCATATATTATACATCATTCGGGTTCACAAAAGTACTGAAATTAGGGGGATAAATATACAATATTTATGCCCAATCAAACCCCCCTAACTTAGAACTTTGCGCGTCCCGAGCAATGTAAAAGAATGAAAGTAAGAGTTAAGGACACTTCAAGGACTTTATTGGGATATAATACCACTTTCGCGGGAAAGCGATTGCATTTAGCGTATGCAACAAGCCTTTAAACCTCTAGGTTACCCTAGTAGGACGAGTTGTGTCTCGTGAGGGTTTGCAGTGAATATACCCACAAAATTCGACTCAAAGAAAATTCAAAATACGTAAAAATTGTACAATTCAAACTTTACCATAAAATAGTCATCATCAAATCATATTTACAAGTCTCAAACCGTAGTGTGTGTGTGCGAAGCCGGAAATATAACCGCCAATTTTCATCGATTGATCATTACGTTACTTATCCGAAAATTCGTTTTGATTTCAATTTCTCACGGAATGCACTCAGAAACGAATCTCTCGGATTATGGCTATTCTCTCGGCATGCGTGATATAAGGAGTAAATGTAATGGAAGCAAATACACGCATGCAATTAGAAAGACGGAAATTTTATGGTGAAAGGATCTCTTCAACGGATTACGGTTTTAAAAACGGGAACATCGCCTCTATTTCGCGCATTTAACCTCTTATATTATCTTTTGGTGTATTAACTCTCCACGCGGTACTCAATTTACGCAATTTGGACTCGGTTAGGACTTTTTCGGGTTAAAGGTTGCATTGGGTAAAATAAAGGAGGTATGGAGGGTTGGAATTGGAAAAGTCATTCGTGATGTCCGTTTGTGCATTTTCCGGGCTATTGCTCATTTTTTTCTTCTTTTTCTATTTTTTTTTTCTTTTCTTTTTTTCTTTGTTGCTATTTTTGTTGAGCATTCTTCTATTTTTTTTTTTTTTTTTTTTTTTTTTTTTTGCCCCCTTTTTGTTGCACTTTTCGGACTTAAATTCTGATTTTTTTTTTTCATATTTCGCAATTCCGGGCTATTTTGGGTTTTTCGGGTTGTCAAACGAGAGGGAAAAATATTCGGCTCAATTTGGGTTACAAAAGGGATAATTTTTCGCTACTTTTTTTCTGGCCAATATTTTTGGGTGACAAACGAGGGCCTACTTCATTGTCCAAAATACCAATTGCGTTACCATATGCGTTTCGAGGTGAATTTAAGTTTAGAGACTAATTTGGCACGATTTTCAAGGCAATATTGCACACATTTTTCAAAACCGATCAAATGAAAAAAAAATTGAGATCCTTGACAACTTATTAAGCGCTAAAAAGAACTTTGAGTTAACAATTAACTCGGATTGATTTAAAATCTCGCAAAATGTGATAGGCACGAATCTCACCGGGTTTTGTTAATCTCCACATTTATTCGTTAAGTCGTCAATTTTTCGCTCAATTTCCATCTTTAGTCAATTTCGGCTTTGTGTATGTTGGATGTTTACAATTTGAGACGTCAATTTGACTTTTAATGATATTTTTGAAAAATTTGAATTCCAATTTTTATTTATTTTGAACAAAAATATTTTTGGATTTTTCAAAATTTTATGATTTTTTTTGGAAATTTTGGGCATTTTTGAAAATTTGTGAAGTTTTAGAAATACGCACTTGTGACCCCCCCTAACTTAGACTTTTGCATTGTCCTCAAGCAAAAAGGACGAAAATCTAACTCAAGGCGAATGAAAAGTGCGGAAAAATAAAACAAACAAATATGAAAAATGCAACAAGACACTATATGACACTCATGCATGACTCAAAAATACGACAACAATCACCCCATACGCGTCGGGGGCGCGACGACCTCTCATCTCTCCATAAACTCACCCGACCCCTTGCACGGGGAATGATGCTCTCCTTATCACCCCCGTCTTCCTATCATATACTAACAACCGGAATAAGTTGGGACCTCGCCCATAGATAAAGGATAGACCGGGAGACTCATCGTGACTAATTGGAAAGGGATCCTCATGATGCTGACTCAAAGCGTGGTCTGCGTGCGCTGACTCGGAGGGAACACCTAAGTTTCTTTCAATTTTTAAGACACGTGGGTCGGGCTCTAAGTCGTATGGACCACAACTTTTCTCCTCACTTGCCTTCGGGACCTCTAGTGGTATGGGTGGATGGTCACAAAGAAGGAATTTATCAATTTTAGCTTCCCATTCGCTTTCTTCTAGGTGACGAAATGAATCCAATAGAGCTTGGACTTCGTCGTTAAGGCTCTCATCCAGGCTCTCATCCACCGGACCGAATTCTTTTTCAAAGTCTTCAAGACTTATATCTCCTAATTCTCTCTCTCGAGTGTGTTTTGAACAATTTCGTTCACTCTCTTCTGAAGACTTCTGTGATGTGGATGATTGGTCATTACGAAGGAATTCATCTATTGTATCTTGCCACTCGCTCTCATCCAGCACCTCCCTCGTAATACTCATCAATTTTTATTTATTTTTTATTTATTTTTTTTTTGGTCAAAGTTTTGGATTAACTCGATCTAATCCTAAGTCTACCTAATTCCCCGGCAACGGCGCCAAAAACTTGACACGACTCAGAATGTGTCTCTAAGGTGTGTACTCTCTAGGCTCAAGTGCAAGCCTGTCGTTCAAGTAATAATCCGACAAGTCGGGTATCGATCCTCAGGGAAAAAGGACAACGGAGTTGTGACGACGGGATAAGAAAGAGGAATCCTAACGTTGACTCTAAGAAGAAAAGAAAAAAATTGATTTTGGGTTTTTGGGATTGATTAAACTAAATGCAATTATGAAACTATGATAAAATATGCAACTAACTAAATTATCTAAATGAAGAATGAAGAATTAAATTGAACTTTTTAACTAAATGATGAGAAAATAGGATGGGACTACAATCCCCCAACCCTAGTGTAATGCAGTGACAACGTCAATCATAAATTTATCCGATTAATTCAAACCCGGAATTTAGTACTCCCAAGCATTATGTATACGAGGTTCAAGCCCGCGTCATACCTAATCTGAGGATGAGTAAATCGGTATCGCGGTAATTACAGTCAAATTGTACTCTAAATCATCACGAGTACCCAGAGGCAAACGAGATATAAAGATCTACAATTCTTAAGAAATTACGCGATACGATTTAAATTAATCATTAAATTCAGCGGATCGACGTTATACACACGCACTAACACATCAGGTTGGGTTCATGCATCCCAACCTTGAAAAACCTAGCCGGACATGTTAAATGGACTAATGCATGAAATAATAACGTTGCATGTGTATGAATTCATGATAAAACTAAATCTAAACATGTAAATACGTATTATGAATGCGAAAACAAGTTGAATCTAATGGGAAAACAAAGCATGCAAGAACAATAATAAGAAACAAGAATTTTGAATTAAAACTAGAAAAGCAAACCCGAAACAATGAATTCTTGAAGTAATTTTAGCCCTTGATGTTCCTAGATGTTCCTCCCCTTTCTTTCTATCAAAAACTCTCTAAAAATAGCCCTAAAGGCTGCCCCTAGGTTAATGCCTTCGTTCCCCACAAGTTTGGAGTCTTTTAAACCTATTAGGAGACTTGGAGACCAATCCAAATGAAAGACAAAATTCGCGTGTCAGGTACAGCGAACCGGTTCGCAGGTACACCGAACCGGTTCGCATGTACCAGCCTGGTCTTGCTCTCAGCACTTAGATTTTTTTTCTGGTTTCTCTTCTTTTCTTGGATTTTTCTTCAACTTCAACTGAGCATAACTTTTCAACCGTAGCTCGGATTTGGGTGCCGTTTTTTCCAGTGTGCTCGTTGTTCCGAGATCTTCAACTTTCCAGAAGGACCCACCTCCAGAATCGGGCTGTAAAATTACGAAAATGCCCTTGAACTTGCCTTTCTAGCCTTTCTTCTATGATTTTTCCGCAACTTCAAGGTGGCATAACTCTTTCATCGTAGCTCGGATTGAGGTGCCGTTTTTTATGGTGTTCTTGTAATTGAAAGATCTTAAACTTTCTAGTTGGACCCACTTCCGGACTAAGGCTGAAAAATTACGAAAATGCCCTTGAACTTGCCTTCCTAGCTTTTCTTGCACTGTCTTGCTTCCTCCTTTGCACTGCTTGCATAATTAACCTGTAAAACCAATAGGAGAAGCACAAAACACGCAATACTCGCCAAGAAGGTTAGAAGCATAAAAGTGAATCAAATCCATATATTATACATCATTCGGGTTCACAAAAGTACTGAAATTAGGGGGATAAATATACAATATTTATGCCCAATCAAACCCCCCTAACTTAGAACTTTGCGCGTCCCGAGCAATGTAAAAGAATGAAAGTAAGAGTTAAGGACACTTCAAGGACTTTATTGGGATATAATACCACTTTCGCGGGAAAGCGATTGCATTTAGCGTATGCAACAAGCCTTTAAACCTCTAGGTTACCCTAGTAGGACGAGTTGTGTCTCGTGAGGGTTTGCAGTGAATATACCCACAAAATTCGACTCAAAGAAAATTCAAAATACGTAAAAATTGTACAATTCAAACTTTACCATAAAATAGTCATCATCAAATCATATTTACAAGTCTCAAACCGTAGTGTGTGTGTGCGAAGCCGGAAATATAACCGCCAATTTTCATCGATTGATCATTACGTTACTTATCCGAAAATTCGTTTTGATTTCAATTTCTCACGGAATGCACTCAGAAACGAATCTCTCGGATTATGGCTATTCTCTCGGCATGCGTGATATAAGGAGTAAATGTAATGGAAGCAAATACACGCATGCAATTAGAAAGACGGAAATTTTATGGTGAAAGGATCTCTTCAACGGATTACGGTTTTAAAAACGGGAACATCGCCTCTATTTCGCGCATTTAACCTCTTATATTATCTTTTGGTGTATTAACTCTCCACGCGGTACTCAATTTACGCAATTTGGACTCGGTTAGGACTTTTTCGGGTTAAAGGTTGCATTGGGTAAAATAAAGGAGGTATGGAGGGTTGGAATTGGAA
The DNA here is from genome assembly GCA_949130495.1 of Sambucus nigra. Classification (NCBI taxonomy): domain Eukaryota; kingdom Viridiplantae; phylum Streptophyta; class Magnoliopsida; order Dipsacales; family Adoxaceae; genus Sambucus; species Sambucus nigra. The sequence goes on from OX422217.1 coordinate 201,562,174, forward strand.
AAGTCATTCGTGATGTCCGTTTGTGCATTTTCCGGGCTATTGCTCATTTTTTTCTTCTTTTTCTATTTTTTTTTTCTTTTCTTTTTTTCTTTGTTGCTATTTTTGTTGAGCATTCTTCTATTTTTTTTTTTTTTTTTTTTTTTTTTTTTTGCCCCCTTTTTGTTGCACTTTTCGGACTTAAATTCTGATTTTTTTTTTTCATATTTCGCAATTCCGGGCTATTTTGGGTTTTTCGGGTTGTCAAACGAGAGGGAAAAATATTCGGCTCAATTTGGGTTACAAAAGGGATAATTTTTCGCTACTTTTTTTCTGGCCAATATTTTTGGGTGACAAACGAGGGCCTACTTCATTGTCCAAAATACCAATTGCGTTACCATATGCGTTTCGAGGTGAATTTAAGTTTAGAGACTAATTTGGCACGATTTTCAAGGCAATATTGCACACATTTTTCAAAACCGATCAAATGAAAAAAAAATTGAGATCCTTGACAACTTATTAAGCGCTAAAAAGAACTTTGAGTTAACAATTAACTCGGATTGATTTAAAATCTCGCAAAATGTGATAGGCACGAATCTCACCGGGTTTTGTTAATCTCCACATTTATTCGTTAAGTCGTCAATTTTTCGCTCAATTTCCATCTTTAGTCAATTTCGGCTTTGTGTATGTTGGATGTTTACAATTTGAGACGTCAATTTGACTTTTAATGATATTTTTGAAAAATTTGAATTCCAATTTTTATTTATTTTGAACAAAAATATTTTTGGATTTTTCAAAATTTTATGATTTTTTTTGGAAATTTTGGGCATTTTTGAAAATTTGTGAAGTTTTAGAAATACGCACTTGTGACCCCCCCTAACTTAGACTTTTGCATTGTCCTCAAGCAAAAAGGACGAAAATCTAACTCAAGGCGAATGAAAAGTGCGGAAAAATAAAACAAACAAATATGAAAAATGCAACAAGACACTATATGACACTCATGCATGACTCAAAAATACGACAACAATCACCCCATACGCGTCGGGGGCGCGACGACCTCTCATCTCTCCATAAACTCACCCGACCCCTTGCACGGGGAATGATGCTCTCCTTATCACCCCCGTCTTCCTATCATATACTAACAACCGGAATAAGTTGGGACCTCGCCCATAGATAAAGGATAGACCGGGAGACTCATCGTGACTAATTGGAAAGGGATCCTCATGATGCTGACTCAAAGCGTGGTCTGCGTGCGCTGACTCGGAGGGAACACCTAAGTTTCTTTCAATTTTTAAGACACGTGGGTCGGGCTCTAAGTCGTATGGACCACAACTTTTCTCCTCACTTGCCTTCGGGACCTCTAGTGGTATGGGTGGATGGTCACAAAGAAGGAATTTATCAATTTTAGCTTCCCATTCGCTTTCTTCTAGGTGACGAAATGAATCCAATAGAGCTTGGACTTCGTCGTTAAGGCTCTCATCCAGGCTCTCATCCACCGGACCGAATTCTTTTTCAAAGTCTTCAAGACTTATATCTCCTAATTCTCTCTCTCGAGTGTGTTTTGAACAATTTCGTTCACTCTCTTCTGAAGACTTCTGTGATGTGGATGATTGGTCATTACGAAGGAATTCATCTATTGTATCTTGCCACTCGCTCTCATCCAGCACCTCCCTCGTAATACTCATCAATTTTTATTTATTTTTTATTTATTTTTTTTTTGGTCAAAGTTTTGGATTAACTCGATCTAATCCTAAGTCTACCTAATTCCCCGGCAACGGCGCCAAAAACTTGACACGACTCAGAATGTGTCTCTAAGGTGTGTACTCTCTAGGCTCAAGTGCAAGCCTGTCGTTCAAGTAATAATCCGACAAGTCGGGTATCGATCCTCAGGGAAAAAGGACAACGGAGTTGTGACGACGGGATAAGAAAGAGGAATCCTAACGTTGACTCTAAGAAGAAAAGAAAAAAATTGATTTTGGGTTTTTGGGATTGATTAAACTAAATGCAATTATGAAACTATGATAAAATATGCAACTAACTAAATTATCTAAATGAAGAATGAAGAATTAAATTGAACTTTTTAACTAAATGATGAGAAAATAGGATGGGACTACAATCCCCCAACCCTAGTGTAATGCAGTGACAACGTCAATCATAAATTTATCCGATTAATTCAAACCCGGAATTTAGTACTCCCAAGCATTATGTATACGAGGTTCAAGCCCGCGTCATACCTAATCTGAGGATGAGTAAATCGGTATCGCGGTAATTACAGTCAAATTGTACTCTAAATCATCACGAGTACCCAGAGGCAAACGAGATATAAAGATCTACAATTCTTAAGAAATTACGCGATACGATTTAAATTAATCATTAAATTCAGCGGATCGACGTTATACACACGCACTAACACATCAGGTTGGGTTCATGCATCCCAACCTTGAAAAACCTAGCCGGACATGTTAAATGGACTAATGCATGAAATAATAACGTTGCATGTGTATGAATTCATGATAAAACTAAATCTAAACATGTAAATACGTATTATGAATGCGAAAACAAGTTGAATCTAATGGGAAAACAAAGCATGCAAGAACAATAATAAGAAACAAGAATTTTGAATTAAAACTAGAAAAGCAAACCCGAAACAATGAATTCTTGAAGTAATTTTAGCCCTTGATGTTCCTAGATGTTCCTCCCCTTTCTTTCTATCAAAAACTCTCTAAAAATAGCCCTAAAGGCTGCCCCTAGGTTAATGCCTTCGTTCCCCACAAGTTTGGAGTCTTTTAAACCTATTAGGAGACTTGGAGACCAATCCAAATGAAAGACAAAATTCGCGTGTCAGGTACAGCGAACCGGTTCGCAGGTACACCGAACCGGTTCGCATGTACCAGCCTGGTCTTGCTCTCAGCACTTAGATTTTTTTCTGGTTTCTCTTCTTTTCTTGGATTTTTCTTCAACTTCAACTGAGCATAACTTTTCAACCGTAGCTCGGATTTGGGTGCCGTTTTTTCCAGTGTGCTCGTTGTTCCGAGATCTTCAACTTTCCAGAAGGACCCACCTCCAGAATCGGGCTGTAAAATTACGAAAATGCCCTTGAACTTGCCTTTCTAGCCTTTCTTCTATGATTTTTCCGCAACTTCAAGGTGGCATAACTCTTTCATCGTAGCTCGGATTGAGGTGCCGTTTTTTATGGTGTTCTTGTAATTGAAAGATCTTAAACTTTCTAGTTGGACCCACTTCCGGACTAAGGCTGAAAAATTACGAAAATGCCCTTGAACTTGCCTTCCTAGCTTTTCTTGCACTGTCTTGCTTCCTCCTTTGCACTGCTTGCATAATTAACCTGTAAAACCAATAGGAGAAGCACAAAACACGCAATACTCGCCAAGAAGGTTAGAAGCATAAAAGTGAATCAAATCCATATATTATACATCATTCGGGTTCACAAAAGTACTGAAATTAGGGGGATAAATATACAATATTTATGCCCAATCAATAAGCAATGTACATAAACAAGTTCTAACGTAACGACATCAATAAATCCTCAACGAATCAATAAAAAAAGGGTTTAATCTCAAATCTCTTTATAAAATCAAATTTTGCATGCATAATCACCACCCTCTATTTTAATCAAGATTTTCTTCCCAAATATCATAACAAATTCATGGGTAATTCTCTAGATATGATCAAAATTTTAGACTACATGGGTTACCCCTACAACACATATAAATTCTCTTCTAAAATATATAATTCTCCCATTAAAACATATAATTTTCATTGCTAGACTAACATGGAAGGTATATTAACGAGGAAATCAGCAAGATAGATACTTGCCCGGGATTCAAGGATCTGATTTGTTGATGAAAATTATATGGCTGTGTTCCTCATCATGCGATCTACGTTTTAGTGGTGGGGGCGATGAAATCGGGTGAGTTCTAGGCCTTGGGTTGCTTGAAGACTCTTCACCTTCTTCTCATATCTCTTCACCTTCTTCTCTAATCACTCCACCTTCTTCTCTACTGGTTGGCTTAGGCTTTGTGTTTGTTAACCCCAAGAGATAACTCTAAATGGCTAATAAATACTAAGAAAATTCGTTGGTTTAATTACCCAAAAATACCAAATGTCTAAAATACCCTCACGGGGTGTCAATTAGGCCTAAAAATGCCCCGAGACCCAAACTAAACCCCCGAGTACACTATTCTGACTATCTCGAACCTTTTGGACACTTTGGCGCACTCAAAATGACTATACGGATGACTTAAAAATTTATTCACTTTAATAATAATAATTTAATCCTGACACGACACAGGCGCGTCCCGAATTAAATTTTCATAATTGTCATTTTATTCACTCGTGACAATTTTAACAAAATCAATCTTATATATTACTTTACTCATCTAGTAATATTCAAGCAATTTCCAATAATTACTAACTCACATCATGCTAGTAAATATTAAAAAATAATTTCCGAATTAATATTAAATTAATACCTCAAAATAACTTTAATAAATCCCCAATTTATAAAAGCCATAAAAATACGGGGTATTACATACTTCCCCCTAACAACGGAATTTCGTCCAGAAATTCAAAAAAATAAAGCGTAGCTGGCAAGGGCAACGCCGGATATTAATCTCACATCTCATGTAATTTTCGTCGTACCACCCATACAGTACATTACCGAATACCCCCACTAATGTTATACTCAAAGCATAACTTTTTTAGTTTAGATTATCTTGAGTTAAACTTTACCCTATCCGTACTATACCATCCTCATGGAGAAGTTATGGCAGGAACGATCCTAAGTCATCAAATAACTAAATCTGAAAGTCACAACTTCTACTTTCATTATCCTCAAGAATACTTACTGTGACACAAATAAATACTACAATCAAACCATCCAGGATGCCCACACACTCAATGTGCGTACTTTCCATCATAATCCGTATTTCTATGATTTCCACATTCTCATTTGGCGATTTCATTTGCCTCAAATCATGGTACAACTCATAACTCTCTCTGATTAATATAAATATATACATATAATGGCAAAGGTTATAAACTCATATTCTAAAGGCCTAACTTACTTCGACTCCCAACGTTCTTTAGTTTCATGCGTGGGGTGTCTCGCAGAGCGAAATCCAAACAAGGAACCCCCCCGATACACTACTACCTAAAATAATTGGTCATCGAAACTCCTCAGTTCCTTAGTCTATAGTATATAACATCCCAACAAGTTTTATCTATTAATAAAAGTCTACTTATTCACTCTCGTATCAAAGACAATACGCTGGCTATAACGATCAATCTTGGTCTCATATACAACAAGTCAATCCATGCCGATAATCACATCTTACTCGGATATGTCTATAACAAGTAAATCCCCTATAAAATTAAACTCACGTTTTGATATATACAAGAAAATAATAGGCGTCCCACTACCCATCGGTGAGTCTACATAAATAATAGTGCCAATGGCCAAGTTTAGTAACCCTATGGTCCAGGCAATTCTAATAGCAACAAATAGATGTGAGGTCCTAATGACAATCATTATGCGCCCCATAACTCCATATATAGAAAACGTACCCTCATTCGTGGGCGGTGGTTGTTGACTCCCACCATTATAACTTTGCTCCGATGAGTCAAGAATTTACCTAAAATTTCCAATTCTAGTTAATCACACTCCACTATATGTCCAAGCCATTGAATATATTTCCTTCGTTGGGTAACACACCCAATTCCCGCATTTCTAGAACTTCTACTGATGACCCTCCTCAATTTTCCATTTGACCCTCTCCCAAGCGTACTACGTTGGGTGATTCTAATTTGGCATCACCTTCGACTATAGCAGCACTTAGAATTTGTAGGCTGCATCCTAACCGTCTTTACAGTCCTAGACTTTCGTGCCATAATAGGGGTGACCTCGACTACGGTCATCATCCTCGAACATACTTCATAACCTCCTAAGTATGACCTCCGCTATCCATCCAATGGCCCTCATCTTCCATACTTCTTGTACGAACACGTCCGAACGCAAACAAGATTCACTAATATATACGTTATAGCAGGAGAACTGAATCTTACAATAGAAATCAACAATCCTATGCATAGGGCTCTATATTAAAGAAAGCTACACTAGAAGCATAATAAGCCGCACAGATCCTAAAGGATACTAGAAACTGATGCTCTGATACCACCTGTAACACCCCGCCTAATTAAATATCGGGTGATCAATCATTTATTAAATTAACATCAAGGTGAACGGTTGGTTCATTTTCAGCATCACTGTCATAAAATAATTATTACCAATACAAACACCCTAAATAATTAAGCTAAGTGTCAAAACAATTTAAAGTCTCATTTTTCCTTTCTTAAATACCAATATAAACCTTTTTAATACCCAACAGTTAAGAATCACATAAATACCAAGGATGGAAATTTACATAGAAGAATTAAACCATCTATATAATCCAAACCAAGTATAAGAACCATAAATGAAATCCTTCTGACAAGAGTTAACACTCAGGAAGCATTGAATATCGAAAATATAATTGAAGATAAATCCATGACAAGATCTAAACGGAATAGGAAATCGGGCGACACATGCCATAACTATGACGATCTAAAGTGGGAACTGATTCAATGACGAAGTCGTCTAAAGCAAGGGCCAGCAGCTACCACATAAGCTGCAGCACGTCCAATCCAAAAAACCTAAGCATGACGCCCCTGTGGCTGGGCACCTGTAATACATACATATATATACAGGAGAGAAAGAAATGACAGAAAATGGGTCAGAGCCCGAGTGTAAAACAATTTAAATTAGTTTAGAAAGTATTTAAAATGCTTACCGGTTAATATCACAACCATATTAGTATGCGACACTCTCTTGAGAATCATCACCTCTCATCTACTGTGCACTCCTACCATTTTATTAATCTCATAAGTCTATCTAACTTACTTTCCATAAAGTTTTATCCCGAGAAGTACTAAGGCCATAATATTTAGTTTTAGAATATACTTTTCTTCCATATTCTTACGTTACTTATTACCACTCATTAGCGTTACGAAAATTCATGAACACTTGTTATAAAGCTGAAGCATTTATTTATTACCTAACTACTCATACACACCGTAGAAAGTTTCCACATATAAGTACATATATATCAATCACTCATATAATATATATATATATATATATATATATATATATACAATCTGCACCCCACAAAAATCTATGGTGCTAGCATACTCTGCTATCAAGTCCCTGTATCACTCGTACTAAGGGAAATACTAGTTCGGAATCACTCTCGAACTGTATTAACACAATACACATACAAACGGAGGTGAAGCATAGTTCCAAGTCACTAAGAGGTCAGCACATACCCTCACGTCTCTTAAGACCGTTTAACTATCAATCAAATAGCATATACCAAGGAATACTATATTCTAGGGTACAAGTCAATATCACCCAGAAAGGTCCAATCGAGATAAGACTGTCCCGGCGCGAAAACCTCCGTGATAGAAAGTAGCCCGAGTATGATTTTTACACAGATACATAATATATGCACAGTCACACAGTCATATATATAGATATTCGCATTTTCCAAATTAGGTTCACCCACCACCCATAATTATTGTCATCCGTGCTTAACAAAAATTTTACTTAATTATCTCGCATAACGGATTCGTCTCTTTTATTCTCATTTATTATTTACTTCATTCTTACTTCTCATCTCTCGAAGTATTCTCTCTCACTAAGTATAAATTTCAGTAGGTGTACCCCCACTTACCTTCTAGACTAAATCTTTCACGAGTCTCAATCTCTTAGTAAACGTACGCACAATTTTCAATATTTAAATAACTCTCTCGTTAACCCATAATTTCATCTCATATTAATTTCACTCAACGGAGTCTACTTAAACCCTATTGGTCATCTACATAACCCATTATACTCTATCAATGATGATCAAGGGTTCCTACGCATTTTAACCGGACTAAACAAAAAGGGGAAAAATATACAGTTTTCCAGGAGGGTCGATCGATCGAGGACAGGGGGTCGATCGATCGATCATCGATCGATCGATCATCGATCGATTGATGTTCTTGAGTTGATCGATCGATCAATCAGTTCTTGCCTAGTTTTCTGTAATATACAACCTACGGGTTCAACCATTTTACCCTCCAAACCTCTATAATTTCTTCCCAAACTCCCACCAAAGTAATCCAAGTGTAGAAGCAATGTACATAAACAAGTTCTAACGTAACGACATCAATAAATCCTCAACGAATCAATAAAAAAAGGGTTTAATCTCAAATCTCTTTATAAAACCAAATTTAGCATTAATAATCACCACCCTCTACTTTAATCAAGATTTTCTTCCTAAATATCATAATAAATTCATGGGTAATCCTCTACATATGTTCAATATTCTAGACTACATGGGTTCTCCCAACAACACATATAAATTCTCTTTTAAAATATATAATTCTCCCATTAAAATATATGATTTTTATTCTTAGGCTAACATGGAAGGTATATTAACATGGAAATCAGCCAGATAGATACTTTCCTGGGATTCAAGGATCTGATTTGTTGATGAAAATTATATGATTGCGTTCCTCATCATGCGATCTACGTTTTGCTGGTGGTGGTGGTGGCGATGAAATTGGGTGAGTTCTAGGCCTTGGATTGCTTGAAGACTCTTCACCTTCTTCTCATATCTCTTCACCTTCTTCTCATATCTCTTCACCTTCTTCTCTAATCACTCCACCTTCTTCTCTACTAGCCGGCTTAGGCTTTGTGTTTGTTAACCCCAAGAGACAACTCTAAATGGCTAATAAATACTAAGAAAATTCGTTAGTTTAATTTCCCAAAAATACCAAATGTCTAAAATACCCTCCCGGGGTGTCAATTAGGCTTAAAAATGCCCCGAGACCCAAACTAAACCCCCGAGTACACTTTTCTGACTATCTCGACCCTTTAGGACACTTTGGCACACTCAAAACGACTATACGGATGACTTATAATTTATTCACTTTAATAATAATAATTTAGTCCTGACAGGACACAGACGCGTCCCGAATTAAATTTTCATAATTGCCATTTTATTCACTCGTGACAATTTTAATAAAATTAATCTTATATAATACTTTACTCATCTAGTAATATTCAAGCAATTTCAAATAATTACTAACTCACATCATGCTAGTAAATATTAAAAAATAATTTCCGGATTAAGATTAAATTAATACCTCAAATTAACTTTAATAAATCCCCAATTTATAAAAGCCATAAAAATACGGGGTCTGACATACTTCCCCCCTAATAATGGAATTTCGTCCAGAAATTTAGAAAAATAAAGCATAACTGGTAAGGAAAATGCCGGATATTAATCTCACATCTCATGTAATTTTCGTCGTACCACCCATACAGTACATTACCGAATACCCCCACTAATGTTATACTCCAAGGCTAACTTTTTAGTTTAGATTATCTTGAGTTAAACTTTACCCTATCCATACTATACCATCCTCATGGAGAAGTTATGGCAGGAACGATCATAAGTCATCAAATAACTAAATCTGAAAGTCACAACTTCTACTTTCATTATCCTCAAGAATACTTACTGTGACACAAATAAATACTACAATAAAACCATCCAGGACGCCCATACACTCAATGTGCGTACTTTCCATCATAAGGTCTAAATGAATGTGATTCCTCTGTAAGGTTACTCTTAATTAACTGACTACCTAGTTTATAATCCGTATTTCTATGATTTCCACATTCTCATTTGGCGATTTCATTTGCCTCAAATCATGGTACAACTCATAACTCTCTCTGATTAATATAAATATATACATATAATGGCAAAGTTTATAAACTCATATTCTAAAGGCCTAACTTACTTCGACTCCCAACGTTCTTTAGTTTCATGCGTGGGGTGTCTCGCAGAGCGAAATCCAAACAAGGAACCCCACCGATACACTACTACCTAAAATAGTTGGTCATTGAAACTCCTCAGGTCCTTAGTCTATAGTATATAACATCACAACAAGTTTTATCTATTAATAAAAGTCTACTTATTCACTCTCGTATCAAAGACAATACGCTGGCTATAACGATCAATCTTGTTCTCATATACAATAAGTCAATCCATGACGATAATCACATCTTACTCAGATATGTCTATAACAAGTAAATCCCCTATAAAATTAAACTCACGTTTTGATATATACAAGAAAATAATAGGCGTCCCACTACCCATCGGTGAGTCTACATAAATAATAGTGCCAATGGCCTAGTCTAGTAACCCTATGGTCCACACAATTCTAATAGTAACAAATTGATGTGAGGTCCTAATGACAATCATTATCCGCCCCATAACTCCATATATAGAAAACGTACCCTCATTCGTGGGCGGTGGTTGTTGACTCCCACCATTATAACTTTGCTCCGATGAGTCAACAAAAATTTACCCCAAATTTTCAGTTCTAGTTAACCACACTCCACTACATGTCCAAGCCTTTGAATATATTTCCTTCGTTGGGTAACACACCCAATTCCCGCATTTCTAGAACTTTTACTGATGACTCTCCTCAATTTTCCATTTGACCCTCTCCCAAGCGTACTACGTTGGGTGAGTCTAATTTGGCATCACCTTCAACTATAGTAGCGCTTAGAATTTGTAGGTTGCGTCATAACCGTCTTTACAGGCCTGGCCTCTCGTGCGATAATAGGGGTGACCTCGACTACGGTCATCATCCTCGAACATACTTAATAACCTCCTAAGTACGACCTTCGCTATCCGTCCAATGGCCCGCATCTGCCATATTTCTTGTACGAACACGTCCGAACACAAATAAGATTCACTAATATATACTATATAGCAGGAAAACTGAATCTTACAATAGAAATCAATAATCATAAACATAGGGATCTATATCAGAGAAAGCTACGCTAGAATCATAATAAGCCGCACAGATCCTAAAGGATACTAGAACCTAATGCTCTGATACCACCTGTAACACCCCACCTAATTAAATACCGGGTGATCAGTCCTTTATTTAATTTACATCAAGGTGAACGGTTGGTTCATTTTCAGCATCACAGTCGTAAAATAATTATTACCAATACAAACACCCTAAATAATTAAGCTATGTGTCAAAATAATTTAAAGTCTCATTTTTCCTTTCTTAAGTACCAATATAAACCCTTTTAATACCCAACAGTTAAAAATCACATAAATACTAAGGATGGCAATTTACACACAAGAATTAAACCATCTATATAATCCAAACCAAGTATAAGAACCATAAATGAAATCCTTCTGACAACAGTTAACACCCAAGGTGCATTGAATACCAAAAATATAATTGAACATAAATCCTTGACAAGATCTAAACAGAATAGGAAATCGGGTGACACATGCCATAACTATGAAGATCTAAAGTAGGAACTGATTCAATGAAGAAGTCGTCTAAATCAAGGGCCTGCAACTCCCACATAAGTTGCAGCACGTCCAATCCAAAGAACCTAAGCATGGCGCCCCTGTGGCTGGGCACCTGTAATACATACATATATATACATGAGAGAACAAAATGATAGAAAACGGGTCAAAGCCCGAGTGTAAAACAGTTTAAATTAGTTTAGAAAGTATTAAAATGCTTACCGGTTAATATCACAACCTTGTTAGTATGCGACACTCTCTTGAGAATCATCACCTCTCATCTAGTGTGCACTCCTACCGTTTTATTAATCTCATAAGTCTATCTAACTTATTTCCCATAAAGTTTTATCCCGAGAAGTACTAAGGCCATAATATTTAGTTCTAGAAAATCATTCTCTTCCATATTCTTACGTTACTTATAACCACTCATTACCATTACAAAAATTCATGAACACTTGTTATATAGCTGAAGCATTTATTCATTACCTGACTACTTATACACACAGTAGAAAGTTTCCATATATAATTACATATATATCAATCACTCATATAATATATATATATATATATATATATATATATAATAAAGTACAAAAATTATGTATGTCATAAGACCAAATGATGATGTCATCTCTATAAGTTTTTCAGCACTACCTATTTTCCCCCTCAAAATTTGGATTCCCCCCTATTTTAACACACTCTAATTTGTTTTCCCCATTTTTTTCAAAATTCAAAAACAAGGGTAGAATAGTATTTTCCCTATTCTCTCCCTTACACTCGATCTCCAAACCTACGCGTCTTATTTTTCTCCCTCACTTTACTCTTCCTCCCCCTCTCCTTTTTGTCTTCCTCTCGACACACGGGGAGTCTCACTATCCTCTCAAACAGGGAGACTCTGACATCACCATTTCACCGGAACCCTACTTTTTACAGGTATTATCTCTTTCTCTCGAACGATTGATTAGTACGATTTGTTATACAAATAGGTATAGGAGTAATGGCGTATTACTTCAATTTTTTCCCTGGACTAATGGTGTAAAATAGAACAATACCGATTTTACTTCAATACGATTACTTTAATCATTTTACACCATACGATTAGTACGATATTAAACACCATATGCATTTGATATGGGTTTTGTTACAGTGAAATAAAAATGGAAGAATATGATAGCTTAGGACCCTGGAGTGTTTGAGAGGGAGATCGGTTGCCGAGGGAGTGGCTTCAAGAGTTGCCACAGAGAAGGTAAATCATATGGGAAATATGGTCTCTATCTTTCTCTGTGTGTGTTTTCATATAGGGTTTGATCTGCTATTTTTCTCTCTTGGTTAGCTTGAATTTCTTTTACAATGCTTCTATTTTAATAATTTTTTTGTAAAATTTAACACATTGATTGATTTGCTATCTCTGTCCCTTACAAAAAAATATAGCTGATTGAGGTAGGGAAAACGTTTAGAATAGAGATGAAATCAAGGAACAGAGCTGGAAAAAGGCTAAAATTCCAATGAGGGTTTGTCTGCTTGGTTTTTATTTTTTTCCTATTTTTGTTAATATGCATTGTATAATTACACGAGTTGGTAATTTCGGCCCCTGTAAAGTGGAGTTGAGCAAGGTATTTTAATTTGACTAAATAAATTAGTTTTACTTCACATGCTCTAATTTTTGTAAACTCATTTATACTCAATGTGTCATAGGTTTTTATGTTTTTTATTCTGCAAGGAAAGGTTGTTTACTCCTAAAGAAAGAGGTTGATAGTAGAATTTGGGGAATATTTGTAGAAATCTGATCAGCATGAGGTAAATCCAAAGTTTTATTTCTGTTATTTTAAATTGTAATTCTTATTTCTATTTTATTGTCCATATCCCTTTAGGATGTGTTTTATTTGTACTTTACATCTGAAACAAACCATATTTAGTACTTGACTATGTGTTTATTTTTAAAGTAGTTATGCTTGATACCATTTATGTTATTTTTTATAAGTGATAATCTATTAATTGTGATTTAAGTAACTCTTATGAACTCTTAGGGTGCTTAAGAGAAATTAATACCCCCAAATCACCATTGTGCGATTGACAAGGGTTATAATTTCTCTTTATCTCTCACTATTTTTTAACCTTATTTTTCAGTAACTATATACTGGACTGTTAGGATATCCGAGTTGGCTTGAACATGTTCAATGTCAAGGTAAAAAAATATAGGTATCCATCTTTTTTTTTCTCTCTAAGTTATATTTCAAGCTTCCTTTTCATTATTTTTACTGAATATGGGTTTAATAGGTTTTGGACTCTACGGCTTTTCCATCAACTTTTGTGCGTTGTCATGGCAAAATGTCCTTTACGGACTTTGACATGTGTAACTCACAACTGCAATGACATAATCAAGTTCATGATGTTTATATATGATTTTTCTGTTATTTTAAATTTTTAGTGGGTTCCTCTGCTCAAATTCATATGGCATTCGTATGTTTATTTAAAAAATCTATAAATGTCCTTAATATGAAGTTAAGGTGTTTGACAATATGTTGAACTGAGTTTATTTTTTATTCCAGTGAGCATTGATCAATATGAACTTAAGATGTCCTTGATATGAAGTTAATGTGTTTGACAAAATCAAGTTTGATTAGAACCCAATCTTCTGGAAGGAAATTATATATAATTATATATGCATATAACCCTTTAATACCTTTGTTTTGGTATGAAGAAATTTATACCAAATGATTAAGAAAGGGCGAAGATAAGCCTGGCTTGCATATTTGCATTTCTGGGGATTAGATGGTCGTTGATTGTATACACGACAGGGATCATGGGGTGGATCAAGTATAGATTTGAGTGGGAAGAAGATCACAAGCTAAAGGCTTTGAATTTCAATAGTGATTTGACAACATTTAGTATTGGTTAGCTGATTTATAGGCAATTTTAAGTGTTGTGATAGAGATTGTTGTTTATGGCATTTTAGTATTTCATTGAAATAATCAATTTTCGGGATATTCATCTTATTTCAATATCTTTGTGTTGTTTTTTCTTCTATTTTTTCATAATTAAAAGTTCTTGATATTGGATCTTTGAGTCTTTCTTTTCATACTTTCAATCTTAATTATTGTTTTAGTATGCAATTGTCTGTAAGATATATACGTTTAATAATTATTTTAATTATCTACATTTTGTTCGAGTACTTGAATTTGATATTGGAACACTGCTTTTAGTCAAGTAACTGAGTTTGAATTTGATATTGTAGGTTTCCACATTCTTGATGATCGAGTGGTGTATGGGGTTTCTATACAAGTTGGAAATTGTGGGTTATTTGAAATCTGCACAGCAATACCTGATTTGCAACATCATACATACAAATGTATGTACTACTTCCTCCATCTAATATGTAATTTCCATCAGCAGAGTAACACAAGGTTGTGAAAAACTTGATAAAAATGGAGTTAGCTGAAAATTTATGATTAGTTATCAAACTCCCTCAAAAAATGTCCCCACGGACCTTAATTGTGAACATCAACAATCTCTCCATTGGGTCCCAGAAAAGGATTTGCCCATCTAAGTTTGAATGATTTGAATATTTCTATAGGTGTACTTCAATTGGGACATCTCATAGAGTAGCGTAATCTATGGAAAATTAACCGGTGTTCTATGTATGTATATTGCTATACAGGCTATTTTTTAACGGGTTCTATTGGGTTAAAAGAGGGCACTGTGTGTACATGTTTCTTGAATCAACCTTTTCTTCCTTCATTTGTTTTGTAATGAACTTACTTTTCAATTCCAATTACAATTAATAGTAACTAATACAATGTCCTGCAGGTCGGTCCAGTTGGTGCAGCCACTATTGCAATAACAACACAACAAGATGCATTTCCATTTTCAATATATTACATTTATGGGGATGGCTTGGAATATGGCTTGCAATAATAGCACAACAAGTCGCATTTGACAAATCTGATTTCATACTCCCCATTTCTCACTTCCATCAAACCAAAAACCAAAATGGCTTCGCAAAATAAGCCAAAAAATTTGTTACTTGATCACGAGGGGGTACTGAAGATTACAGACCTTGAATGGTCTGTACAATCGAGAAATAAGAGACGCACCATGTTTGGGACTTTGGACTATTTAGAACCAGAAATGGTGGAGCAGAAAGCTTATGACTATGCTGTTGATAATTGGACTTTGGGCATTCTTTGCTATAAGTTTTTGTATAGAGGCCATCCATTTGAAGCTGAGAGCCAAGAGTTTTTGTATGAAGGTTGACCTTGATATATGATTAAAGAACATGTTAAACCTATTCTATTACAACTGACAGGTCCTTTCCTGGAGAATTGTGGAACGATTTGGTTACTCGAATTAATGTGTTTAATGTCAACTTATAACTACATTGTTTGTTAATTACTATGCAGAAACGGTGTAAGGGATCGGTGCCGAAGCAGGAGCTGAGTGAAAAGCTCAGTAGATAAGACTTCACATTGTCTTTTATACTAGCACTAAATTCCCAAAGTTCCTTTGTAGACCAGAACCACCATTCTTCTAGATAATATGGGGCATTATAGGAGAATAATTTCCAGCTTTCTTCAGCGATTCAACAGAGCTTAAACTAATTTTACTTAGGCATGACCAATGTGATATTATTGAGGTTTGTTGTCATGCCTTTAATTTCATTTTATCGAAACATTATTTTCCTTTTTGATATGTTGTATTTTGGGAGAAAGTGACTCAAAGTGATTCTTGGTTCTTCAAGTACCTACTCTCTATGGTGGATGAACATTCACGCAAGGAGAAAATGTGTGAAAGTGTTCAGATTTTGGATGGTCAATGGTTCACACTCCTTCATCTTCTGGGTTGTTGCTTTCTTGATTTTATTTCAGCTATGAAAAGTGTGGTCCGGGTCCAAACTCGATTTTTTATCGCTTGAACTATAATTTCATATGTTGGGTGCATTGATTCCATTTAAAAATTATTTTTTGATTATTTTCAAGCCTGGACGAGGGATGTTCATTTTTGTTCCTTTTCAAATCAATCATTTGAAGTCTAATCGGATGTTGTTTACATGGATGCAGGGCAGGTGCTTGATAAAATAGCTAGGAGATGGGGATGAAGAAAGCTGTTATAATATACAATCACAAATTTCTTGATTTTTAGATACCATTAAGAAAAGGTAAGTGATTTGACATAAGTTTGATATTTCTTTTAATTATGATTACGATGTAATTTTAATTGTGAGGTTGTATGTTGTAATTGGAATCGTAAGACTAAGATAATAAAAAAGATATCTTAATAATGGGGATGGATTCACATTTGTAGTTCTGCCTTATTTTCTTCCATTTCCATTTCATGTTTATCACTTCAATTAGGATTTTTCTTTTCGCTGCTCCAGATTCCACGGGTGCTAAGATCAGTCATATTTCCTATTTGATGGAAGTTCAGGCTGGGATTTTGTCACAATATCTTTTAATCGAGAAGTGCACTCGATAAGATGAAATTCAAAGTAAGCTACCTGACCGACTTAAATGGAGAACTTGCTTTTATAGACATGAATTATGTTATTTGTTGTGGTGTTGTTTAATGTGAAAAGAAGTTGTATATTGGTTTCATTATATCTCAGATCGACAATGAGGATCAATCGAGGAAAGAGAATATCGTGTATAATATTATATCTCAAAATATTGTGTATAACATTATATCTCAGATCGATAGTGAGGATCAATCACGGAAAGCGAAGATGTTGGCTGACATGGTGCAAGTTAGTATGCAGCAGAGGGCTCTCGTATGCATTCCTGCTGATCTACCTATCACTAGCTGTGCTTCTGAAGTTCCTTTAAATAGATAATTTGTTTTCTACTTTTAAATATGGTTTTTACGAGGTTAAAAGAGTAGTTTTTGTAGTTATTTTTTGTAAAATAACTGATGTATTAACTATTTATTCAAAATAACAGTCTTAGCATTTACAACATATCTAGATTTTTTTTATCAATCTAGCCAAGTGCAGTAGCACAGCTACTTTGGAGGTCTAATTGACAGGTTGATGTTACAAGGAGGATGATAACAAAAAATATATCATGGTTGTAAATCTATCAAAGTGTGTTTGCCAAATTTTGTAATTATTGTACAATTATATACAATTTTGTAAGGCGAAGTTCATTATTATTTTCATTTTAGTTATAGATGGAAATTTGTAACTTCGTATTCACATTGGACTAAACATTGACTATGTAAACTACAGGATGGGAATTCTGAATTTGATGACGAACATTTTCACCAATGTCATGGGCTGCACTAGCAGTAGAGAAGTAGCACCCATGTGAATCACAGTAGTAGAAGCAGCTTCACTAACATGAAGTAAGGGTTGTAGCATTCACGGCATATGCATATATAACATGAAGCAGCTTCACGTGCTCGAGGAATGGACATTAGAAAAAAACATATGGGAATTGAGTAAGTCGTTTCATTTATTTTACATTCCATATTTTATGTTTCACATTTGGTTTGATTTACATTCAGTTACAAATCGTGATCTTTACATATTGTAGAGGTACATTTGTGGATTTACTGTTATGGAATTTGTCATATGCCACTTCCACAGGGATTTAAATTTCGTGTTTGATAGATTATATATTATACAAAAACTATAAAATGGTCTCAATTGTGATCTTTATAGCTATACATTTTGTAGAGGTACATTAGTGATCTCTATAGCTGTTGTTGAAGTTTGACTGCAAGTTCTCAGCTAAAAGTGGTCTCAAATTTGAATTTTGGACTCAATAATGCATATAGTTGTTGTAGTTCTATTACGTGATTCAATGTTATTATTTATTATGATTAATTTACATACTCACGTGACAGGGAAATGGTGTATGTATTAATGCAACTAGAGTTGTGCCAAACCAAGAGTCCACAAGATAGATTTTTTTCTTTCGAATAACCTTTGTTTTTCCTTTTCTTATTGGACCAACAAAAATTAAGGTTCACCCAAGATTCTCTTAAACAAAGCATGGGCAAAACTAAACTTTTTAATTGATCAATTTTTTAGTTATATTTTCGCTTCACAATTTAGGCTAATGCGATTGTATCATATTGTAGGTTGAATACCATAATCAAGTAGTTCTGGCCTCTATAATGCAGAGGTGATGTTTGATCAAACTATGCTTGGGATGGTGTAGCCTATTGAAGTGATTCCAAACATCTTACCGCTTTGCATCATCCTCAGTAAGTAACACAACTAATGTAGCAATCAACACAACCAACACAGTTGTGTAGACTCCGCACTAGGAGTTTCAACAGCCAACACAATTGTATAAATAAATTTTGAGTCTGTACGAAATTGGGCGGTGTTGGTCATACATTGGTCGGATGTGTGGACACCTTATAGGTAAAATTGACATTCATATGCGCACGTTTTTTTATCGAATTTGTTTTATCGATGAAGTTGTTTAATCGCTATTCAATTTTGTTCGTTTGTTGTTTTGATTTCAGAAATCGTGTGGTGATTTAAGTTTCTGCAATATCTGGACGTTCTCTATTAGGTATGACCTATAAAATAATCTAATGTATATTTAAGTTTGATTATTTTTTCACAAGAATTTAATTTTTTTAAGTGTTTACTTTTGACTTTTGGTTCAAATGTAGGGCGAAAGTACTCAGTAATTGAAGGAGAACGAGTGGAAGGATGAAGAAAATTATTAGTCTGAAAGAAGTGTTATTGTGAAGGCCAAGATGAAGTTTTGTTAGATGAATTTAGACTTTTTAAATATTGTTGAATTGATCGTTATCCCTTAAGCAGGGTGGATAGTCCAATAAACAAAGGAGACTATGTGCAATTTTTTTAAAAAAGCTGATACTTTGCCCTGATTCAATGTAATTGAGTATATTTGGATTATGTTGCTTATACGAGGTACAAAATTGACTATTTGCTTTATTGAATCAATTTTTTATTGCTTAAACATGGTAGATAGTCCTACAAACAAAGAGAATTTTGCCCAATTTTTTAAAAACTGTTTACACATTTGTATTGTAAAATAAATTTATAATTTAAATTTAGACGACTCAATACTTTGAAAATTTACACTTATAATATATAAAACACATTATTTATACTATACACGACTTTATACTTTTAAAATTATACGCGTGCCTTTATTAAAAATTTTTACCGTTTTGCGATTATGTACTTTTGAAACTTTTACCACTCGCGATTATTTACTTTGAAAATTTTCAGCGTGCCTTCAGGCACAGGCATACCCTAGTATATATATATATATATATATACAATCTGCACCCTACATAAATCTATGGTCTGGCATACTCTGCTATCAAGTCCCTGTATCACTCGTACTAAGGGAAATACTAGTTCGGAATCACTCTCGAACTGTATTAACACAATATACATACAAATAGAGACGAACCATAGTTCCAAGTCACTAAGAGGTCAGTACATACCCTCACGTCTCTTAGGACCATCGGACTATCAATCAAATAGCCTGTAACAAGGAATACTATATTCTACGGTACAAGTCAATATCACCCGTAAAGGTCCAATCGAGATAAGACTGTCCCGGCACGAAAACCTCCGTGATAGAAAGTAGCCCGAGTATCATTTTTACACATATACATAATATATGCACTGTCACACAGTCATATATATAGATATTTGCATTTTCCAAATTGGGTTCACCCACGACCCATAATTATTGTCATCTGTGCTTAACACAAATTTTACTTAATTATCTCGCATAACGGATTCGTCTCTTTTATTCTCATTTATTATTTACTTCATTCTTACTTCTCATTTCTCGAAGTATTCTCTCTCACTAAGTATAAATTTCAGTAGGTATACCCTCACTTACCTTCTAGTCTAAATCTTTCATGAGTCTCAATCTCTTAGTAAACGTATGCAAAATTTCCAATATTTAAATAACTCTCTCGTTAACCCATAATTTCATCTCATATTAATTTCACTCAACGGAGTCTACTTAGACCCTATTGGTCCTCTTCATAACCCATTATACTCTATCAATGATGATCAAGGGTTCCTACGTGTTTTAACCGGACTAAACAAAAAGGGGAAAAATATACAGTTTTCCAGGAGGGTCGATTTATCAAGGACAGGGGGTCCATCGATCGATCATCGATAGATTGATGTTCTTGAGTTGATCGATCGATCAATCAGTTCTTGCCTAGTTTTCTGTAATATACAACCTACGGGTTCAACCATTTTACCCTCCAAACCTCTATAATTTCTTCCCAAACTCCCACCAAAGTAATCCAAGTGTAGAAGCAATGTACATAAACAAGTTCTAACGTAACGACATCAATAAATCCTCAACGAATCAATAAAAAAAGGGTTTAATCTCAAATCTCTTTATAAAACCAAATTTAGCATTAATAATCACCACCCTCTACTTTAATCAAGATTTTCTTCCTAAATATCATAATAAATTCATGGGTAATCCTCTACATATGATCAAGATTCTTGACTACATGGGTTCTCCCAACAACACATATAAATTCTCTTTCAAAATATATAATTCTCCCATTAAAACATATGATTTTCATTCCTAGACTAACATGGAAGGTATATTAACATGGAAATCAGCCAGATAGATACTTGCCTGGGATTCAAGGATCTGATTTGTTGATGAAAATTATATGGCTGCGTTCCTCATCATGCGATCTACGTTTTGGTGGTGGTGGTGGTGGCGTTGAAATCGGGTGAGTTCTAGGCCTTGGATTGCTTGAAGACTATTCACCTTCTTCTCATATCTCTTCACCTTCTTCTCTAATCACTCCACCTTCTTCTCTACTGGCTGGCTTAGGCTTTGTGTTTGTTAACCCCAAGAGACAACTCTAAATGGCTAATAAATACTAAGAAAATTCGTTGGTTTAATTACCCAAAAATACCAAATGTCTAAAATACCCTCCCGGGGTGTCAATTAGGCCTAAAAATGCCCCGAGACCCAAACTAAACCCCCGAGTACACTTTTCTGACTATCTCGACCCTTTCGAACACGTTGGCACACTCAAAATGACTATACGGATGAGTTATAATTTATTCACTTTAATAATAATAGTTTAGTCGTGACATGACATAGGCGCGACCCGAATTAAATTTTCATAATTGCCATTTTATTCACTCATGACAATTTTAATAAAATCAATCACATATATTACTTTACTCATCTAGTAATATTCAACAAATTTCCAATAATTACTAACTCACATCATGCTAGTAAATATTAAAAAAATAATTTTCGGATTAATATTAAATTAATACCTCAAATTAACTTTAATAAATCCCCAATTTATAAAAGCCATAAAAATACGGGGTATTACAAAAAACTTCCCCAATTTGTGTGATTTTTTTTGTTAAACCAGAGACCGACAATTTAGATTTAGGTGGTTCCAAATTTTGGTCTAGGTTTTTTTGGGTATATGATGCTCTGTTCTAAATTGAGAAATCAGATACAATCATGTATCCGTGATTATAACAAGATTTAATACCTTTCTTCAAATCTTTTATACATTCAAGTATGTATTATTTTTTTTCTACACAAATGGGTTTGTTGATAGGAAAAATATACATAGTAAAAAAGAATAAAAAAATAATCTAAAAGAAGTTGGAATCATTCATGAGTCACAACTTACTGCAAGGCCGCACGTATATGTTTTTTCAGTCACAAAGTCCAATTCAGTTTTTCCTTAAAGAAAATCTGCTGTGGATATTCACAATCAGCAAATGCTAAAACTGAGAGACGTGAAGCAATTTTTCTCTTCACTAACGTTATATGATTGTACCCGAAATTCAATGATTATATTTTTAAATTCTAAAATTGAGCTTAGATGATATTTCAAAAGTTTTTTGTTTGTCCCTTTCTAAATACAAGTGATCTGAATAACACTATTAAATACATCTATATCACCACTCCTTTTCAATTGATAGGTAATGGGTTTGTTCATTATATTACTCAGTTTGTCTGATGACATAAGGGGAAAAAAACCGTTTGTTTCTATCCTTATTTAAAATATGAAGATTAGATGTCATATTTAAGTGTTTTTTTTCCTTATTTAAAATACATGATATTCGTTTTTTTTGCTACAACTAAATTTTTTTAAAAAAAATCATGGTCATTTAAATTTTTTTTGGGTGAAGAAAGGTGAAGAAAACAATTGCTAGTAGTTTATTTTACTCTTTAGTTTCTATACTAAAAATGTGTTTACTCAATCAATGTTGTACCTGTATTTAATTATTCAAATGTATTTCAACCGTGATTATTCGACTATATGTATTTATTACACTATTATTTAATCTTTTTTCATGATTTATTATGAGAGAAATTTTTATAATTGTCCATGCAACGAACGGGTTACATGCTAGTTCTTCATTATTCCTTTCATTGGATTGTTTTAATTTATGTCTTAATTATTCTTTTCGCTAAAGTATTTAACCTCCCATCTTGTACTTATGTAAGAATTTATTTTACTTAAATATAATTATTAGCAAACCATAACAATTTACCTACACAACTTATAAGTGTTATCACACGCCACTTTGTTACATAACTATTCTCAGGGATGGCAATCAAACATGTAAATGGTTAGCATGCACGAAAACACTAAGTCCCTATTTGATATAAGTGGGTGGAATTAATTTCCAAGTCATTAGTTTCCTGGAATTCAATTCCTTGGGGACCCCCAAAGAATTGAATTCCATGGCAAATCAATTCTTTGTGCTTTAGGTATTAGTACCTTAGTGTAAGTGGTAATTATTTTCCAGAGCAAATAAGTGCTATCAAATGCAACTAAAAGCTGGAAAATGAGAAAGATTCCTTATTTTCCATGGCAAATGTTGCTGTCAAATGGACCCTAAGTTCCACTTATCACTAATTAATTACCTTATTGATTCTTCTCGGACAATAAGCTAAACACACTGTGACTTATTAATCATTACGAACCATTAACTTTAGCAATCCCATCCATATTTATGGATTAACACCGCTTCCACAAGTAGGTTCCATAAGGGACTTCTTCCTTTCCCCTTATTTTCAGGTATAGTCAAGATTTGACGCACCCAAGGGGAGATACCCTACTTAAATTTTCTAATAACTCCTTTTTATCTTCCACATTAACTCTTAGGTTTATTTTAAATTTGTGGCGATAAACATCGTTTCCTTACATTTAACCTGGTAATAAGTGTGACTCATTAAGTCTTGTATAATACATTATTTTTATAGTCCTTCATCTTATCTATATGCTGTCAATAAGGAAATAAATTACCCCCATATTAACCAAAATTAGTTTTTTATTGCCAGCAAGGTACACTACTATTATAAATGTATCCTTATTATGTATATGTGTTATCGCATCCACTTCTATGCTTTTAATGGGAACCAAGGTGCAATAATAAATACAATAGATAATTAAAGGCATCAGAATTTAAATGTTTTTTTTATAGGGGATACTCAGTGTCTTATTACATAAATGCATCTAAAATAAGCGACAATACACCTTTATTCATAAATGCCACACATATCGAGGAAACTTGTAGAAACACTGGGGAATCACAAGAGCTGAGAAGTCATCGTATAGATATTTCAGCAGGGGCTACCATCCTTATTTGCTACCGCCCACACGTATGTTACTGAAAATATTTTGGGAGTAAAACTGAGTAAAAGTACATAAGTTCAGGTGGTATTTCACCTTCTTCGAGCTCATCATCTATCTTGAAGGAAAAAAATTAAGCAAACATGCCAAGTAGATAATTTTATTTCTATACAAGGTATGAGAGAGAGTATTGTCAGAAAGTGACCGAAATTAATACTTCAATTATCAAAATCTACAACGAAATGAAATATTATAGAATCACTAGGTGTATACTGAAGTCTAATGATATGTAAAAGAATAATATGGTGAGACGTAATTAGATATGTTGTATATCGAGTTACCGTGATAAGGGTTCAAATTATAACAAGATAACCTATAAATTATCGGATATAGGGCTTTAACAGCGTAGCAATACCGTTACAATATCGTCCAAAACCTTTAGATAGGTCATCCCAAATACTTGGAAAAATAATAAAAAAGGCTTGTCACACTTAGCCAGAGTGGCACTCATACGTATGTAGCAGATAAAAGACTAGGCATTCAGTATATGAGTCCTACATGCTAATCAAAACTATCATGGTATAGCGGGGTCTAATCCTTGAATCATAAGGTATGCTACTAGGGTTTCACTGATAAGGGTATAAATTTAAGGGTAAATGAAATTAAATTCAATAAGATGCAGGGATGTACCAAAACTAAGGGTTAAAAGGAAGTCAGTTGCTCTTTACTGAATTCATAGGTTGTATCGATTTATTGGGTGTCAGGAATAACAGAGATATCGAGAGAATTAATATTCACGGTAAATATGAACTATACAAAAAAGTTCAAATTTGGAACATGAGTTCAAATTATCAAAGAGTGATGTAACAATACAACAATTTGAAAAGACATAATTGTAATTGTGTAATACAGAAAATAGAATCACCTACTTTGTAAATACAGATTGGGGTTTTGGGCTTCTAATTCATGGTTGTTGACTCGATAGTCTAAAACCAAGGAGAATATAAGTAGGTAGTAAAGGTCTAAAAAATAATGTTTATAAGATCCTTAGGGGAGGTAGTGAAGTGCAAATTTATATAAACTTTCAGTGTAAAAATATTGATAGGGTATTAGTGTATAATTTCAAAAGTTTAAAGAAAAATTTGTTTCTTAGTTTACATTTGGATTTAGGTTTAGTATAAAAGAGACAAAATGCTCTATTTAACAGAAGGAGTTTATAAAAAAGGATTGGGCCTGTATTGAAATGCTTGAAAAATTGGACAGGGGGTTATGTGTAAAGTAAAATTTAATTTTTAAACCTTTAAATCTGTTTTCTCTATATTATGCTTTATAGGCATCCAAACAGGGTGATGTAAAGTACCATTTTGTTCATAATTTAAAAATTAAAATTTTGAACAAAAAAATCAGATTTTCTGATTGGCGATGCGCCCTCATGTGTTGGGTCAAGCTCCATGCGCCCCTGGTTTGACCCCCACTCGCACGCGTGTGAGCTACTTCATCTTCAACCTTCAATATGTTGACTTTAGGATTTTAAAACTTTGACCCTATATGTGAAATGTTTTAGAATAACATTTGAGTTGGTTCCTTAATGAAAGTTATGTAATTTTTGAAGACAGATCTAACCATGTAAGTTTGAAAGATTTTGGTGGTCTAGTTTGAGCTATTGGTTTTCTATAAAAATGACAAAATTTTAACCAGGATGTAGATGATTAAAAGTTATGATTTGGATTTCGGCATATTGATGGTCGTGTTCTATGTTGAAAATGCCATCACACAGGTTTCATTTTAGGGATTTTGGTTGAGTATAACCTCTAAATTCATGTTTTGAAAATCCCAGGGATGAAATTTTAAAACTTCAATTTGGGGCATAGAAAATTGTATTGAGTTAAATTAAACATTGCACTTAGGTTCCTTAGAACCAGAGATTAAGTTTCCTCACTATAAAACTGGTTCAAATTCAAGGATTGAAAATCACCATCGAAGCTCAAGCTTCAAGGGAATTTTCTGGTTTAAGCTGGTTTAGTTCCATACAACCACCCCAAAAATGCTAATCTAGCACGCTTGGATAAGGAGAATCTAGCACATTTTATAAGCATACTAGATTCTAGCATGATTTATTCCCAATTTGGCACGGTTTAAAACGGTGTCTAAATTTGGCACGAGAGCCAAAAATTTATTATTAAGAAAAATAGTAAAACTAATTCCAAT
This sequence comes from Sambucus nigra, assembly GCA_949130495.1. Taxonomy (NCBI): domain Eukaryota; kingdom Viridiplantae; phylum Streptophyta; class Magnoliopsida; order Dipsacales; family Adoxaceae; genus Sambucus; species Sambucus nigra. The sequence continues at coordinate 201,588,399 of OX422217.1, forward strand.
GTTTATTTTAGAGGGACAACCCTTCTCCCTGCTCTTTCTCCACCAAAAGTTCTCTCTATACCAAAACCCTCTTTCTCTCCTTAATTTGCACTCCGTCGTCCTCTTTGAGATGTGAGATGCTGTAGATCGTTATTTTTACACAAGATATAGATATTATGAAACCATGTCATTGGGTCTTCGATTTCACACTACCATTAGGTCTTCGATTTCACACCAACATGATTACCCTCACAGTGAAACCATGTCATTTGTCTTGATAGAGAATCATTTCAGGTAGATATTATTGTATTCTTTATTTGGTTACAAAAATGTTGTGAGTTTTTGCGTTAAAATTAGGGTTTGGAAAATGAAAGTTCAAGTTCATGAATGATAATGAAATTATATTATTTCCTTTGGAAATCGATAAGTTGCTTGTAAAAATGAATTTTAGATTTGTTATTATTGTGTTTGTTTAGTGGTGATGAATTTTGTGCCGCTGGCATTACAAAACTGCATAGTATTGTAATTTTTTTATATGTTAATATTTCCATCCTTTAGTTTATGGATGATCCTTGACAATACATGAAGCCCTTTCTAGTTCAATAGTTATGTTGGAGACTGGAGTTGTCTAAGCTTTATTTTTATGTTGGTGTAGATCTTACTTTCATATATATGGCCACTCCTACATAAACAAATGGTTGTAATATATATTAATTGTATGTGGGTTGTAATACCCCGTATTTTTATAACCTTTAAATTTGGGAATTTATTAAATTGAAATTGAGATATTAATTTAATATTAATTCGGAAATTATTTTGAATATTTACTAGCGTGATGAAAGTTAGTAATTATTGGGAATTTGTTGAATATTACTTAATGGATAAAGTAATATATATAATCAAATTTATGTAATTATCACGAGTGTATAATTTAATAATTGTGGAAATTAAATCGGGATGCACATGTGTCATGTCGGGATTAAACTATTATTATTTAAAGTGAATAAATTATCAGTCACCCGTATGGCCATTTCGAGTGCGCCAATGTGTCCGGAAGGGTCGAGATAGTTAAAATAATGTACCCGGGTGTTTATTTTGGGTCTCAGTGCGTTTTTAAGCCCAATTGACATCCTGAGAGGGTATTTTAGACATTTTATATTTTTGGGTAATTAAACCCACGAACTTCTTAAGGATATATCAGCCTTTAGGAGTCATCATCTAGGGTTAACAAACACAAAATCAAAGAACGGCCATTAGAGAAGGAGTTGGAGAGCTTTCCAACTAACTCAAGGCCAAAGACTCACCCGTTTGCACCATCACCACCACCAAAGCGTGGACCGCGCGACGAGGAATGCAACTATACCTCTTTCGTCCACAAATTAGAAACTCAAATTCCAGGCAAGCATTTATCTTACTTTATTTTTAGTAAGTGATTCAATCGTGTTAGTCTAGGATTGTTTAGAACATATTTCATGCAACTAATTATATTCTTGGAGATTTCAAATCATATGTTGTAGAGGAAGTAGACGTATTCTGGACATCTAAATCACATGTAGAGGATAAGCTACGAATTTGTATGAGTTTAGAAGCAAGAAATCTGGGAAAGAATTGAAAGAATGGAAACTAAAGAAAAATTAGGGTTGTTGAAGTTTATATAAATTTTATCCCATTAAATCGTTAAACTTGATGATTTTGGACATGTTTTACGTAGAAAATATTGCTAGTAGGTATATAGTACTTGTAGTATTACTAATTGGGAGTTTGGGAAACGTTAATGGAGATTTGGTTGAGGTTGTCGAGGTAAACCCATTACTGGAAAAGAGCAGGTTTCGTAATAACTGCTTGATCGATCGATCGATCAAGAACATCGATCGATCGACGATCGATCTATCGACCCCCTTACATTGATCGATCGACACCTCCTAGAAAACTGCATATTTCTCATCCGATGGTTTAATCCAGTTAAAATGCATAGGAACCATTGATTGTTATTGTTGGGGTATAATGGGATATAGAGAAGACGAGTAGGGTCTAGTTAGACCCCATTGAGTGAAATTTGATGTAGGGTGAGATTTTGGGATAACAAGAAATTATTCATGCGTATAAGAAAACAGGCGTATGTTTAGTAAAATGATCGAGACTCGTAAGTAAGTTCGACTAAAAGATAAGTGATAGTGCCTACTGAAATTATACTTAGGGAGATAGAATACTTCGAGAAATGAGAAGTAAATATGGAGTAACTTATATATCAAAATAAAAATGACGAGTCCGTTATGCGAAATAATCGAGTAAAATGTGTAAATGATGGATAATTATAATTATGGGTCGTGGGTGCACCTAATTTAGAAATGTGGATATTAATACATATATGACTGTGTGATTGTGAATATATTGTATATTTGTATAAAAATCATAGTCGAGCTACTTGCTGTCACGGGGGTTTCCGTGCCGGGACAGTCTTATCTCGATTGGGCCTTTATGGGGGATATTGACTCGTACCCTAGAACATAGGATTCCTTGGTACAGGCTATCTGATTGATAATCAGATGGTCCTAAGAGACGTGAGGGTATGTGCTGACCTCTTAGTGACTTGGAACTATGCTTCGCCTCCAATTGTATGTGTTTTATGTTAATACAGTTCGAGAGTGATTCCGAACTAGTATTTCACTTAGTACGAGTGGTACGGGGACTTGATAGCAGAGTATGCCAGAACCATAGATTTTATGTGGGGTGCAGATGGTATATATATTATATGAGTGACTAATATATATATATATATATATATATATATATATATATATATATATATATATATATATATATATATATATATATATATACTTAAGTATGGGAATTTTCTACTGTGCATAAAAGTAGTTAAGTAATGAATAAATACTCCAACTTTATTATTAGTGTTTGGGAATTTTGTGACATCACTGGGTTATTTAAAATAACATAAGATATATGAGACATCACTGAGTTTTCTTAACATAAGAAATCACTGAGTTTTCTTAATGGAATTAAGTCAAATAGAAATAAGGTTTAAATTGTTTTAACACTTAGCTTAATTATGTAGGGTGTTTAAATTGGAAATTTTATTTTGTGACAGTGATGCTAAGAATGAACCCACCGTTCACCTTGATTTTAATTTAATAAAGGACCAATCACACGGTATTTAATTAGGTGGGGTGTCACAGGTGGTATCAGAACATCAGGTTCTAGTGTCCTTTAGGATCTGTATGACTTATTTCGCTTCGAGCTTAGCGTCCTTAATATAGAGCCCTATTTTTAGGACTGTTGTATTCTTATATTTACGTTTTTGTCTTCATCTATTCAAGATTTGATAATAACTGTAGATTAATAAACTTCCTTCTCATTTTAGATTCCTCCGAGACATGTACCCCGAGACGAAAATGCCCATGCTAAGCATCCAGTTGCTCCGAGTGAGGGAATGATGAACGCAACCGAGGTAGTCGCTATTGTTGCTCAGGCGGTGAATGCCGCATTAGAGGTAGTGTAGCAGGCTCCACCCTAGATTCAGGCAGTGGCTCCAGTACCAGCACAACTTCCATCTACATAGGTTCGGGTTAGGGATGCCTTTCAGAAGGCGCATCCCCCGGAGTTCTCGGGTAGTTCGGTCATAGTAGTCGCCAGCTAATGGAAGAAATATATCCAGAGGCATCTGCGCATGTATGAGTGCACTGACGCACAGAGATAACTTTTATCTTCCTTCAAGATAGTGGGGGCCACTTTACAGAGGTGGGAGTCCACTACCACCTTGGAGGAAAGGGACAACATCACGATTCAGTCATTCTGGGCGCGGTTTGACTGCAAGTACTTCCCATCTTCCGTGCAGACTGAGATGAGGTAGAAATTACTGAATCTGAAGCAGGAGAATATGACTGTTACTGAGTACGAGGAGGAGTTTACTAGGATTCTCACTATAGTACCAGATGAGGAACCCACAGAGGGGAAAAAGATACTACCATTTGTAGACGAATTGGCCTGGAGGATCCGTCTGCACCTCATAGGCAATCTATCATTGAGTACCTACACTGATGTACTCAACGCTGCTTTGTTACACTGTCAGGATCACCGCTTCCATCTGCATGGGAGAAAATGAGAAGGGGAGTCCTGCCAGCAAGGCAGGACAAGGGGTAGTAGTAATGGCGGGGCACCAGCAGCCCGGGGGCAGACCCGTTATAGTGAGCAGAGTTCTCATCAGGGGGACCCTGCTAAGAGGTTCCGATCAGGTGACTCCAAACAGGGATTTTGGGGATTCAGGCAGGTCCAACATGTCTAGTCTAATCAGCATGGCCAACAGGGCCAACATCGTCAGCAGCAAGGACAATAACAGGACCATCAAGGCTAACAGCATTTCCAGCAGGGCCAGTGGCGGGGTGGTAATGACCAACAGGGCTGTGGTCAGTAGGGATAAAGGGGAGGTAACTTTAGGGGCAGATGTTTCGGATGTGGAAAGAATGGCCACAGGCACTAGGATTGCCCAGAGGGAGATAGGGCCCCATAATAGCAGGGTTCTCGTAATGAGCCCCAAAGGCCACTCTTCCCAGCCGCCCTCCCAGCGCCAGCTCAGGTTCCAGCCTTACCCTCCATCCCAACAACTCCAGTTCAGCAGGGGTAATTACACTACAGACGTGTATATAACGTCCACCAGGAAGCAGCACCTCAGGCACCATCCGTGATTAAGGATACATTTCCTATCCATGGCACTATGGGTCAGGTTTTATTTGATACTGGGTCGTCGTACTATTTTATAGCTACTCATTTTGCAAACTCCTTAGGGTTATTAGACACAACAAAGAGCACTGTGACATGCGTAGACTCACCACTGGGGAATGGGTCTTTAATGTTCTTTATATGCCAGGGTGTGGGAGTAGAGATTGGTAGCTTAATTTTATCAGTAAACATGCTAGTCTTAGAGATGCATGAGCACGATGTTATTATTGGCATGGATTGGCTCGCTGCATACAGAGCCGTGATAGATTATTTTGGTGGGAGTATCATCTTTGCCATTCCGGGGCAGTAGATGTTTTTGGTGGTGATGCCTCGCCCAAAGGAGGCTCTTCCACCCATTTGTACTACATAGAGGAGGATACCTCTAAGGAGGTCATGATTCCCTTAGATTCGATCCTAGTCGTTCGTGAGTATTCCGATGTATTTTAGGATATACCGAGCCTACCCGCAATCGAGAGATAGATTTTGTTATAGACTTGATGCCGGGTGCTCGATCGATAGCACGTGCACCGTACCGTATGACTCCATAAAAAATGAGGGAGTTATGGAATCAGATAGAGAAGCTGTTAGGGCAGGGCTTCATTCGTAGGAGCACCTCACCTTGGGGCGCTCCAGTGTTATTTGTGAAAAATAGAGATGGTTCACTGAGGTTATGCATAGATTATCGGGAGCTGAATAAGGTCACGATACAGAACTAATATTCATTGCCCTAGATTGATGACCTGTTCAACCAGCTGAGGGGAGCAACCTTCTTTTCAAAGATAAATTTGAGATCGGGATACCATCAGCTACGGATTAGGGAGCAGGATGTGTCGAAGACTGCTTTCTTGACGAGATATGGGTCCTATGAGTTCAGAGTCATGCCGTTTGGGCTGACAAATGCTCCAGCCGTATTCATGGACTTGATGAACCGAGTGTTCATAGAGTTCTTGGATCAGTTTGTCATCGCTTTCATAGATTATATATTGATATATTCACACACTGAGGAGGAGCATGCCGAGCACTTGAGGCAGGTTCTTCAGGCTCTATGAGAGGATCAGTTGTATGCTAAGTATGAGAAGTGCATATTCTGGTTACGGGAGGTACGGTTTTTAGGGCATGTTGTGTCAGAATTGGGAATATCGGTTGACCTGAGCAAAGTACCGGCGGTAAGGGAGTGGGGATAGCCCACGACACCGACGGAAGTGTGTAGTTTTTTAGGATTATCCGGGTACTACAGGAGATACATCCGAGGCTCTTCGAAGATAGCGGGTCCATTGACGAATCTGACTCGCAAGGGAATTTCGTATGTTTAGGATGATGCTTGTTAATTGGCTTTTGATGAGCTGAAAGATAAGTAGACTTCGGCACCAATTCTTGCTTTGCCCAAGTCAGGAGTAGAGTATCTGGTGTACACTGATGCTTTTTTACGGGGACTCGGAGGAGTACTTCGGCAGGAGGAAAAGGCTATAGACTTTTGCTCCCACAAGCTAAAGCCTCATGAAAAGAATTACCCAACCCACGACCTAGAGCTAGTAGCGGTCGTTTTTGCATTGAGGATTTGGAGACATTACTTGCTAGGGGAGAAGTTTCACTTGTTCACAGACCACAAGTCACTGCATTACTTATTCAATCAGTAAGAGCTGAATATGCGTCAGTGCAGATGGTTGGAGTTTGTGCAAGACTACCAGTTTGAGATACAGTACCACCCGGGAAAGGCTAACGTGGTTGCTGATGCGTTAAGCCGTAGGTCGATGGGTGAGGTATCGAACGTCTGGAAAGCAAAGTGGAAAGAGTTGGGCCACCAGGACACAATAGCCCATTCCTTTGTATTTGTCATGACAGTCACACCAGAGATTGTTATGAGTGTGATACAGGCACAGTAAGTGGATTCGTTTTGTCAGGAACAGATTGTAAGGCTTTTAGCTGAGGGTGCTGAGTCCTATTCAGTAAGTTTTGATGGAGGTTTGAGGTTTAATGGGAGATTGGTGGTCTCAAAAGGAGAAGACTTACAACATGCAGTGATGACACAGTCCCACGGGTCCAGATTTATAGTACATCCCAAAGGGGATAAGATGTACCATGATATGAGGCGATAGTACTGGTGGTGTGGGATGAAGAAGGACATTATCGAGTTTGTGTCCAAGTGTTCTACTTGCCAGATGGTAAAGGTAGACCACCAGAAACCGTTACTTCAGTCGTTGGAGATACCTACGTGGAAGTGGGAGAGTATTTCCATGGACTTCATTGCTGGGCTGCCTATATCACAGCGGTGTCACGACTCCATATGGGTTATGGTGGATCGATTAACTAAGGTAGCTCATTTCCTGCCAGTACAAACAGACTATACCATGGGCCATTATGCACAGTTGTTCATTGCTGAGGTTATTAGGCTACATAGGGTGCCCCTGGATATCGTGTCTGATAGAGATAAGATCTTTATGTCGCGCTTCTGGGAGAGTTTTCAGGAGGCCATGGGTATAAAGTTGAGATTGAGTTCAGCTTATCACCCATAGAGGGATGGGAAAACAAAGCATACCAATCAGATGTTGGAGGATATGCTACACATGTGTGTCCTTGATTTTGGAGGAGGATAGGAGTCGTATCTCCCACTGGTGGAGTTTGCTTACAATAACTCCTATCAGTTCAAGATCGGCATGGCTCCATTTGAGGCATTGTATGGAAGGCCTTGTCATTCTCCCGCTTGTTGGCTAGAGGTGGGGGACAACAAATTGCTCGGACCTGAGGTGATTCAAGAAACTTCAGCTAGGATTGAGCTCATCATGAGTCGCATTCGGGTAGCCCAGGATAGGAAGAAAAGCTACACCGATGCAAAACAGTTTTTTCAAGAGTTTAACGTGGGGGACCAAGTATTACTGCGTGTATCTCCTATGAGAGGAGTGATGAGGTTTGGAAAGAAGGGGAAGTTGTCTCCGAGGTATGTGGGACCATTTCCCATTATCGAGAGGATTGGTCCGGTGGCATAACAATTGGGGTTGCCAGGGTATTTGCACCGCATTCACGATGTGTTACACATCTCGTCATTGAGACGATATCTTTTGGATGACATGGAACATACTCACATCGCGATAGAGGAGATTGATTTACAGCCCGATAGATCTTACGAGGAGAGACCAGTGGCCATCCTAGACCATAGCGAGAGGAAATTAAGGTTGAAGGTAGTTCCACTTGTACGGGTCCAGTGGGAGCATCATAATGTGGAGGAATCCACTTGGGAGCGCGAGGCAGATATGCACGAGAAATATCCAGAATTATTTTTACCAGGTATGCCTTATTTTCCAAATTTCGGTATGAAATTACGTTATTAGGGGGCAAGTATGTAATACCCCGCATTTTTATAACCTTTAAATTTGGGGATTTATTAAATTAAAATTGAGATATTAATTTAATATTAATTCGAAAATTATTTTAAATATTTACTAGCGTGATGAAAGTTAGTAATTATTGGGAATTTGTTGAATATTACTTAATGGATAAAGTAATATATATAATCGAATTTATGGAATTATCATGAGTGTATAATTTGATAATTGTGGAAATTAAATCGGGATGCGCCTATGTCGTGTCAGGATTAAATTATTATTATTTAAAGTGAATAAATTATAAGTCACTCGTATGGCCATTTTGAGTGCGCCAATGTGTTCGAAAGGGTCGAGATAGTCAAAATAATGTACCTGGGGGTTTAGTTTGGGTCACGGTGAGTTTTTAAGCCCAATTGACATCCCGAGAGGGTGTTTTAGACATTTTATATTTTTGGGTAATTAAACCCACGAATTTTCTAAGGATATATCAGCCTTTAGGAGTCATCTTCTAGGGTTAACAAACACAAAATCAAAGAACGGCCATTAGAGAAGGAGTTGGAGAGCTTTCCAAGCAACTCAAGACCAAAGACTCACCCGTTTGCACCGCCACCACCACCAAAGCATAGATCGCGCGACGAGGAACGCAACTATACCTCTTTCGTTCACAAATCAGAAATCCAAATTCCATGCAAGTATTTATCTTTCTTTATTTTTAGTTAATGTTTCAATCATGTTAGACTAGGATTGTTTAGAACATGTTTCATGAAAGCAATTATATTTTTGGAGATTTCAACTCATATGTGGAAGAGGAAGTAGACGTATTCTGGACATCAAAATCACATGTAGAGGATAATCCACGAATTTGTATGGGCTTAGAAGCAAGAAATCTCGGAAAGAATTGAAAGAATGGAAACTAAAGAAAAATTAGGGGTCTTGAAGTTTATGTGAATTTTACCCCATTAAATGATTATACTTGATGATTTTAGACATGTTTTACGTAGAAAATCTTGCTGGTAGGTATATAGTACTTGTAGTATCATTAATTAGGAGTTTGGGAATCGTTAATGGAGATTTGGTTGAGGTTGTAGAGGTAAACCCGCAACTGGAAAAGAGCAGGTTTCGTCATAACTTCTTGATCGATCGATCGATCAAGAACATCGATCGATCGACCCCTCCTGGAAAACTGCATATTTCTTGTCCGATGGTTTAATTCGATTAAAATGCATAGGAACCATTGATTGTTATTGTTGGGGGTATAATGGGATATAGAGAAGACCAGTAGGGTCCGGTTAGACCTTGTTCAGTGAAATTTAATGAAGGGTGAGATTTTGGGTTAACGAGGAATTATTCATATGTTACACCCCGCCTAATTAAATACCGGGCGATCACTCCTTTATTAAATTAAAATCAAGGTGAACAGTTGGATCATTTTAGCATCACTGTTGTGAAAATAAGTTTCCAATTTAAACACCCTAATTAATTAAGCTAAGTGTCAAAACCATTTTTAACATTCCTTTCAAATTTTATTTTGAAAAATAAAGATTTAATTATCTACAACAATTCAATATTTAAAGAATCACACCACAATAATCCTGGAACATATAATCCAATTAATTTAAACATTCAACAACTAAATCCCAGCATTTAAAACTTAAAGTAAAACATACATGCTGAATAAATCCCAAAGTAACAGTAGTAGAGTAACTGAATCACAAAGTCCCAATAAAATAGATAAATAGTGGAAAGGGCGACACATGCCCCAATAACTGAGAATGATAGAAGTGGAGTCAAGTAAATGAAATCGTCTAATCAAGTGGCCTGCAACTCCCACCTAAGCTGCAACACGTTCCTTCCAAGGGATCCTAAGCATGACGCCCCTGTGGTTGGGCACCTGTAATATATACATATATACACAAGAGAGAAAGAGAAATAGGAATGAGTCACAGCCCGATAGTGTATGATTTAAAAATTCGCTTAGCAAGTATTTAAATTGATACAGGCCAATGCAACAAAATAATAGTGCGACACTCTCTTGAGAAATTCTCACCTCTCTTCTAATGTGCACTCCTATCGCACTAACCTTCCCAATGGTTTATCTCGTCATATATCACACTATTTTCCCCAAGAGTTTAACTTATCTTAGGTTATTCGCAGGATTTAAAATTGAACGATACAATTGTTTGAAAAGAATATTTCAATTAGTATCCAAAATTCTCATTTAACTTTATTAATTTATAAAGTTTTCCAGTGTCATATTATACTCTCTCAAAACAAGTACTTACAATATGAGTCATCAACCATGTCCTACTTACCATATCACAGTAGGCAGTTCCTAAATTCCAGTATTTCATATATATATTAAATACTCGTATAATATATATATATTATAACAGCACCCCAAATAAAAACTATGGTGCGGGCATACTCTACTATCCAAAACCCCGTATCACTCGTACTAAGGGGAATAAAAATTCGGAATCACTCTCGAATTGTATTAACACATACACAAACAATATTGAGGCGAAGCATAGATTCCAAGTCTGTAAGAGGTCAGTACATACCCTCACGCCTCGTAGGACCGTCTGAACTATCGATTCGATAGCCTGTACCAAGGATATCTATCTTCTAGGGTACAAGTCAATATCCCCCATAAAGGTCCCGTCGAGATAAGACTGTCCCAGCGTGGTAGCCTCAGGGATAGCAAGTAGCGCGGGCATGATTTTCACAAGTATATAATATATGCATACACAATCATATAAATATACCACTTTTATTATATCAATTTAGGTTTATCCCATAACCCACATTCACAACATTTATCCTTATTTTCCCATTATTATATATCAAGTATAATGGTTCGTTTCTAATTTTAATTCGAAGGGTTTTTCCAACTTACTACGTGATTGGACATAAATATTGTATATTTATTCCCCTAATTTCAGTGCGTTTGTGAACCCGAGTGATGTAACCTATATGGATTTGATGCACATTTATGCTACTAATCTTCCTTGGCAAGTATTTCGTGTTTCTTGCTTCTCTTATTGGTTTTACAGGTTAATTATGCAAGCACCGCAAAAGAGAAAGCGAGACAATGAAAGAAAAGCTAAGAAGGCAAATTCAAGGGAATTTTGGTAATTCTGAAGCCATATCCCGAAGGAGGAGTCAACTGGAAAGTTGAAGAGCTCGGAACAACGGGAACACTGGAAGAAACGGCATCCAAATCCGAGCTACGGTTGATGAGTTATGACCCGTTGAAGTTGAAGAAAAATCCAAGTAAGAAAGGAAAGAAAACAAGAAAAACTTCTAAGTGTTGAATGGAAGAAAAAGTACCCCAGACCAGCAAGCATTCGCGAACCCAAGGGCGAACCGGTTTGGGGGGCGAACCGGTTCGGGGTACATGTGAACCGGTTCGGGGGTCCTGATACGCGAATTTCCTCCTTTATTCAGATTGGCTCTAAGGTTTCCTTCTTATACAACATCAAAATTTCGTGGTTTAATCCTCTACATCACAAAAGGTTTCCAGAATATCATTTAAATCATCACTACATGCAATTTCCTATCTCAAATTGGGTTTTTTTCTTCCATATAATTCATCCTAATCATTCCTAAACTAATATGAAAGGTGCATCAATGAAATAAGCAAGATAAAAACTTGCCTGGGATTTTCAGAAGTCTGGTTTGGTGCCGAAATTGGTGTGGTTGCGTTCCCCGTCTCGCGATCTACGCGTCGGCGGTGGCGGCGGTGCAAACGGTTGAGTTTTGAGCCTTGGATTGCCTTGAGAGATCTCTCCTCTCTTCTCCAATGGCCGTTCTAGAGTTTTGAGTTTTCTAACCCTAGATGACTAACCTAAATGGATGATATAGATCACTAATTTTCGTGGGTTTAATTACCCCAAAATACAAAATGACTAAAATGCCCTCCCGGGGTACTAATTAAGTCTAAAAATGCCCCGAGACCCAAATCAAACCCCCGGGTATACTTTTTTGACTATCTCGACCCTTCCGGACGCGTTGGCGCACTCAAAACAACCATACGAACAAATTATAAAATATTCACTTTTATTTATCAATATTTAGTCCCGATGCGACACGGGCGCGTCCCGACTCAAATTTCCAAAATTGTCATTTCATTCACTCGTGACATTCAATATAACCACTATTATATATTACTTTGCTCATTAGTAATATTCAACAAATTTTCCCATAATTACTAACTCTCATCACGTTAATAATTATAACATAATTAATTTTCGGATTTTTTTAAATAATTAATTCACATTAAATTTAATAAATCCCCGAATTAATATAGCATAAAAATACGGGGTATTACATACTTCCCCCCTAATAACGGAATTTCATCCCGAAATTTGGAAAATAAGGCATACCCGGTAAGAACAAATATGGATATCTCTCGCGCATATCGGCCTCGCGCTCCCAAGTGGACTCCTCCACAATATGATGCTCCCACTGGACCCGTACAAGTGGAACTATCTTCGACCTCAATCTCCTCTCACTATAGTCTAGGATAGCCATCGGTCTCTCCTCGTAAAAGCTGTCAGGCTGTAAGTCTATCTCACCTATCGCTATGTGAGTATGGGCCATATCATCCCGAAGATACCGTCTCAACGACGAGATGTGAAATACATCGTGAATGCGATGTAAATGCTCTGGTAGTCCCAATCTGTATGCTACCGGCCCAATCCTCTCGATAATGGGAAATGGTCCCACGTACCTCGAGGCCAATTTCCCTTTCTTCCCGAACCTCATCACTCCTTTCATAGGAGATACACGCAGTAACACTTGGTCCCCCACATTAAACTCCCGGAAGAACCATTTCGCATCGGCGTAGCTCTTCTGCCTACCCTGGGCTACTCGAATGCGACTCCTAATCATCTCAATTCTCGCGGAGGTTTCCTGAATTACCTGTGGTCCTAGCAACTTGTTATCCCCCACCTCGAGCCAACAAGTTGGAGAACGACAAAGCCGGCTATACAAAGCCTCAAATGGAGCCATACCAATCGTAAACTGATAAGAGTTATTATAAGCAAACTCTACCAGTGGAAGATGTGGTTCCCAACCTCCTCCAAAATCAAGAACACATATGCGTAGCATATCCTCTAACATCTGATTAGTACACTCTGTCTGTCCATCTGTCTGTGGGTGATAAGCTGAACTCAACCTCAACTCAGTACCCATAGCCTCCTGAAAGCTTTCCCAGAAATGTGACACGAAAATCTTGTCTCTATCTGACACAATATTCAGGGGCACTCCATGTAACCTGACAATCTCAGAAATGAACAACTGAGCATACTGACCCGTGGTATAATCTGTCCGCACCGGTAGAAAATGAGCCACCTTATTCAAACGGTCTACAATCACCCAGATAGAGTCGTGGCCCCGCTGTGATGTAGGTAACCCTGTAATAAAATCCATGGAAATACTCTCCCACTTCCACACAGGTACTTCCAATGGATGAAGCAATCCTGACAGTTTTCGATGGTCCACCTTCACCAGCTGGCAGGTAGAACACTTGGACATGAACTCAGCAATGTCCTTCTTCATCCCACTCCAGCAGTATTGTCTCCTCATATCCTGGTACATCTTATCTCCTCCAGGATGTACCGCCAATCGGGACCCGTGAGAATGGGTCATCACTGCATGACGTAATTCTGCCCCTTCTGGAACCACTAACCTTCCATTAAACCTCAAACCCCGATAAGAACTAACAGAATAGGACTCAGCACCCTCGGCTAAAAGTCGTACAATCTGCTCCTGGCAAAACGGGTCTATAGTTTGGGCCTGTAGTACCCTCGTAACAATATCGAGTGTGACTTTCATAACAGATATGAAGGAACGGGCTACTGCGTCCTGGTGACCCAACTCCTTCCACTTTGCTTTCCAGGCATTCGCTACCTCAATTACCGGTCTACGGCTCAACTCATCAGCAACTACGTTGGCTTTCCCCGGATGATACTGTATGTCGAACTGATAGTCCTTCACAAACTCTAACCATCTGCGCTGACGCATATTCAACTCTCGCTGAGTGAACAGGTACTACAGTGATTTGTGGTCTGTGAACAAAAGGAACTTCTCCCCCAATAAATAGTGTCTCGATATCCTCAATGCAAAGACGACTGCTGCTAACTCCAGGTCATGGGTGGGGTAATTCTTCTCATGCGGCTTAAGCTTGCGGGAGGCAAAAGCTATAGCCTTTTCTTCCTGCTGAAGTACTCCCCCAAGTCCCCGTAAAGAGGCATCGGTGTAAACCAGGTACTCCACACCCGACTTTGGTAGAGAAAGGACTGGTGCTGAAGTAAGCTTGTCTTTCAGCTCGTCAAAAGCCAATTGATAAGCATCATCCCAGATATATGGTACCCCTTTGCGAGTCAGGTTCGTCAATGGACCCGCTATTTTGGAGAATCCCCGACTGAATCTCCTGTAGTATCCGGATAACCCCAAGAAACTACGCACTTCCGTCGGTGTCGTGGGCTGTCCCCACTCCCTCACCGCTGACACTTTACTCGGGTCGACTGCTATCCCCCGTTCAGAAACAACATGCCCCAAGAACTGTACCTCTCGTAACCAGAATCCATAATTCTCGTACTTAGCATACAACTGATGCTCTCGTAAAGTCTGAAGAACCTGCCTTAAGTGCTCGACATGCTCCTCCTCGGAGTGTGAGTATATCAAAATGTCATCTATGAAGACGATGACAAACTGATTCAAGAACTCTCTGAATACTCGGTTCATTAAGTCAATGAATACGGCTGGAGCATTTGTGAGACCAAATGCAATCACTCTGAACTTGTAAGACCCATATCTCCTTAAGAAGGCAGTCTTTGAAACATCCTGCTCTCTAATACGTAGCTGATGGTACCCCGACCTCAGATCTATCTTCCAAAAGAAAGTTGCTCCCCTCAGCTGGTCGAACAGATCATCGATTCGAGGCAACAGATACTTATTCCGTATCGTGACCTTGTTCAAATCCCCGTAGTCCACACATAACCTCAGTGAATCATCTCTCTTCTTCACAAATAAGACTGGAGCGCCCCAAGGTGAGGTACTCTTGCGAATGAAACCCTGACCTAACAGCTGTTCTATCTGATCTCGTAACTCCCGCATCTCCGCCGGAGCCATACGGTATGGTGCGCATGCTATAGGTCTAGTATCTGGCAATAAATCTATGACAAAGTCTATCTCTCGACTGGGGGGTGGGCCTGGTATCTCTAGAAACACATCGGAATACTCACGAACAACTAGAATTGAGTCTAACGGAATCACAACCTCTTTAGAGGTATCCTCCTCAATATAATACAAATGAGCGGTCGAGCCTCCCTCTGGGCGAGGCATCGCCACTACAAACATCTCTTGCCCCGGAATGGCAAAAACAATGCTCCCACTGAAGCAATCAATCATGGCTCTATAAGCTGCGAGCCAATCCATACCGATAATAACATCATGCTAATGCATATCTAAGACTAACATGTCTGCAGGTAATACCAAACTACCAATCTCTACCCCCACTCCCCGACATATAAAGAAGATAAGCGACCCACTCCCCAGTGGTGAGTCTACACATGTCACTGTGCTCTCTGCTGTGGCTAATAACCCTAAGGCCTTCGCAAAATGCGCAGCTATAAAATAATGCATCGCCCCAGTATCAAACAAAACCCGATCCATAGTACCATGGATCGGAAACATACCCTCAATCACGGGTGGCGCCTGTGGAGCTGCTGCCGGATGGACGTTATAGACACGTTCGTACTGTAACTGCCCCTGCTGCACTGGAGCTGCTGGAATGGATGGTAGGGCTGGCACCTGGGCTGGAGCTGGGAGGGCAGGTGGAAAAAGTTGTCTCTGTGGCTCATTACGGGCACCCTGCTGCTGTGGGGCCCTATCTCCCTCCGGACAATCCTGGTGCCTATGGCCGCGCTTACCACACCCGAAACATCGGCCTTTGAAGGTGCCTCCCCTCTGACCCTGCTGACCACGGCCCTGCTGGCCGTTACTACTATGCCACTGACCCTGTTAGCCCTGATGAACACGCTGTTGGCCCTGCGGCTGACCCTGCTGTCGGTGTTGGCCTTTCTGGCCCTGCTGATTAGGCTGTCCCTGCTGACCCTGCCTATAACCCCCAAATCCCTGCCTGGAATCACCTGAACGGAATCTCTTAGAAGGGTCCCCCTGATGGGAACTCTGCTCGTGCTGACGAGTCTGTCCATGAGATGGTTCCCCACTAGCACTACTACCCCCGGTCCTACCCTGTTGACTGGACTCTCCTGCTCTCTTACTTCCTTACAGATGGAAGCGGTGATCCTGGCAATGTAGTAATGCAGCATTGAGTACATCAGTGAAAGTACTCAAAGATATATTCCCTATAAGATGTTGATGGATCCTCCAAGCTAACCCATCCACAAACAACATTATCTTCTTACTCTCAGTAGGTGCCTCATCCGGCACTATGGTGAGAAGTCTCGTGAACTCCTCCTCATACTCAGCAACGGTAGAGTTCTACTATTTCTCAGTCTACACGGCGGGTGGAAAGTACTTGCGGTAAAACCGCTCCCAGAACGACTGAATAAGGATTATGTCCCTCTTCTCCAAGGTGGTAGTGGACTCCCACCACTGCAAAGCATCCCCCACTGCAAAGCATCCCCCACCAGCTTAAAGGAAGCCAATAACTACCTTTTCACATCGGTGCACTCATACATACGAAGATGCCGCTGTATGTCTTTCTTCCATTGGCTGACTGTGACGATATCTGAGCTACCAGAGAACTCAGGGGGATGCGCCTTCTGAAAGGCATCCCTAACCCTCTCCCATGCAGATCGAAGCTGTGCTGGTACTGGCGCCACTGCCTGAATCTGGGGTGGATCCTGCTGAACCATCGCTAGCGCGGCATTCACCGCCTAAGCAACAATGGCGGCTACTTCATTAGCATTCATAGTGCCTTGTGCCGGAGCTGCTGGCTGCTCGACCTGGGCACGCCTATCCTTCGATGC
The DNA here is from genome assembly GCA_949130495.1 of Sambucus nigra. Lineage (NCBI taxonomy): Eukaryota > Viridiplantae > Streptophyta > Magnoliopsida > Dipsacales > Adoxaceae > Sambucus > Sambucus nigra. The sequence continues at coordinate 201,605,437 of OX422217.1, forward strand.
ACGTCTCGGAGGCATCTGAAACGTGAAGGAGTTTATTAGTCTATAGTCATTATCAAATCTCAAATAGCTGAAGACGTAACGTAAAAGCAGAAATACAACAATCCTAAAAATAGGGCTCTATAGCAAAAACGTTAAGCTGAAAGCGAAAATAAGAAGTACAGATCCTATGGACACTAGAACCTGATGATCTGATACCACCTGTGACACCCCGCCTAATTAAATACCGGGAGATCACTCCTTTATAAAATTAAAATCAAGGTGAACAGTTGGATCATTCTTAGCATCACTGTCGTGAAAATAAGTTTCGAATTTAAACACCCTAATTAATTAAGCTAAGTGTCAAAACCATTTTTAACATTCCTTTCAAATTTTATTTTGAAAAATAAAGATTTAATTATCTACAACAATTCAATATTTAAAGAATCACACCACAATAATCCTGGAACATATAATCCAATTAATTTAAACATTCAACAACTAAATCCCAGCATTTAAAACTTAAAGTAAAACATACATGCTGAATAAATCCCAAAGTAACAGTAGTAGAGTAACTGAATCACAAAGTCCCAATAAAACAGATAAATAGTGGAAAGGGCGACACATGCCCCAATAACTGAGAATGATAGAAGTGGAGTCAAGTAAATGAAATCGTCTAATCAAGTGGCCTGCAACTCCCACCTAAGCTGCAACACGTTCCTTCCAAGGGATCCTAAGCAAGACGCCCCTGTGGCTGGGCACCTGTAATATATACATATATACACAAGAGAGAAAGAGAAATAGGAACGGGTCAGAGCCCGATAGTGTATGATTTAAAAATTCGTTTAGCAAGTATTTAAATTGATACATGCCAATGCAACAACATATTAGTGCGACACTCTCTTGAGAAATTCTCACCTCTCTTCTAATGTGCACTCCTATCGCACTAACCTTCCCAATGGTTTATCTCGTCATATATCACACTATTTTCCCCAAGAGTTTAACTTATCTTAGGTTATTCCCAGGATTTAAAATTAAACGATACAATTGTTTGAAAAGAATATTTCAATTAGTATCCAAAATTCTCATTTAACTTTATTAATTTATAAAGTTTTCTAGTGTCATATTATACTCTCTCCAAACAAGTACTTACAATATGAGTCATCAACCATGTCCTACTTACCATATCACAGTAGGCAGTTCCCAAATTCCAGTATTTCATATATATATTAAATACTCGTATAATAAATATATATTATAACAGCACCCCAAATAAAAACTATGGTGCGGGCATACTCTACTATCCAAAACCCCGTATCACTCGTATTAAGGGGAATACAAATTCGGAATCACTCTCGAATTGTATTAACACATACACAAACAATATTGAGGCGAAGCATAGATTCCAAGTCTCTAAGAGGTCAGTACATACCCTCACGCCTCGTAGGACTGTTTGAACTATTGATTCGATAGCCTGTACCAAGGATATCTATCTTCTAGGGTACAAGTCAATATCCCCCCATAAAGGTCCCATCGAGATAAGACTGTCCCAGCCCGGTAACCTCAGGAATAGCAAGTAGCGCGGGCATGATTTTCACAAGTATATAATATATGCATACACAATCATATAAATATACCACTTTTATTATATCAATTTAGGTTTATCCCATAACCCACATTCACAACATTTATCCTTATTTTCCCATTATTATATATCAAGTATAATGGTTCGTTTCTAATTTTAATTCGAAGGGTTTTTCCAACTTACTACGTGATTGGACATAAATATTGTATATTTATTCCCCTAATTTCAGTGCGTTTGTGAACCCGAGTGATGTAACCTATATGGATTTGATGCACATTTATGCTACTAATCTTCGTTGGCAAGTATTTCGTGTTTCTTGCTTCTCTTATTGGTTTTACAGGTTAATTATGCAAGCAACGCAAAAGAGAAAGCGAGACAATGAAAGAAAAGCTAAGAAGGAAAATTCAAGGGAATTTTGGTCATTCTGAAGCCAGATCCCGAAGGAGGAGGCAACTAGAAACTTGAAGAGCTCGAAACAACAGGAACACTGGAAGAAACGGCATCCAAATCCGAGCTACGGTTGATGAGTTATGACCAGTTGAAGTTGAAGAAAAATCCAAGTAAGAAAGGAAAGAAAACAAGAAAAACTTCTAAGTGTTAAATGGAAGAAAAAGTACCCCAGACCAGCAGGCATTCGCGAACCCAAGGGAGAACCGGTTTGGGGGCGAACCGATTCGGGGTACATGTGAACCGGTTCGGGGGTCCTGATACGCGAATTTCCTCCTTTATTCAGATTGGCTCTAAGGTTTCCTTCTTATACAACATCAAAATTTCGTGGTTCCTTCTTATACAACATCAAAATTTCGTGGTTTAATCCTCTACATCATAAAAGGTTTCCAGAATATCATTTAAGTCATCACTACATGCAATTTCCTATCTCAAATTGGGTTTTTTCTTCCATATAATTCATCCTAATCATTCATAAACTAATATGAAAGATGCATCAACGAAATAAGCAAGATAAACACTTGCCTGGGATTTTTAGAAGTCTGGTTTGGTGCCGAAATTGGTGTGGTTGCGTTCCCCGTCTCGCGATCTACGCGTTGGCGGTGGCGGCGGTGCAAACGGTTGAGTTTTGAGCCTTGGATTGCCTTGAGAGCTCTCTCCTCTGTTCTCCAATGGCCGTTCTAGAGTTTTGAGTTTTCTAACCCTAGATGAATAACCTAAATGGCTGATATAGATCACTAATTTTCGTGGGTTTAATTACCCCAAAATACAAAATGACTAAAATGCCCTCCCGGGGTACTAATTAAGTCTAAAAATTCTCCGAGACCCAAATCAAACGCCCGGGTATACTTTTCTGACTATCTCGACCCTTACGGACGTGTTGGCGCACTCAAAACAACCATACAAACAACTTATAAAATATTCACTTTTATTTATCAATATTTAGTCCCGACGCGACACGGGCGCGTCCCGACTCAAATCTCCAAAATTGTCATTTCATTCACTCGTGACATTCAATATAACCACTATTATATATTACTTTGCTCATTCGTAACATTCAACAAATTTTCCCATAATTACTAACTCTCATCACGTTAATAATTATAACATAATTAATTTCCGGATTTTTATTAAATAATTAATTCACATTAAATTTAATAAATCCCCAAATTAATATAGCATAAAAATACGGGGTATTACATCATACATATAAGAAAAGAGGCGTACGTTTAATAAAAAGATCGAGACTCGTAAGTAAGTTAGACTAAAAGATAAGTGAGAGTGCCTACTGAAATTATACTTAGGGAGATAGAATACTTCGAGAAATGAGAAGTAAATATGGAGTAACTTATATATGAAAATAAAAATGACGAGTCCGTTATGCAAAAGAATCGAGTAAAATGTGTAAATGACGGATAATTATAATTATGGGTCGTGGGCGCACCTAATTTAGAAATGTGGATATTAATACATATATGACTGTGTGATTGTGCATATATTGTATATTTGTATAAAAATCATAGTCGAGCTACTTGTTATCGCGGGTGTTTTTGTGCCGGGACAGTCTTATCTCGATTGGGCCTTTATGGGGGATATTGACTCATACCCTAGAACATAGGATTCCTTGGTACAAGATATATGATTGATAGTCAGACGGTCCTAAGAGAGATGAGGGTATGTGCTGACCTCTTAGTGGCTTGGAACTATGCTTCGCCTCCAATTGTATGTGTTTTATGTTAATACAGTTCGAGGGTGATTCCGAATAGTATTTCCCTTAGTACGAGTGATACGGGGACTTGATAGCAGAGTATGCCAACACCATAAATTTTATGTGGGGTGCAGATAGTATATATATTATATGGGTGACTGATAAATATATATATATATATATATATACTTAAGCATGGGAATTTTCTATTGTGCATAAAAGTAGTTAAGTAATGAATAAATACTCCAACTTTATTATAAGTGTTTGGGAATTTTGTGATATCACTGGGTTATTTAAAATAATATAAGATATATGAGAGAGCTTAATTTTCATAAATTAATTATCTTAGCCATGGTATTTATCGGAATGAAACCTTATGGGAAAGTTAAGTTAAAATAAACTTTTAAGATTAATAGTACGGTAGACGGACACACTAGATGAGAGGTGAGAATTTCTCAAGAGAGTGTCGCACACTAACATGGTTGTTTCATTAACTAGTAAGCGTTTTAAATACTTGCTAAACTATTTTTTAAACTGTTTTACACTCGGGCTCTGACCCGTTTCTTGTTATTTCTTTTCTCTTGTATTTATATGTATATATTACAAGTGCCCAGCCACTAGGGCGTCATGCTTAGATTCCTTGGAACGTACGTGTTGCAGCTTAGGTGGGAGTTACAGGCCATTGCTTAGATGACCTCGTTAATTGTTTCCACTCTTATTATAGCTTTGATTAGTTATGGCATGTGTCACCCGTTTCCTTATTCAGTTGGATTGTCAGAGATTTCTATTCATTTATTTTTCGGTATTTGGTACTCTTTGGGATGTAATTCGTGTCAGGATGATTTGATTTGTAGTTTTTAGACTTGGTATTAGTTTATCTGAATGGTTAAATTCTTGTGTGTTCATTTCCGTCTTTAACATTCATACGATTCATAAACTGTTAATTATTGAAAAGGTTTTCTTAATGGAATTAAATAAAATAGAAATAAGGTTTAAATTGTTTTGACACTTAGATTAATTATGTAGGGTGTTTAAATTGGAAATTTTATTTTGCGACAGTGATGCTAAGAATGAACCAACCGTTCATCTTGATTTTAATTTAATAAAGTATTGATCACCCGATTTTTAATTAGGCGGGATGTCACATGGGTCTGAGCTCTGAACTAAAAGTATGCAATAATCTCTTGACTTTCTGTTTGTAGTGAGTGAAGTTCCTATGACGGGTGAATGGAGGACAGAGATATCTAAATTTGTGTGTTTTTTGGTCATCTTCTATTATGAACTATGATTTTTTGGAAACATGTATAGAGGGATGGAACAATCATGTGAATATTATTTTCTCTTCTAAGTATATATTAACTGTATATCTACATGAAATAATTTATTCATTAATATCTCAAAAAATTAATGTACAAACCATACACCACGTGGACAACTTGTCATCTTAGTGACCCTTACATTATGAGAGTTAACATTAACTTCACATGTTAATTATTGAAACATTAAAAAATTAATGAACTCACTATTTAGTCACTAATAGCTTAATTAATCGCATAACCTCATATTGACCCTAACATAACACTTTGTTCAACAATAACTTGTTGTATACATATACTTTCATTCTTAAAGATTCTATTAGTTGTATAATTTACCCACATTAATAAAAGTGCAAAGTTCAATACGCAGTTTATAAGCACAATCAATACACCCAAGTTCTCTTTGGTTAAGCAATATTATTTTGTGAATTACGTCGACATATTTATACATATACACTTCAATTTCGCCTAGCTAATTCACTACATGACTCACCATTTGTTGGAACGAAACCAAATTAAATTAAAGATGCAAAAAGTAGGCCAAACTTAAGCACATTTGATAAGCTTCATTCAGGTTCAGGTGAGATTGATATGATAAGAAATGAACCATGGTATAAACATGGCTTGGCAGCAATGGATGAAAATAGGAATCTGGAGTTACTGATGCCTAGTAATACGAGTACTACACCTATTTCATAAGGTTGGTATATTACGTACAAAAATTTCTCTTTATTGTTAAAATTTAAGGCGGATTTGGTGCTCTAGCCTTGCCATATTCTTGCTATTATTATTATTATTTTTTCTGTTGATCCATAAACTATTTTGGTGTTTGCATGAAATGACAGGGATAATTTATTCACTTTGCAGGTATACATCATTGGGAATAATTATGCAACGGTTCCTTTTGGGGCAAAAAGTGTCGACAATCTATATCTCATGGCCAAAAGGGTGGCGCTTGAAATGTAGAGATGTCCGCCAAATCCTTATCCATTTTTTTCGAAGTCGTATATATTCACTAGCATTCATCAATATCATATTCAAACATATTTTCATCTACTGTAGAAAATTCTCATCAGCAGCTTCATTCTCAAAATACAGACTTTGCATCCATCTTTTAAATTTAAAGCCAATCGCAAACATCATTTATGAAGTTAAAAAATCAAGGGAAAAAAGAGTGACATAGAGGAAATGGTAGCATATATCATAGATGAAATTATGGAAAAAGCATTGAATGTTGCATTATTCATATATGGCCTGATTCAACAAATTAGTTGTAACTGGGAAGCCACGTGAAAACAGTTTATTGCCACTTGGATATAACTATATTAGTAACATAAAATTGGTATGAAGGCAACTATAGACATACTAGCTTCAACCAGTTGTAACTAAGATACGTGTATATTGGAAATTAAATATATTTGATTACCCTTGTTTGATCCATGTTAATTAAAAATATTTTTTATTTGGCACATAAAATTATTATTTCACTCATCGTAATATTAAGAGAGGTTTTTGTTTACTTTTGTTTCTTCTCCAACTCTTTAAAAAAAACTAACTTCTTTTGGGGCCATATATGTGTCTTTTATCTCTCTTAAGGAAATTCTTATTCATTTTACGTGGTTCATTAGTCGAACTCCTTGACCAAGCATATTATCTATCAATTATACATGAGATATGGCACATACGACTGAACATGTATTGGCTACATTGAAGTGGAATTCTCTCTTCACAGGACTCCCCCCAAAAAATTCCAGATAAAAAATCTGAAAATGCACTTGAACCCAACTCAGTGTGAATGCTTTATTTGATTTGTATAAAAAAACATCATAACCGAGAGCAAAATAAGTTCCTTAAGTAGTTTTTGGATTAATATCCAACGACTAACTGCGTGAACTTTGCTAGCCTATGTTATCTAATTATTCGTTTATTCCTATTTAAATGTTTACGACATTTAATCTAGGTGTGGCCCCCTTCCTCTACCTCCATGGTCTGGAAGCGTCTTTATACAGTGGTTGAGATGTCAGGATCACATGGGGACTAGTAGTTAGGGGTGTTCACGGTTCGGTCCGATTCGGTTTTAACGTTTTTTTTGGACTGGACCGACTTGGTCGGTCCTCCAAAAAAAGGGCCGAGACCGGACCGATAATGTCGGTTAACCGACCCTAGTCGGTTCGGTTTTTTATAAGGTCGGTCCGGTCTAACCCGTCGGTCTTCACATTAATGAATTACATCATTTATAATATACAAATAAACCCGAGTCTATTTTTTCCAAACATTAAAAACTAAAAAATATTAAAATTTGTAATTAAAACAAACCTACTATTGGATTAAACTATAATTTAAACTAATCAAATATTAAAGTATATACTTTTATTATTTATTTAACTTATATATTACATATATATGTAAAAATATATTATTTTATATAAAGGCGGTCCGGGTCGGTCCTAACAGAGTTTTTAATACTGTAAACCGTGGACTGGACCGAGTAGGTCGGTTCGCTAAAAAACTAAATCGAGACCGAACCGATTATGAAAAAAGACCAAAAAAATAGGGTTGGTTCGGCTCGATCCGTCGGTCCAGTCAGTTTTTTGAACACCCCTACTAGTAGTCAATGTTTTTGGAACCTTAGCTTGACTGGTTCCAAAAATAAATAGTGAGCCAAGTGTTGAGTGTTATGTTGCCCTTCCAGTCTACTCTTAGGGAAAAAGTAACATTCGTGGCTCTGTAATATTACCCCTTCTTAAATAGTTAGTTGCTTTTTAATTGATTTTCTCCCTGAAAATGTCTTGCTTTATTTGTTAATGGGCCTTTGACACAATAGTTTGGAAATTATATTCATAACATGCCTACCTTCTTTAGTTGTTTTGTAATTGGATTCATCAATTGTTGGCAGATTTCCATCATAACTTTATCACCATGATAGAAAGTCTCTATCTCTCTGCGTGTGTGTATGTGTGTAGGTAACCTGTAATTGAAATCACACAACAAGAGGTGGTGCTTCATTCTTTAATGTCACACATTGCTACATTATCTGCTCCAACAACACTTACACCTTTCAATAGTAAGTTTTGTTTCCCCTTATTTTTCATACATATATATACAATTTATCATTATTATTAATCTAGTAAGCTCTTATGAGGGAAAATAAATAATTTATCTAGCATTGTGCTGGATATTTAAGGAGGATCAATTATATGGACAAAGTTGAATGAAATTGGTCGAAACTAGCATTACACCTACAAGGTAGTTCATCGTTATTATCTTATTTTATCCTCCATACAGTCATTGCCTTCTCTCTCTCTCTCTCATAGAAAAAAGCTACATTTATAAGAACGAACAATAAGATTGAACAAGACACTTTAAATGAATCATCAACCATTTTGATTCTGCCCTAAAAAATCATCAAAATTATTCTTACTAGAGCTGTTTAAAATTATACAACTCAAGGTTATCATCGTGTTTTCTTGGCTAATCCAATCACCTGTCCCCATCCTACTCTATAAATTTGATGCATCCTAAATAGTGTTATATAGTGTCTATCATAAAAGTTATGTTTCCATTTATATTCAAACAAATTCCCTTTAAAACCCTCCTTAGAAACAAAATTGTCTCCTCTATTATATTGCAATATATCTAGAACACCACCATTGTAGTCCCGATATAAAAAATGAATTCATTTTCGTTGAAGAACCCCCTTCTTGAATGTCACACAAGTTTCAGATCTGATGGAACATAAGCCTCAATATTCATGATTTTAATGCTTAGGGTTGAAAACATGTTGTTAAAAGGAGAAACTCAAAATAACCACCAAACAGCCCCATAAGAGGTACTAATGCCTTGGACGGGACCAATATAGCTCATAGGAACTGGCCAAGTAGTCAGGAAACTCCCAGTTTGAGAATATGATGATAATTTGCAAATTTAACACTTAGGCTTAGAAACATGTCATTAAAAGGAAAAAGCCAAAATAGTCACCTAATATCCCCGTAAAAGGTACCAAAATCTTACATGGGACTAATGTAAGTCATTGGAACTGATCATGTAGTCACGGGACTCCCGATTTTAGAATATGATCATAATTTGTAAATCTCACGACTTAATCTTAAAAACATGCCGATATAAGGAGAAAATATTAAATACCTCTCAAATGGCCGATAAGAGGCACGGACACCTCGCAGTGGACCAATGTAACTCAGAAGAACCGACCTCGTAGTCACAGGACTCCCAGTTTGAGAATATGATGATAATTTGAAAATATATAAATTAAGAATAAAAACATGCGATTAAAGGGTGAAAATCCAAACCAACCGCCAAACGGTCCTGTAAGAGGCATGGACACCTTACACGGGACCAATGTAACTTGTAGAACTGACCGTATAATCACTGGACTCCCGGTTTGAGAATATGACGCTGATTTGAAAATATTTAGACTTTGGCATAAAAACATGTCGTTAAACGGTGAAACACGAAACCAAATCCCAAACAGTCCCGTAAGAGACACTAACACCTCGCACGGGACCAATGTAACTCGTAGGAATCGACCATGTAGTCATAGGACACCTAGTTTGAGAAGATGACGATAGTTTATAAATATCTAGTTTAGGCTTAAAATAACCTGTTAAATGGTGAAAATCCAAACTATCCCCCAAACGTCCCTGTAAGAGGCATGAATACCTCACACAGGACCAATGTAACTTGTAGGAACTGATCGCGTATTCAAGGGTCTCCCGATATGAGAACATGATGATAATTTGAAAACATATTGATTAGGCTTAAAAATATGTCGTTAGAGGGTGAAAACTCAAACCAGCCCTTAAACGGTCCCGTAAGAGGCACTAACACCTCGCACGAGACTAATGTAACTCGTAGGGACTGATCACCTAGTCACGGGTCTCCCGATTTGAGAATATGATAATAATTTGAAAATATCTAGATTATGCTTAAAAATAAGCTGTTAAAGGGTGAAAACCCACACCAGTCCCCAAACGGCCCTGCAAGAGGCATTAACACCTTGCACATGCCCAATATAACTTGTAGAAATTGAGCGCGTAGTCATGGGTCTCCCGATTTGAGAATATAATGATAATTTGAAAATATCTAGATTAGGCTTAAAAACATGTCGTTAGTGGGTGAAAAGTCAAACCAACCCGAACGATCCCGTAAGAGGCACTAACACTTCACACAGGATCAATGTAACTCGTAGGAACTGATCGTGTAGTAACGGGTATCTCGAATTGAGAATATGAGATGATTTGAAAATATCTAGATTAGGCTTACAAATAAGCTGTTAAATGTTGAAAACTCAAACCATTCCCCAAATGGCCCTATAAGAGGCACGAACATCTCTCACGGGATCAGAGTAACTTGTAAGAATTGATCACGTAGTCACGTGTCTCGTGGTTTGAGAATATGACGATAATTTGAAAATATGTAGATTAGCCTTAAAAACATGTCGTTAGAAGGTGAAAACTCAAATTTACCCCAAACGGCCCGTTAAGAGGTACTAACACCTCGCATGAGATTAATGTAACTCGTAGGAACTGATCACATAGTCACAAGACTTACTGTTTGAGAATATAATGATAATTGCAACTCGTATATGCAATTTTTCATCTTTAATACAATTTTTTTAAAATAATTTTGTTACTAGTATCATCTCTTTTTGGTATCCTATTTTTTGGATAATATTTTATCGTTAGCTTTTATCCACGTGGAACACAGGAAGAAGTCAATGATTTACAACAAGGGGATTATTTATTTAATGTCGTTATTAATCATGATTCAATTTTTTCTGTGTTATAGACGCGCGGGCTTTTGTAGTTTTATTGTTAAGTTTTATGGTCGTGCGGGCTTTTGTAATTTTATTGTTATATTTTATGACCATGCGGGTTTTACAGTACGCAGGTTTTATATTAGTAAGTTTTAGAACATCCAAAAAATAGAGGAAATTCGACCCAATTTTTTTTGGTCTGTGAACTATTAAGACTTGTAATATTTTGAAGTTTGTATGCACATTAATTTATCAACAACGTGCGAGATTCGTAATTTGTGAATCTTTTTTTATTTTTTTTCAAATAATAAATATTTTTCGTACCAGATTCGGAATTTGTTGATTTTCCTGATTTGTTTTCAAATAATAATTTTTTATTGATTGAAAAATCTGACATGATTTAAAACCGTTCCAAAATCGTAACAAATTGTAAAATGTGAGTATGCTTATAAAATAATATGACACATTTTATAATCGTGCCTCAAAATGGAAATCTGACACGGTTTTAAACCGTGCCAAAAGCGTGCTAGATTGGGCAATGTAGCATGGTTTTAAACCGTGCTAGAAAATCTGGCACCCTTGATTCTGGAACGGTTTTAAACTGTGCCAGATTGGGTCTAGCACAGTTATGTTTTGAGTATAGTGTAAACACGTTAGAACTTATATATAACTACATATATATACTCTATATAAGTGCATAAACATAACTAAATGAAATAAAACAACATTCCTACATAAAATGACAAAGATGCAATAAAGCTCAAATTTTTACTTTGAAAGTACTCTGAGCTGGGGTGAGTTTTCTCTAGGGTAACTTGTTCCTTTTATTGGGTTCATTAGTTTAAAGAGAGGTGGTTTTTTACGTGAGTTTGTGCAAGTTTAAACAAAGCATCATGTGAGGTTAAATTGGTATCATTGGTACTCCATGTGGTACAAGCCATGTTGGCAGCCAGCTGGTCCCACATCAATATGGTGGAAAGTGTATATAGTTTTAAAATTTATACTTTATACCATCTTAGTTAATTTTACACTAAAATCTCTTTTGAAATTACATCATACTAGATCACATAAACATTATTTTGAACCTATATGGCATACTTACACTTTTTATGGTTTCAGACTACCGAGTCTACCCAGCAAATTAGACGCACCACCAACATAAATTCGTAAAACTCAAATGTAGGTGATTTTAATTTCAATATTAGACAATTGAGCTTATGTCTTTTAATTACTGATTGTTATATGATGTTGTGATAATTTTGAACTCCTATTTCAAATATTAACTCCTTTGAGTTATTCAGATTTATCTATTACAATTGATTCCCTTGATATTCTGGATTATTTCTGAAGCCGATAAACCATTATACTCGAATCGCTTGACCTTCTCACCCTTAATTGTGGTATAACCCTACAACATATTATTAATAATTGCATATAACCCTATAATTTATTGTTCTTATCAGTGAAACCCCAAGTAGCATACAAAAGATTAGACCCGAGTACACCATGGTAGTTCTAATTGGCTTTTAGGAATCATATGTCGAGTGCCTAATTTTATTTACTTGATACATACGTATGAGTTCCACTCAAACTAAGTGTGCCGAGTTATATTTCATTATTCCCCGATTATTGGTATTACCTGTTTAAGTGTATTTTATGCATTGAGCGATACTATAAAGGTATGTCTATGTTGTTGAAACCCATTAATCGATAATTTATGGGTTAGTATTATAATTTGAACCATTTCATAATAACTCGATACTCAGGTTATCTGGTTTTCTTCACTATATTATTCATTTACATATCAGTAGACTTCAATATATCCATGATATTCCTATGCTATTTCATTTTGTTTAAACAAGTGTAATCTGAATAATTTCCTTCCTTTATTTTTCTAACACCATATCGGCTTCCATATCTTGTATATAAATAAAAATTATCTGCTTGGCATGTCTTCTTACTTTTTTTTATTCTAGATCAACCGCGAACCTGAAGAAGACCAATTACCTCCCGCGTCTTTGAATTTTATTCTCTTCTAACTCCGAAAATATTCGCAGTTATGTACGTATGGGCAGTGATAGACAAGGATAGTAGTTTCCGTTAGAATATCTACACCGTAACTTATCAGCTCTTATGAATCCAGAGTGTTTCTTCGAAGTTTTAAAATTATGTATGGCATGATCAAATAATATTGTACTTTGTTTTATTTTTATACTCTGATATGTAATAAGAAGCTTGGCATCCCTATAGTAAATTTTTTTTAAATTCCTCTGCATTAAAATTATTGTTGTTTTTAATTTTATTCTTATTTATCACTAAAACATAAAATTCGCAGGTACGATAGCATGGTATCAGAACATAATATATTATTATTTTTTTAAATATTTCCCTTTTCATATTTTGTTACTCATACTGTTTTGTAATAATGAATATTTGGGACGCCATCTATTTTGACATTCGTGACTCGATGTACGAGTGCTTTTAGCAAGCTATACAAAAGGTTGGATATGCCATGTTGTTCCAACATATCAGAAGCACCTATCGTGACTGGCCGATTGCCACTCCAGAAGTTAAACACAGTTTACTCACTGGTCATTTGATGGGAGAGGCTCAGGCCACCAGGCAAGTAAAAAGGTCTTCCTAAAATCCTTAATTTCTGTAACAAGTGATCCATATCGCATGGTAATTGGTACCACCCAATGAAGTTACCATTACTCCTTATGATTACGTGATAGACTACGGACCTCTTTCCCCCGTTACTATTATCTTCACCCGTACTGATACCACTACTACACCAGACTCCTCAGACGATGACTCTGATCCTTTCGAAGATAACGCTGATCCCCAATATGATCAAATAGTTCCCCGAATGGTTTAAAAGAATCACCAAAATGTGGCTATAAATAAATAATCAAACTGTACAAGTTTAAGTGTGCAAGTAGATGACAACCCTCATTCTCGAATCACAACCGTAGCGTAACCTAGTAGTTATTTTATTCCTTTTTTTGTTGTAAAGTAGATCTAACGGCTATGTACTTTTTTCTTTCCATTATCTACGTTAAGTATGTAATGGAATGTCTAAAATGATATAAAATGACGAGTTGTTTGCAGTATCTTTACTTGTAATTTATCCATTACAATATTTTTTATATAGGATGGTTACTACTCGAGCAATGACTAGTGAAACTCAAGAAGAACATTATATTCCACAAAATGCCAAATACAACATCACCAATGAAGGAATCCTGCGTTGTCTCCAAGAGTTAATTACACTAACCCAATTGAAACAAAATATACTCTAACCCACTGTGAAGAACGAATTTCATGAAGAGAGTCGGAACATGAATGCTCTTAAGGAATTTTTGAGATAAAATCCTCTAGCATTTTTTGGAAAGCCAAGTGCAATTGAAGTAGAGAAATGGATTCGTCAAACACTTATCTTACTTGATGGAGTTAGAATTATACCTGAATTTAGGGTAAAGTTAGCGTCATATCTATTCGAAGGAGAAGCAAATTCTTTATGGTAGTCCATCTTACATTCTCGAAATGTGATGAACTAACCCGGGGACAATTTGAAGAAATTTTCTTCAAAAAATACTTTTCATACATTGTAAGAGATCAAATGAACTTAGACTTCTTAAACCTACAACAACAATAAATGATGGTGGATGAGTTTGAGTCCAAGTTTACCAAACTATCTCGATATGCCCAAGAATACATTGACATCGAGCCCAAAAAGTGCAAGCATTTTAAACGAGGTTTATGCCAAACCATAAAATCCTTTATCACTCCTTTGCAAGTTTGAGAATTTAACCAAATTATTGAAATATCCTCTCTTATAAAGAAAAATTCCACGGCTAGTAACCCATCTCAAATTTCTAACCTTTCCCAAAATCCATATATTTTAGGAATGAACCAAATCAACGAGATCACCTTTACAACAAACCCAAGGATGGTCGATGATTCAACTATATTAAACACACCAATAACATACCTTCTGTACATTGCATTGAATGAAACCAAGTAGGATATCAGAGACCCCAAAGCCTAATTCTACAAATGCCTCCTCCTTGTACCTCCCCTAACATTGTTAAACCTCCTTTAAAAAATCCCACCAATAATTTTAACCGTCCACCACAATCAAATCCCCATGAAAAGAAGCAGGAACTAGTTACTAAGAACCAAATTCGGAATTCCTCCCTTCTCCCAACCAAAAATCCAAATGACCACAGTGTGGTCGAAGGTAATCTCCCTTTTTTTAATATTTCAGCGCATGTATTATTTGATTATGGATCCACACATTCTTTCATTAGTCACTCATGTCTGACTAGGTTATAACTATATTATAGTCTAGTAGCTTACCCATTCACTATAGGAATACCAATAGGAGAAATAACCGTTACCAATAGGATTTGTAGATGTCATACCTTACGTTTTGGATCCAGAACATTAACCATATACTTAATTGTCTTTGATTTGACAAAATTCTATTTAATAGTAGGAATGGCCGTTTTATCTCCAAACTTTGCTCACATAGACTATTATACGAAGACGATACGGTTCAGACCACCCCACAAACTTCGTCTTGTTTTCAAGGAAGAAATCCCCACCAGCCATTAATTTTTCGAATTAGTGAAAAGAAGACCTCTTCCCTTTCCAATATTTCGACCCAATTCAAATATGTTTCCTGAATATTTACCTAGATTACCTCCCCTCGAGAGATTGAATTTTTCATCAACTTGTTACTAAATACTTCCCCTATTTCAATACCCCTTTACTGTATGTCTCCTTCGTAATTAAGAAAACTTCGAACACAATTGGACGACTTATTCAATAAAGGATTTATATGCCCCATCACATCCCCTTGGGGAGCCCAACTTTATTTTTACGGAAGAAAGATGAATATTTTTAGCTATGTAACGATTGCCAAAGACTGAACTAAGTTATCATCAAGAATAAATACCCATTGCTTAGGATATGTGATTTGTTTGACCAATTGTGAGGGTCGGAGATATTTTCCAAAATTAATTTAAGATCTGGTTATTACCAACTATGTGTGAAAGAAGAAGATATATCCAAAACCACTTTCCGAACCCTCTATGGCCATTTTAAATTTTTAGTTATGCCTTTTGGTTTAACCAATGCCCCTACTGATTTCATGGATTTAATGCGTAGAATATTTCGACCTTTCCCGAATTAGTTTGTGATCATGCTCATAGATGACATTTTAATTTATTCCAAGACCCGGGTAGAACACGAAGAACATCTGTTTATAGTACTAGAAACTCTTCTACACATCAGTTGTATGAAAAGCAAAGAAAATGTGATTTTCTCATTAAAGAAGTGAAGTTTCTTGGACATGTATTTACGAAAGTAGGAATATAAGTAGATCCTTCTAAAACCACTGCAATACTTAAAGGGCCTTAAACTACCACCATTACAGAACTATGAATCTTTTTAGATCTTGTCGGATACTATCGACGTTTTATGGAAGGATTTTCTTGAATTGACTTACCATTAATGAACTTAACCAGAAAAGACGCCCGATTTGTATGGAACCCTGAATGTGAACAAGCTACATTTTGAAAGAAAATTGACCACTGCCCATGTCTTAACCATTCCCTCCAGTAATATTAGATACAATGTTTATATCTACGCTTCTCTACAATGGCTCAGTGGTGTGTTGATAAAACAAGGTAAAGTAATTGAGTATGGATCTTGACAATTAAGAACTCATGAACGTAACTATTCGTTGCACGATTTGGAATTAGCCGCAATAGTATTTTCTCTAAAGATTTGGATATTTTATTTGTATGGAGAATAATTTCAAGTCTTCTCTGATTATATAAGTTTGAAGTACATATTCATGCAGAAATGTGTTAATCTTTGACAAAGACAATGGATAGAATTTTCAGAAGATTATAAGTTTAACTTACTCTACCATCTAGAAAAAGGTAAGGTACTTGTCGATGCCTTAAATCGCAAAGCCCAAGGAAGCCTCCATAATATGTTTGTATTTTCAAAAACTATTTGAGATTTCAATTTACAATGAGGCTCATATACAACACGTATCGTGTTACGAAACATTGTCTCTCACCCCATTCTACACAAAAAATCATGGATCTTGAGGATCAAAATAATTTTTTGCATTCCAAAAAGTAAAAACTTCAACATAACTTCCTAAAAAAGATAGGACTTTGGACCCCGAGCATGGATTAAAATCCAAAAACCGAGTATGTGTTCCCCTCATATCTTCAATTTGAGAAGAAATCTTTCATGAGGCTCATCTTTCTAAATTTATGGGTCACCCCAGTAGTACCAAAATGTTCCAAAATTTAAGACAACATCATTGATAGCATGGTATGAAGAAAGATATTGTACACTTCATATCCAAGTGTCTAACATATCAGTAGGTAAAGATTGAGCATCAACATCCCATCAGTTTACTCCAACCACTTCCCACCCCGAAATGGAAATGTGATCATATAACCATGGACTTTGTCTGCGAATTACCCCGAACGATTCAAGATTTCAATATGATATGGGTTATCATTTATCGTCTTACAAAATCAACCCATTTTCTACCAACCAGATCCACTGATTCTTTCCAATGATTGAGTGAACTTTACATCAAAGAAATTATGAGATTACATGGCCTACCTATTTCTATCGTATTTGATCGAGATCTTAGATTTATTGGATAATTTTTGCAAGCCTTACAGATAGCCTCAGGAACCAAACTATGCATAAGCAGAGCCTTTCATCCCCAAACCGACGAACAATCAGAATGGGTAATTCAAACTCTAGAAGATATGTTACAAGCCTTCACAAATAAGATTTTCTAGTTCATGGAACAATCATCTTTCCTTGATCGAATTCTCCTATAATAATTTTTATCAAACCAACATTCAAACCACCCCTTACGAAGCTCTTTATGGAAGACCCTATCATTCTCCCTTATGATGGAATGAATCTGGAGAGAATCATAAACTTAGACCCAAAATCATTACCAGAACCACATAAAAGATACGCCTCATTCTAGAAATATAAAATTCATCCCAGAATTAGCAAAAGAGTTACGCTAACACCTGATGAATGCCCTTAGAATTTTAAGTAAATAATCAAGTGTTTTTACGACTATCTCCATGAAAAGGGATTATACGATTTAGAAAGAAGGGAAAGATATCACCCCGTTATATTGGTCCCTTTAGAATTATAGAACGTATTGGACCAGTAGATTATCATCTGTAATTTCCTCCCGAACTATCTGATCTTCATAACTAATTTCATGTTTCGCAATTACGAAAATACATCCCTGATTCAAGTCATATCATTAATTGGAAAGCTATCACCATTGAAACCAACCATGAATTTGAAGAAATTCATACAAAATTCTCAAAAGACAAGAAAAGGTTCTCCGATGAAAAAACATACCACTAGTCATGGTTCTTTGGCAACATCACAGAGCTGAAGAAGCTACATAGGAAACAGAAGACATAATGAGACAACAATACCAACCCCCCTAGCCCGTACAATATTTTTTGCTAGGAAGAATGTAACAACACACCTTAAATTAACCTTTATCCCATTAAATAAACATATTTTTTAAGCAAAACCCTAAACTTTCCCAGAATTACCAAAATGGCTCAACAAGTAGAATTAGGATACTGTACAAATTCCTATACCAATTTCATCCCAAATTTCACTCAAAGTTTGACCTAAGGACATATATTTTATAGGATTTTTATAAATAAATCCACTAAGTTTGTATAATTACACAAACACCCCTAAACTTTGATAAAATAAATAAATAAACCTTAATACCTATATGAAAACTATCCAAGGACTTAAACTTATACCCAAACTTATTTACCCTACACCCCCTAGTGACATGGCACCGGATGGATAGCTAGCATAGGTTATACCATGTGGGTAACCTATGGTACACTTTTTACCTCCAATAAAATAATGATGAAAACTTGTGTAAATCAGCCAAAACTACACCTCTAAAACCACCAATCAACTCCCCTCTTCAAACCCTATAAATACCCCCTCTTACCTCTGTAGAAGCCCATCCCAACTTAGTGCAATTCAAATTAAACTTTTTCAGAGTTTTCATATTTCTATAATTTTATGCATGAATGCTTCTTCTTGAATTTGTTTATGTTTCTGCATATCAATACAGTAGAAATATATCTTTATATATAAAAGGTGACATGCATATGCACTAAAATAGCTCAAAAACTAGAAAACTCTGCTAAAGCTTCAGCTTCAATGGTGGATTTTTCTTACTTGACTTTGAACCAATTTCAAAGTGAGGTAAGTTAATCTTAGATTCTCAGGAACCTAAGTGTAATGTTTAATTGAACAAAAAATGGCTTTGGTTACCTCAAATCATGGGTTGAAATTTTTAGCCCTGACAATTTCATAAAATAAATTCAAAAGTTTTACTCCACCAAAATCCCACAAACCAAGTTCACTCTTCCACATTTTTTATATAGAATAAAACCTTTATATTATTGGAATGAGATTCATAGATTTCAATTAGTTATGTTTGCTCAAAATTTCACCATTTTTACAGAAATTCAATAGCACTATTTAGCCCACCCAAATTCTTAAAATTAATATTGTTAGATTCCTCTTCAAAAATTAGGCAAATTTCATTTAGAAATTAGCTTGAAAAGAATTCTAAAATGTTTCGAACTCAAGGTCAAAGTTTTGAAATCCTAAAGTCAAAATGTCTAGAGGTTGAAGGTGGCAGACCTACATGCGCGTGGGTGCAAGTCAAAACATGCGCATCACACATTTAACCGAGCGCATGAGGGCACGTCTCCAATAAAAAAATTATGATTTTTTCCAATATTTTTTATTATTTTCTGAATAAATTCATGTATTACATCACCATGTTTGGATTCCAGAAAAGTGTTTTCTCAAGAAAACTAATTTTGAGTTTAAAATTTTCCTTTTATATTTACACATAACCCCTATCCACTTTTTGAAGAATTTCAAAACCTCCCCAAACTATTTCTATTATTACTTGAGTATAAATGGAGTCACTTTGTCTTCTGTCACAATTTGAAATCTTAATAGAATGAGGGAAAATTATTTATTTAAATAGTTTTAAAATTTATACTTTATACCCTTTTAGTTAATTTTACATTGAAATCTCTTTTGAAATTACATCATACTACATCACATAAACATTATTTTGAACTTATATGGCCTACGTATACTTTTTATGGTTTCAGACTACCTAGTCTACCCAGCAAATTAGACGCACCACTATCAGAAATTCGTAAAACTCAAATGTAGGTGATTTTAATATCAATATTAGAAAATTGAGCGCATGTATTTTAATTACTTATTGTTATATGACTCTGTGATAATTTAAAACTCCTATTTCAAATAAGAACTCCTTTGAGTTATTCAGATTTATGTAGTACAATTGATTCGCTTAATATTCGGGATTATTTCCGAAGTCGATAAACCATTATACCCGAACCGCTTAACCTTCTCACCCTTAATTGTGGTATAACCCTGCAACCTATTATTAATAATTGCATATAACCCTACAATTTATTGTTATTATTAGTGAAACCCCAAGTATCATACATTACGATTAAGGGATTAGACCACGGTATACCACGATAGTTCTAATTGGCCTATAGGACTCATATGTCTAGTGCCTAGTTTTGTTTACTTGCTACATACATATGAGTGCCACTCAAGCTACCTGTGACAAGTTATATCTCATTATTCCCTAATTATTTGTATTGCCTGTTCAAGTGTATTTTATGCCTTGAGCGATATTATAACGGTATGTTTATGCTGTTGAAGCCCTATAATAGATAATTTATGGGTTATCATGTTATAATTTGAACCATTTCATAATAAATTGATACTCATTTTATCCGGTTATATTCACCATATTATTCATTTACATATCAGTAGACTTCAATATACCCATAATAGTCCTATAGTATTTCATTTTGTTTCAACAAGTATAATCTCAATAATTTCCTTTCCTTATTTTTCTAACACCATATCATCTTCCATATCTTGTATATAAATAAAAATTATCTGCTCGGCATGTCAACTTACCTTTTTTTTATTACAGATCGGCCACGAACCTGAAGAAGACCAGTTACCGCCCGTGACTTTGAGTTTTATTCTCTTCTAACTCCGAAAATGTTCGCAGTGATGTACGCATGGGCAATGATAGACAAGGATGATAGTTCCTATTAGAATATCTACACTACAACTTATCAGCTCTTATGAATACCAAGTGTTTCTTAGAAGTTTTTAAATTATGTATGGCATGAAAAAAATAATATTTTACTTCATTTATTTATTTTAATACTCCAATAAGTAAGAGGATGCTAGGCATCCCCATAATAAAAGTCTTTTAAATTATGCCGCACTAAAATTATTGTTGTATTTAATTTTATTCTTATTTATCATTAACACATAAAATTCACGGATGCAACAAGACGTCTCCCCCTAAGATAAAGATATCCTAATCATGAAAGGAAAGATACCATTTCTCCCCCTTATTATTCAGGAATAGACAAAGCAAGATAGCATAAATATACTACTCCCCCAAAACCAAATCTCCCCCTAAAGATGTGAAGGTGAAGTGCCAATTTTAAATAGGGAGGAGGGAATAAAATAATATAATGGTGTAAAGTGTAGAAAACACACAACATGGAAACTCAAGCACAAATAATACACCCAATGATCAAACAATATCAATATTGATGCAAAAATATGTCATCATGAAAGCGATGAAGTATGATACCAATTTTAAAATTCATAATTTCAGATAAGAAATTTTAATACATACAATGAGAACTACAAATATGATCATATAACATGCCAAATAACATCCTAAGATAAAGCATAATGTAAGCATGGATTAAATTCAAACTGCAAAGACTAAAAACAAAATATACCATATATAAAATATGCAAAATATACCAATAAAATACCGACACATATATATAGGTATAATCAGCCACAAAATTTGACACAAAACACATAAGCTTTACACACTAGCATAGTTTCGATGTTTCTAAACATGTGAAATGGAATGAGTGGACGTAACTCAATGCAAGTGAATTATAACCCAAACACTTAAATATGTTCAAGGAGTTCTAATTGACTGCAAAACTTTTATCAAACTAAGATCTAGCCTCTAGTGATAAGATAAAATGAAATCTATGAATAAACAAGCATAATGCACAGAAGCCTAGAATATTGATGGTTCTACAAATCAATAGCATCATGATAAAATAAGCATAACTAGGATTCATTATGAAAACTTGTTGATCTTACACTAACCACCCTCAAAACATAAACATAAACATATATCATATTTTCTTTTTCTCTCCATTCTTTTAGAGCTATAACTTTTGAAAGATCTAACCAACTAAACATGTTGGACTTTGGAAATTTTTCTATTTTTATTGTATTTAATCTTTTCATTTGTCTCTAGCCAATGGTGTCTTTCCCCAAAAAAAGGTTCACTCCATTCATAGCCCTTTTTCGTGCACCTTTATATATTTTTTCAATACAATACAAATATTCTCACGAATAATTCTTACATGCACAAATCCCCTATAGTCATGAAATAAGTAGATGACAAGATTGATGCATCCCACGAAGCTCAAATATACATAAGAAATCAAAATTCAAAGTGCTCGTGCATGTGTGTGTATAGGCATATACAAAGTCGAATTCATTATGCAAATCAAGTTCAAAACAATTCCATCCAAGCATGATTAAGAACATTTAAGTATTAGAAATCATAACCAAATGTCCAGTCACGTGGATAGCACGGAATGAATTAGATTCAAACACACCAATATGCCACACTTAATGTGTAAAGCTAAAATACACATAAACCAAAAATCGTTTTGAGTTTTTCTAAATTTTTTAAAAGAAAATACCAATTCTTGAATATAATCTAACTCAAAAGCACACAAAATCTTTTGTATTTTTTAATTTGAATCAATAAATGAAAAATACAAAACACAAAAAATAAAAACAACATAAAACTAGAAAACATATATATCATGAAGCACAACTAGTTTATGAAAACAAGAGAACACAATTCACCATTAGATGTAGCATGGAAAGTATCATGTGCAAGCAAACGAGAATCAACAAGTCTAATATGTAAAGCCTCCAAATTTGATTTTTTAACCCATGTAGGTGTAACGTGACGTTATCCGCTTTTGGGAAACTTGGTGACTCTATTCTTAGACTTCCTAGTACTGTTTTAAGGTCATAGTAAAACATCCTAAGGTGACCTTCCTTACTGCAATGACATTTCCTAACATTTCTTGTCGACTCTCTCAAATGATTGGTCACAACTTTGGTAGCAGAAGCATTATGATCGAAGATAATTACACACTTGTCATCTTTGATTTGGATAGTTCCTAATATTTTAGTCAACGTTTTTTACCTAGACTCCATATCCAATTTGCCCCGACTCGATTCTCTCAATCTCTCCACTATCTTCACTATCATTGACTCGAGTAAATGCCTAGAGTCCTCAGACTCAAGAAGCTCATTCTTCATAACCTCTATGAAACCTAAAAGACTATATCGATCACCCTCAGCATATTCTAGATTCTCTCAAAGAGTCCTCTCAAGTTACCTAAGATCCTCAACCAATACACTTTCATTATAACCTATGGCATGTTCCTTCAACTTTGGTTCAAACTTCAAGTTAGTCTTATTCAATTTCAACATTTCGGCATATAATGGACGAAAGGCAACTTGGATTTCACTATCCTCCTCCTCTTTTTCATCCTCACTCTCATATCCACGGTCGTGATAATCACTCTATTGGGATCCGCAAACAATGTCCTTGGAAGTGTCATGCAAAGAAATATATTCATGAGAAGATTTGTCATTAGAGCTCACATGACTAGCCATGAACGCGATGAAGTTATGCTTAATGGGGGAATTGGATCCCTCTTCCTAATCACTATCACTAAGGGTGGAATTATATTCTACTGGTTTCTTTTCCTCCTTACTTAGTTTAATGGGGCACTCAGCTATCTCATGGCCATAACCCTCATAACCATAACATCTTTCAAACTCATCCCTCTTAAAATTCTCATTCCAGTTATTAGGGAAGTGATCATCCTTTTTAGTCATATTTTCCTCAAACTTTTTCGCATCTTTGGATTTGTTTCAAAACTTGAGAAATTCTTTAATTTCTTTGCTATTAAGGCCAAATCTTAGGACTCGATGTTAGAATCATCATCCAAAATAGGTGTTTCCTCATTTCAGGATTTCAAAACAATCCCATTTTCTTTCTTTTTCTCAATCTTGGAGAGAGACATGTCAAGCTCTTAAGTTTACAAGACACCTATAAGATCTTCAAGTTTTGTAGAATCCAGAGTACCCAAGTAATTCAAAACGGTCACTTTTGGATTAAATCTTTCAGGAAATGACCTTAAGATTTTCTTGATTACTCGATTATTGGGTATCTTCTCTCCCAAGTTAAAAGATGAGTTGACTATGTTAGACAGTCTAGCGTACAACCCATGAATGGACACACTCTCTAAAATATGAAGTGTTTCAAACTGAATGGTGAATTTTTGGAGTTTGTAATACTTAACAACACTGCTAGTTATTTTATGGATAAGTTGGAGTATGACCCAAGCCTCTTTTGAAGTCTTACATGTCATTATATAGCAGAACTCGTCCGTGGTGACAAAATAAAACAGAGCATTTGAACCTCTAGAATTAAAATTTTCTAACTTATGCTCGGCCTTAGTCCATAATTCTATGAGTTTTAAATGAATCATTTCACCTTCTCTAGTGACAGGTGGTGACCACACTTTAACAACTATTAACCAAAACCGCTAATCTATATCCTGAAGTGATGATTTCATACGATTTTTCCAGTATGAGTAGTTCAATCCATCAAACACTGGGGTTCTAATACCATCAAAACCACCAAAATTCATGCATAATAACACGAGATCAAAACACAATAACTTAGCACAATCCACTTTGATACCAATTTGAGAACGCTATGTTCTAATAGTCAAGGATGGTCCGAACAAACACAAAGTCTATTTTTTAATTTTTAATTTTAAAGACTAAACTTTAAATAAATTATCCCGATAAAAAACTTTACACCATTTTAAACCTTTATTGTGAAAAACTGATTTACCTAATTTTATATTTTTAACCTAAAACACACATCTAAGTGATAAGGAGATAAAATAAATAAATGCAAACATAATACGCCGATGTATGAGTTAAACCTCAAAGGCAAAAACCTCGAACAACCCAGCTAAACAGTTCATTCTGATACAAAATTAAAACTGTAGGCAGTAGACTTACTCAATAAAGCGGTTCCCATAAGCCTTGATGCTTTTCAATATTCGATTGCTCCTCCACATTGTAATGCAAGACTCCACCCACACCAGCTGCCACAATGCATGAGTCCACGCACGTCTCGGTATCGACCGACAAGGCTTTGCAACCGTCTATGAATAGGAACACAAAATCCAACACTTCTTCATCGCGTGTAAACAACGAGTACAGTGAAGCTTTCTCGTTTGATCTTCCTTCTAACAAGCTTCTAATGGGAGTGGCACTGTTAAATAAAGAGGCCTCGTTAGATGTATGTTAGATAGTCATTTGAACGAGATTTTAATGTCATATAAAGGAGAACAACTTCATAATGAAAACTCAATTTCGTTCTAACGAGGTACAAATATCGTTCTAACGAGATCATAACCAAAAAATATTTTTCTTCAAAAAACATTTTAAAAACAGTTCCAATAAATTTTGTTTAAAAAATCACCCCAAAAAATATCCAAGGACCATATTAAAAATACATTCATACCTGTGAAATCCTAGGTAAACATGAAGAGAAACTTTGCATAATAAATATGATACGATGTATCCAAGTTTCAAGCTTTATTGCTACACATTCATTAAAACGTGTAACAGGCTTATGAGATCGATAATATAATGCCTAACCTATAACTCAAATGTTTTGTTCAGAATTAGTCCAATTAAAAACAAATTGACTCGATTGAAAATTTGTCCTTACATATCTGCATGATCCCAATGTGAGTGTCGGAACATATGTAGATTCTACGCACTTTGACCACGTGAGCACACCATCAAACACAAGGATCCATTGGATAAAATGAAATCAATCTGTTGAAATTGAAGACCACCTTTCCCTTTTTGTGTAAAAACCAGGAAACAACATTTGGCAACTTTCACATTTTTGAAATCATAGAGAAAACTTGGCACTTGTTTCCCTCATCCCCAAGTCCCTATCTCTTTCCTAAACTCTTACACTAACCTATGTATTGAGGTTTCACAAGGTATTACTTTCTTTGAATGTAGTGCCCCAAGTTTAATCACCGTTATTAATCTGCTAGTATGGCTATCTTTTACATTTTTTGAAATTTCCAAATATGGCATCATAAAGCCTTGGATTCATTTATTGTTTTACCAGAATTAACTCATTTGTGTAAAAAATTTCTAACAAAAATCCCTTTGCATCCGAGTTTGTTTCTTCTCAGTCCTCCTTTATTAATATATTATCTACTTCAACCGTTTGGTCATACTCTCAAATTGGCTCACTTGAAGAGACCCAAACATCAATAAAATTTAACCAATGTGGTGGAATATTTTAATCCTTCATCCCAAAGCACAATAAATGCAGAGGTTCCATGCGTAGGGTTTCTTTGCCTATTTATTCCATACTTAAATGATCGTTCAGGGGCTAAAACATCAATTATGTCACATACCCTTCAAATCTCCCTCATTCCAGACCTGATGGTCCAAGAAATATCCCCTCGAGACCTCAAGAGCTATGTGAAGCTTATGTGTGAACAAGACTACCATGAATGGAGTGAGATCCCTTCCCTACTTAGTTCTCTTTCAATTTTCCCACCTAATGATAAAGTTTGGGCCCCAAATCCCCAATAAGAGGATTTGTTTTTACGAACACTATTTTCAAGCAGGCCTTAGGATCCCTTTATCTAAACCCATTCAGGATGTCCTTTACTTTATTAGCCTTGCACCCTAACAAATTAGAAGAAACGATTGATAGTTTTTTATCATTTCTAAGGTTCAATTTCCATATTTTGTTCAAGGTTGAACCCTGATGACAATAGTTGAGTTCTTCACAATTTAATGTCCATCATTTTACCAAGGAGTAGTATACCCTTGCCTATAAAAATGGGATTATGGGGTTTGTCACTTCTCTTCCATCTTCCAATCATTATTGAAGACATCATTTCCTCTTTATTTGTGGCCAGGGATAGGAATATGATGACTAGAACAACCTTAGTGGTTATGTATTCACCATCCCACTCGTTTGGACAAGCCAAACCTGAGTGAGTCTTGTATTTGTGAAATTTCACTTCATTGTTGATATAACTGTTTGAACTAATGATTTACCCCTTGCTTGTATAAATTTTTAATGAAATGATGAACATCTCTCAAGGTGGGCAAGATATGGTTCAAAAATCCTTTAAAAAGCCCACCCTTTCAAAGAGGTGTGCAATCTAAACCGACTGAGGGAAATTATCTTCATAATAAGGGGTGAGCAAGTTGATCACCGAGATGTCTCTCATCTTTAGACATATTCTGATTACGACCACATCCTACATACTTTCCAACGATCATATTTCTCGGAGTCATCAAGTACGATCACTCAATTTTAATTTATTATTTCTAACTCCTAGTTTACAAGTTAACCTTAGTATTTATCCTTTCGGTTGGTGATGCCATGTACCATTCATCCTATCGATAAACTCTTCAAAGGGACAATCAGGTATCGAACACCCCAATCCCCCAACTCCTATTATTGCAATCGCTCTTCCATCATCGGACCCCGATATTGCCAAATATAATCTTCAGAATCCAGATCCTATGTCTGGAGCTACTAAAACCAACCATTAGGTGGTTGACATTCAACATACATCCTCCCCTGAACTTGTGGAACACCATCATTTATTGATAAGATATGAGAAAAGGCCTATTGGCGGTGAGTTCACATTGACCTCCATTCGTTAAAGGTTAATCATTGATGATGGCTTTACTGAAGTTAAGGAGGAGAAATTACATGCTCGTCTTTGTTAAAAATAATTAGTCAGAATTACATCGTATTCATGAGTTCCCTCGGGGAAGAAGAGATGAATGATTTGGACAGTGATTCGCTCCAATTTTCAAATAAATCATCCATTTGGGAACCAATTTTAACTTCATACACTTTGAATTATTTAGATATCAAATTTAGACCATCTTTTGCTCTTACGGTTGGGAATCATTTCCCTTACATGGATAAGAAGTGGAGAGATAAGAAAGATGCGAAAAAAGCCATTCCTCGTCTAAACACTAAAAGATGCGAAAAAGGTCATTCCTCGTCTAAACACTAACTTGATTTCTAAGAGATACCTTCATAATAAAGTCGAACAAGATCTTTTGATTGACAAAACTAAGTTGTAGATTGAGAAAAAGGAAAAAGATAATGATGTGAGGAAGAAGACCACGATCATCGAAGAGAACACTCATCTTCAAAATGACATGGATGATCTAAAGAAGGATGTGCCAGATAAGGACAAGGCAATAAAAAATGTTATTCTAGGTAAGAGGTCATTCTCCGTACTAATTCCGCTCAGGTATTTGAAGTATTTCTTAATGTCTTCTTATTTGGGTATATTGAATTCCCAGTCATTTTTGAATGGGTACGAGGATTTACAGAACAGGGTGAAGATCACCCGTTTGGATTTTGTAAAGGAGCAATGCTTATAATGTTAGGGTGATTAAATATAAATTGAGGCGTAGCCTCTAATAATGGGGATAATTTACCAGACAAGGTGATAATGGAAATAATTAACTAAACTCAATGCAAATGAATCAAACTCTTTGGTGCAAGCTCACAAACTCTTGTGTATAACTCAATAAACCAACAATAAATACTATATGTTTCGAACAATAAAATGAACTCTTGAAACAACTAAGTTAGAGGGAGAAAAAAAAAGCACTCTCGATACACCCTAGGTAGGAAGCTCAAACACCAAGATATGATGGAATAAAGTTCAAAACTCAATCAATGTTTATGTTCTTAATAAAAAGCTTGGACAAAGGTATCAATGGTGAAGGATAAAAGCTCTAGTTTCTCAAAATGTATCTATATCTCTTTCTTTAATGTGTATTGCCTCTTTTTCATCTGTACCCTCTAAATGGAATAACCTAGTCTATTTATATGATCTGTCCTAATCCCATGGAACCTTAAACCCCCTATGCTAAGTTAGAATGCTCACATTGGCCCCCCACCCATCCTTCAGTGGGGGACAAAAATATTTGGCATGGCCAAAGCCTGTGTCCCAATATGGAAGGAAATATTATTTCAATGAAAAGGTGTCGATCTCTCTGCTCGATACATTATATAAAATTTCCGAGTATGGAACCATGTGTTAAAGGACTATTTCTTTATTCCAGATAATTCTTATCTACATCAGCATCCACCGTAACTCATGAGTACTTTTTGCCGAAGTTACTAGTAGTTGATCGTAATATGTTTCTTTGAGTCATTCTCTCTCGAGCTAGTTGGTTCTTTATCTGGTTTATCTAAAGAAGTTAAGTCATACCTTATTATATCCTTTCTCCTCAATCCTCCAAAATAATTCCCTTAAAAGTCCCTAAGTGAGGTTGTTCTATAAAGCATGGAAGCTCTCCCAAATTCAGCTAGACCTGGTCCCTTGCGGATACTGATCAACCACACCAATATTAAAATACATATCATTATTACAATATGTCTCATAAATACTGATAACTTATGTCAAAATGAAATACGAAGGTTCCACGAATAGCTTACTTGCTTCCTGCTTCCTCCACTCTTTCTCGAGCCTCCTCCAACTTCCTCTGCCTTTGCTTAAGTTGTATCATGAGCGAAATCACTTAAATCTTTACACTCTATTGTAGTCTCACTAAAATTTTTTAGCTCCTCATTTACTTTCTTTTGATGTGAGGAATTATCTATAATTATAATTTTATCTTTAAGGCCCCTAAAATTGTTACTACATAGAGAGATAAACACCTTGATATGAAGAGAAAACCTCTCCTTTTGTAAACTCAACGAACTTGATTCACGGGGACCCTTTAGAAAGGGGCTTGATCCCCAAGATCTCTTTTACGAACAAACTTGATATGTGTGAGCTTGCAGCGAGAAAGATTGTTATGTAAAGCATTTTTTTAAACAAATGGCACTTAAAAAGATCGCGACACAATTTATTGTTAAGAAATTTGCCCTCTCATTTTGGCGTATGTCTACAATTAATGTTTAAGTCCAATCATCAGACATTTATGATGTGTCATTGTGATGTAGAGAGTTGGGGTTATCTGTGCAGAGTTCATTTTCCAAACATTCATCATTTCTTTTAAAATACCCACATGTGGGTAAGCCAAATGTCATCGGTAGTTTAAATGGATATCCCCTTTTTATTAGAACTTAAAATCCTTCTTTCTTACCTTCAAACTTCTTCCACCATTATCGTTCAGAGCCCAAGCTTTTCTTATGCATTCAAAAATTCTCCTTGCCCCCAATCTCATCGTGAACAATCGTTGAGTGTCCTATGCACCACTAATTTCTCATCATCTTCCCTTTCGTTTTATTTTTCACATTATTTCCTCTTATAAACCCTTCTTTTAATCATTAATGGCCTATTCTAGTCATCAACCAGAGGTTTCGGTTAAGCTTCCAACGACCCCCCCGAGGCTGATATGGTTGCGCATCAAACTCAGCTACAATTATACCACCATGCTCTCTAGTCTGGGAAATATGACAAGCTTAGGATAGATTGCCAAGCATTTTCATTTATTTATAGGCCAAGGATGATGATTTAAGGTTGAGGGATGAACCGAAAGAGAGAGATGGTTGTGGATACTTATCTCCCGAAGGAACTCTTCATTTTAGGTTGGACCTTTAAGACTTCCCCTATCCCTATGTTGATTTCAAGAGACCTGGGGGATCCCCGGAAGGTTTCACATCTTGGTCAAACTACATGCATGAGACTTACTCTTCCATCCTCAAGAATGTCTTCTTCATGCTTACTAGTTTGGAGACTTCACTTTGCCCAAACATAATATGGAGCGTCCTATACTGTCATTATATCCTAGGGTGAATTAAAGATCACCCTTGAAGATATCTATGAGTTGATGGGGCTTTATCTTATAAAGATAAGTCTCTTGATGCCGATGAATCCGTATCATGAATAAGCTTAGATAAAAACTATTATGAATATATTGGGGATTCTATTAAAGATACATTCACCTAACTTATCAAACATTATTACAAGGTTATCCATAACTCACAAAGGTTGAGAAGGCCAAAGATAACATCCTCAAGGTATATTTTGGTGAAGGTAAAGATTCTCCCTTGGAGTTAGCTGCCTATATCTTATGTGTGCTTTCTCTCTTCTTTTTGCTTGGAAAGCCCAATGATTAATGTAACAAAGATTTAATAGATATTATTGTCAGGTTGTCTCACAGCATTAATATTCCACTTGTCATGATCATACTTGGGTCCCTCTACACTTGGTTGGATATGACTCATATTGACACGAGATGCTCTTTGGGGAAGTATGAAGTTTCTAACTTTTCCAGCACTATTCTCTTAATGGGTTTCCTTTACATAAGGTTCCCATCATTCCATCTACCACAAGATGTCTCAGGCTGCTCTGTTAGAATAAGAAATAAATTATGAAGGACTTATTCCATTTCTTGATAAATATCCAGCCTTTAGGTGGGGAAACTCAAGCCCATACTTGGCTGTTCTTTATTAAGGCCAATCTTCTAGTTGAAATGCTAATAGAAAAAATGGTCACCAAGAAACATGCTCTATCTATTGAACTCATTCTTACTCCAGGTCATCATCCTTAATTAACTAAGTGGCCATTGAAAGTGAGGCCTATTACCCCAACCATTCTACGAGGAAATTTGGGTATGACTAAGGAGTACCCTCCTCAAGACTTACCTTGCCTATCCTTTGGTTAATCGGTATCCTCGCGATGAGCTTGGCCGTAAAAAAACACAATAATAAGAGTTAAGTTTACACTGAACCTAAGAAAGAAAAGTCCTCCAAATGAATTACCTTCTCTAGGCCCGTTGAGTGATGTTCCTAAAAAGGTAAGGAAGAAATATATTTCCTCTTCCTCTTCTATTAAAAAAAAAAGCTTGCTCTCCATTTGGTTCATCTATGGAGGAAGTTTTCATCCCCGCTCCCAAGAAATCTAAAACAAAGAGGAGTACCAACGAATTGGCTGGGGTACCTCTTAAAACCGTCCGACCAATAAATGCAGACTTAGTGGAAAAGGTGCATTTAGTAGATAATGAGACCCTTTGTGTCTTCAATCCTTTTCTAGTTATTCACCCTAGGAATCCCCTATTTATCGTACTGGTGCTTCTCAAGTTTTACGCAGACAAATCTTAAAACTTGATTAATCCATGGAGGGAGGTTCCTCTGTTGACCCCTCTAGTCATAAGAATCAGTTGGGCATAAAACCTCTAAGGAAATGTGCATCCAAAGAGCATGTTATAATCCCCCCGATCCAAGTCTAAGTCCAACCCCACTAAGTTCCTTAGAACTCATTGTTTGGAAGGATAGCCCTACGGATGAAGATGTTGTAGTTGTTTCAACATAGGTTGTGGTATACATAAGTGTGGTATAGTCCTCAATAGATCTTAACCCATCCAAGGTCGACCATGGCCGCTCTTCAAGGGTTGAAAATATGGGATGACTCAACAAAATCCCCACCTCAAGTGGGCTTTTCCTCGACCACTACTCAGACATATAACACACCATTGGTCCATGTTCTCTTATATATCTCCTCGGCCTCATACCGAATTGTCTAGGAGGCCAGGGATTAAATGTAGACCCAGACCCAACTAAGCACTTTGAGGTTCGTCCCCTTATAAGGTTGACCTGATGACTCGGCTTGACCTAGTCCATGACGGTCGATACTTGACACCTGGCAGAATGCACGTGGATTTTGGGTCACTATCCAACATGGGCACACCGTTATAAAAATATCTTCATGAGCATGTGATGGAATACTTCTTCATCATGACATATGTGTGCTAGGGGCAGGTGGATAATTACAATTGGTTACTTCATACTTTATTGCATTCTTAGGGGGTACATTGTGTTCCCCTAAGGCTATAAATACCTTTCATCTTCTTCCTTGAAGGGGATATAATCCTAGAACCCTAAACCAAGATTATCAAACTCACCTTAGAGAGAGAAAGTGATAGAAAGTTATATTTTGAACCATTAGAGAACCTTATTTTAATATAAAAACACACAAACACCATTATAGTGGAGTAATCCAATGGTCGAACAACTTATATGATCATGTTTTCCTTTTCCCCTCATCTCTTTATATATTTACTTTACTTCTCTTATCTCCATTTTCGTAGATTACTAGCTTGAGCTCCATACAAGTTTAAGTGTTGATATCTCCGAAATCATCATTTTGGTGATGTCTGTGGGAAGATACTTCTTCTTCTTCTCATTTCTAGTTTAACTCCCACTTGAATCTCTGGTGGTGATCTAGCTCTAACATTGTTGGACTTATATTACCATTGAAAGGGTTCTAGTTAGGAACTTCAAGCATCATTTTATCTCATCTTGTTCATCTACACTATCACCGAAGAGATGGCTTCTGATCTTCCTCCATGTGTTGGCCCTAGCTCTATCTAGGCACCACCTCAGTCAGAAATGGCTGGCGTGGCGACGACATAGCACTCGCTGGTGGCTAGCCAACAAAAGATGAACTAATAATTTATGGCTTTGAGACAAACCCTGATGTTTAGGACTCCAGGAGCAGTAACAGAGATTATCACTCTAGTCGTTAGGGAGGTTATGGATGTGGAAACAGGGGGACTACCCAAGGCTCTATAAAAGGAGGTGTAATGCCACAAGAGGCAAATAGATGTGGCTGACCCCCGAAGACTTCACCTGGGAAAATAAGTGCAAGAGTATACAGAAGATCAGGATTTGATTAGGATAATTGCTCAGAACCATATGATATTTTTAGCAACATCATTCTCCCTGCACCAGTCTGTAGGGGAAATAGTGCAAGGCCATCACGAGATGGACGACCCAAAATTTTAGCCTTTGACAGACTTAGTAGGGGTCAACCTTTGACCGTCTCGGCCCAATAAGAGACTTACATGACCTAATCTCCCGATCTCACAATATCCCTCCTTTAAGAAGGAATGGTGGATGTGGATATCGTCGGCCTCAGTAAGGCCGAGAGGGGGAACAAAGGGAGGTGAACTGCCTTTAGAGGACTCCTAAATGAGAGCAAGTGCCTTATCCAGCTGAAAAAAAAGGTAGAGTAGATAATACTATGGTAGTGAAAAAGTCATGGAACAACTCAATTAAGAGGCTGAAGGATAAGATCAGTGATCTGTTGAAGATTCGAGACCCAATCCACAGGGGCTACGTGGAAGGATCTCCTTTCGTAGCTAAGATAGTAAACTTCCCCACTCCAGATAAGTTCAAGACTCCTACTATAACTCCAAAATATGATGGCAATATGAATCTGACACACCACATTGATATGTATCAATATACAATTGACATTTACTCCATCTCAGATGGGATGAGATGCCGAGCCTTATTTGAAACCCTCACAGGTGAAGCTCACATGTGGTATACGTATCTGCCTAAGAATTCAATTGATAACTTCAGACAGTTACCCGAGAAGTTCATCCATAAATTTTACTTCTACATGAACCCCCCCCCCCCCTTCCCACCCCAAAAAAAAAAAAAAAATTCACCCATCTCTTGGAAGTAAAACAAGGGGAAAATGAGGCACTGAGATACTACTTTACTTGGTTCAACAAGGAGAAACTTGAAGTGGAAAACTATAAGGAAAATATCACTATGACGGCCCTTATGATTAGGCTGTAAAAGGAAAAGCTTCTTTGGAAACTGGCCGAAGATCCTCCTAAGTCCATGGAAGAACTTCTGGCTATGGCTGGGAGAGTCAAGAATGTTGAGGAGGCTATGGAATCCAAAGGAGAAGACGAGAAAGAAGTGAGTGGGAGAAAGTCTCGGAAGGAAAAAGGAAAAGATGGAAAGAAAGGGTCGATCGATAATAAGTTCACCAATTATACTCCATTGACAGTAAGTCCCGACCAAATCCTGAATAAAATTAAAAATGACAGAACTCTTAGGTGTCCTAAAAAGCTTAAGTCCACTCCTCACAAGAGGGATAAAATTAAGTGGTGCGAGTTCCACTAAGACCACATCCATATGACAGACAAATATTTCGCTCTCAAAGATGATATTGAGAAAATATTGAAGCAAGAGAATCTTTAAAAGTATGTTAATTAGAGTGGTGCCAGAGATGATGCCAGGAAGAAGCATGAGAGGCCGAGATGACAGGCCTAGTTCGATAAAAAATATGAAGAATAAGACAGCAATAGGGATGACCTAGATCTCCCACCTAAGATCCCTAAGCCTATGGAACGCATGCACATAATACCCTTAGACATTAAAATGATGAGTGAAGGGATGGATGGAAGAGGAACTTAATCGTCCGATCGTAAGGCACACATTGTAGAAGATAAATTTCCACCTAAAAGGTTGGATGTGAACTTGACTGCCACAGATCCGAAGTCAGTGAAACTGAAGAAGGTGGACATGGACACCTTCATGGTAGGTTTTTCACGAATGGACTTCAAGGGCATCTTAGCCCACTGTGATGATGAAATAACCCAACGATGCGCAAAAAGACTATGTGAGGAAGTAAACGATTGTCGATTAAATGCAATTTACCGATAAGTTTTACCAGTTATTCTAGGAGGGACCAATTCAAACTTTTGAATTGTTAAATTTATAAAAATGAATTTAATTTCCATAGTTAATTAAAATTCCAAATTATTATCTTTGTTAAATCTAGGTAATTTACAAAATAATAACCTATTCAGTTTTTAGGCGAGTTTTATTTATTTAAACCTACTTTTTCGTGTGAGGTGATATGCAAAAAATGTAAAGCATGCGGTATTTATTTAATGTCGCAAAAACCCTTCCCCGGGAAAAATGATGGACTCTTCTAAGAGTCAACCTAATCTACTTCCTCTAAAACCAAACGAAATAGGAACAATTATACAAACATGCAAAAAGACTCAAATCAAAGTAAATCAGAACAAGATATTACCTATCTCTACCAAGCTTCTCTCCGCTCTCATTGCTCTTTCGTAATTATCCTCACCATGAAGCCCTTGTTCACTTTGCTCTCTTCACGTCTCAGCCTCCCCTCTAGCTTCCTTAGTGCAGGTTGGCTCAGTGCCTATTGTCTCCTAGTTCTTAGTGAAGTATTTTTATGTGGTGTTCTATCCTAGATGAGACACCCACACTTAATAGTACAACTGAATGCAATGCAACAATATATCTTTCTCCTAGATATTAGTAATAACTCTTATGCTCTGTTCTCTTGTTTAAGTCAACCTTTCTTGCTTTAACATAATGCTCTCAAACTTTACTTTTTTATTTTCTAAAAAATTAGAACAATCAGAGTTGATCTAATATATACACAAGTGTCTAAGTGAATAAGTGTTATGTAGTGAGTGATTTCTAAGTGATATGCACATGAAAAATCCTAAAATCACTTCAAAGACCAAGCAATCATATTCACAGAATTAATATGACTTCAAATATATTCAATAAAATCACAAAGTCAATATTCACAACTTATTTTTCAAAAAACTAATATTAGATTAATTCAGGTTTTTATCTAAAAACCTTTGAAGACTATTTTTACAAATATTTCAGATTAGTCCATATCAGTCTTAAATACTGAAGAAAATAAT
Organism: Sambucus nigra; assembly: GCA_949130495.1. Taxonomy (NCBI): domain Eukaryota; kingdom Viridiplantae; phylum Streptophyta; class Magnoliopsida; order Dipsacales; family Adoxaceae; genus Sambucus; species Sambucus nigra. Next base: position 201,642,120 of record OX422217.1, read on the forward strand.
ATTCAGCCTAGATATTAAATCTTCCAAATTAGTCCTTAATAAAATCTTAGGTTTACCTCTATAAACCACCAATAATATATATCTGAATATTAGTAAACGTTTTTCTGAAAAAAAATTGGTTTAAAACAAAATGTTTAAAAGCATGCAAGATCTTACTATCAAGATACAAACAAAATATTCACACACAAAAATTAATTTCGTGAAACGAGTGTGTGTTTTGTACAAATATTAGATATAAAGTTTGATCTAAATAAAATACACAAAGACGAGAGAAATCACTTACTAATAATACTTACTCTTGAAAAATCGTAAGTGTAGATTTAGAATGAGAGATATCCAATCTTCATTTTGGATTTGAACAGAAATCAACACTTGAAGATGACAAAAAATTATTCTAGTTTATTCTCTCTTTCTCTCTCTAAAATTTTTGACAGAGTTTGGCCACAAAGTTAATTTTCTCAAACTCTTAAAAATGAGACCCAAAGGGTTCTATTTATAGAGTGCAAAAGTATGTGCTGATTGGTGTAAAACAGGTTCACAAGGATTACAAATAATATACACACAACCACTGATTAAATGTGATGTGAGGACCGTAAAAGAAATACAAATGAATCCTTTAAAATATTGACACTCATTGTCTTAGCTGTAACCAACTCTCAATAAAAAGTTAAAATCAGTTTAATAAAATGATGGCGTTTAGTAAAACGGGAAACAACTGTAAACAATTCAAATGTTACCGTTGGAACTGTGTAAACTGTGGCATCATTTTAAAAAACTCTTGAAAGCTGGTTTTGAAATTTTAAAGAAACTGTAGAGATATTAAAATATATAATACCTGGTTGGTTAATAACTAAAGCCGACGACGTGGTTTCAAAACAAATTCGATTATAAAAAAACTTAAAGCAGTTTTTCAAACAAACCAAGGGGCGATTAAGTCGTCACAGCTAAGGGGAAAAGCTAAGGAGTCAAATTGGAAATATACATTGATGTACACGCCTATTGACTTGATGGGACAACACGGTAAGATTCGTATCTACATGGCATGGTCTACGACATGCTTTGGGTCATAACACCAACAGTTAAAAGGTTGTACTTTTTTTTTTTTTTTTTGGTTATTAACCGGGGTGTCCACTAGCGACTAAGTGACTAATCCCCTCGCTGATTTGTAGGCACCTCAAATGGGTGGGACAGCTGGCCAAGAGATTTAAAGCTTCTCCATGCCCAAGGCGGGAATCGAACCCCCGACCTTGGTTAAGGTTGGAAGATCCCCTTCCGCTCTACCAAACCCCCTTGGTTTAAAAAAAAAACATTTAAGGATATAGCAAAAGATATATAAACTAGACCATCTCAAGACCTTATCAGGTCAAAACGGCAGCAACACATATATTGAAAAACCTGGGTGGTCCCTAAATGCGTGTGTTTCAAATCAAACCAATTTATTATCAAAAATTATTCAACTTTTAATTTGCACCAAACCACGTTGTAAAAACCCAATTCTTACTTTAAACCAATTTTATCTTGATTAATACTAAGCATGCATCTAGTGATTAAAGTAAGTAAAGTAAAGTAATGAATACTTAGAACGCCGGATGTACGAGGAAAAAACCAAAAACGAGAAAATAACCTTGGACGGCCCAAGCCAGACAATCACTATGAACAAAGGTTTTACAAAGACAGATTAGCCTCACTCAATGACTCGATACCCACGGGTCTTGAAGCTCCTTCTGATATTTGACCGTTCTTCAATATTTCCCATGTAGAAATTCCATCTTCCATGATACATGTCCACAACACACGCGTTTATGTATGTATCGGTGTCCACCAAATGACTTTGATTCATCTACAATGTCGAACAAGAAGTCCTTATCTTTTCTTCACTGCAAAATCCTGATGTTCAATGGTAGAACAAACCTTCTTGGTGGATCAAGATCACGTAAACATATAATAATGATATCTCGGATCTTTGCAAACTCTAAGGATGTGTTTAAGCTTTTCAAACCTTAGAAAATATGTGCAAAACTCGTACTGGATCGTAAATTGTTTTTCCAGGTGCACACTTATTTAATTATAACGCAAACACACTTTAAATAAGATTCAAACGCCACCTCGAAAACAATGTTGTTAGAATGACAGAGCCACATCGTTCGTGCGACATAGGTATCTCGTTCGAACGAGATCTTATGTCGTTTGAGCGACGCTGCGATGGTTTGACTTTTTTTGACTTTTTATTTAAAACGTCCCTTCCAAAAGAGATCCAAATAAGTCAAACTCCTTTTCGAGCTTATCAGAATAAAACATAGTGTAAACCATTCAAAACACTTTAAAACATATTTCTTTATAAAAATTGCATCCTTATCTTTTATAAAAATAATTCCGAGCACCATTAATTATACGCATTCATACCTAAGTGATCTTTGAATGAAATTAATTTTAAAGACGAATAAACTTGCACCAATTAAAATTGAACATGATTAATTCTTTGAAACTTTGCCGCAACATCTTCAATTATTTTCAATACGTCACAGACCAAGTGGGATCGTGCCAAAATAAAATCTTCATATGATATATTACAAACACAGTTTTGTTCACGGAATTAAGTCAAAATAGTACAGGGACTCATATATATATATATATATATATATATATATATGTGTGTGTGTGTGTGTGTGTGTGTGTGTGTGTGGACCTTATATGTATAAGTTTGATCTCAACTGTTAGCGTGAGATCAATAGGTCACGCTAACAGTTGAGATCTATCTATCTATCTATCTATCTATCTATCTATCTATCTATCTATCTATCTATCTCTCTCTCTCTCTCTCTCTATATATATATATATATATATATATATATAACACGCACATGCAACCTTACGAATAAAAAAATGCATGAATATAATCTGCCAAAACAATATATAATATATACGCACATATTAAAAAAAATTATATCAGTCTCTTCTTTTTTTTTAAAATAATTTTGAATAAAAACATTTTAATAAATTTTGAAATAACTTTTTAACAAATAAAGGAATTTATTACAAAATCTATTTCTGAAATATTTTAAAATAAGTTAATTCTTTTCAAAATTAATTTTTAAACAGTTTCAATAAAATATATTTTTAACTTCAAAAATTAATTCTATAAATTTTATTCTTTAAAAATATTTAGAGTCAAAAATTTATTTTCACAAAAATATTTATATTCTTATTCAATTTAAAAGTTTTAAACTAAAAAAAAACTTTATTATGACAAAACCCTACGCTATCATAAGATATGATAAATGAAATCCAAATGCAACGTGGTGTTGTGTCCTAGGTGATAGAATAAATCCTATGAGCCAATAGAGACTCGAAATCACCTTTTTTGAGACGACGGACCGAATCGAGAGCTCGTTTGATGTTGATGACTATAGAGAGCTTGGCGTAGGTATGTGAGGCACAAACCTAATTACAAAAATATTTTGTCAAAATTCAAATCCAACTAGATGAAGGTATATATAGCTAAAGCACGAAAAGCAAACCATAAGTGTGCTATATATATGTACCTTCAGATGAACCTTTGGTCATCATTACCAGGGTCCATGGGTACAATGTGTTTCGGATACTAGTGGACGGTGGTAGCTCAGCCGATGTCATGTTTTGGTATTTCTTTCAGGGATTAAAACTCAGTAAGAAGAGGTTAGTTTCATATCATCAACCATTGATAGGTGTCAGTGGAGAGAAGGTGCACCCACTAGGGGAATTTGAGTTGAATGTCCATATGGGTACCTGGCCGAGGTGCCTAGCAAATAGAGTAAGATTTTTTGTAATGAAAGATAACGTATTCTCATCCAACAAGATCATCCTCAGTAGATTAGCACTCAAAGAATTCGAGGTGGTCCCTTCTACAGCTCACAAAATGGTAAAATTATCAACTCCTTATGGGTAGGGGAAGTCCAAAGTGACCAAGTAGAAGCTAGAGAGTGTTATTTCATCTCGACAAAACAAAAGAAGGCTCATAAAACGATCACAACCTCTTACAATGTTGACACTCTTGACCTAAGGGACGAGATGAAACTGAAGAAAGGTGAGGCCACAAAAGAGGTAATCTCCATCGTCCTTAATGAGTATGAGACGAAAAAAACCATCCAAATCGGCTCATCATTGAAGAAAGAGGTGAAATAAAAGTTAGTGGAGCTGTTGAGGAAGAGACAAAGCATCTTTGCATAGAGCCATGGGGATATATTGGGGATTGACCCTGAAATTATCTTCCATCGGCTGAACATTGATAAGGATGCCAAGCCAGTGAAACAAAGGAGGATTACCTATGCTAGAGATAAGTACAAGGTAATTAAGGATGAGGTTAAAAATCTCCAATCATTCGAGTTTATTCACGAAGTGTACTGCCCAAATTGGCTGTCTAATGTTGTGAGTGTGCCGAAAGCCAATGGGAAATAGAGGGTTTGTGTAAACTTCACGAATTTGAACAAGACTTGCATAAAAGATAGCTTCCCTTTACCCCGAATAGATCAAATGATTGATATCACTACTGGGAATAAACTAATGAGCTTCATGGATGATTATTCGAGGTATAATCAGATCTTCATGCAAGAGGACGACATCGAGAAGACTTCCTTTATCACTAATAAAGGAATATACTGCTATAAGGTTATGCCATCCAGCCTTAAGAACGCAGGGGAAACCGACCATAAGTTGGTAAATAAAATGTTCAAAGATTAGATTAGTAAAACCATGGAGATTTATGTTGACGATATGTAGATGAAGAGCCTAAAGGTCGAGGATCACGTGGCCAACCTTGAGAGGACGTTCGACGCCATAGATCTCTATAAGATGAAGTTAAATCCAGTAAAGTGTCAACGCCAAAAAGTTCCTCGACTTCATCATAAACTAAATGGGGATTAAGGCGAACCCAGAGAAAATCAAGGCATTGATATACATGAAGACACCAAAGACTATAAAGGATGTGGAGAGGTTGACAAGAAGAGTTGTTGCTCTACACCGCTTCTTCTCTAGTGTCACTGATAAGTGTCTCCCATTATTTAAGATCTTGAGAAAATTATTTGTATAGGACGAGGAATGTGAGAAGGTTGTTCAAGATTTAAAAACTTAGATGTCCTGGATGATTTAGGGGGTGAAGCTATTTTTTTATTTGGCCGTATTTGAGTCATCCATTAGCGTTGTAATTGTAAGAGATGATGAGGGGGTTCAAAAGCCTGCATATTTCAATAATAAGGCTGTTTTAGTGGCTGAGCTCAAGTATCTGAGGATAGAGAAACTTGCATATGCTCTGATCTAATCCTTCAGAAAAATGAAGCCCTATTTCCAAGCATATACCATGGTGGAACTCACTCACACTCCTTTGAGGCAAGTCATCCATAAACCTGAGAGATCAGATAGGTTGATGGCTTGGTCAATTGAGTTAGGAGAATTTGACATCATGTATCAATCGAGGACTGCATTCAAGGGTCAGGCATTGGCTAATTTTGTGGCCGAATTAACCTAGGTTGAAGATGATACCAGAATAAAAGAGGATACGATAGAGTTAGAAATAGTTATTGCAAGTCAATCGTCGACCAAAATAGAGTAAGTGATGTTATAGAAAAATATTTTTTTCTCCAAAAAGGTGTATTGAAAGAGGGGCCTTTCTATGGAGTCTTTTCGTAGATGGTTCATCTTGTGAAAATAAAAGCAGAGACGATATGATACTGCCATCCCCTAATGGAACAGTTATTAAGTATGCCCTGAGATTCAATTTTAGAACATTGAATAACAAATCAAAGTACGAGGCTATACTTGCAAGCCTCGCCCTCACCAAAGCAATGAATGTTTTCTAGATGGTTGTGCATAGTGACTCCCAGCTGGTTATGAACCAACTGTTAGGAATCTTCGAGGCCAAGGAAGAAAATATGGCCAAATACTTGATGAGAGTTAGAAAGGTGATGAACAATAATGGTGAAGTCAAAGTGAAAAGTATCCCCCGACTAGAGAATAGCCGGGTTGATGCTCTAGAAAGGATAGCCTCTGCTACCAGAACAAATATCAGAAGGACCGTCCCAGTTGAAATCCTGTATAAAACCAATATTGACGATGATGACACTAGGCTTGGGGTTTGTCGAAATTTAAATCTCAAAGAGTCATGGATGGATACTCTCATCAAATATATCAGGTATGGGGGGCTCATAGATACAAAGGTCAAGAGGAAAAAGTTATGATATAGAGTGACGAAATTCACCATCATAGGGGGCGTCCTATACAAAAAAGGCTTCCTAATTCCTTTACTCCATTGTGTCCACCCACGGAAGTGGAATACGTCTTACAAGATGTGCATCAGGGGTCATGCTGAAGTCATATAGGGGGACCATATCTAGAAAAAAGGATTGTGACACATGGCCACTAATTGTCGTCCCTTACAAAGGAAGCGAAAAGAAATGTGATAAGTGCTATAGATATGCTTGCATTCCCCATCACCCTTTGTCATCCATCATAACCCCTCGACCATTTGTAGTCTAGGGGTTCGACTTGGTGGGGCCTCTACCTAAAGTTGTGTGCAATTATAGGTATCTGATAATGTATATCAATTACGACTCAAAGTGGGTGGAGGCTGAAGCCATGGTTTCCATTACTGAGATTAAATCCTTTCAGTTCATCTAGAGAAACATCATTTGCATGTATGGTATACCCCACACCTTGATTTCTGACAATGGGAAGTAATTCAAAAATAAGTCCTTAGAGGCATTTTGCGAAAGGGTCGGCGTTAAGTAGTTCCCAAGACGACGATTAGACCGAGGTCATCAATAGGATGATATTATATGAAATCAAGAAGAAGTTGGAAAATACCAAGGGTCTTTAGACTAAGGAGTTACATGGAGTCCCGTGGGCATATAAGACGACGGAGAGGACACCTAGGCAACACCATTCATGCTAGCTTATGATTCAGAGATAGTACTCACCACTGAGTTTGGTCTTCCCAGTCACAGAGTCCGAACTTATAACCCTGAGACCAGTAATAAAGAAAGGAGGCTTGACCTGGACCAGATAGAAGAAAGAGGAGAGGACGACCAAATTCTATAATAAGAGGGTCAAAACAATGCCAATTGGTATGGGAGATTTGGTGTTAAAAAAGTTTTGGCAGAATCCGAATAAGTTACATTCGAACTGTCATGGAAAATATAAAGTCACCGAAGAGGTTGTCCATGGAACTTACAAACTAGATAACCTGTAGGGAGAGCCTTTCCCCAATCTGTGGAATGCAAATCATTTATAGATTATTAATAGACCTGAGTGTCATATGCGTGTCATCCTCTTTGTGTGCAAAAATTGTTTGTATTTGGAATACTTTGAAGTAATGAATGAAAAAGTGCAAGTGTTTTCCTCATATCTTTGTTTTCAATTGTAGACCATGGGAAACTCGTCTCTTCCATGAACTCTCAATAACACCAAGAGGGGGAATAGTGTGATAACATCACTTAGGAGGTGAAAAGCATAACAACTGGATAAAATCATTTAATTATGGTTAATTTGAACATCACGATATAGTGAACTTAGAGTTAAAACTTCCTTGGCTAAGACGAGAGTGTATGGAGAGACTCGACTCGTCCATACACTCATAAAAATGAAGAGAGAGAAATTAAATTATCACCCTTAATTTGGTGATGTCAAATTGAAAATCTTTTAATTATTATTAATTTAAACATCACAATGTGGTGACCTCAGAGTTAAAACTCCCTCTATTAAGACGAGAGTGTATGGAGAGACGAGACTCGTCCATACATTCCCAAAAATGATGACAGGGTACTTATATTGACATCATTAATTTGGTGATTTCAAATTGAAAATCGTTTAATTATGGTTAAATTGAACATCACAATGTGGTGAATTAAATGTCACCCTTACAACCTCAAAAACTACAAGAGATAACTTATGGTTAAAATTATTCATATGGTTAAAATCATTTGTATTGAAAATATATCATTAGAAATACGATAGAAGACTTGGCAAAAATAATGATCTTCATTAATGGAAATGATGATTACATAAATAAAATGAAGTAAATGTCAAAGTTACAAACGAGAGCTACAAAAAATATTTAGAAAACAAAATTATAAGAGGAAGAGGGTATAGGTCACAAACGACCACCCTAAGCACTCGGCTCATTAATATCGGTCACATATTTATCTCTTATCCTAATAGCCTCGTCTTCAGCTTCCTTCCTAGTAGCCTCATTAACAATCTAAATCGAGCTCTCGACTGAGGCCGTCGCTTTGACATCGGTCAATGCTGTAAGAAGCAAAGGGTCTGACATATCCAAGGCCTCCAGATCAGGCTAAATGGATAAGACAACCTCAAGGAATTTTAAAATATCCCACTGAGAGGCCATTTTTTCACCTCTTTGAAGGTACTGGCAATCAAAGTTTCCAAACTCCTCTAAATTTTTGAAGACCTCCATGACCTCTGTTATTGCAACTGAGTAAATAGTTGATAGAGCCTGCAACGTCGCATCATGCTCCTTCCCCAGAGCCTCAAGAGTGTCATCATGCTCTTTTTTTAGATCGACAAGCGACCTTTTGTGGTTGACCCTCGTGGACTTCATCTTTTCCTGCAGGTATCTCTAGGCTTGTAGGATCCTCTCGCCCTCTTGTGTCTGGAAAGCTTATCATTCATCCACTCCGTGGCGCGGGCAAAGGCACACATGGATTGCAAAAACACATAATGCAAAAGTTAGTACAAAATGATGCAAGGCTTAACAAAATTAGAATTTTTTAGTTAAATAAGGTTGACCAAAATGTGTACCTGGGCCATGTGGTGAAGCCCGAAATTGAAGAATTGAGGCACGTCCATCGATTTTAGAAAGCACTTGTCGGACCTTGAGGGGAAGGTAAGATGACCACCATAGATCTGACACCGTTGGTAATAAGAGTGTTTGAACTCACCTCAAGTTGGGTGAGATGAGCTGCTATGGCAGGGTCATTAGAGGCCTGAGTGGAAGAAGTTGACCTTGTATCAGATGAATGGGGCCTCGGTGATGCGAACACAAATGTGTATCTAGTGTTCATGCTGATATAGGCTCAAGTGCAATCCTGTCACATTAGTAATAAACCCAGTAAGTCGGGATCGTCTCCACAGGGAAAAGTACGAATAAACATAACGACGTTGGAAAGAATGAGAATCCTAGCTTTGACTCTAAAAGAAACGAAAATGTGATTTATGGGATGAAACAACTACGATTAGATGAAAATTTTAGAGTAACAACTAATGAAACTAAGAACTAACAAAATGCAACTACGCTAATTAAACGAAAAGCTAATGACAAATGATTTTACGAATTAACTATGAAGTGAGAACAATAGGTCGGGTTACAATTCCCCATACCCTAGCAATTCACTTTGTAGGATACTAGATTCGGAATTACAATTTTAAATGAACCCGTTCTTTAGTAATCCTAAGCATTACACATATGAGGGATCGTAGCCCGCACAGTATGTAATCAAAGGACGAGTAAAGCGGTGTCGTATTAACTACCACGCGCGTCGCATTCTTAAGCATCACGGTTACCTAGGGCAAACGAGATGAAAAATACTACAACGGTTGCACTAGTTATGTAACACGATTTATCTAAGATTTTAATTCAAAAGTGTATTTCCCATTATCGTGAATTACATCGGGTGGGGTTTGTGCACTCCAACCCTTAGAAAGTTAGCTAGACATTATTAACTTAGAGAAAAACAGGGTTTTAAAGAAATAGAACATTTAGTCTGAAGAAAGTAATTGAAAAGAGAATTGCAAATTCAAATCAACAATTTAAATACTGAGCAACTGAAAATTAAAGGCAGAGATATTACTTGAACTGCATAAATTAAATGCAAATCCGTACAGTAAAATCTTCTTATGAAAACTAGGGTTTCTTTGTTCTCTCTTCAAAACAAAGTACATGGCTTCTCTAAAACCAATTATAAGATTTCTTATGATCTTGGAGGAGTTTTAAATATATACAATATAAAAAAATACAAGAGTTGGAGTCATGCAAGACTCTAGCTTAAAGAAGATAATCCCAAATCTCGAACCCCGGATCGATTGGGTCTAGACATTTCGGATCAATCCTCCTGATGGCCCAATAGATCCCTTTTTTATTTTACCCGGATCGATCTGGTAAATATGCCTTTATTCAGTGAACTTAGGGGGCCGGATCGATCCTTTTTTTATGAGGACCAGATCGATCCGGTAAAAGATTCCTTATATAGTGACTTCCAGCACCCGGATCGATCCATTTTTTATTCCATCCGGATTGATCCGGATATTCTTCTCAATATCTCTTCATATTCTAATGAAGATCTCACATCTTTGAATCTTCATAACTTCTACTCCGAAACTCAGATTGGAACTTCGTTTCTTCCTATGCACTCGTAGACTATAGATCTTTGACTTTCATTTCGGGTCCTTAATCGGATTCCTGGTTGAAATTATTCTTTTGCCATTTTGACTTTTCTTCTTTCTTCTCTCTTGCTTCTTCCGATTTCTTTCTTTCTTTCATGTATTAAATACCTGTAAAATGAATAAGAAATATAGGAAACTTGGGATACTTGTTAGACGAAGGCATTAGCAATGATATGAGATAAATCAACTCGTTTTACATTGTTCGAGGTAATAAAAGTCGCTAAATTAGGGGGAAATTCAGAAGAATTTATGCCTAATCAAACCCCCCTAACTTAGAACTTTGATCATCCTAAGCAATGTAAAAGAATCAAAACATGATCCAACTCTAAAATGAGATAGAATACCTCTTTGGCGGGAAAGCGATTGCATTTTGGCGTATGCAACAAGCCTTTAAACTCCTAGGTTACCCTAGTAGGACGAGTTGTGTCTCGTGAGGGTTTGCAGTGAATATACCCACAAAACTTGTTATTGACTCAAAGGAAATCAAAATACCTAAAAATTGTACGTTTAAACTCCCCCAAAAATAGTCACTTATAAATTCATATTCAATAGTCTCAAGCCATAGTGTGTGTGTGCAAAGCCAAAAATTGAACCGCTAATTTCCACTAATTAATCATTACGCTACTTTCTGAAAATTCTCTTTGATTTCAAATTCTCATGGGATGCTCTCACAATCGAATTACTCAGATTGTGGCTTATTATCTCTCAGTGTGCGTGATATAAAAAAGTAAATAGATGGACACAAATTCACGCATACCATTTTAACAGACAAAATTATTATGGTGAAAAGATCTCTTCATCGGAATACGGTCATAGGGAAACGGTAAACATCATCTCTTTTTCACTCCATGTAATCTCTTTTATTATATTTTTATGTTTTAGCTCTCCACACGGTAACCAATTTTACAATTTGGACTCAATTAGGAATTTTTCGGGTTTTAAGATGTAATGGTTATAAGGAAATGGGCTTGGGAAATTTGGAATTGGAAACTATTCTTAAGATGTCAATTAGTGCTTTTCTAGGCTTTTGCTCATTTTTTTTCCTTATTTTTCTACTTTTTTATGTTTTTCACACTTTTCTTTTCGTGCTATTTTTGTTGATCATTTCTATTCTTGTGCACTTTTCGGACTTAAATTTTGACTTTTCCAACTTTCTCAATTCCGGGCCAATTGGGTGTTTTCGGGTTGTCAAACGAAAGGAAAATTTTTATTTGGTTCAAAACGAGTTGCAAAAGGGGGCTTTTTTTCACGGCCTTTTCTATCCAATATTTTTGGGTGGCAAATGATGGCCTACTTCATTGTCCAGATTACTAATTACTTTACCATATGCATTTTGAGATTAAATTAGTTTAAAGATATGTTAGCGAGCTTTTCGAGACAACACCTCACATGTTTCTTGTAACCGATCCAAGCAATAAAATAAATATCATCAACGACTTTTTAACATAATGAAAAGAAGTTTGAGTTAATCACTAACTCAGATAGATTTAAAAACACGCAAAAAGTGATAGGCTTGAAATTTCACCGGGATGGTTAATGTCCACACTTATTCCTTAAGTCGTCAGTTTTCTTTTAATTTCCATTTTTGGTCAATTTTGGCTTTGTGCATTTGATTTTTACAACTTGAGACAAAATATTTGTGTCATTTTTGAAGCTTTTAAATTCTGAATTTTATTTATTTTGAAGAAAAATATTTTCAGAATTTTCAAAAATTTTCAAATTTTTTGAAATTTCTGGGCATTTTTGAAAATTTGTGAAGCTTTAGAAAGACGCACTCGTGACCTCCCCTAACTTAGACTTTTGCATTGTCCTTAAGCAAAAATGACTAAAATCTAACTCAGAGAGAATTAAAAGTGCGAAGAAATAACACGAACAAATATGAAAAATGCAGAATTTATATAAACTGACCAACATGAAATACAATGGAAAGGAAGACAAACAACCAACTTTGGTAAAACTAACAACTACACAACCGAATTTCAAAAATGGAATCACTGGGGCAGGGCATGGGATCCACCAGGCGCATTCGGGTCATATGGGTCATAGAAGTAGGACAGTGATAGTGTACCAATAGTTATTCGATACATCTTCGCTTGGAGAAGGTGCATCATGCTGGTGTTGCGCTAATAAGCCCTTAGGTCGGCTACCCGATCAGTGTTTTGTTGGTTTATGATCCCATCAATTCGAGTTTCCACCGCCGAAAGATGACGGTTAATTTTTGCATTTGGCGGGCGAAAAATTAGAGTCCTCGGCGCTCTCATACTCCTCATCTCCTTCACCCATCTCGATATCTTCCTCTACATCCTCACTGCTGTCATCATCATCACTCGCCTCCTATTCTTCATCACTAACCATCTCTTCCTCAGCGCTAGCCTCCTGTACTAATCGGGCTTGGATGTTTGCGGGTTGGCTCTCACGTCGAGTCCGGGTGGTTGCCTCAAAGGGAGCAGGGAGGCTAGGGAAATCATGTGGGGGGCAATTTCGGCGTCCGCTAGAATGGACGTTATGAGTCGAGCATAGGGATAGGATTTTTTCCCTTTTTATCTGTGACTGCGAAGAAAATGTCCTTATAAATGCAGGGAGCCAGGTTGATGGTGGTTGTGGGTTTGAAGAGGTTATATACGAGGGTGTCTTGACACGAGCGCATTGCCTAGTTATTACCCGTTGGTAGAATGTTTGCACATCTTTGGCAGCCAACTTCTGAAGCAGAAGTTCCAAAGAGAACGGGACGCAGATGTCGCCTATGTATGCTTCAGCCATGTTGTGCTCGGTGCGGATTAGTGAGCCATAGAATGCTCGCACTTCGTTTGGCCACACCGCGTTATGATGTTCATTTATGAAACGACACCAACCCCAGGCCATAAAAAGCGCGTTTGCCCAAAGAAACGCACAGACCACCATTGTTCTTGAAGGGAGAGATAGCTGGTGGCTCCATCACCGAGAATTTAGGCGGACTCATATTTTTGGGGAAGTGGTTGGTTGGCCATGGTCTCTGGGGGTAGTAGGATTGCTGGACAAAAATAGAGAAAGAGAGGAAGAGAGTGAGTAGGGGTGGGGAAAATGGGGTGGAGAGGGTGTAGTTTTACAGGTGGTGATGGGAGAGGGTAGGGTAGATTTTGGAGGGAAAAGGGGAAGTATTTGGGAGGGAAAAGGTTGTTGGGAAGGGTGGGAGATGAAATGGGAGGGAAAGAAATGGATTGGGGGAAAAGGGTGGCGAACCTTGGGAAATTAAAGGGTTACAGAAACCTGATCGATCCGGGTTCCAAGGAACGGATCGATGCGAAACCCTTTTTTTATTTCAATTTTCCCTTGACCGGACCTATCCGGGTGCCCAGGACCGAATCGATCCTGTTCCCAGATCAACTCTAACTCACCTTTGTGATGGTGTACTCCTCTCTCATGAATTTTGTATGCTGCTACCAATGGTTCTACACATGTTTGACTTCAAAAACCTTGAACCTCGACACTACGGCCCTAAAGTTTGCCTTGTAAAGCATGTTGGTGCTCGAATTCCTCTCTTTTCATGATGTGAACCTATGGACTCTACTACCCTAACCTATGTGCATCTACTATACATAAGAAATCACCCCATACACGTTGGGGGTGTGGCGACCTCTCAGGTTTAGCTCACTCTAACCTGTAAACGGGGTCCGACAACCAAATGGCGTCGATCTCTTCTACACCCGCCTCAACATACGGCTTTAGGCGTTGTCCATTGACTTTGAATGTTTTCCACCCTTTTGGATTTTCCAATTCTACTGCTCTGTGGGGGAATAAACTTTTCACAACGAATGGACCAATCCACCAGACCGTAATTTACCCAAAAATAGATGAAGTCGGGAGTTATAGAGGAGCACCTTTTGTCCAAGTTGAAACTTTTTTCGTCGAATAATCTTATCATGCGCGAGTTTCATCCGTTCTTTTGAAATCTTGCCATTCTAGTACGCATCATTGCGTATCTCCTCTAATTAATTCAATTGAAGCTTGCGAGCTTCACTGACTTTATCCATATCGTAATTTACCCTCATAATAGCCCAATATGGTTTCTGCTCCAACTCAACAGGAATATGGCAACACTTCCCATACACAATGTGGAATGGGGACATTTCGAGTGGGTTCTTATATGCGGTATGGTAGGTCCATAGCGAATCTTTCAATTGAAGGGACCAATCTTTCTGATTAATATTGAAGGTCTTTTCTAATATGTTTTTTATTGCACGATTCCAACTCAGCCTGCCCATTCGTTTGTGGGTGATAGGTTATTCCAACCTTGTGAACGTCACCATACTTTCTCATAATCTTCTCAAATGGCTTATTACAAAAATGCATTCCATTATCACTTTTAGTGCACCGAAGAGAGAAAGTATGTTTTCCTACATGAATTTTATCACCACTTTATTGTCATTACTCTTGGTAGTTATAGATTCCACACATTTTGAAACATAGTCTACCGCGGCTAGGATGTATAGGTATCCAAAGGACGGGGAAACGGGCCCATGAAGTCAATACCCCACCAATAAAAAAACCTCAATGATGATAATCGGGGTTAATGGCATCATGTTTCGTCGGGTAATCGCCCCCATCTGTTGACACCTGTCGCAAGATTTACAACAATTGTTTACATCCCAGAACATTGTGAGACAGTACAAATCGCTTTGGAGAATTTTAGCGGCTATTTTTTTCACGAAAAAGTGGCCTCCATATGCTTCCGAATGACAGAATTGGATGACTTTTGGAATTTCGTCATTCGGTACACATCATCGGATGATTTTGTCGGCACAATTTTTAAAAAGGAGCAGATCATCATAGAAAAACATGCACGACCAATTGATAAACCTCTTCTTATCTTGCGGTGTCCGCTCGGAAGGGACGACTCATGTGATAAGATAGTTCACTATATTTGCAAACTAGGGCAAAGAAGAGGTGGCGAGTTGGTCATCCGAGAAATACTCGTCTATGGGTGTAGGATCACTAGGTACATCGGACGAAAGTCA
The DNA here is from genome assembly GCA_949130495.1 of Sambucus nigra. Taxonomy (NCBI): domain Eukaryota; kingdom Viridiplantae; phylum Streptophyta; class Magnoliopsida; order Dipsacales; family Adoxaceae; genus Sambucus; species Sambucus nigra. Next base: position 201,657,542 of record OX422217.1, read on the forward strand.
TGATAAGTGATTGGCGATGACATTTTCTACTCCTTTTTTGTCTTTAATGGAGAGACTAAACTCTTGTAGGAGTATGATCCACCTTATGAGGCGCGACTTTGCATCTTTCTTTGCAAGGAGATATTTTAAAGCCACGTGGTCAGTGAAACAGGTGATGGGGGAACCAATGAGATAGGATCAAAATTTATCTAGAGTAAAAAATACCACTAGCAATTCCTTCTCCGTGGTGGAGTAGTTGAGTTGTGGTCTGATGATAGTTCGGCTAGCGTAGTAGATGACATGAGCTTTTTTACCTTTCCTTTGTTCCAAAACAACTTCTATCGCATAATCTCCCGCATCACACATAAGATCGAATGGTAAGGACCAATTAGGACCTTGCATGATGGGAGCGGACACAAGCATGCTTTTCAATTTTTGAAAAGCACTTTGGCATGCTTCAGTCCACTCGAATGGGGTGTCCTTCATAAGAAGATTGCTTAAGGGTCTAGCGATGGCGCCAAAGTCCTTAATAAACCTTTTATAAAACCCCACGTGGCCAAAGAAATAGTGCACTTCCTTAAGCAATTTTGGTGGGAGTAGGTCAGTTATGCCATCAATTTTTTATCGATCAACTTCGATCCCTTTGGATGACACGATTTGGAAAGAACTATGCCCTCAGGTACCATGAAATGGAATTTTCCCCAATTCGGTACTAAGTTCTTTTCCACACATTCAGCTAGTACTTTTTCAAGATTGGCTAGACATAGATCGAAAGAGGTGCCAAAACCACTAAAGTTGCCCATGAAAACCTCTACTCATCTCTCAACCATGTCCCTGAATAAGTTCAACATGCACCTTTGAAAGGTTATCGGTACATTACACAAGCTGAATGGCTTATGTTTGTCGGCAAAAGTTCCAAAAGGACAAGTGAAGGTCATCTTCTTTTGATCAAGTACATCTACCTCAATCTGGTTATATCTGGAATAACCATCTAAAAAGCAATAGTAAGGGTGGCCCTCTACTCTTTCAAGCATTTGATCGATAAATGGAAAGGGGAAATGGTATTTCCTACTTCCTGCATTGAGTTTTCGGTAATTAATACAAACGCACCACCGAGTAGTGGTACATTAGGGAACTATTTCTACCTTGGAATTTTCAATCACGGTCCTGCCCGACTTCTTCGGGACGACTTGAATGGGGCTTACCCACTTACGATCTAAGATTGGTTAGATAATCTCGACATCCAACAACTTTATGATTTTTGCTCCCACTACCTCGTTCATGGTGGGGTTTAGCCTTCTTTTAATTTCTCTCAAGGGCTTCACATCCTCCCCGATGTGAATTTTGTGAGTGAAAATTAGAGGGGTTATCCCCTTTAAATCAACTATACACCAACTAAAAGCACTTTGGTGCTTCCTCAAAATCTTTAATAGCTTACCATCATGCTCTTCATCTAAGCTAGAGAAGACAATAACAGGAAATGTCTCACTTTCACCTAGGAAAGCATATTTTACGTTGGAGGTTAGTTTCTTTAACTTGAGAGTCAGTAATGAACCCTTAGAGGGTACCATGCGTGCCTCCCTCGGTGGTAACTCTTCGAATCGAGAAACCCAACTAATATCTCTCGTGTCCTCGTCCGACGCTCTCTCATCAAGAAGCTCTCTCAACTCCTCAACCTCCCTCTTAAACTCGGTATACGCTCCCTCACTCTCATCACAAGACGTTAGACGAGCTTATAAGGCATCTGCACATTAATTTTCCTCAATGTGCTCTTCTACGATCTCGTTAATCCACGTGAAGATCATCTTCTTCCTCTTCTTGTTAGGCTATGTTAAAGATGTTTATTTCTAAAGTCATATTCCCAAAAGTGAGTTGCATCTGCCCATTTCGAGTATTGATGAGTGCATTATTCGTAGCTAAGAATGGGAGCCCAAGGATGATGGGAACATGATTTTTTGAGGCGAAGGAGGGGTCCGTGTCCCAAATGACGAAATCTATCGGGAAGTAGACAATGTCCACTTGGACTATCACGTCCTCAACTATACCCCTCGGTATCTTCACGGTTCGATCTGCTAATTGGAGAGTGATCCTTGTGGGCTTAAGATCACCCAGATCAAGTGTGACACCCCGCCTAATTAAATACCGGGTGATCACTCCTTTATTAAATTAAAATCAAGGTGAACAGTTGGTTCATTCTTAGCATCACTGTCGAAAAATAACTTTTCCAATTTAAACACCCTAATTAATTAAGCTAAGTGTCAAAACTATTTTTAGACATTACTTTCCAAATTTTATTTTATGAAAACCAACATTTAAATCTTTACATTATTCATAATTAAAGAATCACACAACAACTATACTGGAACAAACCATCCAATAATTAAACATCTAACCAAATGAATCAAACATTTAATACTTAAAGTAAAACATCCAGACAGTAATAAATCCCAAAGTGACAATACTAGAAATAAATGAATCACAATGTCCAATAAAACAACTGGATAATGGAAACGGGCGACACATGCCCAACTGAATAAATATGCTAGGAGTGGAATCAAATAAATGAAGACGTCTAAGCAAGAGGCCTGCAACTCCCACCTAAGCTGCAGCGCGTTCCTTCCAAAGGATCCTATACAAGACGCCCCTGTGGCTGGGCACCTGTAATATATACATATATATATACAAGAGAGAAAGAAAAATAGAAACGGTTCAGAGCCCAATTGTAGAAATGATTTAAAATTTGTTTAGCAAGTATTTAAAATGTTTACAGGCCAATGCAACAACATATTAGTGCGGCACTCCCTTGAGAAATTCTAACCTCTCTTCTAATGTGCACGCCTATCGTACTAACCTTACCAACGGTTTAACTTATCTTATCTTACTCGTAAGATTTAAAACTGAACAATTTAATTGTTTAAGAGGATAATTTCATTTGATCACAAAATTCTCATTTAAACCTTATTTGCTATTAAAGTTTCCCATTTCAGTTTTCAAATCAAGTATTTCCAAATTGAAGTCATTATTCATTTCATACTTACCATAAACACAATAGGAAGTTCCAAATTTCAGAAATTCATATATATATATTAAATACTCGTATAATATATATATTCTAACAGCACCCCACATAAAAATTATGCTGCGGGAATACTCTGCTATCCAATCCCCGTATCACTCGTACTATGGGAAATACAAGTTCGGAATCACTCTCGAACTGTATTAATACATAGACAAACAATATTGAGGCGAAGCATAGTTTCCAAGTCTAAGAGGTCAGCACATACCCTCGCGTCTCTTAGGACCGTGACTATCGATTCGATAGCATGTACCTAGGATTCCTATCTTCGTTGGGTACAAGTCAATATCCCCCGTAAAGGTCCCATCGAGATAAGACTGTCCGAGCGTGGTAACCTCAGGGATAGCAAGTAGCGCGGGCATGATTTTCACACGTATATAGTATATGCATAAACACAGTCATATAAATATACTACTTTTACAATATCAAATTTAGGTTCATCTCATAACCCATAATCACGACATTTATCCTTATGTTCACTTTATTAGTTATCACATATAACAGTTCGTCTCTAACTTTAATTTGAGGGATTATTCCAACTTACTACGTAACACTCATGGGCTCTATCCTCCGAAGTGTAAAATTCAGTAGGTACTCATCTGTTTCCATCGTAACTATCTTACGCGTCTCTCCCTTTAATACAAAATTCCATCGTCCCTTATATATAAACACCCAAAAAATGCAAATCTCGTCTTACATTAAAGGTCTCATAATTATTAATAAGTCCTATTGGTCTTCTTTATCTCCCAAAATATTTTAATAAGGATGTCTAAGGAGTATTACTCATTTAAAATTTAATTCAACTATTTAAAAGGGGAAATATGAGTCTGCCAAAAGAGCTCGATCGATCGATCGCAGGAGCTCGATCGATCGATGCGTCAATCGATCGACACTCTTGGTTCGATCGATCGATCAAACAGGTATGGCGAATTCTGCAATTTAGCAGTTATATGTTTCATAATCCAACCTCAATCAAATCCATATTTTTCACACCAAAACTCCCAAAAATTTGTACTACGAACAGTATAAACCCATATTATACATCTTCTACGTAAGTCATGCGAATTTTCATCAATAACCATGGATTAATAGGCCAAAACTCATATTAATCTCAAGAACCCTAGAATTTCTTTAACTTTGTTCTAATTAGTCTTTTTCCAGAATTTTTACTTCTAATTCATCATAAATCCGTGATTAAGCCTCTACATATGAAAGGAGTTTCCAGATTATCATTCATATCATTACTACATGCGATTTTCCTATCTCCAACATGGGTTTTCTTCTATCAAACTCATCCTAATCACCCTAGATTAACATGAACGATGCATTAACGAAATAAGCAAGATAAATACTTGCCTGGGAATTTTAGAGTTCTGATATGTAAACGAATTTGGTGTGGTTGTGTTCCCCGTCACGCGATCTACACGTTGGTGGTAGTGGCGGTGCAATCAGATGACTTTTTGGCCTTGGATTGTTTGGAAAGCTTTCTCCTTCCCTCTCCTATGGCCGTTCTAAAGTTTTGAGTCTGATAACCCGAAAGGACTATTCCAAATGGCTGATATAGCCTAATAATTTTCGTGGGTTTAATTACCCAAAAATGTAAAATGTCCAAAATGCCCTCTCGGGGTGCTAAATAGGCCTAAAAACACCCCGAGACCCAAACTAAACCCCCATGTACAATTTTCTGACTATCTCGACCCTTCTGGACACTTTACCGCACTCAAAATGACCATACGAGCAACTTATAATTTATTCACTTTTATTAATCAATATTTAGTCCCGAAGCGACACGGGCGCGTCCCGACTCAAATTTTCCAAAATTGTCATTTTATCCACTATTGACATTTAATAGAACCAATATTATATATTACTCTACTCATTAGTAATATTCAACAAGTTTCCCATAATTACTAACTCGCATCACGTTAATAATTATAAAGTAATTAATTTCCGGATTTATATTAAATTAATAACTCACATTAAATTTAATAAATCCCCAAATTTATAAAGCATAAAAGTATGGGGTATTACATACTTCTCCCCTAATAACTGAATTTCGTCCCGAAATTCAGAAAATAAGGCATACCTGGTAGGAATAAATCTGGATATCTCTCACGCATATCTGCCTCGCGCTCCCAAGTGAATTCCTCCACATTATGATGCTCCCACAAGACCTGTACAAGTGGAACTACCTTCGACCTCTATCTCCTCTCGCTATGATCTAAGATAGCCACCGGTCTCTCTTCGTAAGAGTTGTCAGTCTGTAAGTCTATCTCCTCTATAGCGACATGGGTGTGAGCCATGTCATCCTAAAGATATCGTCTCAACGACGAGATGTGGAATACATCGTGAATGCGATGTAAATGCTCTGGCAGTCCCAATCTGTATGCTACCGGCCCAATCCTCTCGATAATGGGAAATGGTCTAACATACCTCGGGGCCAATTTCCCTTTCTTCCCGAACCTCATCACTCCTTTCATAGGAGATACTCGCAGTAATACTTGGACCCCCACATTAAACTCTCGGAAGAACCGTTTCGCATCGGCGTAGCTTTTCTGCCTGTCCTCGGCTACTCGGATACGACCCCTGATTATCTCAATCCTCGCGGAGGTTTCCTGAATCACCTCTAGTCCTAGAAACTTGTTATCCCCCACCTCTAGGCAACAAGTTGGGGAACGATAAGGCCTGCCATACAAAGTCTCGAATGGAGCCATGCCAATCGTGAACTGATAAGAGTTATTATAAGCGAATTCTACCAGTGGAAGATGTGGCTCCCAACCTCCTCCAAAATGAAGGACACATATACGTAGCATATCCTCCAGCATCTGATTAGTACGCTCTGTTTGCCCATCTGTGTGTGGGTGATAAGCTGAACTCAACCTCAACTCTGTACCCATAGCCTCCTGAAAGCTTTCCCAAAAATGTGATACGAAAATCTTATCTCTATCTGACACAATATTCAGGGGAACCCCATGTAATTTGACAATCTCAGCAATAAACAACTGAGCATATTGACCCGTGGTATAATCTGTCCGCACTGGCAGAAAATGAGCCACCTTGGTCAAACGGTCCACAATCACCTAGATGGAGTTGTGGCCCTGCTGTGATGTAGGCAACCCTGTAATAAAATCCATGGAAATACTCTCTCACTTCCACACGGGTATTTCCGATGGCTGAAGCAACCCTTATGGTTTCTGATGGTCCACCTTTACCAGTTGGCAGGTAGAAAACTTGGAAACGAACTCAGCAATATCCTTCTTCATCCCACTCCACCAGTATTGCCGCCTCATATCTTGGTACATCTTATCTCCTCCAGGATGTACCACAAATTGGGACCCGTGAGACTGGGTCATCACTGCATGACATAATTATGCTCCTTCTGGGACCACCAATCTCCCATTAAATCTCAAACTCCCATTAGAACTAACAGAATAGGACTCAACACCTTCAGCTAAAAGTCGTACAATCTGCTCCTAGCAAAACGGGTATGCGGTCTACGCCTGTATCACCCTCGTAACTATCTCGGGAGTCACTATCATGACAAATACGAAATAACGTGCTACTGCGTCCTGGTGCCCCAACTCTTTCCACTTTGCTTTCCAGATGTCCGCTACACCGTCTACTGTCCTACAGCTCAACGCATCAGCAGCTACGTTGGCCTTCCTTGGGTGATACTGTATGTCGAACTGATAGTCTTTCATAGACTCTAACCACCTACGTTGACGCATATTCAGCTCTTGCTGAGTGAACAGGTACTCCAGTGACTTGTGGTCTGTGAACAAGAGGAATTTCTCTCCCAATAAATAGTGCTTCCAAATCCTCAATGCCAAAATGACCGCTGCTAACTCTAGGTCATGGGTGGGGTAATTCTTCTCATGCGACTTAAGCTTGTGAGAGGGAAAAGATATAGCCTTCTCCTCCTGCTGAAGTACTCCCCCAAGTCCCCGTAAAGAGGCATCGGTGTAAACCAGGTACTCCACGCTCGGTTTAGGTAAAGCAAGGATCGGTGCTGAAGTAAGCTTGTCTTTCAGCTCATCGAAAGCCAATTGGCAAGCATCATCCTAAACATATGGAATCCCTTTGCGAGTCAGGTTCGTCAATGGCCCCGCTATTTTTGAGAACCCCCGAATGAATCTCCTGTAGTATCCCGCTAATCCCAAGAAACTACGCACTTCCGTCGGTGTCGTGGGCTGTCCCCACTCCCTCACCGCTGACACTTTACTTGGGTCGACTGATATCCCCTACTCAGAAACAACATTCCCCAAGAACTGTACTTCTCGCAACCAGAATCCACACTTCTCGTACTTAGCATACAACTGATGCTCTCGTAGAGTATAAAGAACCTGCCTCAAGTGCTCGGCATGCTCCTCCTCGGAGTGTGAATATATCAAAATGTCATCTATGAAGACGATGACAAACTGATCCAAGAACTCTCTGAACACTCGGTTCATTAAGTCCATGAACACTGCCAGAGCATTTGTGAGGCCAAATGGCATCACTCTGAACTCATAGGACCCATATCTCGTCAAGAAGGCCATCTTTGAGACATCCTGCTCTCTAATACGTAACTGATGGTACCCTGACCTCAGATCTATTTTCGAAAAGAAAGTTTTTCCCCTCAGTTGGTCAACCAGATCATCGATTCGAGGCAACGGATACTCTTTTCGTATCGTGACCTTGTTCAGCTCCCGATAGTCCACACATAGCCTCAGTGAACCATCTTTCTTTTTCACAAACAGGACTGGAGCGCCCCAAGGTGAGGTACTTCTACGAATGAAGCCCTGACCTAACAGCTGCTCTATCTGATCTTGTAACTCTCGCATCTCCGCCGGAGCCATACGGTATGGAGTGCATGCTATCGGTCTAGTATCCGGTAATAAATCTATGACAAAGTCTATCTCACGACTGGGGGGTAGGCCTGGTATCTACTGAAATACATCGTAATACTCACAAATAACTGGGATCGAGTCTAAGGGAATCACAACCTCCTTAGAGGCATCCTCCTTTATGTAATATAAATGAGCGATCGAGCCTCCCTCTGGGCGAGGCATCGCCACTACAAACATCTCTTGCCCCGAAATGGCAAAAATAATACTCCCACCAAAACAATCTATCATGGCCCTGTAAGCAGCGAGCCAATCCATACCGATAATAACGTCATGCTCATGCATATCTAAGACTAACATTTCTGCAGGTAATAACAAGCTACCAATCTCTACCCCCACACCCCGGCATATAAAGAAAATAAGCGAACCATTTCCCAGTGGTGAGTCTACACACGTCATAGTGCTCTCTGTTGTGGCTAATAACCCTAAGGCCTTCGCAAAATGAGTAGCTATAAAATAGTGCATCGCCCCAGTATCAAATAAAACTCGACCCATAGTACCATGGATAGGAAACATACCCTCAATCGTGGGTGGTGCCTGTGGAGCTACTGCCTGGTGGACGTTATAGACACGTCCGTACTGTAACTGACCTTACTGCACTAGAGCTGCTGGAATGGATGGTAGGGCTGGTACCTAAGCTGGTGCTGGGAGGGCGGCTGGAAAAAGTGGCCTCTATGGCTCATTACGGACACCCTACTGCTGTGGGGCCCTATCACCCTCTGGGAAATCCTAGTGCTTATGGCCATGCTTTCCGCACACAAAACATCGGCCTCTGAAGTTACCTCCCCTCTGAACCTGCTGACCACGACCCTGCTAACCGTTACCACCCGACCACTAGCCCTGTTGGCCCTGATGAAAACGTTGTTGGCCCTTTTGGCCCTGCTGCTGACCCTGCTGATTAGGCTGATCCTGCTGACCCTGCCTATAACCCCTAAATCCCTGCCTGGAATCACCTGACCGAAAGCATTTGGCAAGGTCCCCCTGATGGGAACTCTGCTCATGCTGACGAGTCTGTCCCTGGGATGTTGGTGCTCCACCAGTGCCACTACCCATGTCCTGCCCTGCTGTCCGGACTCTCCTGATCGCTTGCTTCCCTGTAGATGGAAGCGGTGATCCTGGCAGTGTAGTAAGGCAGCATTGAGTACATCTGTGAAGGTACTCAGAGACAAATTCCCTATAAGATGCTGACGGATCCTCCAAGCTAACACGTCCACAAACAACATTATCTTCTTACCCTTGGTAGGTGCCTCATTTGTCACTATGGTGAGAAGTCTCGTGAACTCCTCCTCATACTCAGTAATGGTAGAATTTTCCTTCTTCAAGTTCAGTAACTTTTGCCTCATCCCAGTCTGCACAGCGGGTGGAAAGTACTTGCGGTCAAACCGCTCCCAGAATACCTGAATTGGAATAGTATCCTTCTCCTCCAAGGTGGTGGTGGATTCCCACCATTGCAAAGCGGCCCCCGCTAACTTGGAGGAAGCCAACAACTATTTTTGCACATCTATGCACTCATACATATGAAGATGCCGATGTATATCTTTCTTCCATTGGCTGACGATGTTGATATCTGAACTACCCGAGAACTCAGGGGGATGCGCCTTCTGAAAGGCATCCCTAACCCGCTCCCATGCTGATGGAAGCTGTGCAGGTACTGGCGCCACTGCCTGAATCTGGGGTGGAGCCTGCTGTACTACCGCTAACGCGGCATTCACCGCCCGAGCAACAATAGCGGCTACCTCATTAGCATTCATCGTTCCCTGAGCCGGAGCTGCTGGCTGCTCGGCATGGGCACATCTATCCTTTGGTGCACGTCTCGGAGGCATCTGAAACGTGAAGAAATTTATTAGTCTACATTTATTATCAAATCTTAAATAGCTGAAGACATAATCATAAAAGCAAGAATACAACAATCCTAAAATAGGGCTCTATAGCAAAAATGCTAAGCTGAAAGCGAAATAAGCCGTACAGATCCTAAGGACACTAGAACCTGATGCTCTAACACCACCTGTGACACCCCGCCTAATTAAATACCGGGCGATCACTCCTTTATTAAATTAAAATCAAGGTGAACAGTTGGTTCATTCATAGCATCACTGTCGAAAAATAACTTTTCCAATTTAAACACCCTAATTAATTAAGCTAAGTGTCAAAACTATTTTTAGACATTACTTTCCAAATTTTATTTTATGAAAACCAACATTTAAATCTTAACATTATTCATAATTAAAGAATCACACAACAACTATACTGGAACAAACCATCCAATAATTAAACATCTAACTAAATGAATCCTACATTTAATACTTAAAGTAAAACATCTAGATAGTAATAAATCTCAAAGTGACAATACTAGAAATAAATGAATCACAATGTCCAATAAAACAACTGGATAATGGAAATGGGCGACACATGCCCAACTAAATAAATATGCTAGGAGTGGAATCAAATAAATGAAGTAGTCTAAGCAAGAGGCCTGCAACTCCCACCTAAGCTGCAGCGCATTCCTTCCAAAGGATCCTATGCAAGACACCCCTGTGGCTGGGCACCTGTAATATATACATATATATATATATACAAGAGAGAAAGAAAAATAGAAACGGTTCAGAGCCCGATTGTAGAAATGATTTAAAATTTGTTTAGCAAGTATTTAAAATGTTTACAGGCCAATGCAACAACATATTAGTGCGACACTCCCTTGAGAAATTCTCACCTCTCTTCTAATGTGCACGCCTATCGTACTAATCTTTCCAACGGTTTAACTTATCTTATCTTACTCGTAAGATTTAAAACTAAACAATTTAATTGTTTAAGAGGATAATTTCATTTGATCACAAAATTCTCATTTAAACCTTATTTGCTAATAAAGTTTCCCATTTCACTTTTCAAATAAAGTATTTCCAAATTGAAGTCATTATTCATTTCTTACTTACCATAAACACAATAGCAAGTTCCAAATTTTAGAAATTCATATATATATTAAATACTCGTATAATATATATATTCTAACAGCACCCCACATAAAAATTATGGTGCGGGAATACTCTGCTATCCAATCCCCGTATCACTCGTACTATGGTAAATACAAGTTCGGAATCACTCTCGAACTGTATTAATACATACACAAATAATATTGAGGCCAAGCATAGTTTCCAAGTCCAAGAGGTCAGCACATACCCTCGCGTCTCTTAGGACCGTGACTATTGATTCGATAGCCTGTAACTAGGATTCCTATCTTCTTGGGTACAAGTCAATATCCCCCGTAAAGGTCCCATCGAGATAAGACTGTCCGAGCGTGGTAACCTCAGGGATAGCAAGTAGCGCGGGCATGATTTTCACACGTATATAGTATATGCATAAACACAGTCATATAAATATACTACTTTTACAATATCAAATTTAGGTTCATCTCATAACCCATAATCACGACATTTATCCTTATGTTCACTTTATTAGTTATCACATATAACAGTTCGTCTCTAACTTTAATTTGAGGGATTATTCCAACTTACTACGTAACACTCATGGGCTCTATCCTCCGAAGTGTAAAATTCAGTAGGTACTCATCTGTTTCCATCGTAACTATCTTACGCGTCTCTCCCTTTAATACAAAATTCCATCGTCCCTTATATATAAACACCCAAAAAATGCAAATCTTGTCTTACATTAAAGGTCTCATAATTATTAATAAGTCCTACTGGTCTTCTTTATCTCCCAAATATTTTAATAAGGATGTCTAAGGAGTATTACTCATTTAAAGTTTAATTCAACTATTTAAAAGGGGAAATATGAGTCTGCCAGAAGGGGTCGATCGATCGATGGCAGGGGCTCGATCGATCGACACTCTTGGTTCGATCGATCAATCAAACAGGTATGACGAATTCTGCAGATTAACACTTACGGGTTTCATAATCCAACCTCAATCAAATCCAGATTTTTCACACCAAACTCCCAAAAATTTGTACTACTAACAGTATAAACCCATATTATACATCTTCTACGTAAATCATGCGAATTTTCATCAATAACAATGGATTAATAGGCCAAAACTCATATTAATCTCAAGAACCCTAGAATTTCTTTAAATTTGTTCTAATCAGTCTTTTTCTAGAATTTATACTTCTAATTCATCATAAATCCATGATTAAGCCTCTATATATGAAAGGAGTTTCCAGATTATCATTCATATCATTACTACATGCGATTTTCCTATCTCCAACATGGGTTTTCTTCTATCAAACTCATCCTATTCACCCTAGACTAACATGAACAATGCATTAACGAAAATAAGCAAGATAAATACTTGCCTGGGAATTTCAGAGTTCTGATTTGTAAACGAATTTGGCATGGTTGCGTTCCCCGTCGCGCGATCTACGCGTTGGTGGTGGTGGCGGTGCAATCGGATGACTTTTTGGCCTTGGATTGCTTGGAAAGATTTCTCCTGCCCTTTCTTAAGTCCGTTCTAAAGTTTTGAGTCTGATAACCCTAAAGGACTATTCCAAATGGCTGATATAGCCTAAAAATTTTCGTGGGTTTAATTACCCAAAAATGCAAAATGTCCAAAATGCCCTCCCGAGGTGCTAAATAGGCCTAAAAACACCCCGAGACCCAAACTAAACCCCCGGGTACACTTTTCTGACTATCTCGACCCTTCTGGACACTTTGGCACACTCAAAATGACCATACAAGAAACTTATAATTTATTCACTTTTATTAATCAATATTTAGTCCCGAAGCGACACGGGCGCGTCCCGACTCAAATTTTCCAAAATTGTCATTTTATCCACTATTGACATTTAATAGAACCAATATTATATATTACTCTACTCATTAGTAATATTCAACAAGTTTCCCATAATTACTAACTCACATCACGTTAATAATTATAAAGTAATTAATTTTCGGATTTATATTAAATTAATAACTCACATTAAATTTAATAAATCCCCAAATTTATAAAGCATAAAAGTACGGGGTATTACATCAAGTTATATTGGGTTGCTTGACTGGGTGGGATTAATAAAACACGTTAGGTGCAGACTATAGATGATAGGTGAGGAACTCAAGGGAGTGTACGCAACCTAACATGTGTATCTAATAACTGTTTATTTAAACTGTAATTCAAATACTTGCTAAATATTTTCAAATGGTTTTACTTAGGCTCTGACTTGTACTTGCAAAATATTTTCAAAACCTTTTAGGTGTCCAACCATAGGGATGCCAAGCTTGACGATCTATTCGAGTGATGCGTAGCTGCAACATGTGTAGATGCTTATAGGATTTGGATTTAGTCTCTTCAGTTACTTCATTCCTAGAGTAGGATGTAGTTCAGTTATTTCATTTGGGCATGTTGCCGCTTCAACTATTTATTTTATTCAGTTTATCAGACTTTGTATTTGTGGACTCATTTTGATTCCATTAGAAGTTTAGTTGGATTTTTATATTGAGAACCGATAGTTTATTCGGTACCATTTTATTTCAGTTATTTATATGGTGTTTAGTTTAGATGATTTTACTATATGGATGGTTTGGATATTGTGATTATTTCACTTGTTACTATTGTTTAATAAAAAGATAAAATTTGGCACTGACTTTTTGAATACTAAGTGGTTAGTAAAATTTTAAAATATTTTTGATAGTGATTTTTTGATAGTGATGCTAAGAATGAACCAAATAAGATTCCTGTTTAAATTGAATGAAGGACTGATCACCCGACATATAATTAGATGGCGTGTCACAGATGGTATCACAACATCAGGTTCTAGTTTCCTTAGGATATGTATGGCTTTTCTACGTTTCAACATAGCATTCTTTGATATAGAGACCTATTATAGGATTATTGTATTCCTCATTATGTATGCGTATTTACGGTTTGCTGTCTATTACTTTGTATTTGATGGTGAACTTATACATATTTCAAAACTCATTTCAGATGCCCCCTAAGAGAGGACATCAGGCTAGAACAGTAGAAAGAGATGAGGCAAGAGAGGCTCAGCAAGAGCTAGTGGTACAACAACCATCGCCACTGCAAAGAATGGTGACAAGCGCGTAGGTGGTAAAGATCGTGGCACGGGCAGTTAACACGATAATAACCATAATGGCATAATATTTTTCTTAGAATCAGTTATAACCGTTAGTGGCGCCTAACGTTCAGGCCCACCTAGGGCCATCCGAGTGGCAGAGAGCAAGAGAAACATTTTAGAAGGGTCACCCACAGGAATTTCAGGGTAATTCAGATGTAGTAGTGGCCAATCAGTGGAAGAAGAACATGCAACACCACCTGCGTATGATGGAGTGCAACGACACTCAGAAATAATTTTTGGCAACATTCAAGCTAGTAAGCGTAGCTTTGCAATGGTGGGAGTCTGTGACCACCACAGAGGAGAGAGATGTGATGAGCATTGGGGAGTTCTGGGTGCGATTTGACCGTAAGTATTTTTTGGCTCGCTATTTAAACAGCGATGAAGCAACAGTTTCTCAATTTCTCTCAAGGAAATAGGATCATATCAGAATACGAGGAAGTGTTCACTTGGTTAGCAAATTTCATGAATAATGAGATAAACATTGAAGATAAGAGGATGTGTAAGTTCATGAATGGACTTGCTGGAAGATTTGACAACACACATTGGGTAGTCCTGCATTATAGACATACACAGAGGTTGTCAATGCAACGCTGCTTCATTGACAAGATCAACTCTTGCACATAAAGTATAGAAAAAGGGTTAGTGGATCCAGCGAGACTGAAAGGTATAATGGGAGCATCGTTGTTTGGATTCCACTTTGCGAAACATCCCATGCATGAAACTTAGCGCAACATTGGAAGTGGGGAGATGTTTGGTTATTAGGATTTGGGTTTAGTACCTTTATTATTATTCATATATGTAGTTATAACTGCGAGTTGATAGTTATATCACAATTTAAGGCTAGTGGAGTCGGGTAACATTTGTGTAGTCATGCACGGGCATAAGGTTTATGGGCGACCTGGGGAGTTGAATTCTTTTAATATTATCCATGGTTACGAGGGGTCGAAGTATATGTAGTGATCTTAAGAGTACATGATTAAGGTAGTGTAGAATCCTTGGAGTACAATTCTTATTCGAATTTCGAGGACGAAATTCCATTGTAAGGGGGAAGTATGTAATACCCCATACTTATGAGGATATAGGATTTAATTAAATTAGTTATTTAGGATTTAATTAAGTTGGTGATTTGGATTATATTTAATTCGGAGAATTTATTTAAATTTCACGTGTGCCATTTTTAAGTAAGAAATAAGATAATTGTATAAAATTACTCGAGTAATGATTTAGAGGTCATGGTTGATTTCAAAAGGTTCAAAATGGTCGAAATAGTATACCTGGGTGTACAGTTTGGGTTCCGGGGCGATTTTAAATCGAATCGACACCGTTTAAGGGCATTTTGGTCATTTGAGAACTTACGATTAAAGGAACACCAAAAATTGTAAGTTTATATCTTCCCGTTAGTGTGAGGGGATAGGGTTAACACAAATCCAAAGGAAAAGAGGCCATAAGATAGGAGGAGAAGGAGAAAACCGAAGCTTCCTACACCATTTTTTTACCCCAAACGTGAGAGAATCGATATCAGAGCAAAGGGAGAACAACCATATCATCTTACAAACAAAAATCAGACCTGCTGTTGAGAGGCAAATGTTTATCTTATCTTTATTTTAAGCATGTTATAATACCCATGTAGTGTAGTGTTTGATTTACAGGTTTTTGGAAGATTTAATATGAACTTTGGTGGGTATAATTCATGAATTGAAGTAGGATTGCATGTAGTTATATACCTTTATGCTGGTAACACAAACTCAGAGGGTTTTGGATGATATACATGAATGGAATTTTGGTTTCTTGAAGAATACACTTGAAGAATATATAAATTAGGGTTTTATGGATTTTTAGAAGATAATCGATTCTCAAATTGAATTCGCGATGAATTAATATTTTATTTACATTGGAAATCATTCTTATACATCTATATAATGATTAGTTATATTGGATTAAAATTTGGTGTTGTTTCATGGAGATTTAAGTAATATATTAGGGTGGGAAACCGTAAAAACGTAAGGAAGAAGAGAACCTATTACAGGCAAATCAATTAGGATCCTCGACCGAATCGATTCGGGGCCTAAATCGATTCGGAGGGAAAATCGATTCGGACCAAGGACGAATGGATTCGGCTGCCAATTTTTGGTCAATTTTGCCTTTTTGATGTTATTTTCCTCTTGGGATGAATTATGGGGAACTTGTGGGTTAATCTTAGAATTAATTGAAGACTTAGAGGAAGTCAGTAGGCATATGCTCGAGACTTGGTTAGATCTGAATGTGGGTAAGATTGGAACTTTAAATCGACGATTGTAAGTTAAAAATTGAGAATATCGAATTCGGGACTTTGGGAAGAGTATACCATGATCAAAGGCTATAATCAGTTGGGTATGAGTGTAATAACTACTGAATTAACGAAAGGGGTAACTATAGGCCTTTCAGGTAGAGAATAATATTCGGTGAAAGCGTAGTTAATGATACGGTAAGTATTCGAGGGAAAAATACTACGTACAAATTATATTTATAGGTAGAAAGTATACATTACAAGTTGTTACTATAGGTTGTGTGTATGCCTATACTGAATATACATATGGATTAGGTTGTGTGTATGCCTATTATGTGCTTTTGTGTATATGAACATACCTACGCTACTTGCTATCATGGAGGTCCCGAACAGTGTGCGATCCCACCTTGACGATTCTAGTGAGGTCTTGATTTGTGCCCCAAAGCATAGTGCTGATAGTGGATAACTATGTGACATAATTAGTGACGCCGATAAGTCACTTAGGTATGCTAGGTATGTGCTCCACCCCCAAAACTTAGTACTATGTTGGCCTCTAATATGTGTTTTTTTTTATGTTTCGAGGAAGACATTCTCAATCAATAGTTTATGATTAGGTATGAGAGGTACTTGAACTTGATAACAGAGTACGTAAGTGTGGATCACGGTGTCAAGTCCAATGGATGTTATATATATATATATATATATAGTAGATTGAATATAGTTAGATATACACTATCTAGTCTTGCTACTATCACACATAAGTAGGATAAAACACTATATATATATATAGTGTTTTATCCTACTTATGTGTGATAGTAGCAAGACTAGATAGTGTATATCTAACTATATTCAATCTACTATATATAAATATATATATATATCTGTGTGTGTGTGTGTGTGTGTACCCGGGTGTTTTATCCTACTTATGTGTGATAGTAGCAAGACTAGATAGTGTATATCTAACTATATTCAATCTACTTATGTGTGATAGTGGCAAGACTAGATGATGTATATCTAAAATAACGTAAGAGTAATGTTGATCAATAATTGTTCGGTAACATACTTTATGGGTGGTACGATGTAAGTTAATAAGAAACTTAACTAAAGGCTTAATGATAATTAAGGGTATAATGTAGCGTACTGTAAGGGCGATACAGGTGAACTACACTGATTTATGGTTAGTTAGATACTTGAGACCTAGTTAGATTGGGTAGCTTCAATAGGTGGTTTTAGGAGAAGACGTTAGGTGCGCACAATAAATGAGAGGTGAGAAACTCAAGGGAGTGAATGCAACCTAACATTTTTATCTAACAACTATTGATTTAAACTGTAATTTAAATACTTGATAAATATTTTCAAATGGTTTTACTTGGGCACTGACCCGTAATTGCAAAATATTTTCAAAATGTTTTAGGTATCCATCCACGGGGATACCAAGCTTGACGTTCTATTCTAGGGATACGTTGTTGCACCACCTGTGGATGCTTGTAGGGTTTGGACTTAGTCACTTCGGTTACTTCATTCCTGGAGTAAGATGCAATTCGGTTATTTCAATTGGGCATGTCGCCCCTTCAGCTATTTATTTTATTCAGTTTATCAAACTTTGTACTTGTGGACTCAGTTTGATTTCATTTGATGTTTCATTGGATTTTTATATTGAGAAACGATAGTTTATTCAGTACCATTTTATTTCAGTTATTTATCTGGTGTTTAGTTCAGATAATTTTACTGCATGGATGGTTTGGTTATTGTGATTATTTCACTTGTTATTATCGTATAATAAAAAAAATTGGCACCGATTTTATGAATACTAGGTGGTTAGTAAAATTTTAAAATGTTTTCAACAGTGATGCTAAGAATGAACCAGATGAGATTCCTATTTAAATTAGATGAAGGACTGATCATCCGGTATTTAATTAGGCAGGTGTCAAAGTATTATGGAGGCAAGGCTGAAGGAGCTTGATCCAGTTATTATGGAGGTTAACGATAAGGTCAAGTAGGCCAAAGAGGATTTAGTCAAGTCTATGAGTGACTGCGAGGTCGAGTTGGAATGGAGATACCAAGTTTAAATGAGATTCCATTCCATCGTGGAAGCTCAACAAACTTTTATTCAAGATGCTTCTTTGCTGCCTGAGGGCTATTTCACCCCCCCCCGACATGTGGTTCCTTATAGGCTAGGCAAAATTTTCTTTCGTGAATTTCTGGCTGATAGTCTCCATTTTGAAAAAAACTCCATTAAAGTTTAAATATAAAGAAGGATATATTTTTGACATTCTTATTTGTGTATATTCTTACTCATTTGCTTACTTTCAACACTTGTATTTATAACATAAATTACGATTCTTTTAGTATGTATGTGCTTTCTCGTAATCTCTAAACATCTTTCCAAGAATCTAACGAACCAACTCAAAACCAAGATGATTTGAAAAAATCAAGTATAACCAACTCTAAATATGATAAATTTTCAACCACTTGTTGTTAGTCTTGAAAGGCTAATCCTCTTATATCTTGAAGATGGAACAGTAACCCGAATCATGCGCTTCTTTGACAATAAATGGTCCCTCCTAACCTACTATTAACTTAGGAAATGTGAGTCCTCTAATGTGTTTAACAACTGATTTTAAAACAAAATCTCCTTTTACAAACTTCCTTGCCTTAATTAAATTGTCATAATCCATGGAGAGTTACTTTATGTACTTTTTAAAGTGTTGCCTCAAGTTATCTCTGTGTTCATCTTATGCTTCATCCTATGCTTATATTTTAACATTTCTATCTTGAGGGAGCATGTTGTTTCATAAGTAATATCTGGTCGAAGGAACTTCTAAGTCAATTGGAAAAATTATTTTAGCTCTACAAACTAAAGAAAAAGGTGTTTAGTCCATTGTTTCCCTTTTCTTCGTTTGATAATCCTATAGTACTGTAAGAATTTTTTCATCTTAAGCTCCAAAAAATCATCCATCGGCTTGGCAAAGATATTGACTAAGGTCTTGCTTGTTGCTTCGGTTTGACCATTGCCGTTGAGGTAGGCTACCATTGTAGTGTGGCTTACAATCGATCATTTATCTATGATCAAGTTCATCTCCTTATTAATAAATGAAGTTCCATTATCAGACAAAATAACCTTGAAAATGCCAAAATGGAAAATTATGTACTCTTTGAAGAACTGTGACACCATGCCTATTGTTGCTCTCTTCAAGGGTATTGCTTTGCCCATTTTGTAAAAAACTCTGTTCCCATAAGTATACAAATTTTTCCCCTTAAATGAGGATTGATTGCCTCTATAAGGTCAAATTTCCAAGTGTGAAATGGATATGAAGTTTCCAAAGAATGAAGGTCTACCGAAAGAGCATGTATCATATTTCCATAAAGTTGAAACGCCATAAACTTCCTAACAAACTCAACTCAATATTTCTCCATGGTTGGACAATAATTGCCCAAGGTCACAAGTTTATCATAAAATTTGGCTCCCCCAATGTGAGTTAGATCGTGGGCTTGCTTAAGGACTTCACTAGCTTTCTCCTTTATGATGAACCTCAAAGGTCTATTGAAGTATCCTTTACAATATAATTGCTCCTCTTGAATGTTGAATCTTTGGTCTCTTATTGTACTCCCTATGGGATCATTATTTTCTACATGAATAACTTTGATAAAAATCAATGTAATGTTGTCTCCAATCTATTTAGGTTTCCACGAAGTTACACTCAGCTGCTTGAAAGAAAGTTGACACATAATATATTCTCTTTATATTGATGTTGCGTCATGCCTCATCGTTGGAAAAAAATATCCATCTATTTGAATTCTTAAATAAAGAGGGATTTTAGTAATCTCATAATGCTCCTTGTGGGTTTTCTTTAATGTTTTCTTTGCTTCCTCCTGGATAATGAACCTTGCCAGCCATCCTCCGATATTTTTGAAGCATAAACTCCCTACCATAATGAAATATTGCACTAACGCTCTAACATCCATCTTTCCTTCTCCAGACTCAAGATACTTTTGTATTTTATCTCTCCAGTCTGATTCATCTTCAGTTGGTAATATTACAAGCACGAATAATAGGGATATCATTCATTGGATCACCACAATTATTGACTTGCCGTTCATAGTAACTTTTTGTGTGATTATGGCATAGGCATCAGTTTTCCAGTTTATTGATCTAGATGACACCAACCTATTAACCTCCAAATTATTGTTCTATAGGGTTCCAAGTTCAGATGCTTCAATGCATATTCTCCATTCATTTTCTTGACCCTTAAGTTAGAATCCCTTTGAGTAGAGCGAATGAATTTCTCTTCTAATAGCCTCTAACAATCCCAAAACCAAAGCCTCATATTTTCCTCATTGTTGGAACAAGAGAAATTAGTTTAAAAAACAAAACAATTTCCTCTTTTACTCTTAAAAGGATAACCCATGTTCCTCCTTTTCTTTTAGACGACGAGCCATCTAACTTCATAATATAATATTCAAGATTAGCTTCCCAGAAATTGGTTTGTTCGTCATCATTTGGAATGTCTTTATGGGGCGACTCAAATATCCCAGGGGGAAAAGTTGCAAGTAAGTTTTCATAAACTTGAATCTTTATTGTTTAAGGAACCACACATTTCATATCATACTCCGAGAAGATAAGGAACCACATTGCTGCCCTCCCAATCAAAATTGTTAGTTTCAATAAAAACTTAATGGGATCACACCATATCAAAATATTAATGGTGAAAGGTGGCATATAATGCCTAGGTTTTCAGTAATTAATACCAAGGCCAAAAAATGTCGTTTAACACTATTATGTCTTGCCTATGGGCCGCAGATAATTCTACTCAGATTGTAGACCCGTCATTCATACCTATCAATCTCTTATGCTAACAAACCACTAATGAACCTTATGGTCCAAGTAAGTCTCTTGGAGGAATCATAGTTTATGGGGAGGTGAGCAATTTCGTAATCTTATTAAAAGAATCTTGATAAGATTCTTCTTATTTAGACTCCGCAATGTTGTGCAACAATTCCCTTAATATATGAGTAATCTCATCCAAACCTGGGAACAATTTTCTCAGGTAGAAAATCTTCCCGAGGAAGTGCTTAATCTCCTTTGTCGTTGTTAAATAAGGCATATCAAGGATAACCTTTTTCTTGTCTTAATTCATCTAGACTCCTTAACGATCCACAATAAAACACAAGAATTTCTCGCTTGTTACACCAAATTCCCACTTAAGTGGGTCCATCTCCAATTTGTATTTCCAACAATTGTTGAAAACTCTTCACACATAAACCAAGTGAGATTCCTCCTTCCTTAACTTGATAACCAGATCATTGTCATAAAACCCCAAAATGTCACAAAACAAGTCATGAAAAATGGCCATCATCATTCTTTGATTAATGTTACCAGAAATGGTATCACCAAATCAATATAAATATGTAAGCTCTATCCAGTACAACAATGGAGTATAAATAGATATGTAAATCTAGAAGGAGGTGAGGCAAAGAGGAGATAAGACAGTATATAAGTGGTTCAACCTATCTAGGACTACTCCTGTGACAACTCGAAGAAAATTATGATAAATTATGTTTAAGTCATGCTTAGCTTATGTGATATGGATAATATGTTATTATTATATATAATTTTAAGTCATCATGTTTAGTCTAACCCTACCTTCATAAAGAATGAAATATTGAATTAGTTACAAATATAAAATTTTGAAGTTTTCGGTAGGAATGTTCATGTTTAAGATTAGTTTTGACATTTATAACGTAACAATTGACTCGAGGAAGAAACTAGATAGTTTTATATATATGATTTAGGTTTTTAACACGACAAACGAAGTGTTAAACATCGGTCCAAGCGAGAAGTTATGCTGGAATTACGAAGTAGGGACAAATTTATCCATTCGTTAAATGATATTTCGCCTTATTAGGCTAACAAATGGTGGAATTTGATTGATTAAAGAAGGAGGTTGGTTTTGTACGACTTTAAAGGCTTCAAATAAGTCTCTCCTTCATCATAACTCAGCCATTAAATAGTTTGGCTTGAGAGGAATAGAGAATTGGAAAGTTTAGGAAGAAAGTGAGGAGAAAATTGGGGGAAAAATTTGGGGAAATTACGTAAAAGTACCGAATGTAATCCTAACCCCAAATCTTGTTGTTTTTCTTATATTACTGGTTTATATTATATAAATAATCATTTTTTTACTAAAATTTCAGCCCTTGATGTATATGTATGGTTAGATGCAAGTTTAAGTTAAGTTGAATGTACAAACCCTTAAAATTGCTTCGTTTAGTAACCTTGTTTATTCAATCTTCCATATCTTTTTGTATACTTTATGGAATTGATTGATTCCAATTTTATATTAATATATACTCATATATGTTTTACATATACTAAAATCATGTGAAAATACCAAGAAATGAATCTTTGGTGAGAGTTTGAAGTTTGGGTATAACATCAGCCCTAAGGGTGAAAGTATGCACGCCATATGTTCGATGTTTTTCTTGAAATAACAAATGAACCTTAAAAATTATAAAAAATTAATTTTATATTTTTAAATATGTTTAATGATGCTGGGTGAATCATCATAGAAAGTTATGATGTGGAAAAATTATAAGAAGTCCTGGAAGAGCAATGAACGATAAAAGAGCCTACAGGGAAGATTTGCTATGTAGTAAAGAAATGGGCCTATCTTGCTCTAGGAAACTTGAAATTATGTGCCATATTTTGAATTAGAATACTAATATGATAAGGATTGAATTACTAAGAATAAATTAATATATGTTTGGTCTATGATTCAGATATGACAAATATATTAACATTAATTTGGATGGAATTTCACTTGTAATAAATTATTTGAATAGAATCATATGATGCTTATGAATTGAGTTATGTTTGAGATATTACTTGGATTGTTGATCTTATTATGGTGATACTAATCATTTAAGAATGATAGGAAGGGAAAAAGAACCGATTGAACAAGTGCCGGATAAAAGAAAAGGAAAAGCCTAATAAGTTGCCAAGGTGAGTGTACATGTGATTTGTTTCATATATAAATATGGATATAGCTCTAAGAGAGGATTTGTTTGAATACTTCGATATTCAGGATTTTTTTGGATATTGAAAAATCCAGGATTTGTTTGGGTCTTATAATCCAAGATTGGTGTGAATACTTCGATATTCAGGACTTGTTTGGATATTAGAATATCCAGGATTTATTTGGGTCTTATGATCCAGGATTGGTTTGAATACTTCGCTATTCAGGATTGGTTTGGATATTAAAATATCCAGGGTTTGTTTGGGTCTTATGATCCACGATTAGTTTAAATACCTCGCTATTCAGGATTTGTTTGGATATTAAAATATCTAAGATTTATTTGGGGCTTATAATCCAGGATTGATTTGAATACTTCGGTATTCAGGATTTGTTTGGATATTAAAATATTCAGCATTTACTTGGCTCTTATGATCCAGGATTGGAATTGGACAAAGATCCAATAATTTGATTTGTCTTATGACAAGGATTTGTTGGAACTTATGTTCCTGGATTTGTTATTCCCAATGGGCAGGATTGTTTGGATTTCATATCCACAGATTTGATATAAAACTGTTATTTCGTAGCAGGGCGGGATTGTTTGGATTTCATACCCACTAATTTGATATAAAATTGTTATTACTGGGATTATATCCATAGATTTGATATAGAATTGTCATTTCATAGCAGGGAAGGATTATTTGGATTTTATATCCACATATATGATAAAGAACTGTTATTTCATTTAAGGGAAGGAGTACCTCACTAAGCTTAATGCTTACGATTTGTATTTTAACATTTTTAAGTTTGTACGCTGCCAGTTAGGATATCATATGATCGGTGATTTGAGAGTTGCACCGTTGGAAGGATCTGGGGATTAGATGTGGGGATTTTGTCATTGTCACACCGAGGTTTTACTACACTCGCACATCTTATATATTGAGTTAGCATGGGTTGATTTGGTGATTGTAATATTTAATCATAGTCAATTGTAGTATAACATGTTCATTTAATTATGACTCTGATGTTTATTACATTTTGGTACAAAGAACATGATTATGTTTATTATACATGAAAAAAATATTGATGAATGAATTATATTTCTAATGGACGAAAGATTATGATTTAATCATAATATAAATGAAAATATTAGAATATATTTGGGTTTGGGGTGTGACAATTAGTGGTATCAGAGCGTTTAGGTTATTAATTCTGGACGTGTGTGGCGATTAGATGGCAGTTGTTGGTTTAATATGATATTTATGAATTGTTTATGTACTAACCAATAATTTAATATTATAAATTGTTTTTGTTGGTTATTTTAACCCGATTATTATAGATGGAACCTGGGGCATGGGATAAGCCAGTGGTTCCAGGCCAGGTGGGCGACTCTTTACGATGAAAGAGGCTCATATTACCCCGGATGTGGTGACAGGTACACTTTTTATAACTAATAGAAGTGTTTATATTTTGATTGATCCTGGTTTCACACATTCTTTTGTGTCCTATGCATTTTCTATATACCTAAATAGACCGTGTACTCGTTTAGATGTGGGGTTGGGTATTTATATGCATATGGGGGATATAGTTGTAGGTGAATATTTTGTGATTGTGTTTTGACTGTGGGGGTTAGAGATACAGTTATATATCTACTTCCATTAGATATTTCTGATTTTGATATAATTTTGGGAATGGATTGGTTATCTAAATATCATGTATCTATGGATTGTTTCTGTATGGAAGTTGTTTTTAATATGCCTAGTGAGCCTGAATTTAAATTTGTGGGGGAAAGGAAAATTGTTCCCAATTGCATTATTTCTTCTATTTAGAGGAGGAAATTATTGAGTAAGGGTTGTGAGGGTTTTATTGAATATGTTCTTGACAATAGGAAGGGGGATTTACAATTACTCGATGTTCCTATTGTACGGGATTTTCCAGAAGTGTTTCCTCGTGAGTTGCCTGGGTTACCTCCAAAAAGAGAAGTTAAATTTAGTATTGAATTAGCACTGGGGACATACCCTCTTTCTATGGCACCGTATAGAATGTCACCTGTTGAATTGAAAGAACTTAAGATTCAGTTACAGGATTTACTTGATAGGGGGTTTATACAACCTAGTGTATCTCCATGGGGTGCACCAGTTTTATTTGTGAAAAATAAAGATGGTACTATGCATTTGTGTATTTATTATAGGCAACCGAATAAAGCTAATGTTAAGAACAAATATCCTTTACCTGGTATAGATGGTTTGTTTGATCAGTTACAAGGTGCTAAAGTGTTTTAAAAAAATAGACTTGCGATCGGGTTATCATCAGTTGAGGATCAAGGAAAGTGATATTTCTAAAACTAATTTTCGTACTCGGTATGGTCATTTTGAATTTCTGGTGATGCCTTTTGGAGTGACCAATGCTCCAGTTGTATTTATTGATCCTATGAATCGAATACTGCATCCTTTTGTTGACTCATTTGTGATAATTTTTATTAATGATATTCTGATTTACTCACATGATATGGTTGAACATGAAAAGCATCTCCAAACTATTCTGAATGTGTTGAAAGATAAGAAGTTGTATGCCAAGTTGAGCAAATGTGAATTTTGGTTATCACAAGTTGCATTTTTAGGCCATGTTATTTCTGAAGATGGTATATGTGTTGATCCTAAAAAGGTAGAGGCTATTATAAAATGGGAGAGGCCCAATAATATGGTTGAGTTGAGGAGTTTTCTGGGTTTAGTTGGGTATTATATAAGGTTTATTAAGAGATTTTCTTTGATTACCTTGCCAATGACTAAACTAACCCGGAAAGATGTTAAGTTTAAATGGAATTCTGATTGCGGAAATAGTTTTGATGAATTGAAAAAGAGGTTGGTAACTGCACCTGTTCTTACTATTCCGCATGGAGGAGATGGTTTTGTTATTTATACTGATGCTTCACATCAGGGGTTGGGTTGTGTTTTTATACAGCATGGTAAAGTTATTTCTTATGCTTCTAGGTAGTTTCGTACACATGAACGTAATTATCCTACACATGATTTGGAACTTTCTGCTATTGTGTTTGATTTGAAATTATGGCATCATTATTTATATGGTGAGGTATGTGAAATTTTTACTGACCATCAAAGCCTTAAGTATTTATTTACTTAGAAGGAGTAGAATTTAAGGTAGAGGCGATGGATGGAGTTAATTAAAGATTATGATTGTACAATTCACTACCACCCAGGGAAGGAAAATGTAGTTATAGATGCTCTGAGTAGAAAGGCTTCGGGCAGGTTATCTTGTATTCGATGTGCTAGAGTTTCTCACATCATGGAGTTGATATTAATGGGAGTAGAATTGAAGATAGAAGATGGGTGTGACACCCCGACTAATTAAATACCGGGTAGCTACTCCTTTATTAAATTAAATCAAAACGCCAAGTTGGCTCAGTTAATAGCATCACTGTCGAAAACATTTTATAATTACTAACCACCTAGTATTTAAAACGTAAGTTGTCAAATTTTAATTAAAGTCTGATTAACATGCAACAAGTGTAATGAAGAATAATAACACCATTCACCATAATGAAGTAAATAGAATAACCGTCACATGATATAAGTAAATCTGGAGGAAAAATCCTCACAACATAATCCCACAACTGAAGTAAATAATGAAATACTGAATACTGAATGAATACATGCCAAAGTCTGAAAAACTGAAATGGAAATGTATCTAATAGAATTTGGGCAACATGCCCTACAACTGAGGATTACTGAGTAAGGAATCCAAATGATATAAGCGTCTAAAATCAAATCCATGTAGCTCCCATAAACAGCTACAGCTCGTCATCTGAGTAAGAATCCTATGCATGGTGTCCTTGTGGCTGGGCACCTAAAATGGTTTTACAAAAAGTAGATTTGAAAGAAAACGGGTCAGAGCCCGAATGTGGAGATATTTTAAAAACCTGCAAGTGCTTTAAAAACATTTAAAACAGTATATGCAAAATACATGTTAGGACGTGCTCTCACATGAGATACTCACCTCTCGTCTAACTGTGCACTCCTAACGTTCCTGTACCCATTTATGTGTTATCTCATAACTATCCAAAGAGTTTCTAACACTACTACTCGGTTCACGTTTAATTTCCAACCTTAATAATTAAATAGAGATTTCTACTTTAATTCCCGGATTCCCAATTATTAACAAAACCATTAATTGATAAAAGTTTCCCTTTTTATCTTTTCATAACATTACCATAATTATACTCATAATTTAACATAGTAAATTCCTTCTCATATAATCGTATATTTTCACGTCATAAATATACAATACAAGCACCCAAAGGCTAAGCTGCGGTGCACACATACTCTGCTATCCATCCCGATACATCACGTACATAAGGGTCACGCATTCCGAATCTCTCAGGAATCGTTCAGATAACAACATCACAAATAGAGGAGGCGAACACAGTCACCATCACATGGGTCACGCACATACCTACGCTCCCACGATCAGCAGACTTATTAATATCACAATAAGTCCTTCTATGACCTATGTTCATCGAGGTAAACAATCTAAATCCGGGCAACACAAGGATAAGAAGGCCCTAAGCGAACGTAAACCTCCCGTGATAGAAAGTATGTGACACCCCGACTAATTAAACACCGGGTAGCTACTCCTTTATAAAATTAATTCAAAATGCCAAGTTGGCTCAGTTAATAGCATCACTGTCGAAAACGTTTTATTATTACTAACCACCTAGTATTTAAAAAGTAAGTTGCCAAATTTTAATTTAAGTCTGATTAACATGCAACAAGTGTAATGAATAACTAAATAGCACCATTCACCATACTGAAGTAACAAGAACAACCATCACAATATGTAAATATAACCTGGAGGAAAAACTCCTCAATACAAATCCCACAACTGATATGTAAACTGAAATAAATAACTAAAACTGAATACTGAGCAATACATGCTAGAGTCTGAAAACTGAAATGTAAAAATGCTCTAAATAGGAATGGGCAACATGCCCTACAACTGATAGATAGTGACTCTGGAATCCAAAAGATAGAAGCGTCTATGAGCAAATCCCTGTAGCTTCCACAACCAGCTACAGCACGTCACCTGAATGAGTACCTATGCTTGGTGTCCTTGTGGCTGGGCACCTAAAAAGGTTTTACAAGAAAATATATTTGAAAGCAAATGGGTCAGAGCCCGAAAGTGGAAATCATTTTAAAAACCTGCAAGTGCTTTAAAAACATTTAAAACATTAAATGCAAAGTACATGTTAGGACGTACACTCGCATGATATTCTCACCTCTCGTCTAACTGTGCACTCCTAACGTAAGTACCCATCTATATCGACCCATATTACTAGCTAACTGACAACATAACTAGCTAGACTGCCAAAGGTTCTACCCATATTACTCGGTTCCATTTAACGTAACAACGCTCGTAATAAAATAGAGGTTTAACGCAAACTCAGTTACCAATTATGCCATTGATATATCTATCAGTTACTCCTTAAATAACTCGAAACAATACCGTAATATTTTTACAACATTAACATGAGGATTTCAGGTAATTTAATGTATATTATTCATCTCATAAATATACAATACAAGCACCCCGCAATTTAAGCTGTAGTGCACACATACTCTGCTATCCATCCCGGTACATCACGTACATAAGGATTACATATTCCGAATCTCTCAGGAATAGTTTACCGATAACAACATCACAAATAATGGAGGCGAACACAGTCACCATCACATGGGTCACGCACATACCTACGCTCCCATGGTCAGCGGACTTATCAATATCACAATAAGTCTTTCTATGACCTATGTTCATCAAGGTACCAGTCTACATCCCCCCCCGTAGGCACACAAGGATTAGAGGGTCCTAAGCGAACGAAACCTCCCGTGATAGCAAGTATGGTAGGTATGTCATACAAACAATCCATATACTAATACTAAGTAAACACACATCTTAGTAATACCGTATTTTAATCGTAGTACATATCGCATTCTCGTACTAACTAATTATCACAACTTATTTTATTCCGGTTCATAATTATACGCGCTATAATTCATCCTCACATCGTAGTAGTCACTCACGTCTCAACCCAAATGATTCATTGAATATAACTCTCGTATATGATTTGCTAATCCCAACAACCCAAAAGTCCCAACTAAGTCACTATATCATCAAAGGGATGCTAACTCTACCCTTGAACCATCTCCCGGAACTCCAAAAGTCAAAACAGTCCAAAAAGGGGTCAAACTGCCAACTCGTTAGAAGTCTCGTTCGAACGAGGTTTCGAACGAGTTTGGACTGTCAGGTCGTTAGAAGTCTCGTTCGAACGAGACTATTCGAACGAGGTCCCAGTTCGTTCGAACGAACTGACCCTTCTAACGATATCTCGTTCGAACGAGATATCGAACGAAAATCCTGCTCGTTAATAACGACTGGTCAACTCGTTAGAAGCTCGTTCGAACGAGCTCGTTCGAACGACCTGGGGGCTGCTTCTAACGAGATGCCAGTTTCGGCCCAGATTTTTCCCCAATTCGTTTTTCACCATTTATAACACTTCTAATCTCTCCCAAAGTCCATCCTAACAACGTTTTAGGGTCTATAATCAATACTAAACATATATAGTCACATCCTAACATGTTTCTAAGGGATCAATCCATCCAATTATTAATTTAATTTACACCTTTCTACACTTTTTCCAATTATCTCAAGAACATGAACCCTAACTACATATCATCATCAAATCCCAGAATTTAATTCATTTTCTTTCCTTCTAATCACAATTATAATAAGGGAAATCATTTACCTATCATACTACATGCAATTCTCTTCACAATTTTTAAGTTCTAATCCTCAAACTACATGGGTTTTCATTATCTTCCAAGAACAGTTGAAATTCATCAATTTCTAACATGGAGGAAACATTCTACGAGTTTAAATAAGCTTAAAACACTTGCCTTGGTTTGATTTCTGAATTTGGTGTGGATTCGGTGTAGAATTTCTGCAGAATCTCTCTCTCTCTCTCCTTCTCCAAGCTTTCTTCTCCAAAAGGCTATGGTGGCTAGGGTTTGCTTTGGGGAAACTTATGAAACCTAATTTCAATAACCTCCGTATCTTGTTGGGTTAATAAGGGTTGGTTGGGTCAATCCTTATCAGATTACAACTCTCAATTTTCGTCACTTTTAATTACCCAAAAATACCAAATTACTAAAATACCCTTTAAGTTACCGGTATGGTCTAAAATTACCCCGGGACCCAAACTATACCCCCGGCTAGTGTTTTTTGACTATCTCGACCCTTCCGGACGCGTTGGCGCACTCAAAACGACCATACGGATTATAGATTTTAAATTCACTTTTAATATCAAAATATTTATACCGTGACGCGGCGGTCCCACGCGTCTCAACAAAATTTCTAAAATGCCGTATATAAATCCTACGACAAATTTTATAATACCAAGTTCATATATAATCATATATGCACATAATCAAATACCAATACGCATCTCATTAGTATTTATAACCCGGATTAATTTCCAATTAATACGCATTTAATTAATTAATCCCAAAAATAAATATAGCCAAAAGTACGGGGTATTACATACTCCCCCCCTAATAACTGAATTTCGTCCCGAAATTCGAAACTAGAAAGTACCTGCTAAAAACAGCTCTGGATAACGCTCGCGCATCTCATCCTCGCGCTCCCATGTGGACTCCTCGACATTGTGATGTCGCCACTGAACACGTACTAACGGGACTATCTTTGACCGTAGTTTCCTCTCGCTTCGGTCCAAAATAGCAATCGGCCCTTCCTCATAAGAGCTATCCGGCTGGAGATCGATGTCCTCCACAGAAATGTGAGAATGAGCCAAATCATCCCTAAGGTATTTCCTCAGCGAGGAAATATGGAACACGTCGTGAATCCGATGCAAATGCTCCGGTAACCCGAGTCTATACGCAACCGGTCCTATCCGCTCAATAATAGGAAACGGCCCCACATACCTCGGTGCCAACTTCCCCTTCTTCCCGAAACGCATAATCCCCTTCATCGGAGAAACCCTGAGCAAAACCTGGTCCCCCACTTGGAACTCCCTGAAAAACCTCTTTGCATCAGCATAACTCTTCTGCCTGTCTTGAGCTACCCGAATGCGACTTCGAATCAACTCAATCCTTGCCGAAGTATCCTGGATTACTTCTGGCCCAAGTAGTTTGTTGTCCCCCACTTCCAACCAACATGCTGGGGAACGACAAGGCCTACCGTACAATGCCTCAAACGGAGCCATGCCAATCGTGAACTGATAGGAGTTGTTGTAAGCAAACTCCACCAGTGGAAGGTACTGCTCCCATCCACCCCCGAAGTCAATAATGCACATGCGTAGCATGTCCTCCAACATCTGATTGGTGCGTTCTGTCTGCCCATGGGTCTGCGGATGATAAGCTGTACTCAACCGCAATTCTGTGCCCATGGCCTCCTGGAAACTTTCCCAAAACCGCGAAACAAATATCTTGTCTCTGTCAGACACGATGTTCAGGGGCACACCGTGAAGTCTCACAATCTCTGAAATGAAGAGCTGGGCATACTGTCCCGTAGTGTAATCAGTCCTAACGGGTAAAAAGTGAGCGACCTTGGACAACCTGTCCACAATTACCCAAACGGAGTCGTGACCCCTCTGCGACGTAGGCAACCCCGTGACAAAATCCATGGATATGCTCTCCCACATCCATACCGGAACCTCCAACGGTTGTAGCAATCCTGCTGGTCTCTGATGATCCACTTTTACAAGTTGACAAGTGGCCCATTTCGAGACAAACTCAGCGATATCTTTCTTCATACCGCTCCACCAATACTGCCGTCTCATGTCTTGGTACATTTTGTCCCCTCCGGGATGTACCGCGAACCGTGAGCCGTGCGACTCTGCCATAACATCGTGTCGCAATTCCTCTCCTTCCGGAACTACCAATCTCCCATTGAAGCGTAATCCCCCGTCTGAGCTAACGGTATAGGACTCGGCTCCCTCTGCTAGCAACCGAACTATCTTCTCCTGACAGAACGAATCATTAGCCTGTGCCCGTACTACCTTTGTGACAATCTGCGGTGTAACGGTCATCACAGACATGAAAGATCGGGCCACTGCATCCTGGTGTCCCAATTCCTTCCACTTCGCTTTCCACACCTCTGCCACCTCATCTGCTGGCCTGCGGCTCAACGCGTCTGCTACTACGTTAGCCTTACCTGGGTGGTACTGAATGTCGAACTGGTAGTCTTTCACAAATTCAAGCCACCTACGCTGCCGCATATTCAATTCCTTCTGCGTGAACAGATACTGTAGTGACTTGTGGTCCGTGAACAGCTGAAACTTCTCCCCCAAAAGATAGTGCCTCCAAATCCGTAAGGCAAATACTACTGCCGCCAACTCCAAATCATGCGTGGGGTAATTCTTCTCATGAGGCTTAAGCTTACGTGAAGCATAAGCTATGGCCTGTCTCTCCTGCTGCAAAACACCTCCAAGCCCTTGCAAAGACGCATCGGTGTAAACCAAATACTCAACTCCCGGTCTCGGCAATGCTAACACAGGTGCTGAGGTCAATTTGTCCTTCAACTCATCGAATGCCAACTGACAGGCATCACTCCAGATATATGGCACACCCTTACGAGTAAGATGTGTCAAAGGACCTGCTATCTCTGAGAAACCCCGAATAAACCTCCTGTAGTATCCTGCTAAACCCAAGAAACTACGAATCTCCGTTGGTGTCGTGGGCTGTCCCCACTCCCTTACCGCTGACACCTTCCCCGGATCAACAGATATTCCCTGATCGGAAATAATATGACCCAAGAACTGGACTTCCTTCAACCAAAACCCGCACTTCTCATATTTTGCATACAGCTCGTTATGACGAAGTGTCTGCAAAACCAGCCTCAAATGCTCGGCGTGCTCCTCCTCTGTCTGAGAGTAAACCAGAATATCATCAATGAAGACAATGACAAACTGGTCTAGGAAATCCCTGAACACTCTGTTCATCAAGTCCATAAACACTGCTGGAGCGTTGGTCAAGCCGAAAGGCATAACCCGAAATTCATAAGAACCATATCTCGACAAGAACGCAGTCTTCGAGACATCCTCCTCCCTGATACGCAACTGATGGTAACCTGACCTCAAGTCAATCTTAGAGAAGAAAGAAGCTCCTCTCAACTGGTCGAATAAGTCATCGATTCGAGGTAACGGATACTTATTCCGTATCGTGACCTTATTCAACTCTCGGTAGTCCACGCACAATCTCAGTGAACCATCCCTCTTCTTCACAAACAAAACTGGAGCGCCCCAAGGTGAGGTACTCCTGCGAATAAAGCCCTGCCCTAACAGCTGCTCTATCTGATCCCGTAACTCTCGCATCTCAGCTGGAGCCATACGGTACGGTGCACGTGCTATAGGTCTCGTACCCGGTAGCAAATCAATAACGAAGTCTATCTCTCGACTGGGTGGTAAGCCTGGTATCTCCTGAAACACATCCGAATACTCCCTGACAACCGGGATCGAATCCAAAGGAATCACAACCTCCTTAGAGGTATCCTCCTCTATGTAATACAGATGAGCGGTCGATCCTCCCTCTGGGCGAGGCATCGCCACTATAAACATCTCCTGCCCCGGAATGGCAAAAACAATGTTCCCGCTGAAGCAATCAATCATGGCCCTATATGCTACGAGCCAATCCATACCGATGATCACATCGTGAACATGCATGTCTAACACTAACATGTCCGCAGGCAATACCAAACCACCAACCTCTACCCCGACTCCCCGGCATATAAAGAAAATAAGTGACCCACTCCCCAATGGTGAGTCGACACACGTCACTGTGCTCTCTGCCGTAGCTAACAATCCTAAAGCTTTCGCGAAGTGTGTAGCAATAAAACAGTGTGTAGCACCCGTATCAAATAACACCCGACCCATAGTGCCATGGATAGGAAACGTACCCTCGATCGCGGGCGGTGCCTGTGGAACTGCAGCCTGGTGGACGTTGTAGACACGTCCATACTGTAGCTGCCCCTGCTGAGCTGGGACTGCTGGAATGGGTGGCAAAGCTGCCATCTGTGGCGGTGCAGGAAGAGCGGCGGGAAACATAGGTCTCTGTGGCTCCTGGCGAGCACCCTGCTGCTGCTGCTGTGGGGCCCTGCCCTTATCAGGACAATCCTGCTTCTTATGGCCAGTCTTGCCACAAGTAAAGCACTTCCCCGGGAAGTTCCCTCCCCTCTGCCCCTGCTGTCCCCGGCCCTGGTGGCCGTTACCATTCCTCCCTTGGCCCTGCTGGCCCTGATGAAATTGCTGCCCATTCTGTCCCTGCTGGCCCTGATGGCCGTTTGGACCCTGATGGCCCTGGCGGAAACCTCCCTGTCCCTGCCTGTAGTTCCCTGATCGGAACCTCTTGTTATCCCCCTGCTGGGAGCCCTGCTCAGTCTGTCTCTGCCCCTGACCCGATTGTGCCCCGCTGGCACCATGCCCTCCAGTCCTGCCCTGATGGCTAGACTCCCCTGACCGCTTGCCCTCGGCCATATGAAAACGGTGGTCCTGGCAGTGCAATAGTGCAGCGTTAACCACATCAGAATACGTGGTCAACGATAGGTTCCCTAGCAGATGCTGGCGGATCCTCCAATTCAACCCATCAGTGAACTTCTCTATCTTCTTCTTCTCTGTTGGAATCTCGTCTGGAACGATATTCAACAGGTTAGTGAACTCGGCCTCATACTCGGCCACTGTCTTGCCCTCTTGCTTCAAACTCATCAGCTTCCTCCTCATCTCTGTATGAACTGCGGACGGAAAATACTTGCGGTCGAACCGCACCCAGAACTCCTGTATCGTGAGGGTATCCCTCTCCTCTGCGGTGGTAATAGACTCCCACCACTGTAGCGCAGATCCAACTAGCTTGAAAGTAGCTAGCACCTGTTTCTGAACATCAGTGCACTCATGCATCCTCAAATGCCTCTGCATGTCCTTCCTCCATTGGCTCGAGACTACCACATCTGAGCTTCCTACAAACTCTGGTGGATGCGCTTTCTGAAAAGCGTCACGTACACATTCCCAAGCAGACGGGAATGCATTAACCTGGACTGGCGCGGCAACCGGCGCCTGCGGTGGTGCCTGCTGAATCACGGCAATCGCGGCATTTACCGCTTGGGCTACTATAGCAGCAACCTCAGTGGCGTTCAACATGCCCTGAACTGGAGCGGGCTGTGGTTCGGGCGTAGCATTCCTGGGAACTCGTCGTGCACGTCGTGGAGGCATCTGAAATAAGAACAAAGTTTATAAGTTCACGGTTTATAAACTTAAAATAGCTGAAGAACGAAGCATACACAAAAGAATACAACAGTCCTAAAATATAGGGCTCTATATCAAAGAAACGTAGCGGAAACATAATAGCCGTACAGATCCTAAAGGACACTAGAACCTGATGCTCTGATACCACCTGTGACACCCCGACTAATTAAACACCGGGTAGCTACTCCTTTATAAAATTAATTCAAAATGCCAAGTTGGCTCAGTTAATAGCATCACTGTCGAAAACGTTTTATTATTACTAACCACCTAGTATTTAAAAAGTAAGTTGCCAAATTTTAATTTAAGTCTGATTAACATGCAACAAGTGTAATGAATAACTAAATAGCACCATTCACCATACTGAAGTAACAAGAACAACCATCACAATATGTAAATATAACCTGGAGGAAAAACTCCTCAATACAAATCCCACAACTGATATGTAAACTGAAATAAATAACTAAAACTGAATACTGAGCAATACATGCTAGAGTCTGAAAACTGAAATGTAAAAATGCTCTAAATAGGAATGGGCAACATGCCCTACAACTGATAGATAGTGACTCTGGAATCCAAAAGATAGAAGCGTCTATGAGCAAATCCCTGTAGCTTCCACAACCAGCTACAGCACGTCACCTGAATGAGTACCTATGCTTGGTGTCCTTGTGGCTGGGCACCTAAAAAGGTTTTACAAGAAAATATATTTGAAAGCAAATGGGTCAGAGCCCGAAAGTGGAAATCATTTTAAAAACCTGCAAGTGCTTTAAAAACATTTAAAACATTAAATGCAAAGTACATGTTAGGACGTACACTCGCATGATATTCTCACCTCTCGTCTAACTGTGCACTCCTAACGTAAGTACCCATCTATATCGACCCATATTACTAGCTAACTGACAACATAACTAGCTAGACTGCCAAAGGTTCTACCCATATTACTCGGTTCCATTTAACGTAACAACGCTCGTAATAAAATAGAGGTTTAACGCAAACTCAGTTACCAATTATGCCATTGATATATCTATCAGTTACTCCTTAAATAACTCGAAACAATACCGTAATATTTTTACAACATTAACATGAGGATTTCAGGTAATTTAATGTATATTATTCATCTCATAAATATACAATACAAGCACCCCGCAATTTAAGCTGTAGTGCACACATACTCTGCTATCCATCCCGGTACATCACGTACATAAGGATTACATATTCCGAATCTCTCAGGAATAGTTTACCGATAACAACATCACAAATAATGGAGGCGAACACAGTCACCATCACATGGGTCACGCACATACCTACGCTCCCATGGTCAGCGGACTTATCAATATCACAATAAGTCTTTCTATGACCTATGTTCATCAAGGTACCAGTCTACATCCCCCCCCGTAGGCACACAAGGATTAGAGGGTCCTAAGCGAACGAAACCTCCCGTGATAGCAAGTATGGTAGGTATGTCATACAAACAATCCATATACTAATACTAAGTAAACACACATCTTAGTAATGCCGTATTTTAATCGTAGTACATATCGCATTCTCGTACTAACTAATTATCACAACTTATTTTATTCCGGTTCATAATTATACGCGCTATAATTCATCCTCACATCGTAGTAGTCACT
Organism: Sambucus nigra; assembly: GCA_949130495.1. NCBI lineage: Eukaryota > Viridiplantae > Streptophyta > Magnoliopsida > Dipsacales > Adoxaceae > Sambucus > Sambucus nigra. The sequence continues at coordinate 201,694,789 of OX422217.1, forward strand.
CACGTCTCAACCCAAATGATTCATTGAATATAACTCTCGTATATGATTTGCTAATCCCAACAACCCAAAAGTCCCAACTAAGTCACTATATCATCAAAGGGATGCTAACTCTACCCTTGAACCATCTCCCGGAACTCCAAAAGTCAAAACAGTCCAAAAAGGGGTCAAACTGCCAACTCGTTAGAAGTCTCGTTCGAACGAGGCTTCGAACGAGTTTGGACTGTCAGGTCGTTAGAAGTCTCGTTCGAACGAGACTGTTCGAACGAGGTCCCAGTTCGTTCGAACGAACTGACCCTTCTAACGATATCTCGTTCGAACGAGATATCGAACGAAAATCCTGCTCGTTAATAACGACTGGTCAACTCGTTAGAAGCTCGTTCGAACGAGCTCGTTCGAACGACCTGGGGGCTGCTTCTAACGAGATGCCAGTTTCGGCCCAGATTTTTCCCCAATTCGTTTTTCACCATTTATAACACTTCTAATCTCTCCCAAAGTCCATCCTAACAACGTTTTAGGGTCTATAATCAATACTAAACATATATAGTCACATCCTAACATGTTTCTAAGGGATCAATCCATCCAATTATTAATTTAATTTACACCTTTCTACACTTTTTCCAATTATCTCAAGAACATGAACCCTAACTACATATCATCATCAAATCCCAGAATTTAATTCGTTTTCTTTCCTTCTAATCACAATTATAATAAGGGAAATCATTTACCTATCATACTACATGCAATTCTCTTCACAATTTTTAAGTTCTAATCCTCAAACTACATGGGTTTTCATTATCTTCCAAGAACAGTTGAAATTCATCAATTTCTAACATGGAGGAAACATTCTACGAGTTTAAATAAGCTTAAAACACTTGCCTTGGTTTGATTTCTGAATTTGGTGTGGATTCGGTGTAGAATTTCTGCAGAATCTCTCTCTCTCTCTCCTTCTCCAAGCTTTCTTCTCCAAAAGGCTATGGTGGCTAGGGTTTGCTTTGGGGAAACTTATGAAACCTAATTTCAATAACCTCCGTAGCTTGTTGGGTTAATAAGGGTTGGTTGGGTCAATCCTTATCAGATTACAACTCTCAATTTTCGTCACTTTTAATTACCCAAAAATACCAAATTACTAAAATACCCTTTAAGTTACCGGTATGGTCTAAAATTACCCCGGGACCCAAACTATACCCCCGGCTAGTGTTTTCTGACTATCTCGACCCTTCCGGACGCGTTGGCGCACTCAAAACGACCATACGGATTATAGATTTTAAATTCACTTTTAATATCAAAATATTTATACCGTGACGCGGCGGTCCCACGCGTCTCAACAAAATTTCTAAAATGCCGTATATAAATCCTACGACAAATTTTATAATACCAAGTTCATATATAATCATATATGCACATAATCAAATACCAATACGCATCTCATTAGTATTTATAACCCGGATTAATTTCCAATTAATACGCATTTAATTAATTAATCCCAAAAATAAATATAGCCAAAAGTACGGGGTATTACAGGTAGGTTTGTCATACACATAAAATTATATACTAAGCATTCACACATCTTAGATATCTCGATATTAATAAAGGTATACTCTACATCATTATACCATTATTCCAATTTCATATATTTCAAGTATCCCGATAATATATAAATTAAATTACCGACACGTCTCACGTCGTAGTTTCTTAAACTTAAAACCTATCTCAAATAGACTATTACGTTCCCATTATTCACACATATAACATATTTATACCTAAGGTCTTTACTCTGCCCCAAACCTTATTCCATCAAATTATTCAAATTTGCACTAGTAACCCAAATATTATCTCACATAACGAATTTCATCAATTTAGAATAATTCCTCAAATTAAATTCCAATTAAAGTCCAATCTCATAATCATGTCTACTGGTCTTCCTTAAGGTTAAGGGTATTCACAATGTCTCCAATATTATTCAAGGGTTAACACCATTAAAATTCAATTAAGGAAAATCTTTACTCATTCTGGGAAGGTCGATCGATCGACCTTTACCTTCGATCGATCGAACGCACCAGGTCTGTTATGGACTGCTTCGTTTTGCAGTTAAAATTTCGTCCCAAAACTCCATTTTTAAGAATGAAACTCCAAGACAAGGTTACTATAACATTATACTATCATCCTACAACAGTATTAACATTCTATGTCCCATAATTCATCCTTTAAAGGCTTAGTTTAGATCAAAACTACATCAAAATAATTTCCAGAATTCTTCCATTCAAGAACATCATTAAACTTCTTCTAACTCCATTTTTAAATCATCAAAGGTTCTGTTTAGAACATATAATTCGTCCAGAATATCACTACATGCAATTCCTACATAAATCATGGCTTTTAACTTCCAATTAATGGGTCTAAATTATCTTCAAAAATCAATTTCGAAAATTCCTAAACATGGAAAACATAGCTTGAATCAAATGAGTTTAAACCACTTGCCTTAATCTATCTCTGAATTTGGTGTTGGATCTTGAAGTTAAGTCTGTCCTCTCTCTTTCTTTCTGCAGAATTCTTTCCTTCTCTCTCTCTCTCAAGCTCTTCCCAAGGTTGAAGACAATGGAGTTGTGGAGGTGTGTTTGGTTTTTGGTAAGTTGGGATTGTATATCAACTTCTCCCGTAGCCCATATTGTCTCTTAGTGTAGTTAGTGGGTTAAGTGGGTTAAAGAAATAGTCAGATTGTAATTACAATTTTCGTCACTTTTTAATTCCCAAAAATACAAATTACCAAAATACCCTTTATGATGCCGGTATGGCCTAAAAATACCCCGGGACCCAAACTAAACTTCCGGCTAGTGTTTTCTGACTATCTCGACCCTTCCGGATGCGTTGGCGCACTCAAAACGACCATACGGTTAATGGAACTAAAATTCACTTTTTAATTTAAAATAAAATACCATAACGTGGCGGTCACACGCGTCAAACAAAATTCCCAAATTGCCATATTTAAATTTCACGACAATTTCAATAATACCAATATTCATATAATGCCAAGTATGCACATTATAATAAAATAATAACTCACATCTCGTTAATATTTTAATTCGGATTAATTTCCAATAATAAATATTTAATTCAATTAATCCCCAAAAATAAATATCACAGAAAATACGGGGTATTACAATGGGGACATATTCTTTGCTCATGTAAGCATGACGCCTTTGTTAGCTACCCGTATTTGTGATTTGCAAAGTCAAGATCCTTCTCTTTAGAAGAAACGCCAAGATGTCTTAGATGTTAAGTCTGATGAATTTTGTATTATTAGTGATGTCACTTTATTATATAAGAAGCGATTATGTGTGCCTAATGTGGATGAATTGAAAGCGGAAATTTTAGATGAGGCTCATAATTCCATTTATGCTATGCATCCTGGTAGTACTAAAATGTACATGGATTTGAAGGAGCATTATTGGTGGAATAATATGAAGAAGGAAATAGCTGATTTCGTTGCTAGATGCCTTATATGTCAGTAAGTAAAAGTGGAACATCATAAACCTGCGGGTTTGCTTCAACCATTGCCAATACCGGAGTGGAAATGGGATCATGTAACGATGGATTTTGTGGTTGGGCTTCCTCAATCTCAGAAGGGGTCAGATTCGATTTGGGTGGTGGTAGACAGGTTAACTAAGCTAGCTCACTTTCAAGCAATCAAGACTATGGGTACAGTTGATAGAGATGTTATATTATATGTTAATGAGGTTATTCTATTGCATGGAGCGCCTAATTCTATTATTTCAGATAGGGACCCTACTTTTCATCCAGATTTTGGGATAGTTTACAATATCCTATAGGTACTAACTTTAAGTTTAGTACAACCTTTCATCCTAGAAGGATGGGAATTCTAAAAAGAACCATACAGATTTCGGAGGATATGTTTAGATTTTGTGTTTCAAAGGCAATTGGTATGGATATTTTCTTATAATAGAATTTTCATATAAAAATAGTTTTCAATTCACTATTGGTACGGATCCATATGAAGCATTGTACGGTAGACGATGTCATACACCGGTATGTTAGGGTGAAGTTGGTGAAAGGAAGATAGAGGGTACAGAATTGATTGAAGTCACCACTGAAAAGGTGAGGATTATTCAAGATAGAATGATAACAACTCAAAGCAGATAGAAAAGTTATGCAAATAAACGATGAAAAGATTTTTAATTCTTGAAAGGGGATTATGCGTTTCTTTGAATAACGTCATGGAAAGGAGTTATAAGGTTTGGAAAGAAAGGGAAATTAAGTCGACGCTACATTGGACCTTATGAAATTCTTGAGAAAGTCGGGATGGTTGCCTACAAGTTAGCATTACCACCAGAGTTAGATCGATTACATGATGTTTTCCATGTTTTTATGTTAATAAAGTACGTAGAGGATCCTTCACATGTGTTAGGGGAACAACCTATTGAGTTGAAGGAAGACTTGAGTTATGTGGAAGAACCACTTGCTATAGTGGATAGGAAGGAACAAATATTGAGATCAAAAGTGATACCACTTGTGAAAGTTGTGTGGAGAAGGAATTCTAGGAAGGAGGCTACATGGGAGAGAGAGGATAGCATGAATATGCGTTATCCGTATTTTTTTGATTCAGACGACCAAGGTATGTCAATTTCGGGGAGGAAATTTCCTAACAGGGGGAGAATTGTGACCCGAATATAATTATGATAAATTATGTTTAAATCATGCTTAGCTTATGTGATATGGATAATATGTTATTATTATATATAATTTCAAGTCATTATGTTTAGTCTAACCCTACCTTCATAAATAATGAAATATTGAATTAGTTACAAATATAAAATTTTGAAGTTTTCGGTAGGAATGTTGATGTTTAAGATTAGTTTTGACCTTTATAACATAATAGTTGACTTGAGGAAGAAACAAGATAGTTGTATATATATGAGTTAGGTTTGTAATACAACAAATTGTGTGTTAAACGGAGGTTCGACCGAGAAGTTATGCTGAATTACGAAGTAGGGACAAATTTATCCATTCGTTAAATGATATTTCGTCTTATTAGGCTAACAAATGGTGGAATTTGATTGTTTAAAGAAGGGGGTTGGTTTTGGACGACTTTAAAGGCTTGAAACAAGCCCCTCCTTCATCATAACTCATCCATTAAAGATTTTGGCTTGAGAGGAAGAGAGAATTGGAAAGTTTAGGAAGAAAGTGAGTAGAAAATTTGGAGAAAAATCCGTGGAAATTACATAAAAGTCCCGAAGGTAATCCTAACCCCAAATATTGTTGTTTTTATTATATTACTGATTTATATGATATAAATCATGAGTTTTTTACTAAAATTTTAGCCCTTTATGTATATGTATGGTTAGATGAAAGTTTAAGTTAAGTTGAATGTACAAACCCTTAAAAGTCCTTCGTTTGATAACATTGTTTATTCAACCTTCCATATATTTTTGTATACTTACTGGAATTGATTGATTATAATTTGATATTAAAATATACTCATATATGTTTTACATATCCGAAAATCATATGAAAATACCAAGAATTGAATCTTGGGAGAGAGATTGTAGTTTGGGTATAAAATCTGCCCCAAGGGTGAAAGTATACATGCCATGTGTTCGATATTTTCCTTGACATAGCAAATGAACCTTAAAAATTATAAAACTTTAATTTTGTATTTTTCAATATGTTTAATGATGTTGGGTGAAATATCATATAAAGTTATGACGTAGAAAAATTATGAAAATTCTTGGAAGTTGAATGAACGATAAAAGAGCCTATAGGGCAGATTTGCTATGTAGTAAAGAAATGGGCCTATCTTGCGCTAGGAAACTTGAAATGATGTGCCGTCTTTTGAATTGAAATAATAATATGATAAGGATTGAATTACTAATAATAAATGAATATATGTTTGGTCTATGATTTTTATATGACAAATATATTAGCATGAATTTGGATGGAATTTCTCTTGTAATAAATGATTTCAATAAAATCATATGTTACTTATGAATTGAGTTATGTTTGAGATATTACTTGTATTCTTAATATTATTATGGTGATACTAATAGTGTAAGAATGATAGGAAAGGAAGAAGAACCGATTGAACAAGTTCCAGACAAAAGAAAAGGAAAAGCCTGATAAGTTACCAAGGTGATTATACTTGTGATTTGTTTCGTATATAAATATGGATATAACTCTAAGAGAGGATTTTTTTGAATACTTCGGTATTCAGGATTTGTTTGGATATTAAAATATCCAGGATTTGTTTGGGTCTTATGATCCAAGATTGGTTTGAATACTTCGTTATTCAGGATTTGTTTGGTTTTTATAATATCCAGGGTTTGTTTGTGTATTATGATCCAGGATTAGTTTGAATACTTCGCTATTCATGATTTGTTTGGATATTAAAATATCCAGGATTTGTTTCGGTCTTATGATCCAGGATTGATTTGAATACTTCGGTATTCAGGATTTATTTGGATATTAATTAGTCAGGATTTATTTGGATCTTATGATCCAGGATTGGAATTTGACAAAGGTCCAATAATTTGATTTGTCTTATGATAAGGATTTGTTGGAACTTTTGTTCCAGGATTTGTTATTGCCAAGGGGCAGGATTGTTTGGATTTCATATCCACATATTTGATATAAAACTGTTATTTCGTAGCAGGGCAGGATTGTTTGGATTTCATACCCACTGATTTGATATAAAATTGTTATTATTGGGATTATATCCACATATTTGATATAAAATTGTCATTTCATAGCAGGGCATGATTATTGGGATTTTATATCCACACATCTGATAAAGATCTGTTATTCATTTAGGGGAAGGAGTACCTCACTAAGCTTAATGCTTACGATTTATATTTTAACATTTTCAGGTTTTTACGCTGCCACTTAGGAAATCATATGATCGGTAATTCGAGAGTTGCACCGTTTGAAGGATCTGGGGATTAGCCGTGGGGATTTTGTCATTGTCACACCGAGGTTTTACTACACTCGCACATCTTATATATTGAATTAGCATGGGTTGATTTGGTGATTATAATATTTAATCATAGTCAATCGTAGTATAACATGTTCGTTTAATTATGACTCTGATGTTAATTACTTTATGGTACAAAGAACACGATTATGTTTATTATGCATGAAAAAAATATTAATAAATAAATTATATTTTGAAAGGACAAAAGATTATGATTTAATCATAATATAAATGAAATTATTAGAATATATTTGGGTTTGGAGTGTGACAACTCCACTGTGGGTGTGTGAATGAATTCCATTAAGAAAATGGCTATAATGGCCTTTAGATACGGATCACTCAACTTTCTCTCTCTATGGTGCAATTTCAGTAGGGTTTCAGTAAGGTTTCAAATTAAGGTCCTCCTCAAGGTAGAAGAAGGTACATATTTATATGGCTAGGGTGGTGCAATGTTCACTCTAGGCATATACAATATTAAGTAGCCAATTTATTGTGGTTACCTATCACCAATGCATGCAAATCATAATTGAGAGATATTCTTCACAAGTGAGGGAGATCATGCTTTTGCCACGATTTTGTCAACGAGGGGCTCGTATCCCACGTGCACTCTATAATGCGTGCTCCATTCTATGTGCTTTGTAGATGCCAAATGTGTCCTACTGTGATGGTGGTGTTGGCCTGGATGAGTAAGAGATCCCCAAGATCCTGTCTACCACCTGCTGATGACAGCTGAGTGGGCCCCTGGATGTCGTGCACTAATAGACTTAGGAGCTCTCGGCTATTGGTAGGTCAGACGGGATGATACAAGTAGGTTTATGGTGATGGAACATGGTCTCGGCTTGGTACATGGATGAGACCAAGATTGTTTCTTGCGGGATCTCTTACGAGAGATTGGCTCTAAAAGGTTGGCCTGAGCTGAGTTAGTCCCAGCAGTGACGAGGGTACACTTGGGCATATCAATCACCCCTATCCCTTAGCCTTCATTATGTGTAAGCTGAGGGATAAATGTTTGAGTTCTGATATTGATGAGACGTCTCTGCCATGTGGGGTGAAAACTAGTTGACAATTGTTAATAAATGACACTTATCATCTAATCATGGGCTTAGCGTATTGCCCAAGAAGTGACGACGACGTGTGGAACTTAGTAACTACGCCCTAATGATGGCATTTTGAAAGTTGATCCCTATCATTTTTTATATTTAAAACAATTTTAAACCTTCTTTTTTTCTCCTTTGTTTATTAGTGTGCACGCTCTCTCTCTATCTCTCTCTAGATTTCTATTTCTCTCTCTAGATTCCTATTCAATTTTTTTGGGAAAGAGTTAGGTCTTCTTGTGATTCTCTATATGTCCATCTCCTCCAGGTACCCTTTACTTCCATCATTTCTAAGTTTTAAGTGTTTTTTACCCTGCTGTAAAATTTTGTAATTTTCTAGCAATTGTAAGCTTTTCTAGTAGATTTCTCTGACAGTTTTAGGCTGATTTTAGATCACCTTGTGTTGGTTCTGTTGGTTGGAGCTGGTTTTAACGTTTTTGTATTTTCTTTTTTCGGTTTCTTTAGCTACTCTAAAGTTATCAGTCTAACGTCGATCATTTTTTTTTGATAACCTTCTATTTATTGTCCTTGAGCTCTTAAGATAAAAACATTTCATTTCACTATCTTGATGTTTTGGTCAACACGGTCAAACTTGCAAGTTGTTTGGTCATTTTAGCTCTAAGTTAAAGCTTATCCTTTGAATTTTAAGGAAATAATACGAGATGACTAACCAATTCCCTGACCTTAGGGAGATGATCTTCAGTGAGATCCGTCAGTACGAGGCTGAAGTCGAGGCTTGATGCCAGAATGAGGCTTTTCTTTTGAACCCAAACTTACCATTTCCTCTTTCTATTATCTGTACTCCTATAGTTAAGAGGCAAGACGATACTCTAACATCTCATCCTCCTACAGTTGTGAAAAGAGAGGTGTAAGGACGCTTTTGTCCATTATCAATTGTATGTCGTATGCCGTTACACCATTGAAGATATTCAAGCTTGCATCGTCATCAATGGATCCGAATATCAAAAAAATCAAGGAATCAATGTTTTAGACAGACGGACCGATCCGCCTGTTTTAAAAAGGAACCAGTCCGCCCCAGATCGATTCGCCCCTTTTGAAAAATATCCGGTATGCCCCTCCGGACCGATCCTCCTCAATCCAGACCGATCCGCTTTGTTCAGAAACCAGTAGGCCCCGAATCGAATGTGAACCGAAGAAGCTCCTTAAGAAAATGAACCGGTCCGACCTCGGATCGATCCACATCAATACCGGACCGATCCGCCTGGGATGAATTCATACAGAGTCGTGAGTTTTTATATCTCTTTTGGTTTCCTTATTTAAAGCCATATTCCAGGAGTTTATTTTCAAGACTTTTGAGACGTTGTTGAGAGACCTTTTTCTTCAAGTCTTCATACCTTTTTGAGTCCCAAGACTCATGTTTGATTCACATACCGTTGCCAAATCCTTGTGAATCCTTTCGAACCCTAGAACACAATTTTGTTTTTGTTCATACCCTTGTGGAGAAGCCGTCTCTCTTCTTCATTACTGTCCACCTGGAGTTCCTGCGGGAGATTCCAGCCGGCATTATTTCTAGTCGTTGCTTTGAAGGTTTGACGAAGACAACGTGCGTTACACTTGTGGGTGATTATCAAGTTGTATGTAAGTCAATGGTCTTGTAAATTCTTCAAAGTTCTAGAAAAAAAAGGTTTTGCCCTTCGGGGATTTTTCCTTAACTTTGTGTCACTTATTTTATTTGTTTATGAGATTGACACTTGCACTTTAGATGCTTGATTAGGGGCTGAAATTAAATAAGTGTGCTAAATTAGAAATTTATGAATTTAATCAATTATCACACGTTATTCGCACTTTTCAAATTGGTATCAGAGCAGGTTGCGCTAATTTATTGCGTATTCCTAATTTCCGCAAAATCGTGTGATATTGATTTTTTTTTTAAATCAGTTTTGTGAAAAATCGCAAATTTTCCTATGGAGCCCCTATATAATCAGATGCCTATTTTTGACGGGTTTAATTATGCCTACTAGAAAGCTCGTATGAAATAGATTGTAAAATCTATTGAAGAGCGTGTTTGTTTGCTTTGCGAAAATGGTTGGACTCCTCCCACGGTCACTGTTAATAACATTACCACTTTAAAACCCGTGTCAGCTTGGACTGAAGATGATTATAAATTATCCAATTTTAATTCCCGTTGTCTGAGTGCTACTTTTGGAGCTGTCTCTCCTGATGAGTTTCGTCGAATTATGATGTGCTCCACGTCTAAAGAGGCTTGGGATGTTTTGAAATTGACACATGAGGGTACAAACACAGTCAAAGAATCAAAATTACAAAATTTGGCCACCCAATTTGAGACTATTACCATGTCAGAGTCTTAATGCTTTGATGAGTTTTATGCACGTTTGTCGAACATTGTTAACACTTGTTTTAATTTGGGTGAGGGATTGATAACACGCTTGTCGTTAAAAAGATTTTGAGATCTCTTCCAAAACTCTTTATTCCTAAAGTCACTATTTTGAACTATTTGGGAAATTTGAAAGCACTTAAGTTGGAAAAACTTGTAGGAGATCTTCAAACCTATGAGATAGATATGTTTCCCAAAACCATTAAGGCTAAGGATAATGGCATTCCTTTAAAGACTCATTTTAAGAAAAAGTTTGTTAGTCCAACTCTGAGGAAGATTTTGATTTTAAAGAAATGGCCTTGTTTACGAATTTTTTTAAAAAGTTTCTCAAAATGAATAAAGAAAATTCTTCCAATAAAAAGAGATCTTTTGAGTCAAATAAAAAGAAAGAGCAGGCCAAAGATAGTGACAAGGAGGATGAGATCAGGTGCTTTGAGTGTGAAGGGAAAGGGCACATAGCTAGAGAGTGTCCTTCTAGGATAAGGATAAAGGGGAAAGAGACTTCTATTCCCACTCTTAGTGATAGTGAGGGTGATAAGGGTGATGAGGGAGCTGAGTCTGATAAAGGTTTGGGAGATGGGATGGTTGTCGCATTTTCTATTCATGTGAGCACACCCACTTTGTCTCACGAGACTACACACGAGAGCGATGATAATGATTTGTGTTCGTCCAGTGAGGGAGAAAGCGAGGAGGTGAGTGGAGATGAAAGTGAGCTCCAAAAAGCTTTTAGAGATTTGTACACCGAGACCTTGAAAACAAAGAAGTACAATCGAGATTTAGGTCATCGGGTTTTAGATTTGAAGAGAGATAAGGAGTTTTTGATAAAGGAGAAGTGTGATTTGACCAACACGTTGTCTAGTCTGATGACACGTGTATCCCAACTCGAGAGTGATCTCGAACGTGCCCGAGAGGTCAAAGTCAAGTTTGAGAACGTACCTAAGAAGGTTGAAAACTTCTTAAGGGTAAAGGTGAGATGTTTGGAATAAGTCATGATGGTGCTTCTTCTTCCCCATTAGCACCCGAGCCGGTTCCCACTTTAGTGTTAGATACACGTAAGTCTCACCCTAACCCACCTAGGCACCCCATTCCTATTAGGAGAGCATGTTCTAGTATTTTAGAGAGAGGTGTTCCTAGGCCTATTTACGTGTGTTCACATTGCAAGAGGAAAGGCCACCTTAAGGAATTTTGTTTTAAGTTGGGTTATGTGTCACGTTTTTCTTCTACACGTGTTTTTGGCACACATGCACCCACACATAATACTTTACATGCTCCCGGAGACTATATGAGAGAGTTTGCACATTTAGGGGAGCAAGTTAAGTTCTTGGTCAAATCTTCACAAGAATTGATGGAGGTTTTTCATAAGTTGTCACCACCTTTGGAAAACCCCTTTGCACCTAATGATTGAGGTTTGACTTGTTTACTAGCATAGGGTGATTTTCATGATGACATTGTTTGCCTATTGCTAGTATGTATCATTTCTGTATGATTTATTTTTTCTTTTGAAATTTTTTGAAAATCCAAAAAGATTTTTTTATATTTTGCTTGCACCTTTTATGGATGAACACTTATGATGATCGAGTCACAACATCATTCCATTATTTTCATGTGACTATTTGATAGTGTTTTGAGACAATAGGTCAATGCATCCTTGTGATTTATAATGTTTGGAGTCATTAAGATGTAATTAAGTGTTACTTCCTACATGTTTGACTCATGTTTCCTTTATTACACACATGCACGGATTTGTTTGATTATTGTGCTTGTCTTATAACATGTTGGTTGGGTGTTTTCACTTCAAACCTGTCCTTAAAATGAATAAGCGCGATAAATTTTGATAAGGAAATTGTGCATATAAGAACCGTTTTGTGAGTTTGTGTGCTTTATTTGAAAACGGGGAAGGGATGCGAAAGGTTCTTTTTGCCTTTGCGAATACTAAGCCACCGTTAAAAAGGACCTAAAATGGAGGAATTTTATTATCCGAGGTCCAAAGAGGTTTAAAAGAGCCCAAAAAAAATTTAAAGGCAATAAAAAGAAATTCATGCCAAATTTTAGGCCATTTGGGTTGTTGCACCAATTCTCCAATGTTTGAGAATTTAGTTTTTATACCTCTAAAAGAAAATATGTGTGAGGGAGTTTGGTTGGAGAATTTTAAAACGGTTTTGCACGTCCTGGAAATGCTCGAAAATGCGCTACATAGTTTTGGACGTTATTGGCGTGGAAATTATTTTGACTTTGATTTGTTGATTTGCATAAGACGATGTCATCTAAATTCAACAATCTTTTCACCTAAGGATACTTTTGATGTTCATTCGTTAGGAGTACACATATGCATCGTGCACATATGATTGATTGAGTTGATTTACCTATCGAATATGTTCACACCCATTCATTCCATTTCCATGACTTGGTTGTTTGAGTCTAAATCCATGGTGTGTTTTTTGTGGCATATTTTTTTCAAATGTATCTTTTCTTTGTATGAAATATTGAAAAATCAAAAATAGTTTATGCATTTATTTTTAAGCATCTCCTTTCTAGAGCATGTTTACCATATTATTTGATGCCCTATTTTGTGTACCGTGACACCCCGTATTTGCTTATTTGATTAATTCTTCTCATTTGTCTATTTGGGGACATCATAAAAAGGGGGAGAAAGAATCATCATATTATGGGAGAGGTTTGAGTTTTTGAGATTTGATAAAGTATGATCCCATCATATATTGGTATCTATGTTTATCTCATTTCAAACTTGATACGTCACATGGTATTGGCTTTGTCTCATGTGTGTAGGTACTACTTTGATGATCTCTGAATTGCACACCCTGATGAGGAAAGCCTTAAGATTTCTGAAGAGTTGAAGATCAAACGATGAAGTCTTATTCATTTGTACCTTTTCAGTTCTGGTTTCATGGAAGGGTAGATTTGTATAGGCATTTTTTATTTTTGATAATTCAGATGTTTATTTTTATGTATGTACCGGCATAGACATAGGGGGTGATTTGTAAGGACACTTTTGTCCATTATCAATTGTATGTCGTACATCGTTACACCATTGAAGATATTCAAGCTTGCATCGTCATCAATGGATTTGAATATCAAAGAAATCAAGGAATCAATGTTTTAGACAGACGGACCGATCCGTCTGTTTGAAAAAGGAACCGGTCCGCCCCTTTTGAAAAACAACCGGTCCTCCCCTCCAGACCGATTCGCCTCAATTCAGACCGATCCACTTTATTCAGAAACCAATAGACCCCGGATCGAATGCGAACCGAAGAAGCTCCTTGAGAAAACGAACCGGTCTGACCTCGGACCGATCCGCATGAATACCGGACCGGTTCGCCTACGATAAATTCGTACAAATCCGTGAGTTTTTATATCTCTTTTGGTTTCCTTATTTAAAGCCATCTTCGACGAGTTTGTTTTCAAGACTTTTGAGATGCTTTTGAGTGTCCTTTTTTTCAAGTCTTTATATCTTTTTGAGTCCCAAGACTCATGTTTGATTCACATACCATTGCCAAATCCTTGTGAATCCTTTGGAACCCTAGAACACAATTTTGTTATTGTTCATAACCTTGTGGAGAAGCCGTCTCTCTTCTTCATTGCTGACCACCTGGAGTTCCTGTGGAAGATTCCAGCCGACACTGTTTCTAGTCGTTGCTTTGAAGGTTTGACGAAGACACCATGTGTTACACTTGTGGGTAATTATAAGGTTGTATGTAAGTAATGGTCTTGTAAATTCTTCAAAGTTCTAGAAATAAAAGGTTTTGCCCTTCGGGGATTTTTCCTTAACTTTGTGTCGCTTGTTTTATTTGTTTATGAGATTAACACTTGCACTTTAGATGCATGATTAGGGGCTGAAATTAAATAAGTGTGCTAAATTAGAAATTTGTGAAGTTAATCAATTATCACACGTTATTCGCACTTTTCAAGAGACTTCTTCCAAAAGTCATTCCCCAATAATTATCATAAGTGGAGATACAATGAGTGTAACCTCGTCTATGAGCGATGATGCTATTGATATCTCTTCTTCAGATGGTTACAGACCTTCATCATTTAGAGTCTCAGCTAGGGTTTCAATTGAGGCTGACTCTTTTTCCCGTGCCATGAGAGCGGCCACCTATCGTACTTCCAGGACAGGAGCAACAAACTTTGATGAGGTCGAATACTTTTCGACAACTCTCGCATGGCCGACAGTGCAAGCTCTCATTCTGACGAGGTAGACCTTCTTGTTGATGAATCGATCCCTGAGAGGCCGAGAGTCACCATTGCGCATCACCTAATTCAAACAACCATCCCTCCCTCAGCCATGACCGAGGGGGAATTTCAAAATTGATTTCCATGTGGGGTACCGACCGCTAATGTCCTCAACTTAGGAGATAAGGCCGAGGAACCATTAGATACCAATTATGCTTAAACCTTTCAGAGCTCCATTAGTGATGCCGACCTTTTATATTGGAGGCACCTATACGGAATAAACCTTGATATTACGATGAGAGCTCCAGACGAGTCTGAGAAATCTTTCAACGGTCGACCAGACGAGGTTGCGGTGTATGAGAAGATATTCAAACTCGGCTTTCATCTTCCTTTACTTCCTATTATGCATTCCATTCTTGATAATTTAGACTCAGCTCCTTCTCAGATATCTCCAAATACTTGAAGAATTTACTCGGCTTTATTCTACTCTGGTGTAACACCCCATATTTCTGAGGATTTAGAATTTAATTAATTCAGTGATATAAGAATTAATTTGATAGGAGGATTTAATTAAATTAGTGAATTATAATTTTATTTAATTCGGGTTATTTTTAAATTTGCATGTGTCATAATTTGAGGTTGAGATTGAAGATTTTAGTTAAGTAACTCGAATGATGATTCTGAGTACACACTCGATTTCAAATATATCACGAGAGTTGAAGAAGAGTACCTAAGGGTAGTAATTGGGTCTCGAGCCATTTTTAGGCATAATGGGGCTCACACGGGGGTGTTCGGGTCATTCGGGCTTGGCCCAATAGTCTGAAAAGAGAATTATCATTATTTAACCTAAGATTAGGAGTTAGTGGAAACCATAACTCATTTTGAAAACCTTTAATCTGCAGAGGAGGATAGAGGGAGAAATTGAAAAAAATTATGGGAGCCAATTCGAAGAGGAATTGAGGTGCTTATGTCAAATTCATCATCTTCATCAAAGGAATCAATCTCTACGAATAAATACAGGCAAGTAGTTAAACTTTCTTTCATTTAAATTGCAGTTTTGTGATTCATATTATGGTAGGTGTAAACCATATTCATTTTGGGAGATTGACACGTGTGAGAAATAGAGTTTTTGGGGAGATAAGCATTAAAAGTGAAATCGATGTTTAATTAATGTGGAGATAGTATCATATGATGTTAAAATATGACAAAGAATCGAAAGACAATAACAATTATTGTTGAATTCGGATTTTTTAATCGAATTGAAATTGTGATTTAAAGAATTTTGAGAAAAACCCATTCGTTAACCCTAGAAGTTTGTATGAAAATCAATGAAGACTGATGACATATATTGGTTATTAGAACTTGTTTATGGAATAAATAAACATAGGATACTATTTGGTTCAAGTCTGGGTTAAAGTAGAATCTTTGAGGTTTAAAAATAGTGGAATTTGCAGTCGGAGAAGAAAACTGTGACCTACTCGATCGATCGATGGATTTAATCGATTGATCGATCATCCCATAATCTTGGCAGTTTTGCCTATTTAATTATATATGTTATAGTTTCTTTGGAATTTGTTTTAGTCTTTTCTATTGAGTGAAAAATGAATATGGGGAATCTCTCCTATCAATTATAGATGTATGTAATTGGGATTAGGAGGGTGAGACAAGGTGTGTCACATAATTAAGGAAATGGTAAAATAAATTCTAAAGGGTTAAATTACAGACCTAGTGAGCGAGTCTGGGCATTGTAGTTGGGTGACATTACTTTAATGAATTAATTAATGTGAAATTAATTAAATTACAAGTCGGGATATATTCTTGGGTATTTTTGGGCTAGTGCTATGGGTGTTAGGCACGGGTTAGTCGGACTTTCTTTAATATACGTATACGGTTATGTGTGATATAGTATATATATTTATGATCTCTATAGATATCAGTGTGAGTGATATTTATAGGAATACATATCCCTCTAGTGCTATCATAGGAGGTTGCGCGATGTGGGTGAATCCCCCTGGCTTGAGGAGCAGGGAGAGTATAGTCCCCAGGTTATATCGTCCAGGATTTTATCGTGTTGTTTATTTTTGAGGTAAAACATCTTGGGTATGATTCGGTCTTACTCTCAGGGAATTATGACATTCCTGGGACTTGAGGTGTGAGCTAGTTCGACTTGAGGTGGCCAGGTTAGAGTGAGCATGCCTGGGACATGATAGCATTTTAGAGAAAGAATCCACTGAGTTATTACTCGGAAAGGAATGGTTATTATATGCGACATGTGTGTGAATGTGGTGGTATACTAGTACGAATATAATATGAGTAGATAATTATATACGAGATTTATACATAAGTGTGAATGTATTTATTATATAACTAGTGTGAAATTTATATGATTTAAAAAGTGGTTTCTTATATAACTAGTGTGAAAGTTATATGATTTAAAAAGTGGTTTTTTATATAACTAGCATGAAAGTTATATGGACTAAAAAGGGAATTTCTTATATAACTAGGGTGAACATTATATGATTTAATATAGTTGAACCGATTAATCAGTTAATGAGTAAATGACTTAATAATTAAAATAACAGTACATGGGTTTACTAGTGTGGTAGCAAGAGGAGTGTTACGGCTAACTAAGTAGGGTAGCTTAACTAGAAAGTTTAGCAGGCAAGCATTAGGTGTGGACATTAGATGAGTGGTGAGATATACCTCAAAAGAGTGCAGCACTAACTTAAATATGGAACATGTGCATGCGTATTTAATTATTACAATTTAACTACTTGCTAAATATTTTTAAAATTTTTTACTTGGGCTCTGACCCGTGTCAAAATCTTTTTCAAAAACCTTTTAGGTGTCCACCCACCGGGACGCCAAGTTTGAGGATTCTATCCAGGGATGCCTAGCTGCACTCATGTGGAAGTTGCAAGACTTTTTTATAGACGCTTCATTATTTCATTCCTAGTGTAAGGACTTTACTTCAGTACTCATTTAGGCATGTCTCCCTCAGATTTAGTATTCAGTTATTTATTTGACCTTGTGTATCCAGGTTATTATTTTAGTTTATTGTTGGATGTTATTGTTGAATCGATAGCTGATTCGGTCATCATTATTTATATTATTCATTTGTGTTGGTTTTAGTTATCAGTTAGTTTTCAGTTGGTGTTGATGGTTTAATTGTTATACATTTTTTAATGTTGTTAATTAATGAAAGATAAAATTTGGCACCGTTCTAATTAAATTAATTCGTGGTTAGTAACTTTAAAAATTTTCAACAGTGATGCTTAGAATGAGCACTATGAGACCAACATTTTATTTTGATCACGAGTTGTCCACCCAATATTTTAGTAGGCGGAGTGTCACATCTAGAAGTTTTTCCATGGCCCCTAGCTTCCAGTTAGTGTGTTCAAGGGATGATACAATGTCTCCTGCAGGAGGGCTCAGCCTGTCTACTATCACTTTATGGCCAGGAGGCCTACAAAAACGTTCTATTCATCAACGAGACATCCAACCACAATTAGATGCCAAGATATTTCTCCATATCTAGTGCATGGGAGTTTCCCGTAAATCACGTCTATTCTTTCTACAAGCTGAGGGTCCCTAAAAAATGGGGCAACGTGTCTTTGGAAAAAAAGATTGACCCAGGCTTAAGCCTAATGACCAAGAGAAGATCAAGACGATTAGAGTCCAAGGTGAGGGGGTATTAAATATGAGGACCCCATGACCCCTTACATCTTAGCCGAGAAGGGACTGGATATTGGTCCTATTACCGAAATCTGTAAGTTTATTTTTCATTTTGGATTATAACCTCATCTTTAATAGTAGTTTCTACCTTGACATTTCTAATATTAAACTTTAAATTTTTGTAGATCGTCCATCCGGTGTCCCTGAAGTGCTTTGGAAGTTGGTGGCCCCAATCCTACAAATTTGGTTAACAAGTTTGTAAAGAAACAAGCAACCTTGAGTGGAGAGGAGAACAAGACAACTGTGGGTGGCCCCAACTGAGCCGACGAGACGAGGAAAAGAAAAAAAGTGAGTGGATAATAATGTTACTTACTGCCAACAAAAATTAAATCGTATGGACAAGATGATTCCCATTTCTTTCAATGACACCCCTACTGCTCGTCTTGTCCAGCTGATGCTCAATGACAAGAGTTAGATTGGGAGTGCTGAGAAGACCATTGACTCCATCGCCTCCTTAATACCTGATGCCGACAATTGTTTTTTCTACTCCATGAACTCATCATTTCTTATTGAATTCAGCCTTCATATGTCCATCCGGGTAATTGCTTGAACTTAAGCAATTTTTAGTTTTCCAAGTGTTGTCTCTTACTAACTTGATTCTTCATATTTTTACAGTCTCTACTTAACTTTTGTCGCTTGGGAGACTAGGTTGAGAAGAAGCTTCTCTTAATCCATAAGGGAAGAGATACTGAGAAGATAGAGAAGGGATCGAGGGAGGATCTTTAGAAGGCGGTGTCAGTTGAACAAGATAAGAGCCTAGAACTAGATAATTTAAAAGTTGATCACGCAAAGGCCTTGGAAGAGCTAGCCGATAATAAGTAAGCTGAGATAGATATTGCAGTCAAGGTAGCTTTGGATGAGGCAGGGGCACAAGTCATAGTCGAGTTCAAAGAGTTTAACGGGTTAAGCACCTATGCATTTGAATACCTTTAAAAAGGGATAAAAACTACTGGTCAATGGGCTAACCTAAAGCATGCTTCCTCTAGGACTCCGACCCCTTAGGGCTTTGAAGGCCCTGATATCAATGACCCCCTGCTTGGGACTGCCTTGTCTGAGGTGGACAATACGATCGAGACTCTGAAGGCCAATCCTACGGAGTATAATAAAAATGCCAAAGATGCAGCCGAAGGTGTTGTCGACGATGACGGGGCCGACACTCAGATTTCTTCATAAAATTTTGATGTTTCTTCCTTCGAGATTCCCCTTAAAGAGACCCAAGCTTAACTCTATTCTTAGCAGACGTGTGTGGCCTTGTTACTCTTGTCTGTTTGATGTAGCACTTAATAGTTTTTGAACAATGATTTAATCTATATGTAAACAATGATTTACTCTTGTATGTATTCTCAAACATCTTTGCTGGAACAATTTTGTTAAATCTATGAATGATAAATGTTTGCACTATTTGTTCCTATCATCTCTTCTTGTTATGCCATAATTATTTATCTTATCTATCACTTTGTTTATTTGGCAAAAGCTACCGATGTTTTAACAAGTAACCATAATTGAATGGCTTAAAACTTTAGATCACCAGTTAACAATTTTCTTCTCACACATCGTCTCATCCTTAGATGAGATAAATATAAAAAATAAGTGACTGAATTTGAATTAACCAAATTATTACGTTATAATACAAGTCACTTCTCTTCATTTGAGAGTGTATGGACGAGACATCTCATCCTATAGTGTCATCTCGGCCGAGAGAGTTTTTCACCAAATTAATGATGTTAAGGTAAACCATAATGAAATCATTTCATAATTTTCATTCACCAAATTATGGTGTTATATTAAAATCCCCCGCTCGTCGTTTTGGGAGTGTATGGATGAGACATCTCGTCCTATACTGTCATCTCGGTCGAGAGAGTTTTTCACCAAATTAATGATGTTGAGGTAAACCATAATGAAATGATTTTTAAATTTTCATTCACTAAATTATGATATTTAATCCTAAGTCCCCTCTCGTCATTTTTAGAGTGTATGGATAAGACATATCGTCCTATGCTATCGTCTCGGTCGAGAGAGTTTTTACCATCAAAGATGATATTATCACGTTGTTCCCCCCTCTCGTTGTTATTGAAAATCCATGGATGAGGTTATCCCCATTCAGATTGTCATGTCACCAAGAATGTGTTAATGCTACTTCACCACATAAGTGATGTTCTATAGCTTAAGATGAACTGAAACATACATTCTGAACTATTCATACAACAAGAATGGGAGAGAAGACTCGTAATTTATCATTCATAACTTTTATTCTTGTATAATGATACAATGACAGAATAAACTTATACAATATCCTACTAATAATACTTCTTTAGGTGATCGGCATTCCAAGGATTGTAGAATGACTCTCCCTCAAAATTCTTGAGTCGATATGTGCCAGGAACTACCTCTTTAGTTACCCGATAGCGACCATGCCAATTAGGATGGAGTTTATATGTATTTTTCCAAGCCTTCTTTAAAACCAAGTTTCCTACGTCTAATGGCCTCAACCTCAATCTTTTGTTGTAGAATCTGGCAGTTCTCTGCTGGTAGGATGCCTGCCTAATTTCTGTGTCTTCTCTTATCTCTTTAATATGGTTAAGATCCAACCTCCTTTCTTCAGCATTTTCTTTTGGGTCATAGGTATGAACCTTATGTCTTGGTAAACCAATTTCTGTAGGGATAACTACCTTTGAGCCGTAGGTAAGCATAAAAGGGGTTTCTCTTATTATTTTTCTCTATGTTATCCTGTAGGCCCACAAAACAGCATGCACCTCATCGGTCCAAAGACCCTTGGCGTCTTCCAACTTCTTCTTTATCTCATTTAGTATGATTATGTTATTTACCTCTGTTTGGCCATTTTCTCGGGGTCGGATTGGACCTGAGAAAAACTACTTAATGCCGACCCTCTTATAGTAGGCTTCTAAAGAATCATTTTTGAACTGTGTTCCATTGTTCAAGATCGGTGTATGAGGTAGACTATATCTACAAATGATGTTCCTCCAAATAAAATTGAAGGTATTTATCTCAGTGATGGTGATCATGACCTTTGCCTCAACCCATTTTGAGAAATAGTCGATCGCCACTATGAGGTATATGTAGTTGACTGTTGCCCTAGGCAAGTGTCCTAATAAATCAACTCGCCAAATAGAAAACGTTCAGAGAGAGGTTATAAAAGATAGATATTGATGAGGCTAGTGGGGGATGATGTCAAACCTCTAACACTTGTCACATCTCTTGACATAATTGGTCATATCCCTAGCCAAGGTTGGCCACTAATACCCCAGGGTGACCACCCTTTTCTCCAAGGATCACCCTCCTATATGACTTCAGAACGAACCTTCATGTGTATCCTTCAAAATATACTCCACCTGTGTCATATGGATACGCTAGAGTAGAGGGAGGAGAAATCCTTTCTTGTATAAAACATGCCCAATTATTGAGAATTTAGCGACTTTATACCCGAGTTTCTTTCTTTCCAACTTTGAGTCTGGTACTTCACCATCCTTTATGTATCGGATAAGAGGATCCATCCAAGATTCTCCTGTCTAAAGGATTAAGCATAATTCAAGTGTGCTGTCTTCTTTTTCAATGGTCAACTAATGTAGAATCTCTACAGGCACCGACCTTCTTATCTCAATTTTAATTGTTGACACCATTATCATTAAGGCATCGACTCATCCATTATCTAGCTAAGGGAACCTTTTGAGCTTGATCTTATTGAAGTGCTTCAGGATTGCTTTTACATTGGATAGATACTTAGTCATCCTTTCAGGCTTAGCCTCGTACTCTCCCAGGACCTAGTTTACTACTAGTCTAGAATCACTATGGGGTAATAACAGACTTACATTAAGTTCTTTGGCGAGGGAGAGACCGATGAGAAGGGTCTCATACACATATTCATTGTTAGATGCCTTAAACTTTAATCTCAAATCATACTCTACATTATTTTTGTCTGGAGCCGACACTATCAAGCCAGTTCCACTATTTTCCTAATAGGAAGAAACGTAAAAAAAAAAGGATCCACTCAGTCGCTTCTTCAGAAACGTTACCCTCTTCCAACACTCTATTCTTGAATACAAATCTTTCTTCTTCATTCTCAACCACCATTCTCCTGGTCATAGTCATCTCATCCTTAGTCGATGAGGGACATTCTCTTTCTATCTCATTTTTTGGATCAATAATCTCCTTTTCATCGGCCTCATCCCATGTGAACTCATCTATAAAATCAGCTAAATCCGACCCCTTAATGGTCGTTCTCAGTTGATAGACGGTGTCTAATTCTCCCAACTCTATAGATCAGGCCATCAACTTACCTAATTTCTCGAGTTTATGGATGACCTGCCTAAGAGGGGAGTCTGTTAGGATTACCATTATATGTCTTCGAAGTAGGTCTTCATCTTCCTGGATGCATGCATGAGAGCATAAGCTATTTTTTCCATTTTGGATACCTTTGTTTGGCCCCTTAAAGAGCTTTGTTGTTTAAATAGACTGGATTTTAGACACCCTCATCGTCTCTCACAATTGCTACGCTGATGGTCGACTCAGACACGTGTTGGTACAAATACAATTTTTCTCCTTGAATAGGTAATGACAACAAGGATGGGGAGCAGAGGTAGACTTTCAACTCCTTAAAGTACCTTTCACACTCCTCGCTCCACTCGAAAGCTTTTTTCAGCACCTTAAAGAAGGGCAGACACTTGTCTATTACCCTTTATATGAATATGTTCAGCGCTGCAACTCATCTAGTCAACCTTTGGATGTCTATTATTCTCTTAGAAGTCTTCATCTCCACTAAGGGTTTGATTTTTTTTTAGGTTAGTGATATACGATGCAAATGTTGCATATTTCACCCGCTAACCTACATGTTATTAGCCCCCTCGGGTATCTTAATCCATATACTTATGATCGTTAACCAGACAACCTCAAATTTCTATATATATATATATATATATATG
The DNA here is from genome assembly GCA_949130495.1 of Sambucus nigra. Taxonomy (NCBI): domain Eukaryota; kingdom Viridiplantae; phylum Streptophyta; class Magnoliopsida; order Dipsacales; family Adoxaceae; genus Sambucus; species Sambucus nigra. The sequence continues at coordinate 201,718,084 of OX422217.1, forward strand.
ATTTTCATGGGTTAATTGAGCTTGTGTAGGTATTTGGATGCTTAGTATGAAGTTCGAACGCTTTTCAAAAAAGTTTCATTAAAGATTGCAGCTTCGGGGGCATTTTAGTAATTCTAGAATTTAGATTTTGATCCCGAACTCTCCACAGAAGTTGAAGCCCTTTGATTTCTATTCGCGTGGCCACTGACAGTGCATGATTCCGATGTATGATGAGGGAGTTATGGTATTTTTAGGATGGTTTTTACTTCAAATTCACACTCAATGATACATTCAAGGGCATTTTAGGCATTTCTTATTTTTGCTTTTTGGCCTAATGTATTCGTGGATGTTTTATCCCTTTGAGTTATCTTCACGTAGCCTCCGATCGTGCCTAATTCTGAATTATAACAAAAAAGTTACGGAATGTTTCGTAAAGTTTGGCAAAGTTGCAGCAAACAGACCTGTAGGTGAGAATCGATTCGGCTGAAGTGCGAATCGATTTGGCTGAAAGTCCGCAAATTTCATTTTTTAAGTTGTTTTTTGGTTGGATATATGTATGTACAAGGAGTCATTTTTTACATTAGTTAGGTTAGAAAATCATATTTTGGGGGCTTTTTATTGAGCTTCCCTCTCCTCCATTTCCATGGGTGATTTGCCCACTTTGTAAGTTAATATTACTATTCATTGTCTTCAAGCTTTGTACTTAGTTGTTTTAGCTCAATTTCTTTGTTGTTCTTTACTTTCTTACCTAGATAAATTAGTTTAGTTTATTTATTTCTTGTTTTGTTTATTAGTTAGTTGTTTAAGGTGTTCGCCATTAATGGGTGTTGTGCTCCGAAAATTAGGTTTTGTGTAAAATTGTATTTAATTGAAACCTCATGTATTAAAGTCAGATTATTATGTCTTTAACTTTCTTTGTCATGCAACGTTAGTGTTTATAGCCATAATCCGAATTTAAGACGCCTGCGACCATTTTTGGTTAAATATTTTATCTCGCATTTTTGGGTTAAAATCCCTTCATGTGTGATGTTTATGCTTAACTAAAAATTCTCAGTTAAATATTTTTGAACCAAAATTCTAATTTTGCGTGTTTAGACCATGGCGGAGATGCGATCCCGACTCTCGTTTTAATTAGTTGTAATTTAGTTTTAGCTTCTTTTCTTTTTACTTTTTCACCATTTCAACCCGTCACCTTTTATATTTTTATTCTTGAAATAATAAATAAATAAATAAAATCTAAAATTCAATCATTCCCAGTGGATTCGATCCCTACTTGCCACTACACTTCCATTTAGTGTACCAAGTTATGGTATTTGTTTTGTATAGGGCGTAACCACCCAATGACGTGTTTTAAATTCAAAGTTTACGCCTCATCAATTAGCCTCCATCCCTCTCTGATTGATAATAAAACCTGAAAACTTACCTGCCCCGACACCGAAGACACGCTTTGAGGGATTCAGTTTCATCTGATATGTGTCCATCATGTTGAAAGTGTGTTATAATTCGGCCACATACGTATGGACCTTCAAACTCTTGGTGAGCATGTCTTCCACATATACCTCCATGGTCTTGCCTATTTAACCCTTTTACATTTTGTTCACCAGCCTGTGGTATGTAGCCCCGACATTCTTGAGGCTGAAGGGTATTACCTTGTAATAATACATACCTTTGTCTATGATGAATGAGGTCTTCTTGGCATCGGTCGAGTCCATAAATATTTTATTGTAGCCTGAGTAGGCATCCATAAAACTCATGAGTTCATGTGCGGCCGTGGCATCTACTATCTGATTTATTCTTGGATGAGAAAGATGTCCTTAGGGCATGCTTTATTTATATATTTGAAATCAACACACATTCTCCATTTTCCGTTTTCCTTTGCACAATGACTGGCTAACCATTCGGGTGGATACCTTATTTGATGAAGCCAGATTTCTCTAACTTCCTCACCTAATCTTTTATCGCCTCATATTTCTCCCCGGAATAGATCATTTGTTTCTACCTTACTGGTTTAGCTTCCTCGACCATGTTCAGTCTGTGGCAGAGGATCTTCGGGTCAATTCTCGGCATATCTTTATGACTCCAAGCAAAAATTCTCTATCTCTTACTTAATAATTTAATCAACTCATCTTTGATCTCTTTCTTCTTCAGGGCCTTAACGACTTTGTTTTGTCTCATCCTTATTAAGGACGATGGATTCTACCTCCTTGACTGCTTTACCCTTTCTTAACTTTGTCTCGACCCTAGGGTCGAGAGTGTCTATGTTGTAGGTAGCTGTGGCCCACTTATGTGCCTTAACCTAGTCACGTTGAAGTATCATTCAACCTAGTCACGTTGAACTTCCCATGCCCCATAAGGAGTCAGGAATTTTATCGTTTAGTAAACTGTTGAAGGTACAGCCTCAAACTCTTTGAGGGCTACTCGTACCATAATTATGTTATAGGTAGAGTAGATATTGACGTCCATAACGAAGAAACTGATATTTCTTATGAGACATTTTGGCGAAGTGTTCCCCATCCTGACATCTATTTCATAAATACTGAGAGGATGGACTTTATCTCCACTAAAGTCAATTAGTGGCTAATGATACGGGATCAGACTCTTCTTGCTTAATACTAAGCCTTCAAAGCACTCCCAAAATAATACATCGGTCGAGCTGCCCCTATCAACCAATATTCGAGGGACTTTATACCCATGTACTCTAGTTATGATCACCAGAGGATCATCATGTGTGGCTAAGATCCCCTTGAAAAGACAACTATCAGAGTGTTCATGTGTACCTTCTTTCTCTTCTCTCGCTTTGAATCAATGATGGCCGAATTGATTAAATGCGACTTTGGAAGAGCTTTGGCTTATGTAATATGAGCTTTACGGTCTACTATCTCTTTTCTGCCACGGACCAAACCACTACATATAATTTTCACATCATTAGAAATACAATGAAGTCGACCCTTGGGATCATTTATCGTTGGTGGGAGGTCAAGGTCTTCCTCTTCGTCATCAACTGATGCATCGTCATCCTTATTCATTGGATCATCGGGTTTATAACTACCGTCTCTTCTCTTTTGGGTGTCGTCTCGGCCAGCCCTCTTATCCACGTACTTTCCGAGTTTCCCTCGATTCAGCATCTTTTTTCTTTTATCTATTAGTGTGAAACAGCTGTCAGTGGTATGGCCATAGTCTTGTTGGAATTCACACCACTTACTTTTTTCCCCCTTTTGGGGAGGGGCTTTTAACTTTTTAATCCACCTAAGAGACCGATCATTATTTATCTCATTCAGTATTTGATTTGAGTTGACTGTTAGTGGGGTGTAGTCAGTGATCTTGTCATCCATCGACCTCTTCTTACTGCCTTTGACTTTTGACTTATGAAACTTACATCCATTACTTGCTCCCTTCTTATCGTCTTCATTGTCAACCATTACCTCCTCTACATTCATGAAATTTCCGACCATAGCTAAGGGTTTAGCCATGGTTTTCGAAGGATCCTCGGCTAGCTTCCAAAGAAGCTTCCCTTTCTGCAATCCTCCCATCAGGAAAGTCATTGCAATACTCTCTTCATAGTCTTCAACATTTAATTTTTCCTTGTTGAAGAGGGCTATGTACTCCCTTAAGGTCTCATTCTTTCCCTGCTTAACATACAATATGTGTGTCATCTTCTTCCTGGGCTTAACTCCGAAGGAAAAATTATGTGTGAACCTCTATGTCAACTTCTTAAAACTTTCAATAGATTTTTTAGGGAGAGAGGTGAACCACACATGAGAAACACCTATATGGGTGCTACATTAGTCCCGATATCTCATCTCATCTGATACCGAGTATATATTGACTATAGATTGACGTATCTCAACATGATGGACAGGGTTAGTGCTCCCATCGTATTTCAATGTGAGTACTGGCGGCTTGAACTTGATCGGGGTTGGATAACATACAATCGTTGCAACAAAGGGGGTGCCTGCAGTGTATCCCCTTTGCAAGGGGTCTCGACTCTTTGGTATATCCTCGATCTTGTCCCTTAATAGTTGTATGGAAACATCCAAAGTCATGTCGACCGTAGCTGATATCTCTCCTACATTCTAAATAACATACTCTCGAGCCCCTTCTCTCTCGCCCGGGTGAACTGAGGGCTTCTTTCTAATCATTCATTGTCGGTTGTTGACCTCGCGTCGGTCCTCCTCTCGACCTCTTGAGGGTCTATAGTCATCACATATATCGTTCCTCCTAGAACTAGCGGTACTTCGATATCTGGAGAGATGGTTTCTCAAATCACCTCTTGGGCCCAACCTATCAAAGGCAGAACCTCTATTTAGCATGTCCAAAGTTGATGCTCGTGGATGACAGTCTTGACTCAACCTTTGACTATTTTCTCTAGTTCACTAGAGCGGACGTACAATGTCTCTAGAAATTTGATAAGTCTCCTAATATTCTATATCTTCATCTTCATCACAATGGTCTTCCTCATATTATTGACCTTTCCTCCTTAGGCATAAACGCCTAAGGTCAGCCATGTCCTTTATAAGGGAGATCTTTGTACAAAGCTTGGGGTGGTGCCCTGGTTACCAATCGTGGAGGCCATCTTTGATGACCATAGTTATCATCTCATCTCCGGCTCCAGTGGGTCTTGTCAGGAGGTTCTGACTAAATGTAGTCATTTGCTCTTAGATATTTTGTTGACTGGTTGCCAATGAGCGCAACATCGCTACCACCTCAGCCATTTCTGACTTAGGTGGGTCTTGGCTAGAGCTTGAACCAACGCACAGAGGCAGTTCGGAGGCCATATCTCCGATGTCATGGAAGAACTAAAAAATAGAGAAAAGCTTGCGAGGCTCAATAGGAACTCTTTCAATGGTGATATGATTCCACTAAGTGGAGCCGAATCACCACTTGAGAATCCGTCGAATGCAAGCTAAGTAAGGAGGAGGAAGAAGATACACTTTGTTCCCACAGACGACGTCAGATTGATGATACTAGAAATGGTATCACCAAATCAATGTAAATATGTGAGCTTTATCCGTATAACAATGGAGTGTAAACATATACGTAAATATAGAAGGAGGCAAGGCAAAAAGGAGATAAGACAGTATATAAGTGGTTTAGCCTATCTAGCCCTACTCCACTCTGTGTGTGAGAGTGAATTCCACTAAGAAAAGGGCTCTAATGCCCTTTGGATACAGATGAGTCATCTTTTTTCTCCATGCTGCAATTTCAGCACGGTTTCAGTAAGGTTTCTAATTAAGGTCCTCCTATAAGTAAAATAAGGTTAATATTTATATGGATGGGATGGTGCAATGTGCACCCCAACCATGTAATAGGCATGCACAATATGGAGTAACTAATGTATTATGGCCACCTATCACCAATGCATGGAAATTATGATTGAGAGATATTCTTCACACGCGAGGGAGATGCTGTTGCAACGGGTTTTTCCACGTGGGGCTCGCAGTCCACGCACACTCTCCCACCACTACAAGAATTTTCACCATTAGCAATAATATTTAGCAACACAAGCTATTTTTGTTGCCAAAGATACCCTTTCGGCAACACAATCTTAATTATGTTGCCAAAAGACCATTTTATATTTTACTTTAGGCAACATAAAATAAAACGTGTTGCCAAAAGTTAAAATTTCAAATGGGATACTAGTAGAGTGAGGGAGGGAAATCATTTGAAGTTTTAGCAACATTGTGTGGTGTAGCCAAAAGTGGAATGCGTTTCTACAACATAACCTCGTGTTTCCAAAAGCGAGGGAATTTGGGCAACAAGAATTCCTGATTGCCAAAAGTATTTTTTATATAATTTAAATAGTTAAAATACATTAAAATCTTAATAATTCTAAACCTAAACTAAACCCTGCTTTCCCTTTCTATCCCTTTCCCTCTCTCTCTCAAAGACGTCCGCTCCTCATCTCAGCACCACCGCCCGACCACCATAGCAGTTCCTCATCTCTGCTCCACCGTCGACCACCGTAGTAGGTTCCTCTACGACCTCCACTCCTCACACACGCACACGCACATAACAGAACACACACATGCACGCACACACACATACACACGCTTGAATTAATGCATATTTGCTTAAATTGAAAATGTCTTATTATTTTTTTGTTACTTTGTGCTTGAATACTTTGTGTACTTGTCATCTTCTATAAATTTGTATGGAGTATTGAGGTCGGGTCAAGTCCGGGATTGGAATGGGTATGGAGGTCGAGTCAAGGCATCGAAGTTCAGTTTTCTGGCAGTTTAATGGTTCCAAATTTGGGTTGTGGTAGGGGGTTGCTAGGGTCACGGGTCAATGGCTGGAGTTTGTGTGGCACGATGGGTTTGGGTTATATCCAGGTTAGGAAGTAGATCCGGGTTTGGGAAGGTTCGGAGTTGGATCTCGGGTTAGTGGAGGTTGGCTTAATTTGGAGGTTTACTGGTGGGTGGAGGTTGGCCGACGAATTTGGCAGCGGGTTGCCGAATTTTGGATTCGGATGTGTCCGGAGATGGTTTGGGGTTGCTTTCGGATGGGTTCAGAGTTGCATTTTGGGGAGGGTCAGCTGGATAGGGTAGTTTTGGTGTTTATGAAAGATGTCAAAGGTATTTTTTATATAATTTAGTTTTTTCTTACGTTTTGTGTGGGCTTCCTGATTGAAGGTATGATGCGTAAGGGTCGTGATTTGAAAGTATGTTTGTATATGTGAAGTTGAGTTTTGGGTCTTTCCAGGTCAATATTAATGAATCTAAATTATACATGAATATGTATGAATGTTCATGGAAGTTAATGATTTATTTGTGTTGAGGTTATTTTTTCATTGAATCTAAATTATACATGAATATGTATAAATTTATTTATTATTGAATTTGTTTTTACATTATTATCAGATCTTATGATTCAATTCTCAATTCATAGAGTTCTCAATTTACGATACGATTCAAGAAAAATAATTATAATAATATGGCATAGTTTATGGATTTGTATATAATGAACACAAGTAACTCTAATTTCTGAAATAATATAGGTTGTGTAGGCATTAGGAAATGCTGTTGGTGACTCACGGAAATGTCCTCATCTTGTTCTTGGCGATGGTGCTTTGATGCCATTGCTGGTACAATTCAACAAGCATGCGAAGCTTTATATGTTAAGGAATGCCACTTGGATGTTGTTCATGTTTAGAGCTATGTTCATGTTTCGTCATTAAAATGACACTAGTAGTGATGCAAATTTGTGTCAGAGTTCACTTTCACGGTTCTTGGATAGAAAAGTAATTGGCTGCAAAATAAACAAATTAAATCAGGTTCCTAAGTCTAATAAGGCCTTAGTGGAGTACCCTATTCTAAAATTCCCAAATTCTTACATATAGGTTATTAAGTTATTAAGTGCTCCTAAATTTTCCTTTTATGCTTTCTAAGTTTAGAAAGTCTACTCTGAAATAGAAAAATAGAAAAAGGTTGGTTGGGTAAAGTTTCATCTCTAGAGTGGTTAAGATAATGTAAATACTACTGGAATCAAGTCAGTGGTTGATTCAATTTAGTTGTTCCTGAACCAATGATTGAATTTAGTGGTGGTTCCTAGTTGTGCAATTGCAAAAGGTTTTGTGATTAGCCGTCCAACAGGGTATATGGTGTACGCTTTAATAAAGCACAACGATCACTACTTTAGATGCACTGCATATAAATTATAAATTTTTATTATCTTTTGAAGTCGGATTGATAATAATTTATTTTGTTTTTGTGTAGAATGAAAATTGATTTGCAACACATGGAAAAATCAATGGATACTGAAGATCCAGGTATGTAGCTACTCGGATACTATTTTAAGTTCATGTTATGATATTCAGTTTTTATTTTGATGACCAAGATAGGCTTATTTGATGATCTTTTAAACGTTCTACTATATTTTTACACTCGTACGATGTTTATGGCTGTGCGGGCTTGTATATATTATTTTTAGATGTTAACTCGGTGGAAGGGATTTATTGGTGGTTTAGTTGCGACTGTTGTTGTTGTTGTTGTTGTTGGGTTTATTTTAATGTTAAAACAAGTTGGATTTCATCAATAAATAAAGGAAATCCAGCTAAAATTTTATAAAAAAATAAGTGTTCTAAATTGAATAAGTCGAACACAAAGCATTTGAAAATCGGGCATTGGTGGATGAAAATGTAAAAAAACAAATAAACATACAAGAATGAGGCATGTGTAGTCAAGGCACTACCGCTTTGAGCATACGACGTAAATTTGTCAAACGTTAGACTTAGCCATAAAAGCATACTTTTATAGGGTGAAAATGTAAAAACAACCATAAAACGGTGTCATAAGAGGCACAAGCACCTCGTACGGGACCAATGTAACAGGTAGAAATCGACCTCATAGTCACGTGGTTTCCGGTTTGAGTGGACAACGTAAATTTGTAAAAAGTTATACTTAAGCATAAAAACATGTCATCAAATGGTAAAAATGGAAAACAACCACAAAACAGTCCCACAAGATGCACGAACATCTCGCACGGGACTAATGTAACTCGTAGGAATTGACTGCATAGTCATGTGACTCCCGGTTTGAATGTACGACGTAAATTTGCAAAAAGTTAGAATTAAGCATAAAAACATGCCATCTAGGGTGAAAACGTAAAACAACCACAAAATGGTCCCGTAAGAGGCACGAACACCTCGTACGGGACCAATGTAACTCATAGGAATTGACTGCGTTGTCACGACACTCCCGGTTTGAGTGTACGACAAAAAATTGCAAAAAGTTAGACTTAAGCATAAAAACATGACATCAAAGGGTGAAAACGTAAAACAACCACACAACGGTCTCGTAAGAGGCACAAAAACTAAAGAAACGAATTCCTATTATATTTTTTCACCCTGTTGTACACGAGACCAATGTAACTCGTAGGAACCGTCCGCGTAGTCATGACACTCCCGGTTCGAGTGTACGACGTAAATTTACAAAAAGTTAGACTTGAGCATAAAAAGAAGCCATCCGAGGGTAAAAATGTAAAACAACCACAAAACGATCCCATAAGAGGCACGAACACCTCGCACGGGACCAATGTAACTCATAGGAACTGACCGCGTAGTCATGGGTCTCTTGGTTTGAGTGTACGACGTAAATTTGCAAAAAGTTGAGTTAAGCGTAAAAACATGCCATCAAGGGGTGAAAACGTAAAACAACAACAAAATGGTCATGTAAGAGGCACGAACACCTTGCACGGGACTCATGTAACTCGTAGGAACCGACCGCGTAGTCACATGACTCTCGGTTTGAGTGTACGACGTAAATTTGGAAAAAGATAGACTTAAGCATAAAAACATGCCATCAAAGGGTGAAAACATGAAATAACCACAAAATGATCTCGTAAGAGTCACGAACACCTCGCACGGGACCAATGTAACTCGTAGGAACTGACCGCGTAGTCACGGCGCTCCAGGTGTGAGTGTACAACATAAATTTGCAAAAGTTAAGACTTAAGCGTAAAAATATGCCATCAAAGGGTGAAAACATTAAACATCCACAAAATTGTTCCGTAAGAGTTATGAACACCTCTCACGGAACTAATGTAACTCATAGAAATCGACCGCGTAGTCACGGGGCTCCCGCTTTGAGTGTATGACATAAATTTGCAAATATTTAACCTTGAGTAGAAAAACATGCCATCAGAGGGTGAAAATATAAAACAACCACAAAATGGTCCCTTAAGATGCACGGACACCTCATACGGGACTAATTTAACTAGAAGGAACCTACCGCATAGTCATGTCACTCCCGGTTTGAGTGTACGATATAAATTTGCAAAAAGTTAGACTTAAGCGTAAAACATCCCATCAAAGGGTGAAAGCGTAAAATTGCCACAAAATAGTCCCTTAAGAGGCACCAACACTTCGCGCGGGATCAATATAACTCGTAGGAATCGGCCGCGTAGTCATGTGACTCCCAGTTTGAGTGTACGACTTAAATCTGTAAAAAGATAGACATAAGCAGAAAAACATGCTTTCAAAGGTTGAAAATGTAAAACAACCACATAACGATCCCGAAAGAGTCACGAACACCTCAAACGGGAACAATGCAACTCGTAGGAACCAACCGTGTGGTCTCGCTGCAACCGGTTTGAGTGTACGACCTAAATTTACAAAAAGTTATACTTAAGAATAAAAACATGCCATTAAAGGTTGAAAACGTAAAACATCCACAAAACGGTCCTGTAAGAGGTAGGAACACCTCGCACGGGACTAATGTAACTCGTAGGAACCGACCGCGTAATCATGTCGCACTCGGTTTGAGTGAACAACATAAATTTGCAAAAGTTAAGACTTAAGCCTAAAAAATGCCATCAAAGGGAGAAAACGTAAAAAGGCAGCAAAACGGTCCCGTAAGAGTCAAGAACACCTCGCACGGGACCAATGTAACTCGTAGGAATCGACCATGAAGTCACGGTGCTCCCGGTGAGTACGACATAAATTTGCTAAAAATTACACTTGAGTAGAAAAATAGGCCATCAGAGGGTGAAAACGGACAATAATCACAAAACGGTCCCTTAAGAGGCACGAACACCTCATACGGGAGTAATTTAACTCGTAGGAACCTACCGCGTAGTGACGTGACTCCCGATTTGAGTGTACGACGTAAATTTGTAAAAAGTTAGACTTAAGCATTAAAACGTCCCATCGAAGGGTGAAAACGTAAAACAACCACAAAATGGTCATATAAGAGGCACGAACACCTAGCACGGGACCAATGTAACTCGTAGAAACCGATCGTGTAGTCACATGACTCTCGATTTGAGTGTACGACGTAAATTTGGAAAAAGATAGACTTAAGCATAAAAACATGCCATCAAATGGTGAAAACATGAAATAACCACAAAATGATCTCATAAGAGTCACGAACACCTCGCACGGGACCAATGTAACTCGTAGGAACCGACCGCATAGTCACGGCGCTCTAGGTGTGAGTGTACAACATAAATTTGCAAAAGTTAAGACTTAAGCGTAAAAATATGCCATCAAAGGGTGAAAACATTAAACATCCACAAAATTGTTCCGTAAGAGTTATGAACACCTCTCACGGAACTAATCTAACTCATAGAAATCGACCGCGTAGTCACGGGGCTCCCGCTTTGAGTGTATGACATAAATTTGCAAATATTTAACCTTGAGTAGAAAAACATGCCATCAGAGGGTGAAAATGTAAAACAACCACAAAATGGTCCCATAAGAGGCACGAACACCTCGCACGGGACCAATATAACTCATAGGAACCGACCGTGTTGTCACGACGCTCCAGGTGTGAGTGTACAACATAAATTTGCAAAAGTTAAGACTTAAGCGTAAAAATATGCCAAAGGGTGAAAAAGTTAAACATCCGTAAAACAGCTCCATAAGAGTTATGAACACCTCGCACGGAACTAATGTAACTTATAGAAATCGACCGCGTAGTCACGGGGCTCCCGCTTTGAGTGTATGACATAAATTTGCAAATATTTAACCTTGAGTAGAAAAACATGCCATCAGAGGGTGAAAATATAAAACAACCACAAAATGGTCCCTTAAGATGCATGAACACCTCATACGGGACTAATTTAACTCGTAGGAACCTACTACGTAGTCATGTGACTCCCGGTTTGAGTGTACGATATAAATTTGCAAAAAGTTAGACTTAAGCGTAAAACATCCCATCAAAGGGTGAAAGCATAAAATTGCCACAAAATAGTCCCTTAAGAGGCACCAACACTTCGCACGGGATCAATATAACTCGTAGGAATCGTCCGCGTAGTCATGTGACTCCCAGTTTGAGTGTACGACTTAAATTTGTAAAAAGATAGACATAAGCAGAAAAATATGCCTTCAAAGGTCGAAAATGTAAAACAACCACATAACGATCCCGAAAGAGTCACGAACACCTCAAACGGGAACAATGCAACTCGTAGGAACCAACCGTGTGGTCTCGCGGCACCCGGTTTGAGTGTACGACCTAAATTTACAAAAAGTTATACTTAAGAATAAAAACATGCCATTAACGATTGAAAACGTAAAACATCCACAAAACGGTCCCGTAAGAGGTAGGAACACCTCGCATGGGACCAATGTAACTCGTAGGAACCGATCGCGTAATCACGACACTCTAGGTTTGAGTGAACAACATAAATTTGCAAAAGTTAAGACTTAAGCCTAAAAACATGCCATCAAAGGGTGAAAACGTAAAAAGCAGAAAAATGATGCCGTAAGAGTCAAGAACACCTCTCACGGGACTAAGGTAACACGTAGGAATCGACCACGAAGTCACGGTGCTCCTGGTGAGTACGACATAAATTTGCAAAAATTTACACTTGAGTAGAAAAATAGGCCATCAGAGGGTGAAAACATACAATAATGACAAAACGGTCCCTTAAGAGGCACGAACACCTCATACGGGAGTAATTTAACTCGTAGGAAGCTACCGCGTAGTGACGTGACTCCCGGTTTGAGTGTACGATGTAAATTTGCAAAAAGTTAGACTTAAGCGTTGAAACGTCCCATCGAAGGGTGAAAATGTAAAACAACCACAAAATAGTACCTTAGGAGGCACGAACAGCTCGCACGGGATCAACGTAACTCGTAGAAACCGATCGCGTAGTCATGTGACTCTCGATTTCAGTGTACGACCTATATTTGCAAAAAGTTATACTTAAGTATAAAAACATGCCATTAAAGTATGAAAATGTAAAACAACCACAAAATGGTCCCGTAAGAGGCACGAACACCTCGCACGGGACCAATGTAACTCATAGGAACCGACCGTGTAGTCACGACGCTCCCGATTTGAGTGTATGACATAACTTTGCAAAAAGTTGAGTTAAGCATAAAAATATGCCATCAAAGGGTGAAAACATAAAACAATCACAAAACGGTCCCGTGAGAGGCACGAACACCTCACACGGGACCAATGTAACTCGTAGGAACCGATCGCGTAGTCACGGCGTTCACGGATTGAGTGTACAACCTAAATTTGCAAAAAGTAAGACTTAAGCATAAAAACATTCATATAAGGGTGAAAACGTAAAACAACCACAAAACGATCCCGTGAGAGGCACGAACACCTCGCACGGGACCAATGTAACTCATAGGAATTGACTGCGTAGTCACGGCGTTCACGGCTTGAGTGTACGACCTAAATTTGCAAAAAGTAAGACTTAAGAATAAAAAAATGCCATCAAACGGTGAAAACGCAAAACAGCCACACACGAACACCTCGCACGGAACCAGTGTAACTCGTAGGAACCAACCGTGTAGTCACGACGCTCCCGGTTGGAGTGAACGATGTAAATTTGCAAAAAGTTAGACATGAGCATAAAAACATACCATCGGAGGGTGAAAACGTAAAACAACCACAAAATGGTCACGTAAGAGGCACGAACACCTTGTACGGGACTAATTGACACAGTAGGAACCTACCGTATTGTCACATGACTCCCCATTTGAGCGTAAGACGTAAATTTACAAAAAGTTAGATTAAACCGTAAAAAAGTGCCATTAACGGGTGAAAATGTAAAATAATCATAAAACAGTACCGTAAGAGGCACGAACACCTCGCACGGGACCAATGTAACTCGTAGGAACCGACCGCATAGTCACGACGCTCCCGGTTCGAGTGTACGAAGTAAATTTGCAAATAGTTATACTTGAGCATAAAAATATGCCATCAGAGGGTGAAAACATAAAACAGCCAGAAACGGTCCCGTAAAAGGCACGAACACCTCGCACGGGACCAATCTAACTCGTAAGAACTGGTCGCGTAGTCACGGGTCTCCTGGTTTGAGTGTATGACATAAATTTGCAAATAGTTGAGTTAAGCATAAAAACATGACATCAAATGGTGAAAAAGTAAAACAACCACAAAACGGTCTCATGAGAGGCACGAACACCTCTCACGGGACTAATGTAACTCGTAGGAACCGATCTCGTAGTTACGGCATTCACGATTTGAGTGTACGACGTAAATTTTCAAAAAGATAGACTTAAGCACAAAAATATGCCATTAAATGGTGAAAACGTGAAACAACCACAAAATGATCTCGTAAGAATCACGAACACCTCGCATGAGACCAATGTTGCTCTTAAGAACCGACTGCATAGTCACGATTCTTCCGATTTGAGTGTACGACATAAATTTGCAAAAAGTTGAGTTAGGCATAAAACATCCCAAGAGGCACGAACACCTCGCACGGGACCAATGTAACTCGTTGGAACCGACCGCGTAGTCACGCGCTCACGATTTCAGTGTACGATCTAATTTGCAAAAAGTTAGACTTAAGCATAAAAATATGCCATTAAAGGGTGAAATGTAAAACAACCACAAAATGATCTCGTAAGAATCACGAACAGCTTGTACGGGACCAACATAGATCTTAAGAACCGATCGCGTAGTCACGACGCACCCGATTTGAGTGTACTACGTAAATTTGTAAAAAGTTGAGTTAAGAATAAAACGTCCCATCAAAGGGTGAAAACATAAAACAGCAACAAAATGGTCCCGTAAGAGGCACGGACACCTCGTACGGGACCAATGTAACTCGTTGGAACCGACCGCGTAGTCACGCGCTCACGATTTGAGTGTACGACCTAAATTTGTAAAAAGTTGGACTAAAGCATAAAAACATGCCATTAAAGGGTGAAACGTAAAACAACCACAAAACAGTCCCGTAAGAGGCGCAAACACCTCGCACGGGACGAATGTAACTCGTAGGAACCGATCGCGTAGACACGATGCTCCCAGTTCGAGTGTACAATTTAAATTTGTAAAAACTTAGACTTGAGCATTAAAATAAGCCATCAGAGGGTGAAAATGTAAATCAACCACAAAACGGTCCCGTAAGAGGCACGAATGCCTCGCACGGGACCAGTGTAACTCGTAGGAACTGACCGTGTGGTCAGGGTCTACGGGTTTGAGTATACGATGTAAATTTGCAAAAATTTAAGTGTAAAAGCATGCCATCAAAGGGTGAAAATAAAAAACAACTAAAAAACGATCCCATAAGAGGCACGAACACCTCTCATGGGTCCATTGTAACTCGTAGGAACCGATCGCGTAGTCACGTGACTCTGGATTTGAGTGTACGACGTAAATTTGCAAAAAGATAGACTTAAGCATAAAAACCTGCCATTAAAGGGTTAAAACATGAAACAACCACAGAACGATCTCGTAAGAGTCAAGAACACCTTGCACAGGACCAATGTAACTCGTAGGAACCGACCACATAGTCATCGAGCTCCAGGTTTGAGTGTACAATATAAATTTGTAAAAATTATGACTTAAGCATAAAAATATGCCATCAAAGGATGAAAACGTAAAATAGCAGCAAAACGGTTCCGTAAGAGTCACGAACACCTCACACAGGACAAATGTAACTCGTAGGAATCGACCGCATAGTCACGGGACTCCGAATTTGAGTGTACGACATAAATTTGCAAAAATTTACACTTGAGAAAAAAAACATGCCACCCGAGGGTGAAAATATAAAACAACCACGGAACGGTCCCTTAAGAGGTACGGACACCTCATATTGGGCTAATTTAACTCGTAGGAACCTACCGCGTAGTCACGTGACTCCCGGCTTGAGTGTACGACATAAATTTGCAAAAAAATAGAGTAAGTGTAAAAACGTCCCATCAAATGGTGAAAACGTAAAACTGCCACAAAATGGTCCCTTAAGAGGCACGAACAATTCGTACGGGATCAATGTAACTCGTAGGAACCAATCGCGTACTCATGTGACTCCCAGTTTGAGTGTACGACTTAAATTTGCAAAAAGATAGACTTAAGCATTAAAACATGCCTTCAAAGGTTGAAAATATAAAATAGCCACATAACGATCCCGAAAGAGTCACGGACACCTTACACGAGACCAATGTAACTCGTAGGAATGAACCGTGTAGTCTAGCTGCACCCGGTTTGAGTGTAAAGGGTGAAAATGTAAAACAGCCACACAACGGTCGCGTAAGAGGAACGAACATCTCGCACGGGACCAATGTAACTCGTAGGAATTCACCGCGTAGTCACGACGCTCCTGATTTGAGTGTACAACATAAATTTGCAAAAGTTAAGACTTAAGCATAAAAACATGTCATCAAAGGGTTAAAACGTAAAACAGCCGCAAAACGGTCCCGTAAGAGTCACGAACACCTCGTATGGGAATAATGTAACTCGTAGGAACCGACCGTGTAGTCACGGGGCTCCCAGTTTTAGTGTATAACATAAATTTGTGAATACTTACACTTGAGTAGAAAAACATGCCATCAGAGGGTGAAAACGTAAAAAAACAACAAAACGGTCCCTTTAGAGGCCCGAACACCTCATACGAGACGAATTTAACTCGTAGGAACCTACCGCCTAGTCACGTGACTCCCAATTTGAGTATACGACGTAAAGTTGCAAAAAGTTAGACTTAGGTGTAAAAACGTGCCATTAAAGGGTTAAAACATAAAATAGCCACAAAATGATCCTGTAAGAGGCACGAACACCTCGCACGGGATCAATGTAACTCGTAGGAATCGACCGTATAGTCACGACGCTCCCGGTTCGAGTGTACGACATAAATTTGTAAAAATTTACACTTGAGCATAAAAACATGCCATTAGAGGGGGAAAACGTAAAACAACCATAAAACGGTCCCGTAGGAGGCATGAACAACTTTTACGGGACTAATTGAAACAGTAGGAACCTACCGCATAGTGACGTGACTCCCGATTTGAATGTACGACGTAAATTTGCAAAAAGTTAGACTTAAGCATTGAAACGTTCCATCGAAGGGTGAAAACGTAAAACAATAACAAAATAGTACCTTAAGAGGCACGAACACCTCGCACAAGATCAATGTAACTCGTAGGAACCGACCGTGTAGTCATGTGACTCTCGGTTTGAGTGTACGACCTATATTTGCAAAAAGTTATACTTAAGTATAAAAACATGCCATTAAAGGGTGAAAACATAAAACAGCCATAAAATGGTCTCGTAAGAGGCACGGACACCTCGCACGGGACCAATGTAACTCATAGGAACTGACCGTGTAGTCACGATGCTCTCGATTTTAGTGTACGACATAACTTTTCAAGAAGTTGAGTTAAGCATACAAACATGCTATCAAAGGGTGAAAATGTAAAACAACCACAAAACGGTCCCGTGAGAGGAACGAACACCTCGCAAGGGACCAATGTAACTCGTAGGAACCAACTGCATAGTCACGGCATTCACGGCTTGAGTTTACGACCTAAATTTGTAAAAAGTTAGACTTAAGCATAAAAACATGCCATCAAAGGGTGAAAATGCAAAACAACCACAAACGGTCCTATAAGAGGCACGGACACCTCAGACGGGACCAATGTAACTCGTAGGAACTCACCGTGTAGTCATGACGCTCGAGGTTCGAGTGTACGACGTAAATTTACAAAAAGGTAGACTTGAGCATAAAAACATGCCATCAGAGGGTGAAAATGTAAAACAACCACAAAATGGTCTCGTATGAGGCATGAACACCTCGTACGAGAGTAATTGAAACAGTAGGAACCTACCGTATTATCACGTGACTCCCGATTTGAATGTACAACGTAAATTTGCAAAAAGTGAGATTTAAGCATAAAAACATGCCATTAAAGGGTGAAAATGTAAAACAACCATAAAATGGTCCCGTAAGAGGCATGAACACCTTGTACGAGACCAATGTAACTCGTAGGAACCGACCGCATAGTCACGATGCTCCCGATTCGATTGTACAACGTAAATTTGCAAAAAGTTAGACTTAAGCATAAAAATATGCCATGAGAGGGTGAAAACGTAAAATAGCCACAAACGGTCGTGTAAAAGGCACGAACACCTCGCACGGGACCAATGTAACTCATAAGAAATGGCCACATAGTCATGGGTCTCCTGGTTTGAGTGTACGACGTAAATTTGCAACTAGTTTAGTTAAGCATAAAAACATGCCATCAAAGGGTGAAAACATAAAATAACCACAAAACGGTCCCGTGAGAGGCACGAACACCTCTCACGGGACTAATGTAACTCGTAAAAACCGATCTCATAGTTACGACGTTCACGATTTGAGTGTACGAAGTAAATTTTCAAAAAGATAGACTTAAGCATAAAAACATGCCATCAAAGGGTGAAAACGTGAAACAACCACAAAATGATCTCGTAAGAATCACGAACAGCTCGTACGGGACCAACGTAGATCTTAAGAACCGATCGCGTAGTCACGGCGCTCCCGATTTGAGTGTACAATGTAAATTTGTAAAAAGTTGAGTTAACCGTAAAACGTCCCATCAAAGGGTGAAAACGTAAAACAACCACAAAACGGTCCCGTAAGAGGCACGGACACCTCGCACGGGACCAATGTAACTCGTTGGAACCGATCGCGTAGTCACGCACTCACGATTTGAGTGTACGACCTAAATTTGCAAAAAGTTAGACTTAAGCATAAAAATATGCCATTAAAGGGTGAAACGTAAAACAACCACAAAACGGTCCCGTAAGAGGCGCGAACACCTCGCACGGGACGAATGTAACTCGTTGGAACGGATCGCATAGTCACGATGCTCCCGGTTTGAGTGTGCGACTTAAATTTGTAAAAAGTTAGAGTTGAGCATTATAACAAGCCATCAGAGGGTGAAAACCTAAAACAACCACAAAACGGTCTCGTAAGAGGCACGAATGCCTTGAACGGGACCAATGTAACTCGTAGGAACTGATCGCGTAGTCACGTGACTCTCGGTTTGAGTGTACGACGTAAATTTGCAAAAAGATAGAATTAAACATAAAAACCTGTCATCAAAGGGTGAAAACGTGAAACAACCACAGAAAAATCTCGTAAGAGTCACGAACACCTCGCACGGGACCAATGTAACTCATAGGAACCGATCGCGTAGTCACCGCGCTCCATGTTTAAGTGTACAATATAAATTTGTAAAAGTTATGACTTAAGCATAAAAATATTCCATCAAAGGATGAACACGTAAAACATCAGCAAAGTGGTTCCGTAAGAGTCACGAACACCTCGCACGGGACAAATGTAACTCGTAGGAATCGATCGCATAGTCACGGGGATCCCAATTTTAGTGTACGACATAAATTTACAAAAAAATATAATTGAGTAGAAAAAAATGCCACCAAAGGATGAAAACGTAAAACAACCACAGAACGGTCCCTTTAGAGGCATGGACACCTCATACAGGGCTAATTTTACTCGTAGGAACCTACTGCGTAATCACGTGACTCCCGGTTTGAGTGTACGACGTAAATATGCAAAAAAATAAATTAAGTGTAAAAATGTCCCATCAAAGGGTGAAAACGTAAAACTGCCACAATACATTCCCTTAAGAGGCACGGACACTTCGCACGGGATCAATGTAACTCATAGGAACCAATCGCGTACTCATGTGACTCCCAGTTTGAGTGTACGACTTAAATTTGAAAAAATATAGACTTAAGCTTTAAAACAAGCCTTCAAAGGTTGAATATATAAAATAACCACATAACGATCCAAAAAGAGTCACGAAGACCTTACACAGGACATATGTAACTCGTAGGAACCAACCGTGTAGTCTCGCTGCACTCTGTTTGAGTGTACAACCTAAATTTGTAAAAAGTCAGGCTTAAACATAAAAATATGACATTAAAGGGTGAAAATGTAAAACAATCACAAAACGTTCCAGTAAGAGAAACGAACATCTCGCACGGGACCAATGTAACTCGTAGGAACCGACCGCGTAGTCATGGCGCTCCCGAGTTGAGTGTACAACATAAATTTGTGAAAGTTAAGACTTAAGAATAAAAATAAGCCATCAAAGGGTTAAAACATAAAACATCCACAAAACGGTCATGTAAGAGTCACGAACACCTCGTACGGGACTAATGTAACTCGTAGGAATCGACCGTGTAGTCACGGGGCTCCCGGTTTTAGTGTACAACATAAATTTGTAAATATTTACACTTGAGTAGAAAAACATGCCATCAGAGGGTGAAAAAGTAAAACAACCACAAAACGGTCCCTTTAGAGGCCCGAACACCTCATACGGGACTAATTTAACTCGTAGGAACCTACTGCCTAGTCACGTGACTCTCGATTTGAGTATACGATGTAAATTTGCAAAAAGTTAGACTTAAGCGTAAAAACATGCCATTAAAGGGTGAAAACGTAAAACAGCCACAAAACGATCCTGTAAGAGGCATGAACACCTCGCACGACACCAATGTAACTCGTAGGAACCGACCGCGTAGTCACGACGCTCCCGGTTCGAGTGTACGACGTAAATTTGCAAAAAGTTAGACTTGAGCATAAAAACATGCCATCAAAGGGTAAAAACATAAAACAACCACAAAAAGATTTCGTAAGAGGCACGAACACCTCGTACGGGACTAAATGAAAAGTAGGAACCTACCGTGTAGTCACGTGACTCCCGGTTTGAGTGTACGACCTAAATTTACAAAAACTTATACTTAAGCATAAAAAGATGCGATTAAAGGGTGAAAAAGTAAAATAGCCACAAACGGTCCCGTAAGAGGCACGCAGACCTCGTACGGGACCAATGTAACTCGTAGGAACCGACCGCGTAGTCACAACTCTCCGAGTTTGAGTGTACGACGTAAATTTGTAAAATGTTGAGTTGAGCATAAAACCATGCCATCAAAGGGTGAAAACGTAGAACAGTCACAAAACGGTCCCGTGAGAGGCATGAACACCTCACAGGGACCAATGTAACTCATAGGAATCGATCGTGTAGTCACGGCATTCACGGTTTGTGTGTACGACCTAAATTTGTAAAAATTTAGACTTAAGCATAAAAACATGCCATCAAAGAGTGAAAACGTAAAACAACCACAAAACGGTCCTGTAAGGGGCACGAAAACCTCATAAGGGACCAATGTAACTCGTAGGAACCGACCTCATAGTCATGACGGTCCCGGTTCGAATGTACAACGTAAATTTGCAAAAAGTTAGACTTGAGCATAAAAACATGCCATCCGAGGGTGAAAACTTAAAATAACTACAAAATGGACCCATAAGAGGCACGAACACCTCGTACGGGACTAATTGAAACAGTAGGAACCTACCGCGTAGTCATGTGACTTCAGGTTTGACTGTACGACCTAAATTTGCAAAAAGTTATACTTGAGCATAAAAACATGCCATTAAAGGGTGAAAATGTAAAGTAGACACACAATGGTCCTTTAAAAGGCACGAACACCTCGCACGAGACCAATGTAATTATAGGAACCGACTGCGTAGTCACGACTCTCTCGATTTGAGTGTACGACGTAACTTTTCAAAAAGGTTAGTTAAGCATAAAAACATGCCATCAAAGGGTGAAAACATAAAATAGCCACAAAATGATCCCGTAAGAGGCGCGAACACCTTGCACTGGACCAATGTAACTTTTAGGAACTGACCGCGTAGTCACGGGTCTCCAGGTTTGAGTGTACGAGCTAAATTTGCAAAAAGTTAGACTTAAGCATAAAAACATGCCATTAATGGGTGAAAACGTGAAACAACAACAAAATGGTCCCGTAAGAGTCACGAACACCTCGCATGGAACCAATGTAACTTGTAGGAACCGATCGTGTAGTCATGACGATCCGGATTTGAGTGTATGACATAAATTTGCAAAAATTTTAGTTAAGCATAAAAATAGGCCATCAAAGGGTGAAAATGTGAAACATCCACAAAACGGTCCGGTAGGAGGCACGAACACCTCGCACGAGATCAATGTAACTCGTAGGAACCGACCGTGTAGTCACAATGCTCACGGTCAAAGTGTACGACATAAATTTGTAAAAAAGTCAGACTTAAGCATAAATTGTTATTACTCCAATACAACACAACAATCACTACTTTATATTATAAATTGTTATTATCTTTTGAAGTCGGATTGATAATAATTTATTTTTTATTTTTTGTAGAATGAAAATGGATTTACAACACATGGAAAAGTCAATGGATACGGAGGAGCCAGGTATGTTGATACTCGGATACTATTGTCGTTCGGGCTCGTATATACTATTTTTAGATGTTAAATCAGTGGAAGGGATTTTTTGGTCATTTAGCTACGATTTTTTTTTATTGGGTTTATTTTAATGTTAAAATAGGTCGGATTTCATGAATAAAGAAAGGAAACTCTGCCAAAATTTTCTAAAATTAAATAGTGTTTTAAATTGATCAAGTCAAACATACATGCATTTGAAGTTATACAAACCCATGTAGTCATTTATTTTTGTATCTTGTGCAGATTGATGATGTATTTTTCTTGGAGTTATTATGTTCGTGGTGTCTTGGAGCTACGGTTTCTTATAGTGTTGGGGATCGATATTGTCTTCGTTGTTTTAGTTTACGTGGATTTTTTAACATCTTTTGATGTGCTTATGAATT
Source organism: Sambucus nigra (assembly GCA_949130495.1). NCBI lineage: Eukaryota > Viridiplantae > Streptophyta > Magnoliopsida > Dipsacales > Adoxaceae > Sambucus > Sambucus nigra. The sequence continues at coordinate 201,740,437 of OX422217.1, forward strand.
AGGTTAGATCGTGTTTACAACTTTTGTTATGTTATTATTTGGGCGGCATTTATTTTGTACCTTTATACTTGGATTGTGATGAAATATTATTTTGTAATTCATATTTATGAGATTTGATTAAAAATTATGGAACTTTGTTTTACTTATGATTGTATGAAAAATGCGTAATGTTATTTTGGATTATAAGGTTTCACGTTTGATGAAAAAAATGCATGTTTAAAAGTGCTTCCAATTGCGAAAAAAATAATAGGTAATAAATAACAATATACTACTTTTGGCAACACAATTTTTTGTCTCCAAAAGTTATCATCTACATCTATCACTTTGGATATGGCAACATATATTTGGTTGCGAAAAGATAAATTTTGGCAACACAAGAGCTGTGTTGCCAAAGGTATAGCTTTTGGCAACACAAGAATTGTGTTGCCAAAAGGCTATACATTTAGCAACACAACTCTTGTGTTACCAAAGGTATTGCTTTGGGCAACATAAGACCTGTGTTGCCAAATGTATAGCCTTTTGGCAACACAACTCTTGTGTTTCCAAAGATATTTCTTTTGGCAACATAACTATTTTGTCGCGGTTCAGTGACTTTTGGCAACACAAATAATATTTTTTATTACAAATTTGACAAATTATAAAATACTTTTGTCAACACAATTACGTGTTGCCAAAAGTATACCTTCAGCAACACAATCCTTCTATGTTTCCAAAGGGTTTCTTAGACAGACAATAGGTTATAAGCTGGCAACATAGCAAATTATGTTGCCAATACCTTGTAGCAATATATTTCTAACTTTAGCAACATAATTTGTATGTTACTAATGGTGAAAATTCTTTTAGTGCACGCGTTCTCTATTCCACGCGCTCTGCCAGGTGTCAAATTTATCCTACTGTGATGAAGGTGCCAGCCTAGCCGAGTAAGAGACACACAAGATCCTGTCAGTTGCTTGTCGATGACTGCTGAGTGGGGCCTTGGCTTATGTGCGCCAAGTCGGGATAAGAATATAACTAGACTTAGGAGGTCTCAACTATTAGGAAGTCAGAAGAGATGATACAGGTAGGGTTATGGCGATGGCACATTATCCTAGCTTGGTACATGGACGAGATCGAGACTGCATCTTGTTGGATCTCTTACGAAAGGTGGGCTTTGTAAGGTTGGCCTGAGCCAAGCTAGTCCCAGGCAATGATGGGGTTACACTTGGGAATATCATTTATGATAAGTTTCCTTTGTAATTTTCAAACCAAAGGCACAAGATTGTACATAAAATTACCCAATGGAGTTTTAAACACCATAGTTTCTGTCTCAGTTGGGTTCATATTAATCTGGATGTAGCCAACATACCCATCCATGAAACTATATAACATCAAATCTATTAGATTGTCAATATATGGCAAGGGAAACTCATCCTTCAGGAAAGTTCTGTTGAGATCCCTAAAGTCAACATAGATGCATATTTAAATCGTCCTTCTTCCCCAATGGTACAATATTGGAAAGCCATATAGGATATTTTATTGACATAATGAATCCAGCTGCTAATAACCTTCACACCTCCTCTTCAATCTTCAGATCCATTTCTGGCTTGTGCATCCAGGTTGCTTGCTTTACTAGTATTAATAAAGGCATTACATTCAATTTGTGATAACTCACATCTTAGTCTAGTCATACCATTCACGTGTATTTCCAAGACAAACATCTTTAAACTCTAATACAAGCTCAATGAGCCCCTATTTATTCTTAGTAACCATGTCCTTTGAGATGAAGATTGGCCTTTGATCTTCTCAATCTAAGCCAGATTAACATTCTGGTTTTGGATGATCGGTCTAACTCTTGAACTTATGGTTTTGGATGATCGGTCATGCATTCTGGCTCATCCTCAATCTCTTTGACAAATTCATGATTGATAGAATTATCCTTGGCCTTTTCCTTGATTGTCCACCAAGAAACACTCAAAATTTGGGTCATTTTCCTCTTCATCTTCTTTGGTTACCCGCGCACACCTTCATAGGCGATACACCACCCTTCTATCATCCAACTATACTTTCCTACACTAGCGTTTGGGTGATGTAATTACTTTCCTCTTTGTGGTCTCTCTCAGCTTCTTCCAGCCTCGTTTCAGGAAGCCTGCTAAGGGCTTTCTACTGCTTTATCTCATGATCCTACGGGTCAATCATTGGCCTCATTCTATCCCTTAGCCGTTCAAAAATAGTTTAAGGTTTATGAGTGACCTCAAACACGGCCATATCTCTCAGCCTCACGTCCACCATCTCATCATCTTGGTTATTCAAAGGTCCCAACCTTTTTCGCTTCTTTGGAACTCTAAATCCCTTTATACGGTGTGTTAAATGCATTTATCCTCAGATAGCTCAATGTAAAATGTAGAGTCACCAAGTGTGCCTCCTCAGATGAAAATAATTTTTTTATTGCTCAAATTATTAGCTCCGTTCCCTTTACGTTAGCTTTGGCACATTAATGATATGTAGAAGGAACCAAATTGTGGTTGTGCATCCATACTCTTCCTATTAAAAGATTGTATAAAGTAGCATTCTCAATCAGGTGGAACTTAATATGTGATGTGAGATTCCCCATCACAATCCCCACATTAACGTACACAATGGACTTTAAAGTCTGGTTGTCATTACCATAAATGGCAAGTGGCATTGCGATTAACCTTGCCTTTGATATATTAGTCGCACAAAAGGCCCTAATAGACATTATATTAATAGAAGCACCTTCATCCATCAAAGATCAAGCAAAGCTTACACCATTCAAGCTTATCATAACATATAAAGATCGATTATATGGGAAGCTAGCTACTCTATCGGTGTTATAAAAAGTTATCTCTGATAAAATCTTTTTCTAGTCTAGTTATTGGGTCCTTCCATCTCAGCTAAGGAACTGCATTCTTCTTTGTGATATCTAGTATAAACTAAGTGATCTCCAATCTACTCTATGGAGTCGTCCTAACTTGATCGAAGAACCATGCAAATTTAGGGGACTTCGATACAACTTGATGCTCCAAATCGTGTTCAACCACTTGACCTTCCACGTTGTATGCTTCCTCCACGTCACTAGATCTTAACTCGTTATAGGAAATAACTACATTTGTTATTCCCAACGTGAAATCCTCCAATGCTAACTCAAACCTCTCTCTCTCTCTCTCTTTCTCTCTCTCTCTCTCCATCTTCTCAACTCCCTCGTGTGATCCTCATCCTCCTCATCATAATCTGCCATTATATTTTCCCCATTAGCTAACAGTGGGCTATTGTTGATATTTCCTTGAGATATTTGCAACATTCCAAATAATAAATACTTGTTGATAATTCTTCTCAATGTAAATCATGATTTGGGTGGGTGGTAAACACACTAACGTAAATGACAAGATTGAGGGTCAACTTGGATGTCTGCTCACAATGGGTATTGAGGAGAATCTTTGAGTGCATACACTATCACATCACAGAGTATCGTGTTATAATAGTTGATGGCCTCCTCCACTGTGCAAGGCAATGGTGGGGATATTCTCTCTATATCTCTCTCTCACATAAAAATTTTTCTTTTGTTATCTTTATTTTACCCCCTCCCATCTTCAACTCCCCCATCCATATAACCCACTAGAGGATCCTAGCATCTTCTAACGCGAGTTTGTGGTTTAAATACAAAATTGGTCATGATTGGGTCTGGTCAGACAACCAAAAAAACATTTTGTGAAGACTTTAAGAAATCTGAAAATTTTCCCTCACTTGTTTCATTTATCAACTGACAAATATATTCATGGAGCAAACCTTCTGCACAAAGTTTCTGTAACTTTGATTCCTTGGTCTCCTCCCTCACATAGAAAGACCTCTCCCTAATTCAACATATATATGTCACCACATTCTCACCTGGTCGTTGCATTTCCCATGAAAGATGGATCAGAGTGAACTTATCCTTGGCTATAAAGAAATTCTGGACGAACAAAACATGCATGTCCTCATATGTTGCCACACTTATTGGAGCAAAGTGGGAGTACCAGAGTAAGCTTTGTCTGTAAAGGATTTGGAAAAGTCCCTCATATGTAGTTTTTTATATTGCAATGAGCAGTTAAATGCTTCATAAACCTCTTGATGTAATCCTTACGGTCCCCCTTTCCTGTGCATTTATCAAAATGGGGGGAGTATAATCCTTTGGATACGGTTCATCATTAAACTCCTCCGGATAAGGAGTGAGAAAGTCATCATAAATAGGGGCGGTATCATTAGCACTTTGTGAGGAAGCTACCACCATCTTCGATATCTCCTTTTTTCTCCTCAACGGTCAAAAAAGGTGGGAATATGATCCCATCACAATGACCATTGGTCGAACAACCACGAATGTATTATTGGCAGCAATAGGCGCTCCAGTTATAGGTGGAACAATAGAAGAAATATTGACAACCAAAAGACCAATGGATTTGGTCAAAGATATAGTAATTACACTTGAAGGAGACGCGAAAGGTTACATGAGAGTGGTGAATGAGATGGGATCCAAAGTTTCCCCAAGTGTCGTCATGGCTACTAGCATTTGTAAAAAGTCTATATATTTCCCCATGAGATGGTCCATCTGAGCGGGCCCCATCGCAGTGCTCGTGGAAGCCCATGTCATCGTGGAAGCTTCTGTAAAAGTTATAATTAGGGTAATTACCACATGAGGAACCCCATCCCTAGGAACCTCGTGTTTCTTGTTCTTCTCTCTATTGGATCATTTCAAAGCTAATTGCACAAATAACATTATCCTGAGCCATTTATTAAAAGAATACCTCCCTAGTGGAGTCGCCAAATTTAAGAAAGCACTGCTCGTGGTGTTAGGGTGCTTATATATAAACCGAGGCATAACGTCTAATAATGGTAATAACTTCCCAAACAAGATGATACTAGAATTAAATAAATCAAAATTTTTAGTGTAAACTCACAAACTCTTGTATATAAATTAGAAAACCAAAAAAATACTATATGTTTAGAAAAATAAAATGAACTCTTGAAAAAAACTCGGTTAGAGGGAGATAAAAACAATCACTGTAATACCCCCTTGGTAGGCAGCTTAAACACCAGGATATAAGGGAATAATGGTAAAAAATCAATCAGTCTTTATGTTCTTGGTAAAAACCTTAGATAAAGGTATCAATGGTTAATAATAAAAGCTCTAGTTTCTAAAAATGTCTCTATATCTCTTTCTCTGATGTTTATTTTCTCTTCTTCATCTGTCCCCTCTCAACGGAATAAACTAGTCTATTTAGATCTATCCTAACCCTATGGAACTTTCAACCCCTTATACTAGGTTACCACGCCCATGTTAGTCCCCCATCTTCCTCTAGTGGGGGATAAAATTGTTCGACATGGCCTAAAGTTGTCTCCCAACATGGAATAAATATTACTTTAATGAAAATGCAGCAATTTCTTAACTCGATACATTATACAAACTCTCTTAGCATGGAACCATGTGTAAAAGGAATATTCCTTCCTGCCAAATAATGTTTCTCTATGTTAGCACCCCCTCGCCACTCATAATTACTTTTGATCAAGGGGACTAGTGGCTAATTGCACCATGTTTATCTGGCTCATGCTCTATATGTATGTTTTACGTGGTGTATCTAAAGAGGTTAAGTTATTCATAAATATTGCATTTCTTCAAAATCTTCTAAACTAGTTCCCTTAACAGTTCCCTAAGTGAGGTTGTTCAATATAGCGTGGAAGATCTACCAAGTCCTTCCAGACCTGATCCTTCATGGATACTGATCAATTTCACTAATATTACAATCCATCTCATTATTACAATATGTCTCATAACTAAACATAACTGAAGTTAAAAATAAATGCAAAGGTTCAATGAACAACTCCCATGGGAAGGCTTCCTTTGTGCCTTCTTAAAATGTTTGGACTGGCTTAGTTCCTTCCCCTTTACTCCGCTTACACTCCAACTTCCTTTGTGTTTCATCCACCTTCCTTTTCCTTTACTATAGCTAGATCATGATCCCTCTCACTTGAATCTTTACATTATTTTGTAATATCACTAAACTTTGTTAACTCGTCATCTAGTTTCTTTTAATGTGAGGAATTATCTCTGATTTCAGATTTATCCTTAAGACCCCTACAGACTTAGATTTGTCCAGCTATGACCCGACTGATTGTGAAAGGCATGGTAAGGATCTGATGTTATATCCTTCTTTTCTAGTCTGGGAATGGTATGCTTATCATCAACTAATCACTAAAACTTGGCCTCCAAGTAGATCCAAAACTGAAGATCTTACATTATTTATGCATCAAGAGCTCAACCATTTTCTCCCATTCTAGTCCTAAACCACTAAATCATTTCTCTTTATGTGAGCACGTAAAAAAATGAATTTTATAATATTTTCTATCCTCTATAAACTCTGAAAGGCTTATTTTGAATGATGTGAATGAATGATCTTTTTTCATATCTTGTATGAATGAATGATATGTTTTCTTCTGTTAATAAATATATGTTCATTGTCCTTTCATTCGGCATCATTTTGAGTACATATAAGGTTGATTTGTTCAGTGAAAAGTCAGAAGTATTGGGCATTAATAGGTGATCTGAACAGAGTTTTTTTATGAAAGTCGACCGTCAATTAAATTAGGGACTTCTCATTCTTTAGTAAATGATTTAGACTGCAGTATTCGGTGAAAATCGGCCATTAATTAGATTATAGTTGAAGAAGTCTTCTATATGTGATCCTGATTGATGTGTTTGGGGAAAACTGGTCATTAGTTAGGTCATACCTCGGTAAACTAATGAATTCTCAAAGGGTTATACGGATGAGGTGTTTGGTAAAAATCGAACGTTACTGATCATGTTTCCAATCACTAATGATTTTACTTTTAAGAATTGTCATTGTAGATAATGAGACTATTCCATGGTATTGTAGCCCCTTTAAAATCTAACAAACTGGGTATCGAATTAACCTTTCTTGGATTAGAGTGTTCGTCTTCATTTCTCATACACTGGACCGCGCCAATTAAACGAATCATGTCTAAGGGGTTTAGGTAGATAATTTGGTGATTAGTCAATCATTTTTAAAGATTATCATAAGTATGGAAAATGTATCATGGGACCTTATCTTATGCTTAGCTTTCCTGGACTTATGTATCCGGGGTGAAGTGTTAGGGATAAGACTCTATATTAGCCTTCATCCGACCATTTTGTTGGAGCATAATCAAGTATTTACTAAAAATATTATATGCGCAAAGTATATGAATATAATTTTAGCAAAGAAAAAGGTATTTTATTATAATGGAGTTCCAATAATGCATTGACGAACGTAGTTAATTTACACAAAAATACATGGCTTGCATCAAATAATATTTATAAATGGATACAAGATAAAATCTTCATAGACGAGTGAAAGTTAAGCTAAGGGCCAGACGATTCAATTATTAAATGGATTCTCTTCTTGTCCAGTTAACTATTGGTAGTAGATTTTCATATTTTCAACAATGTAGGGACGAGGTCGAGTTAGACCTTTGTGATACTTCAATTCATATGTCCCCGGTCAAACTACATGGGTAACGACCTAGCCAGTTGTCTGCTAACTTACCATGACTTAGGTTCAGGGTAGATTGCATTTCTTTTCGAAGGACAATGTCCTTAAACATTTGGTTCTTCACTCTCTTACTGTTGTATCTAGTGGAGTTTTGCTGAGTGGAAACCATCCTCAAAGTTGTTCCTCGCTATTTTCTTCCAAGATGTCCAAAAGGTCATTAAGTTGTTCATCATTTTCTTCCAATTCGGAGTAATACACTTTGAGGTTGGGTATCTCAAGCGAGGCAAGTTTACTTAGTATATTAATATAATTTTTTTTGGGTGTTAGAATATAGTTATGCATTGGATTCTAAATCTAAATATAAAAATAATTGATTTAGATAGTTAAACAAACATATTTAGATTCAACTTAATTAGAAAAATTAAGTTTATGTACATAAATTGGAATTAGTAAAATTCCACCTAAAATTGTAGTAGTGGACAAATTAATATTATGATTATATTACGTTTGCTTAATTGAGGAAAATCCTCTTTGTGAATACATTAATTGAGTGGAATTTGAGATTTTTGGATGAAATGAAATTATAGGGTTCTATGTCTTTATATTTGAGATGTAGCTTTAAATTTTATATAAATCGACTAAACTTTTAATGAATAGTATAAAGTTTAGTTTTGAGAAGTTTTAATGGCAATTTAGGGTTTATGGGAGGTGCTAAGACCTTAAAACAAGTAGTTAATAGTGGATCTAGACAACAGGGTTAAAGGTTGAAGAAAGACGTAATTTTGGAGAGTTTCAAGGTTTAACCGTTTGAACAACCACAATTGTGGTCCATGCACAAGGTACATGTGAATGGCCAGGGTTTAGTGTTGTACGCACGGACATGACATAAATTGGGAATTCTCATATTTGGTAAAAAGGGAAATGGGAATGGAATTAAAGACATCGACACATGGAAATATGAGATTTGGACACTTAAAACTATTGATCTAGAACTTTTAATGATATATGAGAAATTACTTGGAAAGATAATAAGATTTATATCCTTCTTGAAATGTAAATGATTGTAGTTTACATTATATGCGATATATCCAAAATGATACATTCTTATGGACCGTGCGATCAAATCACTTTTATAGCTCGATAGATAGATACGGGCTATACAATGGCATGTACGATGGAGAATACTACAATATTATAGTACCCTAGGCGGGGAGATAGTGCTACTTCGATATCTCAAGAGTGCGAGAATGGCTTACCCCAGGTCAAGTGACGATGCCACATTGATACTTCGATAGATAGACATGAGTTCTACCCTGGGCCGAGCGACGTTGCCACTATGGTATCCCGAGGGAGCGAGATGGTTTTACACTGGGCTATGAGATGATGATACTTTTTAATAAATAGACATGAGATATACCTTAGTCCGAGCAATGACATCATTTTAGTATCGAGAGAGAGAGAGAGAGAGAGAGATAGAGACAGACAGACTTACCCTTGGTCGTGCAATGATTCCACTTCGGTAATCCGTTAGTTAGTTATAAAATAATTCTTATGGGCCATACTTATGTGGATGTACACTTAGATATTTTTTGTATTCCTTTATATGTTTATATATGGGAGATGTATTAAAGCTTTAATAATGGAACTTTTATCTCAACATTACTTATATTATGGGGAGGTTAAAGACCATACATCCCGAATATAGATGATACTTAAGATGTATAACATTGTTAAGAAGATAATATGTACTTGTACTTAATTAAGATGAATAAGATGTAATCACCGGGTATAGTTGGGGTTGTGGATTAAACACATGTGATACTTAGGGGTATTGGGCTGGGATAACTTAAAAGAAATTAAAATATGAAAGGAATATTGGTAATTATATGGTAATCCAAAAATTTGTTATATTATTGTACTTCGTAGACTTGTTGTCAAAGTCAGTTTTGACTTTACTTTTCAGGATATAAGCAGTTATGTTGCCTCCACCCTGATATCTTATTGCTATCTCCATTAGATATTGATCAGTTAGGATGTAGGTGGCAAGCCTACGTGTTTACTCTCTTTATTACTCCTTATATATACAGTAGAGTGGTATGTATATAGTAGATCATTTTAGCAGGTTGATTATGTTGATACAGTTGTACTATGGGATGGTTCGATTATTGTTGGCTAGATTGATATCAGAGTATGTGGTTCACCTTTATTATATTTCAATTATTTATTTTATGCATTTAGTTTTAATTTCATCCGTGGTTAGAATATATTGAATTTCTTGATTCTCGTGAATTTGTATTAGGCCTGATCAATCTATTATTAAATTTTATGGGGTGTCATAGTTGGTATTAGAGCATTTCAGCTTCTTGTGTCCTAGGGATCTTGAGTGGATTTGTTGCTTTTCGTGTTGTGTTTTCTGATTACTTTAAATCTTTATCATTATTCTGTATAATGATGATGATTTAGGGATTTTCATTCCATTTTTTAGACGAACGATTCAAATAAGACTGAATGTATCAGGAGGGTTCCTTAATTGGATTTCCTTTGTGAGATGTCCCACGCACGAGGTTGACTTCGATTGGAAGTTAGGGACTTTTGGGTGTGAGACATTTAGCAAGTTCTTAGCATATGTATTGAGGAGAAATGTTTTTTATATAAACATTCATAATAGAATTAAAAGTATGTATTGAAGACCTCATCAGTAAGACCGCGTGATAACCGATATGAGGAGGAATCCAACTATATTTCTCTTTCTGCATTAATAGAAATTGATATGGAGATAAAGAACTATGTTCACATTATTCACTTCAGTGTAAGCATAATTTGTTTTGTGTTGGCACATACTTTATGAGGAGGGTATGCCAAGTTTTATGTTAATCTCCACTTACTTTTCAAATGGTGGGTGTTACCTTATTACATTAATAGGACTACAACAACTATTTAAATGATAAAGTTTTTAAGATTGTGAAGACTAAGACCAAAGTAGGCTTAATGACTAGAGGCGATGTAATATGGACCCAAGTACAAAAAACACATCAATAAAAGGAATTTAATGAGGGAGAAGACCCAAAGAGGTTCCAAGAATAGACAATATGATCTGTTACAGCCAATAGAGCCATGGAAATTATTACCAGTGGGGTCAGGACCAATAAGAGAAGACCCAACGAGGCAATAGTGACAACTATATAGGCACGGTGAACACGGACACTTACAGAGCCACTATTTCTATAGTTCCTTTAGAGGAAATTGTTACTTGTGACGAGTGAGGCCAATTAGTTAGTAAAGGTCGTAGAATGACCTGTGTTATTGAGAATACCTCTGGGTGATGTGTACGATTATATTTATAGCTCACGTGCATGAGACTAACATAAACATCAAGGAGTTATCACTATCTCCTAGTAGTGAGTTTAATTTGATTTTGATATAAATACATGTTATCACGTGAATTTATTTCAATGTGGATACCCCAGTGGCTGGGGGCTAATTTACAATGTGATTGTAGAGACATGACCGTTTATTAGTAGGCTTGGGTGTCAGCCTCTTTATTGATTTAGACATGTGATTTTATGATTCATATTATTTAATTTTAAGTAGTAGCTATATGCAGTACGCTTAAAATAAACTGCCGGGGGTAGGGAAATTTCTTATAATTATGCATGGGTTGAAGGAAGGTCTAGAACATACTTGTATCACATTGACATAAATTTCTTTGTGGAGGTAACCATATCATTAGACTTGATACATATTTTCTAGGATTTTATGGACGTATGTGATGAGGTAACATAATTACCACTAGTTAGATAGGTAAACTTTGGTATAGACTTGGCACTGGGTACTAGGCCCATCGCGAGGGCACCGTTCCAGGTGACTTCATTCTAAATGCGAGAGGTGAGTGAGCAGGTTCAATAATTTTAAGGCATGCATTCATATGGAGGAGTTCATCTCTATGGTGATACCATTTTTATTTGTGAAGAAGAAGGACAGTTCTCTTCGATTATGTGTGGACTATTCGGAGCTGAATAAGGTCACGATATGGAACAAATATCTGTTGTCACATATTGATGACATATTTGATCAAGTGAGGAGTGCACCAATCCTCTCTAAGATTGACTTGCGCTCTGGGTATTGCGAATTATGTATTTGGATGAGGACATCCCGAATATGGATTTCTAACACGATATAGATCATACGGGTTCTGGGTCGTACCGTCTAGGCTGACCAACATGCCAGCAGTATTCATGGACATGATGAATTGGGTTTGTTAACCACTCTTGGATTAATTTGCAAGGTACATTTCTCGGTCAAAAGAAAAGCATATGGATCAATTGCGATCGATTTTTAAGATGCTAGGGGAACATAATGTGTGCGCTAAGTTCTTCAAGTGTGGGTCTTAAATTTGAGAGGTACATTTCTGGAACCATGTCATATCTGAGGCAAGGATTTAAATGAATCCTTGTAAGGTATATATAGTTATGAGTTAGGGACAACCTACAACATCTATAAAGGGTAGGAATTTCTTGAAATTAGCAAGGCATTGTAAGTGGTTCATTAAGGGGTTCTCACAAATGGTTTGGACACTGACTCACCTCACTTACCATTTATTTGAAGCATAAGTTGTCAGAGAACATTTGAAGATATCTAGGATAAGATCACCATCGTAACCATCCTTGTGTTACCATGAGGCGACATGGGGTATTGGTTATATACATATGCATCACTCCTGGGATTAGGAGGTGTGTTGTAGCCTAAGAAGATGCCAATAGCTTATACTTATCGAAAGATTTAGAACCATGGAGATAACTACACCACTCACTATGTGGAGTTGGCAGCATTATTCTTTGTACTTTTTATGAGCTATGCTTCGGGTATGTATCTTTAAACTCAAAGGAAGTTGACAAGGTCATGATATAGAACCATTTCTCTTTATCATGTGTCATTGACTTGTTGGATCATTTGTAGTAGTGGTGGCTGTTAGACCTGATTTTTCAGTCAAGGATGGTTCGGGCTCATGTGTGAAACTCTACTGAGAGAATGTATGGATGTTGTAACTAGGAAGAGTCCCTTTCTACATTAATGAATGTAAAAGATTACCGTTCCAAGAGAAATTAGTTATGCCAGAAGGTCCTAATCTACAGAGGATAGTTTTGTCCAAGGAAAATGTTTTGTGGCTTACTTTATATTTTAGAAGAAAGTGGGTATACAATAGTTTGAGGAATTCGTATGGATAGTACGACGAAGTAGCTATTAGTATAGTTTATAATGAGAAGGGGATCTTACCTATAGAAAAGTAAGAGAATCAAGACATTCAAAGAGTTATAGTTTTCAATATTTGAGTATATAAGTGGTAGAAATGGCAAGGAAGACCCATTAACTTTTGATAGGTTTCGGTGGTTCCAAAGAGGTCATGGAATAAGTTGGGGGTCATCTCAGTTAAATTGACCAAATTGCTATATTTGGGGCACCTTGGAAGAAATGTCATTCATAATAATTTGTATGGAAATTTTTTATGTTAACAATGAAGATTTTGTGACAAGCAAAAGCATAATTTTGGGTCCCAAGAGGTAGGTCGAATGCTTTGAAGACCTCTCCGAGAATAAAAATTGTGAAGTTCAAATTCCAAAAGGAATTTAGCATTCTGATGCATAGGTCCTTTCCACACTTGTGGATAGATTGGAACCGATATCATTTGACCTCGCCTTATCACCGTCAGTACGTACACGATGTTTATACATGTATACAAAAGAGGAAGTTCCAGCGGAGCAGGTTGATATTTCAATGTGTTATTATCTAAAAATTGATTAAAGGTTATCTTAATTAGATAAAACCCAATTAGATATAACAAACAATCAATAAATAGTGTATGCAGATAAATAAGGATGGAGATGAGGATAAGAAGATTAACACTAAAAAATATGTGGTTCGGCCCTTAAGAATGAACCTATGTCTACAAGTTGCTTTGTTGCTTTTCTATTAAATTTGTATAAATAGGATAATATCTCATTTTGGACAATAAGAATGTCGGAGATATCTTAGAAGGCCGATGTGTTGGCTAGATGATTTCTTTCCCTGACCCCTAAGGGGAATCTGATATTTTATAGTGATTCCCATATAAGGAAATGGTTGATGGCCATCATGGGCCAGTATAGTGGAATCTTTATTAATGGGGCACTCACAGATTGTTTGGGATTTAACCCATTAATGGAAAAGTTTACCACATGATTTTCGTCTGATATTCTAGGAATATGTTATTAGTCAGTCGCCAAAGTCCCATGTTGTCACTTGACCTTGATGGTGTCTACCCAATCTACCCAGGTAGAGAATTGATCGAGCTCCTAGCTGAATTGAGGTCCTCTATTGGCATCACTTTGGACAAGGTCGTGGTTTTTTCTCGTTAAATGATCCAATTTGTGTTTCTCTTTGGATCAGGAGATCTTCAATAAATATGGTATAACAAAAGTCCCCAAGACTTTGCTCATGACTGTAAAGAAGTGAGTGAACTTTTATTACAAACAATCTTGGGTTAACATCTGCTGGCCCATATGTGGTCAGTTATTCTGCTCAACTAGTCAAACTAGTTGACTTCTATGTTTCTCACTGAAATTTTAGTTGACTTAAGTTGGCAACATGTTAGTGATCCGATGGGTCTTCTTTTAATTTCCTTTATAAAATTGAGGGTTATGTTTTTCAAACCCATCGTTCTAGCTTCTAAGATATAGAGAAAAGAAGAGAAAAATGAGTGCTTATTTTTCAAAACTTTTGTGCTTAATCCACTCAAAACCAGCATTCATTCATACTTTTTAGGTATTCTTCATGTAATCCCTCTACTCTTTGACTGTTCCTCCATTTTTTTTTGTTATAGTGCTATTTTTAGGCTTTTCTAAATTGGGTGCCCTGTATGAGTGATAAATTTGGAGACACATTTACGACTTTCACAAACTTTAACCAGGTGAATTTTCTGAGATATTTATCCCTACTCTATAAGTGTTTCACCCCAGTGACAATCCAGAAAACCCGAATTTCTTCCCTGAACTAGCTTCTTCTACTACACCATCCTTCAAGCCCCTATGTGTTCAGTACAACACCTCTGAGTTTCACACCTCATATAGACTTTATATTGAAAACATTAGAGTTGTGGGGAAAATTATTCTAATAATGGAAACACCACATCTTCTACCCAGTTGAATTTCTAAGAGAAAGCCTTACTGGCTTACTAATCCTCTTCAACAAAACTAGTAGACATCCCTTAATAGATGAGGATACGGACTTAAGAGATTCTCCCACCACTTATTTTGACCCAGCCACTTCAGATGCTAGGTGGTACAAAAGTGATGTTAGAGCTGAAGATCTGGCCAACCTGAGAGCCTTATATTCTATTTATAATTATGTGATAATCAGGATTCCTGGCCCACAAGAAAGGTCTTATGATAGGAAAGATGTTAATAAGGTATCTTTCCTTCTTTGGATTATTCAAGTTGGAGTTTGTCTTCCATTCCATGTTTTCATAAGTTCCATCTTAAAAGGGTATGGGTTGACCCTTACTCAGCTATCTCCCAATGATTATAGCTCAATTATAGGAGTAATAATTTATTGAAAGAGATATGGGGGGTTTGACATAAGTGGGGATATATTTCAGTTTCTATATGGTCTAAAAGATAAATATAAAACCCTATTTATTACTACTTCTCTCCTAAAAAATGAAACACCAAGATTGCCCTAGTTTCCCAAACAACAACAAGAATTGGAAGGCCAAGTTCATCTATATTTTTGGTGTGTGAAAGTTCTTTTCGAATGACCCAAAGAAAGGGAATGGTTCTTCTGGGCCGACCCGATTGCCAAAAAATCTCCCTCAATGGACAAGATATTAATTAAGATCATTAGATGAGTGTATACCTCAGATCCCATGTTCTTTGAGGATGTGTAAACTTTTAATAGATTTAGGAGGATAGAAAAATATCTAAGCATTAGTACTATTGACCTTGACACCTATAAGCCACCCAAGCCTTCTGATAGTGATGAAGAAAGTTTTGGGGAAGAAAAGATAGCTGAGGTGGTGGTCGGCCAAGTAAGCGCTGACTATGAGGAATCCGACCAAGAGATCGAAGAAGGTTAGATATTCTCATATGTGTTAGATCGTCCTTGTTTTCTTTTTTTACTTGCTCTTGTACTTCATACATTACTTTTTCACTAACTTAGTGTTATCCATATCTTGGTGCACCTTCTATTCCAAATTTCAGTTAATTTATCATGGCACCAGCAAATGTTTTTAGGGATAGGATGAAGGAGATTAAGGAAAAGCATCTCCAGGAGATGGTTGAAGAGGCAGCTGCCAAAAAGGAAAGGGAGGAGGCTCGTACCAAGCTACGCAATGCCAATCCTCCTAGGCTTTCCAATGCTGAATCAACGAGGCTGGCCATTGAAGACGCCAATAAGAAAAATATTATTAATAAGGAAAAATGTAAAGTCATTGAGGAGAGGCAAGCTAGAAGAAAAAGGTCTTTGGATGACCCCACATCCAAATATTCAAAGTTTCCTAAGCATACTACTCGACAACTATCCAGGGAGAACTCATCATCCCCATATGGTCTTACTATAATTACTAAGGACAAGTTACTGGCAGATCCTAACTCCATAATTCTCAACACTTCCAATAATCTCGAGGTCTTGGGACATATGATTTACAACCTTGACGATAGCTTTTGAAGCACCCTATATCTTTTACTCATTTGAGTTTGCATTATATAGGATCTCATCTAGTTTGGAAATAGTGACAAAATTATGTCTATCCCTAGATAAACCAAAAAGCCTCAAAACTTTCAAATCTTTATTGATATTCCTCTACAAGTTCATGAAGGTATATCAAATACACCACACACTAGGATTGCAGATATATAGTCATTTATTCATGTAATGACCTTGTGTGAGTTCAATCTCCTAAATATGATTTTTAAATGATTTTTGGGATTTAATTAACATTTACTAAGAATTTTAAATAATGTTTTGGAAATTAAAATTGGAACTTACTAAAGTTTTTGGGTTAATTTGTAAATATATTTTATGCTTTAAAAATGTCTTGGGTAGAAACCAAAAGCGGCAAAAACATTTGTGTGTGAAACAGGAATTTTTTGGAAACTAAAAATACGTGTGTGAAAGTTAATCTTGAGCCTACACGTATTTCTCACACAACGGTTCGATTTGAGTTTCTTATCACTCACATACCTGTGACTTATTCTTGACCCTTGGATCGACTCAATCTACAGCCCTTGGATCGAAGTTACTAAGTGAATTCACTAAAGATGAGAAACAAATTGCACTATGTAACAATAAAGGCGAGGGTGCCATATTTATGCCTATTAACGAACATGAGTTCAAGAGGATCTCATCTTGCACAACTTCTAAGGAAGCGTCGAATACTCTTGTACCTGCACATGAGGGTGATACGAGAGTTAAAGCAGCTAAAACTTAAATGCTTATTCAACAGTATAACTCTCTAGTCATGTTTGAGACTGAATCCTTTGATGATTTCTATATTAGGTTAATTAACATTGTAAATAAGTTGCATGCAAATGGTATAACCTATGATAGGAAAGATATTGTTTCAAAAATTCTAAGATCACTTCCACAGAAGTTTGATAATAAAAGATATGCAATTGAGGAAATGGATGATCAAAATCTTACACCAGATCTCCTCAATAGTAAACTAAGAACTGTGGAAATGGAACTAGAATTCAAGAAACAATTGATTCAGACTAATAAAAAATAGGGTAATTCGAATCTTGTTTTTCATCTAAGTTGATCAAATCTAAAATTGGCATTGACTCTAATGAGGACAATGACTTGTATAACTTGGATAATCATGTTTCTCTTATGTTTAAGCAATACAAAAAGATTGCAAACTTTAGAAACAAAGTTGCTTCTAGACCAGGGAAACCTAATTACTCCAACACTTTTAATAATAGGCCTCATGAGAGAAGACCTGATAAACAAAAGACTGATGATCACAATAGACCTCAGAAAGACCTTAAAAATGTTGAATGTTATAGATTTGGCAAATTATGACACATTACTAGTGACTGTAGGGTTAACTTAGACAAAATCCCAAATATAATAGGGCTCAGCTATGAAAGACTTGGAATGACTCAAGTGATACTGAAAATGATGAACCTGAGTCATCCAACTCTTATGACCCTTGAATGTCATTCTTATTGCTAAGATAATCTACAATGATGATGAGGAAATTAATCATACCATGATTGATGTTGCTTCTACTGATGTGTCTGCCTTAATGCTTGAGAATGATTGCAGTGTGTGTGTGAGTCAAAGTGAACGCCTTATTGATGATGCCAATGTGTGTGTGAGGCCTAAAATTGAATCTATAGGGGACACTGCACACTTCTCACTCAGTGACTCCGATAATGAGGACCTTCCTGACATTCACACACTTTACACTAAAATAATCAATAAAAGCTCTAGACTAGAGAAGCTTGTCAAAGATCTTTCCAAGAAATTAGAGTCCTTAAACCAAATAGTTAAACAAAATGATGAAGAGTATACATCTCAAAGTTTAACTCATGATGAGGAAATAAAGGATTTTGAATAAAGAGTGAAAGACTTGATTGAATCCAATAATGTTTTGGAAAAGAAGTATAAAGGATCGTTATTAGAATTGGACCAAACAAAAGAAAAGGCTTCAACAGGCTTAAAAAAATTGAAAGAAATTCTAATTGTTTTGAGGATTGTGTTGCTGATAGTAAGACCAATTCTCACAACAGATCTTGAATAGGCTTTAGCACCGAAAATATCAAGCAAACTAAACCTTTTGAAACCATAAAGTTTGTCCCTATTGGGAAAAGACCTATGGAAATTTGTCCAGACTTTAAATCTTTGAAAAATGATTTTGATAAAAATCAACAACAGTTAAACATTGGTGAGACAAGTACCTCTAAGCATAATGTTCAACTTAAAGCCAAGTGCATTTATCCTCCCATTAGAAAGAGTTAGAGCTCCTTTGAAACTCTTCCCTTTAGAAATAATGCCAAAAGTCATAATTTAGGGAAACCTATGTTCAACAACTTTCCTAAAGACTTAACTGCTATGAGCAACCTTTATTGCTCATACTGTGATGTGTACAGGCATTCTTTAGATTATTACTATTCCAAATTCCTATAACAAACTACCTATCCATCCTTTACTTATCAGAATTTTAACTATTCTAGGAGAAGTCGTAACAGTTATGTCCTTTCTAAACCACCAGACAGAAACTCTAACTATTGAAAGAGAAAGGAAATATCTAATACTAAAAGACAATCGACAAGAAATAATCCTAGAGTCTTTTCTCTACCAAATGCTCAAAATGTTTATAACAACAATAAAATTATGAAAAATCTATTTAGACAAAAATGTAATGCTAGCAAGTTTTATCAAATACGATCTATTAAGCGCAAATTGAAAACCAAATCAATTTGGGTAAGAAAGGATGATCTAGTAACCCAGATGACATGTAACATAGTGATTAGTGCTTTGAAAGCTGAACACACCACGTTTGGATGGTACTTAGAATGTGGATGTTCTAAGCATATGATCGGGGAATAATCCAAATTCTCAAACAAAACTAACTTCGTTGGAGGCAAAGTCTTGTTTGGAGATGGTGTTTCAGCCCAGATCATTAGCAAAGGAATACTCCATGAAGAAGTATTACTTTTTCTTAAAGATGTTTTATTAGTAAAAGGTCTTAAGGCTAAACTACTAAGTATTTCACAATTTTGTGACTCCAATCATACTGTCACCTTTTCGAAGAACAATTGTAAAATTTTAAATGAAAATGGTGAGTGCATCATTACAGGACTCCGTACTCAAGATAATTGTTACATAGTCAGTCCAAGTAAAGAGGTCTGTAACATTACCAGAATGGATGACAATGAGTTAAGGCATAACAGAATGGGTCACATAAATTATGATAACCTTAGTAAATTGTCCTCTCAGGAAATTGTTAGAGGTATTCCTGAAACAAAACCTATTTCTAAAATAGTCTGTGGTCCTTGCCAAGAAGGAAAAATAGTTAAGGCATCTCATAAATGGGTTAAAGACTTTCTATCCTCTAGACCATTAGAACTCATCCATATGGATCTAATGGGTCCTTCTCGTACTATTAGTTTTTCTAGAAATAGTTACATTCTAATTATGGTTGATGATTACACGAGATTTACTTGGGTTATTTTTCTAAAGCAGAAGTCTAAAACCTTTAGAGCATTTTTGAAAATCTTACTTCGTATAGAAAATGAAAAGGATTCCCAAGTAGATAGAATCTGGAGTGATAGAGGTGGTGGATTCATAGATTTAGGTGTCATTTAATATTGTGACTATAATGCTTACAAACACGAGTTCAGTGCTCCCAAGACACCTCAATAAAATGGGATGGACGAGCAAAAAAATAAAACAATTAAGGAAATGGCAAGAGTTTTAATATATGCAAAAGATTTACGTAAATACTTTTGGGTTTAATCAGTTCGTACTGCATGTCACATTATCAATAGAGTCTACCTTAGGAAGAATTCTAAACATACCCCCCATAAACTTTGGTATGGCCAGAAACCAAATCTTAAATATCTTAGAACTTTTGGTAGTACATATTGTGTCTGTAAAGACAGAGACCATTTATCTAAGTTTGAAATAAGAGGAGATAGAGCTATATTTTTAGGTTATTCACCTGACCGTAGAGCCTACCGAATTTACAACTTTCGTACTAAGACCATGATGGAATCCATTAATGTGATTGTAAATGACACTTCTGTAGAAAGTAAAACTACTAGACCAACTATTGTGGATCAGTCTGAAAGTCTTTTAAATTATGACTCTCCTGAAATAACTGAGTCTTTACAAACAGAGACCCCTACAGTGCCTAACAGGATTTCTAAAGACCATCCCCTTGATAACGTTGTTGGTAATCCTATGGATTTTGTTCGTACAAGATCTCAACTTCATAACATTGCTCATTTTGCATGTTTTGTGTCTCTTATTAAGCCCAAATATGTAAATGAAGCCTTGAATGACCCTTTTGTGGATTACTACAATGCAAGAGGAACTTATTCAATTTGTCATTCATGATGTTTGGTATCTTATACCCAGGCCTTAAAATAAAAGGGTTATTGGCACACGTTGGATTTTTAAAAACAAGACTGATGAGTCTGGGATGATAATTAGGAATAAAGCTAGATTAGTTGCCCAGGTATACTCTCAGATTGAAGGAATAGATTTTAAGGAAACATTTGCTCATGTTACTTGACTCGAATCTGTTCGTTTACTTTTTGCCATAGCATGTCATTTACATTTCACACTTTACCAAATGGATGTAAAGTCTACCTTCCTTAATGAAATTTTGACTGAGGAGACCTATGTAGAACAACCCAAAGGTTTTATTGACCCTCATCATCCTAATCATGTTTATCGTCTTAATAAAGCTATTATGGGTTAAAACAAGTTCTTAGAGCTTGGTATGAGTGTCTGTCGACCTTTCTGTTAGATAATGGATTTAGGAGAGGTGCAAATGACCAAACCATGTTTGTCAAACATTTTGACAACAACTTTACTATTGCTCAAGTATATGTTGACGATTTCATGTTTGGATCCACCTCGCCTTCAGAAGCCAAGCCTTTCTCGGACATTATGCATAAATAATTCCAAATGTCGCTTATGAGGGAGTTACAATTTTTCTTAGGTCTTCAAGTTAAACAAAATTCAAAAGGATTATTTTTTTAGCAATCTAAATATGCATTAGAGGTTGTAAAAAAGTTTGGCCTAAATACTGCTAAGGAAGTTAGAACGCCTATGATTACCTCTGTCAAACTCTCCACAGATAAAAATGGTAAATCCATTGATTGTACTTTATACCATAGTATGATAGGAAGTTTTCTCTACCTAACTGCCTCGCGCCATGATATCATGTACTCTATTTGTGTGTGCACCCGTTATCAAAATAATCCTAAAGATAGCCATTTATTATGCGTAAAAAGAATAATTAAATACATAAAAGGCACTCATAATTTAGGGATGTGATACACTAATGATACATCAAGCACAATAGTAGGATACACTGACGGTAATTGGGCTAGGTATTTCGACGACAGTAATAGTACTTCAGGCGCATATTACTACATAGGTAACAACTTGGTTGGTTGGAACAGTAAATAACAGAACTGAACTTCGTTATCCATTGCAGAATCTGAATATATGAAAGCTAGAAGTTATTGTGCCCAATTATTATGGCTGTAACTAATGCTGAGAGATTACGGTATAAATGAAAAAAAACTACATCTCTATTACGATAACCAAAGTGCGATCAACATCTCTAAGAATCCAGTTCAACATTCTCTCACTAAACATATTAAAATTCAATATCACTTCATACGAGAATTAGTTGAATCAAAAGAACTAGAGATTAATTACCTTCCTACTAATCTACAATTGGCTGACATGTTTACAAAACCTTTGGATTTTAAGCGTTTTGAATCTTTACGTAAATCAATTGGCATGGTTTTGGCTGAATATTTCTTTTGCTTAATTTGTGTAACTGCTAGATTTTCCCATTCTTATAATAAATATATGTGGATGTAAGCCATGGATATTAGTATAATGACAAAGAACACCTCTTATATCTATTTTAAGTAGGAGATTCGTGTGAATTCTCGTTGTTTATTCAAGTTACTGCTTATCTACCTATTTATATCTCTCCTATTTGATTCTTACTGCCCTTTGTCCATTTGAGACAAAGTGGGGGATAAATTTTGAGTCCACTTGGACACCTTTGTACATTCTCATCTAATGAACTTGATCTTAGGTATCTTACTGTAGATTTTAATACCTATTTATTGCATTAAGATTTTGATAGGGTAATGGTTTGTACATAGTTGAGTTATGTAATTTTTCCATTTCTAGGAGATTGGGTAGATAGATTGTGTTTTGTATAGTAATAGGATTTCCTTATTTCCTTTTGTATCCCTACGAGTCCTTGTTGACTCAAAGGATATTTTGTCTCATATTTCAAAAGGGAGAGATTGAAGCACCCTTTATCTTTGACTCATTTGAGTATGCATTATATAGGAGCTCAACTAGTTTGGAAATAGTGACAAAATTGTGTATATCCCTAGATAAACCAAAAATCCTTAGAACTTTCAAAGCTTCATTAATATTCCTCTACAAGTTCATGAAGGTATAACACATACACCACACACTAGGATTGCATATATATAGTGATTTATTCATGTAATGACCTTGTGTGAGTTAAATCCCCTTAATATGATTGTTAAATAATTTTTGGGATTTAATTAACATTTTCTAAGAATTTTAAATAATGTTTTTGAAATTAAAATTGGAACTTACTAAAGTTTTTGGGTTGATTTGTAAATATATTTTATGCCTTAAAAATGTCTTGGGCAGAAACCAAAAGCGGCAGAAACATTTATGGGTGAAACTGGAATTTTTTTTAAACCAAAAACACGCGTATGAGAGTTAATCATGAGCCTACATGTGTTGAACACACAATGGTTCGATGTGTGTTTCTTATCACTCATATACCTTTGACTTATTCGGGACCCTTGGATCGACTTAATCTACGGTCTGCATGTGATTGGAATCAATCCAAGTGATTTGATTTTA
This sequence comes from Sambucus nigra, assembly GCA_949130495.1. NCBI lineage: Eukaryota > Viridiplantae > Streptophyta > Magnoliopsida > Dipsacales > Adoxaceae > Sambucus > Sambucus nigra. The sequence goes on from OX422217.1 coordinate 201,763,599, forward strand.
ACCAATCAGAGTTTGCTATTGCACCGCTTCTTGTGAACCCTTAGATTTTCATCGATTTAAATTCCATTATTCTTAGCCCTTGGTTTATTCCATCGTTCCAAATTCTTCTATTACTAGTATAAATAGATGCCTTGGATGAGGCAATTTGAGACTTTTGTTATTTCCTCATCTGAGAGAGAAGAGAGAGAAAGATTAGAGAGAGAAATAGAAACCCTAATCCAAACTTTGTCAAACCATAAACTAGAAATACTTTTCTAAGAGATTAAAACTAAGTGTTTAGTTCCTAGTTTTGATCAGATAATCCTCTCTTGTTCTTGATCATCCTTCCATCTTAGTCACGTTGGTAGAGTTTTCAGTTTCCCTACATAGAAACTTGAGATCTCGTCTCTGTGATGCAAATCACATAAATAGTTTACTATCTTGATTTCTTATTTTGAGAAATCTTGTTTGTTGGTTATTTTAAAATTGTTTTATGTTTTCAAACCCTAAACCAATAATTTTGATTCTAATTTCATTTTACTCAAACTATTAGACTTGGATCTAGTTTTGAGATCTTGATTGGGGAGCACACTTTCAATCTTTAATATTTTCAAAATCAGAAAGTATTTGGATCTTGGATATTTCACAACAAGATTCCCTCCTGATCTGTAATTATTTTGAAAGGTTTAAAGTCTGATTTAGTTTTGACTAAACTGATTTTAAAATATCTTGCTTATCTAGTGATTCTGTAATTTGTTAAATCATTCGGTCTGTATTAAGTGTGAGTGTGTTGCATGCATATGTTAGAGAGAATATCACCACTACAGTTTCACTCTGCCACACTTAAAGTGTTGGTTGTATGATCTTGAACTTCTTTGAGTCAACATAAAGATAGAATCGAGTAAAATTACAAAGCTGGAAGGAACATCAACAACAGCAGCCTTCATAGAAGTCAGATCTAATCCAGAGGAGTTGGTAACGATTATGAACTTAGTTTAGTTGTGTTTGTGTGGTTTGATTGTTAAATAGCTTGTAATTTGTTACTCTAATTTTAGTGGATTTTTTCATTTTGTGATGTAGAGTTCACCGTGGATGTTTCCCCAATTGGGTGGGGTCTTACCATATTAAAAATTTCTTATGCACTTCCTCATTTTCTCATCACCTTCTTCTAAGATAAACTGATTTAATAGTTTAAGTTTTGTTTTTCAAAACTGGTTAATTCTAGATCTGAAATAACTCGTTGAAACTTGTTCAAACTATTTTGATAATCATTTTGAACACATCTTGTATTAAGTTTTATTTTTATTAAAAGAGTTTCTTCAACAAACAGTTCAGAGCCATTTTAACAGTTTAATCCTGTCTTAAATGTCTTAAGTGGCATTTTTCAGGTTTATGCGGAGCTTGGATGTCGACAATGTTTGGAATTTTTCTTCCTACAAAATCCTTGTGTTAAGTTGAATCGCCTTGTCTTTTCATTTTACTTTGACTGGATGACCTATTTGACTTTAGATAATTTATTTTATTTTTCACTTTAGAGAGTAACATGGCTACTACCATCTTAAAGAAGAAAGACAAAGCTGCTGAGAATACATGTGATGATCTAAAGGTTGCCAAAGAGGATCTTGAGATAAAGATCAAATGCCTTGAGTCTGACTTGATAAAAGTGCAAAATAAGCTACGGAAAAGTGATGAGAAGATGGTGCGAAAGGTTGAATACCTTAACAATCTTGAAGGGGATCTCAAGGCTGCCAATGACTAGATCAATGCTCTAAAGGTCAAACTTGATGAGGCTTTTGTGGATGCTTCCGTGGTGGAGTATGTCATCAGCACTACCATGTCCTTCCACAAAGGATATGATGAGTTAAAAAAAAGGATAGCTAAAAAATATACTGACATCGTTGAAGTCATGCTGACCTGGGAAGGAGATGATGATGATGAAGCTAAGGCCTTGAATGAAGAGGAGGAAGTTGTTCGTCCACCTAAGACAGAGTCATCTTCTGAGGATGAGGTCCAAGTCCTTAAGGTTATTGAAGGAGAAATTGATATTGTTGGGAAAATAGAATCGACTTCAAAGGATGTTGATGTTACTTAGCCTACTTCCTTTTGTTTTCTTGTATAGCTTTTTTTGTAAAAACCTGTAGTGAAGAAAAAAAAAATCACAAAATAGTTGAACAATTTTATGAAGTAATATAAATGGTTTTGTATTTATATTATCCTTTTATGTACCGTTTTCCTTTTTTTTAAGGTTCTTCTAATGTGTTCTTTCATGTTTGGATCTTATCAACTTTGCATGTTATTTTTGAATGTTGCAAGTATATCATTGCCTTGACTTAGTACTTTCCTTAAGGATTATTTTCACTGTTAAATTGGGTTGGCTAAGGCTGACCTAATCTATAATATTTGATGCAGTCAAAGACATGAATTATCATATATATGGACGGTATGTGATCGGATCTTGTTGATACACCCTTTTCCAAATGTTATGTGCAGTCAAAGATGTGTATTTGATCAATTGGGTTGGATAAGGCCGACTAGTTCTATAATATTTATTGTAGTCAAAGATGCATTATCCAAAATAAGGATGGTATATGATTGGATCTTATCGATAAACCCTCTTCCAAATATTTTGTGTAGTCAAAGATGTGCATCTAATGATTTGATTCAGCCAAAGCCACCCTTATCTAACATTTGAATAAATACTAATAAGAATAAAAATGAAGTAAAAGTTAACAAAAAATCTTCATATATTGACTTCTGTTCATATGAATTTGGTAATATACCACTATAAAACTTTTCAATGATAGTACTTTTAAGGTGCTCATAATTCCAAGGATATTTTAATGTCCCCCTTCTAAAGTTTTAATATGGTATATGACTGGTCGTATAACTTTAGCCACATGGTAGGGACCATTCCAGTTTTCTTCCAACTTATTGGACTTCTATGTAACCTTATTCAAGACACAATATCCTTCTTTGACTGTGCTCGACTTGAATCTTTTATTGAATAAATTTATTATGCACAACTGGTTTGCTCCTACTCTGAGTACGACTGCCTCCCTAACTTTGTCTATTAGGTCTAGATCCATTCTTGTCACAAAATCACTTCTAGAAGAATTAACATTTACAACCCTGTCGCTTCTTAAGTCGACCTCCACTAGGACCATGGCTTAACTTCTAAAATCCAACGTGTAAGGCATCTCTCGTGTCGTTGTTCGTAATATTGTCTAGTAAGCCCATAACATGCTTTGTAGTCCATTTATCCAATTTTCTTTGGCTACTTCGAGCCTATTATTCATCCCATCCAGTAAAGTTCGATTTGTGACCATTGTCTTCTCGTTGCATTGTAGATGATCTGGTGAAGAATGCAACTTTCTAATCTTGGCCTTGTCACAATACTCTTGGAATCATCATTGTAGAACTGGGTGCCTTAGTCGGTAATGAAAGTACAAAAGATTCCATACCTACTGTTCACACCCTTTTCATATGAACTGGGAGACGTTTGTGTAGGTCATATCTATGAGTGGTTTAACCTCCTCCTATTTTATGAAATAATCCACTGCTATCATTAAATATCCTAAACTTCCCTTAGTCTTCGACAATAGGCTGACCAAGTCCATAGGCCAAGGTGATGTGATCGGTACTAGCTCGACCCATGGTATTTTGTGTATTATCCTAAGCCCCTTTCATTTATCGCACTTTAGTGCATATTCCTCACACTTTTTCCTCATTATTGACTAATAATATCACTAGATGGCTATTAACTTTACTAGCGTTCGACCTGCTACATGAGCTTCGCATGACCCTTCATGGATTTCCTTAATCAGATTGGGTGCTTCCATAGGGTGAACACGTCTCATCATTGAGACTATAAAACCTCTTTTGTACAACACTCCCTTTTCCATAACGTACTGAAGATTTATAATGACGCCTACTTTGCAATGACCCCATTTTTATGTGTTTATGTATAGTTGATTTTGCAATTGCGTCTTACTTACTATTTGATAAATGTTATATTATTACATATATTGTATTATGAGTTCTTTATATAACAAACCCCATTTTTATATATGAATAATCAAATGTGAATTGGATCAGATTGAAGTTTTATGACACATCCTAAGCTAAATGATAACTTTGGGGGCATAAAATATAATTTTATGAAACTTTAGGGACTTGATTTTAATAAAGAATGTTTCAGTGACCAAAATGAAATTAAAACGGGGATTTTTATAAATAAAATATTTTTAAGGACCTCTAAGAAATATTGAAAATATATAGTGTAAAATTACCAAAATGGCCTTTACGTGTAAAATAACCCATATACCATTAATACCTTTCCACTTCGTGCTTGACACCTCATGCTATATTTTTCCACAACCACCTTACATGTGTCATTCATACATAAAAAGCTTAAACACATGTCATCTTTAGAGAGAAAGCTAAAACACGTGTCGTTGTTCGTTGAAATAAGACTGCTAGACCCCGCCGATACGCAACACTTCAATGCTGACTCGCCGTTGTAAATTCTTGGTCAGCTAGACATGTGTCAACACCATGATATCTTTGAAAAACTATACATAGGGCCTTTGGGATCATTCAAAACTCACACTAATTCCTTGATAATTATAGAAAGAAATAGTGAGAGAAAGTGTGGAAATGTTTGAGAAGAAGTTCTTAAAGTTCTTAGTGATATTCATCTTAAAGGGAATCTTCCCTAAATGTTATAATGCATCTTTACAAATTTAATTTATTTTTTTATAGCTTTACAAGTAGTTATGCTAGTAACATACACTAAAGGATTCATTAATTAAAACTTAAAATTTATAAGAAATCCAAGTTTATTTTATTTTTAATATATGTAAACTTGTTTGAAATTATATATACCCTTTTAAAAATGATTATTTTTAAAGTAATCGCTCGTTATTATAAAATCCCATTTAAGTAATTCCAAAGTCAAGCCCGGTGAAATCCTATCAAGATGATATGGTATTTAAGTGTTGCTCCTATGGCCCTCTGTCTTTACTAGGAATGAATCTGAAATTTTTTTGTCTAGATGAGATAGTATTTATGTGGTACCCCTGTGACCCTCCAACTCTAGTGGGAATCGACTGAGTAGGAAGAACTATGAACTGAATTCATCAATCACGATCAATGCATTTTAAAAGTTGAGAAAATGGTTTTTAGTAATCCTTTAAAATAAGTTATAATTAAAATACAGTATATAGATTGAACCTTGTTTAGAATGTTTACTTAAACCTTTATCGTATTTGTCAGATTAACGTGTGATCGAAGGCTCAATATCTATAAATTCGACCTCCATTTTGGGTGAGTACTCTATGCCATTTCTTGTGCATGTTGATTATATGATATTATGCAAACTGTATATATTTTGTGAAATGATTTTATTCTAAAAATACATCTGATACCAAAGATTTCATCGTTTGTTATATGTTTATATCTCTCCATATAAACATCTGATTTAAATTATAAAATTATAAATTTGGCCTACGAAAACTTTCTTACTATGTTGGCCTTAACTACTAGGTGTAAATATTTGGGTGGTACCTTCCCAACCAGTTTAATGCTGGTGTGCCCTAAACAAGATGTTGTTCCAGAGATCATAGTTTTTTATCTGTGTTATTTTCGGGTGGAAACATATGGTAACACTATATGTTTAGGTATTAGAGCATACATGTCCACTAATACTGAATAATTGATATATTAATCAATTGTTTTATCTGTTATGAACTGTTTATTCTGAAAATATACACTGTCAGTTACTTTATATATATTGCTGCAAATTTTTATCTCTATTTATATGCCTTTTGTTATAAATTGAATACGTATTAATTTTCTGAAAAACCCTGGAATGTCTGAAGATTGAACCTCATTCGGCTTTTAGTTGATGTTGTATAAATAACCATTTTTAGGAAATAAATAGGCTCGCGGATGGAACGTAAGAGGACTATGTTGAAGATTTAGCTTTTGGATCTCTTTTTGTTACTTTAAGTAAAATGTTTATTTTATCAGATAGAGCATGTTTGGATCTCTAGTAATAGTTTTTAAAAAATTTCTCAAGTTGTAACTTGTTGATACTTTTAATATAAAAGAAGTTTCCTTTCGAAAGCTTTGATGACGTAATTCCTTCACTATCAGTATTTTATGATTTATAACCATGTGTTTGTATTTCCGTTGCATTTAATTTAGAAAACAATCTAAGTCAGAATACTTCTTTCCTTGGTGGCATGTCAAGAAACTTATTCCCTACTACTATTTTGGGTCAGGGTTGTGACATACTTGCCTCGTTCTGATTGTTTGATAAAATGCCTTTTTCTAAGTACGTGATGAATGGGTCCATCTAGGATGGGCCCATAGTTATCTCTAGGAAGTTTAATTGTTATTTATCAATTATGCTCTATAACATAATTTTTTATAGGTAGAGTCTTTCTCAGGTTTTCTCTGGCAGCTGATGCCAGACGAGCTAATGCATCTTTCTTGATATTTTTACTTTTGGATATTTTAACCATTTTGAGTGCTTTTAGCCTTGGGAATATCATTTTTACCTTTTAAAGGTACTTTAAAATGTTCCCCTATCTTGATTTATACTCTCCCACCAGCTAAGAATCATGATGGGCCATTATATACTCGGATCCAAGTGATATAGCCATCTCTAATTCGGCAATCAAAGCCTCATATTTTGTTTCATTGTTATATGCTTCAAATTCAATTCTTAGGGTATATTCTACGTCATCTCCATTAGATGTGTTGACTATAAAATCAGTTCATCTATCGTTAGCACAATACGACCCATCGACACACACTTTCAATATTAGATGCTCCTCGTTGAAATCTTCTTCTACTAGAGAAACATCTTTAAATAGTTTGGTAATAAACTCTTCGATATAGCTAGGCTCGTCATTTTCAGATAAGGATTCTTTTTGTCTCTTGTTTTGCTCATCCAAAACTATAATAGATTGTTCACCTAGCTATGGGTTATGTTCGGTTGGAACAACAGGTGATGTTTCAAAAGATCTTTTCTCCTCATAAGTGAATTTTGTAATGAAATCTACCATATCCTGCCTTTGATCACAGTCCTTGGCTCATATGAAATTTCATATTTACCAAGATATATTTGCCTATACCATCAACCTGCCATCTTTTTTTAGTTTTTGGATGGTTTGCTAAAGTGGGAGATTGGAGTAGACAACAATATAGTGGGCTTAGAAGTATTGCTTCATCATCCTAGATGCCATTATCAAGTCTAGGGATAATTTTTCCATTTTACAAAATCTAATTTCTACACCAGTAAAAGCTTTGATCATATAATACACTGGTTTTTGAACCCCTTCATCATTTTTGGTCAGAGCCGAGCTAATTGTTGACTCTTATACCACCATATATAGGTATAATTTTTCCCCTAGGACTAGCCTTGACAGTAATGGGGCCCTTCCTAGCATCTTTTCAACTTTATAAAGGTGGTTCAACATTCCTCCATCCATTCAAAAGAGTTTTTAATGACTTTGAAAAATAGGAGGCATTTATCTATATCTCTTAATACAAATCTGTTTTGAGTACTTGGGATGTTAGGTTTTGTATTTATTTCTTGCTTTTAGGAGGCTGCATAATGATAAACTCGTAGATCTTGTTAGGGTTGGCCTCTATGCCCTAGAATTTTCTTAACCTGGACTCCAAATACATATTTAGCTGGATTCAGCTTCATTTGTCATTCTTCAATTCATCGAATGGCTGTCCGAGGTATTTTACGTGGTTATATTCTTTGATGCTTTTAGTCAGCATGTCATCTACGTAAACCTCCATATTCTTCCCTACCTATTTCTCAAATACTTCGTTCACATCCTTTGATAAGTGGAACCTGCATTTTTAAGTCCAAAAGGCATAACATTATAGCAAATGGTACCTTTAGTAGTGATGAAATTAGTCTTCTCCATATCTTTTGGCTGCATTTTAATCTCGTTATACGCAATGTTTGCATCTATAAAGTTTAATAACTCATGGCCAGTTGTTCCATCCACCAATTGATCTATCTGAGGCAAAGGTTAATAATCGTTAGGGCTTTCCGTATTTAGATATATTAAGTCCACGTAAATCCCCCACTTATTACTTTTCCTTGGCACCATCCCCATATTTTCCAACTAATTAGGGTACATCTTGTCTTTTATTAACTCAACTTTTTTTAATTTTGACACTTCCTCTGGTATCGCCATATTTTTCTCTTCAGAGAGTAGTCATCATTTCGATTTGGAGGGATTGGGTTCTTTGATTATGTTAAGCTCATAGATGATAATGGATGGATCAATTCCAGGAATATTTTTATGGATCCAAGCAAATTTTTTTTCCAAGCTTGTAGGAAATCTACCAACAGCTTCTTTAGGATGGGGTCCATGGACGAGCCGATCTAGTCTATCCTATCAGGGTTCTCATCGTCTAGTAACACTGGTTCTATTTCCTCAATTTCTTCTCTAGTTATCAACATATCTTCATTTTAAGGATCGAATGTCTCAACCTGATAGGTTTGAACTAGATTTTTCCTCTCCTCTTTGCCAATCGACGAGTAATATCATTTACGTGCATCTATTTAGTTTCCTTTCACTATTCCTACACTAAAGTTGGCGGGGAACTTCAGATATTGATGAATAATTGAGGATACACCCTTAAATTTCTTGAGGACCACTCTTTTAAAGATGAAGTTATAGGTCGATAACACATTATTGTCAAGGATGAAAAATATCATCTTCTTTATTCTCTAGGTTTTCAATTAGAGAAAGATAAGAGGCCTCTAGTTTCTTGTCAATTAGCTCCAACCTTTTGAAAATATCATAGAACAACACATTGGTCGATCTCCCATTGTTGACTAAAATTCTTTTCATGTTTTTATCGTGGATCATCATGGTTATCAGTAGTGGATCATCATGAAGATACAATAATCTTAAGAGATCATCCCTTTAAAAACCTATGATCATTATGTCTTTAGCGACCTTATGAGGTTGAATGTCTTACACAACTACTACCTTGACATCATTGTTGTTGATATAATCTCTTGTCGCGTTGATGTATTATTTCCTTTCAGTTGGTGCATCACCTCCACCGGCGTCTCATCCTACTATAAAGTTTCATCTGAAAGAGATCATGTTCAACTCTCTAACAAGATCTTTGGGCCATACTAGGAGATCAAGATCCTCTTTGTCTTTGTTTTACCTATATCTTTTTTTATCTTGACTCCTTGCGCTAGGTAATCTTGATCTCCTCTTAGGCTTCCAGTCCTCATGGTTTGCATTAGTTTGCCATTCTTCTCCACGTATTTATTAAGTTTCCCTTTTTTGATAAGGGTCTTAATTCCATCCTTCAAGGCTAAAAAAATCCTCGATTTCATGCCCTTGATCCTTGTAGAATTTGTAAAATTTTGTCTTATTTATTCTTCTCCCATGGATTCTTAATTTCTTTGGACGTTTTAGTTCACCATCTCCTTAGATATTATTATGAATATGAGGTATTCCCACTGTTAAGGGAGTGTATTCATAAAACCTCTGGTATGACCTCTTCTCGCTCCCCTTTAGGGATATCTTTGGGATTTTCCTTTCTTCCCGGACTACTAATTTGTTCAGACTTTCTAGATTGAACTCTTTTTCATCCATGGCTTCCTCCCCATTCATAATCTTTCTTTCCATGTCTAAGAATTTGATCATATGGTTTGGAGGATCTTTGGCCAGTGTCCAGTACAATTTATCAGGTAACAGCCCCTTTATAATTGTCATCGTGGAAATTTTTTCATTGTAATCCCCACTTTTTATTTTTTAGAATTGAACCTAGTAATGTAATCTCTTATCATTTCTTCCTCATATTGACGGACGCTTAATAAATGAGTTACCCTTTTACTAGGTTTTGCTCCGAATTAAAAGTTTTTCATGAAGAGGTCAGTCAATTGCTTAAACGCCGAGATTTCTACTTTGGGTAACCCATTATACCAAATTTGAGCGGAACCTACGAGGGTGCTTGAAAAATCCCTGCAATGCATCTCATCGTCTATGGAGAATGTGTCACATGCTACTTGGTATTGCTCAACATGTAAGATTGGATCTGATTTTCCTTCATACCTGGGAGTTATCACAGGCGAAAGGAATTTTCCAGGTGTGGGATAACTAACCACAGAGGTCGTGAATGAAGATCCCTGAACAAAACTCCTTTGTAGTGGATTTTTTATTTCGGTGAGATCGCCTAGGTGGTCCTCAATCCAGTTGATGGATCCCTTCCATGGTAAGCATCCTCAGCTACCTTATTAGCTCTGCTATGACTCTCGACTGAGAATTTTTCTCTCCGGCTAACCTGTTCCCATTTTTTAATGCCTTGGTATTGCATATTGAATTACTTTTTCTTCTTAGATCCTGCCTCCATCATTATGTTCATCTTGTGCCTTCTTTGGGGTGCGAATGTGCTCGTGCCCTTCTTCTTCTTAGCCTATCATAGACGGGTATTTTACTGAGTGTTTCAAAGGTACTTTCCTGTTTATATGAATATATATGATCATCATCACCACTAATTAGCCTCATAGTGGAGGTTCTCTTTAGTCAGTAAGAAGATTCTTCAAATTCCGATCCATGTGTCCGAGAAGATTTGCTCATCTCAGATCCCAGCTTTCATCTTCTAGGATTTTCCAAGGCTTTTCCTTTGTTGTCTTGCCTAATATCTCAATAGGGTAAAAGGAGGTGATTTTCTACGTTGACTCGATGTTTTTCCAAGGATGGAGCTATTGGAGATGGTTCTGGTTGGCTTTGTGAGTCTAACACACTTTTTTGGGTGAGTTGTCTCATATTTTCTTGCATAGCTTCTTGGATTTTAACTAAACTATGAATGAAACCTACTAATTCCCCTATTCCAACAGAGATGGAGGGTGGTGCATCATCTTTTTCCCTACTACTCTCTGGGTGTTTTTCCATTGTTATAAAAAAAATGTGCAGAAAACAGAGTATATATGCTCGAAAACACGGTATGATTGGATTTTTTTCAAATTTGATAGTAGAGGGATTGTTTGAGGCAAGAAATGAAAATTTTCAATTGTGATTTACACGGAATTTGGTAATGATATAATAATGAATCATAGTTTTGATGCAAGAAATCAATTGTCTTTGCTCATAAAATCAGCAAGATGGGTATTTAACGAATTTTGGGGAATTTTGCTAGAAAGCCCAGATTTTTTGAAATTTAGTAATGGTATAACAATGAATCGGTGCCATTAGGTTGTCATCTAAAAAAGGATTCATGGTTGTCTTGGCTGAATAAAGCCCAATTAAAGATAGCAAATAATAACTAAAGAGTGTATGCATATAAACAAGGATGAAGATGAGGATAAGAAGATTAACACTAATAAGTACATGGTTCAGGCTTTAAGAATGAGCTTACGTCCACATGTTGCTTTATTGCTTTTCTATTAAATCTATACAAATGGGATAATATCTCGTTTTTGTACCATAAGAATGTTGGATATATCTTAGTAGTCGATATGTAGGCTCGATGATTGCTTGCCCTGATCTGTGTGGGGGATGTGGTCTTTTGTAGTGATTCCCATAAGAAAAACGATTGCTAGCCAACATAAGCCAAATGGTAAATCTTAGTTGATGGGACACTCATGAATTTTTTAAGATTTCACCCATTAAGGGAAAATTTTAGCACATGCTGGAAGTTTGACATGCCAGTCATATATTATTGACCAAATGCTCAAAATATATCTTGTCACTCTACCTCGTTGGCATCCACCCAATTTGCCCTAGTGGAAAATCGACCGAGCTCTTGGCTGAGCTTACGTACTTTATTGGTGTAAGGGCAAGTTCTCAATTGAGTCATTTGTAGTGAGGCTTAATTACGGACAAAACTATTTGAGTTATAGGATATATGTTTGTGGTATCCTTTCAATCCTATGACAAGTTTAAGTTCAAGACATAGTGGCCTAACATTGAGAAAACTTTATTCTTGTCGGTATCTGTCCATGTTTCACGTCATCAACATTTGGATTTCAAGGTCTCTTAAGGTATGAATGCATTTAATATATGTATATATGTATATATATAAGTTTTATGGTTGTATTTTTTATAAAGTTTTGTCAAAATGACTCTTCATTTTTCTCAAAAAATCATTTAACTTTTCATAAAAGTTTTGGGCTTAAAAACAGTTTTGTTGATTTTCTGTAAATTCGTACAAATGAAATGGGATCTCATTCGAACGAGATATCCAGGTTGTTCGAATGAACTTCAGACGAGATTCGAACGAACTTTTGCCATTTTCTTACTGAATTTTCGTTGAAATGTCGTTAGAACGACATCGTTTGAATGAAGTTTTATACTCGAGATTTTCTCCTATTTATATTCTGAAATCATGTTCGAACAATGTCCTTCGAACGACATCAAAAAGCCGTTCGAACGACTGTGCGCGATAACAGTTTTTTGCAGTTTTTATTTTCTAACTTCCCACTCTCCCGCTTTTACATACCTGATTTAATTAGTGTGGGAGCAACAATTTTCATAGACTTTTGAGAACATTTCTTTTCTTTTGAGAGAAAAAATTCATCATCCAAAAGTCCTTTTGTTCTTGAACTTAAATGTTTTAATTCCACAAAACATAAAATTTTCACCCAAGTTTTAGTTTGATCCAATTTCTTTAATATCTTCATTTTCTTGAGATCATTTGACACCGAGTTTCTTCTCTACCCATTATGGAGAAAGTTTGGGTTCCATATCTACCCCAAAAAGGAGATGTTGCGGTGTAATCATATGGTGAAAGGCACCGTGTGTATGTTAACGGTAGCTAGTCCCCATTGGTGGATTCCAAGACTTCGGTGGACTCTGGAGTTGTCGACTAGGTGGAGGTTTAAGAGAGAAGGAGCATCAAGACTTGAAAGTCAAGTTGTTGTTGTAAGTTTCTCTTGTCGTGTCTTATGTAAAAATGCCATACTTAGTGGACTTGTAGGTTGGGTCATCCGAGGTTTTTCCCGTTGTGGGTTTTCCTCGTACATCGCGCCTTGTGTGTGGTTATTTTTATCTTGCAATATCTCACTTTGATTCATGCTAGGTTAATCAAGATAAAATATGTTTAATCACAACTTTGGTGTAATTTTGGTGCTAATTTTAGTTTGGGTAATTTTAGTTTAATTTAAAATTTAAGTTGGCATAATTAATTTGACAAAATACATGCATAAGTTTGGTTGGAATAATTTTAAGTTGAATTGAATTAAGGTTGTTTAATTGAGATTAAAAGAAAAATTGAAATATTTATTTTGTGTTGTTTGACTTAATTTTAATTTTGAAGAAATTAAAATTTGTGAACTTTAATTGCTAAATTCAAAAGAAATTTTTAGTCTGAAATATTTAGTGAACCATCCTGTATTTAGAATTTTAAATTCAGGGTATTTTCTTCTTTATAGATTGGTATCAGAGCAGGAACGCTAATTTATCGTGTTAAGATCCTTTGTCAAAAGAATTTCTTTGAAAATGGAAAATTTACCTTTTGCAAAATTTCCTTTTTTGATGGTTCCGACTACGCATATTGGAAAATGCGTATGAGGTCGGTGCTTAGATACCTATATGAGTGGGTTTGGCTTTTTCTAGTTAAAGGGTGGACCCAACCATGATGCCTAGAAGGAGAGGTTCGTGTACCTAAACCTATTGAGAGATGGAGCGAGACTCATCTGAAGTTAGATAATTGTAAATCCCGTGGTTTAAATCCCCTTTTTAATGCGGTCACATCAGATGAGTTTCATCGGATTATGACTTGTGAAACATCTAAGGAGGAATGGGATATTCTTGATCTCACTCATGAGGGAAATAGTGTCGCGAAAGCTTCAAAACTCCAAAACCTCACAACTTAATTCAAAACCATTGGAATGCTAGAAAGTGAGACTTTTGGTAAGTTCTATGTGAGATTTTTTGATATTGTAAACTTATCTTTTAATTTTGGAGAAATGATACCCAACAACCATGTTATAAAGAAAATTTTGAGGTCTTTACCGTAGAGATTTAATGCTAAGGTGACTAGTTTAAATTCTTTAATCGCTTTAAATTCTACGTAAATTAAAGAGCTTGTAGGTGACTTGCAAACCTATGAACTTGACTTGTTTCCCTCCAAGGATGAGAAGAAGAAAGATAAGGGCATTGCTTAAAAATCTCGAAAGGAGGAAAAATAAGTTTCGGCTGATGAATTTGAGATTGACTCAGAAGATATGGCTTTGCTTGCTAGGAAGTTTAGAAAATTTCATAAGACTAATAAAGAGAAATTTAATAATGATTATAAGACATTTGAGAAGTCTAAGCATAGTAAGCCAAAAAATTCCCTAAAAATAGAAATGAATATCTTAATAGGGACGAGTCAAATAGGTGTTATGGTTGTGAGGGTTATGGCCATAGGGAATTCGAGTGTCCCAAAAAACTAAGGAGGGAGGGAAAACAACCAATTTTATATAATGCCACCCTTAGTGATAGTGAAAAGGAAGAGGGAGCCGATTCCCCATTGAGTGAAACTTCACCGCATTCTTGGCAAGTCATGTGATCACCGATAAATAATATTCACATGAAGATATTCCTTTACATAACACTTTCGATGCCATTTTTTATGAATCCCATGAGTTTGATGGTATAGAGAGTGGAGTAGAAAGTGAGACTGAGAATAAAGAAGAGGAGGAGAAGAGTAAACTTCAAGTAAATTTTCATGAGTTGTATGGGGAATCTTTGAAATTAAAAAGGGATAATTTGAAGTTAGAACCTTGTTTGAGAGAACGTGCCAAAGAAAACAATGAGAGTATTTTAGTAGAAGATCTTAGGGCACGTGAGCGATCTGTTCATGAGAAGGTTGAGTATGTTGAAGGTGAGAGAGATAGCCTTAGAGGATTAATGGAGCCTATGAAGAAAGAACTTCTTGAGTTTGAAGAGAGTCGGCTTTTACTTAATAGTGGAACTTCAAGAGAAATTAAAAGACTCAAGTCGGGTCAAATTTGATTTGGAGTGAAGGTCAAAGAAATTAGATAAAAATTTAAGAACCATCCAAATAAAAAATGTCACGTGTGGCATTGGCTTTAGTACTCACAATGCTTCCAATAATAAAACCAAAACTGTGTGTTTAAGAGAACCCTCTACGAACACTTTAAAAGGTCAATCCTTAGGTACTACTTTTCGCCGGGTCTTTACTTGTAAACATTGCGGTCGAAAAGGTCACCTTAGGAAGTTTTGTTTTGATCTTCAAAATGGTGCTAGGAAATCCAAGGATAAAGTAACTAAGGTCACTAAATCCAAGGATAACTAATTTTGGTTAAGAGATCCGAATTGGCGGCTTTACAAGATAGGATTTTTTATTCTCATTTGCTTGCACGTGATACCTCCCTTGCTAAATCTAAAGGTTAAATCTGTTAGCTTTATATGCATACACTAGCTTTTGTGCTTCATGATAGATTTTTGCTAGTTGTATGTTTGTTTGTCATTTTTTACTCTTTTCTTCATCATATATATGTTGCTATAATTATGACTTGTGTATTTTTTGTATTTATCTTTATTTATTGTGTCATTGAAAAATACAAAAAGATTGTTGTTTTCTTTTAAGTTGAATTTTTTTGTGTTTGGTTAAAATTTTTGAAAAACTAAAAAAGATTTTTTTGGTGTGTGTGTATTTTAGTCTTACAGATTTTATGTGCCATATACTTGTGTTTGAATCCAATATCACCCTGCTTCCATGTGGCTAGAACATTTGGTTAAGAATTTTCGATCCTTAATGTGTTGTTTATCATGCTTACATGGATTAGTTTGACTTTGACTTGCTTAATGGATTCTCTTTTTATATGCCTCGATTCACACATGCACGAGCTCGTTTGAAATTTAACTTCATATGTATATTTAAGTTAAGTGAGATATTCTCCTATCAATTTAGTCATCTACATGTTGCTATGACTATGGAGGATTTGTGCATTTAATAACACTTTCTCGGATTTAAAAAATAGAAAAGTATATATCTCTTATAGTTGTTTTTTAATGGAATCGGGTTGCAAAAGACAAAATTACTTTGCATGAAAAGCCATCATTGAAATTTGACCTAAAGCATGTGGCATTAAAAAAATTAGCCAAGGCCCGTGTCGTTTAGTTAGTATGTTCATAAAGAAAAGAAAAAGAAAAATAATTAATAAAGAAGTTTGGTTGGATATATCAATGGGTTTGTACAATGACAATGTATCCTAGTTATTCTCTTATTGTCTTGACTCTATTGGTTTATAGAATCATCAAAATTCTAGGCTTGTGTGCATTGTGTATGTTTGATCATTGAGTTCACTTTATATTGTCACATGAGGCTATATTTAAGTTTGATAAAGTTTTACAATCAAATGAGAACTCTGTGAACATGTTTAGGTGATTGGGTCTATATTCCTTTAGTTTATGGTTCACACCCCTTCACTTCTATTTACCACATGTATTTAGACACATGTTTGCCATATGAGTGTGGAAAGCTTACTGTATTTTGTGTGATGTGTGGTGTTTATACCTATGTATATGTGCGTGTGCGTTATTGGTATCTTTTGTGTATATATAAATGGTATTATGTGTTTTTGAGTCTTTGCCTTATCATCTAGTCCATGCATGCATCTTGTTCAAGTTAGTATCCATCTTGTTGCGACATTTGTTTGATATCACATGCGTATGTTTAGTATATTTTAGTCAGTATCATTTTTTTATCTATTGCATCTTAGTTGGTATCTATTGCTATTTTTGTGGATTAGTTGATCTTTCGTTGCCATGTTGCTTAATTATTCTTGTCACCTTGTTCACCATTGCATTTTATTCTTTTTCTTACATTATTTATAACCCTTATCTCATTTAAGGGCAGTATTTGATTTAATTGGGACGAAATAGGCATATTTGTGCATTTTTCAAACTTTGTCTATTCTTGAACAAAAAGGGGGAGAAAAGGTATCTAAACCTTTTATTTTGGGGAGATCTTACTTAGGGTGAGACGTCTTTCTAAAGTAGACATTATTATATAAAGGGGGATAATGTATTAAGGGGAGAATTTATTTTGCATTTAATCTTTGATATTCCCCGTGCGCTTAGTGGTGTGTTTAAGTGTGTTGTTTATCATCTTAAGAAATAGTGTTTTAATGAGGCAAAGCTTCTCTATGAGTCCTGTCAAGCGTTGTATTTTTTTAGCCTTGTATTTTTTTATTTTGGGGGTCGGTTTATGTCTTTTAGAAAAGCTACATGGCCCATACTATTTTTATTTTGAATTTTGTCCCGGGATAGCCAAAGGGGGAGATTTATAAGGGCAAATTTCCAATCGAGTCATTTGTAGTGTTGGCTTAATTCCGGAAAAAACTATTTAAGTCATAAGATATATGTTTGTGGTAACCTTTCAAGACTATGACAACTTTAAGTTGAAGACGTAGCGGCCTAGCATTGTGAAGACTTTATTCTTGTCGGTATCGTGCCATGTTTCACATCATCAACATTTGGCTTTCAAGGTCTCTTAAGGTATGCATGCGCTTAATATATATATATATATATATATATATATATATATATAGAGAGAGAGAGAGAAATAGAAACTTGGATAATTTTTATCGGTGTCTTTTTATAAAGTTTTGTCAAAATGACTTTTCATTTTTCTCAAAAAATCATTTTACGAGTTTTTATAAAAATTTTGGGCTTAAAAATAATTTTCTGGATTTTCTGAAAAGTCTTTTGAACGAAATGGGATCTCATTCGAACGAGATACTCAAGTCGTTCTAACGAACTTCAGACGAGATTCTAATGAACGTTTACCATTTTTTTACTGCATTGTCGTTGTAATGTCGTTAGAACGGCATCGTTCGAATGAAGCTTTATCCAACGAGATTTTGTTAAGTTTATCTTCTGAAATCCCATTCCAACAGTGTTGTTCGAATGAAGCTTTATCCAACGAGATTTTTTCCAATTTATCTTCTGAAATCCCATTCGAACAGTGTCGTTCGAATGACATCAAAAATTCTTTCGAACGACTGTGCACGGTAACAGTTTTTTTACAATTTTTGATTTCCATCTTCCCACTCTCCCACTTTTACAACACTGATTTAATTAGTGCTAGATCAACAGTTTTCGTATGACTTTTGAGAATATTTCTTTTCTTTTGAGAGAAAAAATTCATCATCCAAAAGTCCTTTTGTGTTCTTGAACTTAAATGGTTTAATTCCATAAGTCACAAAGTTTCTACCCAAGTTTTAGTTTGATGTTCTTTAACATATTCATTTACTTGAGATCATTTGGCATTGGGTTTTTTCTCTACCCATTAAAGAGAAGTTTGCATTCCTTCTCTACCCCAAAAAGGAGATTGTGCTTATTGAGGCGTGCTCATACGGTGAAAGGCATTGTGTGTGGATTAACGGTAGCTAGGCGGCATTGGTGGATTCTAAGACTTCAGTGGACTATGGAGTTGTCGAATAGGTAGAGGTTGAAGAGCGAAGGAGCGTCAAGACTTGAAAGGAAAGTCATTGTTGTAAGTTTCTCTTGTCGTGTCTTATGTAAAAATATAATACTTAGTGAACTTGTAGGTTGGGTCATCCTAGGTTTTCCCTGTTGTGGGTTTCCCTCGTACCTCGCACCTTGTGTGTGTGTGGTTTTTTTTACCTTGCAATATCTCACTTAGATGCATCACAACTTTGGTGTAATTTTGGTGTTAATTTTAGTTTGGGTAATTTTACTTTAATTTAAAATTCAAATGGGCATAATTATTTTGCAAAATACATGCTTAAGTTTGTTTGGAATAATTTTAACTTGAATTGAATTAATGTTGTTTAATTGAGATTAAAAAAAAAATTCAAATATTTTTTTTTTGTTGTTTGACTTAATTTTAATTTTGAAGAAATTAAAATTTGTGAACTTTAATTGCTAAATTCGAAAGAATTGTTTAGTGTGAAATATTTGGGGAACCATCCCGTATTTGGAATTTTAAATTCAGGGTATTTTCCTGTTTTCAATTGGCCTCACTTTGGTCGGGGCCGAGGTTGTTTATTGTTAAATGGTCTCATATGTTTTTCCTTGGATCATGAGATGTTACATAAATATGCTATAACAAAATAGTTGGACTAGTTGGTTGAGTGTTAGCCGAACGTGATTACGACGAGAGACCTTAGTATGTATTAGGCCATAAGATGATTAGATTTTGCATCGATTATGAGGACACTTCAGACAAGATATTCCTAGGTTTTTTAGTATAAGTATATACTAAATTCGAATTTTGCAAACAAAATTTGTTGTTTTAGGGGGGGGGGGGGGGGGAATGTAATACCCCATAATTTTAATGCAATAATTAAATAATGAAATTGATTATTTATGATTATATGTACCTATAGTGACATGTGATGTCACTATTTATATTTTCATATGTGTTGTGTTATGGGTATTTTATTCTAAATTCAAAAATGACTTAATACACGATAATGAATTAATAATTATTTACTAAATAATTTAATGATATTTTTTGGGACTCGTATAAATTAGAATATTAATAAGTTGATTTGATACTTTGGATTGATGTTTGGGACATTTAGAATGCTGGATTAGGACTCAAAGTAATGGGTTTTAAGCCTGCGGTTTAGTATAAGTCTTGGTCTAGGTTTAGACTAATTTATTATGGTTTTGGGATTAGCGAGTCAAGGTAAATAAAGGGCCCAACCCTAATTTAGTGGCTAATAAGATAATATAGGATTAGGGTTAGTCTAATTCATTTTTACACTTTAGAGAGAAAACCCTAAGACTAAAGAGATGATAGAGAGAAGAGACAACTTGAAGAAGATGAATAGTGGGACAATTGGACTTTGAAAAGGAAGAGAATTAGTGAAATCGGATTGGAAGCTCATCTCTCCAATAAACGAAAGTTTACTTAGTGTATCAATATATTTATTTTTTGCGTCAGAATGTAGTTATGTGTTGGATTCTAAATCTAAAAATATATATAATTAATTTAGATAACAATAAATTTTAGATTCAACCTAATTAGAAAAATCAAGTTTACATACATGAATTAAAACTACTAAAATTTCCATGAAATTGGAGTATACAAAAAAATTATATTAGGATCATCGTACATTTTCATAATTCAGGAAAATCACCTTTGTGAATTCATGAATTGAGTGGAATTTTGGATTACTACCATCAATGAAATTCTAAGGTTCTAAGTCTTTAGATATGAGATATAGATCTAAACTTTATAAAATCCAACTGAACTTATAAGAAATAGTATAAAATTTAGTTTTATGAATATTTCTGACAATTTAGGATATATGGGATGTGCTAAAACCTTAAAACAAATCATTGATGATAGTTCTGGACATAGAGGTTGGGGCGATAGATAAAGGTTGAAGAAATACGAAATTCTAGAGAGTTTCAGGGTTTAACCATTCGAACAGCCACAATTGTGGTCTGTACGCATGGTCCATGCGAACGACTAGGGTTTAGTGTTGTGCGGACAATGATGATAGAAATTGGGAATTCACATATTTTGTTAAAATGGGAATGGAATTAGGATACTTAGACAATTTAAAATACTGATCTTAGACCTTTAATCATATTTGAGAAATTGTTTAGAAAGATGATAATACTCATATCCTTCTTGAAATGTAAATTGTATTTTACATTATATGCGATATATTAATTATGTGTACCTATGAGATAAATTTTCGAGGATACATTCTTATGGACCTTGCAACGCTATCACTTCGGTACAATGGTAGATAGATGGGTTAAACTCTGGGTCATATGATATT
Source organism: Sambucus nigra (assembly GCA_949130495.1). NCBI lineage: Eukaryota > Viridiplantae > Streptophyta > Magnoliopsida > Dipsacales > Adoxaceae > Sambucus > Sambucus nigra. Next base: position 201,784,354 of record OX422217.1, read on the forward strand.
GACCACTGTAGTATCATAGTACCTTAGGTTAGGCGATGGCGCCACTTTGGTATCCCGAGATAATGAAATAGGGTTACGTTAGGTCATGAGCTGTCTCCCCTTTGGTACCCCGGTAGATAGACATTAATTGTACCCTGGGTTGGGCGATATCCCCCTTCAGTATCCCAAGAGAGAGAGAGAGACAAACTTATCTCTAGCCATGCGACAACATTGCTATTTTACTTCGATAGACAGCCATGATTCGTACCCTAGGCCGAGAAACGGCGCTACTTCGTTATCCCGAGAGAGAGAGAGAGATAGAGATGGGCTTATCTTCGTCCGTGTAATGGTGTTACTTTGTGTGACAACCTGCCTATTCTAATACCGAGGGACCAATCCTCTAGTGAAATAAAACATGAATATCAGTATGGTATCATTCTCATCATCACTATCCCAATAAGCAATATAAATAATACGAATGAAGCCATATAAAAAAGTGAATAGAATAATCATCATGCATAGATAAATAATAAAAGTGAGCAGAACAAAACATCGGTTATCAAATAATAACATCCCGTGAATTAAATTGAATAACAACTAAAACTGAAATAAATCATTCTGATAGTAATGTAAAATCATATCCATCTACGGGCAACACAAAAAAAAACTAGACTAATAAAGATAGAATATGTTGGGGCATCTAAAACAATCCAGTAACGTCAACAACTACTACAGCGATAAGAATGGATCTATCTCTACAGTCCCGACTACTGTTGCTCCACACCTGGGGTTATAAAAAGAAAATTAAGAAAAAAATTCTCGCGGGTCAAAGCCTGAAAAGTAGATAATATTTTTTAAGTAGGTAATTATTTTAAATCGATTGTAGTGTATTACTTTCATAATTATCGATCGCACGCAAATGAGATAAAACCTCACATCTCCCAAATATAAGGCCCACTTAACGTGTTCATTTTATTATCCTAATTAAACTACCAAGTCTAACTAGGACATGTAACTGCTATCAAATCCCAAACCCTTATAGTACTCTCTATGAGCTAAGTATAACTACTTTCACTAAGTATACGTTTATACACAATATTGTAGAAACACACTTGCTATAGATAAATATTCATGCAATAAACATAACATAGCTATACTCATGCTATAAATATATATACACACTATATCATATAAACACACATATATGTCACTCGCTATATACATATAATCATATCTCCAGAGCATGGACCTCGTGGATACATCACTCATGTTCTATCCGTCTCCAGGTATCATGCATCACATTGAGCCACCGAGCCATAATCTCACCACCGATCCCAAACATAAACACATACAATAAAGGCGGTCATAGACATACGTCCATGGGTCGGGATCGTACCACATCGCACTCACCCGGTATACAAACCAATACCTATTCTCACATATGGATAATGGCCATGCAATAGTCCGATGACTCGCGGAAGCAATCCAACACTTACTTGGTAATGCCAGGGTTGACTGCCCACTATGCACAACCTCTATGATAGCACTACCGAGTAGGTATGTTCAATATAAACAAGTAGCATAAATACACACACACACACACACACACACACACATATATATATATATATATATATATATATATATATATATATATATATATATATATATAGTACTGAGCTCGTACCCATATCTCATAGAGCACAATTCACCCAATCCCGAAGTTCAAACTGACTTCCGGATTAATTATTTAAATGGTCACTCTCTTGAATTCCCAATTCTCTTCACTCAAACTCATCTATTCATTGGCCTATCACACATACCAAACCCGTAAAACATTCCCCAGTAATCCCAATGTACCCCGTAAGCCCCTTTGGCCATTCCCCAAACCCTAACAAGTCAAAACAGCACATGAATAAAAGCTAGGCATGCCAAAAAATTTAATCGGTTTGCTAGCAGATCAAACCGATTCGCTCACCCAGTGAACCGATTCTGTTTTTTGGGTTGCCCGTCATTTCCTTCCTTCTGATTTTTCTCTTCCGAACCCTCCAATGGAGGTCCCAAACCACCCCAAAACTAAAAATTGACCTCAAATATCATTATACTAATATTCTAGAAGCATTATATCATAAAAAAACCATAAATCGTTTCTCGAAAACCTAGGATTACAAATCAAACAACAATCCCATTGAATTCAGAATTTTTCCCAATATGATTTTCCATTAATTCAACCGTCCTATCAAAGTTCTACATGCTCAACATTATAATTCCAAAATTAATTTCAAAATTCTTATATAATCAATGCCAATTAGTATTCAATTCAAATCAGAGATCATTTATCACCTATATCTCTAAATCATTCAATCAAAGTTTCGATCTTTAGAACTTTAAATCCTAAAATTTTATCATTAATCATGAAAGTGATTCACTAAGTATAATTTCAATTTAAATCAAGTAACTACTTGACTTTGTCTATTTAATCTAAAGTTCTCTACGTTTGATGATGGGTTGAATCCGGAGATAGCCTCTCTCTTCTCCTTTCCAAGCCATTTTTCCTCCTTTCTTCCTCTTTTATATTCTCTTGAAGTTTCTCTCAATCTCACTTGTGCAGAATATCAAAGGTGGGATGTCATCCACCTCCCTACCTTTAAATACTCCCTTAATCCACTATAATCCTTTTTTACCACTTAACCCAAGATGTAAAGAGACTCTCTTACCTTTATACAGGTCTGACTATGCCTAAAGAGCTCCTGAAACCAAATCATAACACCTAGGTAACTATTGTGGACTATTTTGACCCTTCCTGGATCACCGGTGCACTTGAAAAGGTCATCCGAGTTACCTAACTACATATATGTTAACATATCATTAAACGGGCCCAACACGTGCATACGGTAAGTGTCCCCCATAAATTATATTGATCCGCCGATTTAACACTCTATCGGCTTATAATGATAAACCATTCCTTTCACTAAAATGTGACATATAATAAATCACATATATATTTACTTATCACATGCAAGTAAATAATAATAACAAATATTAATAGTTTATCTCGCTAATTAATACTTATCGAAACCCAATTTAATTTTGGGGCATATACCAAATAGCCCCTCGAAATTTTTCTAATACAAGTTTAGTCCAAGCCATTTTATTTTGTACCAAAAAGTCCTTCACCATGCCGAAAAGGCTTTACCATAACGAAAAGGCTTTACCATGCCGCTGGTGCAGACCTTTAAAGATAAGAGAATAAGGGGCTTTTTGGTACAAAATAAAAAGCTTGGACTAAATGTGTATTAAAAAATGTTTGAGGGACCTTTTGGTATTTGATCCTTTAATTTTCCCCAATTAAATTAATAATTATAAGCACACAAAAATTAAAAATTATAAACTACGGGGTATTAATTCTCCCCCTTTATAAAGGAATATCATCTCTGAAATTCAAACATACCTACCACGAATAGCTCTGGATGATTTTCTCGCATGTCATCCTCACGCTTCCAAGTCAATTCGACAACACCATGGTGTTCCCACTATACACGCACTCACAATACCACCTTTGACCGAAGTTTTTACTCGCTACGGCCCAAAATGACAACAGGTCTCTCTTGATATGAAATTTTAGGCTATAGGTCAATCTCCTCTAACGGTATATGCCAATAATCCACGTCATACCCGAGATACCTCCTCAATGATTATACATGGAATACGTCGTGAATCCATTGAAAATTCTATGGCAAGGCGAGCCTATACGCAACTGACCCTACACTCTCGATGATGGAAAAACACACCATATACCTAAGCGCCAACTTCCCCTTCTTTTCGAACTACATCACTCACCCATGTCAAACTCCAAAAATCTCCGGGTCACATTTGCATAACTCTTTTGTTAGTTCTGAGCTACCTGAATGCGACTCCTGGTCAAATCGATCTTCATAAATGTCTCCTGAATCAAACCCTTTCCAAGAAGTTTGTTGTCCCCCACCTATAAACAATGAAAGGAATGAAAAGGTGTCTCGTAGAAATCTTCAAATGGTGCCATGCCTATAATGAATTGGTACGAGTTGTTATACACAAACTCTAACAAAGGAAACTACTGCTCCCAGCTACTATTAAGGTCCAGAATACACATCCTCAAGTAGGTCGTGGTCAAATGCAACTTCGTCACCATTGCATCCTGAAAGCTCTACCATAAGTGGGACATAAAGATTTTGTCTCGATCCTAAATAATGTTTAGCGGCATCCTATAAAATCTCAAAATCTCAGCTATGAAAAGTTGCGCATACTGCCCTACATATAATCTATACAAACTAGTAAGAAATGGGCTACCTTAGTCAATCGATCCACAATGAACCAGATAGAATTGTGACCCCGATACGATATTGGTAAACCTATGATGATGTCCATTGAAACACCCTCCTATTTCTACACCGAAATATCCAATGGATATAAAACCCCGGCTAGTCTCTGATGATCAACCTTCTGCATTTGACAAGTGGTGCACCTAGAGATAAACTATACTATGCCCCACTTCATACCGGTCCACCATTATTATCTTCTTATGTCCTGGTACATCTTATCCCTTCTAGATGCACCGAAAACCCGCAACCAAATCACTTCCTCAATAACTTCACATCGTAGGTCCTCGTTGTCAAGGACAGTTAACCTCCCATTAAAAAGAAAGCAACCCTTAGAACAGACTGATTAAGACTTCGCTCCATACACCAATAATCGTTGAATCCTCTCCTAATAAGATGGATCCCCTACTTGTGGCTTCACAACCCCCAAAATGAGCTCGGGTGTGATAAGATGGATCCCCTACTTCGCTCCACCCACCAATAACCATGATATAATCTCAAACTACCTTATCCTCCTGACAAAGCTCATCCAACTTTGTCTTCCATACTACTTCCATCTACCCTTATAGTATATGGCTCAATGCATCTGCCACTATGTTAGCCTTCCTCAGATAATATTGGATGCCAAACTGATAATCCTTCACGAACTCAAACCACCTACGCTGCCTCATATTCAACTGCGTCCGTGTGAAAAAAAACTGAAGTGACTCGTAGTTCATGAATAATCGAAACTTCTCCCCCATGAGATAATGCCTCTAATTCTTTGGAAAAAATGACAGATCCTAAATCCAAGTCATTTGTGGGACAGTTTTTCTCATGGGGCTTAAGCTTCTGAGATGCATAAGCTATAGCTTGTTCCTTCTTATATAGAACTCCCTCGAGTCCCTGTAAAGATGCATCGGTAAAACTAAAGTACTCCACTCATACCCTAGGCAATGTGAACACTGGTGCTGAAGTCAACTTGTCCTTTATCTCATTGAAAGCTAACCGATAATGGTCATCCCATTAAAAAGTCACCCCCTTACTAGTTAAATTCGTCAAGGGACCTACAATCTTTGAAAATCCTTTGATGAATCAGCAATAGTACCCTATTAACCCCAGAAAACTACGCACCTCCCTCGGTGTCATGGGATATCCCCACTCCCTCACTACTGATACCTTAGTGAGATACACCTAAATCCCCCTCTTAAAGACAATGTGATATAAGAATTTCACCTCCCCTAACCAAAATCCACATTTCTCGAACTTTGTATACAACTGGTAGTCCAGTAAAGTCTGAAGAACCATATGCAAATGCTTTACACACTCTCCTTCTGTCCAAGAATAAATCAAGATTTCATCATAAACAAAATGACAAATTGATCCAAGAAATCCCTGGACACCCTCTTCACGAGATCCATGAAAACTATTGGCTCATTGGTCAGCCCGAACGGCATAACCCTAAACACATAAGACCAGTATCTTGTAAAAAAATACGATCTTAGGGATATCCTTCTCCCTGATACGCAACTGATGGTACCCCCACCTCAAATTAATTTTTGAGAAGCATGCAACTCCTCTCAGTTGATCGAACAAGTCATTGATAGACGACAATGGATACTTATTCCAGATCATGACCTTATTCAACTCCCGGTAGTCGATTCACAATCTAAACAACCCATCCTTCTTCTTCACAAATAAAAGTGGGTAACCCTAAGGTGATGTACTCGTGCGGATAAAACCTTGTCTCAATAGCTACTGAATCTGATCTGTCAATTTCCCATCTCTATAGGAGACATACGATACAACGCTCGGGCTATCAGTGTAGTCCTCGGTGCTAAGTCAATCATAAAGTCAATATGTTGACTTAGTGTCAACCTCGGTATTTCTTCAAACACATCAACATAGTACCTAACAAAAGGAATCGAATCTAGAGATATGAATACACCCTCATAAGTCTCCTTTTAATATAATATAGGTGCATGCTCGATCCTCCCTCCAAAATAGGCATCACCACAAGGAACATGGCTTTCCCTAGAATAGCGAACATAATAGTCCTACTATAACAGTCCACCATCGTCCTATACGTTACTAACTAGTCCATACCAAAAATGACATCATAGTCATCCAAATCTAACATGAGTAGATCCGCTACTAAGCATAACCTCCCCATGTTCACACTCGCTCCCCTGCAGATGGAACGAAATAGAGTTGCACCTCTAAACGGTGAATATACTGTGATAATAATGTCTAAGGATAAATCCACTAAACCCATCATATGGGAGAATCTATTGCAAACAAAAAAAATGTGGCGCTCCCATGTCAAATAATGCGTGCCCCATGTGCCCATGTATAGAAAACATACCCTCGATGGCTGGCGAAGCTTATGGTCACATTGGTCCTCGGAGCTAATACACATGCCCAAACTATCCATGAGCCTACAAAGGCGATAATGCTGGAACTTCTGGTAGGGATGGAAGCAGTTGTATCTGTTTCCTCGACTGGTCACCCTGCTCCACACCTTTAGCCCTGTTCGGGTGTACACATCATACGTGGCTCTACTCCTCACATATAATACACCTACCAGTGGAATCGATCTATCTTTGGAACTGTTGGCCCAGACGAGTCTGACTTTATCTCTGGCCTTATTAGCCCTGATAACCCTAGCCCTACTAGACTATGGTTTGATTACCCTAGCCCTGCTGTCCTTAAGGGGTATGCTGATAGCCTTACCTGAAATTGCCATTACTCGGCCTGAATATGTTAGTAATGTCCCACTGCAGGGAACCCCACTTGTAATGCCTCCCCTATTATTACGGCGCCCTACTGTCACCGTTACCCCCAATCTTTCCCCACTGGATAGACTCTCCTAGTCCTCTTTGCTCTCCTCAGATGGAAGAAATGGTCCTAATAGTGGAGCAACGCGACATTACTAACCTAAGTGTAAGTCCCCAATGTCGGGTTTCCCAGTTGGTGATGATGAATCCTGCAAGTAAGTCCATCAGTAAACTTGAGGACTTTCTTCTCCTCGGTGCTCACCTTATTTTGTATAAATTTTTACAGGCGCGTGAACTATTCCTCGTACTTGGACAAAGTTTAGCCATCCTGTAAGAGATCAATGAATCTCCTCCTTATATCCATCTTAATTATCGATGAAAAATAACTTACGGTAGAACCTTACCCAGAAATATTGTATTATCATAGTATCCCTCTCCTCTGACGTGGTCATCGACTCCCACGACAGGAGATCTGCTCCGACTAGCTTAAATGTAGCTAGTATCTTCTTCTGACTGTCACTTCACTAAAATATGTGTAAGTGCCTCTGGATATCATTCTGTTATTAGCTAGATACAACCACATCTACATTCCCCTAAAACTCTAATGGATGGTTCTGTGGGAATACTTCTTTAACTCTCACCCAAACTGACGGCACTGGGTGAGACTAAACTGGTGATGCCACTAGATGCTGTGGCTGTGCTTAGGGAAAATGTTATGTTAGGGAAATCACCACGATATTAATCGCCCGTGTGATAATAGTTATGATCTATACTCCGCTCACAGTTCCCTATGTGGCCCGTGGTTCTGGATGAGCCTCTCCCTCGGTGTCCCTCTTCCCATCACATGCTAGTCCACCTCTTCTGGCGTTTGGCATTTAAGAATTGTATGAGATTCACTTCAAAATATATACAATAGCAGGAGAACGTAACATTGACAATGTAGCAAGTTCGTACAGATCCTAAAGACACTAAAACCTAATGCTCTAATACCAATTGTGACAACCTGCATATTCTAATATAGGGTGGCCAATCATCTACTAATATAAAAAAGGAATCTTGGTATGGTCTCATTCTCAGCATCACTGTTTCAATAAGTAAAATAAATAATACGAAAAAAAATACAACAAAATGAATAGAATAATCCTCATGTGTATATTGACAATAAAAGTGAACTGAATAAAACATCGGTTACCAAATAAGAACATCTCCTGAATAACAACTGAGTAGTGAAGAAAGATATCCATATAATAATGTAAAATACTATCCATCTACGAACAACACGCCCAAATAAAAAACTAAACCGATAAAGATCCTATATAGATAGAATAATCTGAGGCATCTAAAACAATCATGTAGCGTCCATAGCTACTTTAACGGCAACAAAGGGTCTATCCCTACGGTCCCGACTGCTGCTGCTGCATACTCAGGGTTTGTAAAAAGAAAAATGTGGGAAAAAAAATTCTCGCGGGTCAAAGCCCAAAAAGTAGAAAATATTTAACAAGTAGATAATTATTTTAAATCAATTAGAACTTGTAGTTTATTAGTTTTTTAAATAACCGGTCACACTCACATGAGATAAAACCTCACCTCTCAACTATAATGCGCACCTAATGTGTTCATTTTATTATCCGAATTAAACTACCCAATCTAACCAGGACATATAACTATTATCTAAGACCAAACCCCACTAATACTCTCTATTAGTTAAGTATAACTACATTCACTAAGGTATGCGTTCATAAACAATATTGTTGCGACACACTTGTTAGAGATAAATATTCACATAACAAATACAACATAACTATACTCATACTATAAATAGATATATACACTTTATCATACAAACATATATATATATATATATATATATATATATATATCACTCACTATATACGTATAACCTTAATCCCAGAGCATGGACCTTGTGGATATATCCCTAGTACGTTATCCGGCTCCAGGCATCATGCATCACAGTGAGTAACTGAGTCGTATTCTCACCAACGATACCAAACGTAAACACATACAATGGAGGCGGTCATAGACATACGTCTAGTGGTCGTAACCGTACCACATCACATCCAGTTGATCTCTAAATCAGTACTATCCTCACACAAGGATAATGGCCATATAACAGTCCTATAACCCGAAGAATCAATCCAATACTTGTTAGTCAACTCCATGGTGTACCTTTTTCTACATGTGACCTCCTATAATGGCACTGCTGAGTAGGTATGTTCAATATAAACAATTAGCATACACACACATATATATATATATATACTTCACTTTAATATGTATAAATATAAAATTCCGAGCTCATACGCATATCCCACAGTGTATGGTTTACCCAATCCCTAAGTTTAAACCAACTTCTCGATTAATTATTTAAATGCTCACTCATTTGTATTCCCAGTTCTCCTCACTCGAAACCATCTATTCATTGGCCTATCGCACATACCAAATCCTAAAAATCATTCCTCAGTAATCCCACAGTACCCTGGAAGCCCCTACGGTCATTCCCATACATTATTCTTTCTAAACTGAAGAAACTCATCCTATATAGCGAATAACCAGAGTTCATCTTTAAGTTCTTCTTTGATATTCTTGGGATCGACTTTGGATATGTAGCACAAAGAGATAATAATGTTCTCAAGAAGAATGGGTTTCTTGACACCTAATGTAGGATCTCTTAAAATGGTGGAAGGGTCATGACTCTTGCGAACCCAAGAAAGTGTGTCCCCTAAATTAGTATTAGGGTCCACCCTAGGTGTGTGAGGAATAATGGGATCATCATAAAGAGGTGAATCATCCTTACACAAAGGATTAGGATCAATAAACTCCGGTGGCTAGTCATTTTTAAAAGTGAAGTTTATTGATTCCATAACCTTAGTGTTGTTCAGGTTAAAAACTTAGTAAGCTCTGCTCGTCGATGAATATCCTAACATAATTGCCTCATCGCCCCGAGAGTCAAAATTTCGAAAATGCTCTCTATCCCCTGGGATGTAGTGTTTACTCCCAAAGACACGAAAATATAAAATATTGGGTTTTTCTCTGTCCATAACTCATATGGCGTCTTAAGTATATATGGATGAAGATATAAACTATTCATTATGGTGTATGTGGTAGACACCGCCTCTTCTCAAAACCATCTAGGCACTCTACGACCAAGAAGCATGGATCTAGCCATCTCTTGAATCATTCAATTCTTCCTCTCAGCAATCCCATTTTGTTGAGGAGTTTTCATGACCAAAAATTCATGTTTAATTACATATCCACTTTTGCCTCTTTAAATTCTGTATCATTTTCACTGTGCATCCTATTAATGGTAACTCTGTGTTGATTTTGCAGGAAATGACACTTGGTCATAAGAAACTCTACAACATCTAATTTCTCTCAGAGGAAACCAAAAGTCAAAAAATTAGAGAAATCATCTACCATAAGGAGGATATACCTCTTACCACCCAAACTCTTAGTACGAGTAGGATCCATAAGATCCATATGTATCAACTTAAGCATATGTGTAGTGTTAATGGAATTGAACTTACAATGGGGACTCCAGACTTGTTTTCCCTATAGATAAGGACCACAGCCCATGGAAGTAAGTACCAGGTCTTTCTTTGCTAAGCGTTCCAACTCTCTAAAATTAACGTGACTTAGACGTTTATGCCACAAATCCATAGAAGAGATTGTGGCGTTGTGGAACACAAGTGAGGACTTGGGAATAGTTATCTTCTGTCCTCACCTCTTGCAGTAAACGTTTACCAACTTGATAGAAACTTTACACTCCTTCTAGTCAAACTATACAGCAAAGTCGGTATCACATGGCTGGCTAGTGCTAATAAGGTTTTCTTTCAAACCTTTGACGTATAAAACATTATCTATCTTAGGGAACCTGGGTATCTCTACTTTACCACGTCCTATAATGCTAGATTTACTCCCATCTCCAAAGGTGACTTTACCATCCTTGTGATCCTCAAGGTTGGTAAAAAATGAGACAACACGAGTCATATGCCTGGATCAACCACCAATCAAAATACCATTGGGAGTTATTATGAGCCTTAAGAGCAACATAAACAGTAAGGTCTTTCTTTTTATGCTTGGGCACCCATGTAGTGGTGACCTTTTATTTACCCTTGTCGTTGTTGGTTCTAGCGAGGATGTTAGAAGTATCCACTAGCGGAAAAGACATTAATTTGAACTCTTACATCAAACTATGAGAAGTGGCGACTAGACACTCAAACTGCTCTTTTTGGCTAGAAAAATTGCTAAACTGGTGCGACAGAGTTTTTGTACGTCGAGTCCGACCTAAACTATGGAAAAACTCCATGAGGTGGCCTTTTCTCTTACAGTAAGTGTAGAAATAAACAGTCTTAGGTCGACCTTGGTTTTTTTTCTTGGCTGAATATTTTTTAGGTTTTGGTTGAGAGCCATCAGGATTCACATTAAATTCAAGACCCGGTTCCAGTGTGACATGTGACGTAAAATCATCGTCGAAACCTATTCTTTTCCTCTCACCAAACCCTAAAGCCGGGTCGAGGAACATATTTCCCATCTTATTATATGTGTCCTTAATATTTACCTTGACCTTCTAAGCACTCTTGAGATATTTCCCAAGTTAGTCTATAAGGGATTTAAGTTTTTTTCGAGTCTCCACGGATGCAAGTGGCTCACTCGTAAGACTAGACACTTGTTTGATCAAGTATCCTCTCTCTTTCTCACAAACTCTCTCTCTATCTATCTATCTCAAAGACTCTAATGGAGGACTCTCTCTCTCATCTCTCCTAACTCCTTCTCAAGCACAATTATCTTAGTTACTAACCCTTTGTTTTGCTTTTTCATTTTAAAGGACTCAGCGTATAACTCGATGTACTCACGATGTATATCACTCTCGATCTCACATATTGTATCCTTACCTTCACTCACTTTGTTCTTACTGTCGAGGTATCCCTGTGAAGTAGCTTACTCATCGTCATGAGGGTCACTAGATGTACTCACATGACTAGCCATGAATACGAAGAAGTTACATTCATACGATGATTCTTATCTTAATTCCACTTACTCAACCTCACTATCATCACTAAGTGTGGCATTAAAGGAAGATTTTCCCTTGTCTTGATGTTTTAACCTAGTGGGTCACTCATATGCCTTTTGACCTCTCCCACCACACTTGTAACACCTCTCTTACTCTCTCTTTGGGGTGTCCTATTTATCCTTTTCAAATTTCTTCCCGATTTTATTTTTCTCAAAACTCTTTTTATCCTTAGATGTTCCATTATTTTTATGTTTGAGAAATTTCTTAAAATACTTAGCAAAAGGGATAAATCATTTAAGTTTATGTCGTACTCAGAATCAAAAGACACCTCCTCTCTCTTTTTAGACACCTCCTCTCTCTTTCTAGATTGGGCCGTAAGTGAAATCCTTTTCTCTTTTGGTTTTAAAATTTTAGGAAACATGTCGATTTCTTAAGTTTCAAGGTCTCCTACGAGTTATTCTAACCTAACGAAATCTAACATTCCCAGAGTATTAAATACATTGACTTTTAGGATAAAACGGGCAGGGGGTGATCTTAAAATCTTTTTGACTACTTTAGTTTCAGGAATTCTTTCACCAAGATTAAAAGTCTAATTAACAATAGGCGAGTATAAAATTTATCAAAGCTCTAGGACTCAATGATAGTTATGGTCTCAAATTATGTAGTCAAGTTTTGCAATTTAGATGCCTTAACAGTATTTGTTCCCTCATGCATAAGCTATAGGAATCTCGTGCCTGTTTTGACGTGGTGCACGTAATATGTGACGACTCCAGAAAAAGATCTAAGGCATCATGAATTAAAATTACTCCATTTAAATTTTTCTTCATTCCATAGAGTCACATGTTTAGGGTTAATTTCATTACTCATAACCATAGTGGGGGTGTCCACCCTCTTTCACAAGTAATCCAAACTCTTTCATCAATTTCTTTTAATGTGGATTTTATTCTCGCTTTCCAATAGTCATAACTAGATCCATTAAAAGTTGACATTCAATTATATAAGTTATCCATTTGAACTCAGCCTTTTCAAAAATAATTTTTTCAAAAAATTCATATCAAGAATTTTTTTATGAAAAATCAATTACACACTAAAGTCGTGTAAATGGCTCTAATACCAAATTTAAATGTGCGTTATAGTTTAATGGCCTAAACTTAATTAATTGAATGTCAAATCACACCAGTTTTAATTCCTTTAAACCCAAGTTCATGCAACTATATGATTGAAAGAAGTAAATCGTGAAAGCATTCAATCAAAGATAAGCTAGATGGATTTCAGGAAAAATCTCATTTAGGTCATAACCTATTTTATTTCACTATAGTATGCAAATCGCAACTTACATATACAATCGAGAAATATAGACATCGTTTCAGACGAATCTCCCATAGGTGAACCTCTGTCTTCCTTCAGTAATGGTTCCCACGAGACCCATAAGATTAACAGTGGAGACACCTTATCCACAAGAGAAACTATAGTATGGAATTGTGTGTGAGGGTTTCAATGTGATTCACAAAATATACATGGGAGGTGTGAATCAAAAGGTTTTTTGGTCTTTTAAAAGTGAGACTTTTGGGTCTCATCTCTGCAAAAATTGAGGTTTTAAAAGTCTTGCAAAATACTTAGAGGAGGTGGGTTTTTATAGGCGAACATAAAAATCTAGGCGGCGTCAAAGTCATTCGAACGGGAATGAAGCATTATTAGAAAGAGATATGCATCTTGTTAGAAGCATGCTTCGAATGACCTCCTAATGACCTGACTAAAACCAAAATTATAAGCCCTCATTTGAAGCATGTTCGATGTAGACCATCAAATGACACTTCGAACGACATTGTTGGATCGTATGAACGAGATGTGCAACTCGTTTGAACGAAAGTTGGAAAAATAAATCCTAGCCTCATTTTGAAAAATAATATAAAGTAAAATTCTCCCAAATATAGTTATGAAAAACAAAGAACTCCAAACATAAAATATACCATAAAGAACATGGAGTTGCGGAGAACGGTTGAAGATGTATGTGGAGCACAATGAAGATGAGTGTTGCATGTTAGGGATGTACATTGCTAGATATTCGAATTATTGATGCCATGGATGATCGTGAAGGCGTGCTATGCCATAACAAATGTAGCGGGATATGTCATATCTACAATAAACTAGAAGCCTACAGACAAGTCCTATATTCTAGGGGCAATGACAGAAAAATGGCCGCACTATAACACTCTGTCGACATGTAATAATAAACCGTCGCTTTCACTCAAACACAATATATAATAAATCATATATCTATTTACTTATCACATGCAAGTAAATAATAATAATAATAATAATAATAATAATAATAATAATAATAATAATAATAATAATAATAATAATAATAATAATAATAATAATAATAATAATAATAATAATAATAATAATAATAATAATAGATATTAATCCTTTATCTCCCTAATTAATATTTATCGAACCTAAATTTAATTTTCCCTAATTAAATTAATAATTATAAGCACACGAAATTAAAAATTATGAAAGTACGGGGTTTATACTTTAGTACTCCGGTAGTTAGTTATAAAATAATTGGTATGGATGATACTTATGTGGATATAGACTTAGATATTATTCATATTACTTGATATATTTATATACACGAGATGTATAAATATTTAATGATGGAACTTTTATTGAAACAAAACATACATAATGGGGAGGTTAAAGATCATTCATCCCGAATATAGTTGATACTTGATATGTGTAACATAGTCAAGAAGGTAATATGTACTTGCACTCAGTTAAGATGAATAAGATGTAATCACGGGGTACATATGGAATTTTGGGATTTGACACATGTGATACTTAGTGTTGTTAGGTTGGGACAACTTAAAAGAAATTGAAATATGATAGGAAGATGTGTAATTATATTGTAACCCCAAAATCTGTTGTATTCTTATACTTCGTACACTTGTTGTAAACATCAGTCTTTACTTTACTTTTAAGAATATAGTCAATTGGGTGGCCTCTGCCCTAATCCCCTATTTGCATCTCCATCAGATGATGGTAAATTAGGATATAGGTGTTGAGCCTACATGGTCAATATCTTTATTACTCTTTATATCCACTTGACTCAAGACGTAAATAGGAGTTCATTTCAATAGTTTAATTATGTTGAGACAGTTGTAGTATATGATGGTTCTATTACTATTGGCTAGATTGGTATAATAGTATATAATCCACTTTTATTATATTCATTTTATTTATTTTTATGAATTTAGTTTTTATTTCAATTGTGCTTAGAATTATATTCAATTGTTTGATTCCTATGAATTTGTAATAGGCCTGATCAATCCATTATTAATGTTTATAGGGTGTTATAAATTCCTAGAAATACTTGAGATAAGACAACATTTTCTTCCTTCTGGCCTCGAATTCCCCCATCACCTACTGAAAATTCACGTTCAAATAACTGAATAACTCCACTTGATTAGCCCAAAGGGACAATGTGGGTCACGTTCTTATAGTCAAGGCTTCATATTCGGCCTTATTATTAGACGTGTGAAAGTTAAAACTCAAGGCATACTCTATGCTTAAACCATCAGGTGTGTCAATGATAATCCATGCTCTGCACCCAGAATTAATGGATGACCTATCTACATGAACAAAACAAACTATTTGTTGAGTGTCCAACCTTTGAATGGACTCATTGTATTCATGATTTGTGAATTCTATTAGGAAATCTGCGATTGCCTGCCTTCTTAGAACCACTCATGGTCTATACTGAAGGTTTAACTCCCCCAGCTCTCTTAACCACTCAATTAATTATCTACAAACCTTAAACTAGTGTAGCAGTTACCCGAGGATGTAGTCGGTGAGAACAACTATGGCATGGGCATGAATGTATGGTCTCAACTTTAAGTGCTGAAATGATAAGTGCGAAGGCTAACTACATAATCTTTGGATATCTCAACTTCATCCCGCTGAAGTCTCTACTAACATAGTGTATTGGTCGTTGGATCCCATTAATATATCTTATTAGGGATGAACTAATTGTTACAATGCAGATGACCAAATACAGATACAATTCCTCATTCAGGACTAGTTTGGTGAGGTGTGGGGCTTCAGATTGATAAGTTTTCAACTCCTTAAAATCTTGTTCGCATTTGTTAGTATGGACGAATTCTTTATTTAATTTTTAGAAGAAAGGGAGACGCTTTTTGTGACCCTATTGATGAACCCGTTCAGTCCTTCCACTCTCCCTGTTAGTGACTTTACCTATTTGACCATCTTCAAACTTCTCATATTTAATACCACTTGTATTTTCTCAAGGTTTGCTTCAATTCCTCTACGAGTGACCTCGAATCTCAAGAATTTTGTGGATGAATCTCGAATGCACACTTTTTGGATTCAGCTTCATTTAGTACTTGTTGAGGATTTTAAAAGTCTTCTAAAGACTATTGATGTGCCCTTCCTCTTTTAGATTTTTCACTAACCTATCATCCACGTGAACTTAAAGTGTTTTTCCTATCACCTTGTTAAACATTATCTTGATGAGTCTCTCTTATGTCACTCAAGCATTCTTTAATTCTCTATAGCAGTAGATTCCCCTGGTAGTCACAAATGAAGTTTTATCCACATACACTAGGTGAATATGGATTCTGATTGTATCCATGTTAGACATCTATGAATGATAATATCTCATGCCCTATTTAGTCATTTACCAATGCATCGATGCTTGGACTAGGGTATAAGTCGTTTAGGTAGGCCACTTCAGGTTCGAATAGTTAAGATAAAGTCATCATTCCCATTTGGCCTCCTGACCATTATAACATTGGACAATCATTCGTGGTTTTTGACCTCCCAAATAAATTAAGCATTTAATAACTTTCCCACCTCAACATGCGTCACTTAATTTCACTCCGAGACGTTCTCTTCATTTGTCACACTGATCATATGGATGTGTATACCATCATTTGTTGAGTAATTATTAATCATATATACCAAGCATGTCCTCATGACTCCACGCGAACTTACCACAGTTTTTTCGAAGAAATATGTCCTATTTTTCTCTTCTCTGGTCGATAATGGATGATACCACATACACCATCCATTAAGATTGAGCATTGTATAATGGAATTGGGATCAAGTTTACAAATGGAGACTCAGTGGTCGACTCTTCTCTACCATCCAACCCGTTGATATGAAATGTTTTCTTCTTATTTTTTTAGTTACAAAAATAATAGCTTATCATGCAAGATTGGCTTTCCATATCTTCCTTATTTCCATCGTTATTGTAAACCAAAGGTTTAGAGACTTGATTGAAAGAATAACATCTAATCGGCTCAGAGTTATTTTTTCTATCAGGACGTTATACGTCGAACGTGACCTTTCTATAAAAAATTCCACTTCTAATGTAGTAGGCTTGTGACTCTTTTATAATGTGAATGGAAACTTAATTCATCCCTTGGGGTACATTTTCCCCCTCACAAGATGGAAAGTTGACCTTTTACGAACTTCAAATCATCCCCTTAACCTCATATGCTTAACATAATAGTAGTACATAACATCGACAGAGCTTTCAATGTCTATTATGATTCTTTCAATCGTCCAGTTCAATATTAGGGCATGTGGATCATTGTATTGCGTAATCAAATCCTTGGAATCCTTCGGTCTAAAAGTTATATTCTCCCAATCTTCCCGGGGTTTCTGGTTTTGGATCTCCATCAACTTTCTCTTTTAAGCTCTATAGGCTTTGTTGTCAAGTATTGATTTTCCTCCAGTTATAAAGCCCCCCAAAATCATGTTAATGTGCATGCCTCTTTCGGTGGCCAAAACGTCTTTAGGCCCCTTTTGGCAACATTAAATTTCTCCCAATTTTCTTCTGTATCGATCTCTCCCTTATCCATTATTCTGATCATTTCATCTCCCGTATTTTTCTCCTATAAACTCTCTTAGGTATCCCCTGTGAATCATGAGAACATGGGGGGGGGGGGGGGGTTATATGGATTTACTTGTACTTTAGGCCAAACACACGAAGATTCACTTTTTACCACAGTTTATCTTGACTTAATTTAAAGTTAACATGCAACAGTGATGTGAAGCCAAATTTCAAACCAAAACAGAAAGAAGAAGAAATAGAGGAAAAATTCCTTTCGGGCAAAACCATTAATTTAGCACTATTAAAGATAAGATAGACACATAATGACTTACAAACTTCTTAGGGATCCACTAAGTATAATGCAGAAGGGTCTTCAAATCTTTGACAGAAAATGAAGCGGTATAGCACCACCCACAGCAAGCAGTTCTTGCCTCGGTATCCATAATCAGCCTCAGGAATCACAATTCTTTTTTCTTCATCCGTGGAGCCTCAACTATATAAATCAACAGTAGATAAAAGTCTTTACAAGGGTTTAGAACTTAAATTGTATTCTTTTTGGTTTGGTAAAGTGGTCCTAAAAGATCCTAGGGTTTTGGATGAAAAAATAGAATAGTTTGATTACAAAAAAAAACTTTAAAAATGATTATTGAAAAGTCTAATCCCACATATGTATTTATAAGGAAAGTTGTTGTAAAGATAGGGATTATAGATTTGGAAACGATTTGTTTAAAAAACATGCGTACTCATTCAAACGTTGTACTGTATTTCATTCGAACGACCTCAGACGAAACTTTGAAAGACATTCCCGAGCTGAGCTAAAAGGCGATGCTTCAGATCTCATTTGAACACGGGAACCTCATTCTAACGACCAACTACATCTCATTCGAATGACATGTCAAGTCGTTTAGACGAGCTAGAGATGTTTTTAAAAATCTTTAAAAATATTTTGAAAACGTTTAAAAAAAACTTTTTTTAAACACAACCCCTAGACATTTTAAGTTTTACCAAAACACCTCATAAGACTTCTTAGGTGAAGTTATGACGAACAATCTTCAATCTTTGCAAATGTCACCAATGACTCTCCTCTTCGAAGAATTGAGAACGGTCATGAAGATGCAGTGGGGTGTAACGGGATAGGCCAAATAAAAAATCAAATGAGCAATTATAATTTTTTTCTCTTACAAATCCCCCCCGCCCTTGGCTATTCCGGTATAAAAACAAACCGAAGCCACATTGACACATAAGGCTAATACAACTAATCCCTTCATAAACCAAGAAATGGAAACGCATAAATGTATAAGACTTTAACTGAAAGTCTTCATCTTATGTGGTCCATAAAATCATCATCAAAGTGGAATGACCAACACACATGAGACAAAAGAAATACCATGATACATAAGAGTTTAAATAAAAATTACCCCTCCCCTTCTAAGAGAAGAAACGTTGGTGACATTAGCAAATATTGAAGATCAGTCATGAAGGTGCAGTGGGGTGTAATGGGATAAGAGAAATAAAAAAAAAATGAGAAATTATAAATTTTTCTCTTACAAATCTCCCCCTTTGGCTACTCCAATACAAAACACAAGCCAAAGCCAAATTGTCCCATAAGACTAATAGAACTAATTCCCTCCCAAACCAAGAAACAATAATGCACAAATGTATAAGTTTTAAATTAAAAGTATTCATTTTGTGGGGTTTAGAAAATCATCATCAAGGCGGAATGGCCTACACACTTGAGATAAAAGAAATACAATGATGCATATGATTTTAAATAAAAATAAACTCCCCCTCAATTGTTCTCCCCTTTTTTGTCTGTAGTAGACAAAGGGTTAGAAACCAAAAATGAAATGTTAGCATCACATGAACCCAAAAGAAATAACATCACAAAGATAAGAAATTGAGAACATGAGATGAAATTTCGAAGAAACATACCAACTATTTTTATAATTTTCAATTTTCTCAAGTATAAAAGCATATGTATAAAAGGTACATTTAGGTGCAATATATTATACCATGGAATAGTACAAAAATAACCCAATCATGAAAGCAAAATGTAATTGAGTGAAAGTTCCATGGTCATTTCGACATAGGCATTCATAAAAAAGGTGCACGGAGTTAATGAGATACTTTAAAGAAAGAACTCCATTTTAACCTCATGTATAAGAAAACAAGATGAAATTAACTAGACTTATGCAACCTTCCGTGAATTTTAATGATTCTAAAAACAAAAATTCCAAACTATTCAATGTCTTTCAAGAGATCCTGTCGTGTAAAATCATTGATCTTATACTTTATAACACCCTGAAAATCTCGCATATTCAAGAAATCACTCTCAAACTTTGAAGATATCATAATGCTCATATGTAGAGAAGCATCAATAAAAATAAACTAACCTTGGCACTTTTGTTTTTGAGTGAGATTAATCTTTTAGGCTCCTTTGTAAATCGTGGCTTCTAACTCAGAGAGAGTTTTCTCTTTTCGGGCTCCTTTCCATTGCGTAACATAAAATAAATTTTAAATAAAATGAAATTCGAGAAATGGTTCTTACAAGCACAACTTATCTCTAGTACATTTGTTTCATTATGAAGCATAATTGAGATGAGAACACCATATATGATATAAGATAAGCAAGTACAATGTTGAAAACATCTGTGGTTATGTGAAATAAAGGCGATCAAAAGTCTAGCATGAAGAAAGTAATCATTAATGAACAACGAAATGTGAATCACACATTATTAACCACATTAAAGAAACGAAGCCATGTATCAAAGCATCATAAAAAGTTAAATGAATGGATGCAACGTAGTGGTGATTTGAACATCTTAAATGCATAATCATATCTGATGAAAAATGAAAGTACAAAAATCTATTTTTTTCAAAACATTTATAAAAAATATAATCTTTTTGGAAATTTACAAACTTTTTCCTAAAAATCAAAAATCTGTTTGAATTTTGTCAAGATTTTTCATAATAAAAGCTTATATAAACATAGAAACACAATATAGCAATAGGGACAAAATGAGATGAACAGTATAATCACTGCATACTAGATAAAAGTCATAACATCAATCATTAGTCCGAGATGAGTTGACAAAACGATTAGACATCTTTTGAAATCCCTCGATCAATCTTTGAGAAGTTTCGACTAAAAATTTCGGGTCCTCTCTAAAACTCTCAAAATCTCTATAGTGATGTTAAAGAGCACGTGTTTAACCATATGTGGGAGCACATGCGGGAACATGTGTGTGAACTCGTGTAGGAACATATCAGGGAATACGCGTAAGTGAAACTCTCCTTAGATTAAAACAATACTCCCTAAGATGACCATTTTGTTTATAGTGGTAACAAACATAAACAGGCTTGGGTAAAATGCCTAGGACGTGATTTCCTTGGTGGTTTAGGTCAAAGCCAGTAAAGATCTAAAAAAACTCGAGAACCGGTTCAGTTCAGACATGGGAACTGGATGCATCATCATAACCTATTCCATTCCTCTTATTAAAACTTTAAGCGGGAGTGAGGAGCATTTTTCAAACATTCTTAGATATGTGTTATAAAGCGAACTTTACCTCCAAAGCGGGTTTAAAATCTTTCTCGAGTTGGGATACATGGGCTTTAAGTTTCTCACGAGTCTCCAATGATGCTTGAAGATATCTCGTAAGACTATCCATAATGTTAGTCAAATCATTCTTCTCCCTACCAGCCCCAAACAATTTCTCACATAAAGAAACTTTCAAGTTCTCAAGTTGACTCACTGATGCTTCACATTCTCTCAAAACTTTCACCTCTTTATCTAATTAAACATCCTAAGAGTCAGAATTTTATTCTTCTTTTTGGTCCTCAAATAATCTTTATAAAGTTCATCGTAGGCACATTCAAGTCCACCTCCTCCTATACTCAAAATATCATCACCCCTATCACTCTTTTTCCAAAATGGTTTGACAAATTATTGAGACTATCATATTTAGATATATCCTCACCAGCGTAGGACAAACTCAAAGTACTAATGTGACAGGCCATGAATACAAGACATGGTTCATATGGTTATTGATCCTCAAAATCCACCCACATGATGCCGCTATCACTAAGAGTTGCATTGTATGCAACTTTTCCTTTTCCATTTCTTTATAGCCTAGTGGGACACTCATGGTCTTTCTGTCCCTTCCCCTCACACTCAAAAAATCTCTGTAGACACCAGATTCTAGTCCCCCATAAGTCTCTCCTTAGGTTCCTAGCACTCCATATTCACCACGAACCCTATGTCATATTCCGAGCACCGATCTATAGGCCATTGGGTGCTCCAGAGCCCCGTTTGACTATGATCAACTTCATCATCAGAGCAAAATCACATTGAATCTTTGAGGGGATCTGAATCCCCTTTCCAACAGTCTGTTCATTCTTGAATCATCATGACATTTAAGATGAATGGACCATTTTACAATCAAAAACTGATCTTGAAGCATTGGGATCTTTTGAGCCCCGATTTGACCCCAATCAACTTCATCATCAGAGTTAAAGATCAATGATTCCTAAAAGGCTAATAAAAAACATTTCCAACGGTATACCCCATGCACGAAATGGCATAACCATTCGGACGAATGATCCATTTTCCCCGAAAGACTGATCTAGAGGCTACTAGGGGCTCCTAGGCTCTTTTTGACCAAAGTCAACTCTTCAGATCGAATGAGACTGAATGAATTTTCAAAGGTCACGAAATACAATTTTCAACTATGTGCTACGTGCGTGAATCAACCTTATAGTATGGACGAATGACCCATTTTATTTTGAGAGGTCATCGAGCGATTTTGGGCCCTGTTCGATTAAAGTCAACCCTCCGACCAAATGAAGATTTTTGGAGATTCAAAGTGCCTCGCATAAGCTTTCCAACGGTCCGCCCCGTGAGCGATTCGAACTTGTGGTTGGGACGAATAATCCATTGTCATTCGAACCAAAGTTAACTCCTGGACCCGAGAGCGTAAAGTATTGTCAAAGGTCTATGAATAACCTTTCCAACGGTATGCCCTGTGTGCAATTTGGACCTACAAATTTCATTTTACGACCATTTTTTGAAAAATCTACACTAGATAGCTAATAGGCGGGTCCATTTCCCAGCTTATAGGTAGTGTGTCTAGGGTTACCTAACGATAGAAGGGCAGGGACAATGCTGATTGGCAGTCTCTTGACCCTATATAAGGAGAGTATGAGGTTACCCTGAAGGTCACCTCAAAAACATCAACTTCAGTGATTTCAGAAACATTATTCTTAAGTCAGCGAGGCTTCCTTGTTTGAAACCTTTCTCCACCTTTAATTTCCATCACTTTCACACTCAACTTAGCGAAATCTCCAAACATTTTGTGACTCACTTGAAAGGAAGCTCATCATCAATCAAGTTCAATATTTAAGTCTTTAAAGAAGGTCCAAACATTCTTCTCTCTTTAAATTTCTTTATTTTTGCATTATTTATATAAGTTCTTAATTTATCTTTTACTTTAGATCATACACATAATAATTTTAAATCCTCTATTATTAATATTTCACATAATATATTTTCTATTAAAAATTCCAAAACAAGAAAAAGAGGGTTACACCTATAAATTCCAATGGGATTTTTCGCCACATTTTCTCAAAACTAGAAACATCTTTTTCTTACACACAAATATAATAAAATCCCCTTTTGAAATTATGGGATAAAGCCCACCCTCATGTTGCATGCAAACTATGGGACTTTGTTGTCTTTATAGGCTACGTAGGCGTCTCGGGATAAGACATGAGACTCGAGTCCTATTTTCCCTTTTCCTTATTTTGTTCTATTTTATCCATACATTATTCATATATATCATACTTGTGATTCATAGTTGCATATTATCCAACATATATAATCGTTCCATCATAATGATCAATGTTTCGATAAGAACACACATCAAATATTTAATTATTATTTTGGGAACATTCCTATGGATGACCTCACTCCGTCTTTTCCATGATGCGAGTTGATTACTTCCAATATCCACTTATATATACACGCACACACACTTCACGGAGAAATTAAGGAAAATAGTAACATAAGCTCATGCGAGACCAAAAAGGTGGGATGGGTACCTAACACCTTTCCATTCCGTAACTTACGCCTCGAACTTATGATCTAATTTGTTTCGCAAGCATCAATTTTCTTTAATGTTGTTCACTCGAGGTGTAAACATATTATTTTTCCTATTTCGTGCAAGATATGTTGGAGAATCTATCTCATTATATCACCCCGCATCGACGATGGATGAAGCGTTCCTCAAAAGAACGCGAGACCTCTCTCTCTCTCCACCGTGAGTGCGAGAGCCAACCCACGAGATGGAGAAGGAGATGGGAAATGAAACCGAGGAGGGATGGCCACAGTGTCGACTCTGTTGGGGACACTGGCTTACTTAAGAGGGCTAGACTCTGTTTGCATGAGTATTATCATTTTCTTCTTGTGTGTATAGAACCTACCTGTATGTTCCCTTTTTCTCCTTTATTACTTATTGTATATATCTACCTCATTTTTATGTCACCTCTCACCCACTTTTCACTTCACACACTTCTAAGTAATCTCCATGTACACCTCACCCTACATACACTTGTATATAGGTTCACTTATATCCATATGTTTCACACACCACTCATAGCCATGCTTAAGTTTCACTAGCACACACCTCCACTTATCACACCTATATATGTCCTTGCTCACTTATACTTATCATACACCACTTGTAGTTTACCTATGATTATGATCACTATCATAGTCTCACTCATAGATATTCGCACATCACTCACTCTCATGTATCCATGCTTCGTATAATCTTCACGCTCCATGCTATATTTACTTTTTACTTGTAGATTCTTCCTTATTAGCATAGTTTTCATCATGACATATAAAATACTATCTACATAATATACTAATCAAGAATCATGCATTTTGCACACTAGATCACCAAGAGCATTGCTATATTAACAAAAAATTATCCCATACTGAGGGGGGCACTTTGTGATGGGCGCTGGTCCGGTAGGGCCCAGTTAGCTAAAGCAATATGTTTCTCACCTTCCATTAGCATAGTACCTTTCATGTATATCCAGTGGTTCCTCCCGCATCGTACCACTTGACCGCACTCACGATGTGAGGTATATAGTAGGGAACTCATTCACGTACATAAAGTATAGTGAATTCGCTCTCACACGTACTGTCGCCACCAGGTATATAGTGAGGCAATTCACATACACTCAGGTATATCAAATGGCTTGTCCACAAGTACCGATTGCCCTCAAAACAAGACGTATATTGTGGAAGTCATGCCAAAGAGGGGAACCTTTCTAGTAACCTAACAACTGCATACCGTCATATAGGCGTCAAACCTAGGAAACTCATATTTAGTTTGTCGGTTACTATACAAAACTCTGCAAAAATGTCGGGTCGTCATGCCGCCCAGATTTTTGTTCGATTTTGTCTTTTTTTAAAATGGGATCCTCCTCATGAGCCTGGAAACAAGTCAAACCATGTATTACATATTTTTCAAACTCAATTTTCCCAGGCTCGAGTTCTGTCCAACATTTATTTTGCATTTAGGTAACCTAATACAAGTGAAAACATAAACATAATAATAATCATGCTCAGACTTTTCTTTCGTTTTTCCCTCCTTATTTACCAAAAGTGCCAAAAACATTTCCCCCCCCTCTTTTGTCAAAAATGCCAAAACCATTTTTACCCCTCTTTTATCGAAATACCAAAAACATTTTGTCATCCCCTTTCCAAAAAAGGTGTCAAAAAGATTTTCCTCTTTTCCAATAAAAATAATTCTTCCTTTTCTCTTTTTAAAAAATAAATTCGAATCTTTTTTCTCCTCAGGTCGATCACATACCCAACCCTTGTCCTGGCTCCCTATTGGCCCCGATCTTTCATCAAACTGCCCTAAGATCCATCAGTTCTCCCGATACTTCCTCTGAGTGTAGAATCTACCTTCACCAAACCTCCATAGAGAAAGCAGACCAAGTACCAACGGGTTGCCACCAACTCAACTCCCTATGTTGAATCTTATCCAACCAGTGGATAATATACCAATACCTATCAATCCGAAGGAAAAGAGTCAAACGAGATCGCGAAGGACCTTAAGTTGTTAACCAAGAAGTTTGACCAAGTTCAAACCTTCGGGAACTACATGGATTACACCCATATATCTTCTTACCCTAAAACAAGGCTTCCTAAAAAGTTAAAGATGCTTAACATTGTGAATTTCGGGGGTAACAGGCTGCAAATTATTCATCTTTAAAGATACTATCGATCCATGACTCTCCTAGGTTCCTTCGAGGAAATAACGACCAAGATGTTCCAACATACTTTGAGGCACAATACTCTTTATTAGTTTCCATCCCTCGAGGAATCCATAATTTGCAGTTGGGAAGATGTTGCTCATGAATTCATGTCACAGTTCAAATACAACAAGGAGTTGAAGGTAACACGCCATGATCTATAACTTCTTAAGTAGAACCCCGAAGAAACTGTCAGTAATTTAATAGCAAGGTGGAGAGAGGAAGCAGTCACTATGACCAACCTCCCTTCTAAAGAGGTGTAAGTTAGTATTATAAAGAAAAAATTCTTACCCCGATTCCTAGCGATGATGGGAGGACAATATTACCCACATTTTTGAGCCCTCTGGGAAGAAGGAGTGGATATTGAAGAAAATATTATCAAGACATAATATGAGCTAAAGAAAGTATCCAGATAGTTCACTCCAAGAAATTATGAGAAGCCTGATGCAGTCTTGACCATCAACAACATCTCTCAACCCGCTACCTCTTGGGATCCAGAAAGGCATGCTAGTCCAGTCAGAAAAGAATACACCGAGATCTATGATTCCCTATTTAAAGTCTACTAAGCCTTGTTGAGCCTAAACCTCATCAAACCTTTATACCCTTGTCCAATACCAAACCCACTTCCCAAAAATTTAAAAATCGATGTGATTAAGTACGAAAAGTAGCGCGTGTAAAGATGTTAATCGTTATTCTCGTTTCGCCAACTTAATACAAAAACCTAAGTTACTACTACACTTGCAGGGAAAGTCTAGCGGTAAGTCGGGTATCAAGAATCCACTGGGACGAGTTGCTAGAATTTAGATGATTTAATACTCCAAAATAAAAGTGTAAAAGATGATTAGAAACTAAAAAGGAAAAGATGCATAAAAGGGAAAGATTAATCTAGGCGAGTGTATTGAAACTAGATTAACAAAACGATTAAAACTATAGGTTGCGTCGAATATCCATCACCCGAGTTAATTAGTATAAAATGGTTACATGGGTCGGCGAGTTATTAAGAATGCGTCTCATTTCGACAGTTGATTAAATCAAGGATTGTCACACCCTAAATCATCATAAAAGACAAATAAGATTTTGGCGTGAACAAATATCCCGAAAATTACGCGCGAAAGGTCGTAAGCACGGGACATAAATGATATGCCCTGTCAAATATCCTAGGCGTAATAACTAGGACAACGCACCTGAAATAGACCCGTAAACACCATCACCAAAGAAAAGCAACGCGTCAACTCGAGTGAGTTCCATTCAAACACAACCTAATTTAAATTAGCTAGAAAGCATGTTAAAAACGCGGTAAATGAAAGCGTGTAAAACGCGGTAAATATACACTAGAAAGCAAATAATTAAAGCATGTAAACCTAAATTATAAAGCTTGTAAATTAACTAGAAAGCAAGAAATGAAGAAATACAAACTATATTAATGGTAGGGGAGATGAATAGTCAACTTACACAACAAATGGGGTGTCAAACCAAGTATAAATGAAGAAGAACCATCCAAAAACCCAAACCCTAACCTATTCTATCTTCTAAAACTCTCTAAAAATGTTCACTTTGTGTTTATTACAACAAAATTGGTATATATACGAAGTTGGAATTAAATTAGAAAAGAAAAGAGAAACGAAAAGAAATGCAAAATATCTGCAGAAAAACAGAGCATCGATCGATCGATGATTTTGGTTGATCGATCGATCAAGGCCAAATTTCGGCATTTTAATATAGTCGATCGATCGACCAAAACCGTCGATCGATCGATCAAGCAGGGAACGCACACTGCATTGCTGTTTTGGTTTCCAAGCTTTTCTCATTCGCCGAAATCACCGTAACTTCTTCATTATGAATCGGAATCGCGCACCGTTTGCGGTCACGCGAAGCTTGCGAGGAGGGTTAAAACTTTCATGAGATGTTGGGCTAGGTTCCTAAGATTTGAAAAGACTAAAATTCCCTTGAACATGCGGTTGTGTATGGAAATAGAGCAGAACGCGTCCAAAGTTCACACTTAACATCCAATTACCTACAAAAGCTCAATTAACCCCTGCAAAACATGTTAACGTAGAAATACGTGGTTGTCTGGTTAACGAGCATAAATATAGGGAATAAGATATTCGAGGGGGCTAAAATGATACTGCTCAAAGGATGAAATACATAGTATATGCGTATTATCACACCCCCTAACTTACACAATGCTAGTCCCTAGCAATGAAATAGGATGCAATAAGAACTACAAGTGAACCAAAAGCAGGAGACAGTACAAAAGTATGGTATAAAAGCAAAAGGCCACTTTCGCGATCGATTCAATTGCATTTAGCATATGCAATAAGCCGTTAAACCCCTAGGTCACCCTAGTGGATGAGTGTCGTCTCGTGAGGGTTTTCAGAGATGGTACCCACAAATCACATGGTTTCCTCAAAATATGCCCAACCCAACATGCAACAAGCCCAACAATAGCGAAAAGGATTTCATACGCATTATTAGCAAAATGAATGAATTCAAACAAATGTCCAAATCATTAACATTATAGAATGCACCTCATAGAATTGAAACCTTAAAATGTGGGAGGGGAGCGAGCACATGCAAAGGATGATTTGGCCAAAAACTTAAATAAACCGGATAAACAATAAAGCAAACATATATTCAATCCTCAAGGGCATTACACTCATCAAGCGAATTCACTTGAAACAGGGAGGTAACGCACGGAACATGCGGGCTAAAGAGTAAATGTTAATGGAAATTAGGCCGCACACATGTCACAATGAAGAACGCTATAGGGGAAATAAAAACTTGTAATCTCAATGAAAGATACCGCACACTAAAAGAGGCAAAATGCATTTTCACAGATTATCACAATTGTTATGAATTTTAAATTACATCAACCTAAGATCACATAGGACTTTAATAGGTTTATAATGTAGGTATGGATAGGGTATGAAATGAAAGGAGTGTATGTACGGATTCAAAGTGTTCGGGATGAAAACTCGGGATAATGGGAGAATACGGGTAATATCAAAATTGGAAAACAAGTTCCATAACGACATTAGATATATCATCGGGGAGAGTAATCAAAGCTTATTGAACTATATACAACATATACAAACTTCTCTTTATTTTTCTTTTCTTCTTTTTCTTTTGTTTTCTTTTGCTTTTTACTTTTTCTTTTTCTTCACTTTTTTCACTACTTTCTTTTTCTTTACTTATCAAACTCTCATATGCCTAAATTACAACTGACATCATAACAACATCATTCAATCCCAAGTAACAAACCAAACAAAGGTATGTAAAGTGTATGTATGGTTTATAACTCCAATTTATAGTTGGTTATGGGATTGGGGTTATGAAACGAAAGGATATATTTAGGCTCAAAGGGTTTAACGAGGGTAAACATATAAGGTGAGGTCAAGGTCAATATGGGTGATATAAAAAAGAGGGCCTATGATCATTTCCAAAATTTTACGCAATTCTTGAATCAAAACAATATATGAAAATCATGATCAAGTAACACATTTCAAGTGTGAACTCAATTAATGAACGGTCCAATGAAAGAATAGAGAGATTACCAACGACTGTAACGTTTTCAATGAGAAAAGAATAGTGTATACACTCACAAACAATGAAAGGTACAAAGCTTACTTGGTGTAAGTATATACAATGCAACAAAAGATTACCGAGTTATAAAAATCTTAAACCAAATCAATATAACAATAAAAGTGCATGTGCTCATGGGATTAAAGTTTAATTCATGAAGTTATACATCATATCAATAATTGAGACTAAATTCTAATAACTTCTAAAATCGAGAACATGCTTCATTGGGTTGTCTATTGGATCGGGCAATTATTGAAATTTATCATCGGAAACAAAGGCAAAAAGCCCAAAAAAGGAGAAAAAAGAAAGAAAATATTTTTGAAATTTTCAATTTTTCTAAGAAAAACGTACTAAGTAACTAACATGTGAGAAAAAACATGGACTAAAATAAGAAATGGATAGGATATCCACACCCCCTAACTTAAAACTTGACATTGTCCTCAATATTAATTAAGAACCAAGTTAAACAGAGGAAAATAGCGATATTACCCAAAATCGGAGCGATCCCCATAAGAACAAGTCCAAAGAATCTACAAAACAAGTTAGTACCGAGCCTATCAAAAACAAATAACAAAGAGTTAACTAATTACACTAAACTAAATTAACAAGGAAAGAAAAAATAAAAAGAAAGAAATCTAACTATATACAACCTACTATTTAGGCTTCACACTAACTGTACACTAGAAGTCTAAATAGGTGAGGGTCCACAATAAGAATGATTTGATTTTGGAGGATAGCCGGTGTACCCTCACATACAAGCATGCCTTCCGAAAAATATGAATTCCTTTTGAACAACGGAAGGCATGAGTAAGGCGAAAGAAATGAACCATCGCCAATTAAAAGTTTTGGAGGGACGATGGGGGGTTTGGATTGCACGGGTGACAAAAACAAGTGGGGACCGAGAAAATCCAAATATCCTCCCAAGGATTTTGAAGTTGGAATGGGAGGCGGCACACACAAAGGCAAAGATGCGATCGTGGAAGGCGACTCGAGCAAGTACTCCTCATCGACGAAAAAGTTTAAAACATTAAAGTTTGAAACCGAATCATCGGGTACTTGTGACGGTGTGGTAATAGAGAATGAAAATGGGGATGAAAGAAATTCAAACTCATGATATGAATCATCATCTCATGAAGTTTGAGTTTCGAAGGAAATAATATCATTTTCAATGAAATGTTCTTCTTTGGGGGCCAAAGAAGAAATCATTTCATTGCAAATGGATATTACGTCATTTTCATCCTCACTTTCAATATCTATTACGCAATGGTCAAAGTCTAGAATGGCTTGTTCCAAAGTACGCACAAGTACCTCATTTGGTTCAAAACATTCCTCGACTTCAAAAGTCTTGGAATCAAAATCATCGTCGAACTCAAATAATAAATCCAACTCATGTACCCAGGAACGATTTTCTTCCCGATAACGAGTTTCAAGTTTCTCATTCTCAAACATACGCAAACCCTCACCGAATGTCATGGGTCGAGGTGCGAATTCATGAAAGTGGGAACTTTGAAAATTACCATTGGACTGAAACAAAAACTCATTATTATAGGATTTTTGAAAATGATTGCAATTCGTTTCAAAATTCCTATTATAAGGAGGTAAAGGCCCAAAATTATTGTCATCATCATCAAAATTCCAATAACCTAAGTTTTGACTTTCGTTATACTCGCCCAAAGTCATATTTGAATTTGTTTTACTTTGGGATGCTAAGTATTCACCGAAAGTTATAGGCCTAGAATTTTGAGAATTATAACAAGGATTACCGAAAGAATTGGAATAAGACATGCTTACCCCAAAAATGGCTCGAATGGCGGATTCCACAAAGTAAGTGCACGCGGAAAGAATTCGAGCGTTTCTAAGTGCTCAAATGTGGAAGTCCTGCAAAATATTAGCAAATAATACAAATAGAAATAAAATACAATGAAATACTAAATCCAATAATGTCTAAAACAAACTCATCCCCGATAGCGGAGCCATTTTGATTAAGTGCGAAAAGTAGCGCGTGTAAAGATGCTAATCATTGTTTTCGTTTCGCCAACTTAATACAAAAACCTAAGTTACGACTACACTTGCAGGGAAAGTCTAGCGGTAAGTCAGGTATCGAGAATCCACTTGGACGAGTTGCTAGAATTTATATGATTTAATACTCCGAAACAAAAGTGTAAAAGATGATTATAAACTAAAAAGGAAAAGATGCATAAAAGGGAAAGATTAATCTAGGCGAGTGTATTGAAACTAGATTAACAAAGTGAGTAAAACTATAGGTTGCGTCGAATATCCCTCACCCGAGTTAATTAGTATAAAATGGTTGCATGGGTCGTCGAGTTATTAAGAACGCGTCTCGCTTCGGCAGTTAATTAAATCAAGGGTTGCCACGCCCTAAATCATCATAAAAGCCTAATAAGATTTTAGCGTGAATAAATATCCCGGAAATTACGCGCGAAAGGTCGTAACCGCGGGACATACATGATATTCTCGTCAAATCTCCTAGGCATAATAAATAGGGCAACGCACCCGAAATAGACCCGTAAACACCATCACCAAAGCAAAGCAATACGTCAACTCGAGTGAATTCCATTCAAACACAACCTAATTTAAATTAGCTAGAAAGCATGTTAAAAACGCGGTAAATATACACTAGAAAGCAAGTAATCAAAGCATGTAAATAAAGCATGTAAACTTAAATTAGAAAGCTTATAAATTAACTAGAAATCAAGAAATGAAGAAATACAAACTATATTAATGGTAGGAGAGATGAATAGTCAACTTACACAACAAATGGGATGTCAAACCAAGTATAAATGCAGAAGAACCATCCAAAAACCCAAACCCTAACCTATTCTATCTTCTAAAACTCTCTAAAAACCTTCACTTTGTGTTTATTACAACAAAATTGGTATATATACTAAGTTGGAATTAAATTAGAAAAGAAAAGATAAAAGAAAAGAAATGCAAAATATTTGCAGAAAAAGAGAGCATCGATCGATCGATGATTTTGGTCGATCGATCGATCAAGGACAAATTTTGGCATTTTAATATAGTCGATCGCTAGACCAAAATCGTCGATCGATCGATCAAGCAGGGGAATCACACTGCATTGTTGTTTTGGTTTCCAAGCTTTTCTTGTTCGCTGAAATTGCCGTAACTTCTTCATTATGAATCGGAATCATGCACCGTTTATGGCCATGTGAAGCTTGCGAGGAGGGCTACAACTTCCATGTAGATGTTGGGCTAGGTGCCCAAGATGTGAAAAGACTAAAATGCCCTTGAACGTGCGGTTGTGTACGGAAATAGAGCAGAACGCGTCCAAAGTTCACACTTAGCATCCAATTACCTACAAAAGCTCAATTAACCCCTGCAAAATATGTTAACGTAGAAATCTGAGGTTTTCTGGTTAACGAGCATAAATATAGGGAATAAGATACCCGAGGGGGCTAAAATGCGTCCGTTCGAAGGATGAAATACACAGTATTTGCGTATCATCACGATGCCCATTGTAATTTTCACTAAACCGTCGGCCATATCATTTATCAGTGCTTCTATATTCGGAATGTAATCCAAGGTTTAATTGACCAAGGTGTCATCGTCCCACCAGCCAATCCCAAACCCAATACCACTCACAATCCACTTCTAAACCATGCAAATGCCATTTTCATAGAAAATGACCCAGAATTCGAGCCATCTACCCGGATTGTACCCAGTAAAGCACTCATCATACCAGTATTTTCACCCAAACCCCTTAAAGTCTACCTAAATTTCCTCTTAGACCCTACCTATTTTTCCGATCGAGCTCTATCATTTCTCACAAGACCATGTATTGCAGTTCCTACCCGATCTAAAGGGAAAGATATGGAACTAGTAGCAGTAATGAAGAAGCTTCTATAGTTTGGGCTGAAATTACCCCTCAAAATAACCATTGACTATCAAAAGTTTAGTACCCTATTCATGGAAGTCGGGAAATGGGATTAGAGTCAGATAATTAAGTGGTACCCATTAACAAATTCAGTTTAGACGATGCAATATAGATTATGACAAGCTTGTTCCAACAGACCCGTGAGATTTGTAGTATATCCGAGTTATTGGAGTCCTTAAAGTTACAAGGGTGGTTGGTACCTTCACTTATGCACCTCCCCATTGAGTGGGAGGATCTATATGAAGAAACTATTAACGTTATGGAATGTATTGATTTCTCATGGGAAGACGACATCATTACCACTGGATGGGGGGACGAGTTTGCTAGCTCAGATGAAGAACCAACCTAAGAAAATGTTAGTTTGGTAATCTGTGTGTATGGGATGATATCTTTTTAATATCTGCTAAGGGAAATCAACAAAGTGTCCGAATAGCCCAAAATAGATGAAGAAACAGGGTTTATTTTCTCCCCCTTCTCCGTGAACCATATGACAAGATCTTGGAGACACTACTAGAGTTTGGATCCTCAGTCAACATGGATACATAAAGGAAAAGGAGTTATCGAGAGACTCCTCATACCAGAAATGACCATAAAAAAAGAAAGATCCTCAAAAAAGTCATGAAAAACCAGGCCAACATCACCTTGTGAGGACTCTTTATGTCTTCCTAGCTACACCGAAACACGCTGATAAAATTTCTTATCGATCCCACAGTACCTCCTTCCACTACTCTAGAAGAAGTCATGAACTTGGTGGGGTCCTTAACCTCTACTAGATTGTTTTTCTTTTCAAAAGAAGAAATTCCAAAGTTTGGTCCTAATCATAATTATGCTATCAACGCTCTGACATTTTTCTTTTTGGCATTCGAGTCGAACCACTTCCACTCCCAGATTTTAAAGAACAAGTATGTTCAAAGAACAACCCTCGTGGCAATGTCAACATAATACAGATATTCAATAATATGCACTTCATGCCTGGAATAGGGTTGGGATGATGACAACAGGGGATACTAGAACCCGTAGTTCTAAAAAAATCCTTTCCTCCATGTGGCCTCGATTATCAACCATCATCAGAGGAACTCAAAATGCTTTGGTAACCAAGATTGAAGAGAAGTTTAGAAAGTGCTAAGATCGTGTCAGGGGATTCCTCGAACGGAAGATTCGTTAAAGAGGGTGAAGATTTTTACTTTTTTGGCTTTCCCGAACCATAGTATGATCATGTGGATAAGAAGATAAATCCATGGATGGAGATATTCTTTCAAGACAGTTACTCTTGAGCCAAGGAATCCTAGCATCATGTACAACCACTCGATGAGAAAGCTATAATTATTACCTAAGTTTCCGAGGGAAGTGACTCTGAGGACTTGTTCAATCTAAAAACACTGGGGATGAAACTTTGCATGATCCACTCAGGTTCAATATCATCAAATCTGTCCATCTTAATCAATGACACTAATGAACCCTTCCTCAATTGGAATTCTAGACCAGTTCCACCTGCTAAAATGCAACCCAACACAAATGATTATCCTATTTCTTCCTCTTTTATTGTTCCATCTTTTTCTAATAATAATGTAATCAAGACCTCCTTTGACGAGATCATCAATGCTCTCTTTCTCGAGAATGAAATAAACGAAGATTTTGAGTATCTTATTATGCCTTATATTATTTCTCTTGATTCTAATAAAACTCTTGATGATAATGATTTTGCAAATGAAAAGTTTTTAACTGATCATAATAAGTTTAACAACAAATAACATAACCACATCCAAATTTATGAGGATGAAAATGTTGTTATAAATTCCGGTTCCAATAGCCAATTGCGCATTAGGATAGAGTCCACCCTTGATGAGCATGAGCGCGCGCAACTCAAAAAATTATTGTAGGAATTTGTGGACATCTTCACATGGTCCTATGATGACATGCCCGACATTGATCCTATGATCGCTCAATATGAGATTCTAACTCTCTCGAAATGCAAACTAGTTAAACAAAAACTCTTAAAGCTCTACACCGAATGGTCACTCAAGGTTAAAGAAGAAGAAATCGAATAGTTAAACCTAGTCTTCACCCAAGTCATCGAATATCCCACATGGCTAGACAACATTGTATTCGTGCCAAAATCAGGTGGAAAAGTTCGCATGTGAGTCGACTACCGGGGTTTGAACAAATAATCTTCGAAAGATGATTACACACTATCCAATATAGATATGATTGTGGGCAATAAAGACAGTCACGCTGTTAAGTCATATATCGATGGGATTTCCAAATACAATCAGACTAAGATGCACCCTAATCATCAAGAAAAAAACACATGCATCACCCCTTGGGGAACCTTATGTTACAAAGTTATGTCATTCGGTCTTAAAAATGCACGGGCTACCTACCAAAGGGCTTCCACAACCATTTTTCATAATTAGATACATAAAGAGTCCAACGTCTTGATCTATGAATTATTGGACAATGACATCCTTTGCACCTATCAAGAAGGCCAGAGGTGGAAAATGTTATTTGCGGTCACTGCCAACAAAAAAGGATACGACATTGGGATACTCCTGATTGCCCCTGATGACTCTCACACTCCGATTTCCATCAAGCTAGATTTTTCCTGCACCATAGGCCTCAAAGACTCTCTCAGGAAAATTATCCAGTGCCTAGATGTCTACGGGCACTCTGCCTTCTTCGTCGGCCAGGCCCTTAGAAGATGGAAATTTAAGGATGAAAAATTCTTACCCTTCCACGCCCACTGAGAAGAGTTGGCCTCCAAGTTCCAAGATATCACCTTCCATTACTTGCCCCGAGTAAGGAACGGTTTGGCAAACCCCCTTGCCACATTAGCTTCCATGGTATACATGCTTGAAAGAATAACGATGGACCACTTCATAGTCCAAAAACAAGCATAACCAACCCAATGCTACCACATTGAGATTGTCACAGAAGAGGATTCCAATATGGCTAAGTGTTGGTATTACGATCTTTGGCATCTCCTTAAGCACATTACGTACCCCAAATATTCCAATAAGAAAGAGAAGGAGACCCTCCAAAAATTGGTTGCCCAGTCAATTGTCTGTGATAAAGCACTATTCAAGAGAAACTTCGATGGAACCCACTTATACTACATCATAGGGGATGACATTGAAGATATGATACAGAAGATCCAAAGCGGGGAATGGGGACCTCACATGAATGGTCATATGCTCGCTAAGAACATTATCCGATAGGGGTACTATTGGACCACCATGGTTTAGGATTGCACCCCCTACATTCGAAGATGCCTTAAATTTCAATAGTTTCCCAATCTCCAGCACTTACCTCCACTATAATTATACAACATGATTTCTCCTTAGTCGTTCTCCACACGGGGCATCGATATCATAGGGAATGTCACACCCAAAGCCTCCAATAGGCACGAGTTTATCCTAGTTTCCACTTATTACTTCACCAAATGGGTCGAAGACGAGTCTTAAATAGTGACTAATGATAAAAAGGTAGCCAAGTTCATCCGAAACAACATCATCTGCCGATATAGGGTTCGACATGAGCTAATGTCAGATAACGGGTTTCATTTTGAGGCAGAAGTCACAGAATTAGTCGACGAGTACAAAATTCATAGACACAAATCTTCTCCCTACTAACCAAAAACCAACGATGCAATTGAAGCCACTAATAAAACCCTCAAAGAAATTATCAGCAAGATGATCGAATGTTATTGAGAGTGTGCCGATCCGATCCATTATGCCCTATGGGGCTACCGCACTTCAGTCTGGGCATCTACTGGGGATACCCCTTACTCTCTAGTATAAGGCATGGAATAAGTCCTACTCGTTGGACTAGAAATACCTTCATTACGCATTATGCTTTAGAGAAAAGTCAATGAGGAAGACTGACATCATAGCCGTTTCGATGAGTTATCACTCCTAAACCAAAGGAGGGTAAAGGATTTATAGCCTGATCGTTCAACCAAATAGTCAAGGATCGTGGTGTCCGAGAAGGGCATGTAGACCTCAAAGAAATCATAGAACCCGTCTAGGACCCCAAAGGGAAATTCAAGCCAAACTGGAACGGTCCCTACATTGTGAAGAAGATCATGCCCGGTGGCGTCACTATGCTCACTGACCTTGATGGAGAAGAGATGGAGCATCCAGTCAACCTAGACCATCTCAAGAAATTCTACCCTTAGTCTAAAATCTCAGTTCACTTGGACTCCTCTCATCCCCTTTCTATTCTAAAAAAAATCTTTATTTCCCTCCACTTGGAACTACATGGGTCCTGACCCTCTAAAAAACTTTCACAATGAAACTCAAAAAAATTTCAAAACCCCGAGAAGTACTTAGGCAACTCATACGATTTACATGGGAACAGTCCTCTTCTTTTCATAAAATGCTATTCTTTTCTCACCCCCATAACCACTACGCCAAAAAGGCTAAATTGGCACCCTTTAGCCAGCCAGTCTTGTCACGGTCATTGACCGTGACAAAAAAAACACGCGTTTTTTGTCAATGCCATTGATCGTGACAAGACCATGACAAAGCCTTGTCACGGTAATTGACCATGAAAAATACTTATAATATTGTCATGGCCAAGGACCGTGACACGTCCATGACAATTTGTTCAGTAAAAAAACCCTACGCTTTCTTATTTTCCCACCATTTTAGGTTTTCCCCCTCTTTCTCTCTCTAAGCGATTTCGAGCTCTCTCTCTCTCTCTATAAGGTATGTTTTTTCCTTTCGTTCTCGTTCATTTCTATATGTGTGTGTGTGTGTGTGCATATATGTGTGTGATGGTGTGTGGTGGGGGGAGGGGGTTGGTGGGGGTGGGGTGGGGTGTGTGTGTGTACGTGTGTGTGTGATCATGTACGTGTGCGTGTGTGGTGGGGGAGGGGGAGATACAGGGGGGCTAGGGAGGGGAGGGACAAGGGGGCTGGGTGGGGGGCAGGTGGTGGTGGTGTGTGTGTGCAGGTGTGTGCATGTGTGTGTGGTGGGGTGAGGGGGCAGAGAGTGGGGGTGTATGTGTGTGTGTGTGTGGTGGTGGGTGCAGGGGGTGGGGTGGGGTGTGTGCGTGTACGTGTGCGTGTGCGTGTGCGTGTGTGTGGTGGGGGAGGGGGTGGGATGGGGTGTGTGTGGTGGTGGTGGTGTGTGTGTGTGGTGAGGGTGGGGTGGGGTGTACATGTGGTGGGGCAATCTCAACAATTGAAACAAACAAATTGATTAATAAAATATGTATTACCCCTTTCATATGCAAGTAGGATTGCACCTCATTAGCAGATAATTATTGATATTCTAAATAACTTTAATTGTATAGCTTTAATAAAATAAATTTTATAACTTTAATTGTATACTTTTATATCAAAGTAAATTAATAATTAGTGCCCATTTCATATGAAATTAGGATTGCTCCTCATTGTAAATTAGTAAATTAATAATTGTATACTTTAATTGTTAGTTTAATTGATGAAATGAATTAATTGAGTAGAATAATTAGAAGGAGTACGGGATACACATTTGTTGTTGTGGTTGGATGATAGTGGATCGATGTTGGATCGGTTAATTTAAGAAGTGGTATGACCACTAGATTAATGTCCATATGGGGGTGGGATTTTTCAACTTTTTTTGAAAATTACTTTGTATATCGAATA
This sequence comes from Sambucus nigra, assembly GCA_949130495.1. Lineage (NCBI taxonomy): Eukaryota > Viridiplantae > Streptophyta > Magnoliopsida > Dipsacales > Adoxaceae > Sambucus > Sambucus nigra. Next base: position 201,823,794 of record OX422217.1, read on the forward strand.
ATATATATATATATATATATATATATAGTATGATAATTAAATGAAACATACTTGAAATTAAATGAAACATACTTGAACTCACCCTTTAGAGGAGATGGGGGGAGGGGCAGGGATGGGTGGGTGGGTGGTAGGGTAGGGGTGGGGGGCTGCGGGTGGGTGGGTGAATGTGCGCGGGTGTGTGTGTGTGTATGTGCGCATGTGTGTATATGTGTGTGTAGTGTGCGTGTATGTGCGTATTTGTGCGTAATTTCCCTTGTAAATGAATTGATTGGTTATTAATTTTTTTAGTAATTAATATATGATTGCCCCTCATTGTAAATTAGTAAATTAATATATGATTAATTATGAAAGTAGGATTGCCCCTCATTCTAAATTAGTAAATTAATAATTGTATACTTTAATTATTAGTTTATTTGCATGTCTTCTTTTAATTCATTTTGATATGTACTAATAACATTTTTTTACAGCAAATGTCTCCTTCAGGTATTAAGGCGAGGATGATGATGCTTGTTATGATGATGTCATCTGGGCTCGGTGGTAGCGGAGGCAATGAGGTCTCCTCGGCCCCCAGTCTCCCCAAATATGACAAAATTGGGGATGGGCATCGAGAACAAGTCGGGGCTATTAGCGATATCCCTCGAGCTGGTAAAGACGATCATCAGCCCGGGGTACATTAGTTGGAAGTAGGTGCCATATGAGCTCAAGTTAACTATTTGGGTGGTACTACAGGTAATGTATTTATATTTATATTTATATTTACATTTATATTTATATTTATATTTATATTTATATTTATATTTATATTTATATTTATATTTATATTTATATTTATATTTATATTTATATTTATATTTATATTCATATGAATATTTCAATTTGATTTCCATTTCATTTTATATTTATATTTATATTTATTTGCAACTAACATCGTATTTGTTGGACAGGAACAATTCAGCCTGGATCCAAAGCTATGCGATTCCATCTTGGAGCAGTTTAGGGAGCAACACAAGACGTGGAAGAAAAATATGCAGACCCAGTACTTTGGGAAGACACGAGAGTCCATTATCCAAAGGCGTGAATTCGTCCCGCCGAAGGAGCCGATCTCATTGGCACAATGGCAAAAGTTCGTTGACAATGAGATTGGGGAGCGACAATTGGCATCTTGCCAATCAGGGAGGGAAAACCAGGCAAAAAAGACGGACGTGCACAACTCCGTCCGGACGTATTATGCCGAGGTAGAGCATAGGATGATGGTAAGATTTAATTTTTCTATAGCTATAGAAATATATTATTGTTCATTATTTGACTTTGCGGGGCCGATACTAATTTTACTTTATTTTATTTTATTTCAGGGGACAGGGAGTGGCCTGGGGTGTAGGCCACATAGGCTCGATACTTATATGGATCTTCGGACAAAGAAAGGGAAAGATAAGGAGGTGTGCAAGAGCATCGCGGCCACGATTGTAAGTAATCTGACAGTTTACTTTTTGTTAATTATGTTATAATATTTTAATTTACTTATTTTACTAATCATGTGCTTTTTGTCGTTTCAGGCAAAGATTAAAGAAGTGCATGAGTCGCAGTCTAATGCCGACAAGGCATCTTTGTCCACAGACGCACTCAGCCAAGTGCTTGGCTCTGATCGCAAGGGGAGGACAAGGGGGGTGAGCTCGCAGGTGGCTAAATCTAGGATCATCGAATTGGAGACGAGCGACACCGGGTTGACTCGAACGGTGGACTCGCATGATGCGAAGCTGTCCCGTTCGGAGGCGACGATCCAAGATATCTCTCATTCATGAAGAGTTCGTTGGGCGGCGGAAAACACAAGGGGAAAGGGAAGGAGAAGGTAGGGGGAGGGGGTGCGAAAGGACGACGTGCATGATGACGAGGATGTGTACCTCGCTGCTTCATCGTCGACACAGCAAACTTTAATGATCCACTTCCCTATTTGGATTCCTTCGACCGACCGATGTCGACGCTTGGTTGACCGAGAATGTTTATACTGGACATATTTGATGCCCAGCGGATAGGGTGGGGGTTGAGGGACCCGAATATCATCCAGGGTGGACTAGTATATGGACGTGAGCTTCAGGACATCGAGTCCAAGGTGCACGTCACGCATGTGATACCCGAGAAGGATAACTACCTGTTGTGGTTACGCGAACAATGCGGCACGATGTATATCAGTGGGTGTGTTAATTCGTATATCGTGTGTCCTACTCACATCCTCGGATTTAACCTTACCCAAGACATGTAGTGACATTATTTGAATTAAATTGTATTGTTTTTTAGTTGGTACATTTGAATTCCTTTTAGGTTGGTACATTTGAATTCCTTTTAGGTTGGTACATTTGAATTATATTTGGGTTATATCGTGAAGCATATTGTTTTTATCTTGAATGTATATTTGCATTATCTCTAGTTTATTTGGATATATGATGTTTATTTGCATTACTCACGATTAATTAGATTTAAAACTCATGTATTAATTTCTCAATAATTAATTACATAAATATTTTGTTATAAAATTCTCTCTTATATACAAAACTGGGCGAACTGCCAGATTCTGCCGATCTTCGATCGATCGACCCTAGACCTTCGATCGGTTGATCGAGTAGGTCTTCGTCTTCTTCGTGAAGACAGAATCAGCCATGGACGAAATTTCTCAAACCCTAATTTCTTCTACCAGTAACCTCAAGCCCTCTTAGCCTTAATACATGTTAGAAAACTTATTAGGGATCTCCAAAGTGTCCATAAACATCTTTAATTTGACCATTAACTACGAATTCTGAAATTTGAACAAAAGTTCATCTTTAACCCATTACCCATTTACATCCCAAATTCCTTCATCAAATTCATTTCTAATTGTCCATATATCATCCTAAGAGATATGTATTAACTCATAAATATCAGGTTTACATGAATCCTCACCCAAATTCGTAAATTAGATTATTGTCTTTCAAAATCCCATGTTTATGCCATGAACACCCAAAACAAATTTTTAATCAGTCACATCACATGAATACGAATTGAAAAAAAGATTCAATACTATTGCAAGTTATCCACTTGCCTTAGGTTTCGTAGTGTCTAATTTGGAGATGATTTCCAAGGTTGAAGATGACTCATGTTGGCTCTCTAGTGATCCCTAGCTACCTTTAACTGCTAATAGGGTTCCTTAACACACTTAGCCTTTTTCTAAAACTCTATCAGCCGTTTACTTTCTTCTCATAATTTAACAATTAACCTAAATCCCGTTTTTTGCCTAATGGGCCAAGCCCAAGTGACCCAATTGCCCCCGTGTGGGCCCGACTATGTCTAAAAATGCCCCGTGACCCATTTACTACCCCCGGGTACACTTTTCCTACTATCTCGGCCCATCCGGACTCAACCGTACACTCAGAATTGGCATCCGAATTAATTTATAAAAATACTTATCCCCCCACCCCTTTAGTCTATACTGACTCCCGGTTGAGATAAGTGCATACCTTGCCATTAATAATCGAAATGACTTAAATAAATAATTACTATTCACTTAGTAAATAAATTCCCGTAAATATTAACCATTTACTCCCCGATTAATATTTAAATAACATTTTCCTAATTAATTCAATTAAAATTACGACTCAAAAGTAATTTTCAATTCCCGAATTAATTAAATATGTAATGCATGAAAAATGCAGGGTGTTACATGAACTACGCTAATTTAGTCTAAAAATAGATGGCAAATGTATAAAAGATTTAACTGCAAACGAGAACAAAAGGGCAGGTTGCAATCCCCCACACCCTCGTAATTCACCTTGTTAGATACTAGATTTCGGAATTAAAATTTTAGTGGTCTTTATTAATCCTAAGCATTTCATATATGAAGGATCGTAGCCCGCATCATACGAAATCAAAGATAAGAATAAAGTAATGCCGCATTAACAACATGCGCGTCCCACTCTTAAGCATCCCGATTACCTAGGGCAAACGAGATCAAAATTCCTACGAAGGTTGCGAGAGTTACGCAACACGATTCCTTTAAAATTCAATTCAAAAATCGATTTCCAACTACGATGAATTACATCGGGTTGGATTCATGTACCCTAACCCTAAAGACGTTTAGCCAGACATGATTAGGTGAGGGAAAACATTAACTCTTAAACTAACAAGATTCATGATTGCCATAAAAAGGATAAACAAGAACAATTGGTAGTTTTTTAAAGTGAAATTGGGATTGGAAGAATAAATTAACTAAATTAAAGCAATGAAATGAAATTACTTGCATTCAATAAATCTGGAAATCAAATCTGAATCTTGCAATCAGTCTTCAAAACTAGGGTTTGCAACACAGGGTAGAGAACTTTCTCTCTCTAAAATTAATAATAATAATAAAGAAGTAAACTGTTCAAACCCCCTTGGTCTAACAATAACTAGAAGTTAAATACATCACAAAAATTCAGAGTTGTAGCTGAATCAAACTCTAAAATCGGAACAAGAAAATCAGATTTATCTTCGCCCGACAGGGCCGTTGAATATGATTGGTTCGGTCCGGTTCCAAATACGGATCAGTCCTATTCTTTTAAAAATAGGATCCTTTAGATATACAAATTTTTACGGTGCGATGATAGGAATTCGGATCGGTCTTTTTTTGTGGGAAATAGGATCGGTCCGTGTTGTGATTTTGGCCAGTGGGTTTTAAGGGCCCGGGTCGATCCTTTTTTGTTCTAAATAGGATCGGTCCGGTCTTCAATGCGATTTATCTTCAATTTCTCCTCATTATCTCGCATCTTTAGAACCTTCAAACTTCTTCTCCGGAACTCCGAATTTGATGTCTTTTCTTCCTACGCACTTGCAGACTCGAGGTCTTCAACTTCCATTTTGGGTTCTCATCTAGATTCCTGGTGGAAATTACGCTTTTTCCTTTTTGAATTTTCTTCCTTGATTCGTTCTTCTTATTTGGCTTTTTCCTCTCTTTACTTAGTAATAAATACATGTAAATATCATGAAAATGGCACAAAACTCGAGATACTATGTAGAAAGGTCAACAGTATATAAACGAGATAAATCAAGATGAATTACATTATCTGAGGTTGTAAAAGATACTGAATTAGGGGATAATTTTGAAAGAATTTATGCCTAATCAAACCCCCCCAACTTAGAACTTTGCACGTCCCGAGCAATGTAAAAGAATTCAGGTACGGCTCAACTCTTGAAGATCATTTTATTAAGATAGAGTACCACTTTTGCGGGCAAGCGATTGCATTTAGCGCATGCAACAAGCCCTTAAACCTCTAGGTTACCCTAGTAGGATGAGTTGTGTCTCGTGAAGGTTTGCAGTCAATAGACCCACAAAATGTGTTTTGACTCAAAGAAATTCAAAATACTTAAAAATTATTCGATTTAAATTTCTTGGAAAATAATCACCCTATATTTGTATTCATAAGTCTCAATTTGTCATGCGTGTGTGCGAAGCCAAAAATTAACTGTAGATTTCCACCGATTGATCATTCCATTACTTTTTCAAAAATTTGTTTTGATTCAAAGGCTCACAGGATACTCTTGCAATCGAATTACTCGGAATGTGGCTATTCTCTCTTGATGTGCGTTATTTATAAGAGTAAATGTAATGGAAAACAAGTTCACGCACACCATCATAAAAGACGGACTATTTGGGATGGGAGGGATCTCATCATTAGAGTAAGAATATAGGGTAATTGAAAACATTATCTCTAATTCACACATTTAATCGATCTTATTATCTTTTGTGCCTCAACTCTCCACGTGGTAACCAATTTCACAATTCGGACTCGGTTAGGACTTTTTCGGGTTATAAGGTGTATTGGAAAAATTTTGAAATATTTGGGAATTTTTGGAATTGGAAAAATTTCTTGTGACGTCCATTAGTGCTTTTTCGGGATTTTCCTCATTTTTTTCTTCCTTTTCTTTTTCTTACTATTTTTGTTGAGCATTCTTCTATTTTTTTCTTGCCCCTTTTTATGCACTTTCCGGACTAAATTTCTGAATTTTTCATTTTCACAATTCCAGGCTCAATTTGGTGTTTTTCGGGCTACAAACGAAAAGGGAAAGATTTATTCAGCTCAAATTGGGTTTCAAAAAGGTTAATTTTTCACGACTTTTTATGGTTAATCTTTTTGGGTGACAAATGATGGCCTACTTCATTGTCCAAAATACTAATTGTGTTACCATGTGCGTCTGAAGATTAATTAAATTTTGAGATCTATTTAGCGCATTTTTCAAGATAACATCGCATAAGTTTCCCGTAACCGTTCAAAGCAAAGGTATTGATATCCCCGAAGACTTATTTAAATGCTAAATCGTACTCTGAGAGAGTTATTAACTCGGATTGAGTTTAAAATTCATAAAAATGGGTAAGCTCGACATCTCCCCGGGTTAATAATCTTCACACTTATTCGTTAAGTCGTTAATTCACGCTCAATTTACATATTTAGTCAATTTTGGCTCTATGTGTTTGGATTGCTGCAAATTTGAGACTTTACATAAAATTTCGGTGATATTTTTGAAAAATTTAAATTCTAATTTTTATTTATTTTGAAGATTTTTTTTTTTTTTGCTTTTTCAATTTTTTTTGGTCCATTTGGAATTTGTGAAATGTAAAAGCGTGTGCGTACCCCCCCCCCCCCCACCACCCACACACACACAATTTAGGATTTTGCATCGTCCCGAGGCGAAAAGGACTAAAAACTGAGTTAAGGAGAGTATAAAAACTAATGAACAAAGTACACAAATGCAGTAAGGTAAAATTAGCACAAAACACACGAGATAAGCAGTCCAATTTCCATTAAAATATGATAAAGGTTACAAAACTGTGGAAAATGGAAAGAAAATCAGGTCCGAAACATTCGAAAAACAATGAAACTAAAACGGGGGTTGGTTGGAGGGTCCGGGGGCGTTGGGGTCATAGGGATCATAAAAGTAAGATGGGGGATGGGCAATGAAAGACATTTCGAACATTTGAGCTTGAAGACGGTGCATCATGCTCATATCGCACCGATATACGCATTGATCCTCCTCCCTATGAGTGTTGTAGCGAGATATGAACCCTGAAAGTTGTGTTTCAAGCGTAGTGATGCGCGCATCAAGGTCACCACCCGTAAGCTCAAAATTTGAATCCTCCTCCTCCACATACTCGGGCTCCTCACCCCGGACATACTCACATCATCAGCTACCACCTCATCTGCCGAGGACTTGTTTCTTGACTCTTCCTCATCGCTTTTGTCATTATCAGTGGCTTCCTGACTATCTTGGTAAATTGCCCTTTGCGTCACACTTTTATTACGGTTGGCCTTTCCGAAAGGATTTGGAAGGCGAGGAAACCCGTTGGACTGATGAATGTTGTCGTCGGCGAGAATAGACGAGATGAGTCGAGCATAAGGGAGTGGGGAAGCGCCTTTCTCATCCATGGTTGTGTGGAAAATGTCTTTTTACATTGTGCAGGCCAAATGAATGGTGGAGTTTAGGTCATAGAGGTGGTATACAAGGGTTGCTTGTCGAGGCCGCATGATGGAATCGTTTGAGATTTGGAGAATATTGGCACAAATGATTTGGAAGGTGATGCGTTCTTTGTCGTCCATTTGGCCAACGGGAAATGGGGCGCGGTGCCACTGTTTGCCAGGAGCAATGCGGGAAATGAAAACGTCTTTGTTAAGGGGTGGGATGCTATTGGGGTATAGATATGGGGATGGGTGAGGGACATCCTTCTCCATTAATTTGCACATGAGGATGTCGAGAGAGAACGGTACGGGGGTTTAGTCAACATACGCCTCGGCTTGAAAATTATCGATGTGGACGAGGGACCCGTAGAAAGAGCGCACTTCGTTTGCCCAGACGGCCTCTAATGGTTCATTGAAGAAGCGATAGCACCCCTTTGCGATGAAGAAGTTGGTGACACTTACAGGCAGCTCGTCCCAAAGAGCCTTCCTCTCAATGTGAAGCTTGCAGGAGTAACTGAAGAATCATCGACACCATCGTTGCTCCGTGTAGGAACGGAATAGGGGCGGCCTATTTTTAGTAATAACAATTGAATTGTATTTTTCTGGGGGTGGTTTGTTGGCCATAAAGGGGGTAGTGTTGGAAATAAAGGTTAGAATATAAAGGAAGAGAGTGTGGGTGATGGAAAGTTGTGGTGAAAAAGGAGTGGGATAGGTGTGTATTTATACGTGGGGGAAGGGGAGGGGTTTTATTTTGGAAGGATGGTTTGGGAGGGAACGGGGGTGTTTTTGGGAGGGAAAAAGGGTTTGGGAAGTGATAAGAGACGAAATGGATGGAGATGAATGGGTTGGGGGTGAACCTAGGGAGATGTAGATTTGCATGTACCGAACCGGTCCGGGTGCCCAAGGGTGGATCGATTCGGGTCCTTTATTTTTATTTTTAAATTTCTCCCTTACGGACTGGTCCGCGTGCCCAGGAGCGAATCGGTCCGAGATCCCATATTTTCCATAATTTCCCTAAAGTGCAGAAATGCTCTCCTCTCTCAACTAGAGGGTTCCCTAACTCATTTTTCTTCATGAATACACCTAAAACCTTCCACAAAGTCCAATTCTACTACGGCTGCTCTTTCGGAATTTGTGTTTAGTGCTTTCCCTTAACTTCGCAAAACTCAAACCTACGGACTCTAACGACCCTAACTGAATTACAACTATTATACACAAGATTTAACCCCATTCATGTGGGGGGTGATGACCTCTCTTTCTCAGTTCACTCGACCCCGTAAACGTTTACGAGTCCGATAACCAGATGGTGTCAATTTCTTCCATGCACACCTCCAAGTATGGTTGTAGGCATTGTCCGTTAACTTTGAACGTACTTCCCCCTTTTGGATCTTCCAATTCCATAGCTTCGTGGGGAAATGCATTCATTACAATGAATGGGCCAGTCCATCGAGATCGCAACTTACCCAAAAATAAATGAAGCCGAGAGTTCTAGAGGAGCACCTTTTGCCCGAGAAGAAGCTCCTTTTGTCGAATAATCTTATCATGGGCGAGTTTCATCCTTTTTTTGGATATTTTAGAATTCTTATGCGCATCATTGCGTATTTCCTCTAACTCATTTAACTGAAGCTTGCGAGCTTGACCGGCTTTGTCCATGTCATAGCTCACCCTCTTAATGTCCTAATACTCTTTGTGTTCTAACTCGGTGGGAATATGAAAAGGCTTGACATACACAAAGTGGAATAAAGACATTTCGAGTGGGTTTTTATAGGCGGTACGATAGGCCCATAGCGAATCATTTAATCGAATGGACCAATCTTTTCGGTTAGGATCAACGGTCTTCTCAAGGATGTTCTCGATTTCTCAATTCACAAACTCTACTTGCCCATTCATTTGTGGGTGATAGGTCATTCCAACCTTGTGAACGATGCCATACTTACTTATAAGATTTTCGAATGGATTGTTGTAAAACTGTGTGCCATTATCACTAATTATCACTTTCGAAGCACCGAAATGAGAAAGTATGTGTTCTTGCAGGAAACGTATCACCCATTTATTGTCATTTGTTTTGGTAGAAATGGCTTCCACACATTTAGAAATGTAGTCTACTGCAACAAGGATGTATAAGTATCAAAATTATTGGGGAAAAGGTCCTATGAAGTCAATACCCCATCAGTCAAAGATCTCAATAATGAATATCGGGGTTAATGGCATCATGTCTCGTTGGGTAGTTGCCCCCATCCGTTGACACCTATCGCATGATTTACAACACTTTCTCATATCTCGCAATATGGTGGGCTAGTAGAGACCACTTTGAAGGATTTTAGCGGCCGGCATTTTTTGTCGAGAATGGCCTCCACATGCTTTCGAATGACAGAATTGGATGACAAAGGGTATTTCATCATCTGGTACACACCATCAGATGATTTGGTCTGCACAATACTTTAAGAGGAATGGATCATCATAGAAAAACATATGGGACTAAGTAATTAACCACTTCTTCCCTTGTGGTGTCCAATCGGGAGGGACAGATCCCGTGACCAGATAATTGACTATATTCTCAAATTAGGGGAGAGACTACTTGCCAAAGAGTTGTTCGTCTAGGAAATATTCGTCTATGGATATAGGATCAATAGGTACGTCGGACGAAAGCTAGGATAAGTGATCAGCAACGACATTTTCTACTCCTTTCATGTCTTTAATGGAGAGACTAAACTCTTTTAGGAGTAGGATCCACCTTATGAGGCGCGACTTTGCATCTTTCTTTGTAAGGAGGTATTTTAAATCTGTGTGGTCGGTGAAATAAGTAATGGGTGAACCAATGAGGTAGGAACAAAATTTGTCTAGACCAAATACCAATGCTGGAAATTCCTTCTCCATGGTAGAGTAATTAAGATGTGGTCCAGTTAAAGTTCGACTAGCATAGTAGATGACATGAGCCTTTTTGTCTTTCCTTTGGCCTAAAATAGCCCCTATTGCAAAATCACTTGCATCACATATGAGCTCGAATGGTAAGAACCAATCAGGGGCTTGCATGATGGGAGAGGAAACAAGATTGCTTTTTAATTTTTCAAAATCACCTTGGCATGCTTCGCTTCACTCGAATGGGGTGTCCTTCATGAGAAGGTTACTCAAGGGTCTGGTGATGGTACTAAAGTCCTTAATAAGCCTTCTATAGAACCTCACATGGCCTAAAAAGGAATGCACGTTTTTTAGTGATTTTGGTGGGGGTAACTCAGCTATGACATCTATCTTAGCTCTATCAACTTCAATTCCTTTGGATGAGACAATGTGGATGAGAACTATTCCTTGAGTGACCATGAAATGGCATTTTCCCCAATTTAGCACTAAGTTCTTCTCCACACACCGAGCAAGTACCTACTCAAGATTTGTTAAATAATGATCGAAAGATGTGCAAAAAATGCTAAAGTCATCCATGAACACTTCAAGTTCTCTCTCAATCATGTCACTGAAGAGACTTACCATGAACCTTTGAAAGGTTGCAGGTGCATTACACAAGCCGAATTTCATAAGTTTATAGGCAAACGTACCAAAAGGACATATGAAAGTCGTCTTCTAATGGTCTAGCACATCTACCTCTATTTGGTTATATTCAAAATAACCATCTAGGAAGAAATAATAAGGGTGTCCCGCCACTCTCTCTAGCATCTGATCAATGAATGGCAAGGGGAAATGATCTTTCGTAGTTCTCACAATGAGTTTTTGGTAATCAATGCAAATGCACCACCCAGTGGTGGTACGTTAGGGGACTAGCTCACCCTTAGCATTTTTAATCATGGTCATGCCCGACTTCTTTGGGATAACTTATATGGGGCTCACCCACTTACTATCCTAGATTGGGTAGATAATCTCGGCATCCAACAGTTTAATAATTTTTCTCCTCACTGCCTCTTTCATGGTAGGGTTCAATCTTACTTGCATTTCCCTCGAGGGCTTCACATCCTCTTCGAGTTGTATTTTATGGGTACAAATCAAAGGACTTATACCCTTTAAACAACTATGCACTAACCAAAAGCACTTTGGTGCTTGCTCCGAATTTTCAATGATTTACCGTCTTGCTCTTCATCTAGGCTAGATGAGACAACAACAAGAAATATCTCATTATCTCCTAGATAAACATATTTAACATTGGAGGGTAGTTTCTTTAATTCGAGACTAGGAATTTTTTTATTATAGGGTGCCATGCGTGATTCCCTCGGTGGCAACTCCTCGAATCTAGAAACCCAACTCACATCTCTCGCGTCCTCATCCGACGCTCTCTCATCCATAATTTCTCTCAACTCCTCTACTTCCTTTTCAAAGTCGGTGTACTCTCCCTCACTCTCGTTACTCGACACTAGACAAGCTTCTAGCGCATCTTTACAAAAGTTTTCCTCTGTGTGCTCTTCTACGATCTCATCAATAAGGCTCACCGCATATAGATCATCTTCTTCCCCCACATGTTGGGCTATATTGAAGATGTTAGTCTATAAAGTTATGTTCCTGAAAGTGAGTTGCATTTTCCCATTTTGAGTATTAATTAGTGCGTTAGCCGTAGCTAAGAATGAGCGCCCTAAAATGATTCGAACATGAATACTCAATGTAAATGAGGGCTTTGTATCCCAAACGACAAAATCTACGGGGAAGTAGAAGGTGTCAAATTGGACTATCACGTCCTCGGCAATACCCCTAGGTATCTTCATAGTTATATTCGCTAATTAGAGAGTGATATTTACGGGCTGAGGTCACCCAGATCAAGTTTCCTATAAATGGAATAGGGTAGGATATTAACACTCGCCCCCAAATCGAGTAAGGCTTTTTCAATTCTATTCTCTCCAATGATGCATGGAATGATGGGTGCATCGAGATCTTCAATTTCGGTGGGAGATTGTTGAGTAGAACAGAGATCACATTTTGTGCTAGAAATACATTCTTCTTTACCTTCATCCTCCTATTTACTGTCAATAAATCTTTAATGACTTTTGCATAAGCTGGAATTTACTTGATGGCATCGAGGAATGGTAAGTTTAACTTTACTTGCTTTAGGACTTCTAGCACCTCATCATGGGGGTTTTCTTGTTGGGAAGGAACCAGCTATTGAGGAAATTTCATTGCGCAGGGTGGTTTCACAACTACCTCGAGCTCACTAGTATCTTCACTGTCACTCTTATTCAAGGGTACATCTTCGGCCTCTTTCGTATTGGACAAACTCTCCTTGTCTTTTGGTGCATCGTATGAGAGAGGTGATAAATCAACGACTCTCCCACTACGTAGAGTTATTACAGCTTGACATTTATCCTGATGTTTTGTGGAGGTGGAACTAACACTAGTTCGACCTTGGGGGGGTCTTTGGCCCTGGGCAGGAAACTTGCACTTATCTTGGATACTCAGTGAAAATTGTAACTTTGAGATGTTCGCATTGATGTCGGCAAATATGCAATCACATCTAGTGTTGGTTGCACTCTGGGAGTTTTGATGAATTGGTGTATTGTATCTTCGAAACCCCTCCATGGTGGAGCTATATATAAAGTCGGAGGAGGTGGTGCTTGCTGAAATTGAGGAGGGGTGGAGGTAGGGCAACCTGTGAATTTAGATTCAACGCAGCTTATTGTTACTTGTAGAAAAAACCAGTATGGTTTCTCCATGAAGGGTTGTACGTGTTCCCATACGGGGCGTTAAAGTTTCCCTTAAACCCTGCTATAGCCTCCACTTGCTCGGTATGCATAGCCTTGTAGGCGGGAATCATCGGGCATGACTTTATGGAATGGCTCACCTCATAGATAGCGCACATCTTTTCTTTTATAGCACGGTTGCATCCAAAAATGTCTCTCAATCAGACTTCAAGTAGATATTTCACACCTCTCTCAAACTGATCAAATTAATGGTCTAGTAAAGTGTTAATATCTAGTTAGTATAGACCGAATGTAGTCGGAATGGTAGATACTTATCTAGGCTGGGTTTGGTCATTATGATTAGATATGTCCCATGCTTGAGTAGTCTCGGCGACATACTTAAGATGAGCCTCAACATCATTAGAATCTAATTCCCATAATGGGCTTTCGCACATGGTTTGCAGAAGTTGTTTAGACGCTACTGTTAGGCCATGATGGAGGAAAGAATTTAGGTGATGTTTTTCGAATCCATGATGGGAGAAAGCGCTAACCAATTCTTGAAAGTGTTCCCAACACTTATCGAAAGACTCATTATCTTGTTGTCAAAAAGCATGAATTTGAGTCTTGATAGAGTTGGCCTTGTGTTGTGGATAGAACTTAGAGATAAATTTTGATTGGATATCCCTTCAAGAGATAATGGAGTTTGGGGGTAGAGACCAGATCTAGGTCTTAGATTTATCCTTTAAGGAAAAAGGGAAAATCTTCAGGAGAACGACATCTTGCATTCAAGCTTGATCACTGAATGTCTCGCATGCCTCTTCGAACTCTCGTATGTGAAGGTATGGTTTATTTGAATCCATGCCGTGGAAAGTAAGGAGAATATGCATCATCCCATTACGAAAGTAGAACTGATCGGTATTATACGGGAGTAAAATGCAACTAGGGGTGACAGTTTGCTCAGGAAAAAGGAGTTCTTTCATGGGATGATATGATGGATTTCCCTCCCCAGTATCGAAACTAGTGACGTCTGAAATTGCTCTCTCTTCAATTGACCTAGAATCCTCACTCAGTGTCCTAGAAGTTTAACTCAAGGAGTGACTCAAAGTGTGACTGGCAAAGGAGTGTGCGGGTGTAGGAGATGGAACCCAGAATTGTGGAACGCGAGGGGTGTGGGGGTTGTCAGGACTATACTCGACGATTGGATTTTCGTGAATTCAAGTTAGAGTATTTTGAGGAGTTTGTTCAGGATTTTGCATGAACAGGCTTTTGAGAGATAATATCTTTTAGGATAAGTTTTTATTTATTTATTTTTTTTGTCAAAGTTTTAGATTGACTCGATCTTACCTAAGTCCACCTACTTTCCCCGCCAACGGCGCCAAAAACTTGATGCAACCACAAATTTGTTCTAGTGTGTGTGATATCTAGCCTCAAGTGCAAGCTTGTCTCTCAAGTAATAATCTCGGTAAATCGGGTATCGATCCTCAGGGAATTGGGACGAGAAAATCATGATGATATTGGAAAGACAGATAATCCTAACTTGACTCCAAAAGGAAAAAAAGATGCTTTGAGTGGAAGATCAACTATGGACTAAATGCAAATTTTAATTAACAACTAGCTAGACTAACAATTAATAAAATAAACTACACTAATTTAGTCTAAAAACAGATGGCAAATGTATAAAAGATTTAACTACAAATGAGAACAAAAGGGCAGGTTGCAATCCCCCACACCCAAGTAATTCACCTTGTAGGATACTAGATTTTGAAATTAGAATTTTAACAAAACCCGGTGTTTATTAATTCTAAGCATTCTGGATGCGAAGTATCATATCCTGCATCATACAAAATCAAATATAAGCATAAAGTAATGTCTCATTAACTACACGCGCGTCGTACGCTTAAGAATCCCGCTTACCTAGGGCAAACGATATCAAAAGTCCTACGAAGGTTGCGATAGTCACGCAACACGATTCCTTTAAAATTCAATTCAAAAATATTTTTCTAACTACGATGAATTACATTGGGTGGGATTCATTCACCCTAACCCTAAAGACGTTTAGCGAGACATAATTATGTAAGGGAAAACATTAACTCTTAAACTAACAACATTCATGATTGCCATAAAAAAGATGAACAAGAACAATTGGTAGTTTTTGAAAGTGAAATTGGGATTGGAAGAATTAATTAACTACAATAAATAATTGAAATGAAATTACTTTCATTCAATATATCTGGAAATCAAATCTGAATCTTACAGTCACTCTTCAAAACTAGGGTTTGCAACACAGGTGAGAGAACTTTCTCTCTCTAAAATTAATAATAATCAAAAAGTAAATTGTTCGAGCCCCTTTTGTCTAACAACTACTAGAAGTTAAATACATAACGAAAAATTTGGAGTTGTAGCTGAATCAAACTCTAAAATCGAAACAAAAAAATTAGATTTATCTTCGTCGGATCGGTCCGTTAAATATGCTTGGTTTGGTCTGGTTCCAAATACGGATCGGTCTTATTCTTTTAAAAACAGGATCGGTACGATATAGAAATTTTTCCAGTACGATGATAGGAATTCAGATTGGTCCTTTTTTGTGGGAAATAGGATCGGTCTGTGTTGTGATTTTGGCTAGTGGGTTTTAAGGGTCCGAATCGATCCCTTTTTGTTCTAAATAGGATCTATCCGGTCTTCAATGCAATTTCTCCTCATTCTCTCTTCATTATCTTTCATCTTTAGAACCTCGTAACTTCTGCTCCAGAATTTAGAATTAGATGTCATTTCTACCGATGCACTTGCAAACTCGAGGTCTTCAACTTTCATTTTGGGTTTTTGTCCAGATTCTTGATGGAAATTATGCTTTTGCCCTTTTGACTTTTCTTCCTTGATTCATTCTTCTGCTTTGGCTTTTTTCTCTCTTTACTTAGAAATAAATACCTGTAAATATCATAAAAAAGGCACAAAACTTGAGATACTATGTAGAAAGGTCAGTAGTATATAAACGAGATAAATCAAGATGAATTACATTATCTGAGGTGCTAAAAGATACTGAAATAGGGGATAATTTTTGAAGAATTTATGCCTAATCAACAGTTATGCCATTTCATGCATGAGGTGGACCGTTGGAAAGGGGTTTTAGTTCCCTTTGAAGATTCAAAGAGATTTTGCTCTGATAATGCAGTTGTTTGGGGTCAAATCGAGGCCCGAGAACGCCCGGTGGCCTCTAGTAAAATAATTCGTTCGTCCGACCAGTTATGCAGATTCACGCACGAGGTGGGTCGTTGGAAAGGGGATTCAGATCCCTTCGATGATTCAAAGAGATTTCGCTCTGACGACAAAGTTTGGCGAAGTCAAACGGGGCTCGAGAGCTCTCGATGGCCTCTATATTGGTACTTGGAGTGCGATTTAGGGTTTGCGGTGAAAGGAGGGGGTGCTAGAGACCTCAGGAGAGACTTATGGGGTCCTAGAATGTGGTGTCTACAATTGGCACTTTCCCAAGATGAAAGATATCATGTGAAAGATATTTATTAGAATTTGTGAGGAAGTGAGTGTAAAAAGTAGTTCTGCTTTGTAAGTTCTATTATATTTCATTTGTCATTCATTTAACTCGAGGTTTTGACCATTATGATTTTTTATCTTGTCATGCCTTTGTTTTCTGATTGAATTATCTTTTCTGCATCATATTCATCAATTAATCTTTTAAGATAAAATTTGATGTTATATTCTTAGTGAATCATTTATCATATAGACATTGGTTATATTTTGGATACCCTAAGAAGTAATTAAATAAAGTCATTATTACTATCATAATAATTGATTTATTCGGGTATCCCCATTCTAAGCGTGGTTTTAAGGACATTTTTCTATTTCACCCAACGTACTCTCAGTGACCTCCTTTGAATTATTTAGTTATTATAGTAAGTTCTTGTAATTAGGCGAATAGATCTCTTTGCCAAACATTGATTGTGCCTACAATCTCACAAAGCATAGACTCAATTCTCTCTCATGGTTGTTAATAGATCAGAATTTTCAAATTTCAAATGGGTAACTGTGAGTGTAGAAAAATTCACAATAAAAGATTCTATGAAAACAATCACAAATGGAAGAAAATAAATGGAATAACATACATAACAACGATGTACGTGGTTTAGCAAATTGCCTACGTCCAGGGAGAGGTTACTTATTCTTATTAAGTGTCTCTTAAAGTCTCAATTTTTCCATCCCTTTGTCCCGGGTCAGGGTGTACAATTTATAGATATGCTATTATACAGTTTGACTTCTTTATGGAACCCAAAGTAATGTGTGAATTTTCCATAAGGAATTTGATTATCTCGTTCGAGATTCTTGGTACCTGATTCAACCATATCCACGATTGTTCTGATACTACTAAAAGTCTCATGTGCAAATTGAGTCACGATTTAGGTCGGGCCAAGTGTTTAATCCTTTCGGACTTGTTCGGCTATCCTCATGGACTTATAAAAAATAAGCCCCCATAATTGCCCCTAAAATCTTTGGTCCAACAATTTTTATCTAATAGATTTTAATCGAGCTAATTGGCCAATAGCTTGAAATGGCATTTTTGTTATTTGTGAGAGATGGTGAGGATGCACTTGTCTTGGTGGAGAAATTTGAAGAGTTGGGATATTATTGGGGAAGCGCGACTCATGATTTGAGATACTTTGAAAATAGTTCAAGTGTAACTTAACCATCAGTTTAGTGCCTTTAGTCATTTCTGCTTGTACTTCGTCTCTAAGATTCTTCTCTTTGTCTTCTAATTCAAAATCATAGATTCCTTTCGTCAGTGATTTCTCAAGACTTCATACACGCTAGTAAGCTTTAGCTCCAACTCTGCTTTGGTTCTTCTCTTATACTAAGTTTCTATAATTATAGCTAGGATTTTGCTTAAAAAATGGTGATGCTTGATACTAAATCTCTTTCTAAATTTAGAAAATGCTATAATATTCCTAATTAGGTAGACATCAAGTGTGTTCACATCCCTCCGAACGTTCGTACCATAGACTACGACCATTGGATTCATACTTTGTTGGCTTCTCAAGGGTGTTTGACATTTTCCCCAAATTGCTTATTTTTACATTTCTTCAAATACTTCGACATTGTTCCTTCCCAGCGTACTCCAAATGTTTGGAAAATTATAAATGGATTACATAGGATAAATAAGTTATATGGTAACAACTTAGGGCTTGTAGAAATTTGTTTTTGTTATGTCTCTTTCTCATACAAAATGTGGACTAATGTACTTGAAAGCTAGGAGTACTGATCGAGTTCTAGCTGTAAACTTTCCTGGTTCTCATAAGGATTACTAGAATGAAGGCTTCATTGCTAGAAATTGGTAGTATCCTCCCCAATTAGAGGGCGTAGGGTATAGGGGACCTAGGATCCCAACCTTTGGGGAGGAATATATAGATTTATAAGACTGTCTCCCTTTTTAATTCTTTTCTTGTTGTTTCTTCTTCATTCTTTTTCTGATGTATTTATGTTTTTTTGTTCTGATTATTTTTGTAGCTAAGGAAAAGAATCAAGAACCTAACTCCCGTGAGTTTAGTGTCGCTGAACTTCTAAAAGCTTAGCAAATTAGGGATACTCTTACTGAGTGTGAGAATCCACGGTTTGCTTCTTACCTCCTCGAGTATAAGAATACTTCCTCTAATTTCACAATTAGGCTAGTAGACTCCATTCTTGAATTGGAGGTTTTAGAGGAGGAGGGTGGTGGCCTTCAAACCTATCTTGTTAGAAGAAGAAAAAATTAAAGAGAGTGAAGAGGAAGAAGAGGTAGAGGGTAGAGGAGAAGTTAGCGAAGAAGAAACCAGCGAAGAAGAAGAAGAAGAAGAAGAAGAAGAAGAAGAAGAAGAAGAAGAAGAAGAAGAAGAAGAAGAAGAAGAAGAAGAAGAAGAAGAAGAAGAAGAAGAAGGAAAGAGAGAGAGAGAGAATGGCACCACCAAGAAGGATGTGTTTAATTGATTATGACGATGATGACGATCTTTTTCCTAATCACATGAAGTCTTTAAAGAGGAAGGATGGGGACTCCCCTAATGTGAGTGGCTCTAAATCAGGAGCTAGTGAGAATAATGCAGAGAATAAGAAGAGAAAGGAGGAATAGAAGAGAGAGAGAGAGAGAGAGAGAGAGAAGAGGACACATTCATTTAGGGTTGCTATTTTGTTTTCTTTTGTTGTTGCTAAGGGGAGGAATGTGGCTAACTCTCCCCTTCTTTCCTCTGAACTTCAAAAGGGTGTCGTGATCACTGTTGATCATGAGCAATCTCTTAATATGGGTGCCAACCAGTTAACCCTAAAGTGAGCTCAAGGGCTTACATTGGTATGTCACTTTCCACTTAAGTTCCTTAGTCCTTTTTCTCGATCATTTGGTAAATTGACTTGTGTTTCCTTCCTTTTTGTAGTTTATTTTTTATTTTACCATGTTTCTTTGTGGTAGGATTGACGAGTCTAGGAAGTATGCCAAGCTAGAAGGGTCCTTAAAAAGCTATAAAGAGGCCCTAGCCAATGCTAAGGCCAGTTGTGATCAGGAAAAGAAGAAGGCCTTGGATTCTCTGGGGGGAGTTTAAAAAAGATATCACTGAGCTTCGAAGTCCTATGCCTAAGTGATTGCTTATAAACTGAAGGTGGCAGAGTCCAACAAGGAGCTTTCTGCTAAAGTCAATAAGTTGGAAGGAGAATATGTTGTTGATCAAGAAGGCGCATATAACGAAGGCTGGGAGGCAACGTATGATGACGCTGAGCACCAGATTACTTGTATACAGTGCTTGGGACTCAAGAAAGGATGGGACCAAGCTTTGGTTGCAGTTGAAGTTCCAGCTGACTCCCCTTCATCTTCCCAATATGAGCCAGGCCTAAAGCCAATAGAAGTTAGGGAACCTTTGATCGGCTAGCCCCCGTATTAAGCTAGGATAGAACTAGCTAGTCCAACTATTGAAGACCCTTATGCTAGCCAATTCGCAGGTAGCTGTAGCGTAATCATGGTTTATGGCGATCAGACTGCCTCAATTATTGACAAGGGGGAAGGGCCAATTTCTTCTGAGCATGTGTAGGCTTTTATTACTGGTCTAGGGCTTCTACTACTTTTCTTTTTTTGTCTCTTGTATTTTATGGGTTTCAAACTTGTACTTTGGCGTTTGCCCCACTATAATTTGAATGAAGAGAATCTTTTTACAGCTTAACTTGTGTTGATGCTGATGTTTTATCGAATCTAGTGCTTGTTTTATTATTTGTAGCCCATTGATATAGATGGTTATATTCCTGTGAACTCTCCATTGGGACAAATGCGTGGGCCGAATGTTGATTCTAAGGTTTGCAAGGCCTTTGTATAGATTTATAAATATTTGAATTTCAAGGAATCAGCAGTACAAGGACCAATTCGAGTTGGTCGCTAAGTTGAAAAATAACCTCCAAGAGATGGAAAAAGTTAGGGCTTAAGTCCAAGAGGAGGTAAATTACCTAAAGGACAAACTCCTGGTACCAACGAGGTAAACCAAGTGAGCGAGTTGATCCAGAAGGAGAATGATGACTTGAAGAGGGATGTAGCTCATCTAAAGGGGAGAACCCCATCGAGGTCCTCCTAGGAATTGCAAGGAACCACATCATGGCCTAGAGCGGTTGCTCGAGCTGAGTTCCAAACTTTTCAAAGGGACGTTGCTGAGTTGAAAGGATATGTTTGGCAGACGTATGTAATCGTTGCTGGGCTTCAGAGGGATATGACAAGATTAAGGCATTTGTTCAAAAGGGTTCCTAGACAGGTCTGAGCAGATATCTATGACCAAGGTTAGACTGATGCCATAGTGAAGCTGAAGCAGGAAAAATACCTTGCCTTTGCCCAGAGGTGGCTTAGTGCCCTTAGGGATCTAAGGATGCCTAAAGAATCCCCCTTATGGTACAAATATCAGATTGATTACCCAGCCTATCGACATAACCCTTCTCCAAGAATGATCGGTGGATCCCAATTAATGTTGTCCCTGCTCAGTTTTTGTAACATCACTTTAGAGGATGTTGGAGATGATCTTGTGCCTCACCGAGATGATGGTCAAAGAGTGCATGTAGTAGATTACCTTACTCGCAATTTTGGATCATCGTAAATTCCTTGTATATTTAAGTTTTGACTATGAATGTAACTTTTCATATTAATGAAAAATTGTTGCTTACCACCTTTCAATCATTTTTTTTAGCTCACGCTGACTAAACATTTGGCTTGTTATACAATTAGCCGATCAAGCATCTCTTTGCCTCTGACTTTTTGACTAAAAGATATCGAGAGATATTGATGGTTATATGTTATTTTTATTGACCAAAGCAATACTGATTAACCAACTTTAGGCTTTAGGTAGGATCATACTTAGTCTGAATCATTTTGGGCTTTTTCAGCCGATTAAATGATATTTAAGTATTACTTCTCTACTTTTTATGTGTTTGAACATTCTCCCAGTCTAATATGTCTAAGAGATATCATTCCATTCACTTTACCTTTTAGGTCATGTCATCACACTCCCTTAGGCCTAAGTGAAATGATAGCGAGAATGAATCTAGTTGGTGGCCAATCCGCTCGAGGAGGGTTATTTCAACCAATAGAAGTTTGCGACCAACCGGAGTTGGCTTTTTTTCCCAAGGATCCCTTGTAGGGATTTTGTTATTGCCAGGGAAACTTATAAGGCCTCTTGTGTTTGCAACAAGGGCCTGAGGGTGGTTTGAAGTAATTATAGTTGACTTGCTAACCCTATTTGCTAGGTAGGAATTTCTATATACGTAAAGGAGTTATCATTGAAAAAGGTACAAATTGACGAGATAGAATCAAGATAAGTTAAGCAGCCAATGCAAAATACGAGAATAGAGGGGCCAACCAGCCTTTATTTATTGAAAATTATCTATCAAGCGACAAAAAAATAAAAAATTTGCTAATTTAAAATATAAAAAAGAAGATCTAAAAGTAAAACTTGTTGAGATTGGTTGCGTTCCATGCTCTTGGTATATCCCTGTCCTCCAACGTTTCTAAGGGATATGCTCCTTGAAGATCATTTCTAATTAAACTAAAGGGTCCTTCCTAATTTAGTCTGAGTTTACCGTCTGATGGTTTTACAGCACTATCGAGGACTTTTCGCAGGACATAGTCCCCTATAAAAAACTTCTGTGGGTTAACTCGCTTGTTTTACTACTTAGCCAGTTGTTGTTGATAGGAATCCAACTTGATCAAGGCTATATCTCATCAGTCATCTGCTAGGACAAGTTCAGTGCGTACTGCTCCATCGTTGAGGCCTTGGTCGACTAGAGTAGTTCTCATAGTGGGGAGACCTACTTCCAGAGGGATGGCAGCCTCCATTCCATAAGCGAGTGCAAATGGTGTTTCCCCAGTTAGTATCCCGGGCGTTGTATGATAAGCCTATAGAACATGAGGGAGTTCATACACCCAAGAACCCTTAGCCCTTTCAACCCACCTTTTTAGTCTATCGATCATGGTTTTGTTGGAAGCTTCTGCTTGCCTATTGCTATTGGTATATTCCATAAAATTGAAGTGGTGCTTGATGTTGTGATCATCGCAAAAGGTTTGAAAGAAACCACTTTCAAATTTCGTACCGTTGTCGATGATGATGGCCCTTCGTACCCCAAAGCGAGTTATGATGTTCCTCTATATGAACCTTATCATGTTAGAATCTCGAATGTTCGTCAATGGTTCTACCTCTACCAATTTGGTGAAGTAGTGTGTGGTGACTAGAAAATTCTTGTGATTTCCAGATGCAGTGGGTAGTGGTCCCATGATATCTAATCACCATTGAGCGAAAGTCCATGGACTAATGAGTGATTTCAGGTCACTGGCGGGCTAGTGAACCATATGTGAGTGCTTTTAGAACTTTTTAGATTTGCGAACGTAGGCACCACATCTTTTTACATGCCAGTCCATAAATATCCTTCCTTAATCGCGCGAAGGGCTAGTGACCTTCCACCTAAGTGACTCCCACAGATGCCCTTATGAAGTTCATTAAGTACTTGCTCAGCGTCTTGTGGGTTAACACACTGGAGTTAAGGGCTTGTAAATTATTTCATACAAATATTCTCCCCTCATGGTTGAGGTAGAAATGATTAGCCTTGACCCTGATTTGATAGGCCAACCTCCTGTCATCTGGCAATATGTCACTCCATAGATAATTGATGATGGGATCCATCCAACTTTGGGCTTTATCTGTGAGATGGACTTTCCCGGCTACGACTATGAGGTTGATACTGGGTTATGCGATGAACTTTATCTGAATTGTTCTCCTTATATCAGAGCCAATTATCGATCTGAGTGCTGCTAAAGCTTCATCATCACTGTTTTGTGCTCACTGTAACTGTTGAATTCCCACCTTTTCAAATTCTCCTATGAGTCCTCTTACTACATTGAGGTATGCTTCCATTCGCCACTTACCTGCTTGGAGACCAGTTTGGAATTACCGAATACATGGAGGCATTTTTCCCCCGTAGTTTGGCCTTTCGCAAATCGACAATCAGTGCTTCATAATTAGCTTCTTTATTGGAGAATTTAAATCCCAATCTGACTCCTTGCACAATTATGGTGTCTTCGGGGGGTGATGAGAACAATCCCTACTCCTGCCCCCTTGGAATTTGAGGCTCCATGTATATACATTGTCTAATCTTTGAACGGCGCTTTACATGTCATTAATTTCTCTTCGTTCAGCTAATATGCTAGCCGATCTCCTATGAACTCAGTAATAAAATCTGTTAGGATTTATCCTTTGATTGTCGTTTTGGGTTGGAAGTGGATGTTGAACATCTCAACTGACCACTTTGAAAGAAGTCTAGAGATGTTGGCCATTCATAAAATGACCTTGAGTGGGTAAGCGGTGATTACTATTATTGAGTGGGGTTCGAAGTAATGTATCAACTTCCTTGAAGCGGACACTAGGGCATAAGCCAGCTTTTATAGAGGCAAGTACCATTGTTCATCATCTAGGAGCTTCTTACTGGCATAGTAAATCGGGTGTTGTTCTCCTTCTTTTTCATATACTAAGGCAGAGCTCGCGGTATGGTCTAGTACTGCCAGGTAAAGATACAGTTGTTCTTCATCATTTAGAATTACAAGTAGTGGAGGCTTGCTAAGGTAAGACTTGATCTCTCCCAGATCTCGCGAATAGTCGTCATCCCATACGAGTCCTTTGCCTTTCTTTAAGAGCTGGAAGAATGGTCGGTAGCAATCCAAAGACATGGATATTAAGTGATTAATCACAGTGAGCATCACAGTAAGCTTCTAAACATCTCTCCATATCTGAGGAGGCTGGATTTGGTGATAGCATCGATTTGGTATAGGTTGGCCTTAATTCCTTTTTTACTTATTAGGTAACCTAAGGATTTTCCTGACTGGACACCGAACGAAGACTTACTTGCATTAAGCGTCATTCGATACTTCCTAAGGATCTCAAAGGTTGCTGCTAGATTATAGAGGTGATCGGCCTTGTCCTTTCTTTTAACAAGAATGTCATCAATGTATACTTCCTTTGTTTCTCCCATTTGTTTGATAAACATCCTGGTTACCAATCTTTGGTATGTTGCCCATTCGTTCTTGAGGACAAACGGCATGACCTTATAGAAGTACAACCCAACTGAGGTTATAAAGGAAGTCTTATCCTGGTCAGGTACAAATAGAGGCATCCAGGAAGCTCATCCTCTCATGTTTCATTGTGGCCTCAACCATCTGATCTATCTTTGGTAGAGGGAAGCTATCCTTGGTACATGCCCGATTGAGGTCGGTGAAATTGATGCACACTCTCCAGTTGCCATTGTTTTTGGGTACTACCACTAGGTTGGATAACCATACAGGGAAACGAACTTCCCTGGTGGATCTTGCATCCAATAGCTTCCTTAATTCTTTCTCTACTGCCTTAGCCTTCTCGATGGATGTCGGCGAGCCATTTAAGTGATGGGCTTAAAATGGGATCGACGTAGAGGTGATGGCAGGCTACGCTTGGGTCAATCCCTAGTAACTCATAATGCTCCCAAGCAAAAACTTCTATGTTGCTTTTGAGCAGTACAACCAACTCCCTTTTCTTTTCATCTGGTGAGAGCATATCTAATCAAAAATTTCCTTTCCTTCAAGTTGTCATCGACTACAAATTCATCCAGGCTTTCTATGACCCTATCGACGGGGTGGACCCCGGTCCCTTCCACCCCTGGCCGACTGATAAGCACCCAAAACTGTATATTTTATACCCCAAATAGATGCATTTTAGTTGCTAATTCTTGACAAATTTGGTCTCATATGCGTAAATGTTTCATGTGCAGGCTTGATCGCCATTTGCGGAATTCAAACGCTTATTTCAAGGTAAATGTGTGATTTATGGAGCTAATTCCCTCTCCCGTACCAAATCCGAGGCTAAACCTAGCACAAACCTTCACCGAGCCCCGTGTGTTTAGTTTGTGATTTTCAGACTTTTTAAATTTATTTTTTTATTTTTATTTTTTAGGTTTTATTTTTGATTTAATTAGAATTTTCTAGAATCTTTTACTATTTCTTTTTATTTTTTATTTGTATTACTTTTTAGTTTTAGTAGTTTATTTTTTAAGTTTTACTAGATTTTATATTTTTAGGACTTTAGGTTTTATTTTTATTTGATTTGTAGTTTTTACTTTACTTTTATTTTATAGATTAGGAATTCAATAGATTTTATTTTATTTATTTTTAGAATTTATACTTCAAGGATTTTTAGGATTTATTTGCAAGTTTTATATTTCTTTTTATTTAATTTTTTTTATTTTAATTTTTAGTTTTTATTTTATTTTTATTAGGATAAGTTTTTCCTAGGAGTTTATTTTTTTACGTTTCTTACTTTATTTTTTTAGGAGTTTTGTTTTATTTTTATTATGTTTTTATTTTTATTTTGTTAGGACTTAATTTTTTAGTTTTATAAGTTTAGTTAGATAGTTATTTTTAAGGTACAAATTAAACACACTCACACATTAACTTATCCTACACACCATCCACACCAAAATAACTCCCCCACCCAACTACTATTCATTTTCTTCCCAACACCACACACTTTTTATCCTCTCACCTCCATTACCAACAACCACCAAAAACCAAACACCTTAACACCATACACCCACATACAACCCCCCCCCCCCTCATCTTCTCCACCACATGCCCATTTCTCTCTCTCCAAACTCCATTATTCAAATTTAATCACCACCCTCATAACCCAATTCCTCAACCCCTAACCCAATTCTACCCAATTTCTAACCAAACTCTCTAACCCGCAATGCTAACCCACATTACCCCCTATCCTCTTAGCTCTGGCCATACCCATCCTTCTTACCCGACCTTCGACTACTACATGTGCAAACCCGACTTTGACCTTCCCTCTTACCCAGAACTGACCCGCCTGAACCAACTCGAAACCCGAGTTCAACCCGAGCTCACCTCCATACCTTCTCCATTCCCGAACCCACCCTCAAACCAAAGAATCCAACTCATTAAAACCTTTTACCCAATAACCCATTTAACCCATATCTCCCATTTAAACTCCCAAGCTAAAATCATTTTTTTTATCAGCCAAGTCACAAACCCAAAAACAAAAAACAAAGCCAACAACTAAAAGCCCCACGTATTTAAAAAACTTTTACCCTCATTTTTCCAAAACTACCCCCAACACTTCTTCCACATGCACTCACTCATGTGCATTACCAAAATATCCTTATTCCCATTCTCCTTACCTCACATTCCCCATACACACTCACATTTTAATACTTCCTAATATACCCCTAGCCTTATTGCACCTATAAAAGTGAAGAAGAAGACCCCAAAAAAGGATATGGTAGAGAGAAAAATTATAGAGTTAGAGAGAGAAACATTTTTTATTTTTTAGTTTAGATTTTTTTATTTATTTTTTTAGAATAGAAAAAAATAAAATAAATTGAGTGTTTGAAATTAATGAGAGATGATGGAAGAATTGAATAATCAATGCAATTTAAGGCAATTTTGATTTGATTACTCCTCTCTAATTTTCATTATATGCTCTTAATTGATTATTATTTTCGTTGGATGATGATTATGTAGGGCTAATGCCCCATTCAAGGGAGGAATTGAAACCTTCATGAATCCAATTTGATTTAATTGTCAATTTTAATTTTGTTAGTTTCCTTTGATTAGTAAATTTAATTCCTACTTTATTTTCACATTGAGAAATGGAAAATCATCATTGAGAAATGATTGAAAATTGTATTATCATTTGATCATTTGATTCAAACTAGAGATAGGATTATCACTTGATTTAAATGATATTATATTTTTCTTTTACTCTTGTTCTTATTATAGTCTAATTAAAATTAGTTGGACGAATTGGTCCTAGAGGGTAATTTGTTTGATTAATTTTAATTCAATCAGAGTAGTGTGTGTGGGAATTAAACTTATTTTTCTAAAAGAATATTCAATTAATTCGTTA